>OX465112.1:3691060-5082310 GCA_949987565.1 Luidia sarsii
TGGCCTTGCTCTCTTCTCCTACGATGAGCTGAAGGATGAGAGCAACAGGAAGTCATCCGTGGAGCTGGAACTCTTTGGGCAACCCAAAGGGTAAGTCCTTGCTATCTTAAAAACAAAACGGAGCAATGGCCAGATGTGGAAAGAGAGATCCAAAGGAGGGGTCAGTCTTAGGACACACCCTTCCTAAATTTGAATGAATCTATCACAGCCCGGTCCACTCTTGGTACTTAGTGATCCTCCTGTGTGCTGCATAGGCGTGCTGAAAGAGGACGTAGTTAGAATGGTTTCCACGGCTTACTTATGCGCTGTGCTTTTGTCAGGTAGGCAGTTGCAGTAAATGGGAGCCCCTTTTGCTTTCCTCTCTGAAAATTTCAAAGTGCAATTCAGTGCTCTAACTACTTGTACACTGAAAAGTGAGACAGAGAGTAATAAGAAGATCCAATGATCCGGACTGACACTCACGTCATGTGTGGCATGCACTGCTAGATCATTATTTACCTCCGTGACAGGCTTGGATTTATTCTTGTCTATATATCAATGAGAATGGAATTCACTGAGGTCATTGCCTCTCCCTGACTTGTCATAGGGTAGCGTTTGAGAAAGTTCCTTCGAGGATTGAAACATCAGGCCCTCTTACATTTGAAGAGTTGCAATTTTGCTCATTGAACTCTGTCAGTGCTGTCTTTCTTTATCGCTTCAATCTTGCAATCTGACGATTTCTTTTTCTTTTGAGATCAGTTTGGAAGACTTGAAATACTATTCTCTTACTAGTGTTTATTTGGGTATTTTGTTAATTTTCAATACAGCTTCCATTGAAATCAGTAAGCAGTTTGCAACACTTGGATTTTACAATCTGGATGATTTCTTTTCTTTCGAGATCAGTTCATTTGGAATACTTGAAACATCATTATCTTGTGATATACAAAAATGTTGCAAACTGCTTACTGACTAAAATTACCAAAATGTAAATCTAAAATTTAGTGGGCCTGACGTTTCGATCCTAGCAGGACCTTTCTCAAAGAAAGTCCTGCTAGGATTGAAACGTCAGGCCCACTAAATTTTAGATCATCATTATCTTGTGGTATTTTGGGGATTGGTTAAATTTCAGTACAGCTTCCATTGAAATCATTCAACATTTTGCAACACTTGTGCAGCACTCCAATTTTACAATCTTGATGATATCTTTCGAGACCCAGATGGTAAACCTTCGCTCTTGGTTCTGTTTTTTTTTTTTTTTTGGGGGGGGGGGGGGGTTGGTTTTGCAGCTCAGACCAGGAGCTGTGGTCCAAAGGCAAGATCCTGGCCGCCAGTCAGAACTTTGCCAGAATGCTGATGGAGATGCCTGCCAATAAGCTTAACCCTCGTCGCTTTGCTGAGATCACCGGCGAGCAACTCCGCATCACCAAGAGCATCGAGACAGTGGCTCAGTAGGTTGTTTTTTGGGGGGAGGTGGGGGAGAAGAGGTGGGGGAGAGAAGGTGGGGGAGAGGAGGTAGGGAAGAGGAGGTAGGGGAGGTGGGGGAGAGGAGGTTTGGGAGGTGGGGAGAGGAGGTAGGGGAGCAGAGGTGGGGGAGAGGAGGTGGGGATGGGGGTTGGGGAGGGGAGGTAGGGGAAGAGGAGGTGGGGGAGGTGGGGGAGGTGGGGGAGAGGAGGTGGGGGAAGAGGAGGTGGGGGAGAGGAGGTGGGGGAGGTAGGGGAAGAGGAGGTGGGGGAGGTGGGGAAGAGGAGGTGGGGGAGGTGGGGGAGAGGAGGTGGGGGAGGTGGGGGAGAGGAGGTGGGAGAGGTGGGGGAGAGGAGGTGGGAGAGGTGGGGGAGAGGAGGTGGGGGAGGTAGGGGAGAGGAGGTAGGGGAGGTGGGGGAGAGGAGGTTTGGGAGGTGGGGAGAGGAGGTAGGGGAGGTGGGGGAGAGGAGGTGGGGGAAGAGGAGGTGGGGGAGGTGGGGGAGAGGAGATTGGGGGAGTGGAGGTGGAGGAGAGGAGGTGGGGGATAGGAGGTAGTGGGAGACGAGGTTCGGGAGGTGGGGGAGAGGAGGTGATGGAGAGGAGGTGGGGGAGAGGAGGGGGATATGAGGTTGGGGGGAGGTGGGGAGAGGAAATGGGGCCAATCCACAGGATACCCATCCAAAAAAAGATTGTTCTAGGATGGTGCATCAGTTCCTCAAATTCTGGATAAATGCTTGTGACTGTCACTCCAGCCCCAGCAAAGGTAGACTGCATTTACACTTGATCCCGCGAGGAGGATCAGATCCCGCGAGGGCGATCAAAGGGCGATCAAAGGGCGATCAAAGGGCGATCAACGCAAGTGTAAACACTCGCGCGATCAGGATCAGATCCCGGGATCTGATCCACCTCTCGGGAAGGATCAGATCCGGGTCTGATCCCGCGTGCGGGATCAACATGCAAGTGTAAACGCAACGCGGGATCTGATCCTGCAGTTTTCAGCGACCACATCCGGCCCATGCCTGGAAAAACGGGCGAAAAAAGCATCTTGCGTGTACGTGTGCAGTACATGTTCAGTGTACGTGTACATGTACTGTACAGGTGTACATGTACATGTACAGTACATGGTGTACAGTACTGTACACTGTACATGTACATGTACACACAATGTACACATACACTCGGCAAACAATTTGTCCAACTTTACGCTGGTAACCAATACTAGACAGGGTCTTGTGTGTGTGGTCGTGTGGGTGGGGGGGGGGGATGAGAAACTGGTATCCGCATACAGCACGGTAGCTGCAAAGTGGCGACGGACACAGTGCACGAACGGCTGTGGACCGATGAAGAATTGAAGTTATTTTAAGACATCTGGGCCAGTGAGGAAAAACTAACGAAACTGGACGGTACCACCAGAAACACAGCGGTGTTCAACACCATATCAGAACTGGGAACAAATCCTCCATCTTGATCGTACTTTCAGTGTCAGTTGTCAACATGCAACGCGGCAAGCTGGTACACAGCTGCATGTAGTGTGCACGTACGTAATGTACACAATGTACGTGTGCACGTGCATGTGTGCAGTACATGTACATGTACACATGTACAATGTACATATATGTACTGTACAGTAGGCCTACATGTACATGTACTGTACATTGTATGCATAGAGGTTGTACCGTTGCAGAGTCCATCGGATTTCGCGCGTCATGGCCGGGCTGACGTTCTACTGCGCATGACTACTGACCTATGTGGATAACCTTTGGAGAGCGCTTCCGCTGCTCCACGCGCGATCAACGCGGGATCAGGATCACGTGTAAACGCAGCACTGGATCAGATCCTCCGTGACCACAGGATCTGATCCTCCTCGCGGGATCAGGTGTAAACGCACTGGTAGTTGACTATTTGGGACCCCCCCTTGCCCCCTTCCTAAGGACTGGGTAGAGTAGCTCATGTGGAAGAGTGCTAATCCCTTCAAGTAGGCCCAGTTACATTTTCACAAACTATAAAAGATAAGAGATTATTTGCCCATGTTGCCACGTGCAAACCATTATCAGCTGGCCCCCTTCGCCACGGATAGCTTGCAATCTGTTGGCAGGACGATTTGATGAAAGTGTTAACCCAGCCCGGTCTGCCGTTTGCCCTCTTTCCCCTTAATGCAGCACTCAGCAGTGGGCGTTGGATAAGAACATGGGAGCCTTCCTGAGTGTGTCCAAGGGCTCAGACCAGGCCCCCATCTTCCTGGAGGTCACCTACAACGGAGGAGCCCAGGGTGACCGACCCCTCGTCCTGATTGGGAAAGGAGTCACCTTTGACAGGTAGCTGGGCATTTCTAAAAACAAATGTGCTACTTGGTGTAGGGTATACCTTCTTGACAAGTCTGGCTTCGACTTCAACCAAGAACCGTCGACCTGTCAACTCCATTTTTTTTTATCACTGAAACAAAGCAAGATCTGGAGCCCGAGCTGATATTTGTCATAAGTCTCTAATCGGGTGCTGGTGTTTACTGATTCAGAAGGCCACGCCCACCATAGCAACGGCCAAGCATCCGCGCACATGCACACAACGTGTCCCGATCACCCACACGGCGTGCGCATCCACTGTACGCCTGCAACCACCGAAAGCACTTCTTTCCATTGGACTTTGGTTTTGGAAAAGGCCGAAAATATACATTTCCTCTCTTGCCAGAGTCGAGAGTCGGAATTACTATGAAAATATAAACACCGCTTGAGCATGGTCAAGAATAAAACTCGGGTTTGCTAAGGAATTACCTTGTACATACGAAACAAAAGTAAACACAACGAAAAGTGTGTAGTAATGAATGCAAAATTTAAACCGTTATGTCGGACAAAATGCAGGCAATTTGTCGGACCTTAAATCGCGCATTGTGATTGGTCAATTTGTCAATTGGCCATTTTGGATCGGTGTATATTGTCGCCTTGTTCCCGGAGTCCGTTGAGTGTTGAGAGCATTCATGGCAATCTCCATGGTGGGGTGGCCAGACTACTACTACCTTCAATAGTCGGGTGACTGTCTTTGCTTTTCCGCCGATGCAGTGGTGGGATCTCCATCAAGCCTGCCCAGGGCATGGACCTCATGCGTGGCGACATGGGCGGGGCGGCAGTGGTTGCCGGGGCGATGGACGCCATAGCGATGCTGCAACTCCCCATCAACGTGAAGGCACTCATGCCACTCTGTGAGAACCTCCTGAATGGATCGGCCAACAAGCCAGGCGACGTTGTCAAGGCGATGAATGGCAAAACAATACAGGTACATTATGTTTAACATCCGTATCAGTGTACTCAGAGGTAAAAGGTTTTCTCCTGAAGACGAGCAGAGTACACTGTTCGAAACGTTGAGTTCCTCCGGTTCTTTTCAGAACCACACATACTCACAAAAGATAAATTTTACATGGTGTCACCGCAAACCTACTCCTTCAGGTAAAAGGTTCATTAAAATTGGTTATATAACTACTCAGAAGTAAAAGGTAATTCAGTTGCATATTTGCATATTCAGAAGCAAAAGATAACTCATTGGCATATTGGAATATTCAGAAGTGAAAGGTAACTCATTGGCATATTTGCATATTCATGAGCAAAAGGTAACTCATTGGCATATTTGCATATTCAGAAGTGAAAGGTAACTCATTGTTAGCATTGAGTCTTAGTGTCAGGATAAAAACACAGATCGAGGTTTATCTTGTGCAATTGGGATTTTTACTTGAATCATCGCAATATTCTACAGATCAAGTTGTTTGTATGCCAGCACACACTCACTGCTATTGTGGTTTGATTGGCCGGCAGATTGATAACACAGATGCAGAAGGTCGTCTACTGCTGGCTGATGCTCTCTCCTTTGCCTGCGCTGAGCTGGAGCCTAGGGCTATCATTGACCTGGCCACCCTCACAGGTGACACTTCTTGACAAGCTTTGCTTTTTAGTGATCCCCAACCACATATCATTTACATTACCCCCAGAGTTTACTCTATTTTTTTATGTTGAAAATAAAGTTATGATTGATTGATTGATTGATTGATACTAGGGCCGTTCCCACTGCAAAAATAATCGCAATTTGAATTGCGATTCAAAACCCTTTTTTGGGGGGGTCGTGTCCACACACGCCAAAAAATCGCGAGCCGATTGCAGTTAGCAGCTGTGGTCAAATGGTGGGCGTGCCCTTGAGGGTGCACGATTCAATCTGTGGACATTAACGTCTTCCGATCTTCCCAGTGTGGTGTAGGGCCTTTTAAGCAGCTGTATGACATTGGCCCCAGTTCAGTGGCCGAGGTGTGTTCTCTATGCAGGTATGCCTTGTTCATGCTGGTGCTCTTTTGCATTGCTCTTTCTGAAGGAGCCATAGATGTAGCACTGGGCTCAGCAGCAACAGGAACCTTTGCCACCTCCGATACTCTGTGGACTCAACTGCAGCAGGTAACGTTTTGTGTGACACAAGTAATGGTTGACAGGTTGTCAACTCATGACGTCACCCAGGACGGCCTCGATGGGGGCACGGCTGGGTGGCTTCTCCCCCCTTTCCAAACTGAAATGAATTTCCACCGTCTTTCCCAAAGTTTAGAATTTGAAAAAAAAATAATCATGAATGTATTTCATCGACACCACAGTATTATTTGAAATCATAAAAATAAAATTCCAAAATGCATTTTTTGTGACTTTTAAAGCCCCAACACAACATTGGTAAGATTGAAAAACAGAAATGTTCACAGATTTACATTAAACTCGTACAGTTTGAAGTAGAAACCTTGTACTGAAATATTTCTGTCTAAAATGTTGTATTTTTGGAGAAAAGAGTAAAAGAAATACTTTATGTCTCATCCCTACCGGGTGGATCTTAACTATTTTGATGAATAATACGTTGAATGCTGAATTTAAAAAAAAAAAAAAAAACAATTTTCACTATTTTCTCGAGACTCGGTCGGCGGATTGAGCTGAAATTTTCACAGGTGTGCTATTGCATGCATATGTTGAATCAGACAATGTATGGATGCTATTCTTTGACCTCGACCAATGTTGTGTTATCCCTTTATGCAAATGTTGGTGCTTAAGCAACTCCATGAAATTGGGTCCTGGATTCAAAGTGTAAGGGGGAGGTAGCGGGACTGGTAAGGGCCAATAATTGGACGAGTTGAGAGTTGTTATCATATTCTTACATGTGCTTTTTGACCATTGTAAATGTATATCCATATCCATATCCATATCCAGGGCGTGTGTCACTCTGAAAAGAGCTGCCCCTCCCTGGAATGCATCCATTGACATCTGTCCTTGGCCATTTGGGGCCTATTACTCTTGTTGAGATCATCTCTCCATCTGGTCTTTGTCTTGTATGTAAATGCATGCATTCTTGTTAGAATTCCGTGTGGTCCCTTTTGGCAGTTCAGTGGGTGTGTGGTTCTATGGCATTGGTCCCTCATCTGGTTTCCTGTTGGTTTGATAGGCGGGTGTGGAGACAGGGGACCGGCTGTGGCGAATGCCTCTCTTCAAGCACTACAGCAGCCAGGTGACTGAGAGCCACCTGGCCGACCTCAATAACATCGGCAAGCACTCGAGGTTGGTAGCTCTCGTCCTGGGTGTGACCACTCGGGAAACCTTTCTCCCTCTTTTGACGTGAATGGAACCAAAAATGTTGCAAACTTGGCACTGACTTGAGTAATATGAAACATGTTGCAAACTTCTTACCGACTTCAAACAAACCAAGGAAAAACTGACTGGGAACTTTTGAACAATTTGACTTTTGAGAAAGTTCCTGCTAGGATCGAAATGTCAGGCCCACTAAATTTTGAAATTTGAAAAATTGACAAAGATAACATTGACTGTACCAGGACTTAAATCCGAGACCTCTGGACAAACGTACCAGTGCTCTTCCATCTGAGCTATCCAGCCCTTAGATGGTGGCTTTCCCAAATAGTCAACTAGTCTTTTCTTACTGACTTTAGTAATATGCAACAATGTTGAAAACTGCTTACTGACGAACATGACCCAAATGTAACTCTCAAAATTTAGGAGGGCCTGATGTGTCAATTCTAGCAGAATTTCTCAAAAGCAGAGCAAGGACAAAAATGAATAGGAGGGGAGGATGATAGGAACACAGATGAATTGGCCAAATAAATAAATTGGCCAAATGGCACATCTTTCCCTGGTTCTTTGTGACTCTGGAAGACCCTTCTGGTACAGGGACAGGGTTCTATTGATTTTGATATAGTTTGCATGGTGGTATCCATTGGACGCTTTGCGTTGACACCATGCAGCGCATCTCTTTTGAGATGGAATGTTGCTCTGGAAAGAACCGGTCACTCAATGTGTGTACACTGACCCTTGTTCGCCCCAAAATGTTGAGTTTCCTGCTGTTTTCAGAGCCACACTCTGTCTCGAAAGAGCTGTGTTACATGGTGTGACCGCAAACCTTTCAATTGGTTTGCGATCTCGGTGCCTGCTGACTAGCAGGTGCGTCGCCCTTCTCTCGTTCCTCTCAGGTCTGGGGGCTCCTGCACTGCAGCAGCCTTCTTGAAGGAGTTTGTGACAGTGTCCGAGTGGGCCCACCTGGATATTGCCGGCGTCATGCAGAACAAGGATGAGATTCCCTACCTGGGCAAAGGCATGACAGGTGAGTCAGACAGGCGCGTACTTGGGGGATGGAGCAGGTGATAATGAGGGCGATGATGGCAGTGGAAGGGATGAGCCTGACTGACACGATGGAGAGGACCTGCGATATCGACGAGGGTGAGGATTGGTACAGGTGGTGGCGATGGTGAAAGTGGAGAAAATTGTGGAGATGGTGAAGGTGACGAAGATGGTGAACGTGACGGAGATGGTGAAGGTGACGGAGATGGTGAAGGTGACGGAGATGGTGAAGATGATGGAGATGGTGAAGGTGATGGAGATGGTGAAGGTGACGGAGATGGTAAAGGTGACGGAGATGGTGAAGGTGACGGAGATGGTAAAGGTGATGGAGATTGTGGAGGAGATGGTGAAGGTGATGGAGATGGTGAAGCTGATGGAGGTAGTGAAGGTGACGGAGATGGTGAAGGTGACGGAGATGGTGAAGGTGGTGAAGGTGACGGAGATGGTGAAGGTGATGGAGATGGTGAAGGTAACGGAGATGGTGAAGGTGACGGAGATGGTGAAGGTGACGGAGGTGGTGAAGGTAATGGAGATGGTGAAGGTGACAGAGATGGGAGATGGGGAAGGTGGTGAAGGTGACGGAGATGGTGAAGGTGATGGAGATGGTGAAGGTAACGGAGATGGTGAAGGTGACGGAGATGGTGAAGGTGACGGAGATGGTGAAGGTGATGGAGATGGTGAAGGTGACGGAGATGGTGAAGATGATGGAGATGGTGAAGGTGACGGAGATGGTGAAGGTGACGGAGATGGTGAAGGTGACGGAGATGGTGAAGGTGACGGAGATGGTGAAGATGATGGAGATGGTGAAGGTGACGGAGATGGTGAAGGTGACGGAGATGGTAAAGGTGACGGAGATGGTGAAGGTGACGGAGATGGTAAAGGTGACGGAGATGGTAAAGGTGATGGAGATTGTGGAGGAGATGGTGAAGGTGATGGAGATGGTGAAGCTGATGGAGGTAGTGAAGGTGACGGAGATGGTGAAGGTGACGGAGATGGTGAAGGTGGTGAAGGTGACGGAGATGGTGAAGGTGATGGAGATGGTGAAGGTAACGGAGATGGTGAAGGTGACGGAGATGGTGAAGGTGACGGAGGTGGTGAAGGTAATGGAGATGGTGAAGGTGACAGAGATGGGAGATGGGGAAGGTGGTGAAGGTGACGGAGATGGTGAAGGTGATGGAGATGGTGAAGGTAACGGAGATGGTGAAGGTGACGGAGATGGTGAAGGTGACGGAGGTGGTGAAGGTGATGGAGATGGTGAAGGTGACAGAGATGGGAGATGGGGAAGGTGGTGAAGGTGACGGAGATGGTGAAGGTGATGGAGATGGTGAAGGTAACGGAGATGGTGAAGGTGACGGAGATGGTGAAGGTGACGAAGATGGTGAAGGTGACGGAGATGGTGAAGGTGACGGAGATGGTGAAGGTGATGGAGATGGTGAAGGTAACGGAGATGGTGAAGGTAATGGAGATGGTGAAGGTGAAGGAGATGGTGAAGGTGACAGAGATGGTGAAGGTGACGGAGATGGTGAAGGTGATGGAGGTGGTGAAGGTGATGGAGATGGTGAATGTGATTATGGTCAGGTGATGGAAATGGTGAAGTCGAAGATGGTGGCAATGTTGAAAATAGTGGCGGTGATGAAAGGTGGTGTACACGGTAGATGGTAAAGACACTGAAGATTGTGGAGATGGTGAGTATGGCAGATATGGTGTAGGTGAAGAGCTTGGTCAAGATGGTGAAGGAAATGATGGTGTTTTATTGTGGTCATTAAAATAGTTTGGATATTGTTTTCAAAAGCACAATATTCTTATATTCACAGATGTGCAGTCTAGGAGCTAAATTATAAACTCAAAAAATTATAAACATGTGCCCTTTTTCCCTTGTTTTTTTTTTAAACACAGGCCGCCCCATGAGGACCATTGTAGAGTTTGCATCAAAGATGGCAGGTCAATCTTAAAGCCATGGCCAGGACTGCTTCACTCTCCCACGACAGTTGGACTAGATCCGAACTCATCCCCAGGCCCATTGATTCCCAGAGATTCCCATAGCCAGTTAATCGCGCCATCGAAATTATATTTGATTTAAAAGAAAATAAGAATCTACTGCTATGTGGCCACTACCTCTGTAAGATGCAAGTGTGATGATTGAAGTTATTGCAGGCATACGTTATCGCTGGTATTCCGGACTCCGAGTCTGATTTGGGATTCTTTCTTTCAAAAGTGCACTTTTGGCCAACAAATCTGGGTCCCTATGCTAGCAGTTCTCAAAGTGAATGTTCTGAACATTCCCTGATACAGTGCACATTTCAGAGGCTGAAAGAAGTGATAAGAGAAGGAAAATCAGATGGCAATATCAGTTTATATCTTGCCGTGATCTCAGAGTTCATCCTAGCCATTTGAATGAACCCCATTGCAAATGATTCATTTAGTAACGGTCAAAAGTCAAAGATCATAATAGACAGGGGTAACTGAAAAACATTGAATCGGAATGTGGTCTGCTTGTGATCAGATTTTTCCTGCGCACCACTTTTATCGTTTTCTACAATTTTCTGCTCATATAGCAAAAGCAATTGGAGTTGAGATGCAGTGGTAATAGGAGAACAAGTTTATTGACATGTTTCTAATGTTGACGCTCAATCTGAAATAACGCTGCTTCTGAAACCTCTGGGGAAGTAATCTTCAGAGCTATTTCTGCCCTTTCTTGTCTGTTGGACCATGTGCACGGAACCTGGCTTCCCTATACACTGTCACTCTAGACTATTGGATCAACCAATCTAACTATATTCACTCCTTTTGTTCATGGATCTGCGAAATTTCCCAAAAGATTCCAAGAGGATAAATGTTTATTGACGAGTATAAGTTGTCAAGTGAGCTTGCTTTCTACTCTATAGGAGGCATTTTTGTCTTCAAATTTTGTCAGTATTTGAAATATGCACCATTAAACAAAAGCATCTAAAAATACAAATGACAGAATCATGCTTATCGTCATGCTAACAGTAAAATGAAAACGCAGTAATCATTCTTAAATTTTCAGTTGTTAATTTCTGACAGATGATGGCAAACATTTATCAAAAACATTTCCTCTCTTTAGAAGGACGATTGAGTTTTTTCAACAGATGATATTAAATGTCATTATGCAACAAGATATTGCTCGTCTTCATTTCATAATTGTTCAGTGGTTGGATACTGTTTCTGAATGTATTTTCAGGTTGACATATCCCATATAAATGGCTAGATAGCTCAAGTGGTCGAGTGTTGGTACTTCTTTAACCACTTCGCGCCGGGACCTCCAAAATCTTTTCAGCTTTGAACAAAGCAATACGAATTAGTACAAAGACCCTTTTAGACGCAAGTTGCCACATGATTTGCAAGATTTGCAGCAGTAATTGTGGGACCTTTACTGTGGATGATCGAGGGATAACGCGCTGCCACTGAAAGCACGCGGGGGACATTATGTTGGCATACCACACAGCCCAACAGTCGTCAGTCAGGCAGTGGAATTCCACCCACATTCTTCACCGCAATCTGTATGCTCGGTTGTGGCCAAACAACTGGAAGATTTGACTGCCTGGAGTGGAAGCTGGAGTCTGCGGTCAGGGATCGACAGTACTGTACACGCACACGATTTATTTCACAGAAATATATTGTTCTGATTGTTTTAGCGAGATTTGAAAATGATGCATTGTTAAAAAAAACCTGTATGGTGGTCATGGGCGCTGTAAAACCACCCGGCGCGAAGTGGTTAAACCAGTGGCATGGGTTCAAATTCGGATCCACTTTTGCTTAAACTTTCAGTTCTTCTCGGAAGCACACACACTAAAAACACAATATAAAACAAAAGCGATTATTTGTACATGTATGTTCTCACCACAATATATTCTTAACGGCCTCATGAAGAATGCAAATAGATCCTGCCAGTAACAATACATCAGGCACTCTTAATTGCTGCTTTCAAGCAACAATTGGAGGATGTCAGGATTTACATAGCACCTTTTCCTTATGAAGTAGTCCTTTGGGGGTTTATATCTGCTGTGTGAAAGGTTGACAAGAGTCACAGCACCCAGAGTTGGATGTGTGATGAGAACGGTGGTTCAGATGTGCTAAACTGAGCAACCTTTCTTATGGGGGGGGGGTGAGAGAGGTCACTTTAAAGGGTGATATGATGGCAATGTATCACTGAAATGCTGCAATCTCTGAAATGACAGCCCCTTCAGGTGAGACAGAAACAACTACGCCTGATACTCCTGTACAAGGTGGCAAAGGGACTGGTAACAGCTATCCCCTCACACCTATTCCTAACACCAAGGAAAAAAGGAAGATTAATTCGCCCGAGAAAACTTGATGGCTGAACCTCATCCTCATCAAATCCCATAGCAAATTCCATTGCCGTAAACTCCAAATGCTTCAAAGCATCCTGGTGTAATACAGACCAACTCAAAAACTCCTTCTTCAATAGGACAATCATAGACTGGAATCACCTAAACGAGAACCTTGTTCAAGCTGACACGGTTGAGAGGTTCAGAACCCTCCTCAGCCATGGATCACACTCAGTCTAATTTACCAGCGTTCACCCTCTCTCTCCGTTGCATTAATGCCAGAATTGATTTCTGCAACGTACCCATACAGATACAGATACAATCCTACTAGTCATGTGGTGTTCATTGGTCAGGTAAGGAGCTGTACAGATGCAGTCAGATTTGCATCAACGTGGACAACACTGTCCTCGTGAAACGCTTCGGTCCAGAGACTCCTTTGGAGCATGAGTTCAGTGCTCAGCCGGGCTATCTGCCGGGGCAGATGGGGCAGATGGAGGGAGAGATCTGCTGGGGCAGATGGAGGGAGAGATGGGCAAGGGCCACTCCACTTACCCTCCCCCCTCCCTCACCTCCGGTCAAAGCTACCGCCGATGTTGGAGGCAGCGTGCTCAAGGTGAGCCAGCGGGCCGCTCAGGGGCACCGGTGGGTGGTTGGCATAGCCCAGGGCTCGGGGCCCCATCTGACGGGGTGACTGCTGCAGGGCTTGCTGCTGCTGCTGCTGCTGTTGCTGTTGCTGGGCCGAGGGCGGCACGCCGCTGTCCGAGTGCTGCAGGAGCGCCAGCCATTTCTGGACGTTGGCCTTGTGCTGCTGGATCAACAAGTCCTTTCTCTGCAGCTCCATCTTCAATTCGTCGATTTCCTGCGACGATAAAACAGATCCAATCAAAGCTGGAACTAATCAGTTTACGGAAGCGCCCCCCAAAAGAAGAAGGGAGGGAAATTGGACTGAGCTATCGGCAGTTTGTCAAGTACACAAATCGAGGGAACTTTTCTTGAGTCCCACGGTGCTAAAAAAAATAATTGTGTCCAAATGACAACTTTTGTTAATCGGGCTAACCCCTTCGAGTTTAGTCTCGGAGTTGGTTCTTTTGGTATGGGCTTATGGGCTTGTGGGACTTACCTCTTTGATGGGAAGCTCAGGCCGTGTGATGGACAGCATCTGCTGCCTCTGCAGAAAGTAGTTCTCCAGCTCCTTGGACACTTCTAGGAATCGCTGCATGGACTGCTCCACGCCTGAGGACAAAACAAACCCCATAACAACACACCACTCAATTCAACTCTTAACCACTTCGCGCCGGGACCTCCGAATCCGGAGCTCCATTGGCTTGACTATGCAACGGGGCCCTCCGAATCCGGGCACCACTAGTGCCCACATTCTAAACAAAGACTCTTTTCAGCTTAGAACAAAGCAATACGAATCAGTACAAAGACCCTTTTTGACGCAAGTTGCCACATGAATTGCAAGATTAGCAGCAGTAATTGTGCAACTGTGGGACTTATACTGTGGAGGATCGAAGGATACCGCGCTGCAGCTGAAAGCACGCGGGGGACATTGTCTTTGCATGCCACACAGCCCAACGGTCATCAGTCTGGCATTGGAATTCCCCCCACATTCTTTACCGTAATCTGTACGCTCGGTTGTGGCTGACTAACTTGAAGATTTGACCGCCTGGGGTGGAGGCTGGAGTCTGCGGTCAGGGATTGTCAACAGTGTACATGCACGCACACACACAAGTCCGTTACGGTCCATTGACGACGCACAAAGGGCCCTTTTTCGAACGGATAATCTCTTGTACCCATAGTATACCCTTATCGATTTATTTCACAGAAATATATTGTTCCGATTGTTTTAGCGAGATTTGAAAATGATGCATTGTTAAAAAAAAACCGTATGACAGTCATCGGCGCTGAAAAACCACCCGGCGCGAAGTGGTTAAGACGAGATTTCAGGCTTGTTAGACTTTAGTTAAAGCATCCTGCACACCATCTGTACAAATCCAAATTTCGACCCGATAATTATTTTTTTTTTAAAGTAACTTACTCAAGTGAAAGCAAATACCGGTACCAGTATCAGACCAAGCTGTGAACTTGGTCTGAAGTGGAATTTTGTATGATTTTCCAACGGTCGTATTAAAATGAGTTTTGGAAAAATTAAAGCCATGCTTACCAGCCTTTAAGACCCTACACACCACAAAATCAAATATGGTCCATTCACAATTATCAACGACTGTTTCAAGATTTACTCACATTTTTCTGGTTTAAACACACAGTGGGTTGTCAATTATAGGGCAGGGCTCCAAATCCATAGGGTACAGAGGATATGGGGCCTGAATTACAGGTGTACATCCACCTTAACCTGGTCCCTACTGCACCCAACAAGATATGCATGTAGCAGTGGGTGCATTGACTGCATTCTGTGGGATTATGTGGACCCTAACCCTGCTGCACTAACCCTGCTGTACTCTACAAGATGCAGCAGTGGGTGCATTCTGTGGGGATTCTGTGGACCCTAACCCTGCTGCACTCCACAAGATGCGGCAGTGGGTGCATACTGTGGGGATTATGTGAACCCTAACCCTGCTGCACTAACCCTGCTGTACTCTACAAGATGCAGTACTGAGTGCATTCTGTGGGGATTCTGTGGACCTACATGTAACCCTGCTGCACTCCACAAGATGCAGCATTGGGTGCATTCTGTGGGGATTTTGTGGACCCTAACGGTAACCCTGCTGCACTCAACAAGATGCAGCAGTGGGTGCATTCTGTGGGGATTTTGTGGACCCTAACACTAGTAACAGTAACCCTGCTGCACTCAACAAGATGCAGCAGTGGGTGCATTCTGTGGGGATTCTGTGGACCCTAACCCTGCTGCACTCCACAAGATGCAGCATTGGGTGCATTCTGTGGGGATTTTGTGGACCCTAACGGTAACCCTGCTGCACTCAACAAGATGCAGCAGTGGGTGCATTCTGTTGGGATTCTGTGGACCCTAACCCTGCTGCACTCCACAAGATGCAGCATTGGGTGCATTCTGTGGGGATTTTGTGGACCCTAACAGTAACCCTGCTGCACTCAACAAGATGCAGCAGTGGGTGCATTCTATGGGGATTCTGTGGACCCTAACCCTGCTGCACTCCACAAGATGCAGCAGTGGGTGCATTCTGTGGGGATTCTGTGGACCCTAACCCTGCTGCACTCAACAAGATGCAGCAGTGGGTGCATTCTGTGGGGATTCTGTTGACCCTAACCCTGCTGCACTTCACAAGATGCGGCGGTGGGTGCATTCTGTGGGATTCTGTGGACCCTAACCCTGCTGCACTCCACAAGATGCAGCAGTGGGTGCATTCTGTGGTGATTCTGTGGACCCTAACCCTGCTGCACTCAACAAGATGCAGCAGTGGGTGCATTCTGTGCGGTTTCTGTGGACATTACTAGCCCTGCTGCACTCCACAAGATGCAACTGTGGTTACATTCTGACAAAATCCCCGTGTCCCAAAGCTTCCATCAGCTCTAGACTCACCAGTTCTTGTTTCCTGTTGATCTACAACATTCAAGTGGTCCTGGGCTATGAGTGTTGAGAAACATCCCTGTGCAAAAAAAACAACAGCGAGGAATGCAAATTACCTTGTTCATGAAGAAATGGTCTATTCCAGGTCAAGTCATACATCTGTGCATACAGATAATTTAATATCAAACAAAATTGGAACTGAAACTTAATGGAATATTATTACAACCCTTCTGAGGCTTTGTGGCAAAACCGCCAATATAAAAAGACACATTGTACAATTGGAACTCCAATATTTGGTAGAACACTAGTCCCACTTACTGGGCCGCTAGGAGCTCCTCTGAAACGATTTGTGTGTTGATCTGTCGCACTAGCATCCCACCACGTCTAGTAAAACAGACATTCTCAACATGGTCTTAAAAGTGCCCGAAATTGCGTCAAAAGATTCAATAAAAGCACCTGCCAGAATTTCAACACATGTCAAGACGAACACGTAGTATTTCAGCGGTACTTACGATTAAATTGTGGATTGCAATTCCGACAAAATGTCTCCTATGTCGGCATCGGACATGTCGAGTTGTTCAAAACGCAATATGTTTGTACACCATGTACACGATGTAAAATCTCATCATGCGCTTTAGCAATGAGCCAACATAGTACATGAAGACCGGGTACTAGATGTTGAGAATGTCTGTTTTACTATAATTATATTATTAGATGCATTGGGACGCTAGTGCGACAGATCAACACACAAATCGTTCCAGAGGAGCTCCTACTCCTAGGCGGCCCAGTAGTCTGAGCAACTTGAACCCTTACAATCGCCCTTTTTAAAAAATTAAAAATTTTAAAAGGCCGATTGTAAGGGTCCAAGTTACTTGGACTAACGGCCCAGTAAGTTTTATTATAACCCTTTTGAGGCTTTGTGGCAAAACCGCTAATAATATATAAAAGCCGAATTGTACAATTGGAACTCCAATATTTGGATTTTGGTAGAACAATACTAATATTAATAACGTTTTATTTCAATATTTGCTCTCCAATTGAATGATTGAAAGTATGGTTTCTTGTCCGGGCTTTACAATTTTGTAAAATAAAAATAAAAACGTATGCCTGAAATTATAAAAAAAGAAAAAAGAAAGAAATAAGAAGCAATTTAATTCAGTAGAATTATTGAAAGCCGTAGTTTCAAAACATTTTTTTTTATAGAAATAACCTTTGAACAAAATGTTATAATTAATGAGTCCAAGTTACTGCAAAACTTGGATCTTTTGTGTGTGCAATGCGATTCAGATTATGATTTTGAATACATTAGATTGGTTGAGGTGAAATTGTTTCTCTTACTTGAAAAGCAGACTCCAATTCGTCAACAAGATTCTTGTCATTACTCGGAGCAGCCATATTTTCGATCTATAAATAAATAATTTTCTACAAAATTCAGCCACAAAAACACAGCACCACAGTTTTTTGTGTGGTGGTTTGTGACTTTCTGACCATAGGGGGCGCTATAACATTTTGACAGTGACGAATTTTTGGTCTGGTCCCACTACTTCGTTACTGTACTACTTACAGGTTACGAGAGCCACCAGACTATCCGTGATAAGTGACCGGCACCGGCAGACCGTGCGACCTAAACGTGAACACGATGGCGTTAGTAGGAAGAACATTGGCCCGAAATTTCGGTAAATTTACCCGCATTAACTCCGATAACCCTCTTCTGAGGGCATTTTGTTAAAAAGGACATAGTTTCTGAATCCAATAGGTTCCAATATTTCTGTCGTTGGCGTGTGAATTCGTCATACGAGAAGCTTGTTTTCACGCCGTTTTTTTGTTCTCAGCCTTAGCTTAGGTCAGGAGGCCCGGTCCTCGGTAGGCCTACATCACTTGTACAAATACAATGAATGATGGCGAGGTTCACCAATATTTCGCCATTTTGTGCGTCTTTGAATTGACTGTATTTGCGGATTAGAACTAGGGAAATGGTTTCAAGGTGTGCTGTATTTCAAATGCGACCCTCGAAGAGATTTAGATTTCTTAGACTATGGCCTAGGGAGTAGGGCCGGGGTTTGTGGGAGGGGTCCCAGGCATCACTCAGTCACATGATTAGGGCCGCTTGGCACTTTGACTTTCTCCTGACCTAAGGTCAGGAGTGAATAATTTCAAAATGTGATATTAATTTTCATGTTGCTTTCCCATGTCTTTATTTTTGTCTAAGGACTAAGATATTGTCAAACAATTTAGATAGCACAAGTCAATTTGACATGATTTTGTCCCATAATTTGGATTTTTTCCCCACAAATTAAATTCTTTTTGCTAAGTCATGCAGTATTGCTTAATGCCTTTATAATGATTAGAACAAAAGTGGTCAATACTTTTAAACTAAGGCTGTTGTCGACAAGGCTTTTGTCGACATTGTCGCGACAAAGAAAATATTCCGACATGTCGACAAGTATTTCGGTTGTCGCGACAAAAACAATAAAATACATTAGCCTATCTCTAGTCATAATGGCCAATCTCTGAAAAGAAGGGAATAAAAAGGGAACAAAAAATCCTAAAATTGTGCGCTGAGCATTTAATTTTTGCTTATCCACGCCACAAAATAATACAACTTTACTAAATATAGTTGGAAGTTGGAAGGGATCGCGACGCGACCAAAGAAAATCGTTCACCGAACGCATTTTGCCATTACGATGTACATGTACAATGTAAATACTGTCACTGTATAGCGCACGTTTCTATGGCCGGTCGTCAGCAGTACAGTAGCTGGTATACGTTGCTGCATCGCATGCATTTAATACACGTGCGTACGGGATACCAGTGCAATGCAGAGATCGGGAAAGATCGTGGACGTCCGAGGGAAGGATCGAGAAATGAGTTCGCACGTGCGTCGCGGTCGGTTCCCAGCTGAAAGTAGCCGCATGTTTGGGCCCCAAATCCCGGCGGCCGCGTATTTTATTTTGTTGAAAAACGGACCGGAAGTACATTATGTACATCGGAAAAAGGCCTCCTTTGCCGCATACGTTCTAGGTTTGTCTGAATGTATGGCTGAATACGCGGCCTCCTCCGTTTTTGGGTCCAATACGCAGCTGGTTTTTGGGTGCCCAATACGCGGCTACCTTTAGCTAGGTTCGGACGGTGACGTCTTTTCTTTTCACTGAAACTATCTGGTTCTCCAACTTCCATGTACATGTGTACATAGCCAATTGGAAAGCCACTGCAGCCGCTGTGCAGCGAATTCATAAATATTCATTATTTCTTGCAGTGAGAACGCACGCATCGCCGATCGATGACGTCATGAATAAACAATGAGCAATCGCTTTTTTATGATTTTTTTAGGAAATTACGACTGTAACACCCAATATCGGCACAAAAATTATTTTGTTGTGTATAATCTTAAATACGAAAGCCATTAAATATGAAATTTTATTGAAATTAAGATTATCCATGAAAACTAATTTCACAAGTTCACAACTATGGCGGTTTGACATGCCCCATTCGTTTAATACCTAAAAAAAATCCGCCATTGTGATTACAGATTTTTGACTAAATCGGGTCTCTGTCGCGACAATGTCGACAGTCGGCATAAAATTCTCGCGACATGTCGACAAGAATTTTTTCTCACGACAACAGCCTTATTTTAAACTGCTTCAGATGATTTGTAGATGTTGCAGAGTATTAACAAGGCATGATGTTATTTCTCACGTTTATTTTTGCAGTTCGTAGCCGTTCCATTGGAACGAGAAGCTGCTACACCAACACCAGGGTCAACCTCAAGATTGACAGCGAAACGAGGGTCATATGCCAAGGTATCACTGGCAAGCAGGTACGTGACTCGGAATGTGCTGTCACCACGGAGATAATTCCAATTGTCAAATGCTTAGAGGGTCCAGGTCAAGGTTCAAGCTTATCCTTTAGTTTTATGGGTTTTTTTCCCCAAGAATAGCAGACATTGTGTTAGATCAAGCTAACAGTGAACCAACTTTGAAGTAACATGCCGAATGTTGACAACTTTTTTCTGTCTATAATATCCAGAAATATGCAAAAATATAAAAGAGTGTGCCTGACAGTGAGGACCACCCTCTTTCTCTGTGGTTTTGTAAAAGCTTGTGATTGGACCTGGCGAAACAGAGCCCAAACTGCAACACTGGGAATATCTTCTGCCTGCCTAGTATTTCCTGTTCACTAGCCATCGGGGCTTGTCATCCCAGACAATTGCATCCGGGAATGTGTTAACAAAGCATTTCTCTGTTTCCACTTGTCGTTCTTCCCCCATGAAGGGCGCTTTTCACACAGCCCAGGCCTTGGAGTATGGCACTAACATGGTAGGAGGTGTGACACCAGGCAAAGGGGGACAGACGGCAGGCGGACTACCAGTCTTCAACTCTTGCAAGGAGGTGAGCTGACCCTTTTTACAACCTTAACCCCTAAAGCCATTCTATCCCCAATCCTCCAAAATCCTCCAACTTGAGCATAAAAAAATTGCATTCAGCCTCAATCCTCCAAAATCCTCCAATCTAAAAGTATTCCCCCAAAGGGCACTGTTGGGGAAGGGTGTTATAGGAAGGTATCCAAGGCTCATACATAGCGTTGACTGATGATAGACTCAGTTATAATCATTGCTCCCAAGAAACTGCTTACAGTAGACACGTAGCACAATTTCAAAATTGTGACAATCAATCCTCCAAAATCATTTTTTGTCAAACACCACCCAGCCTCACTCCGCCAGAATCCTCCAACACCATCCGGAGGATTTTGGAGGAATCATGGAGGTACATTAATTTAAGGAGCAGCTATCCAATGCCTACTGGGGCCTTATGAATGTACTCCCTCTACTACTGCTACTACTGCTACTACGACATGTATTTAGAATGCGCTTCAAACCTGCCTCAAATGATTCTCGCCCATTCCTGATGGTGTGTCAGCTCCTTGATGCAGCTGAAATGTATTTTTAACACAGAGAAAGTATTTCGAATGCTGCCAGAATGTTCGGATTGCCCTTTGAATGTACAGGAGTATGCAAAGAGCCTTCCTTCTGGCTCACTCCACCTACAGTGGCCATCATGTTTTGGGCTGGGTAATTCAGGTGGTAAGAGAGCTTGTGCATTCATTCAGAGGTCTCAGGTACAAGTCCCAGTCCGGTCAAATTTAATCTAAGTAAATACCCCCCCCCAAAAAAAAAAAAAATTTTTTTTTTGCAAACTAGTCACTGACTAGAATGACCTGCAATACATAAATCTCAAAAGTTAGAGGGGCCCGACGTTTCGATCCTAGCAGGACCTTTCTCTTAAGGCCAAGTGGCAAATGTAATCTACACGAAAAGTCAAATTCAATCCACGTGAATAAAAAAACAAAACCTGACTTTGTTTGCGGCAGGCCAGGGAGGCTACCGGTTGCGATGCCACGGTCATCTACGTACCGCCGCCCTTTGCGGCCGCTGCCATCATGCAAGCCATTGAGGCCGAGATCGGCCTGGTGGTCTGCATCACGGAGGGCATTCCGCAGCAGGACATGGTGCGCATCAAGCATCGCCTGGTGCGACAGGGCAAGACGCGACTGGTGGGGCCCAACTGCCCAGGCATCATCAAGGTAAGCACAAAAGGGGCCGACAGGTAGTTAGAGGTGTCCAGAAGACAGACCTTCAAATAAGACTCAGAAAAAGTGATGACCTTCAAATCTCAACTTCCTTGCTCCACTCAGAGACACATCCACTCAACACAAGAGTTTTTTATGTATTTATTTATTTATTTATTTATTTGATATACAGAAATGTTGCAAACTGCTTACTGACTAAAATTTCCAAAATGCAATTCGCAAAATTTAGCAGGACCTTTCGAGTGACTTTGATAAAGGTCCTGCTAGGATCGAAACGTCAGGCCCACTAAATTTTGATATTTATTTATTTATCTATTTATTCCTCCCCTCATCTTTCATATAATATTTTTGTTATTATGATGAAATCTCTTTCTTTTTAATGATTTATTATTCATTTCTGTAATTGGCATTTTTGGCATAATTGTAATTTACTTATTTAATAGCTTCTTTCGGGCAATCCTGCGGGAGTTAGTTGGATGTTGTTTCTGTTATTGTTGCTGTTGTTATTTGTTTGTTTGTTTTTGTTTGTATTGATTTAATTCTGTTTTCCACTTTATTCTTACTTGAGTGTGCTGTGATGTCAATACTGTACCCCAAAAAATGATATAAGTATGAATATAAATACAAAACCGCTTACATTGTGTGAAGCCACTGCACAGACCTTGACGTCACACTGCCCAGAATTCCTGTTCTCCAGTAGTTTGACGGACCATTGGAGCATCACAGTAGACCCAGCAACCAGCCCCTTCCATTCCTCTCTTACCTCTCTGCCTTCCTCATGTTGTCACTCAGCCTCACGTCTGTCCGTTCCGAGATGATGCCCTGCTATCTCTTAGTGTCTCGCCTGCCTCTCTTCCTCCCCTTGTACCATTCCCCTGTAGGCCTGCCTCTCTTCCTCCCCCCTTGTACCATTCCCCTGTAGGCCTGCCTCTCTTCCTCCCCCCTTGTACCATTCCCCTGTAGGCCTGCCTCTCTTCCTCCCCCCTTGTACCATTCCCCTGTAGGCCTGCCTCTCTTCCTCCCCTTGTACCATTCCCCTGTAGGCCTGCCTCTCTTCCTCCCCCCTTGTACCATTCCCCTGTAGGCCTGCCTCTCTTCCTCCCCTTGTACCATTCCCCTGTAGGCCGGCCTCTCTTCCTCCCCCCTTGTACCATTCCCCTGTAGGCCTGCCTCTCTTCCTCCCCCCTTGTACCATTCCCCTGTAGGCCTGCCTCTCTTCCTCCCCTTGTACCATTCCCCTGTAGGCCTGCCTCTCTTCCTCCCCCCTTGTACCATTCCCCTGTAGGCCTGCCTCTCTTCCTCCCCCCTTGTACCATTCCCCTGTAGGCCTGCCTCTCTTCCTCCCCTTGTACCATTCCCCTGTAGGCCTGCCTCTCTTCCTCCCCCCTTGTACCATTCCCCTGTAGGCCTGCCTCTCTTCCTCCCCCCTTGTACCATTCCCCTGTAGGCCTGCCTCTCTTCCTCCCCCCTTGTACCATTCCCCTGTAGGCCTGCCTCTCTTCCTCCCCTTGTACCATTCCCCTGTAGGCCTGCCTCTCTTCCTCCCCCCTTGTACCATTCCCCTGTAGGCCTGCCTCTCTTCCCCCCCTTGTACCATTCCCCTGTAGGCCTGCCTCTCTTCCTCCCCCCTTGTACCATTCCCCTGTAGGCCTGCCTCTCTTCCTCCCCCCTTGTACCATTCCCCTGTAGGCCTGCCTCTCTTCCTCCCCCCTTGTACCATTCCCCTGTAGGCCTGCCTCTCTTCCTCCCCTTGTACCATTCCCCTGTAGGCCTGCCTCTCTTCCTCCCCCCTTGTACCATTCCCCTGTAGGCCTGCCTCTCTTCCTCCCCCCTTGTACCATTCCCCTGTAGGCCTGCCTCTCTTCCTCCCCCCTTGTACCATTCCCCTGTAGGCCTGCCTCTCTTCCTCCCCCCTTGTACCATTCCCCTGTAGGCCTGCCTCTCTTCCCCCCCTTGTACCATTCCCCTGTAGGCCTGCCTCTCTTCCTCCCCCCTTGTACCATTCCCCTGTAGGCCTGCCTCTCTTCCTCCCCCCTTGTACCATTCCCCTGTAGGCCTGCCTTGGCAAAGATTGCTCCCCTTTGTCATGTATAGAATCTCATGAGGTATTTCTGTATGTGTGATTTAAAATTTTTGTTTTGTTTTTTGGCCAGCCCGGTGCATGCAAGATAGGCATTATGCCGGGTCATATTCACAGGCCCGGTAAGATTGGCATCGTGTCTCGCTCAGGCACGCTCACGTATGAGGCTGTTGCCCAGACAACCAGTGCAGGCTTGGGACAGTCCCTCTGTGTAGGTGAGTAACTTGGCCCTCGGAAAAAAAACAAAAACAAAATTGACCGGACTTGGACTTGAACCCAGGCCTCTGGTTTCAATGTGTCAGCTTTTTACTTCCTGAGTTTATCTATCCAGCCTTTAGCTTGGTGCTTTGGCAAATAGTGAAATATAGACCCGTCTTCGATGAAGTCACGGTTTTGTTTATCGGCCATCTTTGATTACACACATGAGCACGTCACCGCCGTTACTAAGTCAGCTGTGCATACAAACAACTCCACATGCACGGTGGCAAGTTTTGAATTCGTCGTAGTTGTACTACTAATACTGCTTTTTACTAGTATTAATTACTAGTTGTGCCATGAAGGAATCTCTTTTTATTCCTCCGTGGTTGTACCATGGATTGGAGGTACTTGTTTAGTTGAAAGATGATTAACTTTTGCGCTGTCCTTGGCTGTGGAAGCAGGGGGGATCGTGATAAGAAATCTTTTTATCGTTTATCCGCTGTACTGACAAGAGAAGGTGATGCAACTCGTACACTTTCGCTAAAAAGAAATCGTTGTCGCGGGTTAATTATTCCAGCAATAAAGTCGAGAATGTCGAGAGAACTGTAATAAGCCGACCGTGTAGCATTCAAATTCGCCATGATGACTAACGTAACGTTAAACGAACACTAACGTGCGAGTGAAAGCGTATGTGTGTACAAGACGGCGGATCTCGCTGTTTCTAGTAGCAACGTGACGTCAGTAAGAAGGGTCTATTCCCAGATGCAAATGGCATACCGGGGGTACCTGCACTCTAGTACCTGAGCCATCTACACCACAAAGTGGATGCAGTTCTTCAAGCTTTAGTTTCAGACAGACAATGGAGGGGAAACTGACTGGGAAATTCAGTGTGGATGTGATCCCCTTAACCACTTCGCACCGGGACCTCCAAATCCGGAGCTTCGTTGGCTTGACTATGCGACGGGGCCCTTCGAATCCGGGCACCACTATTGTCCACATTTTAAACGAAGACTCTTTTCAGCTTACAAATCAGTACAAAGACCCTTTTTAACACAAGTTGCCACATGAATTGCAAGATTAGCAGCAGCAATTGTGCAATTGTGGGGCCTTTACTGTGGAGGATCGAGGGATACCGCGCTGCTGCACACGGGAGACAAGGTGTTGGCATGCCACACAGCCCAATGGTCGTCGGTCAGGCATTGGAATTCCACCCACATTCCTCACTGCAATCTGTACGCTCGGTTGTGGCCGACCAACTCGAAGATTTGACTGCCTGGAGTGGAGGCTGGAGTCTGCGGTCAGGGATTGACAGTACCGTACATGCACACACACACACACAAGTCCATTACGCTCCATTGATGACGCACAATGGGCCCTTTTTCGAACGAATAATCTCTTGACAAAAGCCACAACGACGTCTGAATTGTGCCGGTGTCACGATCTCAAGTGGGTGGCCGTGCTAAAATGGGTGGGTGACGTCACCACCCATCTGAGCACGTAGCGAGAACCTGCTGAAATAGGCGAAATAGGCGGCGTGCTAAGATGGGTGGGTGAACTGAGCGCGTGCGGGCGCCCTTTACGCTAACCTGATTGCCCATATATGGCAGCCCACCCATTTGATCATGCCACCCATTTTAGACTGTCACACCGGGTTTTACTCTCTTGTACCCCTTATCACAGAAATATATTGTTCCGATTGTTTTAGCGAGATTTGAAAATGATGCATTGTTCAAAAACCCCTGTATGGCTGTCATCGGCACAGAAAAACCACCCGGCGCGAAGTGGTTAATAGAATTTCTACTTTTTTGGGGGGGCCATAACTCAAAACAATAATGCAACAGATGCAATTGCAGCCCTCACATTTGTGGCTCTGAGTGGAGATATCGTGTTTGCCAACCCCTCCCCCTTCTCTCTCCCCTTGAATGCAGGTATTGGTGGCGACCCATTCAACGGCACCAACTTCATCGACTGCCTGGACGTGTTCCTGAAGGACCCTGGCACAGAGGGCATTGTCTTGATTGGTGAGATCGGGGGCGGGGCCGAGGAGAAGGCGGCCGAATTCCTCAAGGAGAACAACAAGGTGAGGAAGCTCTTGCCTTTTCAGGGGTGGGCGGGGGCAGACCCTCTCTCCCTCCTCCTCCCCTGTCTCCTCCTTCACCACCTCCTTCCCCTCCTCTTTCTTCTCCACCTCCCTCCTGCCCCTCCCCCTTACCTCCTTCCCCTCCTCCCCCCCTCTTTAGGTTCCTCCTTCGCCTCCTCCCCCTGCTCCTTCCTCCCCCTGCTCCTCCCCCTGCTCCTCCTGCTCCTCCCTCCTGCTCCTCCTCCTGCCCCTGCTCCTCCCTCCTGATCCTCCTCCGCTCCTCCCTCCTCTTGATCCTCCCTCCTGTTCCTCCCTCCCCCTGCTCCTCCCTCCTGCTCCTCCTCTGCTCCTCCCTCCTCCTGATCCTCCCTCCTCCTGATCCTCCCTCCTTTTCCTCCTCCTGATCCTCCCTCCTCCTGCTCCTCCCTTGTTCCTCCCTCCTCCTGATCCTCCTGTTACTCCTGCTCCTCCCCTGCTCCTGATCCTCCTGTTACTCCTGCTCCTCCCTCCTCCTGATCCTCCTGTTACTCCTGCTCCTCCCCTGCTCCTCCTGATCCTCCTGTTACTCCTGCTCCTCCCCTGCTCCTCCCCTGCTCCTCCTGATCCTCCTGTTACTCCTGCTCCTCCCCTGCTCCTCCCCTGCTCCTCCTGATCCTCCTGTTACTCCTGCTCCTCCCTCCTCCTGCTCCTCCCCTGCTCCTCATTCCTGGTCCTGCATAAATCATCCTCATCATTACCCAGCACCTCAACATGTGAGCATGTGAAGGACATTTCCCACAAAGTACTGTGCGGACAGTGCCAACTACACACAGGTTTGGCAAACCCTCGATGAAGTCCATTCTTATTGACACAAATTCAAGATCATTCCTTTCTCCGAACAGGCAAATAGGCAAAATTATCAAGCACATCTGTAATGCCCAAACTCTCCTAGAAGTTAGTCCGAGTAACCTGGACCCGACAAGTCATCCTTTTTTTATCGAATTTTGAAATTTTGAGGTTTGGGTGACTGTAGGGGCCAAGTCGATCAGTGTCCTAAAGCTGATTATCTGTACAAACCGCCAAAACATTTCGACCAAAAATCTACCCGACCGAAACCCCCAGATTTACCGCCGAAAACACCCGTATCACCGTCCTACATGCCCATTTTTGGATTCAGTGAGAATCAAGGATTCTAATACTGGTCATTTGCTTTACTCACGTTTTGGAAAAAAGGGAAAAAATACCCTCAGTTGATCGAGAAGGTGTTTTGCCTGTGCGACGAGCCAAAACAAGGCGGCCATCTTTGATTTTTAAAAATAGCATTCTAACAGTTCTGTGTGCGCAGTGGGTCTGCAAGCGGTTGAGCCCGCGACTGTTTCATGAACGGCGCAAAGCATGCAACGATCGGTGTGTGGTGCATGTGGTACCTAGAAGTGCATTCATACCGATGCTATATCGTAACCAGTCCTTGCCTTACATTTTGGGAACCCAGGGAGAGAACCGCAAGCCTGTGGTGTCCTTCATCGCTGGACTGACCGCACCTCCAGGCAGGAGGATGGGACATGCCGGCGCCATCATTGCAGGGGGCAAGGGTGGAGCCCAGCAGAAGATTGAGACGCTGCAAGATGCGGGTGTGGTAGTCACTATGTCCCCTGCCCAGATGGGCACCACCATGGCAAAGGTAGGTCCCTCTTGTCTACTAGCCATCGGGGGGCAATTCATACAGCTGCTTAAATATCAAACTTAAAGCCTCTACACCCCATTTTGCACAAATCCACATTTCGACCTGACAAATTTGGTTAAAGTAAGTTAAGCCGCGTCCGCACTGGACTTAAAATGGGTAAACTAACCGAGCAAATGGGTAAATTGACCATTTTAAGTCCAGTGCGGACAGCCCAGGAAGTTTCCCTCCCAGGTAACTTACCCGACTCAAATGGGTAGTTTAACCGACCAACTTCTGCCCGGTTAAATTGACCAGGTCAGTTTAACCGAGCCAAAAAGTCCAATCTGGACACGACGTCTCAGTAAACGACTCGGTAAAAAACCACATCCGGTCCGGCGCTGGCGCCCCGCATTGCCTCGATACCACGTGACGTGTACGCCCCTGTACACAAGACGGGCATGGGGTATGGGGTAGCAACGTGACTACAGTACATGCACATGTACTGTACATATTAATGTACACACACGGCCGGTAGATTGTGTACAGACATCCGGTGAAGGGTCACCACGAAAGTGCCCTCATGCGTTTGTTTGCGCCAGTCGGTTAGTTTTACCGATAGTCTCGGTTAGTTTACCCGAGTCGAATAGTCCAAGTGCGGACGCCTGGAAGATTTACCCATTGGAATGTTACCCAAGGGCTTGGTAAAAAATAAGTCCAGTGCGGACACGGCTTTACTCAAGTGAAAGTAAATGCCAGTATCAGAAACGTTTAGAACTTGGAAGGCTGCCATTTTCATGAAAAGTGGAATTTTGTATTAATTAAAATGACCGTTGAAGAAAAAAATGCTTACCAGCCTTAAAGCCCCCCAACACACCATTTGCACAAATCCATCATGGTCCATTTACAATTACAGACGACTGTCTAGAGATTTACTCGCAAGCACTGTGGTGCTTTTGAAAATTCGGTGCATTTTATGATCCTGGAAGCTGACAGAGTTTGATGAAAAAAATTGCCAGTTTTTGTCACCATTTTCTTGTGTTATGGTTGACAGATTGAGTTGAAACTTTCACAGGTGTTATGTCATGCATATGCTGGATAAAGTGTGGACGCGTCTCTAAGACCTTTACCAATGGTGTGTAGGGTTTAGGTTTACGTCTAGGTTACTGACTTTGGAGATTTGGTGCACCAAAAGAGGGCGCCCTTTATTTCTTTGTTGGCCGGAATGTGGAAATTCAATCTCAATACAAATGTACACGCTCCATTCAAAGAGGCCTGGCCGCTGGCCGCATTGGACAGTAGCCGCAATAGCGAAACTGGCGACCATTAAAACATGTGCAATGTCGATTGGTACCATGTAAAGGTGGCCATTTTATAGAGATGGCCGGATAAGCAGGTTTGACTGTAATTGAATGTACCTATAGTCATTCTTCCGTCTGTTCTTTCTCACTTCTGCAGGAAATGGAGAAAATTGGGAAAATGTGATGCGGACGTGAGCTAAGTTAGCGACAGGCCACTGGTGCTGTCTGTGGGAAAGAAATTGAGCAACAAGAAGCTGTAAATTGAAATTATAATTAGTCTTTTCAATGACAAGACTCTTAAAAAACCCTAAAGTTTGATTCACATCAATAAATGTGGTTTGGAAGAAATCACTCATTCACCTGAAAGAACCCATAGCATCCCCTAGCAGAAAGATGTTTGAAAAGGATCTCATAATAGAGTAGATTGCTCAGATTCACAGTCTGTGGGTTATTCTTATTTATCCTGTTGTTGAAATGTAACAGTTTCCCTATAGAGAAGGCTGTGAGATTTTTGGTTTTGCACGAGGGGGATGGGGAGGGAGGGAAGGATTAATAATCCTTTGGTCGATTAAATCCATATTGATTTTTATGCGAGACACTGAAATTGCTTTCAAGCTTCCGTGGTAGTACATGTAGAACCCTGGAGTGAGTTGAACCCTGGAGTGAGTTGAACTCTGTGAAGAGTGAAGTGCTTAGCTATGAGACGATAGTGTTGAGGAATACTTGTATCATGTGCCCTCAAAGTACCAGATCTCCCCTTTCCTCAGTGTAAACCCCATTCTGAATACTCAGTTTCAAACCTGGTTATACTGAGAACTGCCACAGTGTTTCAAGCAAATGATGAATTGTGTCAAGTGGAATGTGAAAGGTTCATTTCTTGGTTATAGAGCCTTATATATTAGCACATTTATTTGTCCATGAATGTTGACCCAAGTTTTTGTTTGAATGTGAGATTTCCATTTATTGGTCCTGTGTACTCAAATTGCTACACAATTAGAGATTGAATAAAATCCAATTGATTTGTTGAAATTTGGATGGTTGGCCTTGAAGTAATGTTTGGTTGCACAATGGCATGTATATATAAATCCATGCATCAGAACTATCCATACAGAAAATAAGACGTTTAATAATCTATACAATAACAGTCTGAAAAGAAAAATATAATTTAATTTCAATGACTGCAATACACAGTTCCGCCTACAACAAGGTTTAATTTCAGTACTGAAGTGCAGGCTTAATGCTGATAAGTTGCATTGAAATGATAAAAGAAAAACAATTCTTATCTTGACTCAGATGATAAGAGAATTGATAGAATAGACCACTTGCGCAACCAATGTCTACATGCCGTCACGTGGGTATTTTTTGCATCTCATTCGGTGCAGAACAGGAGTGGAAAAAGATTATTGTCCATATTCTTCTTTGTACATTTCCGTTCCTGCTCTGTGCCAAATGAGATGAAAAAATACCATAGAGCTCAATAATTAAACTAGAGTGCGCACTCCCCTATCAACGCGCAGTACAAACGTGTGCCGACATGGATGCGCATCCGCCATTACCAAAGAGGTCAACTTCAGCTCGAAGTGTCCGGATGTCAGTAACAATCGTGCGTAATATGAATGGGGAAAGATATAGCCGAAAAGGTTGTGAATGCAGAAACTAAAATGTTATAGAAATGGTTTTTAGTAATGAAAGGAAAGGCCATCAATACCTCAAGGGACTGGCGAATTTTAATGTCCTACTTTCTTTTGTAAAAAATTGGGATTAGTTTGCCCCAGAGAGATCCATGCATTTGCACCTCTTTGGTAATGGCGTCGCAGTCGACTAGTGCGCACTCTAGTTTATTTATAGAGCTCTTTGAAAACTACCCACTATAAGTCACGCGATGGCATGTAAACAGTGATCAAGCGGTCTACTGTTCCCTGTGAAAGCATTTAGCACTTTTCACTCAAAGGGGAAGGTTGGTTAATATGGGCATGCACTGTGTATGGGTCACTTTCCACACGCATGCCTTTTGATCTCTGCCACTGCACACATCCACAGGGTTCATGAGTGTCCAGTGGTATCAACATATAGTGCTGCCCAAATTTGCAACTTTTGCAAAAGTGTCAATGAAAATATAAATGCTTCCTCAATAAACGGTATGGCTTTAAAGACATCAGTCTTTGCTGAAAAAGGCCCTTACCTTGAGTATTAATAAAACAATCAAAGAATTGATGCATGTTTAAATTTTAAATTCTCAGATACATCTAGTACATACCTTTGAAGAATATGAACAAAATTAAAAGTACATATAATTTTCAATTTGTAAAATTACTCCTTTGAAGCCGGTTTTCTAAATGACTTTTTACAAAAACTATGAACCCCCAAAATAATAAGATATTTTAGACCCTGGTATACCATGCTATTCCAAATATTGTGCTACAAATGTTTAGTGAAAACTTACAAAGTAAAATCTGCCCAACTGAGAAGTCCAAATTGCTGTCTATCCACTTTCCCCAGACTGACAGTGATTGACACCCTTCAGTTAAAAGTATAAACTGCATACCCTGAAGGTTAACTTTCTGAAGGACTCAAAGATTTGATCGTTACTTTGCTGCAAATAAACCGATCCAGTAGGCCATGCCCCTTGACAAATTGACCAATCACAGCGCGCGATTTAAGGTCCGTCAAATTGCCACCATTTTGTCCGACCTAACGTTTTAAATTTGGTATTCTATACTGAACACTTTTTGGCTTTTCCGCCGCTACAATGTAGCAGAAAAGACATTCTGTTTGTTTTGATTTTCGTTGTGTTTACTTTTGTTTTGTACCGGTATGTACAAGGCAATTTCTTTGCAAACCCGAGTTTTATCCTTAACTATGGTCAAGCAGAGTTTATATTTTCATTGTAATTCCGTCTCTCGATACCCTGGCAAGAGAGGAAATGTACATTTTTGGCCTTTTCCAAAACCAAAGTCCAGCAGAGAGAAGTGCTTTCGGTGGTTGTGGGCGTGCAGTGGATGCACATGGAGTGTGGGTGATCGTGACACGTTGTGTGCATGTGCGCGGATGCTTGGCCGTTGCTATGGTGGGCGTGGCCTACTGGATCGGAGAATTGTGCAACAAGTCTGACCTGATGGTACTGAAAGACCAGCCATCAAAATCAAAAGGTGATAAAATGATGTCTCTTATTTTGGGAATAAACTTCTCATATATCAATATGGGCCGAGTTACTCTACAATCGCAAATAACAGTCAATTTTAGCCATTTTTTTTGGACAAACACTAAACCGGAATTAAATAGTACTATTCCTTAATTAAATCTTTAGCATTTTTGGAAAAAGAAAAACAAAATTTACAAACTTGAACATAGACAAACAAAAAAGTATATTTTTTCACACAAAAAAATCTTTAAATTTCTCAAGTACTATCTAAAATAAGGCATTTGTATGATCATATGTACAAGCTTCAAGAAAAAAATACAAAGTAACAAATCTGTGGTCATATTTACAGGCTCTGTAGAAGAAATCTGCAGCTGAAATTCCTGAAAGAAAAAAACTGTTAACATGGTGAAATACATTACATTCTTTACAGTATCTTTGCAAAACAATTATGTTTTTTAACCGTTATTATCCTAATCACTAAATCATTTTTTATTATGAATACATAACTCATACCATTGAATAAATTTATTTCACCATGTGAAGTGTTTGCAAAATTCAAGACGGAAGGTTCATGTTCAATATAAAAAAGTAAAAAAAAATTAACCAACTGTAATGAGATATCCTTAAATTATTTCAAAAGAAAATAGGAAAAAAAATTTTCCATCAAAACAATGAATGAAAAATAAAAGATCACGATGTCAATATAAAAACAATGACAATTTGGCAAAAGTATCTTGGACTTAGAAAAAAAAGTTCCTAGTAGGATCATTAAATTTGAAGTCCTCTAGATTTGGGGAATTTCATGATAATTTAATATTCAACACAGGGATGCCTTTTAGATGGGGTGATTAGAAAATACGTTGCTCACTGTGTGAATGTCCAAGAGGTTTACTGTGATCCGAATACACGGTTTACACCAGTCAGGTGTGAGCTGCTTGATGCCCTTCCTGCCAACCGGAATTTCGTGTTTACTTTCAGCACTACTGAAGTTGTGGTTTACATGCCAAAATAACTACAGGGAACTGGAATATGAGGATAGGACTGGTAGACAGGGTTAACTTATCACCCACCAAACCTTTGTCCGCCCACGTCAGGTAACTTCTCAATGATTGAAAGTTGCAGTCCAAGTTTGCTGGCTGAAGACCATGGGTAGACAGGGACACTGCACTTCAACCCTAAGTCTTCTCACTTCAAGTACCGGTGACTGAAATACAGTTGGCAGGGAGGGTTATCACACAAACATCCCTTTCTCTGTCCACATCAGGTAACTTATCAATGATTGAAAATTGCAGCCCAAATTTGCTGGCTGAAGACCATGGGTAGACAGGGACACTGCACTTCAACCTTTAGTCTTCTCACTTCAAGTTAATACGGAAATGCAGTTGGCAGACAGGTTATTGCACCTACATCCTTCATCTATCCACATCAGGTATAAACTTCTGAGCCGGCAAAATTCGCAGAAGACAGCCAACTTGAGCACCAAAGGGTTGCGGTTTACATACAAAAATAGTGGGTGACTGGAATACAACTGGTAGACAGGGTCACCAATCACCTAAAGTGTGTCTACTCAAGTCAGGTCACTTCAGTCTGGGTGAGGGGGAGGGGAGGGGGGTGAAGGAAGCATGAATGAAAAGGGAAGGGTTGTCATGAGAAGTGCTGGACGGGCGTTTCATGGAGACCTTAGACAGCAAAAGGCCAACCTCAGTAGCTGAAGATGTTGTCATCATCTTCGACGGTGAAGTCGGCACTAACTCGGCTGTAGGAGATATTCAGCGGTCCGTTCATGCGTTTCCGTTTCCTGCGCTTGCAGAGCGCCACGATTATGACCCCCACAAGGGCGCCAATCACAATGCCGGCTGCAATCAGAAGGACCAACATCCAATGGGACGACGTCTGGCTGGCCTGAAGTATGCCCAAAATCGTCAGAAGAAGCAGGGGAAGGAAAGATTGTTAGGTGGTCAGCTTAGGGCATTGATTTCTTGTAGCGGCGGTCTGATCAGTTGTCTTGCCTTTAGATGGGGGCTTTCCCAAATACCCACAACTTCGCACTCTGAAATGTGGTCCACAAACTAACTGGACCAGCATTTGAAATGCGGTCCACAAACTAACTGGACCGGCATTTGAAATGCGGTCCACAAACTAACTGGACTGGCATTTGAAATACGGTCCACAAACTAACTGGACCGGCATTTGAAATGCGGTCCACAAACTAACTGGACCAGCATTTGAAATGCGGTCCACAAACTAACTGGACCAGCATTTGAAATGTGGTCCACAAACTAACTGGACTGGCATTTGAAATACGGTCCACAAACTAACTGGACCAGCATTTGAAATGCGGTCCACAAACTAACTGGACCAGCATTTGAAACTCATGCCTCTGGTTTACAACATCACTGCTCTACCATCTGAGCAGTACAGTCTTTAAAAGAGGAGGGGGGGGGGCTTTCCCGAATAGTCAAGCATTTCAAGATTTTCATCAATAATTGCCGTAGGGATCACGCCACCCCACTTTCATTCAGATGCAAAAAAGCCATGACATAGTAGTAGTAGTAAACCTGGCTACAGCAGTTCAGGGATCACATTAAAAAAAAAATGGTTTGAATGATGTGTAGAGAGCTGCACCTGTTCTGCGTAATGTCAGAGCTGCCATGGCCAGTTTTACAATCAAGTGATTCTCACCGTGACTAGATAAGGCGGGGCTGTTGTGGTCACAATGCGGGTGGGGTAGGTGGGCTGGAATGGCAGGGGTCCATTGCAGTTGTCACTGGCACAGCAGCACAAGGTGGAGGTGTCACCGGTCTGCGGACAACCAACCAACCGACCAAACCATCAATCGCGAGATACCATGGCAACTTCATGCCTTCACACAGCAATCTGTCTATCACAGACATTTCAAAGAGAACCCTTGGGAACTTTAAAGGGTTACCTCTTCCACTTGACCATCGGATCAGTGCTACACTCTTAAAGGCCCTATACAGCGTTGGTAAAAGTCAAAGGATTGCCACAGTTTGTGTGCTATACCATTAAAGGGCAACTAAAAAGGTTTTAAGAAATCTGAAATTTGGCCCAAAATGTGTTTATGAGTTGTATATGTTTAAATATATGTCTATAAAAACTAAAAAAAATGCCTCCAAACCACGAAAAGTTCGATTTTGCCATTTTCAAACCTGCGCGCAAACACAGTGTTTCTTCCTTTGACTTCCTTTGACTTTGACTTCTTTGACTAACTGCCTCTCAAATTACATTTTATTTTTCACACTTTTTTTCTGTTGAACTTTCCTTCAGATTGCTCTACTTACAATCAAAATGTGTGCAATTTCTTTTAGAATTCTTTATTTGTTATCGAATGTTATAATGTCATTTATTTCATTCTTGTATCTGATTTTTAATATTTGCTTTTTTTTGTTCTTGTTTTCAATGACTTATTAGTGTACAGATTAGAAATATATGTATTGTATTTATATCTCAAAAGTTAGAGGGCCTGACGTTTCAATATAAGCAGGACCTTTCTCAAAGGCAAAGTCATTAAACAGGATCATTAAACATATTATATCTATGCTTAATGATCCTATCCCTGTGATTGGCGGTCCTTCAAATTTGTTAAACAAAAAAATAATTAAATAAATCAACATTTGAGGTTTGCGCGTCTCAGATCAGTGAAGATGTGTAGTAGTCCTTTATTTGTCCTGGCTTTGCCGAGTGCTTTCTTTTGTGTCCTGTGCCCTTTTGTGCTAGCCAAGTCAGCATGCACTATTTTTAGTTACATTGCATAACAACATGGGCTGGCCTTAATAAAAGGTGGCTGCACAATTGCTCCACCTTGCTTTCCACATCGAGACACGGTCGTGGCCACACCAAGGCAGCCCCTTCAAGCCACCTCTCCAGCAAGCACTTCACACCAGCCTATATCCAGCTGCACGGTCACTGTGGTTGACCAGTTTGGCAGTAGTATACAGCCAATAGGAAAGCCACGGTGACTGCTGCAGCAAGGGTAATTATTTAGTTTTAGGGAACTTACAATCCGCAAGCTCTTTTTCATTTTTCTTGGCAAAGTAGCCTTTTTGAATCGGTTTATTTTTGATACGCGTTATTGCTAGACATATCGCAAAGTAAAACCCTTTTGCGCATTAGATTTGTTGCGCCGGCTAAAGATGTAGAGAGCTCAGGTCAAGAGGTCAATACCAAACCATGCATATTCATGTTTTACCCAGTCGGCTCACCGTCGCACAACGGGAGACCTCTTGGCCGGTGACATTACTGCAGGTGCTTTCCATGCTGCAGCCAAACTTGGTCACGCCGTTGCCGGTGCTCTTGTAGCAGAAATGACTGCCTGGGCACTTCAACACCCTGACATTGCTGGCTGCGAGAAAAACGCACTTGACGATAAGACCCAAGTTTCATGCTTGCACGGCGGACACAAAATATTGGACTAACTCGCCATGTCAATGGCACCGTAAATATATGCTATCTCATTTTGAAAATTGAGTATGGCTCTGAAAAGAGCCGGTAATCCAGTTTCAGACAGTGGGGTCCTTTTCCAAAACCTAGCTTAGGCTTCGGCTCCGGCTTTGTCTCTGTTATCCAAAAGCTGAAAACACAGGTTGGAGTTCATTGTTCAAGTTGAAGCTTTGGATTCTTCTTCAAAATGCTGTATAACATTAAAAAAACCGAAGCCAAATGTCTTCCGTTTTCAATGCCTTGTACTTAAAAATGGATGAAAGAAATTAAGACAAAGCCGGAGCCTGAGCCTAAGCCAGGTTTTGTCCTGACCAAGCTTGGCTAAAGTACCACAATGCAACAGCGCTTGCTTAGCTGAGCAAGAATCTCCGGCCTTCACCGATCTCCGTACGAAGTACAATGGTCAGTTCGTTTCCTGCACAGTTTTCATACGGGATGAGTTCTCACACTGCCTGCACAGATCAGTGGCGCAATACATGGAAGGTGGCTGATTTACAGTTGGTCGTCCCAATGCTAGACTAGTGGACTTACCATTGCTGGTCTTGCTTCCGACAAGGCACGAGTCCACAGACTCATATTTGATTCCCCTCTGTAGCATGAACTTGGTCAAAGAGTTGCACTTGGTACTTCCACAGCAAAACATCTGAAACCAAAAGCCCATCCAAGTCTGATCTTTCACTGTAATGTATACACGTATGCTACCGTACTTATATTACCAGTGGAATGCTACTGATCTTCCTTAGTTAAGGGGTGGTAGGGCCAAGGAAATAGATTTGACTGCCTGGAGTGGAGGCTAGTCTGCGGTCAGAGGCTATCAGTATCACACATGTGGTGCTACGCTCCAATGACGATGCACAAAGGGCCCTTTTTCGAACAGATAATCCCTTGACAAAAGCCACAACGAAGTCCGAATAGTGCCAGGTTTTACTCACTTGTAGACATAGTATACCCTTATTGATTTACTTCACAGATATGTATACGTATGTTCCCGAGTTTGAAAAATGACACGGTGAAAAAAAAACCTTGTATGGCAGTTAAGGGCACTGCAAAAAAAAAGGTGTGAAGTGGTTAAGAAATAGAAGATAGAGCTTCAAGCTCAGGAACCCCCCCCCCCCAAAAAAAAATAAAAAATAAAAAATAAAAAAATAAGCCAGAACCAAAACTGTGGCTATGTAAAGAGAAGACTGTGAATGCATCACTGAAGTGAATCGCTGTCGCTTACATTTTTAGAGCATTCTCCCTCCGGCAAGCAACTGAAGTTAGCCGTCCAGGTTGTGTTGAGCGAGAGTTTAGGACCACCGGGGAAGGTCTTGGACACTGCACACACGAAAGGGGTGGGGCTGTCGCGCCGCCCTCTAGAGTCCCCGGCCGGCGTCGTAAGGGTCGGCGAGGTCATCGGGTCAGAGGTTGTGACAGAGGTAGCTTCAAACAACAAAACAACTTAAAATAATGAAAAATAGAGAAACAGACTGAAGAAGGATTGGAAGCCCGATTCCTAATTTCATCTGAACATTACTGTGCTTAGGGTATCCAAATATTCAACTACATGTAGGTCACACACAAACAAGTTCTGCTTCCGGTTACCCGACCGACCCTATTTCTAGCCTGCGACCCTAAATTTGTTATCAAGAAACAATGATGATACAAATTCAATGTGTTATTTGATCGTTTTATTAGCTTTTCCGCCGCTTCCAGGGAAGCGGAAAAGCTAAATCTTTTGTTCTGATTTTTGTTTTTCTTCTTCTTCTTCTCCCCCAAAGCCCATAGACAATGCACAGGGGTTTTGTAAGCACGACTTTGGTCATTGAACAGACTTGGATTTTTTTCAAACGTGGCAAATGCATAAAACCCATGCTGAAATTGATCCTAAACACCTTGATATCATCATGACGTCATCACGTGTCACGTGACATTGCTTTAATGACGGTACCAAAAGGTACAAATTACTACCAGTAGTATTCTGTAGTAATTGGTACTCGGGACATTTATTTCTCATACACTTAGTAATTTGTAGTATTGTGTACTCTTTCACAAGTGCACCACGTAGTAAAACATACTCGCTTGTCCTGTTGGTTATCATCACATTACGTTATGCTGTAGTCTTTGGGAATTTCTCGTACACTTAGTAATTTGTAGTATTGGGTACCCTTTCACAAATGCAATATGTAGTAAAACATACACACTTGTGAATGTTTGTTATCATCGAAGGCGGACGCACAACATAAGTTTGTTGGCTTTCAGTGATGAAACAATTTTATCTCAGCCATCTGATTCATGGACAAAAATATGGTTTTACTTTTGCCCTGTAAATGAAATGGCTTTGGGTTTTGTTTTTGTACCGGTAATTTTTTTTATTTATTTTTTTTGTTTTTTATTTTTTTTTGGTTTTTTTGGTGGGTTTTTGTTTTGGTTTTTTGGGGGGTTGTCAGAAGCTGGTTGCCTGGTTGAAGGGTCCTCTAGTCTTCCTCTCCTACTTCGATTCCAGCAAGGGCATGGTATCTATTGAAAAAATAAAATATAAACAATATCTTTGATAAGTGCACTAACATGGTGAACAAGGAGCTCAAAATAAGCAATTTATCAAAATAAGTTTTAGCAAAGAGCAAGGACAGTTTTAGAAGTTACCTGGGAAAGCAGTAGCTTTGGCAGAGATGAACCCCACAGCAAGCACAGCCATAGTGCGTCTTCACTGGGAAGCCCGATGGTGTCTTGCGCTTGTCCTTTGTGCACTGTTTGCAGCTCTTTGCATACCTGGCGTTCATATGGCCAAGGATGTGCAGCCCAGAGAAGTTGTGCAGTGGTACTGGTGGTGTTGATGGCTGCCGTCTGGTTAGGTTGCCATGGGCATAGCCTTGGATGAGTTGCTCAGCTATGTCCATGGTGAAATGGCAGTGGCTCAGAGCTGAAGCCTCATCCTGAGATTCATCAGAGGGATCATCCATGAGATGCCCTTTGAAGCTGATCCAGGCATTCACTCTTGATAGGTCGACCAGAAAATACAGGACCTGCATCCACCACTCCTGTGCCTTGCGGTTGACGGTGTGGTAGCTGCGCAGCTGATCCGCCCGGTCAACGCCACCCATGTTTTTGCAGTAGTCGATTACTGCTGGAGGAGCTGGTACTCGGTGGGCTTCCCGCACTCGGTGGCCATCTTCTTCGGCAAAGCGCCGTGTGACAAAGTCAGAGGCTGGATCTCTGAATGCCGAGCGGGCAGAGGACAGAAGGGACAGCAGCGATGAATCATGCCACAGAGTGAAGGTCAACTGCCCGCTCTGTCTTGCATAGAAGGTCCCTCTTGGCGTTCTTTTCATCTGTGCCACTGCCGCAAGGTTCCTTCTATTTCTCCGCGGGTTTGGCGAGAGGTCGATGGGGAGGCGTGCAGCATTCGACTTGATAGCACCAGTAAGATAAGTTCCTCGCTGGAGGAGCTGAGTGGCCAAATCACGGGAGGTGTACAGTTTGTCCGTGAAGATGTGATGCCAGCGGTCAAAGTGGGATGAGGCCACATCCAGGGCTACGTCTAGCATCTTCTTGGGGGTCTTGCTTGGGGTGTGGATGCTGAAGTTACAGATGTAACCTGTGGAGCTCTCGGCCATGGCATATACTTTAAACCCAGCCCTTATGGGTTTGCACGGCATGTACATTTTTTGGCACCATGCCTTGAAGCCTCGATATGGAATCATGGCCTCATCGATGGAGAGGTTTCGACCGCAGTGGTAGTTGGCCCGGCAGTTGGCGAGGACGGTGTCCCACAGCTTCTGGAAGTAGAAGAGGGGATGGGCACGGATGTAATTATACTTGTCCTGCTTCTCCTTGGTGGTGCTGGATGCCATCTTCTTGGGATCTGCCTCAGGGTCGGAGCAGGCGAGGTGTGACGATAACACCTGGAACCGGGTCCTGGTCATGGTTCTTGAAATCAGGTCATTCTTGAAGCCAGGTCTGGTTGACCAGTAATCTTTGGCATTGGTCAGGCGTGTCAGACCCATGACGACATGAATGCCAAACCATGCCCTGATCTCTGCAGTGGATGTCTCATGGGGGATGTTTGAAAGACGCAGATTGATGTTGGTCATATCTGCTATGAAGGAAAACAACCCCAAGGAGAAGAACTTAAAGAAGTAGTTGACGGCCCTCATCCCTGCTCTCTTTGGGAAAGTTGGCCCCAGTGGTGTAGGCCCGGCAAATGCATGGGTTGAGACACGTCTCAACTTTCCAGACCACCCGAAGATGTCCTCATCCAACACAGCATTGGGTGGTGCCTCGGTGGGGTTGTCATCTGGAGCAGGAGTTGCTCTTCTTTTCTTCCTGCCTCGCTTCTCTTTCTGCTTCTGGACTTGGCTTGGCTCCTCCTCAGCCATCTCATCTTCCTCATCCGAAAGGCAGGTCGGAGTGGGAGAGCTCACTACAAATGAGACATCTCTGGCAGCCTCTTCCTCCTCAGACTCGCTACTTGTCTCGACCACGGCCCTGTATCGTCGTGCATGTAGCTGCAGCCTGCCGAGTTTGGCACGATGGTGATGTCTGGCCTCTTCAGACACAGCATTGGAGGGCCCAGGCTGGTCATCTGAAGCAGAATGTCTGCTCTTCTCTTTCCCAGCTTTCTTATGACTTTTCTTAGTCACCCCCTCCTCTCTCTCCTGTCGTTTCTTCTTCCTCTTCTTCTCCACAGGTGGTTGACTTATGTCGGACTCGCTGTCCAACTGGCTAGAAAGCCTTTTGGTTTTCTTCGACTTCTTAGAGCGAGCCATCTCTGCAGTAGTCCGGCCTTGTCTGAGACCACTGGGCGCCAAGAGGGAAGCTCTAAAGGTTACCCCCTCAGAGGTAGATAGGCTCTCCTGCAGGATCTTTACCTCACGGGCTGTCATACTTGTAGCAGGGGTAAGAGCTGACCAACTGCCTGATGTACACATGTGTTGTGTGCAATGATTTCAAAGTTTCTTCCCCTTATATACCTTCCCAAATGATGGCAATTTACATGATTGTATGGTTAAATGATTTCATTGAATGGTTGATGGTATGGTTAAATGATTTCATTGAATGGTTTATTTTCATTTAAATTCATATGAAACACACATGACCAAAATATAGCCATATAATTGGACCCCTTCCCGCCTTATGTAAATGATTTCATTGAATGGTTGATGGTATGGTTAAATGATTTCATTGAATGGTTGATGGTATAGTTAAATGATTTCATTGAATGGTTATTTTCATATGAAACACACATGACCAAAATATAGCCATATAATTCAAGGACACCCCTCCTGTCTAAATGTAAATGACCAACCAGGAGACCCTAACAGACCCCATGCCAGGAGTGTTATCAACCCACCCCATCTCTGTTTATGTGGTATCACCATACTTACCTCAGCACACTGTATTGTGTGTAAGGGATTCAGTACTACAAAATACTAAGAAGACAAGCAACTAGGGGGACACAGTACTAAGAATTAGTATACATCACTTAGCAAGTAGTAAATTGTAGTATATAGCACTTTGCAACATGTGAGACATGTACACAATCCAATGCAGAAGGTCACAGCACTACAAAATACTAAGTTGTCAAGTGATTAGGGGTACACACTACTACAAATTACTATGTGTACTTAGTAATTTGTAGTATCCAGTAACTTGAAACACACATGACCAAAATATACCCAAATAATTGGACACCCTTCCACCTTATGCAAATGATTTCATTGAATGGTTGATTGTACGGTTGAATGATTTCATTGAATGGTTTGATTACATTCAAATTTATATGAAACACACATGACCCAAATATACCCAAATAATTGGATGACCCTCCTGCCTCCCCCCTTACATGAAACATGTAATGCAGAATTTAATGCAGGACACAGTACTACAAAATACTAATTTGAGTCAAGTGACTAGGGGTACACAGTACTAAGAATTACTACGTACACTTAGTAATTCTTAGTATCAGTACCTTAGCAAGCTTACTCAAGTAGTAAATTGTAGTACACACCACTTTGCAAAAGTAAAACATTGTTCAGTTATCAAATGCAGAAGGACCCAGTACTACAAAATACTAAGTAGTAAAATGTACCCGTCAGTCAGCATACTGAGATAATTCAGTACTACAAAATACTAAGGAGTCAAGTAAGTAGGGGTACATAGTACTATGAATTACTATGTACACTTAGTAATTTGTAGTATCCAGTACCTTAGCAAGCTTTACTTAAGTAGTAAATAGTAGTATACGGCACTTTGCAGTAGTGCAACATATACTTTTATCAAGTGCAGACACTCACAGCACTACAAAATACTAAGTAGTAAAATTTAGTATACTGTCCCATGCAGTACACAAAATTTTGCTGGGTTAGGGTTTTAAAGGGGCAAATTTCAAAATCCATTAAAAGCAAAAGTACAAGTTTGTTTGGTTTCAACTTTGCACTGTATCTAAGTTGAGAAAAGGTGTATCCAAAAATTGCCGTCAATTGACCGTGACGTCATCTCATGAATATTTATGAGGTCATGAACTTTTCAGATTTTCACATTGAAATGAGCATATTTGGCCAATGGAGCGAGATTTTTTTCATTTTTCTTTGACATGGTTTAGAAAGACCTTCCAGAGCCAAAATGTCATTACGCAATCATGACGTCATCAAAATGTGTGATTTTAAAACACATATAAGGCATTGGCAGATCATCTCAAAATTTGGTATGTAGTTAGCTATCGTGCTAGACATTCCAAACCTAAAGTTTGGAACCAAAGGGCCATTGTTTATAATTATTATGAATTTTTGAATACCACACTTAAGTCCCATAGGCTTTGTGCACAAAATATGTACATGCGTTTTGGAGTAGGAATGGGGCTATTCTATGACTTGTTAAAAACAGAAGCGGAAAAGCTCTATGCTCTGTTTCACAACAGACATATATTTCTCGTTATTACCCTTAAGGCTTGACCATATGCAGGTGCCTCCATATGATTGTGTAAAAAAAAAAAAAAAAAAAAAAAAAAACATCCTACCTACCTACCCTATTTTGAAATGCCATGTAATCGGAAGCAGAACTATTGTTTTGTTTTGGTATTTGCTGGGGTGGGCAGCACCAGTCAGAAGCAATTTAAGGCAACCATTACTACCAAATATCTTCTGGGAACACACCCTATTATTCATTCCAATTCATACAAGAAATAGCTGTATACCTGGCCACAGCACAAAGTGAATGCATTCATTTTTCAAACCGTTTCAAACAGATTTGGACATGGAAACTGATTTCTAATTGGACATGTAGCTGAGGGCCTTGAATTAAAAAAAAAAAAGACATCAAGGAGTATTGGTCTGTTGGACATCTCTTCATAGAAATAAATCAATAAACATTAACAAGGCTACATCTTATTCATACACGTGTCTACTAGGATGCAACGTGGTAACCCGCCACTATACCATATTCCAATCCGCCACTAGATATCTGTTTAAAGGCCCTATACAACATTGGTAAAGGTCAAAAGATTGCCACAGTTAGTATGTTAAACCATTGAACAGGGCTCGATTTTTGCACTAGCCCGATGGTCATTGTGTAGTAAAAACAGCTGCGGGCTAGTAAAATGACCCACTTTGCTAGCCTGGCGGACTAGTAAAAAGTAGACAGCGGTGTGGCGGCAAAAAAAACCAAACATACGGGCGACGATGAGAAAGTAGAAACTAAATTTGTTTTCCTTGACCTAATAACCTTAGTGTTAAACTCAATATTAATTTTAGAGGGCTAATAAAACTTGCTGCGGGCTAGCAAAAAAATAAATTTACTAGCCCGGTGGGCTAGTTAAAAAACACTTAAGCGTGAGGCTTGTTAAACATCCAAAAAAGCAATCCTGCGAAGGTTTTAGCTCAAATGGTGGTCTGAGAAAGTAGAAAAAGGTAAAAAAACGTCACGGTTTTTGCACCATTCTGTAGTGTAAGAAATAGTTTATTACTTAATAAACTATAAATTGTTGATCTTTGAGTGAAGTTTTCTAGGGAAGTACAGCATCCCAGACCGTAAGATTTCAACATGAGGATTCTATCATGACCATCTACAAACTGTGTAAATTAGAAGGAAATCTGTGGACATTGATGTTTTCCGATCTTCCCAATGCTGTATTGGGCCTTTAAAATACATCAGTGGGGTTTGTCTGCCCAGGCTATGTGAGGTCTATTTCCTTTACTCTGGCTTTAGTACCTGGAAGCTGAGGGGGTGTAGCCGTGCTGGTCGGGGGGACTGGGTGGCCACAAGGGACTGCAGTCAGCTGCTCCTTGCTGCCAAAGGGCACCTGCCCTCTCTTGTTCATCTCTATGCTGCCATGGTAACAGGCAAATGGATCGTCCGTATCCAAGGCAACACTGCAAGTGACCCTTGGGCGACAAAAGAAAACGAAAAAACAACACAACTTGATCACATGCTTTTCACTAAAAGCAAGCATTCAAAAAAAATAAAATAAAAATAAAAATATATTTTATAAGTGAAACATTTCCCCCTTTTTGTGATTGATTTTTAATACACCGTGTAAGTCACCTCGAGAATGTACGTGTTACCGCGAGATTCCTGACTTCCAGGCTCCTCGAATAGGAGGTAAAGCGTGGAGCGTCGAACGTTTTTGTTAAAATATCTTGTATCGTGCCGATTGAAGCAGTTTAAACTATTATAACAGTCTTTTAGGAATAAAATATTAAAATACAATGTGTAAAGTACGTGATTTTGCACGTTTTCACGTTTGTGTTTTGATTTTGTATTATTTTGTTTACATGTACGCCTTGGTATCCACATGTACAGTACAGTACAAGGCGCTTTTCTTGCCCGAATGCGAACCACACCAACGTCGGCGAGATACAAGTAGTAATGCTCACGTCGCGTACCACAGTCGGGCCGTATTTGCAATACTGTACTTACAACCGGAAGATGAAGGTCGGATTCTATTTATTTGCTTTCTGAATTTTCTCTGCCGTATTCTCAATTTTTTATTTTTTTTTTGCTCATTCTTATACTTTTAACATACTTAAACCATAAACCTGGGTTCTTAATTGGAAAGAGGCTTTCTATGTAATAATGCAATCAAAATTGGGCACGTGTTAATCTCCTATAGCAGGCGGCGCGGAGGTGCCCGGAAGTGTACGGTGACCTTTTTCACCACGAGAGTTACACGGTCTGAGTATCTAGCCCTAAGGCCTACATGAAAAATGAAAACAGGGGCATGATCCCTGGAAATATACAGCAGTTATTGGTGATGGCTAAATGCGTCTGACTAATGCCCCCACCCTAGCAAAGACTATTAAAGGGCAGCTCCGATGAGGGTGAAAAAAATATGGCTGTGTAGCTAATAATACAAACACTGTGGAAAGTGAAAATTTTCAGCAAAAAACGCATTACGAACAAAATATTAACCAAAAAACTAACTTAACGCATGCCTACATTTCGAACGAGGATCACTCGTCTCTGGCAATAATGGTGACGTCACGGTATGAACACGCGACGGGGCAAAGGTTATTTCCGTGGTTACTCGAACCATGTTCGCACGAACGTAAAGTGCAGTGAGCCGAGTATTCCTCGAAGGTTAGACATTTTTTTCATGGTAGGCCTACTTTGTTTTTCGCTTGTTATGGTTTCGTGAAAATTATGTTTTAATTCTAGATTTGAGATGTCGAAACGAGTGATCGGAAGGCGATGTATGGTGGGAGGATGCAGTATCGTGACAGGAAAATCGAAAGGAGAGACCTTTTTGATGTTCGCAAAGCACCATGGGTATAGATGACAAACTCGCCGTCTTTTTATCGCACAACTCTATGGCAAAGCACTCAAGTTCGTGATTTTTTTCCAAAACCTAGATGGATTCAGAAATGAAACTCACACAGAATGTTCGTCTCGATACCAGCAACAAAAATATATTTTGGGTCGGAGCGTTGAGTGGGTGGTTTCGGAGAAATGAGTGGGGATCCCGTTGGTGACTGGATGGCAACGCGGTTACCGCATACAGCTAGCGGCGCACTGTGTACGCATGCGCACACTGTGTTTAACATCCAGTCACCAAGGGAATTTTCACTGATTTCTACGAAACTATCCAATGAATGCTCAACAAAAGATATATAATTATTGTTGCTTGTATCCTGACAAAAGTTATGTGAGTTTCATTTCTGAACTCCATCTATTTTTGGGAGAAATTTTTTGAAATAAATCACGAACTTGTGATAAAAAGACGGCAAGTTTGTCATCTATACCCATGATGCTTTGCGCATGTCAAAAAGGTTTATTGAATAAATATTACACTTACAGTATCAACTTTATTAGGGAAGGCCACCATCTAAGGGCTGGATAGCTCAGATGGTAAGCATGCTGGTAGGCAAAACTAGAGGTCTCGGGTTCAAGTCCTGATCCAGTCACAAAAAGACTCATATTGTCTTTGCCATTTTTTCAATTTGAATGGTAAAACACAAAATTATATCATATAATATATATCATAAAATGATGTTGTACTTAAAAGAAAATACGAGGATGCAACTTTGCGGTTATCAAAACATTACAATAAATTGAATAATATTAATAAATCATTAAATTAATAATTTCATGAAAACAAAATGTATTGCACAGGCCATTTGACTACCACTTTAGCAGTACTTAGCACTACCAGTACCACTGGCACTAGCACAGTGAACCTAGCCCGGGTAAATGGAGCCAAACATATATACTGTATATCATTATCAGTTTTACCATTTCGGTATACTTCATTTCATTTTTCTTTGGCCAGTCCAGGACCAAAAAGATACAACTCACACGATTCAAGAGCCGCTTTTGAGCATAACTTACTCGGCTGGGACCCTGGCAATAACATCAACTTTTGGGACACTTACGAGCAACAAAATACAGCCAACGCCAGCATCGACGACTGGTGTAAGCGCAATGACATGATGGCTCAATTGTCTCTAGTCTCGCCAGAAAAATTTACTGTTTTGTACAGAAAAAAACATGCGGCAATACGGTCCAGTTATCGGTTATAATGGAGAACTGGGACTCGAGGAGATTGAAGATTGACCGATACCAAACTGAACCTGGCCCTAAATTTGGGCCTGAATTTCGGCTGGCCTGCCCGTAAAGCGCTACGGTGTCCCATACATGACACACAATATTTAAATTGAGTTTTTGATAGTTTAAAAATAAAAAAAGAGAGAAATTGTACTGCAACGTTGTGATAACATGCTTCTATACACAATCAGCTTGAATACTTGTTTTTTTTCTTCACAAAAACCTATATTTTCCAGAAAAAATGAATCTCCAGGATTTGACTTCAAAATAAACGAATCTGGAATACTCCTCTTTTGGAAAAGTGAGTGTACCCTTCGCATTTCACTAAAACCTAATAAATTGGATATCATCTGAAAGAGTACAAAATTCTACAGAGGATGTAGGCGTTCGCTAGTTCATTGGTGCAACCATACTTTCAGCCTAACAAATTTAACCTTGACCAAAATCCACTTTCGGTCATAATCTCGCTATACGCTAATATACATTTTGCTGAGAGTTCCAAATACTCCTCTTTTGGAAAAGTGAGTGTACCCTTCGCATTTCACTAAAACCTAATAAATTGGATATCATCTGAAAGAGAACAAAATTCTACAGAGGATGTAAGCGTTCGCTAGTTCATTGGTGCAACCATACTTTCAGCCTAACAAATTTAACCTTGACCAAAACCCACTTTCGGTCATAATCTCGCTATACGCTAATATACATTTTGCTGAGAGTTCCAAATACTCCTCTTTTGGAAAAGTGAGTGTACCCTTCGCATTTCACTAAAACCTAATAAATTGGATATCATCTGAAAGAGTACAAAATTCTACAGAGGATGTAGGCGTTCGCTAGTTCATTGGTGCAACCATACTTTCAGCCTAACAAATTTAACCTTGACCAAAATCCACTTTCGGTCATAATCTCGCTACACGCGCGCTAATATACATTTTGCTGAGAGTTCCAAATACTCCTCTTTTGGAAAAGTGAGTGTACCCTTCGCATTTCACTAAAACCTAATAAATTGGATATCATCTGAAAGAGTACAAAATTCTACAGAGGATGTAGGCGTTCGCTAGTTCATTGGTGCAACCATACTTTCAGCCTAACAAATTTAACCTTGACCAAAATCCACTTTCGGTCATAATCTCGCTATACGCTAATATACATTTTGCTGAGAGTTCCAAATACTCCTCTTTTGGAAAAGTGAGTGTACCCTTCGCATTTCACTAAAACCTAATAAATTGGATATCATCTGAAAGAGAACAAAATTCTACAGAGGATGTAAGCGTTCGCTAGTTCATTGGTGCAACCATACTTTCAGCCTAACAAATTTAACCTTGACAAAAACCCACTTTCGGTCATAATCTCGCTATACGCTAATATACATTTTGCTGAGAGTTCCAAATACTCCTCTTTTGGAAAAGTGAGTGTACCCTTCGCATTTCACTAAAACCTAATAAATTGGATATCATCTGAAAGAGTACAAAATTCTACAGAGGATGTAGGCGTTCGCTAGTTCATTGGTGCAATCATACTTTCAGCCTAACAAATTTAACCTTGACCAAAATCCACTTTCGGTCATAATCTCGCTATACGCTAATATACATTTTGCTGAGAGTTCCAAATACTCCTCTTTTGGAAAAGTGAGTGTACCCTTCGCATTTCACTAAAACCTAATAAATTGGATATCATCTGAAAGAGTACAAAATTCTACAGAGGATGTAAGCGTTCGCTAGTTCATTGGTGCAACCATACTTTCAGCCTAACAAATTTAACCTTGACCAAAATCCACTTTCGGTCATAATCTCGCTATACGCTAATATACATTTTGCTGAGAGTTCCAAATACTCCTCTTTTGGAAAAGTGAGTGTACCCTTCGCATTTCACTAAAACCTAATAAATTGGATATCATCTGAAAGAGTACAAAATTCTACAGAGGATGTAGGCGTTCGCTAGTTCATTGGTGCAACCATACTTTCAGCCTAACAAATTTAACCTTGACCAAAATCCACTTTCGGTCATAATCTCGCTACACGCTAATATACATTTTGCTGAGAGTTCCAAATACTCCTCTTTTGGAAAAGTGAGTGTACCCTTCGCATTTCACTAAAACCTAATAAATTGGATATCATCTGAAAGAGTACAAAATTCTACAGAGGATGTAGGCGTTCTCGATTTAATTGATGCAACTGATCATTCAGCCTAACAAATTTAACCTTGACAAAAATCCACTTTCAGTCATAATCTCGCTATACGCTAATATACATTTTGCTGAGAGTTCCAAATACTCCTCTTTTGGAAAAGTGAGTGTACCCTTCGCATTTCACTAAAACCTAATAAATTGGATATCATCTGAAAGAGTACAAAATTCTACAGAGGATGTAGGCGTTCGCTAGTTCATTGGTGCAACCATACTTTCAGCCTAACAAATTTAACCTTGACCAAAATCCACTTTCGGTCATAATCTCGCTACACGCTAATATACATTTTGCTGAGAGTTCCAAATACTCCTCTTTTGGAAAAGTGAGTGTACCCTTCGCATTTCACTAAAACCTAATAAATTGGATATCATCTGAAAGAGTACAAAATTCTACAGAGGATGTAGGCGTTCTCGATTTAATTGATGCAACTGATCATTCAGCCTAACAAATTTAACCTTGACCAAAATCCACTTTCAGTCATAATCTCGCTATACGCTAATATACATTTTGCTGAGAGTTCCAAATACTCCTCTTTTGGAAAAGTGAGTGTACCCTTCGCATTTCACTAAAACCTAATAAATTGGATATCATCTGAAAGAGTACAAAATTCTACAGAGGATGTAGGCGTTCGCTAGTTCATTGGTGCAACCATACTTTCAGCCTAACAAATTTAACCTTGACCAAAATCCACTTTCGGTCATAATCTCGCTATACGCTAATATACATTTTGCTCAGAGTTTCAAATACTCCTCTTTTGGAAAAGTGAGTGTACCCTTCGCATTTCACTAAAACCTAATAAATTGGATATCATCTGAAAGAGTACAAAATTCTACAGAGGATGTAGGCGTTCCCGATTTAATTCATGCAACCGATCATTCAGCCTAAAAAATTTAACCTTGACCAAAATCCACTTTCGGTCATAATCTCGCTATACGCTAATATACATTTTGCTGAGAGTTCCAAATACTCCTCTTTTGGAAAAGTGAGTGTACCCTTCGCATTTCACTAAAACCTAATACATTGGATATCATCTGAAAGAGTACAAAATTCTACAGAGGATGTAGGCGTTCGCTAGTTCATTGGTGCAACCATACTTTCAGCCTAACAAATTTAACCTTGACCAAAATCCACTTTCGGTCATAATCTCGCTACACGCTAATATACATTTTGCTGAGAGTTCCAAATACTCCTCTTTTGGAAAAGTGAGTGTACCCTTCGCATTTCACTAAAACCTAATAAATTGGATATCATCTGAAAGAGTACAAAATTCTACAGAGGATGTAGGCGTTCCCGAGTTCATTGGTGTAACCATACTTTCAGCCTAACAAATTTAACCTTGACCAAAATCCACTTTCGGTCATAATCTCGCTAAACGCTAATATACATTTTGCTGAGAGTTCCAAATACTCCTCTTTTGGAAAAGTGAGTGTACCCTTCGCATTTCACTAAAACCTAATAAATTGGATATCATCTGAAAGAGTACAAAATTCTACAGAGGATGTAGGCGTTCTCGATTTAATTGATGCAACTGATCATTCAGCTTAACAAATTTAACCTTGACAAAAATCCACTTTCAGTCATAATCTCGCTATACGCTAATATACATTTTGCTGAGAGTTCCAAATACTCCTCTTTTGGAAAAGTGAGTGTACCCTTCGCATTTCACTAAAACCTATTAAATTGGATATCATCTGAAAGAGTACAAAATTCTACAGAGGATGTAGGCGTTCTCGATTTAATTGATGCAACTGATCATTCAGCTTAACAAATTTAACCTTGACAAAAATCCACTTTCAGTCATAATCTCGCTATACGCTAATATACATTTTGCTGAGAGTTCCAAATACTCCTCTTTTGGAAAAGTGAGTGTACCCTTCGCATTTCACTAAAACCTAATAAATTGGATATCATCTGAAAGAGTACAAAATTCTACAGAGGATGTAGGCTTTCGCTAGTTCATTGGTGCAACCATACTTTCAGCCTAACAAATTTAACCTTGACCAAAATCCACTTTCGGTCATAATCTCGCTATACGCTAATATACATTTTGCTGAGAGTTCCAAATACTCCTCTTTTGGAAAAGTGAGTGTACCCTTCGCATTTCACTAAAACCTAATAAATTGGATATCATCTGAAAGAGTACAAAATTCTACAGAGGATGTAGGCGTTCGCTAGTTCATTGGTGTAACCATACTTTCAGCCTAACAAATTTAACCTTGACCAAAATCCACTTTCGGTCATAATCCCGCTAAACGCTAATATACATTTTGCTGCTATGAGAGTTCCAAATACTCCTCTTTTGGAAAAGTGAGTGTACCCTTCGCATTTCACTAAAACCTATTAAATTGGATATCATCTGAAAGAGTACAAAATTCTACAGAGGATGTAGGCGTTCTCGATTTAATTGATGCAACTGATCATTCAGCCTAACAAATTTAACCTTGACAAAAATCCACTTTCAGTCATAATCTCGCTATATATGCATTTTGCTGAGAGTTCCAAATACTCCTCTTTTGGAAAAGTGAGTGTACCCTTCGCATTTCACTAAAACCTAATAAATTGGATATCATCTGAAAGAGTACAAAATTCTACAGAGGATGTAGGCGTTCGCTAGTTCATTGGTGCAACCATACTTTCAGCCTAACAAATTTAACCTTGACCAAAATCCACTTTCGGTCATAATCTCGCTATACGCTAATATACATTTTGCTGAGAGTTCCAAATACTCCTCTTTTGGAAAAGTGAGTGTACCCTTCGCATTTCACTAAAACCTAATAAATTGGATATCATCTGAAAGAGTACAAAATTCTACAGAGGATGTAGGCGTTCTCGATTTAATTGATGCAACTGATCATTCAGCCTAACAAATTTAACCTTGACAAAAATCCACTTTCGGTCATAATCTCGCTACACGCTAATAATAATTTATACATTTTTCTGAGAGTTCCAAATACTCCTCTTTTGGAAAAGTGAGTGTACCCTACGCTTTTCGCTAAAACCTATTAAATTGGATATCATCTGAAAGAGTACAAGATTCTACAGAGGATGTAGGCGTTCCCGATTTAATTCATGCAACCATACTTTCAGCCTAACAAAATCCACTTTCGGTCGGAATCTCGCTATACGCTAATATGCATTTTGCTGAGAGTTCCAAATACTCCTCTTTTGGAAAAGTGAGTGTACCCTTCGCATTTCACTAAAACCTATTAAATTTGGCAGGTGAAGTTGAAGAAAAATGACGCCTGGACGTCTATCAGACGCCCCCCCCCCTCCATTTCCCTGCCTGTTGGAAGCTCGTCTTTGGGATTAAGACGTTGGTGCCTGCCAATAATTAAGGCGGGTTTGCGGCTTCCGTCACGAGCTGTTTATTGCGCAGGGCCTGTACCTTTTTCCTCCATGATTATATCTGCCACACGTGTTGTTTGTATTGACGTGAGAATAAACAATATAGTCAAGTGGGATTATTGTTTGAGAGTGGACCCATGCGGAAACCTTCGACCCATCGGATGAAATTCGCAAGGTTGTGCGTGTTCAATTGCCTAACAATAAATTCTCTGTAACACAATGCTGATCACACTCCTCTGGCTGTTTGGCTGTTTTTGGATTATTTTTTGGAAAAAAAAGTATAGGCCTAAAATGCCATGAGAAAACATGTTGTCTATTGTTTGACTCACATCATTATATAGAATATACCAAAGTGGATTATAGGCAATTTGGAGTATCAATGTTGTTATGAACAATGGTGCACAGGGGCCATTCAAAAATGAAATAGTTTTTGACCGAGAGTGAAGTCAAAGTTGTTCTTTTTGTCAATTGCCTATACGTCAATGTTAAATTAGTTGTCAGTTGATATCCAATTTAATAGGTTTAAGTGGAATGCGAAGGGTACACTCACTTTTCCAAAAGAGGAGTATTTGGAACTCTCAGCAAAATGCATATTAGCGTATAGCGAGATTATGACCGAAAGTGGATTTTGGTCAAGGTTAAATTTTTTAGGCTGAATGATCGGTTGCAACAATTAAATTGGGAACGCCTACATCCTCTGAAGAATTTTGTACCCTTTCAGATGATATCCAATTTAATAGGTTTTAGTGAAATGCGAAGGGTACACTCACTTTTCCAAAAGAGGAGTATTTGGAACTCTCAGCAAAATGCATATTAGCGTATAGTAAGATTATGACCGAAAGTTGATTTTGGTCAAGGTTAAATTTGTTAGGCTGAATGATCGGTTGCAACAATTAAATTGGGAACGCCTACATCCTCTGTAGATTTTTGTACTCTTTCAGATGATATCCAATTTAATATGTTTTAGTGAAATGCGAAGGGTACACTCACTTTTCCAAAAGAGGAGTATTTGGAACTCTCAGCAAAATGCATATTAGCGTATAGCGAGATTATGACCGAAAGTGGATTTTGGTCAAGGTTAAATTTGTTAGGCTGAATGATCGGTTGCATAAATTCAATCGGGAACGCCTACATCCTCTGTAGAATTTTGTATTCTTTCAGATGGTATCCAATTTAATAGGTTTTAGTGAAATGCGAAGGGTACACTCACTTTTCCAAAAGAGGAGTATTTGGAACTCTCAGCAAAATGCATATTAGCGTATAGCGAGATTATGACCGAAAGTGGATTTTGGTCAAGGTTAAATTTGTTAGGCTGAATGATCGGTTGCAAAAATTCAATCGGGAACGCCTACATCCTCTGTAGAATTTTGTACTCTTTCAGATGATATCCAATTTAATAGGTTTTAGTGAAATGCGAAGGGTACACTCACTTTTCCAAAAGAGGAGTATTTGGAACTCTCAGCAAAATGCATATTAGCGTATAGTGAGATTATGACCGAAAGTGGATTTTGGTCAAGGTTAAATTTGTTAGGCTGAATGATCGGTTGCACCAATGAACTCGGGAATGCCTACATCATCTGTAGAATTTTGTACTCTTTCAGATGATATCCAATTTAATAGGTTTTAGTGAAATGCGAAGGGTACACTCACTTTTCCAAAAGAGGAGTATTTGGAACTCTCAGCAAAATGCATAATAGCGTATAGCGAGATTTCGACCGAAAGTTGATTTTGGTCAAGGTTAAATTTGTTAGGCTGAATGATCGGTTGCATAAATTAAATCGGGAACGCCTACATCCTCTGTAGAATTGTGTACTCTTTCAGATGATATCCAATTCATTAGGTTTTAGTGAAATGCGAAGGGTACACTCACTTTTCCAAAAGAGGAGTATTTGGAACTCTTAGCAAAATGCATATTAGCGTATAGCGAGATTCCGACCGAAAGTGGATTTTGGTCAAGGTTAAATTTGTTAGGCTGAAAATATGGTTGCACCAATGAACTAGTGAACGCCTACATCCTCTGTAGAATTTTGTACTCTTTCAGATGATATCCAATTTAATAGGTTTTAGTGAAATGCGAAGGGTACACTCACTTTTCCAAAAGAGGAGTATTTGGAACTCTCAGCAAAATGCATATTAGCGTATAGCGAGATTATGACCGAAAGTGGATTTTGGTCAAGGTTAAATTTGTTAGGCTGAATGATCGGTTGCATAAATTCAATCGGGAACGCCTACATCCTCTGTAGAATTTTGTATTCTTTCAGATGGTATCCAATTTAATAGGTTTTAGTGAAATGCGAAGGGTACACTCACTTTTCCAAAAGAGGAGTATTTGGAACTCTCAGCAAAATGCATATTAGCGTATAGTGAGATTATGACCGAAAGTGGATTTTGGTCAAGGTTAAATTTGTTAGGCTGAATGATCGGTTGCACCAATGAACTCGGGAACGCCTACATCATCTGTAGAATTTTGTACTCTTTCAGATGATATCCAATTTAATAGGTTTTAGTGAAATGCGAAGGGTACACTCACTTTTCCAAAAGAGGAGTATTTGGAACTCTTAGCAAAATGCATATTAGCGTATAGCGAGATTCCGACCGAAAGTGGATTTTGGTCAAGGTTAAATTTGTTAGGCTGAAAATATGGTTGCACCAATGAACTAGCGAACGCCTACATCCTCTGTAGAATTTTGTACTCTTTCAGATGATATCCAATTTAATAGGTTTTAGTGAAATGCGAAGGGTACACTCACTTTTCCAAAAGAGATTTCGACCGAAAGTTGATTTTGGTCAAGGTTAAATTTGTTAGGCTGAATGATCGGTTGCATAAATTAAATCGGGAACGCCTACATCCTCTGTAGAATTGTGTACTCTTTCAGATGATATCCAATTCATTAGGTTTTAGTGAAATGCGAAGGGTACACTCACTTTTCCAAAAGAGGAGTATTTGGAACTCTTAGCAAAATGCATATTAGCGTATAGCGAGATTCCGACCGAAAGTGGATTTTGGTCAAGGTTAAATTTGTTAGGCTGAAAATATGGTTGCACCAATGAACTAGCGAACGCCTACATCCTCTGTAGAATTTTGTACTCTTTCAGATGATATCCAATTTAATAGGTTTTAGTGAAATGCGAAGGGTACACTCACTTTTCCAAAAGAGGAGTATTTGGAACTCTCAGCAAAATGCATATTAGCGTATAGCGAGATTATGACCGAAAGTGGATTTTGGTCAAGGTTAAATTTGTTAGGCTGAATGATCGGTTGCAAAAAATCAATCGGGAACGCCTACATCCTCTGTAGAATTTTGTACTCTTTCAGATGATATCCAATTTAATAGCTTTTAGTGAAATGCAAAGGGTACACTCACTTTTCCAAAAGAGGAGTATTTGGAACTCTCAGCAAAATGTATATTAGCGTATAGCGAGATTATGACCGAAAGTGGATTTTGGTCAAGGTTAAATTTTTTAGGCTAAATGATCTGTTGCATAAATTTAATCGGGAACGCCTACATCCTCTGAAGAATTTTGTACCCTTTCAGATGATATCCAATTTAATAGGTTTTAGTGAAATGCGAAGGGTACACTCACTTTTCCAAAAGAGGAGTATTTGGAACTCTCAGCAAAATGCATATTAGCGTATAGTGAGATTATGACCGAAAGTTGATTTTGGTCAAGGTTAAATTTGTTAGGCTGAATGATCGGTTGCAACAATTAAATTGGGAACGCCTACATCCTCTGTAGATTTTTGTACTCTTTCAGATGATATCCAATTTAATATGTTTTAGTGAAATGCGAAGGGTACACTCACTTTTCCAAAAGAGGAGTATTTGGAACTCTCAGCAAAATGCATATTAGCGTATAGCGAGATTATGACCGAAAGTGGATTTTGGTCAAGGTTAAATTTGTTAGGCTGAATGATCGGTTGCATAAATTCAATCGGGAACGCCTACATCCTCTGTAGAATTTTGTATTCTTTCAGATGGTATCCAATTTAATAGGTTTTAGTGAAATGCGAAGGGTACACTCACTTTTCCAAAAGAGGAGTATTTGGAACTCTCAGCAAAATGCATATTAGCGTATAGCGAGATTATGACCGAAAGTGGATTTTGGTCAAGGTTAAATTTGTTAGGCTGAATGATCGGTTGCAAAAATTCAATCGGGAACGCCTACATCCTCTGTAGAATTTTGTACTCTTTCAGATGATATCCAATTTAATAGGTTTTAGTGAAATGCGAAGGGTACACTCACTTTTCCAAAAGAGGAGTATTTGGAACTCTCAGCAAAATGCATATTAGCGTATAGTGAGATTATGACCGAAAGTGGATTTTGGTCAAGGTTAAATTTGTTAGGCTGAATGATCGGTTGCACCAATGAAATCGGGAACGCCTACATCATCTGTAGAATTTTGTACTCTTTCAGATGATATCCAATTTAATAGGTTTTAGTGAAATGCGAAGGGTACACTCACTTTTCCAAAAGAGGAGTATTTGGAACTCTCAGCAAAATGCATATTAGCGTATAGTGAGATTATGAACGAAAGTTGATTTTGGTCATTTTTAAATTTGTTAGGCTGAATGATCGGTTGCACCAATGAACTCGGGAACGCCTACATCCTCTGTAGAATCTTGTACTCTTTCAAATGATATCCAATTTATTAGGTTTAAGTGGAATGCGTAGGGTACACTCACTTTTCCAACAGAGGAGTATTCTAGATTCGTTGTATTTGAAGTAAAATCCTGTATATTCAATTTTTTCGGAAAAATATATGTTTTGGGAAAAAGAAAAGCAAGTATTCACGCTGATTATGTATAGAAACATGTTATCACAAAGTTGCATTACAATTTCCCTCTGATTTTTATTTTTAAACTAGCAAAACGACAATTCAAATATTGTGTGTCATGTTTGGGACACCGTAGCGCTTTACGGGCAGGCCAGCCGAAATTCAGGCCCAAATTTAGGGCCAGGATCAGTCTGGTTTGACCGATCACCAGCACCTACTGTACATAGTGTTGAGATCTCGCTTTGTAAAACCTCTTGAGGGCGCCAAACCTTGTAAGAAGGATGCAGACAAGGGTGCAGAACACTAAATCAAGCTCCCATGGAACATACACTGTACAGAAACACTCACTTTCAAAGCCAATAATCCCATGCCCAAAAGTCTCTCAGTTCTTGTAGCTATACTTAAAATTGTAGTTTCGACCTTCATCTCTCAGATTCTTTTCAATTTTAGTGCCCTTAGCCGATTAGATTTTTTGCTAATCACCCCCAGAAAAAACACACCCAAAATGTGTAGCCGTCCAAGGTTTTTGGGATGGACCCCTCCACTTCTACAGCCAAATAGGGCCACATTTAAAGCCAGATATGTTACAAAACAGAGAGCGAACAGTAGATTTCTGAATGTTTATCATAGACTTCGTCATTTCGGGCTATTTGGCCGGCCATATTTTTTCCCCGATGTCTGGTTATGTAATCTGACTCGTTTGGCAACGAAATGAAGCTTCCTGCCCATAGCATCACATGTGCATGCATACATAGTGCACATACACATAACACATGAGCGTGAAACTCGTGAACAGCACAAACCCAATAAAAACCAAAAGATTCTTCATTGAGTAGACCTGCTGCTTTCCATTTTTTTCTCACGAATCCAGAAAATAAGGGACGTGTATACCTAGTTATGTATTTTGATTTTATTTCTGCCGGTTTTCTGCGTATTTTCCTGCCTTAGTACAACCCTGGTTGCCCAAGGAAGACCAACGTTACGATCCTAGCAGGACGTATCTCAAAGGCAACTGTCTCCGATAGAAGGTCCTACTATCATTGTAGTTTCCCGCCCTTTGAATTGTTTTAAGGTTTTATCAAAATTGGTTTTCCAGCAGAGCTGAAAGATGAATTAATTATCTAAATTATCAAAATGAGATCATCATTTGATTAAAGTAATACATAGAAAAGACAATTGACAGGGAAAATTCAACAACAAAAAATGGCGGAGGACATGAACCTGAAACGTCAGGCGTAACGTATACTGGTGCTCTATATCGCTTGCGCATGCAGCTTTCTGATAATCCTTCTTTTGTGTTTAGTCCTTCACACTTCTCTCTTTGGTCTTTCCCCCTCTTCTCACTAATCCCTACCCTACTCCTTGCCCTTCTCTTTGATCTTTCCCCCTCTTCTCACTAATCCCTACCCTACTCCTTGCCCTTCCCTTTGATCTCTCCCTACCAGCTTCACTCTTTGTCCTTTGTTTCTTATCCGTGTCCTATTCACTCTCTCCCCCCTTCCTTCGTGTACATGTATCTGTTTTGTCCTTGTCACTCTGCCTGCATTTGAGAAAGGTCCTGCTAGGATCGAAACGTCAGGCCCACTAAATTTTAAGAAGTGCTTAAAGAATGATTGCTGAATTGGTTACGACTACGATTAATAGCAAAACCACACAAAGTACCACATATTTGTATAAAAATTATGTCATACATTAGTTTTGCAAAATATTTTCTACCTTACACTTGCAAAGCGTCAATCCAGCATCAGCGATTACAAATTGAAATATGAAGAATCCGTGCCGATTATTATACACACGAAATAGTTCACTGACCGAGAAATTCTTTGAGTGGATCGACAGGCAAAAAGATCGATAGACCGACAGGCCGACCTGTCTATTCCATTCCCAGAAGTTCGGCACTAAAACAAAAGCCACCAGGTCCCAAGGACAAGCCCAAGGTTCCCTTAGTTACTTCCTACCACCCTTCTCTTCCTCCTCTCAGGAAGATAACTAAGGAAAACCACCATATTCTCCACACTTCAGATCGTCTGGCTGATGCCATTCCAAATTCGCCTGTTTTGGCTTACAGGCGCCCCCGTAACCTGCGTGACTTAATTGTCCGAGCAGATGTTCCCCCGTTGGACTCTTCACCTCCAACCAAATTTGGCACATTTAAGTGTACCTCGAAATGCATTGTTTGCAAGACACATGTCAAGGAAATAGACTCTTTCAATGGACATTCTTCTGGAACTACCCACACGACCTATGGCTGTATCACGTGCACTACCTCCAACATCATATACCTCATCTCTTGTATAGAGTTTGTAATATTCAGTATGTTGTCGAGACCAAAAACACCCTCAAAAAACGGATCTATGGCCATAGGTCTACTATCAAAACCGGTAAAATGGACACCCCTGTTGGGTATTACTTCAATCTCCCTGATCATTCGATATCAGATATGAGTGTACTGGGCATAGAATCCCTTGGTCACCATAGTAATCCTGTACGTCTAAGCCGTGAGAAAATGTGGATGAAGCGTCTTCGGACTATTCAACCACATGGTCTCAACATCCAGGAGGGTAATGACTAACACCATGCAGCTTTCTGATAATCCTTCTTTTGTGTTTAGTCCTTCACACTTCTCTCTTTGATCTTTCCCCCTCTTCTCACTAATCCCTACCATACTCCTTGCCCTTCTCTTTGATCTTTCCCCCTCTTCTCACTAATCCCCATACCCTACTCCTTGACCTTCCCTTTGATCTCTCCCTACCAGCTTCACTCTTTGTCCTTTTTAATTGTTTCTCATCCGTGTCCTATTCACTCTCTCCCCCTTCCTTCGTGTACATGTATCTGTTTTGTCCTTGTCACTCTGCCTCTGAGAAAGGGTCTGCTAGGATCGAAACGTCAGGCCCACTAAATTTTAAGATTTACATTTTGGTAATTTTAGTCAGTAAGCAGTTTGCAACATTTTTGTATATCACCTTCTTTATTACGTGTGTTTATTTGTTTGAGACTAATAACACTGAGTCTGAGTCCTACATACTGACAAACAGGATTCTCACTCATATGCAAACGAAGGGAATAGAAACAAAAGATCTATAATGTTGGTCTCTGTCTGCCGCTGTCAAACTCAGCCACGCACGACGTTACTATGGTAAAGACAAAGGGACGTTTTTTTTCCAGTCAAACCACCAAGGCAACGCCCCTGCATTGCAATAAATAGCGGGCAGAGTGGAGTGAAGGAATTATTGCAAAGGAGTCGGTTCCAAAGGAGTCGATTGACTTCGGAAAAGGCGTGTATGGTACAATGAATCTCGTCAAAAAATGCAGGTTGACAACTGAGTTATAGAGGAAAACGCAGCTGTCTATATCCTTTCAAAAAGGGCTCTCCAAACATGTCATGCTTAAACTTGTTTAAAGCAACCCCATAGATAAAGCACACACCGGTGCACACTGTCCGAAACGTTGAGTTATTGGCTCTGTTGACAGCCACGCTCCATTTCAAAAGATATGACTGACATCGTGCCGCTATAACCGTTCCATCCTGTACTCACAAACCATCACACTCTCATCTGACTCCATGAGTATCAAGGAGCTTGTAAAGTACTGAATGTTTATTCAATCAGATTTCTTGCCGTTATTTCCTTATATAAGAGAGGGTGCGTTCCTTCAGCTTCCCCGGAACTACATCGATCAGTCCTATAGTTGTTTCTAAACATTGAACATACGCATCGTCAAAGCAGGGTTACTCAAGGTAGGGTAACCAGCGAGCTCGTGTTCAAGTCCAGAGTCAATTAAAGCCTTCTTTGCCATTTTTCTATTAATTGTTAAAACTTATATGTGATGATATTCTTCCGTGAAAAGAATCTTTGTGTGTATGATTGAGTGTTTGGACTCACTTTAGGGAGATGCCAAAACATTCAAACGTGCCGGAGCACAAATGTATTATTTCACAGGAAGGAACATAATATAGAACATTACGAAATATGGAAAATGAAACATATTATGTAGAGAGCAAGAACATTGAAACGATTTAAGAATGAATTCCAGTACAATTGAGACAAAGTTAACAGCACCACTGTAGGATATACGATCTATAGACGAACCCAATCGCAATCAGTTTGACTACCTAGGAATGAGCGTTCAAACACATGTCAAGTCGTTCAATGCTTGGTACTTGCCATTCTGCCTCTGAGAAAGGTCCTGCTAGGATGGAAACGTTGGACTCTTTAAGCGTTTTAAGCTTTGTAGGATTCTTTCTCCTGTAAGCAGCCTGCAACTCAACGTATTTCTTTATTGTGTGTGTTTATTTGTTTGTGACTAATAACACTGAGTCTGAGTCCTACATACATGTATGGCGAGTGATAGTGTAAACGCGTTCTGACACGCAAACCAACATTTAACTCAGTGTCATTTATCTGATTAACAAGCTAATCTACAATTCTATCCTAGATTTGACAAGCTAATTCAGAATCCTAATTTGTATCCTACTTCGGATAGAAACTGCGATCAAGTTAAAAAAGAAACAAGAATCGAAATTACATTTTCAACCCAAGCACTCTCGTTTTCGTAAAGCGAATGTTGTTTTACTGACAAACAGGATTCTCACTCATATGAAAACGAAGAGAATACAAACAAAACATCTATAATTTCGGTCTCTATCTGCCGCTGTCAAACTCTGCCACGCACGACGTTACTATGGTAAAGACAAAGGGACATTTTTTTTAAGTCAAACCACCAAGGCAACGCCCCTGCATTGCAATAAATAGCGGGCAGAGTGGAGTGAAGGAATTATTGCAAAGGAGTCGGTTCCAAAGGAGTCGATTGACTTCGGAAAAGGCGTGTATGGTACAAATGAATCTCGTCAAAAAATGCAGGTTGACAACTGAGTTATAGAGGAAAACGCAGCTGTCTATATCCTTTCAGAAAGGGCTCTCCAAACATGTCATGCTTATGCTTGTTTAAAGCAACCCCATAGATAAAGCACACACCGGTGCACACTGTCCGAAACGTTGAGTTATTGACTCTGTTGACAGCCACGCTCCATTTCAAAAGATATGACTGACATCGTGCCACTATAACCGTTCCATCTTGTACTCACAAACCACCACAATCTCATCTGACTCCTTGAGTATAAGGAGCTTGTAAAGTACTGAATGTTTATTCAATCAGATTTCTTGCCGTTATTTCCTTATATAAGAGAGGGTGCGTTCCTTCAGCTTCCCCGGGACTACATCGATCAGTCCTATAGTTGGTTCTAAACATTGAACAAACGCATCGTCAAAGCAGGGTTACTCAGGGCAGGGTAACCAGCGAGCTCGTGTTCAAGTCCAGAGTCAATTAAAGCCTTCTTTGACATTTTTCTATTAATTGTTAAAACATATATGTGATGATATTCTTCCGTGAATAGAATCTTGTCTGTATGATTGAGTGTTTGGACTCACTTTAGGGAGATGCTCAAACATTCAAACGTGCCGGAGCACAAATGTATTATTTCACAGGAAGGAACATAATGTAGAACATTACGAAATATGGAAAATGAAACATATTATGTAGAGAGCAAGAACATTAAAACGATTTAAGAATGAATTCCAATACCATTGAGACAAAGTTAACAGCACCACTTTAGGATATACGATCTATAGACGAACCAAATCGCAATCAGTTTGACTACCTAGGAATGAGCATTCAAACACATGTCAAGTCGTTCAGTGCCTGGTCCTTGCCATTCTGCCTCTGAGAAAGTTTTTTTTAGTCAAACCACCAAGGCAACGCCCCTGCATTGCAATAAATAGCGGGCAGAGTGGAGTGAAGGAATTATTGCAAAGGAGTCGGTTCCAAAGGAGTCGATTGACTTCGGAAAAGGCGTGTATGGTACAAATGAATCTCGTCAAAAAATGCAGGTTGACAACTGAGTTATAGAGGAAAACGCAGCTGTCTACATCCTTTCAGAAAGGGCTCTCCAAACATGTCATGCTTAAACTTGTTTAAAGCAACCCCATAGATAAAGCACACACCGGTGCACACTGTCCGAAACGTTGAGTTATTGACTCTGTTGACAGCCACGCTCCATTTCAAAAGATATGACTGACATCGTGCCGCTATAATCGTTCCATCCTGTACTCACAAACCATCACACTCTCATCTGACTCCTTGAGTATCAAGGAGCTTGTAAAGTACTGAATGTTTATTCAATCAGATTTCTTGCCGTTATTTCCTGATATAAGAGAGGGTGCGTTCCTTCAGCTTCCCGGGACTACATCGATCAGTCCTATAGTTGGTTCTAACCATTGAACATACGCTTCGTCAAAGCAGGGTTACTCAGGGCAGGGTAACCAGCGAGCTCGTGTTCAAGTCCAGAGTCAATTAAAGCCTTCTTTGCCATTTTTCTATTAATTGTTAAAACTTATATGTGATGATATTCTTCCGTGAATAGAATCTTTGTGTGTATGATTGAGTGTTTGGACTCACTTTAGGGAGATGCCCAAACATTCAAACGTGCCGGAGCACAAATGTATTATTTCACAGGAAGGAACATAATATAGAACATTACGAAATATGGAAAATGAAACATATTATGTAGAGAGCAAGAACATTGAAACGATTTAAGAATGAATTCCAGTACAATTGAGACAAAGTTAACAGCACCACTGTAGGATATACGATCTATAGACGAACCCAATCGCAATCAGTTTGACTACCTAGGAATGAGCGTTCAAACACATGTCAAGTCGTTCAATGCTTGGTACTTGCCATTCTGCCTCTGAGAAAGGTCCTGCTAGGATGGAAACGTTGGACTCTTTAAGCGTTTTAAGCTTTGTAGGATTCTTTCTCCTGTAAGCAGCCTGCAACTCAACGTATTTCTTTATTGTGTGTGTTTATTTGTTTGTGACTAATAACACTGAGTCTGAGTCCTACATACATGTATGGCGAGTGATAGTGTAAACGCGTTCTGACACGCAAACCAACATTTAACTCAGTGTCATTTATCTGATTAACAAGCTAATCTACAATTCTATCCTAGATTTGACAAGCTAATTCAGAATCCTAATTTGTATCCTACTTCGGATAGAAACTGCGATCAAGTTAAAAAAGAAACAAGAATCGAAATTACATTTTCCGACCAAGCACTCTCGTTTTCGTAAAGCGAAGGTTGTTTTACTGACAAACAGGATTCTCACTCATATGAAAACGAAGAGAATACAAACAAAACATCTATAATTTCGGTCTCTGTCTGCCGCTGTCAAACTCCGCCACGCACGACGTTACTATGGTAAAGACAAAGGGACATTTTTTTTAGTCAAACCACCAAGGCAACGCCCCTGCATTGCAATAAATAGCGGGCAGAGTGGAGTGAAGGAATTATTGCAAAGGAGTCGGTTCCAAAGGAGTCGATTGACTTCGGAAAAGGCGTGTATGGTACAAATGAATCTCGTCAAAAAATGCAGGTTGACAACTGAGTTATAGAGGAAAACGCAGCTGTGTATATCCTTTCAGAAAGGGCTCTCCAAACATGTCATGCTTAAACTTGTTTAAAGCAACCCCATAGATAAAGCACACACCGGTGCACACTGTCCGAAACGTTGAGTTATTGACTCTGTTGACAGCCACGCTCCATTTCAAAAGATATGACTGACATCGTGCCACTATAACCGTTCCATCCTGTACTCACAAACCATCACACTCTCATCTGACTCCTTGAGTATCAAGGAGCTTGTAAAGTACTGAATGTTTATTCAATCAGATTTCTTGCCGTTATTTCCTGATATAAGAGAGGGTGCGTTCCTTCAGCTTCCCCGGGACTACATCGATCAGTCCTATAGTTGGTTCTAAACATTGAACATATGCATCGTCAAAGCAGGGTTACTCAGGGCAGGGTAACCAGCGAGCTCGTGTTCAAGTCCAGAGTCAATTAAAGCCTTCTTTGCCATTTTTCTATTAATTGTTAAAACTTATATGTGATGATATTCTTCCGTGAATAGAATCTTTGTCTGTATGATTGAGTGTTTGGACTCACTTTAGGGAGATGCACAAACATTCAAACGTGCCGGAGCACAAATGTATTATTTCACAGGAAGGAACATAATATAGAACATTATGAAATATGGAAAATGAAACATATTATGTAGAGAGCAAGAACATTAAAACGATTTAAGAATGAATTCCAATACCATTGAGACAAAGTTAACAGCACCACTTTAGGATATACGATCTATAGACGAACCAAATCGCAATCAGTTTGACTACCTAGGAATGAGCGTTCAAACACATGTCAAGTCGTTCAGTGCTTGGTACTTGCAATGCTGCCTCTGAGAAAGGTCCTGCTAGGATGGAAACGTTGGACTCTTTAAGCGTTTTAAGCTTTGTAGGATTCTTTCTCCTGTAAGCAGCCTGCAACTCAACGTATTTCTTTATTGTGTGTGTTTATTTGTTTGTGACTAATAACACTGAGTCTGAGTCCTACATACATGTATGGCGAGTGATAGTGTAAACGCGTTCTGACACGCAAACCAGCATTTAACTCAGTGTCATTTATCTGATTAACAAGCTAATCTACAATTCTATCCTAGATTTGACAAGCTAATTCAGAATCCTAATTTGTATCCTACTTCGGATAGAAATAACCGTTCCATCCTGTACTCACAAACCATCACACTCTCATCTGACTCCTTGAGTATCAAGGAGCTTGTAAAGTACTGAATGTTTATTCAATCAGATTTCTTGCCGTTATTTCCTGATATAAGAGAGGGTGCGTTCCTTCAGCTTCCCCGGGACTACATCGATCAGTCCTATAGTTGGTTCTAAACATTGAACATACGCATCGTCAAAGCAGGGTTACTCAGGGCAGGGTAACCAGCGAGCTCGTGTTCAAGTCCAGAGTCAATTAAAGCCTTCTTTGCCATTTTTCTATTAATTGTTAAAACTTATATGTGATGATATTCTTCCGTGAATAGAATCTTTGTGTGTATGATTGAGTGTTTGGACTCACTTTAGGGAGATGCCCAAACATTCAAACGTGCCGGAGCACAAATGTATTATTTCACAGGAAGGAACATAATATAGAACATTACGAAATATGGAAAATGAAACATATTATGTAGAGAGCAAGAACATTGAAACGATTTAAGAATGAATTCCAGTACAATTGAGACAAAGTTAACAGCACCACTGTAGGATATACGATCTATAGACGAACCCAATCGCAATCAGTTTGACTACCTAGGAATGAGCGTTCAAACACATGTCAAGTCGTTCAATGCTTGGTACTTGCCATTCTGCCTCTGAGAAAGGTCCTGCTAGGATGGAAACGTTGGACTCTTTAAGCGTTTTAAGCTTTGTAGGATTCTTTCTCCTGTAAGCAGCCTGCAACTCAACGTATTTCTTTATTGTGTGTGTTTATTTGTTTGTGACTAATAACACTGAGTCTGAGTCCTACATACATGTATGGCGAGTGATAGTGTAAACGCGTTCTGACACGCAAACCAACATTTAACTCAGTGTCATTTATCTGATTAACAAGCTAATCTACAATTCTATCCTAGATTTGACAAGCTAATTCAGAATCCTAATTTGTATCCTACTTCGGATAGAAACTGCGATCAAGTTAAAAAAGAAACAAGAATCGAAATTACATTTTCCGACCAAGCACTCTCGTTTTCGTAAAGCGAAGGTTGTTTTACTGACAAACAGGATTCTCACTCATATGAAAACGAAGAGAATACAAACAAAACATCTATAATTTCGGTCTCTGTCTGCCGCTGTCAAACTCTGCCACGCACGACGTTACTATGGTAAAGACAAAGGGACATTTTTTTTAGTCAAACCACCAAGGCAACGCCCCTGCATTGCAATAAATAGCGGGCAGAGTGGAGTGAAGGAATTATTGCAAAGGAGTCGGTTCCAAAGGAGTCGATTGACTTCGGAAAAGGCGTGTATGGTACAAATGAATCTCGTCAAAAAATGCAGGTTGACAACTGAGTTATAGAGGAAAACGCAGCTGTCTATATCCTTTCAGAAAGGGCTCTCCAAACATGTCATGCTCATGCTTGTTTAAAGCAACCCCATAGATAAAGCACACACCGGTGCACACTGTCCGAAACGTTGAGTTATTGACTCTGTTGACAGCCACGCTCCATTTCAAAAGATATGACTGACATCGTGCCACTATAACCGTTCCATCTTGTACTCACAAACCATCACAATCTCATCTGACTCCTTGAGTATAAGGAGCTTGTAAAGTACTGAATGTTTATTCAATCAGATTTCTTGCCGTTATTTCCTTATATAAGAGAGGGTGCGTTCCTTCAGCTTCCCCGGGACTACATCGATCAGTCCTATAGTTGGTTCTAAACATTGAACAAACGCATCGTCAAAGCAGGGTTACTCAGGGCAGGGTAACCAGCGAGCTCGTGTTCAAGTCCAGAGTCAATTAAAGCCTTCTTTGACATTTTTCTATTAATTGTTAAAACATATATGTGATGATATTCTTCCGTGAATAGAATCTTGTCTGTATGATTGAGTGTTTGGACTCACTTTAGGGAGATGCTCAAACATTCAAACGTGCCGGATCACAAATGTATTATTTCACAGGAAGGAACATAATGTAGAACATTACGAAATATGGAAAATGAAACATATTATGTAGAGAGCAAGAACATTAAAACGATTTAAGAATGAATTCCAATACCATTGAGACAAAGTTAACAGCACCACTTTAGGATATACGATCTATAGACGAACCAAATCGCAATCAGTTTGACTACCTAGGAATGAGCATTCAAACACATGTCAAGTCGTTCAGTGCCTGGTCCTTGCCATTCTGCCTCTGAGAAAGTTTTTTTTAGTCAAACCACCAAGGCAACGCCCCTGCATTGCAATAAATAGCGGGCAGAGTGGAGTGAAGGAATTATTGCAAAGGAGTCGGTTCCAAAGGAGTCGATTGACTTCGGAAAAGGCGTGTATGGTACAAATGAATCTCGTCAAAAAATGCAGGTTGACAACTGAGTTATAGAGGAAAACGCAGCTGTCTACATCCTTTCAGAAAGGGCTCTCCAAACATGTCATGCTTAAACTTGTTTAAAGCAACCCCATAGATAAAGCACACACCGGTGCACACTGTCCGAAACGTTGAGTTATTGACTCTGTTGACAGCCACGCTCCATTTCAAAAGATATGACTGACATCGTGCCGCTATAATCGTTCCATCCTGTACTCACAAACCATCACACTCTCATCTGACTCCTTGAGTATCAAGGAGCTTGTAAAGTACTGAATGTTTATTCAATCAGATTTCTTGCCGTTATTTCCTGATATAAGAGAGGGTGCGTTCCTTCAGCTTCCCGGGACTACATCGATCAGTCCTATAGTTGGTTCTAACCATTGAACATACGCTTCGTCAAAGCAGGGTTACTCAGGGCAGGGTAACCAGCGAGCTCGTGTTCAAGTCCAGAGTCAATTAAAGCATTCTTTGCCATTTTTCTATTAATTGTTAAAACTTATTTTTGATGATATTCTTCCGTGAATAGAATCTTTGTGTGTATGATTGAGTGTTTGGACTCACTTTAGGGAGATGCCCAAACATTCAAACGTGCCGGAGCACAAATGTATTATTTCACAGGAAGGAACATAATATAGAACATTACGAAATATGGAAAATGAAACATATTATGTAGAGAGCAAGAACATTGAAACGATTTAAGAATGAATTCCAGTACAATTGAGACAAAGTTAACAGCACCACTGTAGGATATACGATCTATAGACGAACCCAATCGCAATCAGTTTGACTACCTAGGAATGAGCGTTCAAACACATGTCAAGTCGTTCAATGCTTGGTACTTGCCATTCTGCCTCTGAGAAAGGTCCTGCTAGGATGGAAACGTTGGACTCTTTAAGCGTTTTAAGCTTTGTAGGATTCTTTCTCCTGTAAGCAGCCTGCAACTCAACGTATTTCTTTATTGTGTGTGTTTATTTGTTTGTGACTAATAACACTGAGTCTGAGTCCTACATACATGTATGGCGAGTGATAGTGTAAACGCGTTCTGACACGCAAACCAACATTTAACTCAGTGTCATTTATCTGATTAACAAGCTAATCTACAATTCTATCCTAGATTTGACAAGCTAATTCAGAATCCTAATTTGTATCCTACTTCGGATAGAAACTGCGATCAAGTTAAAAAAGAAACAAGAATCGAAATTACATTTTCCGACCAAGCACTCTCGTTTTCGTAAAGCGAAGGTTGTTTTACTGACAAACAGGATTCTCACTCATATGAAAACGAAGAGAATACAAACAAAACATCTATAATTTCGGTCTCTGTCTGCCGCTGTCAAACTCCGCCACGCACGACGTTACTATGGTAAAGACAAAGGGACATTTTTTTTAGTCAAACCACCAAGGCAACGCCCCTGCATTGCAATAAATAGCGGGCAGAGTGGAGTGAAGGAATTATTGCAAAGGAGTCGGTTCCAAAGGAGTCGATTGACTTCGGAAAAGGCGTGTATGGTACAAACGAATCTCGTCAAAAAATGCAGGTTGACAACTGAGTTATAGAGGAAAACGCAGCTGTGTATATCCTTTCAGAAAGGGCTCTCCAAACATGTCATGCTTAAACTTGTTTAAAGCAACCCCATAGATAAAGCACACACCGGTGCACACTGTCCGAAACGTTGAGTTATTGACTCTGTTGACAGCCACGCTCCATTTCAAAAGATATGACTGACATCGTGCCACTTTAACCATTCCATCCTGTACTCACAAACCATCACAATCTCATCTGACTCCTTGAGTATAAGGAGCTTGTAAAGTACTGAATGTTTATTCAATCATATTTCTTGCCGTTATTTCCTTATATAAGAGAGGGTGCGTTCCTTCAGCTTCCCCGGGACTACATCGATCAGTCCTATAGTTGGTTCTAAACATTGAACATACGCATCGTCAAAGCAGGGTTACTCAAGGTAGGGTAACCAGCGAGCTCGTGTTCAAGTCCAGAGTCAATTTAAGCATTCTTTGCCATTTTTCTATTAATTGTTAAAACTTATTTTTGATGATATTCTTCCGTGAATAGAATCTTGTCTGTATGATTGAGTGTTTGGACTCACTTTAAGGAGATGCCCAAACATTCAAACGTGCCGGAGCACAAATGTATTATTTCACAGGAAGGAACATAATATAGAACATTACGAAATATGGAAAATGAAACATATTATGTAGAGAGCAAGAACATTAAAACGATTTAAGAATGAATTCAAATACCATTGAGACAAAGTTAACAGCACCACTTTAGGATATACGATCTATAGACGAACCAAATCGCAATCAGTTTGACTACCTAGGAATGAGCGTTCAAACACATGTCAAGTCGTTCAGTGCTTGGTACTTGCAATGCTGCCTCTGAGAAAGGTCCTGCTAGGATGGAAACGTTGGACTCTTTAAGCGTTTTAAGCTTTGTAGGATTCTTTCTCCTGTAAGCAGCCTGCAACTCAACGTATTTCTTTATTGTGTGTGTTTATTTGTTTGTGACTAATAACACTGAGTCTGAGTCCTACATACATGTATGGCGAGTGATAGTGTAAACGCGTTCTGACACGCAAACCAGCATTTAACTCAGTGTCATTTATCTGATTAACAAGCTAATCTACAATTCTATCCTAGATTTGACAAGCTAATTCAGAATCCTAATTTGTATCCTACTTCGGATAGAAATTGCGATCAAGTTAAAAAAGAAACAAGAATCGAAATTACATTTTCAACACAAGCACTCTCGTTTTCGTAAAGCGAAGGTTGTTTTACTGACAAACAGGATTCTCACTCATATGAAAACGAAGAGAATACAAACAAAACATCTATAATTTCGGTCTCTGTCTGCCGCTGTCAAACTCCGCCACGCACGACGTTACTATGGTAAAGACAAAGGGACATTTTTTTTAGTCAAACCACCAAGGCAACGCCCCTGCATTGCAATAAATAGCGGGCAGAGTGGAGTGAAGGAATTATTGCAAAGGAGTCGGTTCCAAAGGAGTCGATTGACTTCGGAAAAGGCGTGTATGGTACAAATGAATCTCGTCAAAAAATGCAGGTTGACAACTGAGTTATAGAGGAAAACGCAGCTGTCTATATCCTTTCAGAAAGGGCTCTCCAAACATGTCATGCTTATGCTTGTTTAAAGCAACCCCATAGATAAAGCACACACCGGTGCACACTGTCCGAAACGTTGAGTTATTGACTCTGTTGACAGCCACGCTCCATTTCAAAAGATATGACTGACATCGTGCCACTATAACCGTTCCATCTTGTACTCACAAACCATCACAATCTCATCTGACTCCTTGAGTATAAGGAGCTTGTAAAGTACTGAATGTTTATTCAATCAGATTTCTTGCCGTTATTTCCTTATATAAGAGAGGGTGCGTTCCTTCAGCTTCCCCGGGACTACATCGATCAGTCCTATAGTTGGTTCTAAACATTGAACAAACGCATCGTCAAAGCAGGGTTACTCAGGGCAGGGTAACCAGCGAGCTCGTGTTCAAGTCCAGAGTCAATTAAAGCCTTCTTTGCCAATTTTCTATTAATTGTTAAAACTTATATGTGATGATATTCTTCCGTGAATAGAATCTTGTCTGTATGATTGAGTGTTTGGACTCACTTTAGGGAGATGCCCAAACATTCAAACGTGCCGGAGCACAAATGTATTATTTCACAGGAAGGAACATAATGTAGAACATTACGAAATATGGAAAATGAAACATATTATGTAGAGAGCAAGAACATTAAAACGATTTAAGAATGAACTCCAATACCATTGAGACAAAGTTAACAGCACCACTTTAGGATATACGATCTATAGACGAACCAAATCGCAATCAGTTTGACTACCTAGGAATGAGCATTCAAACACATGTCAAGTCGTTCAGTGCCTGGTCCTTGCCATTCTGCCTCTGAGAAAGTTTTTTTTAGTCAAACCACCAAGGCAACGCCCCTGCATTGCAATAAATAGCGGGCAGAGTGGAGTGAAGGAATTATTGCAAAGGAGTCGGTTCCAAAGGAGTCGATTGACTTCGGAAAAGGCGTGTATGGTACAAATGAATCTCGTCAAAAAATGCAGGTTGACAACTGAGTTATAGAGGAAAACGCAGCTGTGTATATCCTTTCAGAAAGGGCTCTCCAAACATGTCATGCTTATACTTGCTTAAAGCAACCCCATAGATAAAGCACACACCGGTGCACACTGTCCGAAACGTTGAGTTATTGACTCTGTTGACAGCCACGCTCCATTTCAAAAGATATGACTGACATCGTGCCGCTATAACCGTTCCATCCTGTACTCACAAACCATCACACTCTCATCTGACTCCTTGAGTATCAAGGAGCTTGTAAAGTACTGAATGTTTATTCAATCAGATTTCTTGCCGTTATTTCCTGATATAAGAGAGGGTGCGTTCCTTCAGCTTCCCCGGGACTACATCGATCAGTCCTATAGTTGGTTCTAAACATTGAACATACGCATCGTCAAAGCAGGGTTACTCAGGGCAGGGTAACCAGCGAGCTCGTGTTCAAGTCCAGAGTCAATTAAAGCCTTCTTTGCCATTTTTCTATTAATTGTTAAAACTTATATGTGATGATATTCTTCCGTGAATAGAATCTTTGTGTGTATGATTGAGTGTTTGGACTCACTTTAGGGAGATGCCCAAACATTCAAACGTGCCGGAGCACAAATGTATTATTTCACAGGAAGGAACATAATATAGAACATTACGAAATATGGAAAATGAAACATATTATGTAGAGAGCAAGAACATTGAAACGATTTAAGAATGAATTCCAGTACAATTGAGACAAAGTTAACAGCACCACTGTAGGATATACGATCTATAGACGAACCCAATCGCAATCAGTTTGACTACCTAGGAATGAGCGTTCAAACACATGTCCAGTCGTTCAATGCTTGGTACTTGCCATTCTGCCTCTGAGAAAGGTCCTGCTAGGATGGAAACGTTGGACTCTTTAAGCGTTTTAAGCTTTGTAGGATTCTTTCTCCTGTAAGCAGCCTGCAACTCAACGTATTTCTTTATTGTGTGTGTTTATTTGTTTGTGACTAATAACACTGAGTCTGAGTCCTACATACATGTATGGCGAGTGATAGTGTAAACGCGTTCTGACACGCAAACCAACATTTAACTCAGTGTCATTTATCTGATTAACAAGCTAATCTACAATTCTATCCTAGATTTGACAAGCTAATTCAGAATCCTAATTTGTATCCTACTTCGGATAGAAACTGCGATCAAGTTAAAAAAGAAACAAGAATCGAAATTACATTTTCCGACCAAGCACTCTCGTTTTCGTAAAGCGAAGGTTGTTTTACTGACAAACAGGATTCTCACTCATATGAAAACGAAGAGAATACAAACAAAACATCTATAATTTCGGTCTCTGTCTGCCGCTGTCAAACTTCGCCACGCACGACGTTACTATGGTAAAGACAAAGGGACATTTTTTTTAGTCAAACCACCAAGGCAACGCCCCTGCATTGCAATAAATAGCGGGCAGAGTGGAGTGAAGGAATTATTGCAAAGGAGTCGGTTCCAAAGGAGTCGATTGACTTCGGAAAAGGCGTGTATGGTACAAATGAATCTCGTCAAAAAATGCAGGTTGACAACTGAGTTATAGAGGAAAACGCAGCTGTCTATATCCTTTCAGAAAGGGCTCTCCAAACATGTCATGCTTAAACTTGTTTAAAGCAACCCCATAGATAAAGCACACACCGGTGCACACTGTCCGAAACGTTGAGTTATTGACTCTGTTGACAGCCACGCTCCATTTCAAAAGATATGACTGACATCGTGCCACTATAACCGTTCCATCCTGTACTCACAAACCATCACAATCTCATCTGACTCCTTGAGTATAAGGAGCTTGTAAAGTACTGAATGTTTATTCAATCATATTTCTTGCCGTTATTTCCTTATATAAGAGAGGGTGCGTTCCTTCAGCTTCCCCGGGACTACATCGATCAGTCCTATAGTTGGTTCTAAACATTGAACATACGCATCGTCAAAGCAGGGTTACTCAAGGTAGGGTAACCAGCGAGCTCGTGTTCAAGTCCAGAGTCAATTTAAGCATTCTTTGCCATTTTTCTATTAATTGTTAAAACTTATTTTTGATGATATTCTTCCGTGAATAGAATCTTGTCTGTATGATTGAGTGTTTGGACTCACTTTAAGGAGATGCCCGAACATTCAAACGTGCCGGAGCACAAATGTATTATTTCACAGGAAGGAACATAATATAGAACATTACGAAATATGGAAAATGAAACATATTATGTAGAGAGCAAGAACATTAAAACGATTTAAGAATGAATTCCAATACCATTGAGACAAAGTTAACAGCACCACTTTAGGATATACGATCTATAGACGAACCAAATCGCAATCAGTTTGACTACCTAGGAATGAGCGTTCAAACACATGTCAAGTCGTTCAATGCTTGGTACTTGCCATTCTGCCTCTGAGAAAGGTCCTGCTAGGATGGAAACGTTGGACTCTTTAAGCGTTTTAAGCTTTGTAGGATTCTTTCTCCTGTAAGCAGCCTGCAACTCAACGTATTTCTTTATTGTGTGTGTTTATTTGTTTGTGACTAATAACACTGAGTCTGAGTCCTACATACATGTATGGCGAGTGATAGTGTAAACGCGTTCTGACACGCAAACCAACATTTAACTCAGTGTCATTTATCTGATTAACAAGCTAATCTACAATTCTATCCTAGATTTGACAAGCTAATTCAGAATCCTAATTTGTATCCTACTTCGGATAGAAACTGCGATCAAGTTAAAAAAGAAACAAGAATCGAAATTACATTTTCCGACCAAGCACTCTCGTTTTCGTAAAGCGAAGGTTGTTTTACTGACAAACAGGATTCTCACTCATATGAAAACGAAGAGAATACAAACAAAACATCTATAATTTCGGTCTCTGTCTGCCGCTGTCAAACTCCGCCACGCACGACGTTACTATGGTAAAGACAAAGGGACATTTTTTTTAGTCAAACCACCAAGGCAACGCCCCTGCATTGCAATAAATAGCGGGCAGAGTGGAGTGAAGGAATTATTGCAAAGGAGTCGGTTCCAAAGGAGTCGATTGACTTCGGAAAAGGCGTGTATGGTACAAATGAATCTCGTCAAAAAATGCAGGTTGACAACTGAGTTATAGAGGAAAACGCAGCTGTGTATATCCTTTCAGAAAGGGCTCTCCAAACATGTCATGCTTATACTTGCTTAAAGCAACCCCATAGATAAAGCACACACCGGTGCACACTGTCCGAAACGTTGAGTTATTGACTCTGTTGACAGCCACGCTCCATTTCAAAAGATATGACTGACATCGTGCCACTATAACCGTTCCATCCTGTACTCACAAACCATCACACTCTCATCTGACTCCTTGAGTATCAAGGAGCTTGTAAAGTACTGAATGTTTATTCAATCAGATTTCTTGCCGTTATTTCCTGATATAAGAGAGGGTGCGTTCCTTCAGCTTCCCCGGGACTACATCGATCAGTCCTATAGTTGGTTCTAAACATTGAACATATGCATCGTCAAAGCAGGGTTACTCAGGGCAGGGTAACCAGCGAGCTCGTGTTCAAGTCCAGAGTCAATTAAAGCCTTCTTTGCCATTTTTCTATTAATTGTTAAAACTTATATGTGATGATATTCTTCCGTGAATAGAATCTTTGTCTGTATGATTGAGTGTTTGGACTCACTTTAGGGAGATGCCCAAACATTCAAACGTGCCGGAGCACAAATGTATTATTTCACAGGAAGGAACATAATATAGAACATTATGAAATATGGAAAATGAAACATATTATGTAGAGAGCAAGAACATTAAAACGATTTAAGAATGAATTCCAATACCATTGAGACAAAGTTAACAGCACCACTTTAGGATATACGATCTATAGACGAACCCAATCGCAATCAGTTTGACTACCTAGGAATGAGCGTTCAAACACATGTCAAGTCGTTCAATGCTTGGTACTTGCCATTCTGCCTCTGAGAAAGGTCCTGCTAGGATGGAAACGTTGGGCTCTTTAAGCGTTTTAAGCTTAGTAGGATTCTTTCTCAAGTAAGCAGCCTGCGACTCAACGTATTTCTTTATTACGTGTGTTTATTTGTTTGAGACTAATAACACTGAGTCTGAGTCCTACATACATGTATGGCGGGTGATAGTGTAAACGCGTTCTGACACGCAAACCAACATTTAACTCAGTGTCATTCATCTGATTAAAAAGCTAATCTACTATTCTATCCTAGATTTGACAAGCTAATTCAGAATCCTAATGTGTATCCTACTTCGGATACAAACTGCGATCAAGTTAAAAAAGAAACAAGAATCGAAATTACATTTTCCGACCAAGCACTCTCGTTATCGTAAAGCGACTTAAGGTTGTTTTACTGACAACCTTCATTACTATGGTAAAGACAAAGCGACGTTTTTTTCAGTCAAACCACCAAGTCAACGCACCTGCAATGCAATAAATAGCGGGCAGAGTGGAGTGAAGGAATTATTGCAAAGGAGTCGGTTCCAAAGGAGTCGATTGACTTCGGAAAAGGCGTGTATGGTACAAATGAATCACGTCAAACAATGCAGGGTGACAACTGAGTTATAGAGGAAAAATCAGCTGTCTATATCCTTTCAGAAAGGGCTCTCCGAATATGTCATGCTTATACTTGTTTAAAGCAACCCCATAGATAAAGCACACAGCCGTGCACACTGTCCGAAACGTTGAGTTATTCGCTCTTTTGACAGCCACGCTCCATTTCAAAAGATATGACTGACATCGTGCCACTATAACCGTTCCATCCTGTACTCACAAACCATCAGAATCTCATCTGACTCCATGAGTAATCAAGGAGCTTGTAAAGTACTGAAGGCCTGTTCAATCAGATTTCTTGCCGTTATTTCTTTATAAAAGAGAGGGTGCGTTCCTTCAGCTTTCCCGGGACCATCGATCAGTCCTATAGTTGGTTCTAAACATTGAACATACGCATCGTCAAAGCAGGGTTACTCAGGGCAGGGTAACCAGCGAGCTCGTGTTCAAGTCCAGAGTCAATTTAAGCCTTCTTTGCCATTTTTCTATTAATTGTTAAAACTTATTTTTGATGATATTCTTCCGTGAATAGAATCTTTGTCTGTATGATTGAGTGTTTGGACTCACTTTAGGGAGATGCCAAAACATTCAAACGTGCCGAAGCATAAATGTATCCTTTCACAGGAAGGAACATATAATTCGTTCTGACACGCAAACCAACATTTAACTCAGTGTCATTTATCTGATTAACAAGCTAATCTACTATTCTATCCTAGATTTGACAAGCTAATTCAGAATCCTAATTTGTATCTTACTTCGGATACAAACTGCGATCAGGTTAAAAAAGAAACAAGAATCGAAATTACATTTTCCGACCAAGCACTCTCGTTATCGTAAAGCGAAGGTTGTTTTACTGACAAACAGGATTCTCACTCATATGAAAACGAAGGGAATACAAACTAAAGATCTATAATTTCGGTCTGTCTGCCGCTGTCAAAGTCAGGCACGCACGACGTTGCCATGGTGAACACAAAGGGCCATATTTCAGCCAAACCAACAAGGCAACGCCCCCGCATTGCAATAAATAGCGGGCAGCGTGGAGAAAAGGGTTTATTACAAACGAGTCGGTTCCACCAAGCAGACAGACTGCTTACGGGAGTTTGATGCGTAGAGGCCTCGAGGAGGACGCAGAAAGTCTGCCGGAAAAATGACTGACTCTGCGCGCCTTCCGTCCAGACGGGAGGGATTTCTTCAAGTTGTTGCCTTCATAACATTCGCGCTGCTTGCACGTGGAGCTGCTTCAGGTAAGGGAGTTATACTATTAGGTTCGTTTAATCTCATACAATAGAGGGCCAATTTTTCTAAAAGGCAAAGTCAGCCATAGATAAATTCATTCAAAACCGTAATCTGCCAGGACATTTACTTTGTTCTAGTGACATTATATTTGCCAAGCTTGCGCGTGAATCTGCAGGTAAGTAATGAAATCAACTAATTGATTGGCGGTTTTAAGTAATTTCCATTACTTGCACATCATTTTCGAAAGAAGTGTTTCGTCGACTAACTCTGCAACGTATTATTTACCGTAGTTCTCCTCGTTTGCCTTAATTCCGTTGCATCATATTTTCTTTGTATTGCAAATATCCATATTGCTGTTTTATAATATCTGGATGACGCCCAATCCCCGAAATGTGCCTCCTATGACGTCAGTAACTTCATTCTTAAACGTCGACGTCAGTCGTAATTAAAGGGGTGGATTTATTTGTTTAGTTTAAGTCGTAAAAGGATTCCATTTTAACAGACAATTTGCCTGTTTCCCCCTTTGATTTTACCCCGTTTATGTAATCAAACAAATAAAAACATGTTTTAGGGGAGCCCAGTATGCTTCGCCCATCCCATTATTAGCATACGATTTGTGACGTAGATCCGGAGATGTGCTCAGCTACCACGACCCGTGTCTACGTGGCAGCCAGATCGGTCGTGGTGTGTGACGTCTTATGCCTCACACAAACTTTTAGGAGATTCTGGATTTTGGTATCGTACTCCTCGAAGAAATTGACTTAGGTTTGCTAGAATGCCACAAACCTGTATTGTGCCAGGTTGCAGCAATAACACTTAAGATGGGGTTAGTTTTCCTTTTTTTTTTCTACTGACCCCAAATTTCGGAGAATTTGGATGGCGAAAATCAAGCTGACACTGGCGAAGTGGTCAGGACCAACAGGGCACTCTGAGCCAGCGTGTTTCGATCAATGCCTGAAAGATCAATGTCAGCAGTAACTTAACCCTCAAAAAGCCGGGTTATTTTGACCATCTCATAGCCGGGGGTGGCGGATTCCGCCCCCTTAGATCTCGGTCCTTCAATGATGGGTTCAAATGGTATTTGACCAATGGTATTTGACCAATGGTATTTGAGGGTATTAGAGAATTACAAAATAGACATTTGTGTAAAATGTCCTACGAAAAAAAGTTCTTGTCTATATAATCATGGCTCATTAATTATACATAATTAATTGTTTTTAAGTTGTTTTTTATTGAATTTCCTATGATTTGTATTAAACTTCTCCAAGTTTTACAATGATAACAAAACACAAAGAACCAATAACTGCATGCAGCAATATTAATGAGCTAACTATGCAAAGGAATTCCTAATAAGGAATCCCCTCTGCACCTTGGATGTTATGCTTTGATTTAGTGTAAGTCAATGGACACATTTTCGTCAAACTGTACCATGGTCCTGAGAAATGTTCCTAGAAAGAGAACGCCACCTCCAATTTGATTAAAATTGATGTCAAAATGTGCCTCAGAAGAAAAACTACAGGGGCGGAATCTGCCCCGGCTCTTTGAGGGTTTAAACAGATAACTTAGAACAGAAAGCTCTCCATCTGCCGTTGAAACTGGTGACGAATTGGCCATGCCTTCGGTGTTCTTTTCTCCAGCGTCGTTCATTTAAACTGCGTGCTGAACACACGATGTGTGACTCACCAGGGCTCGCAGAATCTGTAGTCCGACGTCCCGGGACAACCAAATGTTGTTGTCGGGCAACCAATGGACCTTTCCCATGAAATATGCAAATTAGATCTAGCGCATGCGCTTAACTAAATTGGTGGGCAAGCGGGCTGCCAACCAATCATAGTTTTCCACGGGCGTGCGCGCGTTCCTTCTCACTAACAGTTTGGCGTGCGGTCATTGGCTATTCAGCGTCTCCTGCGCGCGTATTTCGAAACCTGCACGCGACGCGCACTCGTTTGCCCACCAATTCAGTAAAGCGCATGCGCCAGCTCTTATTTGCATATTTCATGGGAAAGGTCCATTGCGTCAGGCTGCTGGCCCGACGAGGCTGGGCAGGCCGCGGCCCTAGGACGACGCCATTCCCTCTCCGCAATGTTGGGCCACAAATTTCCACCAACGAATGACGCCCAAGCAATCAATGAATCTAGTGGTCGTTATTCCAGCTGATTAGGATTGTGTTGTTTGCAAATTGCGCTCTCGATCCAGCCTTTGGCTGGCAGAAATGGTTAGAAACTGTATGTCTCTTCCCCTTCCTTCTCTCTCCGTCCCGTCAATCATCTCTTCCCATCTCTGTTGTCTCTCGCCTGCTTCTTTCCACAGTTCTCACTTTATTTCATCTATCATTCGCTCCCCTCTCTCTCTCTTCATCTATCTCGCATTTATCGTTCTCCCTTTCCTCGAGTATTTTCCTGTGCCTCTCACTCACTTTCTTCCTCCACCTCTCTGCTCTCCCTCACTCTTTCTCCCCTCCTCGTCCTCTCCTCCCCTCCCTGATCCCCTCTCTCTGTCCCTCTCTATCATTATCTTCACTCTCTCTGTACAGTTATTATTGACTGGTATTTTGGACATAGCAGAGTGGAGACTGTCTGATCAGGCCAACATTTTGGTTGAACCGGGTAGAAATTCAGGGGATGAGATAAGGGCATTATCACAGATGGATTTTTTTGGGGAAACAGGGTGAGAGATATTCTTATTAAAATCCCAAGGTGTATAGAGTCAGTTAACAACGTTTATCCTGCAAATGAGAGTGAAAGTGGGGATCGCAGGGGCAGAGCCCATCAACATCTGGGCCTATGGAATGGGTGAAGGGGTATAGGTGAGGAGTTCACGAAGCAAGCGTTTGGGATAAAAGAGAGGGTTGTGGAAATTATAAGAAACAGTCAATCCGTGGGTATGTTCCAGCTTTGCGTGAAATCCCGAGGGACGCGCTCACCAAATAGACCGACGCCATCACGTGACGAAGTGTGTAGTTTTGGCACAGAGCAGCGATGGAAATGTACAAGGAAGAATGTGGACAATAATCGATGATTGTCTTCTATGCTAATTTCCACTCCTGTTCTGCACGAAATGAGATGCAAAAAATACACAATATAAGTCACGTGATGGCAGGTAAACATTGGTCGCGCGATGGGTCTATTAACAAGGATGGTTGAACACCAGGAGATATGCGCTGTATAGAACCATGGGCAGTGGTCCATTCATTGAAACTCATCATTTTAACTTAAGAAACGTCGCAAGAAAATGCACAGAAATAACACAATCAATTCAAACTTACGATGGCTTATCCATCGTAAGTTACGATGCGTCGTAAGGCTTTGTGAATTTTTTCCTGAGCAGGTGCATGGGTATCGGTTGAATATTACTGTATATTCTTCATGGGAGGATAGCCCGTCAGTTCCAGGATCAGGAATGTTCAGAAAAGGGAAAGATCCCTTCGTGGAAGGTAGAGGCTATAGAACTGTCCTTCTCATAAAGAAGTGTAATGCCGCACGTTTATTACCGCCCACTTACTTGCTTGCTGATTCTGTACAAGCTCATAGTAGTAGAGCAGAGGTACTGTATGGAAATACACAAGGGAAAGACGGACCAGCTGGACATTGGCAAGACGGTTCTTAAAGGCCATATACAACATTGGTAAAGGTCAAAAGATTGCAACAGTTTGTGTTTTAAACCATTAAACATCTCAGGTTTTAGCTCAAATAATGATCTGAGAAAGTAGAAAAAGGTAAAAAACCGTCACGGTTTCTGAACCATTCTGTAGTGTAGGAAATAGTTTATTACTTGCTAGTAATAAACTATTTGTCGATGTTTGAGTGGAAATTTCTAGGGATGTACAGCATCCCAGAGCGTAAGATTTCAACATGAGGATTCTATCATGACCATGTACATTAACTGTGAAAATTAGGAGGAAATCTGTGGACATGGATGTTTTCCGATCTTTCCAATGTTGTATTGGGCCTTGAAGGACTGTACGGACAGGAAAACAAGTTTGCTAACGGCATGGATTGATTATATGTATGAAGGCCTAAGGAGGACGAGAAGGTACATATGCATGGACTAATAGCTGTGCTAACTTACCGTCAATATATCATTTCAGTTTGTCAATTTTCTGGCAACAGATGTACAGCGAAACATAATGATCGCAGGATCCTTCCATTATTAAGATTGTGATCAATGGTACTTGCTGTCTCAGTATTGAAAACGTCAATCATGAGACTATAGGGTACACAGGGAAAACAAGTATCTAGTCTCGTTGCAAGTGCCCATTGTGCTGCAGTAAGGCATAGAGTTCAGTGTCATCCGCATTATGTCGTAAGATTATTCGATTTGTCATAATACCGAGGGGTGCCGTGTGCATTGGAAAGAGAAGAGGGCCAAGCACGGATCCTCGGGGCGCTCAATGTTCGAGACTGTCATCATCTGACTGCACATTTCCCATTCTCACTGTCTGTGCGCCTCCATGAAGATACGATCGGAACCAGTCTAAATCAGTTGCGATCATCCCATACCGACCACGAAGGCGATGTATAAGTACTTGATGGTTTATCGCAGACAAATCCAACAGTATACCTATACACTCTCGTGATGTTGATCAGCAGCTCACGCCAAGTCATTATGAACTTCGAGGGCAGTCTCTGTACTATGTTATTGCTGGTTGCAAACTTCGATAGGTCTGTAGTTCGTTCTGACCCAGACTGGATTTTCTAACTAGAGGGATGACCTGAGCAACTTTCAAGGAAGCTTACACGATGTATTGTAACCATCGGGGTCTCAAAACATGTATGATTGACCAATCGGGAGCTCGAGATATGCTTAGTGATGAATGCTATTCCCTTGTTTTGGTTGTCATGGCAGCATCTGTCATTACTTATTCTCTTCCCTTTAGATAAAAATTGTAACTCGATGCACTTCACTAGGACCAAACATGGCCTATACGGTGAGTACCTTAACATATCCCTAATCTTAATTCAAATATTGATGTGTCCAGCATATTTGAATTGCATGGTGAAACTTAGAGACATCTAATTGCTTGAAACATGTCCTTTCCAGGATTTGGACCAGTCTTACATTTGTTTTGGCAAACCATCCCCCTGTTTACGCCATGCTAAACTTCATTGGCGAATGCCTCGATAATTATGTGAAAAACACAACCCCGCGTTTAAAAAAGAGATTCACAATGCTTAACTTGTTCGCTATTCTACCCTTGCCCAGTGGATCCTTGCAACTTGTTGCCATGCCGGAACAACGGAACCTGCACTTCAAGTGCTGACAGATCCTCGGCCACCTGCACCTGTAGACCGAACTACGCGGGCAAATACTGCCAACACTACGGTAGGTTTTATTTCAACTGCAGCATCAATTGTAAAGATCCATTGAATTTCCTTGTTCACGCCTAATACGAGTGCGCATAGTCCCCTAAATGTTGCGATATTTATTTGACAATAAATAACGAGTCAAAAGCTCCTGCATTTTTAATACGAGATTTTGATCAAAATGCAATACACGATCATGTGTTTATAGTTAACACCGCATGGAAGATATTATTTTTTTACCGACATCTACATTATTTTTTATCATGTACTTATCGTTTTGTCTATTTCGTGCATTGTACAATTCAACGTTTTACCGTCATTCGAAAAAAGGGAACTTAAAATTAGTTTCCGGTATTTATGCCCTCGTCCATTTTATCCTTGCAGTTCGTCGCTACGTAAGCATGAAGGCAACTGCACATTGAGCGTTAACAAAGCTTCGATCAATTGCACATGTTGACAGAACTTCTCGTGGGAACGTTGTCAGCACTATAAAAAGTATTAGTACATGTACTTCATCGAATGAAGCATTTGAACAAAAGAAAAAAGAACGGACAATGGCCCGGGAACTTTTAAACAATTTGAGGAAATAACAAATGGAAATTGACTGCAGCGTAGTCCGAGGCTAATAATAGTAAGGAATGTTTCTGAAAGCCACCAAGGGCTGGGTAGCTGAGAATGTTAGGGCACTGGTGCTGTAGACGAAGTGTCTTTGTCATGTCCCAGGTCAGCCGCTTTTTTGTTGCTGCTTTTTTTCAAAAAGCTATATCAAGTAAATATGATTTCAAACTTTGTTTATTGCTATTGTTTGATGATTTTGTTTGTTTGCTCTGTCTCAGAGAAACTTGCTCATTCTCGAAAAGTTGTGCTTAATAAGACGAGGATGCCTGCAAACTTTGTTATATTTTTAAGTTGATAACTGGTAGTATAATACAAGATAAACTCAATAAGTGTCGATCCCAAGAATTGTTATAACTGGCTATTTTTGTCATCAAAGGAGGTATTTGATGCCATGTTTTCACACTTAATCAGAACTACAAAACTGTGTCATCCTTCGAAATACGATGCAGCTAGAAAAATGCCGTCCAAATCAACTTACTACTGATTGTTTGCTGTCTGTTTCCACACAGACCCCTGCCAGCCACAGCCGTGCTATAACGAAGGCAACTGCACAATGACTGGGGTGGACTTGAAGGGCTTTATCTGCAGCTGCCCGCCAGAATTCCTTGGCCCCAACTGCGATATCCCTAGTAAGTTACTCCTACCCCCAAACGTCCTAGAGTTGCCCGTAAATTCGGAGCGGGTTTATGAGGCTGACCAGATGCGTGTTAAGTTCACTGGAGAGATTTGTTATTCAATTGGCAGATGGGAATATACTCAGGTGCGATGGTTTTTATCTACTCAAGTCAGACGTAGACACAGTCAAATATGTTTATCGTACTGGCTAGATTCGACTAATGGTTGCTGTTGCGGACACACCAATTACTCTATTGCCTAGGTGGTTAGCATAGTTTGATGTATAGGAGTGGGAACGTCATAAATAGACTACGTCATAAGTATTACGGTAGTCGCGGACTGGAATCCCGCCCGCGCTGTCAATATTTTGTTCCCAATCAGCCAAGTACACAGAACGTTAATAATACATAGCTAACTATACGAAGGGAGGGGACCATTTTTGCTTTACCTTTGGGTGCGTCGATTATCTCCCCAGGGTCTACCCAAATCAGTCCCGGTTGGCTGTGACGCAATGACTCCTAACTTATCCAGGGAGAAAGTAAGTTCACTCGGTGACAACCAGGGTGTACGGGAAAGCAACTTTAACTCACCCATTGTGTGCACTCACTATACGCGTGTGTCGATTCGGCTCACTGTGCATTGATTAGTGCCTTTGAGGGCTTTCTTTGCTGTGGTCGACAAACAATAATGTTCCGCCTATCATTACCCGAAACAGATCCGTGTATCACCGACGTATGTGACACTCCTAAAAACGTCTGTCGTGCGAACGCAGCCGGGAACTTCACCTGCGAGTGCCCGGAAGGACTGACTGGGGATGATTGCCAGGATCGAGGTCAGTAAAGTGTGAATTCCAAATAGGGGCGTGCGAGTAGCTCCATGCGCCGAATCAATCACGCGCCGTTCCTGACACAGCTTTAACGTAAGGTCAGTTTGGTTTGACCCGGGTGGACCCGTGGAAGCTGACCGAACGCGCCCATTACTCCCCGTCCATATCAGACGTCACTTCCTGCCAGTAACAACATTCCACATGGCAATTAGACTGGTCAATAAAGCGAAGCCTTCTAGCTGAAAAGCAAGTTAGCATTGACAGAGCATATGCCTAAATTGTTTCCCTTTCTGTGGCAGGCCTAACACTACAAGCTATGGCCTTTATCCAAAAAACGGCTTAGGCTCAGGTTCCGGCTTTGTCTCTATTTCTTCCATTCACTTTCTAAGTACAGGGCATGGAAAGCCTTGGAATTTAAAGGTCACACTCCATTTTGGAATGAAATAGAGGACTTCCCAAACTGTTTTTCAGCTTTCGGTTCACAGAGTTGAAGCGGGAGCCGAAACCTAAGCTGGGTTTAGGACAAAGGCCTCAGTGCTGAAGCCCTATTGGTCGTAGGCAGAGTGCCAGATTGGGCAATTACCGATTTCATGTGTAACCATCTCACTCACTAGTCATGAAGCTAGTATTTCCAATACATGTAGATGAAAACCCGTGGGGTCGGTACAACAAAGAAGCAATGGCTTTCACTTGAAAACATGGCGGGCACTGTCTCGAATATAATTGGCTTGGTTTCATGCGTATGAAGGAATTTTATCAACAGATATGATACGCAGTTTTACACCTTACACATGATAATCATTCTCAAACAGAGTTACTGACTGGAACCTTTACTTATAAATTATATATCGGCAAATAGCAAAGACAAGAACCCTGACTTGACTGGGACTAAATGAGGCACTTAATGATGACATGCACCTGACAGCCTCCCCACCAGAGCGAATTATGTTGAATATCTATAAAGGCACCCACAAGGGTTGGGTAGCTCGTTACTTGCAGCAAGTAGTTACATCCAAACATTATGATCACAAAAATCAACCAGTTAAATCTAAATTTATTTCCAAGTGTCATGCCGAGCATATCACCAGCATGAAGACCAGCGTATATACTCACAGTACATCAGTCTTAAATCTGTTTATCATTCTATGTGTATTTGTTTCATAGTGTCATGCCAAGCATATCACCGATATGAAGACCAGCGTATATACTCACAGTACATCAGTCCTAAATCTGTTTATCATTCTATATGTATTTGTTTCATAGTGTCATGCCAAGCATATCACCGATATGAAGACCAGCGTATATACTCACAGTACATCAGTCTTAAATCTGTTTATCATTCTATATGTATTTGTTTCATAGTGTCATGCCAAGCATATCACCAGCATGAAGACCAGCGTATATACTCACAGTACATCAGTCCTAAATCTGTTTATCATTCTATATGTATTTGTTTCATAGTGTCATGCCAAGCATATCACCGATATGGAGACCAGCGTATATACTCACAGTACATCAGTCCTAAATCTGTTTATCATTCTATATGTATTTGTTTCATAGTGTCATGCCAAGCATATCACCGATATGGAGACCAGCGTATATACTCACAGTACATCAGTCCTAAATCTGTTTATCATTCTACATGTATTTGTTTCATAGTGTCATGCCAAGCATATCACCGATATGAAGACCAGCGTATATACTCACAGTACATCAGTCTTAAATCTGTTTATCATTCTACATGTATTTGTTTCATAGTGTCATGCCAAGCATATCACCGATATGGAGACCAGCGTATATACTCACAGTACATCAGTCCTAAATCTGTTTATCATTCTATATGTATTTGTTTCATAGTGTCATGCCAAGCATATCACCGATATGGAGACCAGCGTATATACTCACAGTACATCAGTCTTAAATCTGTTTATCATTCTACATGTATTTGTTTCATAGTGTCATGCCAAGCATATCACCGATATGAAGACCAGCGTATATACTCACAGTACATCAGTCCTAAATCTGTTTATCATTCAATATGTATTTGTTTCATAGTGTCATGCCAAGCATATCACCGATATGGAGACCAGCGTATATACTCACAGTACATCAGTCCTAAATCTGTTTATCATTCTACATGTATTTGTTTCATAGTGTCATGCCAAGCATATCACCGATATGGAGACCAGCGTATATACTCACAGTACATCAGTCTTAAATCTGTTTATCATTCTATATGTATTTGTTTCATAGTGTCATGCCGAGCATATCACCGATATGGAGACCAGCGTATATACTCACAGTACATCAGTCCTAAATCTGTTTATTAGCTTTTCCGCCGCGTAGCGGAAAAGCTATTGTTCTTGTTCTGATTTTTTTTTTTTTTCTTTTTCTGGTCGGAAAAATCCCATAGACAAAGCGCAGGGTTTTTCTCCACGGCACTTTTGCCATTGAACACATTTGGATTTTTTTCAAACTTTGCAATTGCATAGAGCCCATGTTGAAGTTGTGCACAGTTGTCTTTAAAACTTCATGACGTCACCACGTGTCACGTGACAGCGCTTTAAAGGGGCAAATTTCAAACTCCATTATATGCAAAAGTTTAAGGTCGTTTGGTTTCAATTTTGCACTATATCTAATTTGGGAAAAGGTGTATCCAAAAATTGCCCTCATTTGGTCGTGACGTCATCTCATGAATATTAATGAGGTCATAAACTTTTACGATTTTAACATTCAATTGAGCATATCTGGCCAACGGAGCAAGATTTTTTTCATTTTTTCGATTATATCTATTGGGGATGTAGTTTATAAACACCCTCGGGGGCCAAAATGCCATGACGCAATCATGACGTCATCAAAACGCGTGTTTTTAAAACGCATATTTGCCAAAGGTCAATCGTCTCGAAATTTGCTAGGCATTTAGCTATTGGGCTAGACATTCTAAATCCTGAGTTTGGAAACAATCGACCATTGTTCAGAATTATTATGATTTTTTTAATGTTATAATGAAGTCCCATACACTTTGTGCACGAAATATGCACGTGCGTTTTGGGGTAGAAATTGAGGTTCCGAGTTCGAATCCCGCTGATGTCAATATTTTTTATTTTATTTTTTTAAGAGAGGCAGATGCGGAAAAGCGTTATGTTCTGTTAGCCAACAGACATAAATCTCTAGTCATTCTACATGTATTTGTTTCATAGTGTCATGCCAAGCATATCACCGATATGGAGACCAGCGTATATACTCACAGTACATCAGTCCTAAATCTGTTTATTAGCTTTTCCGTTCCATACGGAAAAGCTATTGTTCTTGTTCTGATTTTTTTTTAGCTTTTCCGCCGCGTAGCGGAAAAGCTATTGTTCTTGTTCTGATTTTTTTTTTTTTTCTTCTTCTTTTTCTGGTCGGAATAATCCCATAGACTTTGTACAGGGTTTTAGTAAGCGCCACTTTGGCCATTGAACACACTTTGATTTTTTTCAAACTTGGCAAATGCATAGAGCCAATGCTGAAGTTGTGCACAGTTGTCTTTAAAACTTCATGACGTCACCACGTGTCACGTGACAGCGCTTTAAAGGGGCAAATTTCAAACTGCAATAAAAGCAAAAAAGCAATTTCGTTTTGTTCCAAGTTTGCACTATATCTAAGTTGGGAAAAGGTGTATCCAAAAATTGCCCTCATTTGATCGTGACGTCATCTCATGAATATTAATGAGGTCATAAACTTTAAAGATTTTAACATTCAATTGAGCATATTTGGCAAACGGAGCAAGATTTTTTTCATTTTTTTGATTATATCTATCGGGTATGTAGTCTAGAAACACCCTCCGGGGCCAAAATGCCATGACGCAATCGTGACGTCATCAAAATGCGTGTTTTTAAAACGCATATTTGCCAAAGGTCAATCGTCTCGAAATTTGGTGTGCAGGTAGCTATTAAGCTAGACATTCTAAATCCTGAGTTTCGAAGCAATTGACCATTGTTCAGAATTATTATGATTTTTTGAATGTTATAATGAAGTCCCATACACTTTGTGCACGAAATATGCACGTGCGTTTTGGGGTAGAAATTGAGGTTACGAGTTCGAATCCCGCTGATGTCAATTTTTTTTTTTTTTTTTTTTTTTAAAGAGCCAGATGCGGAAAAGCGTTATGATCTGTTAGCCAACAGACATAAATCTCTAGTTTTTTTCTTCTTCTTCTTCTTTTTCTGGTCGGAATTTTCCCATAGACAAAGCACAGGGTTTTTGTGACCGGCACTTTTGCCATTGAACACACTTGGATTTTTTTCAAACTTGGCAAATGCATAGAGCCAATGTTGAGCTAGTGCACAGTGGTCTTGAAAATGTCATGACGTCACCACGTGTCACGTGACAGCGCTTTAAAGGGGCAAATTTCAAACTGCAATAAAAGCAAAAAAGCAATTTCGTTTTGTTCCAAGTTTGCACTATATCCAAGTTGGGAAAAGGTGTATCCGAAAATTGCCCTCATTTGATCGTGACGTCATCTCATGAATATTAATGAGGTCATAAACTTTTAAGATTTTCACATTCAATTGAGCATATTTGGCCAACGGAGCAAGATTTTTTTCATTTTTTCGATTATATCTATTGGGCATGTAGTTTAGAAACACCCTCCGTGGCCAAAATGCCATGACGCAATCGTGACGTCATTAAAATGCGTGTTTTTAAAACGCATATTTGCCAAAGGTCAATCGTCTCGAGATTTGGTGGGCAGGTAGCTATTGTGCTAGACATTCATAATCCTGAGTTTGGAAGTAATCGACCATTGTTTAGATTTTATATGATTTTTTGAAAAATATAATGATGTCCCATAAACTTTGTGCACAAAATATGCACGTGCGTTTTGGGTTAGGAATGGAGGTTCCGAGTTCGAATCCCGTTGATGTCAATTTTTTTTTCATCAATTTTTTTTTTTTTTTTTAAGAGAACCAGATGCGGAAAAGCGTTATGTTCTGTTTGCCAACAGACATAAATCTCTAGTCATTCTATATGTATTTGTTTCATAGTGTCATGCCAAGCATATCACCGATATGGAGACCAGCGTATACTCACAGTACATCAGTCTTAAATCTGTTTATCATTAGCTTTTCCGCCGCGTAGCGGAAAAGCTATTGTTCTTGTTCTGATTTTTAGCTTTTCCGCCGCGTAGCGGAAAAGCTATTGTTCTTGTTCTGATTTTTTAGCTTTTCCGCCGCGTAGCGGAAAAGCTATTGTTCTTGTTCTGATTTTTTTTTTTTTTCTTCTTTTTCTGGTCGGAATTTTCCCATAGACAAAGCGCAGGGTTTTTCTCCACGGCACTTTTGCCATTGAACACATTTGGATTTTTTTCAAACTTTGCAATTGCATAGAGCCTATGTAGCGCTAGTGCACAGTTGTCTCAAAATTGTCATGACGTCATCATGTGTCACGTGACAGTGCTTTAAAGTGGCAAATTTCAAACTCCATTTTAAGCAAAAATGCAATTTCGTTTGGTTTCAATTTTGCAGTATATCTAAGTTGGGAAAAGGTGTATCCAAAAATTGCCCTCATTTGATCGTGACGTCATCTCATGAATATTAATGAGGTCATAAACTTTTAAGATTTTAACATTCAATTGAGCATATTTGGCCAACGGAGCAAGATTTTTTTCATTTTTTCGATTATATCTATTGGGGATGTAGTTTATAAACACCCTCCGGGGCCAAAATGCCATGACGCAATCGTGACGTCATCAAAACGCGTGTTTTTAAAACGCATATTTGCCAAAGGTCAATCGTCTCGAAATTTGCTAGGCATCTAGCTATTGGGCTAGACATTCTGAATCCTGAGTTTGGAAACAATCGACCATTGTTCAGAATTATTATGATTTTTTTAATGTTATAATGAAGTCCCATACACTTTGTGCACGAAATATGCACGTGCGTTTTGGGGTAGAAATTGAGGTTCCGAGTTCGAATCCCGCTGATGTCAATATTTTTTTTATTTTTTTTTTTAAGAGAGGCAGATGCGGAAAAGCGTTATGTTCTGTTAGCCAACAGACATAAATCTCTAGTTTTTTTTTCTTCTTTTTCTGGTCGGAATTTTCCCATAGACAAAGCGCAGGGTTTTTCTCCACGGCACTTTTGCCATTGAACACATTTGGATTTTTTTCAAACTTTGCAATTGCATAGAGCTTATGTTGAGCTAGTGCACAGTTGTCTCAAAATTGTCATGACGTCATCATGTGTCACGTGACAGTGCTTTAAAGTGGCAAATTTCAAACTCCATTTTAAGCAAAAATGCAATTTCGTTTGGTTTCAATTTTGCAGTATATCTAAGTTGGGAAAAGGTGTATCCAAAAATTGCCCTCATTTGATCGTGACGTCATCTCATGAATATTAATGAGGTCATAAACTTTTAAGATTTTAACATTCAATTGAGCATATTTGGCCAACGGAGCAAGATTTTTTTTTTTTTTTTGTTGATATCAATTGGAGATGTAGTCTAGAAACACCCTCCGGGGCCAAAATGCCATGACGCAATCGTGACGTCATCAAAATGCGTGTTTTTAAAACACATATTTGCCAAAGGTCAATCGTCTCGAAATTTGGTGTGCAGGTAGCTATTGGGCTAGACATTCGAAATCCTGAATTTGGAAACAATCGACCATTGTTCAGAATAATTATGATTTTTTGAATGTTATAATGAAGTCCCATACACTTTGTGCACGAAATATGCACGTGCGTTTTGGGGTAGAAATTGAGGTTCCGAGTTCGAATCCCGCTGATGTCAATATTTTTTTATTTTTTTTTTTAAGAGAGGCAGATGCGGAAAAGCGTTATGTTCTGTTAGCCAACAGACATAAATCTCTAGTTTCTTCTTCTTCTTCTTCTTCTTCTTCTTCTTTTTCTGGTCGGAATTTTCCCATAGACTTTGTACAGGGTTTTTCTCCACGGCACTTTTGCCATTGAACACACTTGGATTTTTTTCAAACTTTGCAAATGCATAGAGCTTATGTTGAGCTAGTGCACAGTTGTCTTAGAATTGTCATGACGTCATCATGTGTCACGTGACAGCGCTTTAAAGGTGCAAAATTCAAACTCCATTTTAAGCAAAAATGCAATTTCGTTGGGTTTCAATTTTGCACTATATCTAAGTTGGGAAAAGGTGTATCCGAAAATTGCCCTCATTTGATCGTGACGTCATCTCATGAATATTAATGAGGTCATGAACTTTTGCTATTTCAACATTCAATTGAGCATATTTGGCCAACGGAGCAAGATTTTTTTCATTTTTTCGATTATATCTATTGGGGATGTAGTTTATAAACACCGTCCGGGGCCAAAATGCCATGACGCAATCGTGACGTCATCAAAATGCGTGTTTTTAAAACGCATATTTGCCAAAGGTCAATCGTCTCGAAACTTGGTGTGCAGGTAGCTATTGTGCTAGACATTCTGAATCCTGAGTTTGGAAGCAATCGCCCATTGTTCAGAATTATTATGATTTTTTGAAAAATATAATGATGTCCCTTAGACTTTGTGCACAGAATATGCACGTGCGTTTTGGGTTAGGAATTGAGGTTACGGGTTCGAACCCCGTTGATGTCAATTGTTTTTTTCCAATTTTTTTTTTTTTTAAGAGAACCAGATGCGGAAAAGCGTTATGTTCTGTTAGCCAACAGACATAAATCTCTAGTTTTTTTTTCTTTTTCTGGTCGGAATTTTCCCATAGACAAAGCGCAGGGTTTTTCTCCACGGCACTTTTGCCATTGAACACATTTGGATTTTTTTCAAACTTTGCAATTGCATAGAGCCTATGTTGAGCTAGTGCACAGTTGTCTCAAAATTGTCATGACGTCATCACGTGTCACGTGACAGTGCTTTAAAGTGGCAAATTTCAAACTCCATTTAAAGCAATAATGCAATTTCGTTTGGTTTCAATTTTGAAGTATATCTAAGTTGGGAAAAGGTGTATCCAAAAATTGCCCTCATTTGATCGTGACGTCATCTCATGAATATTAATGAGGTCATAAACTTTTAAGATTTTAAAATTTAATTGAGCATATTTGGCCAACGGAGCAAGATTTTTTTCATTTTTTCGATTATATCTATTGGGGATGTAGTTTATAAACACCCTCCGGGGCCAAAATGCCATGACGCAATCGTGACGTCATCAAAACGCGTGTTTTTAAAACGCATATTTGCCAAAAGTCAATCGTCTCGAAATTTGCTAGGCATCTAGCTATTGGACTAGACATTCTGAATCCTGAGTTTGGAAACAATCGACCATTGTTCAGAATTATTATGATTTTTTGAATGTTATAATGAAGTCCCATACACTTTGTGCACGAAATATGCACGTGCGTTTTGGGGTAGAAATTGAGGTTCCGAGTTCGAATCCCGCTGATGTCAATATTTTTTTTTTTTTTTTTAAGAGAACCAGATGCGGAAAAGCGTTATGTTCTGTTAGCCAACAGACATAAATCTCTAGTTCTACATGTATTTGTTTCATAGTGTCATGCCAAGCATATCACCGATATGGAGACCAGCGTATATACTCACAGTACATCAGTCCTAAATCTGTTTATCATTCTATATGTATTTGTTTCATAGTGTCATGCCAAGCATATCACCGAAATGGAGACCAGCGTATATACTCACAGTACATCAGTCCTAAATCTGTTTATAATTAGCTTTTCCGTTCCATACGGAAAAGCTATTGTTCTTGTTCTGATTTTTTTTTTAGCTTTTCCGTTCCATACGGAAAAGCTATTGTTCTTGTTCTGATTTTTTTTTTTTGTCTTCTTCTTCTTCTTCTTCTTCTTCTTCTTCTTCTTCTTCTTCTTCTTCTTCTTTTTCTGGTCGGAATAATCCCATAGACAAAGCACAGGGTTTTTTCGGAGGGCACTTTTGCCATTGAACAAACTTTGATTTTTTTCAAACTTGACAAATGCATAGAACCCTTGCTGAAGTTGTGCACAGTTGTCTTTAAAACTTCATGACGTCACCACGTGTCACGTGACAGCGCTTTAAAGGGGCAAATTTCAAATTGCAATAAAAGCAAAAAATTAATTTCGTTTTGTTCCAAGTTTGCACTATATCTAAGTTGGGAAAAGGTGTATCCAAAAATTGCTCTCATTTGATCGTGACGTCATCTCATGAATATTAATGAGGTCATAAACTTTTAAGATTTTAACATTCAATTGAGCATATTTGGCCAATGGAGCAAGATTTTTTTATTGTTTTTGTTTATATCTATTAGGGATGTAGTCTAGAAACACCCTCTGGGGCCAAAATGCCATGACGCAATCGTGACGTCATCAAAATGCGTGTTTTTAAAACACATATTTGGCAAAGGTCAATCGTCTCGAAATTTGGTGTGCAGGTAGCTATTGTGCTAGACATTCATAATCCTGAGTTGGGAATTAATTAACCATTGTTCAGAATTGTTATGATTTTGTTCATATTATAATGTAGTCCCATACACTTTGTGCGCATAATATGCACGTGCTTTAAAGGGGCAACTTGTACACTACACTGTAGTCATTAATTGTGGATTCACGTAGGTAGATCTAAACTTCAGACGAAGATTACTATCTGAACGAAGAAAAAATCGTATTTTTATTTTGTCTTCAACCGACTCAACATATACCCCGGATTGAAAATATCAAAACATATTTCCGGAATTTCCTTTGTTTTTCATTGTTTAGGTTTTTTTATACTAAGGGCCATAGGTTTGTGTACAAATTAGCTGTGAAATCCATTAAGGGCCTAATATCAAATACAAATGGCTTCAAACTTGGCACATACTTAGGTTAGTAGATGGAGATTCATTGCAAAAAGTGAGATCTTCATGACGTCACCACGTGTCACGTGACAGCGCTTTAAAGGGGCAAATTTCAAACTCAAATAAAAGCAAAAATGCAAATTCGTTTGGTTTCAATTTTGCAGCATATCTAAGTTGGGAAAAGATGTATCCAAAAATTGCCCTCATTTGATCGTGACGTCATCTCATGAATATTAATGAGGTCATAAACTTTTAAGATTTTAACATTAAATTGAGCATATTTGGCCAACGGAGCAAGATTTTTTTCATTTTTTCGTTTATATCTAATGGGGATGTAGTTTAGAAACACCCTCCGGGAACAAAATGTCATGACGCAATCGTGACGTCATCAAAATGCGTGATTTTAAAGCACATATTAGCCAATGGTCAATCTTCTCGAAATTTGGTGGCCAGTTAGCTATTGGGCTAGACATCTTAAATCCTGAGTATGGAACCGATTAAACATTGTTTTGAATTATTATGATTTGTTAAATATCATTTCTTAGTCCCATAGACTTTGTGCACGATACGTTGGTGTGCCTTTTGGGGTAGGAATGGATGGTACAGGTTCGAAACAGAGTTGCCACCTTCATGAACTCAATCAAAACGATGCTAAAAGGGGTTTACACCAATATACAGTAAAACTGTGTTTTTTTTCGTTTGTTTGTGCTTGAGTTGTCACGTGACCACCCTTTAAAGGGCCAACCTGGCATGTGCAATCACGCCACGATCTTAGATCCCGCAGGATCGATATTTAGCATATATCTAAGTTGGGCAACAATGTATCCAAATATTGCAATAATTATGATGATGAGGTCATCTCATGAATATTAATGAGGTAATAAAAAAACCGATATTAAATCAATGGTTAACTCCCTTGTTGTGCTGTTGCTAGCGCATATAGCATGTGAGAGGAGTTTCAGGGACCAATTAGGTTTCATGACCTTCCTCATGTCATGTGACCCTTTCCTCCGGTCCAGACCGGAAGTACTGTAGTAATCATGCATGTGCTACTGGTTTTCAGATTTTCAACTTGGTCTTTCTTCGGGGGAAAAAAAGGAAAAGCTACACGTTCTGTTACAACAGACGTATGTTTCTAGTTTTGTCTTCTTCTTCTTCTTCTTTAGCTTTTCCGTTCCATACGGAAAAGCTATTGTTCTTGTTCTGATTTTTAGCTTTTCCGTTCCATACGGAAAAGCTATTGTTCTTGTTCTGATTTTTTTTTTAGCTTTTCCGTTCCATACGGAAAAGCTATTGTTTTTGTTCTGATTTTTTTTTTAGCTTTTCCGTTCCATACGGAAAAGCTATTGTTCTTGTTCTGATTTTTTTTTTTTGTCTTCTTCTTCTTCTTCTTCTTCTTCTTCTTCTTCTTCTTCTTCTTCTTCTTTTTCTGGTCGGAATAATCCCATAGACAAAGCACAGGGTTTTTTCGGAGGGCACTTTTGCCATTGAACAAACTTTGATTTTTTTCAAACTTGACAAATGCATAGAACCCTTGCTGAAGTTGTGCACAGTTGTCTTTAAAACTTCATGACGTCACCATGTGTCACGTGACAGTGCTTTAAAGGGGCAAATTTCAAATTGCAATAAAAGCAAAAAATTAATTTTGTTTTGTTCCAAGTTTGCACTATATCTAAGTTGGGAAAAGGTGTATCCAAAAATTGCCCTCATTTGATCGTGACGTCATCTCATGAATATTAATGAGGTCATAAACTTTTAAGATTTTAACATTCAATTGAGCATATTTGGCCAACGGAGCAAGATTTTTTTACTGTTTTTGTTTATATCTATTAGGGATGTAGTCTAGAAACACCCTCTGGGGCCAAAATGCCATGACGCAATCGTGACGTCATCAAAATGCGTGTTTTTAAAACACATATTTGCCAAAGGTCAATCGTCTCGAAATTTGGTGTGCAGGTAGCTATTGTGCTAGACATTCATAATCCTGAGTTGGGAATTAATTAACCATTGTTCAGAATTGTTATGATTTTTTTCATATTATAATGTAGTCCCATACACTTTGTGCGCATAATATGCACGTGCTTTAAAGGGGCAACTTGTACACTACACTGTAGTCATTAATTGTGGATTCACGTAGGTAGATCTAAACTTCAGACGAAGATTACTACCTGAACGAAGAAGAAATCGTATTTTTATTTTGTCTTCAACCGACTCAACATATACCCCGGATTGAAAATATCAAAACATATTTCCGGAATTTCCTTTGTTTTTCATTGTTTAGGTTTTTTTATACTAAGGGCCATAGGTTTGTGTACAAATTAGCTGTGAAATCCATTAAGGGCCTAATATCAAATACAAATGGCTTCAAACTTGGCACATACTTAGGTTAGTAGATGGAGATTCATTGCAAAAAGTGAGATCTTCATGACGTCACCACGTGTCACGTGACAGCGCTTTAAAGGGGCAAATTTCAAACTCAAATAAAAGCAAAAATGCAAATTCGTTTGGTTTCAATTTTGCAGCATATCTAAGTTGGGAAAAGATGTATCCAAAAATTGCCCTCATTTGATCGTGACGTCATCTCATGAATATTAATGAGGTCATAAACTTTTAAGATTTTAACATTAAATTGAGCATATTTGGCAAACGGAGCAAGATTTTTTTCATTTTTTCGTTTATATCTAATGGGGATGTAGTTTAGAAACACCCTCCGGGAACAAAATGTCATGACGCAATCATGACGTCATCAAAATGCGTGATTTTAAAGCACATATTAGCCAATGGTCAATCTTCTCGAAATTTTGTGGCCAGTTAGCTATTGGGCTAGACATCTTAAATCCTGAGTATGGAACCGATTAAACATTGTTTTGAATTATTATGATTTGTTAAATATCATTTCTTAGTCCCTTAGACTTTGTGCACGATACGTTGGTGTGCCTTTTGGGGTAGGAATGGATGGTACAGGTTCGAAACAGAGTTGCCACCTTCATGAACTCAATCAAAACGATGCTAAAAGGGGTTTACACCAATATACAGTAAAACTGTGTTTTTTTTCGTTTGTTTGTGCTTGAGTTGTCACGTGACCACCCTTTAAAGGGCCAACCTGGCATGTGCAATCACGCCACGATCTTAGATCCCGCAGGATCGATATTTAGCATATATCTAAGTTGGGCAACAATGTATCCAAATATTGCAATAATTATGATGATGAGGTCATCTTATGAATATTAATGAGGTAATAAAAAAACGATATTAAATCAATGGTTAACTCCCTTGTTGTGCTGTTGCTAGCGCATATAGCATGTGAGAGGAGTTTCAGGGACCAATTAGGTTTCATGACCTTCCTCATGTCATGTGACCCTTTCCTCCGGTCCAGACCGGAAGTACTGTAGTAATCATGCATGTGCTACTGGTTTTCAGATTTTCAACTTGGTCTTTCTTCGGGAAAAAAAAAGGAAAAGCTACACGTTCTGTTACAACAGACGTATGTTTCTAGTTAGCTTTTCCGTTCCATACGGAAAAGCTATTGTTCTTGTTCTGATTTTTTTTTTAGCTTTTCCGTTCCATACGGAAAAGCTATTGTTCTTGTTCTGATTTTTTTTTTTTGTCTTCTTCTTCTTCTTCTTCTTCTTCTTCTTCTTCTTCTTCTTCTTCTTCTTTTTCTGGTCGGAATAATCCCATAGACAAAGCACAGGGTTTTTTCGGAGGGCACTTTTGCCATTGAACAAACTTTGATTTTTTTCAAACTTAACAAATGCATAGAACCCTTGCTGAAGTTGTGCACAGTTGTCTTTAAAACTTCATGACATCACCATGTGTCACGTGACAGTGCTTTAAAGGGGCAAATTTCAAATTGCAATAAAAGCAAAAAATTAATTTTGTTTTGTTCCAAGTTTGCACTATATCTAAGTTGGGAAAAGGTGTATCCAAAAATTGCCCTCATTTGATCGTGACGTCATCTCATGAATATTAATGAGGTCATAAACTTTTTAGATTTTAACATTCAATTGAGCATATTTGGCCAACGGAGCAAGATTTTTTTACTGTTTTTGTTTATATCTATTAGGGATGTAGTCTAGAAACACCCTCTGGGGCCAAAATGCCATGACGCAATCGTGACGTCATCAAAATGCGTGTTTTTAAAACACATATTTGCCAAAGGTCAATCGTCTCGAAATTTGGTGTGCAGGTAGCTATTGTGCTAGACATTCATAATCCTGAGTTGGGAATTAATTAACCATTGTTCAGAATTGTTATGATTTTTTTCATATTATAATGTAGTCCCATACACTTTGTGCGCATAATATGCACGTGCTTTAAAGGGGCAACTTGTACACTACACTGTAGTCATTAATTGTGGATTCACGTAGGTAGATCTAAACTTCAGACGAAGATTACTACCTGAACGAAGAAGAAATCGTATTTTTATTTTGTCTTCAACCGACTCAACATATACCCCGGATTGAAAATATCAAAACATATTTCCGGAATTTCCTTTGTTTTTCATTGTTTAGGTTTTTTTATACTAAGGGCAATAGGTTTGTGTACAAATTAGCTGTGAAATCCATTAAGGGCCTAATATCAAATACAAATGGCTTCAAACTTGGCACATACTTAGGTTAGTAGATGGAGATTCATTGCAAAAAGTGAGATCTTCATGACGTCACCACGTGTCACGTGACAGCGCTTTAAAGGGGCAAATTTCAAACTCAAATAAAAGCAAAAATGCAAATTCGTTTGGTTTCAATTTTGCAGCATATCTAAGTTGGGAAAAGATGTATCAAAAAATTGCCCTCATTTGATCGTGACGTCATCTCATGAATATTAATGAGGTCATAAACTTTTAAGATTTTAACATTAAATTGAGCATATTTGGCCAACGGAGCAAGATTTTTTTCATTTTTTCGTTTATATCTAATGGGGATGTAGTTTAGAAACACCCTCCGGGAACAAAATGTCATGACGCAATCATGACGTCATCAAAATGCGTGATTTTAAAGCACATATTAGCCAATGGTCAATCTTCTCGAAATTTTGTGGCCAGTTAGCTATTGGGCTAGACATCTTAAATCCTGAGTATGGAACCGATTAAACATTGTTTTGAATTATTATGATTTGTTAAATATCATTTCTTAGTCCCTTAGACTTTGTGCACGATACGTTGGTGTGCCTTTTGGGGTAGGAATGGATGGTACAGGTTCGAAACAGAGTTGCCACCTTCATGAACTCAATCAAAACGATGCTAAAAGGGGTTTACACCAATATACAGTAAAACTGTGTTTTTTTTCGTTTGTTTGTGCTTGAGTTGTCACGTGACCACCCTTTAAAGGGCCAACCTGGCATGTGCAATCACGCCACGATCTTAGATCCCGCAGGATCGATATTTAGCATATATCTAAGTTGGGCAACAATGTATCCAAATATTGCAATAATTATGATGATGAGGTCATCTTATGAATATTAATGAGGTAATAAAAAAACGAGATTAAATCAATGGTTAACTCCCTTGTTGCGCTGTTGCTAGCGCATATAGTATGTGAGAGGAGTTTCAGGGACCAATTAGGTTTCATGACCTTCCTCATGTCATGTGACCCTTTCCTCCGGTCCAGACCGGAAGTACTGTAGTAATCATGCATGTGCTACTGGTTTTCAGATTTTCAACTTGGTCTTTCTTCGGGAAAAAAAAAGGAAAAGCTACACGTTCTGTTACAACAGACGTATGTTTCTAGTTTTGTCTTCTTCTTCTTCTTCTTCTTCTTCTTCTTCTTCTTCTTCTTCTTCTTCTTTTTCTGGTCGGAATAATCCCATAGACAAAGCACAGGGTTTTTTCGGAGGGCACTTTTGCCATTGAACAAACTTTGATTTTTTTCAAACTTGACAAATGCATTGAACCCTTGCTGAAGTTGTGCACAGTTGTCTTTAAAACTTCATGACGTCACCATGTGTCACGTGACAGCGCTTTAAAGGGGCAAATTTCAAATTGAAATAAAAGCAAAAAATTAATTTCGTTTTGTTCCAAGTTTGCACTATATCTAAGTTGGGAAAAGGTGTATCCAAAAATTGCCCTCATTTGATCGTGACGTCATCTCATGAATATTAATGAGGTCATAAACTTTTAAGATTTTAACATTCAATTGAGCATATTTGGCCAACGGAGCAAGATTTTTTTATTGTTTTTGTTTATATCTATTAGGGATGTAGTCTAGAAACACCCTCTGGGGCCAAAATGCCATGACGCAATCGTGACGTCATCAAAATGCGTGTTTTTAAAACACATATTTGCCAAAGGTCAATCGTCTCGAAATTTGGTGTGCAGGTAGCTATTGTGCTAGACATTCATAATCCTGAGTTGGGAATTAATTAACCATTGTTCAGAATTGTTATGATTTTGTTCATATTATAATGTAGTCCCATACACTTAGTGCGCATAATATGCACGTGCTTTAAAGGGGCAACTTGTACACTACACTGTAGTCATTAATTGTGGATTCACGTAGGTAGATCTAAACTTCAGACGAAGATTACTACCTGAACGAAGAAGAAATCGTATTTTTATTTTGTCTTCAACCGACTCAACATATACCCCGGATTGAAAATATCAAAACATATTTCCGGAATTTCCTTTGTTTTTCATTGTTTAGGTTTTTTTATACTAAGGGCCATAGGTTTGTGTACAAATTAGCTGTGAAATCCATTAAGGGCCTAATATCAAATACAAATGGCTTCAAACTTGGCACATACTTAGATTAGTAGATGGAGATTCATTGCAAAAAGTGAGATCTTCATGACGTCACCACGTGTCACGTGACAGCGCTTTAAAGGGGCAAATTTCAAACTCAAATAAAAGCAAAAATGCAAATTCGTTTGGTTTCAATTTTGCAGCATATCTAAGTTGGGAAAAGATGTATCCAAAAATTGCCCTCATTTGATCGTGACGTCATCTCATGAATATTAATGAGGTCATAAACTGTTAAGATTTTAACATTAAATTGAGCATATTTGGCAAACGGAGCAAGATTTTTTTCATTTTTTCGTTTATATCTAATGGGGATGTAGTTTAGAAACACCCTCCGGGAACAAAATGTCATGACGCAATCATGACGTCATCAAAATGCGTGATTTTAAAGCACATATTAGCCAATGGTCAATCTTCTCGAAATTTGGTGGCCAGTTAGCTATTGGGCTAGACATCTTAAATCCTGAGTATGGAACCGATTAAACATTGTTTTGAATTATTATGATTTGTTAAATATCATTTCTTAGTCCCATAGACTTTGTGCACGATACGTTGGTGTGCCTTTTGGGGTAGGAATGGATGGTACAGGTTCGAAACAGAGTTGCCACCTTCATGAACTCAATCAAAACGATGCTAAAAGGGGTTTACACCAATATACAGTAAAACTGTGGGTTTTTTTCGTTTGTTTGTGCTTGAGTTGTCACGTGACCACCCTTTAAAGGGCCAACCTGGCATGTGCAATCACGCCACGATCTTAGATCCCGCAGGATCGATATTTAGCATATATCTAAGTTGGGCAACAATGTATCCAAATATTGCAATAATTATGATGATGAGGTCATCTCATGAATATTAATAAGGTAATAAAAAAACGATATTAAATCAATGGTTAACTCCCTTGTTGTGCTGTTGCTAGCGCATATAGCATGTGAGAGGAGTTTCAGGGACCAATTAGGTTTCATGACCTTCCTCATGTCATGTGACCCTTTCCTCCGGTCCAGACCGGAAGTACTGTAGTAATCATGCATGTGCTACTGGTTTTCAGATTTTCAACTTGGTCTTTCTTCGGGAAAAAAAAAGGAAAAGCTACACGTTCTGTTACAACAGACGTATGTTTCTAGTTTTTTTGTCTTCTTCTTCTTCTTCTTCTTCTTCTTCTTCTTCTTCTTCTTCTTCTTCTTTTTCTGGTCGGAATAATCCCATAGACTTTGTACAGGGTTTTAGTAAGCGCCACTTTGGCCATTGAACACACTTGGATTTTTTTGAAACTTTGCAAATGTATAGAGCCCATGCTGAAGTTGTGCACAGTTGTCTTTAAAACTTCATGACGTCACCATGTGTCACGTGACAGCGCTTTAAAGGGGCAAATTTCAAATTGCAATAAAAGCAAAAAAATAATTTTGTTTTGTTCCAAGTTTGCACTATATCTAAGTTGGGAAAAGGTGTATCCAAAAATTGCCCTCATTTGATCGTGACGTCATCTCATGAATATTAATGAGGTCATAAACTTTTCAGATTTTAACATTTAAATGAGCATATTTGGCCAACGGAGCAAGATTTTTTTATTGTTTTTGTTTATATCTATTAGGGATGTAGTCTAGAAACACCCTCCGGGGCCAAAATGCCATGACGCAATCGTGACGTCATCAAAATGCGTGTTTTTAAAACACATATTCGCCATTGGACAATCTTCTCGAAATTTGTTGGGCAGTTAGCTATTGGGCTAGACATTCTAAATCTTGAGTTGGGAATTAATAAACCATTGTTCAGAATTGTTATGATTTTGTTCATATTATAATGTAGTCCCATACACTTTGTGCGCATAATATGCACGTGCTTTAAAGGGGCAACTTGTACACTACACTGTAGTGTAGTCATTAATTATGGATTCACGTAGGTAGATCTAAACTTCAGACGAAGATTACTACCTGAACGAAGAAAAAATCGTATTTTTATTTTGTCTTCAACCGACTCAACATAAACCCCGGATTGAAAATATCAAAACATATTTCCGGAATTTCCTTTGTTTTTCATTGTTTAGGTTTTTTTATAATAAGGGCCATAGGTTTGTGTACAAATTGGCTGTGAAATCCATTAAGGGCCTAATATCAAATACAAATGGCTTCAAACTTGGCACATACTTAGGTTAGTAGATGGAGATTCATTGCAAAAAGTGATATCTTCATGACGTCACCACGTGTCACGTGACAGCCCTTTAAAGGGGCAAATTTCAAACTCAAATAAAAGCAAAAATGCAAATTCGTTTGGTTTCAATTTTGCAGCATATCTAAGTTGGGAAAAGATGTATCCAAAAATTGCCCTCATTTGATCGTGACGTCATCTCATGAATATTAATGAGGTCATAAACTTTTAAGATTTTAACATTAAATTGAGCATATTTGGCCAACGGAGCAAGATTGTTTTCATTTTTTCGTTTATATCTAATGGGGATGTAGTTTAGAAACATCCTCCGGGAACAAAATGTCATGACGCAATCGTGACGTCATCAAAATGCGTGATTTTAAAGCACATATTAGCCAATGGTCAATCTTCTCGAAATTTGGTGGCCAGTTAGCTATTGGGCTAGACATCTTAAATCCTGAGTATGGAACCGATTAAACATTGTTTTGAATTATTATGATTTGTTAAATATCATTTCTTAGTCCCATAGACTTTGTGCACGATACGTTGGTGTGCCTTTTGGGGTAGGAATGGATGGTACAGGTTCGAAACAGAGTTGCCACCTTCATGAACTCAATCAAAACGATGCTAAAAGGGGTTTACACCAATATACAGTAAAACTGTTTTTTTTCTCGTTTGTTTGTGCTTGAGTTGTCACGTGACCACCCTTTAAAGGGCCAACCTGGCATGTGCAATCACGCCACGATCTTAGATCCCGCAGGATCGATATTTAGCATATATCTAAGTTGGGCAACAATGTATCCAAATATTGCAATAATTATGATGATGAGGTCATCTTATTAAATCAATGGTTAACTCCCTTGTTGTGCTGTTGCTAGCGCATATAGCATGTGAGAGGAGTTTCAGGGACCAATTAGGTTTCATGACCTTCCTCATGTCATGTGACCCTTTCCTCCGGTCCAGACCGGAAGTACTGTAGTAATCATGCATGTGCTACTGGTTTTCAGATTTTCAACTTGGTCTTTCTTCGGGAAAAAAAAGGAAAAGCTACACGTTCTGTTACAACAGACGTATGTTTCTAGTTAGCTTTTCCGTTTCATACGGAAAAGCTATTGTTCTTGTTCTGATTTTTTTTTTTTGTCTTCTTCTTCTTCTTCTTCTTCTTCTTCTTCTTCTTCTTCTTCTTCTTCTTTTTCTGGTCGGAATAATCCCATAGACAAAGCACAGGGTTTTTTCGGAGGGCACTTTTGCCATTGAACAAACTTTGATTTTTTTCAAACTTGACAAATGCATAGAACCATTGCTGAAGTTGTGCACAGTTGTCTTTAAAACTTCATGACGTCACCATGTGTCACGTGACAGCGCTTTAAAGGGGCAAATTTCAAATTGCAATAAAAGCAAAAAATTAATTTCGTTTTGTTCCAAGTTTGCACTATATCTAAGTTGGGAAAAGGTGTATCCAAAAATTGCCCTCATTTGATCGTGACGTCATCTCATGAATATTAATGAGGTCATAAACTTTTAAGATTTTAACATTCAATTGAGCATATTTGGCCAACGGAGCAAGATTTTTTTATTGTTTTTGTTTATATCTATTAGGGATGTAGTCTAGAAACACCCTCTGGGGCCAAAATGGCATGACGCAATCGTGACGTCATCAAAATGCGTGTTTTTAAAACACATATTTGCCAAAGGTCAATCGTCTCGAAATTTGGTGTGCAGGTAGCTATTGTGCTAGACATTCATAATCCTGAGTTGGGAATTAATTAACCATTGTTCAGAATTGTTATGATTTTGTTCATATTATAATGTAGTCCCATACACTTTGTGCGCATAATATGCACGTGCTTTAAAGGGGCAACTTGTACACTACACTGTAGTCATTAATTATGGATTCACGTAGGTAGATCTAAACTTCAGACGAAGATTACTACCTGAACGAAGAAGAAATCGTATTTTTATTTTGTCTTCAACCGACTCAACATATACCCCGGATTGAAAATATCAAAACATATTTCCGGAATTTCCTTTGTTTTTCATTGTTTAGGTTTTTTATACTAAGGGCCATAGGTTTGTGTACAAATTAGCTGTGAAATCCATTAAGGTCCTAATATCAAATACAAATGGCTTCAAACTTGGGACATACTTAGGTTAGTAGATGGAGATTCATTGCAAAAAGTGAGATCTTCATGACGTCACCACGTGTCACGAGACAGCGCTTTAAAGGGGCAAATTTCAAACTCAAATAAAAGCAAAAATGCAAATTCGTTTGGTTTCAATTTTGCAGCATATCTAAGTTGGGAAAATATGTATCCAAAAATTGCCCTCATTTGATCGTGACGTCATCTCATGAATATTAATGAGGTCATAAACTTTTAAGATTTTAACATTAAATTGAGCATATTTGGCAAACGGAGCAAGATTTTTTTTCATTTTTTCGTTTATATCTAATGGGGATGTAGTTTAGAAACACCCTCCGGGAACAAAATGTCATGACGTAATCATGACGTCATCAAAATGCGTGATTTTAAAGCACATATTAGCCAATGGTCAATCTTCTCGAAATTTGGTGGCCAGTTAGCTATTGGGCTAGACATCTAAAATCCTGAGTATGGAACCGATTAAACATTGTTTTGAATTATTATGATTTGTTAAATATCATTTCTTAGTCCCATAGACTTTGTGCACGATACGTTGGTGTGCCTTTTGGGGTAGGAATGGATGGTACAGGTTCGAAACAGAGTTGCCACCTTCATGAACTCAATCTAAACGATGCTAAAAGGGGTTTACACCAATATACAGTAAAACTGTGTTTTTTTTCGTTTGTTTGTGCTTGAGTTGTCACGTGACCACCCTTTAAAGGGCCAACCTGGCATGTGCAATCACGCCACGATCTTAGATCCCGCAGGATCGATATTTAGCATATATCTAAGTTGGGCAACAATGTATCCAAATATTGCAATAATTATGATGATGAGGTCATCTCATGAATATTAATGAGGTAATAAAAAAACGATATTAAATCAATGGTTAACTCCCTTGTTGTGCTGTTGCTAGCGCATATAGCATGTGAGAGGAGTTTCAGGGACCAATTAGGTTTCATGACCTTCCTCATGTCATGTGACCCCTTCCTCCGGTCCAGACCGGAAGTACTGTAGTAATCATGCATGTGCTACTGGTTTATAGATTTTCAACTTGGTCTTTCTTCGGGAAAAAAAAGGAAAAGCTACACGTTCTGTTACAACAGACGTATGTTTCTAGTTTTGTCTTCTTCTTCTTCTTCTTCTTTTTCTGGTCGGAATTTTCCCATAGACAAAGCACAGGGTTTTTTCGGAGGGCACTTTTGCCATTGAACAAACTTTGATTTTTTCCAAACTTGACAAATGCATAGAACCCTTGCTGAAGTTGTGCACAGTTGTCTTTAAAACTTCGTGACGTCACCATGTGTCACGTGACAGCGCTTTAAAGGGGCAAATTTCAAATTGCAATAAAAGCAAAAAATTAATTTCGTTTTGTTCCAAGTTTGCACTATATCTAAGTTGGGAAAAGGTGTATCCAAAAATTGCCCTCATTTGATCGTGACGTCATCTCATGAATATTAATGAGGTCATAAACTTTTAAGATTTTACCATTCAATTGAGCATATTTGGCCAACGGAGCAAGATTTTTTTATTGTTTTTGTTTATATCTATTAGGGATGTAGTCTAGAAACACCCTCCGGGGCCAAAATGCCATGACGCAATTGTGACGTCATCAAAATGCGTGTTTTTAAAACACATATTTGCCAAAGGTCAATCGTCTCGAAATTTGGTGTGCAGGTAGCTATTGTGCTAGACATTCATAATCCTGAGTTGGGAATTAATTAACCATTGTTCAGAATTGTTATGATTTTGTTCATATTATAATGTAGTCCCATACACTTTGTGCGCATAATATGCACGTGCTTTAAAGGGGCAACTTGTACACTACACTGTAGTCATTAATTATGGATTCACGTAGGTAGATCTAAACTTCAGACGAAGATTACTACCTGAACGAAGAAGAAATCGTATTTTTATTTTGTCTTCAACCGACTCAACATATACCCTGGATTGAAAATATCAAAACATATTTCCGGAATTTCCTTTGTTTTTCATTGTTTAGGTTTTTTTATACTAAGGGCCATAGGTTTGTGTACAAATTAGCTGTGAAATCCATTAAGGGCCTAATATCAAATACAGATGGCTTCAAACTTGGCACATACTTAGGTTAGTAGATGGAGATTCATTGCAAAAAGTGAGATCTTCATGACGTCACCACGTGTCACGTGACAGCGCTTTAAAGGGGCAAATTTGAAACTCAAATAAAAGCAAAAATGCAAATTCGTTTGGTTTCAATTTTGCAGCATATCTAAGTTGGGAAAAGATGTATCCAAAAATTGCCCTCATTTGATCGTGACGTCATCTCATGAATATTAATGAGGTCATAAACTTTTCAGATTTTAACATTAAATTGAGCATATTTGGCAAACGGAGCAAGATTTTTTTCATTTTTTCGTTTATATCTAATGGGGATGTAGTTTAGAAACACCCTCCGGGAACAAAATGTCATGACGTAATCATGACGTCATCAAAATGCGTGATTTTAAAGCACATATTAGCCAATAGTCAATCTTCTCGAAATTTGGTGGCCAGTTAGCTATTGGGCTAGACATCTTAAATCCTGAGTATGGAACCGATTAAACGTTGTTTTGAATTATTATGATTTGTTAAATATCATTTCTTAGTCCCATAGACTTTGTGCACGATACGTTGGTGTGCCTTTTGGGGTAGGAATGTATGGTACAGGTTCGAAACAGAGTTGCCACCTTCATGTACTCAATCAAAACGATGCTAAAAGGGGTTTACACCAATATACAGTAAAACTGTGTTTTTTTTCGTTTGTTTGTGCTTGAGTTGTCACGTGACCACCCTTTAAAGGGCCAACCTGGCATGTGCAATCACGCCACGATCTTAGATCCCGCAGGATCGATATTTAGCATATATCTAATTTGGGCAACAGTGTATCCAAATATTGCAATAATTATGATGATGAGGTCATCTCATGAATATTAATGAGGTAATAAAAAAAACGATATTAAATCAATGGTTAACTCCCTTGTTGTGCTGTTGCTAGCGCATGTGAGAGGAGTTTCAGGGACCAAGGTTTCATGACCTTCCTCATGTCATGTGACCCTTTCCTCCGGTCCAGACCGGAAGTACTGTAGTAATCATGCATGTGCTACTGGTTTTCAGATTTTCAACTTGGTCTTTCTTCTGGAAAAAAAAAGGAAAAGCTACACGTTCTGTTACAACAGACGTATGTTTCTAGTTTTGTCTTCTTCTTCTTCTTCTTCTTCTTCTTCTTCTTCTTCTTCTTTTTCTGGTCGGAATAATCCCATAGACAAAGCACAGGTTTTTTTCGGAGGGCACTTTTGCCATTGAACAAACTTTGATTTTTTTCAAACTTGACAAATGCATAGAACCCTTGCTGAAGTTGTGCACAGTTGTCTTTAAAACTTCATGACGTCACCATGTGTCACGTGACAGTGCTTTAAAGGGGAAAATTTCAAATTGCAATAAAAGCAAAAAATTAATTTCGTTTTGTTCCAAGTTTGCACTATATCTAAGTTGGGAAAAGGTGTATCCAAAAATTGCCCTCATTTGATCGTGACGTCATCTCATGAATATTAATGAGGTCATAAACTTTTAAGATTTTAACATTCAATTGAGCATATTTGGCCAACGGAGCAAGATTTTTTTACTGTTTTTGTTTATATCTATTAGGGATGTAGTCTAGAAACACCCTCTGGGGCCAAAATGCCATGACGCAATCGTGACGTCATCAAAATGCGTGTTTTTAAAACACATATTTGCCAAAGGTCAATCGTCTCGAAATTTGGTGTGCAGGTAGCTATTGTGCTAGACATTCATAATCCTGAGTTGGGAATTAATTAACCATTGTTCAGAATTGTTATGATTTTGTTCATATTATAATGTAGTCCCATACACTTTGTGCGCATAATATGCACGTGCTTTAAAGGGGCAACTTGTACACTACACTGTAGTCATTAATTGTGGATTCACGTAGGTAGATCTAAACTTCAGACGAAGATTACTACCTGAACGAAGAAGAAATCGTATTTTTATTTTGTCTTCAACCGACTCAACATATACCCCGGATTGAAAATATCAAAACATATTTCCGGAATTTCCTTTGTTTTTCATTGTTTAGGTTTTTTTATACTAAGGGCCATAGGTTTGTGTACAAATTAGCTGTGAAATCCATTAAGGGCCTAATATCAAATACAAATGGCTTCAAACTTGGCACATACTTAGGTTAGTAGATGGAGATTCATTGCAAAAAGTGAGATCTTCATGACGTCACCACGTGTCACGTGACAGCGCTTTAAAGGGGCAAATTTCAAACTCAAATAAAAGCAAAAATGCAAATTCGTTTGGTTTCAATTTTGCAGCATATCTAAGTTGGGAAAAGATGTATCAAAAAATTGCCCTCATTTGATCGTGACGTCATCTCATGAATATTAATGAGGTCATAAACTTTTAAGATTTTAACATTAAATTGAGCATATTTGGCAAACGGAGCAAGATTTTTTTCATTTTTTCGTTTATATCTAATGGGGATGTAGTTTAGAAACACCATCCGGGAACAAAATGTCATGACGCAATCATGACGTCATCAAAATGCGTGATTTTAAAGCACATATTAGCCAATGGTCAATCTTCTCGAAATTTTGTGGCCAGTTAGCTATTGGGCTAGACATCTTAAATCCTGAGTATGGAACCGATTAAACATTGTTTTGAATTATTATGATTTGTTAAATATCATTTCTTAGTCCCTTAGACTTTGTGCACTATACGTTGGTGTGCCTTTTGGGGTAGGAATGGATGGTACAGGTTCGAAACAGAGTTGCCACCTTCATGAACTCAATCAAAACGATGCTAAAAGGGGTTTACACCAATATACAGTAAAACTGTGTTTTTTTTCGTTTGTTTGTGCTTGAGTTGTCACGTGACCACCCTTTAAAGGGCCAACCTGGCATGTGCAATCACGCCACGATCTTAGATCCCGCAGGATCGATATTTAGCATATATCTAAGTTGGGCAACAATGTATCCAAATATTGCAATAATTATGATGATGAGGTCATCTTATGAATATAAATGAGGTAATAAAAAAACGATATTAAATCAATGGTTAACTCCCTTGTTGTGCTGTTGCTAGCGCATATAGCATGTGAGAGGAGTTTCAGGGACCAATTAGGTTTCATGACCTTCCTCATGTCATGTGACCCTTTCCTCCGGTCCAGACCGGAAGTACTGTAGTAATCATGCATGTGCTACTGGTTTTCAGATTTTCAACTTGGTCTTTCTTCGGGAAAAAAAAGGAAAAGCTACACGTTCTGTTACAACAGACGTATGTTTCTAGTTTTTTAGCTTTTCCGTTCCATACGGAAAAGCTATTGTTCTTGTTCTGATTTTTTTTTTTTGTCTTCTTCTTCTTCTTCTTCTTCTTCTTCTTCTTCTTCTTCTTCTTCTTCTTCTTCTTCTTTTTCTGGTCGGAATAATCCCATAGACAAAGCACAGGGTTTTTTCGGAGGGCACTTTTGCCATTGAACAAACTTTGATTTTTTTCAAACTTGACAAATGCATAGAACCCTTGCTGAAGTTGTGCACAGTTGTCTTTAAAACTTCATGACGTCACCATGTGTCACGTGACAGCGCTTTAAAGGGGCAAATTTCAAATTGCAATAAAAGCAAAAAATTAATTTCGTTTTGTTCCAAGTTTGCACTATATCTAAGTTGGGAAAAGGTGTATCCAAAAATTGCCCTCATTTGATCGTGACGTCATCTCATGAATATTAATGAGGTCATAAACTTTTAAGATTTTAACATTCAATTGAGCATATTTGGCCAACGGAGCAAGATTTTTTTATTGTTTTTGTTTATATCTATTAGGGATGTAGTCTAGAAACACCCTCTGGGGCCAAAATGCCATGACGCAATCGTGACGTCATCAAAATGCGTGTTTTTAAAACACATATTTGCCAAAGGTCAATCGTCTCGAAATTTGGTGTGCAGGTAGCTATTGTGCTAGACATTCATAATCCTGAGTTGGGAATTAATTAACCATTGTTCAGAATTGTTATGATTTTGTTCATATTATAATGTAGTCCCATACACTTTGTGCGCATAATATGCACGTGCTTTAAAGGGGCAACTTGTACACTACACTGTAGTCATTAATTGTGGATTCACGTAGGTAGATCTAAACTTCAGACGAAGATTACTACCTGAACGAAGAAGAAATCGTATTTTTATTTTGTCTTCAACCGACTCAACATATACCCCGGATTGAAAATATCAAAACATATTTCCGGAATTTCCTTTGTTTTTCATTGTTTAGGTTTTTTTATACTAAGGGCCATAGGTTTGTGTACAAATTAGCTGTGAAATCCATTAAGGGCCTAATATCAAATACAAATGGCTTCAAACTTGGCACATACTTAGATTAGTAGATGGAGATTCATTGCAAAAAGTGAGATCTTCATGACGTCACCACGTGTCACGTGACAGCGCTTTAAAGGGGCAAATTTCAAACTCAAATAAAAGCAAAAATGCAAATTCGTTTGGTTTCAATTTTGCAGCATATCTAAGTTGGGAAAAGATGTATCCAAAAATTGCCCTCATTTGATCGTGACGTCATCTCATGAATATTAATGAGGTCATAAACTGTTAAGATTTTAACATTAAATTGAGCATATTTGGCAAACGGAGCAAGATTTTTTTCATTTTTTCGTTTATATCTAATGGGGATGTAGTTTAGAAACACCCTCCGGGAACAAAATGTCATGACGCAATCATGACGTCATCAAAATGCGTGATTTTAACGCACATATTAGCCAATGGTCAATCTTCTCGAAATTTGGTGGCCAGTTAGCTATTGGGCTAGACATCTTAAATCCTGAGTATGGAACCGATTAAACATTGTTTTGAATTATTATGATTTGTTAAATATCATTTCTTAGTCCCATAGACTTTGTGCACGATACGTTGGTGTGCCTTTTGGGGTAGGAATGGATGGTACAGGTTCGAAACAGAGTTGCCACCTTCATGAACTCAATCAAAACGATGCTAAAAGGGGTTTACACCAATATACAGTAAAACTGTGGTTTTTTTTCGTTTGTTTGTGCTTGAGTTGTCACGTGACCACCCTTTAAAGGGCCAACCTGGCATGTGCAATCACGCCACGATCTTAGATCCCGCAGGATCGATATTTAGCATATATCTAAGTTGGGCAACAATGTATCCAAATATTGCAATAATTATGATGATGAGGTCATCTCATGAATATTAATAAGGTAATAAAAAAACGATATTAAATCAATGGTTAACTCCCTTGTTGTGCTGTTGCTAGCGCATATAGCATGTGAGAGGAGTTTCAGGGACCAATTAGGTTTCATGACCTTCCTCATGTCATGTGACCCTTTCCTCCGGTCCAGACCGGAAGTACTGTAGTAATCATGCATGTGCTACTGGTTTTCAGATTTTCAACTTGGTCTTTCTTCGGGAAAAAAAAAGGAAAAGCTACACGTTCTGTTACAACAGACGTATGTTTCTAGTTTTTGTCTTCTTCTTCTTCTTCTTCTTCTTTTTCTGGTCGGAATTTTCCCATAGACAAAGCACAGGGTTTTTTCGGAGGGCACTTTTGCCATTGAACAAACTTCGATTTTTTCCAAACTTGACAAATGCATAGAACCCTTGCTGAAGTTGTGCACAGTTGTCTTTAAAACTTCGTGACGTCACCATGTGTCACGTGACAGCGCTTTAAAGGTGCAAATTTCAAAAAGCAATAAAAGCAAAAAATCAATTTCGTTTTGTTCCAAGTTTGCAGTATATCTAAGTTGGGAAAAGGTGTATCCAAAAATTGCCCTGATTTGATCGTGACGTCATCTCATGAATATTAATGAGGTCATAAACTTTTAAGATTTTAACATTCAATTGAGCATATTTGGCCAACGGAGCAAGATTTTTTTATTGTTTTTGTTTATATCTATTAGGGATGTAGTCTAGAAACACCCTCCGGAGCCAAAATGCCATGACGCAATCGTGACGTCATCAAAATGCGTGTTTTTAAAACACATATTTGCCAAAAGTCAATCGTCTCGAAATTTGGTGTGCAGGTAGCTATTGTGCTAGACATTCATAATCCTGAGTTTGGAAGCAATCGATCATTGTTCAGAATTATTATGATTTTTTGAAAAATATAATGAGGTCCCATACACTTTGTGCACAAAATATGCACGTGCGTATTGGGTTAGGAATGGAGGTTACGGGTTCGAAACAGAGTTGCCACCTTCATGAACTCAATCAAAACGATGCTAAAAGGGGTTTACACCAATATACAGTAAAACTGTGGTTTTTCTTCGTTTGTTTGTGCTTGAGTTGTCACGTGACCGCCCTTTAAAGGGCCAACCTGGCATGTGCAATCACGCCACGATCTTAGATCCCGCAGGATCAATATTTAGCATATATCTAAGTTGGGCAACAGTGTATCCAAATATTGCAATAATTATGAGGATGAGGTCATCTCATGAATATTAATGAGGTAATAAAAAAACCGATATTAAATCAATGGTTAACTCCCTTGTTGTGCTGTTGCTAGCGCATATAGCATGTGAGAGGAGTTTCAGGGACCAATTAGGTTTCATGACCTTCCTCATGTCATTTGACCCTTTCCTCCGGTCCAGACCGGAAGTACTGTAGTAATCATGCATGTGCTACTGGTTTTTAGATTTTCAACTTGGTCTTTCTTCGGGGAAAAAAAAGGAAAAGCTACACGTTCTGTTACAACAGACGTATGTTTCTAGTCTTCTTCTTCTTCTTCTTCTTCTTCTTCTTTTTCTGGTCGGAATTTTCCCATAGACAAAGCACAGGGTTTTTTCGGAGGGCACTTTTGCCATTGAACAAACTTTGATTTTTTCCAAACTTGACAAATGCATAGAACCCTTGCTGAAGTTGTGCACAGTTGTTTTTAAAACTTCATGACGTCACCATGTGTCACGTGACAGCGCTTTAAAGGGGCAAATTTCAGATTGCAATAAAAGCACAAAATTAATTTCGTTTGGTTCCAATTTTGCACTATATCTAAGTTGGGAAAAGGTGTATCCAAAAATTGCCCTCATTTGATCGTGACGTCATCTCATGAATATTAATGAGGTCATAAACTTTTAAGATTTTAACATTCAATTGAGCATATTTGGCCAACGGAGCAAGATTTTTTTATTGTTTTTGTTTATATCTATTAGGGATGTAGTCTAGAAACACCCTCTGGGGCCAAAATGCCATGACGCAATCGTGACGTCATCAAAATGCGTGTTTTTAAAACACATATTTGCCAAAGGTCAATCGTCTCGAAATTTGGTGTGCAGGTAGCTATTGTGCTAGACATTCATAATCCTGAGTTGGGAATTAATTAACCATTGTTCAGAATTGTTATGATTTTGTTCATATTATAATGTAGTCCCATACACTTTGTGCGCATAATATGCACGTGCTTTAAAGGGGCAACTTGTACACTACACTGTAGTCATTAATTATGGATTCACGTAGGTAGATCTAAACTTCAGACGAAGATTACTACCTGAACGAAGAAGAAATCGTATTTTTATTTTGTCTTCAACCGACTCAACATATACCCCGGATTGAAAATATCAAAACATATTTCCGGAATTTCCTTTGTTTTTCATTGTTTAGGTTTTTTATACTAAGGGCCATAGGTTTGTGTACAAATTAGCTGTGAAATCCATTAAGGGCCTAATATCAAATACAAATGGCTTCAAACTTGGGACATACTTAGGTTAGTAGATGGAGATTCATTGCAAAAAGTGAGATCTTCATGACGTCACCACGTGTCACGTGACAGCGCTTTAAAGGGGCAAATTTCAAACTCAAATAAAAGCAAAAATGCAAATTCGTTTGGTTTCAATTTTGCAGCATATCTAATTTGGGAAAATATGTATCCAAAAATTGCCCTCATTTGATCGTGACGTCATCTCATGAATATTAATGAGGTCATAAACTTTTAAGATTTTAACATTAAATTGAGCATATTTGGCAAACGGAGCTAGATTTTTTTTCATTTTTTCGTTTATATCTAATGGGGATGTAGTTTAGAAACACCCTCCGGGAACAAAATTGCATGACGTAATCATGACGTCATCAAAATGCGTGATTTTAAAGCACATATTAGCCAATGGTCAATCTTCTCGAAATTTGGTGGCCAGTTAGCTATTGGGCTAGACATCTTAAATCCTGAGTATGGAACCGATTAAACATTGTTTTGAATTATTATGATTTGTTAAATATCATTTCTTAGTCCCATAGACTTTGTGCACGATACGTTGGTGTGCCTTTTGGGGTAGGAATGGATGGTACAGGTTCGAAACAGTTGCCACCTTCATGAACTCAATCAAAACGATGCTAAAAGGGGTTTACACCAATATACAGTAAAACTGTGTTTTTTTTCGTTTGTTTGTGCTTGAGTTGTCACGTGACCACCCTTTAAAGGGCCAACCTGGCATGTGCAATCACGCCACGATCTTAGATCCCGCAGGATCGATATTTAGCATATATCTAAGTTGGGCAACAATGTATCCGAATATTGCAATAATTATGATGATGAGGTCATCTCATGAATATTAATGAGGTAATAAAAAAACGATATTAAATCAATGGTTAACTCCCTTGTTGTGCTGTTGCTAGCGCATATAGCATGTGAGAGGAGTTTCAGGGACCAATTAGGTTTCATGACCTTCCTCATGTCATGTGACCCCTTCCTCCGGTCCAGACCGGAAGTACTGTAGTAATCATGCATGTGCTACTGGTTTTCAGATTTTCAACTTGGTCTTTCTTCGGGAAAAAAAAGGAAAAGCTACACGTTCTGTTACAACAGACGTATGTTTCTAGTTCTATATGTATTTGTTTCATAGTGTCATGCCAAGCATATCACCGATATGGAGACCAGCGTATATACTCACAGTACATCAGTCCTAAATCTGTTTATCATTCTACATGTATTTGTTTCATAGTGTCATGCCAAGCATATCACCGATATGGAGACCAGCGTATATACTCACAGTACATCAGTCCTAAATCTGTTTATCATTCTACATGTATTTGTTTCATAGTGTCATGCCAAGCATATCACCGATATGGAGACCAGCGTATATACTCACAGTACATCAGTCCTAAATCTGTTTATCATTCTATATGTATTTGTTTCATAGTGTCATGCCAAGCATATCACCGATATGGAGACCAGCGTATATACTCACAGTGCATCAGTCCTAAATCTGTTTATCATTAGCTTTTCCGCCGCTTCCAGGGAAGCGGAAAAGCTATATCTGTTGTTCAGCTTTTTTTAGCTTTTCCGTCGCGAAGCGAAGCGGAAAAGCTATTGCTTTTGTTAAGATTTTTTTATTGTTTCTTGTGCCAAAATCCCATAGACTTTGTGCAGGGGTTTTGTGGAAGGCAATTTTGCCATTGAACAAACTTTGATTTTTTTCAAACTTTGCAAATGCATAGAACCCTTGCTGAAGTTGTGCACAGTTGTCTTGAAAACTTCATGACGTCACCACGTGTCACGTGACAGCGCTTTAAAGGGGCAAATTTCAAACTCGAATAAAAACAAAAACAAAATTCCGTTCGGTTTCAATTTTGCACTATATCTAAGTTGGGAAAAGGTGTATCCAAAAATTGCCCTCAATTGATCGTGACGTCATCTCATGAATATTAATGAGGTCATAAACTTTTAAGATTTTAACATTCAATTGAGCATATTTGGCCAACGGAGCAATTTTTTTTTAGTTTTTTTGTTTATATCTATTGGGGATGTAGTCTAGAAATACCTTCCTGGGCCTATATGCCATGACGCAATCGTGACGTCATCAAAATGCGTGTTTTTAAAACGCATATTTGCCAAAAGTTAATCTCCTCGAATTTTGGTGTGCAGGTAGCTATTGTGCAAGACATTTATAATCCTGAGTTTGAAAGCAATTGACTATTGTTCAGAATTATTATGATTTTTTGAAAATTATAATGATGTCCCATACACTTTGTGCACAAAATATGCACGTGCTTTTTGGGTTAGGAATGGAGGTTACGGGTTCGAATTCCGTTGATGTCAATTTTTTTTTCATCAATTTTTTTTTTTTAAGAGAACCAGATGCGGAAAAGCGTTATGTTCTGTTTGCCAACAGACATAAATCTCTAGTTAGCTTTTCCGCCGCTTCCAGGGAAGCGGAAAAGCTATATCTGTTGTTCAGCTTTTTTAGCTTTTCCGCCGCTTCCAGGGAAGCGGAAAAGCTATATCTGTTGTTCAGCTTTTTTAGCTTTTCCGTTCCATACGGAAAAGCTATTGTTGTTGTTCTGATTTTTTTTTAGCTTTTCCGTTCCAAACGGAAAAGCTATTGTTCTTGTTCTGATTTTTAGCTTTTCCGTTCCATACGGAAAAGCTATTGTTCTTGTTCTGATTTTTTTTTTTTTCTTCTTCTTCTTCTTCTTCTTCTTCTTCTTCTTCTTCTTCTTCTTCTTCTTTTTCTGGTCGGAATAATCCCATAGACTTTGTACAGGGTTTTAGTAAGCGCCACTTTGGCCATTGCACACACTTGGATTTTTTTGAAACTTTGCAAATGTATAGAGCCCATGCTGAAGTTGTGCACAGTTGTCTTTAAAACTTCATGACGTCACCATGTGTCACGTGACAGCGCTTTAAAGGGGCAAATTTCAAATTGCAATAAAAGCAAAAAAATAATTTTGTTTTGTTCCAAGTTTGCACTATATCTAAGTTGGGAAAAGGTGTATCCAAAAATTGCCCTCATTTGATCGTGACGTCATCTCATGAATATTAATGAGGTCATAAACTTTTCAGATTTTAACATTTAAATGAGCATATTTGGCCAACGGAGCAAGATTTTTTTATTGTTTTTGTTTATATCTATTAGGGATGTAGTCTAGAAACACCCTCCGGGGCCAAAATGCCATGACGCAATCGTGACGTCGTCAAAATGCGTGTTTTTAAAACACATATTCGCCATTGGACAATCTTCTCGAAATTTGTTGGGCAGTTAGCTATTGGGCTAGACATTCTAAATCTTGAGTTGGGAATTAATAAACCATTGTTCAGAATTGTTATGATTTTGTTCATATTATAATGTAGTCCCATACACTTTGTGCGCATAATATGCACGTGCTTTAAAGGGGCAACTTGTACACTACACTGTAGTGTAGTCATTAATTATGGATTCACGTAGGTAGATCTAAACTTCAGACGAAGATTACTACCTGAACGAAGAAAAAATCGTATTTTTATTTTGTCTTCAACCGACTCAACATAAACCCCGGATTGAAAATATCAAAACATATTTCCGGAATTTCCTTTGTTTTTCATTGTTTAGGTTTTTTTATAATAAGGGCCATAGGTTTGTGTACAAATTGGCTGTGAAATCCATTAAGGGCCTAATATCAAATACAAATGGCTTCAAACTTGGCACATACTTAGGTTAGTAGATGGAGATTCATTGCAAAAAGTGATATCTTCATGACGTCACCACGTGTCACGTGACAGCCCTTTAAAGGGGCAAATTTCAAACTCAAATAAAAGCAAAAATGCAAATTCGTTTGGTTTCAATTTTGCAGCATATCTAAGTTGGGAAAAGATGTATCCAAAAATTGCCCTCATTTGATCGTGACGTCATCTCATGAATATTAATGAGGTCATAAACTTTTAAGATTTTAATATTAAATTGAGCATATTTGGCAAACGGAGCTAGATTTTTTTTCATTTTTTCGTTTATATCTAATGGGGATGTAGTTTAGAAACACCCTCCGGGAACAAAATGTCATGACGTAATCGTGACGTCATCAAAATGCGTGATTTTAAAGCACATATTAGCCAATGGTCAATCTTCTCGAAATTTGGTGGCCAGTTAGCTATTGGGCTAGACATCTTAAATCCTGAGTATGGAACCGATTAAACATTGTTTTGAATTATTATGATTTGTTAAATATCATTTCTTAGTCCCATAGACTTTGTGCACGATACGTTGGTGTGCCTTTTGGGGTAGGAATGGATGGTACAGGTTCGAAACAGAGTTGCCACCTTCATGAACTCAATCAAAACGATGCTAAAAGGGGTTTACACCAATATACAGTAAAACTGTGTTTTTTTTCGCTTGTTTGTGCTTGAGTTGTCACGTGACCACCCTTTAAAGGGCCAACCTGGCATGTGCAATCACGCCACGATCTTAGATCCCGCAGGATCGATATTTAGCATATATCTAAGTTGGGCAACAATGTATCCAAATATTGCAATAATTATGATGATGAGGTCATCTCATGAATATTAATGAGGTAATAAAAAAACGATATTAAATCAATGGTTAACTCCCTTGTTGTGCTGTTGCTAGCGCATATAGCATGTGAGAGGAGTTTCAGGGACCAATTAGGTTTCATGACCTTCCTCATGTCATGTGACCCCTTCCTCCGGTCCAGACCGGAAGTACTGTAGTAATCATGCATGGGCTACTGGTTTTCAAATTTTCAACTTGGTCTTTCTTCGGGAAAAAAAAGGAAAAGCTACACGTTCTGTTACAACAGACGTATGTTTCTAGTTTTTTTAGCTTTTCCGTTCCATACGGAAAAGCTATTGTTCTTGTTCTGATTTTTAGCTTTTCCGTTCCATACGGAAAAGCTATTGTTCTTGTTCTGATTTTTAGCTTTTCCGTTCCATACGGAAAAGCTATTGTTCTTGTTCTGATTTTTTTTTTAGCTTTTCCGTTCCATACGGAAAAGCTATTGTTCTTGTTCTGATTTTTTTTTTTTGTCTTCTTCTTCTTCTTCTTCTTCTTCTTTTTCTGGTCGGAATTTTCCCATAGACAAAGCACAGGGTTTTTTCGGAGGGCACTTTTGCCATTGAACAAACTTTGATTTTTTCCAAACTTGACAAATGCATAGAACCCTTGCTGAAGTTGTGCACAGTTGTCTTTAAAACTTCATGACGTCACCATGTGTCACGTGACAGCGCTTTAAAGGGGCAAATTTCAAATTGCAATAAAAGCAAAAAATTAATTTCGTTTTGTTCCAAGTTTGCACTATATCTAAGTTGGGAAAAGGTGTATCCAAAAATTGCCCTCATTTGATCGTGACGTCATCTCATGAATATTAATGAGGTCATATACTTTTAAGATTTTAACATTCAATTGAGCATATTTGGCCAACGGAGCAAGATTTTTTTCATTTTTTCGATTATATCTATTGGGGATGTAGTTTATAAACACCCTCCGGGGCCAAAATGCCATGACGCAATCGTGACGTCATCAAAAAGCGTGTTTTTAAAACGCATATTTGCCAAAGGTCAATCGTCTCGAAATTTGCTAGGCATCTAGCTATTGGGCTAGACATTCTGAATCCTGAGTTTGGAAACAATCGATCATTGTTCAGAATTATTATGATTTTTTTAATGTTATAATGAAGTCCCATACACTTTGTGCACGAAATATGCACGTGCGTTTTGGGGTAGAAATTGAGGTTCCGAGTTCGAATCCCGCTGATGTCAATATTTTTTTTATTTTTTTTTAAGAGAGGCAGATGCGGAAAAGCGTTATGTTCTGTTAGCCAACAGACATAAATCTCTAGTTTTGTCTTCTTCTTAGCTTTTCCGTTCCATACGGAAAAGCTATTGTTCTTGTTCTGATTTTTTTTTTTTTTCTTTTTCTGGGCGGAATTTTCCCATAGACAAAGCACAGGGTTTTTTCGGAGGGCACTTTTGCCATTGAACAAACTTCGATTTTTTCCAAACTTGACAAATGCATAGAACCCTTGCTGAAGTTGTGCACAGTTGTCTTTAAAACTTCGTGACGTCACCATGTGTCACGTGACAGCGCTTTAAAGGTGCAAATTTCAAAATGCAATAAAAGCAAAAAATCAATTTCGTTTTGTTCCAAGTTTGCACTATATCTAAGTTGGGAAAAGGTGTATCCAAAAATTGCCCTCATTTGATCGTGACGTCATCTCATGAATATTAATGAGGTCATAAACTTTTAAGATTTTAACATTCAATTGAGCATATTTGGCCAACGGAGCAAGATTTTTTTATTGTTTTTGTTTATATCTATTAGGGATGTAGTCTAGAAACACCCTCTGGGGCCAAAATGCCATGACGCAATCGTGACGTCATCAAAATGCGTGTTTTTAAAACACATATTTGCCAAAAGTCAATCGTCGCGAAATTTGGTGTGCAGGTAGCTATTGTGCTAGACATTCATAATCCTGAGTTTGGAAGCAATCGATCATTGTTCAGAATTATTATGATTTTTTGAAAAATATAATGAGGTCCCATACACTTTGTGCACAAAAAATGCACGTGCGTATTGTGTTAGGAATGGAGGTTACGGGTTCGAATCCCGTTGATGTCAATTTTTTTTTCATCAATTTTTTTTTTTTTTTTTTAAAGAGAACCAGATGCGGAAAAGCGTTATGTTCTGTTAGCCAACAGACATAAATCTCTAGTTAGCTTTTCCGTTCCATACGGAAAAGCTATTGTTCTTGTTCTGATTTTTTTTTTTTGTCTTCTTCTTCTTCTTCTTCTTCTTCTTCTTCTTCTTCTTCTTCTTCTTCTTCTTTTTCTGGTCGGAATTTTCCCATAGACAAAGCACAGGGTTTTTTCGGAGGGCACTTTTGCCATTGAACAAACTTTGATTTTTTCCAAACTTGACAAATGCATAGAACCCTTGCTGAAGTTGTGCACAGTTGTTTTTAAAACTTCATGACGTCACCATGTGTCACGTGACAGCGCTTTAAAGGGGCAAATTTCAAATTGCAATAAAAGCAAAAAATTAATTTCGTTTGGTTCCAAGTTTGCACTATATCTAAGTTGGGAAAAGGTGTATCCAAAAATTGCCCTCATTTGATCGTGACGTCATCTCATGAATATTAATGAGGTCATAAACTTTTAAGATTTTAACATTCAATTGAGCATATTTGGCCAACGGAGCAAGATTTTTTTATTGTTTTTGTTTATATCTATTAAGGATGTAGTCTAGAAACACCCTCTGGGGCCAAAATGCCATGACGCAATCGTGACGTCATCAAAATGCGTGTTTTTGAAACACATATTCGCCATTGGACAATCTTCTCGAAATTTGTTGGGCAGTTAGCTATTGGGCTAGACATTCTAAATCTTGAGTTGGGAATTAATTAACCATTGTTCAGAATTGTTATGATTTTGTTCATATTATAATGTAGTCCCATACACTTTGTGCGCATAATATGCACGTGCTTTAAAGGGGCAACTTGTACACCACACTGTAGTCATTAATTATGGATTCACGTAGGTAGATCTAAACTTCAGACGAAGATTACTACCTGAACGAAGAAAAAATCGTATTTTTATTTTGTCTTCAACCGACTCAACATATACCCCGGATTGAAAATATCAAAACATATTTCCGGAATTTCCTTTGTTTTTCATTGTTTAGGTTTTTTTATACTAAGGGCCATAGGTTTGTGTACAAATTAGCTGTGAAATCCATTAAGGGCCTAATATCAAATACAAATGGCTTCAAACTTGGCACATACTTAGGTTAGTAGATGGAGATTCATTGCAAAAAGTGAGATCTTCATGACGTCACCACGTGTCACGTGACAGCGCTTTAAAGGGGCAAATTTCAAACTCAAATAAAAGCAAAAATGCAAATTCGTTTGGTTTCAATTTTGCAGCATATCTAAGTTGGGAAAAGATGTATCCAAAAATTGCCCTCATTTGATCGTGACGTCATCTCATGAATATTAATGAGGTCATAAACTTTTAAGATTTTAACATTAAATTGAGCATATTTGGCCAACGGAGCAAGATTTTTTTCATTTTTTCGTTTATATCTAATGGGGATGTAGTTAAGAAACACCCTCCGGGAACAAAATGTCATGACGCAATCGTGACGTCATCAAAATGCGTGATTTTAAAGCACATAATAGCCAATGGTCAATCTTCTTGAAATTTGGTGGCCAGTTAGCTATTGGGCTAGACATCTTAAATCCTGAGTATGGAACCGATTAAACATTGTTTTGAATTATTATGATTTGTTAAATATCATTTCTTAGTCCCATAGACTTTGTGCACGATACGTTGGTGTGCCTTTTGGGGTAGGAATGGATGGTACAGGTTCGAAACAGAGTTGCCACCTTCATGAACTCAATCAAAACGATGCTAAAAGGGGTTTACACCAATATACAGTAAAACTGTGTTTTTTTTCGTTTGTTTGTGCTTGAGTTGTCACGTGACCACCCTTTAAAGGGCCAACCTGGCATGTGCAATCACGCCACGATCTTAGATCCCGCAGGATCGATATTTAGCATATATCTAAGTTGGGCAACAATGTATCCAAATATTGCAATAATTATGATGATGAGGTCATCTCATGAATATTAATGAGGTAATAAAAAAACGATATTAAATCAATGGTTAACTCCCTTGTTGTGCTGTTGCTAGCGCATATAGCATGTGAGAGGAGTTTCAGGGACCAATTAGGTTTCATGACCTTCCTCATGTCATGTGACCCCTTCCTCCGGTCCAGACCGGAAGTACTGTAGTAATCATGCATGTGCTACTGGTTTTCAGATTTTCAACTTGGTCTTTCTTCGGGAAAAAAAAGGAAAAGCTACACGTTCTGTTACAACAGACGTATGTTTCTAGTTAGCTTTTCCGTTCCATACGGAAAAGCTATTGTTCTTGTTCTGATTTTTTTTTTTTGTCTTCTTCTTCTTCTTCTTCTTCTTTTTCTGGTCGGAATTTTCCCATAGACAAAGCACAGGGTTTTTTCGGAGGGCACTTTTGGCATTGAACAAACTTTGATTTTTTCCAAACTTGACAAATGCATAGAACCCTTGCTGAAGTTGTGCACAGTTGTCTTTAAAACTTCATGACGTCACCATGTGTCACGTGACAGCGCTTTAAAGGGGCAAATTTCAAATTGCAATAAAAGCAAAAAATTAATTTCGTTTTGTTCCAAGTTTGCACTATATCTAAGTTGGGAAAAGGTGTATCCAAAAATTGCCCTCATTTGATCGTGACGTCATCTCATGAATATTAATGAGGTCATAAACTTTTAAGATTTTAACATTCAATTGAGCATATTTGGCCAACGGAGCAAGATTTTTTTCATTTTTTCGATTATATCTATTGGGGATGTAGTTTATAAACACCCTCCGGGGCCAAAATGCCATGACGCAATCGTGACGTCATCAAAAAGCGTGTTTTTAAAACGCATATTTGCCAAAGGTCAATCGTCTCGAAATTTGCTAGGCATCTAGCTATTGGGCTAGACATTCTGAATCCTGAGTTTGGAAACAATCGACCATTGTTCAGAATTATTATGATTTTTTTAATGTTATAATGAAGTCCCATACACTTTGTGCACGAAATATGCACGTGCGTTTTGGGGTAGAAATTGAGGTTCCGAGTTCGAATCCCGCTGATGTCAATATTTTTTTTATTTTTTTTTAAGAGAGGCAGATGCGGAAAAGCGTTATGTTCTGTTAGCCAACAGACATAAATCTCTAGTTCTTCTTCTTCTTCTTCTTTTTCTGGTCGGAATTTTCCCATAGACAAAGCACAGGGTTTTTTCGGAGGGCACTTTTGCCATTGAACAAACTTTGATTTTTTCCAAACTTGACAAATGCATAGAACCCTTGCTGAAGTTGTGCACAGTTGTCTTTAAAACTTCATGACGTCACCATGTGTCACGTGACAGCGCTTTAAAGGGGCAAATTTCAAATTGCAATAAAAGCAAAAAATTAATTTCGTTTTGTTCCAAGTTTGCACTATATCTAAGTTGGGAAAAGGTGTATCCAAAAATTGCCCTCATTTGATCGTGACGTCATCTCATGAATATTAATGAGGTCATAAACTTTTAAGATTTTAACATTCAATTGAGCATATTTGGCCAACGGAGCAAGATTTTTTTCATTTTTTCGATTATATCTATTGGGGATGTAGTTTATAAACACCCTCCGGGGCCAAAATGCCATGACGCAATCGTGACGTCATCAAAAAGCGTGTTTTTAAAACGCATATTTGCCAAAGGTCAATCGTCTCGAAATTTGCTAGGCATCTAGCTATTGGGCTAGACATTCTGAATCCTGAGTTTGGAAACAATCGACCATTGTTCAGAATTATTATGATTTTTTTAATGTTATAATGAAGTCCCATACACTTTGTGCACGAAATATGCACGTGCGTTTTGGGGTAGAAATTGAGGTTCCGAGTTCGAATCCCGCTGATGTCAATATTTTTTTTATTTTTTTTTAAGAGAGGCAGATGCGGAAAAGCGTTATGTTCTGTTAGCCAACAGACATAAATCTCTAGTTTTGTCTTCTTCTTCTTCTTCTTCTTCTTTTTCTGGTCGGAATTTTCCCATAGACAAAGCACAGGGTTTTTTCGGAGGGCACTTTTGCCATTGAACAAACTTCGATTTTTTCCAAACTTGACAAATGCATAGAACCCTTGCTGACGTTGTGCACAGTTGTCTTTAAAACTTCGTGACGTCACCATGTGTCACGTGACAGCGCTTTAAAGGTGCAAATTTCAAAAAGCAATAAAAGCAAAAAATCAATTTCGTTTTGTTCCAAGTTTGCACTATATCTAAGTTGGGAAAAGGTGTATCCGAAAATTGCCCTAATTTGATCGTGACGTCATCTCATGAATATTAATGAGGTCATAAACTTTTAAGATTTCAACATTCAATTGAGCATATTTGGCCAACGGAGCAAGATTTTTTTCATTTTTTCGATAATATCTATTGGGGATGTAGTTAAGAAACACCCTCCGTGGCCAAAATGCCATGACGCAATCGTGACGTCATCAAAATGCGTGTTTTTAAAGCACATATTTGCCAAAGGTCAATCGTCTCAAAATTTGGTGGGCATTTAGCTATTGGGCTAGACATCTTAAATCCTGAGTTTGGAAGCAATTGACCATTGTTCAGACTTATTATGATTTTTTGAAAAATATAATGAAGTCCCATACACTTTGTGCACAAAATATGCACGTGCGTTTTGGGTTAGGAATGGAGGTTACGGGTTCGAAACAGAGTTGCCACCTTCATGAACTCAATCAAAACGATGCTAAAAGGGGTTTACACCATTATACAGTAAAACAGTGGTTTTTTTCGTTTGTTTGTGCTTGAGTTGTCACGTGACCGCCCTTTAAAGGGCCAACCTGGCATGTGCAATCACGCCACGATCTTAGATCCCGCAGGATCAATATTTAGCATATATCTAATTTGGGCAACAGTGTATCCAAATATTGCAATAATTATGATGATGAGGTCATCTCATGAATATTAATGAGGTAATAAAAAAAACGATATTAAATCAATGGTTAACTCCCTTGTTGTGCTGTTGCTAGCGCATATAGCATGTGAGAGGAGTTTCAGGGACCAAGGTTTCATGACCTTCCTCGTGTCATGTGACCCTTTCCTCCGGTCCAGACCGGAAGTACTGTAGTAATCATGCATGTGCTACTGGTTTTCAGATTTTCAACTTGGTCTTTCTTCTGAAAAAAAAAAGGAAAAGCTACACGTTCTGTTACAACAGACGTATGTTTCTAGTTAGCTTTTCCGTTCCATACGGAAAAGCTATTGTTCTTGTTCTGATTTTTTTTTTTTGTCTTCTTCTTCTTCTTCTTCTTCTTCTTCTTCTTCTTCTTCTTCTTCTTCTTCTTCTTCTTTTTCTGGTCGGAATTTTCCCATAGACAAAGCACAGGGTTTTTTCGGAGGGCACTTTTGCCATTGAACAAACTTTGATTTTTTCCAAACTTGACAAATGCATAGAACCCTTGCTGAAGTTGTGCACAGTTGTCTTTAAAACTTCATGACGTCACCATGTGTCACGTGACAGCGCTTTAAAGGTGCAAATTTCAAATTGCAATAAAAGCAAAATATTAATTTCGTTTTGTTCCAAGTTTGCACTATATCTAAGTTGGGAAAAGGTGTATCCAAAAATTGCCCTCATTTGATCGTGACGTCATCTCATGAATATTAATGAGGTCATAAACTTTTAAGATTTTAACATTCAATTGAGCATATTTGGCCAACGGAGCAAGATTTTTTTATTGTTTTGTTTATATCTATTAGGGATGTAGTCTAGAAACACCCTCTGGGGCCAAAATGCCATGACGCAATCGTGACGTCATCAAAATGCGTGTTTTTAAAACACATATTTGCCAAAGGTCAATCGTCTCGAAATTTGGTGTGCAGGTAGCTATTGTGCTAGACATTCATAATCCTGAGTTGGGAATTAATTAACCATTGTTCAGAATTGTTATGATTTTGTTCATATTATAATGTAGTCCCATACACTTTGTGCGCATAATATGCACGTGCTTTAAAGGGGCAACTTGTACACTACACTGTAGTCATTAATTATGGATTCACGTAGGTAGATCTAAATTTCAGACGAAGATTACTACCTGAACGAAGAAGAAATCGTATTTTTATTTTGTCTTCAACCGACTCAACATATACCCCGGATTGAAAATATCAAAACATATTTCCGGAATTTCCTTTGTTTTTCATTGTTTAGGTTTTTTTATACTAAGGGCCATAGGTTTGTGTACAAATTAGCTGTGAAATCCATTAAGGGCCTAATATCAAATACAAATGGCTTCAAACTTGGCACATACTTAGGTTAGTAGATGGAGATTCATTGCAAAAAGTGAGATCTTCATGACGTCACCACGTGTCACGTGACAGCGCTTTAAAGGGGCAAATTTCAAACTCAAATAAAAGCAAAAATGCAAATTCGTTTGGTTTCAATTTTGCAGCATATCTAAGTTGGGAAAAGATGTATCCAAAAATTGCCCTCATTTGATCGTGACGTCATCTCATGAATATTAATGAGGTCATAAACTTTTAAGATTTTAACATTAAATTGAGCATATTTGGCCAACGGAGCAAGATTTTTTTCATTTTTTCGTTTATATCTAATGGGGATGTAGTTTAGAAACACCCTCCGGGAACAAAATGTCATGACGTAATCATGACGTCATCAAAATGCGTGATTTTAAAGCACATATTAGCCAATGTCAATCTTCTCGAAATTTGGTGGCCAGTTAGCTATTGGTCTAGACATCTTAAATCCTGAGTATGGAACCGATTAAACATTGTTTTGAATTATTATGATTTGTTAAATATCATTTCTTAGTCCCATAGACTTTGTGCACGATACGTTGGTGTGCCTTTTGGGGTAGGAATGGATGGTACAGGTTCGAAACAGAGTTGCCACCTTCATGAACTCAATCAAAACGATGCTAAAAGGGGTTTACACCAATATACAGTAAAACTGTTTTTTTTCGTTTGTTTGTGCTTGAGTTGTCACGTGACCACCCTTTAAAGGGCCAACCTGGCATGTGCAATCACGCCACGATCTTAGATCCCGCAGGATCGATATTTAGCATATATCTAAGTTGGGCAACAATGTATCCAAATATTGCAATAATTATGATGATGAGGTCATCTCATGAATATTAATGAGGTAATAAAAAAACGATATTAAATCAATGGTTAACTCCCTTGTTGTGCTGTTGCTAGCGCATATAGCATGTGAGAGGAGTTTCAGGGACCAATTAGGTTTCATGACCTTCTTCATGTCATGTGACCCTTTCCTCCGGTCCAGACCGGAAGTACTGTAGTAATCATGCATGTGCTACTGGTTTTCAGATTTTCAACTTGGTCTTTCTTCTGGAAAAAAAAAGGAAAAGCTACACGTTCTGTTACAACAGACGTATGTTTCTAGTTAGCTTTTCCGTTCCATACGGAAAAGCTATTGTTTTTGTTCTGATTTTTTTTTTTTTTCTTCTTCTTCTTCTTCTTTTTCTGGTCGGAATTTTCCCTTAGACAAAGCACAGGGTTTTTGTGACCGGCACTTTTGCCATTGAACACACTTGGATTTTTTTCAAACTTGGCAAATGCATAGAGCCAATGTTGAGCTAGTGCACAGTGGTCTTGAAAATGTCATGACGTCACCACGTGTCACGTGACAGCGCTTTAAAGGGGCAAATTTCAAACTGCAATAAAAGCAAAAAAGCAATTTCGTTTTGTTCCAAGTTTGCACTATATCCAAGTTGGGAAAAGGTGTATCCAAAAATTGCCCTCATTTGATCGTGACGTCATCTCATGAATATTAATGAGGTCATGAACATTTCAGATTTTCGCATTCAATTGAGCATATTTGGCCAACGGAGCAAGATTTTTTTCATTTTTTCGTTTATATCTAATGGGGATGTAGTTTAGAAACACCCTCCGTGGCCAAAATGCCATGACGCAATCGTGACGTCATCAAAATGCGTGTTTTTAAAGCACATATTTGCCAAATGTCAATCGTCTCAAAATTTGGTGGGCATTTAGCTATTGGGCTAGACATCTTAAATCCTGAGTTTGGAAGCAATTGACCATTGTTCAGACTTATTATGATTTTTTGAAAAATATAATGAAGTCCCATACACTTTGTGCACAAAATATGCACGTGCGTTTTGGGTTAGGAATGGAGGTTACGGGTTCGAAACAGAGTTGCCACCTTCATGAACTCAATCAAAACGATGCTAAAAGGGGTTTACACCATTATACAGTAAAACTGTGGTTTTTTTCGTTTGTTTGTGCTTGAGTTGTCACGTGACCGCCCTTTAAAGGGCCAACCTGGCATGTGCAATCACGCCACGATCTTAGATCCCGCAGGATCAATATTTAGCATATATCTAATTTGGGCAACAGTGTATCCAAATATTGCAATAATTATGATGATGAGGTCATCTCATGAATATTAATGAGGTAATAAAAAAAACGATATTAAATCAATGGTTAACTCCCTTGTTGTGCTGTTGCTAGCGCATATAGCATGTGAGAGGAGTTTCAGGGACCAAGGTTTCATGACCTTCCTCGTGTCATGTGACCCTTTCCTCCGGTCCAGACCGGAAGTACTGTAGTAATCATGCATGTGCTACTGGTTTTCAGATTTTCAACTTGGTCTTTCTTCTGAAAAAAAAAAGGAAAAGCTACACGTTCTGTTACAACAGACGTATGTTTCTAGTTAGCTTTTCCGTTCCATACGGAAAAGCTATTGTTCTTGTTCTGATTTTTTTTTTTTGTCTTCTTCTTCTTCTTCTTCTTCTTCTTCTTCTTCTTCTTCTTCTTCTTCTTCTTTTTCTGGTCGGAATAATCCCATAGACAAAGCACAGGGTTTTTTCGGAGGGCACTTTTGCCATTGAACAAACTTTGATTTTTTTCAAACTTGACAAATGCATAGAACCCTTGCTGAAGTTGTGCACAGTTGTCTTTAAAACTTCATGACGTCACCACGTGTCACGTGACAGCGCTTTAAAGGGGCAAATTTCAAATTGCAATAAAAGCAAAAAATTAATTTCGTTTTGTTCCAAGTTTGCACTATATCTAAGTTGGGAAAAGGTGTATCCAAAAATTGCTCTCATTTGATCGTGACGTCATCTCATGAATATTAATGAGGTCATAAACTTTTAAGATTTTAACATTCAATTGAGCATATTTGGCCAATGGAGCAAGATTTTTTTATTGTTTTTGTTTATATCTATTAGGGATGTAGTCTAGAAACACCCTCTGGGGCCAAAATGCCATGACGCAATCGTGACGTCATCAAAATGCGTGTTTTTAAAACACATATTTGGCAAAGGTCAATCGTCTCGAAATTTGGTGTGCAGGTAGCTATTGTGCTAGACATTCATAATCCTGAGTTGGGAATTAATTAACCATTGTTCAGAATTGTTATGATTTTGTTCATATTATAATGTAGTCCCATACACTTTGTGCGCATAATATGCACGTGCTTTAAAGGGGCAACTTGTACACTACACTGTAGTCATTAATTGTGGATTCACGTAGGTAGATCTAAACTTCAGACGAAGATTACTATCTGAACGAAGAAAAAATCGTATTTTTATTTTGTCTTCAACCGACTCAACATATACCCCGGATTGAAAATATCAAAACATATTTCCGGAATTTCCTTTGTTTTTCATTGTTTAGGTTTTTTTATACTAAGGGCCATAGGTTTGTGTACAAATTAGCTGTGAAATCCATTAAGGGCCTAATATCAAATACAAATGGCTTCAAACTTGGCACATACTTAGGTTAGTAGATGGAGATTCATTGCAAAAAGTGAGATCTTCATGACGTCACCACGTGTCACGTGACAGCGCTTTAAAGGGGCAAATTTCAAACTCAAATAAAAGCAAAAATGCAAATTCGTTTGGTTTCAATTTTGCAGCATATCTAAGTTGGGAAAAGATGTATCCAAAAATTGCCCTCATTTGATCGTGACGTCATCTCATGAATATTAATGAGGTCATAAACTTTTAAGATTTTAACATTAAATTGAGCATATTTGGCCAACGGAGCAAGATTTTTTTCATTTTTTCGTTTATATCTAATGGGGATGTAGTTTAGAAACACCCTCCGGGAACAAAATGTCATGACGCAATCGTGACGTCATCAAAATGCGTGATTTTAAAGCACATATTAGCCAATGGTCAATCTTCTCGAAATTTGGTGGCCAGTTAGCTATTGGGCTAGACATCTTAAATCCTGAGTATGGAACCGATTAAACATTGTTTTGAATTATTATGATTTGTTAAATATCATTTCTTAGTCCCATAGACTTTGTGCACGATACGTTGGTGTGCCTTTTGGGGTAGGAATGGATGGTACAGGTTCGAAACAGAGTTGCCACCTTCATGAACTCAATCAAAACGATGCTAAAAGGGGTTTACACCAATATACAGTAAAACTGTGTTTTTTTTCGTTTGTTTGTGCTTGAGTTGTCACGTGACCACCCTTTAAAGGGCCAACCTGGCATGTGCAATCACGCCACGATCTTAGATCCCGCAGGATCGATATTTAGCATATATCTAAGTTGGGCAACAATGTATCCAAATATTGCAATAATTATGATGATGAGGTCATCTCATGAATATTAATGAGGTAATAAAAAAACCGATATTAAATCAATGGTTAACTCCCTTGTTGTGCTGTTGCTAGCGCATATAGCATGTGAGAGGAGTTTCAGGGACCAATTAGGTTTCATGACCTTCCTCATGTCATGTGACCCTTTCCTCCGGTCCAGACCGGAAGTACTGTAGTAATCATGCATGTGCTACTGGTTTTCAGATTTTCAACTTGGTCTTTCTTCGGGGGAAAAAAAGGAAAAGCTACACGTTCTGTTACAACAGACGTATGTTTCTAGTTTTGTCTTCTTCTTCTTCTTCTTTAGCTTTTCCGTTCCATACGGAAAAGCTATTGTTCTTGTTCTGATTTTTAGCTTTTCCGTTCCATACGGAAAAGCTATTGTTCTTGTTCTGATTTTTTTTTTAGCTTTTCCGTTCCATACGGAAAAGCTATTGTTTTTGTTCTGATTTTTTTTTTAGCTTTTCCGTTCCATACGGAAAAGCTATTGTTCTTGTTCTGATTTTTTTTTTTTGTCTTCTTCTTCTTCTTCTTCTTCTTCTTCTTCTTCTTCTTCTTCTTCTTCTTTTTCTGGTCGGAATAATCCCATAGACAAAGCACAGGGTTTTTTCGGAGGGCACTTTTGCCATTGAACAAACTTTGATTTTTTTCAAACTTGACAAATGCATAGAACCCTTGCTGAAGTTGTGCACAGTTGTCTTTAAAACTTCATGACGTCACCATGTGTCACGTGACAGTGCTTTAAAGGGGCAAATTTCAAATTGCAATAAAAGCAAAAAATTAATTTTGTTTTGTTCCAAGTTTGCACTATATCTAAGTTGGGAAAAGGTGTATCCAAAAATTGCCCTCATTTGATCGTGACGTCATCTCATGAATATTAATGAGGTCATAAACTTTTAAGATTTTAACATTCAATTGAGCATATTTGGCCAACGGAGCAAGATTTTTTTACTGTTTTTGTTTATATCTATTAGGGATGTAGTCTAGAAACACCCTCTGGGGCCAAAATGCCATGACGCAATCGTGACGTCATCAAAATGCGTGTTTTTAAAACACATATTTGCCAAAGGTCAATCGTCTCGAAATTTGGTGTGCAGGTAGCTATTGTGCTAGACATTCATAATCCTGAGTTGGGAATTAATTAACCATTGTTCAGAATTGTTATGATTTTTTTCATATTATAATGTAGTCCCATACACTTTGTGCGCATAATATGCACGTGCTTTAAAGGGGCAACTTGTACACTACACTGTAGTCATTAATTGTGGATTCACGTAGGTAGATCTAAACTTCAGACGAAGATTACTACCTGAACGAAGAAGAAATCGTATTTTTATTTTGTCTTCAACCGACTCAACATATACCCCGGATTGAAAATATCAAAACATATTTCCGGAATTTCCTTTGTTTTTCATTGTTTAGGTTTTTTTATACTAAGGGCCATAGGTTTGTGTACAAATTAGCTGTGAAATCCATTAAGGGCCTAATATCAAATACAAATGGCTTCAAACTTGGCACATACTTAGGTTAGTAGATGGAGATTCATTGCAAAAAGTGAGATCTTCATGACGTCACCACGTGTCACGTGACAGCGCTTTAAAGGGGCAAATTTCAAACTCAAATAAAAGCAAAAATGCAAATTCGTTTGGTTTCAATTTTGCAGCATATCTAAGTTGGGAAAAGATGTATCCAAAAATTGCCCTCATTTGATCGTGACGTCATCTCATGAATATTAATGAGGTCATAAACTTTTAAGATTTTAACATTAAATTGAGCATATTTGGCAAACGGAGCAAGATTTTTTTCATTTTTTCGTTTATATCTAATGGGGATGTAGTTTAGAAACACCCTCCGGGAACAAAATGTCATGACGCAATCATGACGTCATCAAAATGCGTGATTTTAAAGCACATATTAGCCAATGGTCAATCTTCTCGAAATTTTGTGGCCAGTTAGCTATTGGGCTAGACATCTTAAATCCTGAGTATGGAACCGATTAAACATTGTTTTGAATTATTATGATTTGTTAAATATCATTTCTTAGTCCCTTAGACTTTGTGCACGATACGTTGGTGTGCCTTTTGGGGTAGGAATGGATGGTACAGGTTCGAAACAGAGTTGCCACCTTCATGAACTCAATCAAAACGATGCTAAAAGGGGTTTACACCAATATACAGTAAAACTGTGTTTTTTTTCGTTTGTTTGTGCTTGAGTTGTCACGTGACCACCCTTTAAAGGGCCAACCTGGCATGTGCAATCACGCCACGATCTTAGATCCCGCAGGATCGATATTTAGCATATATCTAAGTTGGGCAACAATGTATCCAAATATTGCAATAATTATGATGATGAGGTCATCTTATGAATATTAATGAGGTAATAAAAAAACGATATTAAATCAATGGTTAACTCCCTTGTTGTGCTGTTGCTAGCGCATATAGCATGTGAGAGGAGTTTCAGGGACCAATTAGGTTTCATGACCTTCCTCATGTCATGTGACCCTTTCCTCCGGTCCAGACCGGAAGTACTGTAGTAATCATGCATGTGCTACTGGTTTTCAGATTTTCAACTTGGTCTTTCTTCGGGAAAAAAAAAGGAAAAGCTACACGTTCTGTTACAACAGACGTATGTTTCTAGTTTTGTCTTCTTCTTCTTCTTCTTCTTTTTCTGGTCGGAATTTTCCCATAGACAAAGCACAGGGTTTTTTCGGAGGGCACTTTTGCCATTGAACAAACTTTGATTTTTTCCAAACTTGACAAATGCATAGAACCCTTGCTGAAGTTGTGCACAGTTGTCTTTAAAACTTCGTGACGTCACCATGTGTCACGTGACAGCGCTTTAAAGGGGCAAATTTCAAATTGCAATAAAAGCAAAAAATTAATTTCGTTTTGTTCCAAGTTTGCACTATATCTAAGTTGGGAAAAGGTGTATCCAAAAATTGCCCTCATTTGATCGTGACGTCATCTCATGAATATTAATGAGGTCATAAACTTTTAAGATTTTACCATTCAATTGAGCATATTTGGCCAACGGAGCAAGATTTTTTTATTGTTTTTGTTTATATCTATTAGGGATGTAGTCTAGAAACACCCTCCGGGGCCAAAATGCCATGACGCAATTGTGACGTCATCAAAATGCGTGTTTTTAAAACACATATTTGCCAAAGGTCAATCGTCTCGAAATTTGGTGTGCAGGTAGCTATTGTGCTAGACATTCATAATCCTGAGTTGGGAATTAATTAACCATTGTTCAGAATTGTTATGATTTTGTTCATATTATAATGTAGTCCCATACACTTTGTGCGCATAATATGCACGTGCTTTAAAGGGGCAACTTGTACACTACACTGTAGTCATTAATTATGGATTCACGTAGGTAGATCTAAACTTCAGACGAAGATTACTACCTGAACGAAGAAGAAATCGTATTTTTATTTTGTCTTCAACCGACTCAACATATACCCTGGATTGAAAATATCAAAACATATTTCCGGAATTTCCTTTGTTTTTCATTGTTTAGGTTTTTTTATACTAAGGGCCATAGGTTTGTGTACAAATTAGCTGTGAAATCCATTAAGGGCCTAATATCAAATACAGATGGCTTCAAACTTGGCACATACTTAGGTTAGTAGATGGAGATTCATTGCAAAAAGTGAGATCTTCATGACGTCACCACGTGTCACGTGACAGCGCTTTAAAGGGGCAAATTTGAAACTCAAATAAAAGCAAAAATGCAAATTCGTTTGGTTTCAATTTTGCAGCATATCTAAGTTGGGAAAAGATGTATCCAAAAATTGCCCTCATTTGATCGTGACGTCATCTCATGAATATTAATGAGGTCATAAACTTTTCAGATTTTAACATTAAATTGAGCATATTTGGCAAACGGAGCAAGATTTTTTTCATTTTTTCGTTTATATCTAATGGGGATGTAGTTTAGAAACACCCTCCGGGAACAAAATGTCATGACGTAATCATGACGTCATCAAAATGCGTGATTTTAAAGCACATATTAGCCAATAGTCAATCTTCTCGAAATTTGGTGGCCAGTTAGCTATTGGGCTAGACATCTTAAATCCTGAGTATGGAACCGATTAAACGTTGTTTTGAATTATTATGATTTGTTAAATATCATTTCTTAGTCCCATAGACTTTGTGCACGATACGTTGGTGTGCCTTTTGGGGTAGGAATGTATGGTACAGGTTCGAAACAGAGTTGCCACCTTCATGTACTCAATCAAAACGATGCTAAAAGGGGTTTACACCAATATACAGTAAAACTGTGTTTTTTTTCGTTTGTTTGTGCTTGAGTTGTCACGTGACCACCCTTTAAAGGGCCAACCTGGCATGTGCAATCACGCCACGATCTTAGATCCCGCAGGATCGATATTTAGCATATATCTAATTTGGGCAACAGTGTATCCAAATATTGCAATAATTATGATGATGAGGTCATCTCATGAATATTAATGAGGTAATAAAAAAAACGATATTAAATCAATGGTTAACTCCCTTGTTGTGCTGTTGCTAGCGCATGTGAGAGGAGTTTCAGGGACCAAGGTTTCATGACCTTCCTCATGTCATGTGACCCTTTCCTCCGGTCCAGACCGGAAGTACTGTAGTAATCATGCATGTGCTACTGGTTTTCAGATTTTCAACTTGGTCTTTCTTCTGGAAAAAAAAAGGAAAAGCTACACGTTCTGTTACAACAGACGTATGTTTCTAGTTTCTTCTTCTTCTTCTTCTTTTTCTGGTCGGAAAAAATCCCATAGACAAAGCACAGGGTTTTTGTGACCGGCACTTTTGCCATTGAACACACTTGGATTTTTTTCAAACTTGGCAAATGCATAGAGCCAATGTTGAGCTAGTGCACAGTGGTCTTGAAAATGTCATGACGTCACCACGTGTCACGTGACAGCGCTTTAAAGGGGCAAATTTCAAACTGCAATAAAAGCAAAAAAGCAATTTCGTTTTGTTCCAAGTTTGCACTATATCCAAGTTGGGAAAAGGTGTATCCAAAAATTGCCCTCATTTGATCGTGACGTCATCTCATGAATATTAATGAGGTCATGAACTTTTCAGATTTTCACATTCAATTGAGCATATTTGGCCAACGGAGCAAGATTTTTTTCATTTTTTCGTTTATATCTAATGGGGATGTAGTTTAGAAACACCCTCCGTGGCCAAAATGCCATGACGCAATCGTGACGTCATCAAAATGCGTGTTTTTAAAGCACATATTTGCCAAAGGTCAATCGTCTCAAAATTTGGTGGGCATTTAGCTATTGGGCTAGACATCTTAAATCCTGAGTTTGGAAGCAATTGACCATTGTTCAGACTTATTATGATTTTTTGAAAAATATAATGAAGTCCCATACACTTTGTGCACAAAATATGCACGTGCGTTTTGGGTTAGGAATGGAGGTTACGGGTTCGAAACAGAGTTGCCACCTTCATGAACTCAATCAAAACGATGCTAAAAGGGGTTTACACCAATATACAGTAAAACTGTGTTTTTTTTTCGTTTGTTTGTGCTTGAGTTGTCACGTGACCGCCCTTTAAAGGGCCAACCTGGCATGTGCAATCACGCCACGATCTTAGATCCCGCAGGATCAATATTTAGCATATATCTAATTTGGCCAACAGTGTATCCAAATATTGCAATAATTATGATGATGAGGTCATCTCATGAATATTAATGAGGTAATAAAAAAAACGATATTAAATCAATGGTTAACTCCCTTGTTGTGCTGTTGCTAGCGCATATAGCATGTGAGAGGAGTTTCAGGGACCAAGGTTTCATGACCTTCCTCATGTCATGTGACCCTTTCCTCCGGTCCAGACCGGAAGTACTGTAGTAATCATGCATGTGCTACTGGTTTTCAGATTTTCAACTTGGTCTTTCTTCTGGAAAAAAAAAAGGAAAAGCTACACGTTCTGTTACAACAGACGTATGTTTCTAGTTTTTTTTTGTCTTCTTCTTCTTCTTCTTCTTCTTTTTCTGGTCGGAATAATCCCATAGACAAAGCACAGGGTTTTTTCGGAGGGCACTTTTGCCATTGAACAAACTTTGATTTTTTTCAAACTTGACAAATGCATAGAACCCTTGCTGAAGTTGTGCACAGTTGTCTTTAAAACTTCATGACGTCACCATGTGTCACGTGACAGTGCTTTAAAGGGGCAAATTTCATATTGCACTAAAAGCAAAAAATTAATTTCGTTTTGTTCCAAGTTTGCACTATATCTAAGTTGGGAAAAGGTGTATCCAAAAATTGCCCTCATTTGATCGTGACGTCATCTCATGAATATTAATGAGGTCATAAACTTTTAAGATTTTAACATTCAATTGAGCATATTTGGCCAACGGAGCAAGATTTTTTTATTGTTTTTGTTTATATCTATTAGGGATGTAGTCTAGAAACACCCTCTGGGGCCAAAATGCCATGACGCAATCGTGACGTCATCAAAATGCGTGTTTTTAAAACACATATTTGCCAAAGGTCAATCGTCTCGAAATTTGGTGTGCAGGTAGCTATTGTGCTAGACATTCATAATCCTGAGTTGGGAATTAATTAACCATTGTTCAGAATTGTTATGATTTTGTTCATATTATAATGTAGTCCCATACAATTTGTGCGCATAATATGCACGTGCTTTAAAGGGGCAACTTGTACACTACACTGTAGTCATTAATTGTGGATTCACGTAGGTAGATCTAAACTTCAGACGAAGATTACTACCTGAACGAAGAAGAAATCGTATTTTTATTTTGTCTTCAACCGACTCAACATATACCCCGGATTGAAAATATCAAAACATATTTCCGGAATTTCCTTTGTTTTTCATTGTTTAGGTTTTTTTATACTAAGGGCCATATGTTTGTGTACAAATTAGCTGTGAAATCCATTAAGAGCCTAATATCAAATACAAATGGCTTCAAACTTGGCACATACTTAGGTTAGTAGATGGAGATTCATTGCAAAAAGTGAGATCATCATGACGTCATCAGGGGGTCACGTGACAGGTCATTAAAATGTCAAACTTCAAACTTAATTATTAGCAAAAGTATTGGTTAGTTTGGTTTCAATTTTGCAGCATATCTAAGTTGGGAAAAGATGTATCCAAAAATTGCCCTCATTTGATCGTGACGTCATCTCATGAATATTAATGAGGTCATGAACTTTTCGGATTTTCACATTCAAAGGAGCATATTTGGCCAACGGAGCAAGATTTTTTTATTGTTTTTGTTTATATCTATTAGGGATGTAGTCTAGAAACACCCTCCGGGGCCAAAATGCCATGACGCAATCGTGACGTCATCAAAATGCGTGTTTTTAAAACACATATTTGCCAAAAGTCAATCGTCTCGAAATTTGGTGTGCAGGTAGCTATTGTGCTAGACATTCATAATCCTGAGTTTGGAAGCAATCGATCATTGTTCAGAATTATTATGATTTTTTGAAAAATATAATGTAGTCCCATACACTTTGTGCACAAAATATGCACGTGCGTATTGGGTTAGGAATGGAGGTTACGGGTTCGAAACAGAGTTGCCACCTTCATGAACTCAATCAAAACGATGCTAAAAGGGGTTTACACCAATATACAGTAAAACTGTGGGTTTTTTTCGTTTGTTTGTGCTTGAGTTGTCACGTGACCGCCCTTTAAAGGGCCAACCTGGCATGTGCAATCACGCCACGATCTTAGATCCCGCAGGATCAATATTTAGCATATATCTAAGTTGGGCAACAGTGTATCCAAATATTGCAATAATTATGATGATGAGGTCATCTCATGAATATTAATGACGTAATAGCGCATATAGCATGTGAGAGGAGTTTCAGGGACCAAGGTTTCATGACCTTCCTCATGTCATGTGACCCTTCTCTCCGGTCCAGACCGGAAGTACTGTAGTAATCATGCATGTGCTACTGGTTTTCAGATTTTCAAGTTGGTCTTTCTTCTGAAAAAAAAAAGGAAAAGCTACACGTTCTGTTCCAACAGACGTATGTTTCTAGTTTTTTTTTGTCTTCTTCTTCTTCTTCTTCTTCTTCTTCTTCTTCTTTTTCTGGTCGGAATTTTCCCATAGACAAAGCACAGGGTTTTTTCGGAGGGCACTTTTGCCATTGAACAAACTTTGATTTTTTCCAAACTTGACAAATGCATAGAACCCTTGCTGAAGTTGTGCACAGTTGTTTTTAAAACTTCATGACGTCACCATGTGTCACGTGACAGCGCTTTAAAGGGGCAAATTTCAAATTGCAATAAAAGCAAAAAATTAATTTCGTTTGGTTCCAAGTTTGCACTATATCTAAGTTGGGAAAAGGTGTATCCAAAAATTGCCCTCATTTGACCGTGACGTCATCTCATGAATATTAATGAGGTCATACACTTTTAAGATTTTAACATTCAATTGAGCATATTTGGCCAACGGAGCAAGATTTTTTTATTGTTTTTGTTTATATCTATTAGGGATGTAGTCTAGAAACACCCTCTGGGGCCAAAATGCCATGACGCAATCGTGACATCATCAAAATGCGTGTTTTTAAAACACATATTTGCCAAAGGTCAATCGTCGCAAAATTTGGTGTGCAGGTAGCTATTGTGCTAGACATTCATAATCCTGAGTTGGGAATTAATTAACCATTGTTCAGAATTGTTATGATTTTGTTCATATTATAATGTAGTCCCATACACTTTGTGCGCATAATATGCACGTGCTTTAAAGGGGCAACTTGTACACTACACTGTAGTCATTAATTATGGATTCACGTAGGTAGATCTAAACTTCAGACGAAGATTACTACCTGAACGAAGAAGAAATCGTATTTTTATTTTGTCTTCAACCGACTCAACATATACCCCGGATTGAAAATATCAAAACATATTTCCGGAATTTCCTTTGTTTTTCATTGTTTAGGTTTTTTTATACTAAGGGCCATAGGTTTGTGTACAAATTAGCTGTGAAATCCATTAAGGGCCTAATATCAAATACAAATGGCTTCAAACTTGGCACATACTTAGGTTAGTAGATGGAGATTCATTGCAAAAAGTGATATCTTCATGACGTCACCACGTGTCACGTGACAGCGCTTTAAAGGGGCAAATTTCAAACTCAAATAAAAGCAAAAATGCAAATTCGTTTGGTTTCAATTTTGCAGCATATCTAAGTTGGGAAAAGATGTATCCAAAAATTGCCCTCATTTGATCGTGACGTCATCTCATGAATATTAATGAGGTCATAAACTTTTAAGATTTTAACATTAAATTGAGCATATTTGGAAAACGGAGCAAGATTTTTTTCATTTTTTCGTTTATATCTAATGGGGATGTAGTTAAGAAACACCCTCCGGGAACAAAATGTCATGACGCAATCATGACGTCATCAAAATGCGTGATTTTAAAGCACATATTAGCCAATGGTCAATCTTCTCGAAATTTGGTGGCCAGTTAGCTATTGGGCTAGACATCTTAAATCCTGAGTATGGAACCGATTAAACATTGTTTTGAATTATTATGATTTGTTAAATATCATTTCTTAGTCCCATAGACTTTGTGCACGATACGTTGGTGTGCCTTTTGGGGTAGGAATGGATGGTACAGGTTCGAAATAGAGTTGCCACCTTCATGAACTCAATCAAAACGATGCTAAAAGGGGTTTACACCAATATACAGTAAAACTGTGTTTTTTTTCGTTTGTTTGTGCTTGAGTTGTCACGTGACCACCCTTTAAAGGGCCAACCTGGCATGTGCAATCACGCCACGATCTTAGATCCCGCAGGATCGATATTTAGCATATATCTAAGTTGGGCAACAATGTATCCAAATATTGCAATAATTATGATGATGAGGTCATCTCATGAATGTTAATGAGGTAATAAAAAACGATATTAAATCAATGGTTAACTCCCTTGTTGTGCTGTTGCTAGCGCATATAGCATGTGAGAGGAGTTTCAGGGACCAATTAGGTTTCATGACCTTCCTCATGTCATGTGACCCTTTCCTCCGGTCCAGACCGGAAGTACTGTAGTAATCATGCATGTGCTACTGGTTTTCAGATTTTCAACTTGGTCTTTCTTCGGGAAAAAAAGGAAAAGCTACACGTTCTGTTACAACAGACGTATGTTTCTAGTTAGCTTTTCCGTTCCATACGGAAAAGCTATTGTTTTTGTTCTGATTTTTTTTTTAGCTTTTCCGCCGCGTAGCGGAAAAGCTATTGTTGTTGTTCTGATTTTTTAGCTTTTCCGCCGCGTAGCGGAAAAGCTATTGTTGTTGTTCTGATTTTTTTTTTAGCTTTTTCGCGCGAAGCGAAAAAGCTATTGTTTTTGTTAAGATTTTTTTTTTTTTTTTTTCTGGGCGGAATTTTCCCATAGACAAAGCACAGGGTTTTTTCGGAGGGCACTTTTGCCATTGAACAAACTTCGATTTTTTCCAAACTTGACAAATGCATAGAACCTTTGCTGAAGTTGTGCACAGTTGTCTTTAAAACTTCATGACGTCACCATGTGTCACGTGACAGCGCTTTAAAGGTGCAAATTTCAAAATGCAATAAAAGCAAAAAATCAATTTCGTTTTGTTCCAAGTTTGCACTATATCTAAGTTGGGAAAAGGTGTATCCAAAAATTGCCCTCATTTGATCGTGACGTCATCTCATGAATATTAATGAGGTCATAAACTTTTAAGATTTTAACATTCAATTGAGCATATTTGGCCAACGGAGCAAGATTTTTTTATTGTTTTTGTTTATATCTATTAGGGATGTAGTTTAGAAACACCCTCTGGGGCCAAAATGCCATGACGCAATCGTGACGTCATCAAAATGCGTGTTTTTAAAACGCATATTTGCCAAAAGTCAATCGTCTCGAAATTTGGTGTGCAGGTAGCTATTGTGCTAGACATTCATAATCCTGAGTTTGGAAGCAATCGATCATTGTTCAGAATTATTATGATTTTTTGAAAAATATAATGAGGTCCCATACACTTTGTGCACAAAATATGCACGTGCGTTTTGGGTTAGGAATGGAGGTTACGGGTTCGAATCCCGTTGATGTCAATTTTTTTTCAATCAATTTTTTTTTGGTTTTTTTTAAGAGAACCAGATGCGGAAAAGCGTTATGTTCTGTTTGCCAACAGACATAAATTTCTAGTTTTTTTAGCTTTTCCGTTCCATACGGAAAAGCTATTGTTCTTGTTCTGATTTTTTTTTTAGCTTTTCCGTTCCATACGGAAAAGCTATTGTTCTTGTTCTGATTTTTTTTTTTTTTCTTCTTCTTCTTCTTCTTCTTCTTCTTCTTCTTTTTCTGGTCGGAAAAATCCCATAGACAAAGCACAGGGTTTTTGTGACTGGCACTTTTGCCATTGAACACACTTGGATTTTTTTCAAACTTGGCAAATGCATAGAGCCAATGTTGAACTAGTGCACAGTGGTCTTGAAAATGTCATGACGTCACCACGTGTCACGTGACAGCGCTTTAAAGGGGCAAATTTCAAACTGCAATAAAAGCAAAAAAGCAATTTCGTTTTGTTCCAAGTTTGCACTATATCTAAGTTGGGAAAAGGTGTATCCGAAAATTGCCCTATTTGATCGTGACGTCATCTCATGAATATTAATGAGGTCATAAACTTTTAAGATTTTAACATTCAATTGAGCATATTTGGCCAACGGAGCGAGATTTTTTTCATTTTTTCGATTATATCTATTGGGGATGTAGTTTAGAAAACCCTCCGGGAACAAAATATCATGACGCAATCGTGACGTCATCAAAATGCGTGTTTTTAAAACGCATATTTGCCAAAGGTCAATCGTCTCGAAATTTGGTGGGCATTTAGCTATTGGGCTAGACATCTTAAATCCTGAGTTTGGAACCAATTAAACATTGTTTTGAATTATTATGATTTGTTAAATATCATTTCTTAGTCCCATAGACTTTGTGCACGATACGTTGGTGTGCCTTTTGGGGTAGGAATGGATGGTACAGGTTAGAAACAGAGTTGCCACCTTCATGAACTCAATCAAAACGATGCTAAAAGGGGTTTACACCAATAAACAGTAAAACTGTGGTTTTTTTCGTTTGTTTGTGCTTGAGTTGTCACGTGACCGCCCTTTAAAGGGCCAACCTGGCATGTGCAATCACGCCACGATCTTAGATCCCGCAGGATCAATATTTAGCATATATCTAAGTTGGGCAACAGTGTATCCAAATATTGCAATAATTATGATGATGAGGTCATCTCATGAATATTAATGAGGTTATAAAAAACCGATATTAAATCAATGGTTAACTCCCTTGTTGTGCTGTTGCTAGCGCATATAGCATGTGAGAGGAGTTTCAGGGACCAATTAGGTTTCATGACCTTCATCATCATTCATGTCATGTGACCCTTTCCTCCGGTCCAGACCGGAAGTACTGTAGTAATCATGCATGTGCTACTGGTTTTCAGATTTTCAACTTGGTCTTTCTTCGGAAAAAAAAAGGAAAAGCTACACGTTCTGTTACAACAGACGTATGTTTCTAGTTTTTTCTTCTTCTTCTTCTTTTTCTGGTCGGAATTTTCCCATAGACAAAGCGCAGGGTTTTTGTGACCGGCACTTTTGCCATTGAACAAACTTTGATTTTTTCCAAACTTGACAAATGCATAGAACCCTTGCTGAAGTTGTGCACAGTTGTCTTTAAAACTTCATGACGTCACCATGTGTCACGTGACAGCGCTTTAAAGGGGCAAATTTCAAATTGCAATAAAAGCAAAAAATTAATTTCGTTTTGTTCCAAGTTTGCACTATATCTAAGTTGGGAAAAGGTGTATCCAAAAATTGCCCTCATTTGATCGTGAGGTCATCTCATGAATATTAATGAGGTCATAAACTTTTAAGATTTTAACATTCAATTGAGCATATTTGGCCAACGGAGCAAGATTTTTTTATTGTTTTTGTTTATATCTATTAGGGATGTAGTCTAGAAACACCCTCTGGGGCCAAAATGCCATGACGCAATCGTGACGTCATCAAAATGCGTGTTTTTAAAACACATATTTGCCAAAGGTCAATCGTCTCGAAATTTGGTGTGCAGGTAGCTATTGTGCTAGACATTCATAATCCTGAGTTTGGAAGCAATCGATCATTGTTCAGAATTATTATGATTTTTTGAAAAATATAATGAGGTCCCATACACTTTGTGCACAAAATATGCACGTGCGTATTGTGTTAGGAATGGAGGTTACGGGTTCGAATCCCGCTGATGTCAATTTTTTTTTTCATCAATTTTTTTTTTTTTTTTTAAAGAGAACCAGATGCGGAAAAGCGTTATGTTCTGTTTGCCAACAGACATAAATTTCTAGTCTTCTTCTTCTTCTTCTTTTTCTGGTCGGAAAAAATCCCATAGACAAAGCACAGGGTTTTTGTGACCGGCACTTTTGCCATTGAACACACTTGGATTTTTTTCAAACTTGGCAAATGCATAGAGCCAATGTTGAGCTAGTGCACAGTGGTCTTGAAAATGTCATGACGTCACCACGTGTCACGTGACAGTGCTTTAAAGAGGCAAATTTCAAACTGCAATAAAAGCAAAAAAGCAATTTCGTTTTGTTCCAAGTTTGCACTATATCTAAGTTGGGAAAAGGTGTATCCGAAAATTGCCCTCATTTGATCGTGACGTCATCTCATGAATATTAATGAGGTCATAAACTTTTAAGATGTTAACATTCAATTGAGCATATTTGGCCAACGGAGCAAGATTTTTTTCATTTTTTCGATTATATCTATTGGGGATGTAGTTTAGAAACACCCTCCGGGAACAAAATGTCATGACGCAATCGTGACGTCATCAAAATGCGTGTTTTTAAAACGCATATTTGCCAAAGGTCAATCGTCTCGAAATTTGGTGGGCATTTAGCTATTGGGCTAGACATCTTAAATCCTGAGTTTGGAACCAATTAAACATTGTTTTGAATTATTATGATTTGTTAAATATCATTTCTTAGTCCCATAGACTTTGTGCACGATACGTTGGTGTGCCTTTTGGGGTAGGAATGGATGGTACAGGTTAGAAACAGAGTTGCCACCTTCATGAACTCAATCAAAACGATGCTAAAAGGGGTTTACACCAATAAACAGTAAAACTGTGGTTTTTTTCGTTTGTTTGTGCTTGAGTTGTCACGTGACCGCCCTTTAAAGGGCCAACCTGGCATGTGCAATCACGCCACGATCTTAGATCCCGCAGGATCAATATTTAGCATATATCTAAGTTGGGCAACAGTGTATCCAAATATTGCAATAATTATGTTGATGAGGTCATCTCATGAATATTAATGAGGTTATAAAAAACCGATATTAAATCAATGGTTAACTCCCTTGTTGTGCTGTTGCTAGCGCATATAGCATGTGAGAGGAGTTTCAGGGACCAATTAGGTTTCATGACCTTCATCATCATTCATGTCATGTGACCCTTTCCTCCGGTCCAGACCGGAAGTACTGTAGTAATCATGCATGTGCTACTGGTTTTCAGATTTTCAACTTGGTCTTTCTTCGGAAAAAAAAAGGAAAAGCTACACGTTCTGTTACAACAGACGTATGTTTCTAGTTTTTTAGCTTTTCCGTTCCATACGGAAAAGCTATTGTTCTTGTTCTGATTTTTTTTTTAGCTTTTCCGTTCCATACGGAAAAGCTATTGTTCTTGTTCTGATTTTTTTTTTTTGTCTTCTTCTTCTTCTTCTTCTTTTTCTCGTCGGAATTTTCCCATAGACAAAGCACAGGGTTTTTTCGGAGGGCACTTTTGCCATTGAACAAACTTTGATTTTTTCCAAACTTGACAAATGCATAGAACCCTTGCTGAAGTTGTGCACAGTTGTCTTTAAAACTTCATGACGTCACCATGTGTCACGTGACAGCGCTTTAAAGGGGCAAATTTCAAATTGCAATAAAAGCAAAAAATTAATTTCATTTTGTTCCAAGTTTGCACTATATCTAAGTTGGGAAAAGGTGTATCCAAAAATTGCCCTCATTTGATCGTGACGTCATCTCATGAATATTAATGAGGTCATACAATTTTAAGATTTTAACATTCAATTGAGCATATTTGGCCAACGGAGCAAGATTTTTTTATTGGTTTTGTTTATATCTATTAGGGATGTAGTCTAGAAACACCCTCCGGGGCCAAAATGCCATGACGCAATCGTGACGTCATCAAAATGCGTGTTTTTAAAACACATATTTGCCAAAGGTCAATCGTCTCGAAATTTGGTGTGCAGGTAGCTATTGTGCTAGACATTCATAATCCTGAGTTTGGAAGCAATCGATCATTGTTCAGAATTATTATGATTTTTTGAAAAATATAATGTAGTCCCATACACTTTGTGCACAAAATATGCACGTGCGTATTGGGTTAGGAATGGAGGTTACGGGTTCGAAACAGAGTTGCCACCTTCATGAACTCAATCAAAACGATGCTAAAAGGGGTTTACACCAATATACAGTAAAACTGTGGGTTTTTTTCGTTTGTTTGTGCTTGAGTTGTCACGTGACCGCCCTTTAAAGGGCCAACCTGGCATGTGCAATCACGCCACGATCTTAGATCCCGCAGGATCAATATTTAGCATATATCTAAGTTGGGCAACAGTGTATCCAAATATTGCAATAATTATGATGATGAGGTCATCTCATGAATATTAATGACGTAATAGCGCATATAGCATGTGAGAGGAGTTTCAGGGACCAAGGTTTCATGACCTTCCTCATGTCATGTGACCCTTTCCTCCGGTCCAGACCGGAAGTACTGTAGTAATCATGCATGTGCTACTGGTTTTCAGATTTTCAACTTGGTCTTTCTTCGGGAAAAAAAAAGGAAAAGCTACACGTTCTGTTACAACAGACGTATGTTTCTAGTTTTGTCTTCTTCTTCTTCTTCTTCTTCTTCTTCTTCTTTTTCTGGTCGGAATTTTCCCATAGACAAAGCACAGGGTTTTTTCGGAGGGCACTTTTGCCATTGAACAAACTTTGATTTTTTCCAAACTTGACAAATGCATAGAACCCTTGCTGAAGTTGTGCACAGTTGTTTTTAAAACTTCATGACGTCACCATGTGGCACGTGACAGCGCTTTAAAGGGGCAAATTTCAAATTGCAATAAAAGCAAAAAATTAATTTCGTGTGGTTCCAAGTTTGCACTAAATCTAAGTTGGGAAAAGGTGTATCCAAAAATTGCCCTCATTTGATCGTGACGTTATCTCATGAATATTAATGAGGTCATAAACTTTTAAGATTTTAACATTCAATTGAGCATATTTGGCCAACGGAGCAAGATTTTTTTATTGTTTTTGTTTATATCTATTAGGGATGTAGTCTAGAAACACCCTCTGGGGCCAAAATGCCATGACGCAATCGTGACGTCATCAAAATGCGTGTTTTTAAAACACATATTTGCCAAAGGTCAATCGTCTCGAAATTTGGTGTGCAGGTAGCTATTGTGCTAGACATTCATAATCCTGAGTTGGGAATTAATTAACCATTGTTCAGAATTGTTATGATTTTGTTCATATTATAATGTAGTCCCATACACTTTGTGCGCATAATATGCACGTGCTTTAAAGGGGCAACTTGTACACTACACTGTAGTCATTAATTATGGATTCACGTAGGTAGATCTAAACTTCAGACGAAGATTACTACCTGAACGAAGAAGAAATCGTATTTTTATTTTGTCTTCAACCGACTCAACATATACCCCGGATTAAAAATATCAAAACATATTTCCGGAATTTCCTTTGTTTTTCATTGTTTAGGTTTTTTATACTAAGGGCCATAGGTTTGTGTACAAATTAGCTGTGAAATCCATTAAGGGCCTAATATCAGATACAAATGGCTTCAAACTTGGGACATACTTAGGTTAGTAGATGGAGATTCATTGCAAAAAGTGAGATCTTCATGACGTCACCACGTGTCACGTGACAGCGCTTTAAAGGGGCAAATTTCAAACTCAAATAAAAGCAAAAATGCAAATTGGTTTGGTTTCAATTTTGCAGCATATCTAAGTTGGGAAAATATGTATCCAAAAATTGCCCTCATTTGATCGTGACGTCATCTCATGAATATTAATGAGGTCATAAACTTTTAAGATTTTAACATTAAATTGAGCATATTTGGCAAACGGAGCCAGATTTTTTTTCATTTTTTCGTTTATATCTAATGGGGATGTAGTTTATAAACACCCTCCGGGAACAAAATGTCATGACGTAATCATGACGTCATCAAAATGCGTGATTTTAAAGCACATATTAGCCAATGGTCAATCTTCTCGAAATTTGGTGGCCAGTTAGCTATTGGGCTAGACATCTTAAATCCTGAGTATGGAACCGATTAAACATTGTTTTGAATTATTATGATTTGTTAAATATCATTTCTTAGTCCCATAGACTTTGTGCACGATACGTTGGTGTGCCTTTTGGGGTAGGAATGGATGGTACAGGTTCGAAACAGAGTTGCCACCTTCATGAACTCAATCAAAACGATGCTAAAAGGGGTTTACACCAATATACAGTAAAACTGTGTTTTTTTTCGTTTGTTTGTGCTTGAGTTGTCACGTGACCACCCTTTAAAGGGCCAACCTGGCATGTGCAATCACGCCACGATCTTAGATCCCGCAGGATCGATATTTAGCATATATCTAAGTTGGGCAACAATGTATCCAAATATTGCAATAATTATGATGATGAGGTCATCTCATGAATATTAATGAGGTAATAAAAAAACGATATTAAATCAATGGTTAACTCCCTTGTTGTGCTGTTGCTAGCGCATATAGCATGTGAGAGGAGTTTCAGGGACCAATTAGGTTTCATGACCTTCCTCATGTCATGTGACCCCTTCCTCCGCTCCAGACCGGAAGTACTGTAGTAATCATGCATGTGCTACTGGTTTTCAGATTTTCAACTTGGTCTTTCTTCGGGAAAAAAAAGGAAAAGCTACACGTTCTGTTACAACAGACGTATGTTTCTAGTCTTCTTCTTCTTCTTCTTTTTCTGGTCGGAATTTTCCCATAGACAAAGCACAGGGTTTTTGTGACCGGCACTTTTGCCATTGAACACACTTGGATTTTTTTCAAACTTGGCAAATACATAGAGCCAATGTTGAGCTAGTGCACAGTGGTCTTGAAAATGTCATGACGTCACCACGTGTCACGTGACAGCGCTTTAAAGGGGCAAATTTCAAACTGCAATAAAAGCAAAAAAGCAATTTCGTTTTGTTCCAAGTTTGCACTATATCTAAGTTGGGAAAAGGTGTATCCGAAAATTGCCCTCATTTGATCGTGACGTCATCTCATGAATATTAATGAGGTCATAAACTTTTAAGATTTTAACATTCAATTGAGCATATTTGGCCAACGGAGCAAGATTTTTTTCATTTTTTCGATTATATCTATTGGGGATGTAGTTTAGAAACACCCTCCGGGAACAAAATGTCATGACGCAATCGTGACGTCATCAAAATGCGTGTTTTTAAAACGCATATTTGCCAAAGGTCAATCGTCTCGAAATTTGGTGGGCATTTAGCTATTGGGCTAGACATCTTAAATCCTGAGTTTGGAACCAATTAAACATTGTTTTGAATTATTATGATTTGTTAAATATCATTTCTTAGTCCCATAGACTTTGTGCACGATACGTTGGTGTGCCTTTTGGGGTAGGAATGGATGGTACAGGTTAGAAACAGAGTTGCCACCTTCATGAACTCAATCAAAACGATGCTAAAAGGGGTTTACACCAATAAACAGTAAAACTGTGGTTTTTTTCGTTTGTTTGTGCTTGAGTTGTCACGTGACCGCCCTTTAAAGGGCCAACCTGGCATGTGCGATCACGCCACGATCTTAGATCCCGCAGGATCAATATTTAGCATATATCTAAGTTGGGCAACAGTGTATCCAAATATTGCAATAATTATGATGATGAGGTCATCTCATGAATATTAATGAGGTTTTAAAAAACCGATATTAAATCAATGGTTAACTTCCTTGTTGTGCTGTTGCTAGCGCATATAGCATGTGAGAGGAGTTTCAGGGACCAATTAGGTTTCATGACCTTCATCATCATTCATGTCATGTGACCCTTTCCTCCGGTCCACACCGGAAGTACTGTAGTAATCATGCATGTGCTACTGGTTTTCAGATTTTCAACTTGGTCTTTCTTCGGAAAAAAAAAGGAAAAGCTACACGTTCTGTTACAACAGACGTATGTTTCTAGTTAGCTTTTCCGTTCCATACGGAAAAGCTATTGTTCTTGTTCTGATTTTTTTTTTTGTCTTCTTCTTCTTCTTCTTCTTCTTCTTCTTCTTCTTCTTCTTCTTCTTCTTCTTTTTCTGGTCGGAATAATCCCATAGACTTTGTACAGGGTTTTAGTAAGCGCCACTTTGGCCATTGAACACACTTGGATTTTTTTGAAACTTTGCAAATGTATAGAGCCCATGCTGAAGTTGTGCACAGTTGTCTTTAAAACTTCATGACGTCACCATGTGTCACGTGACAGCGCTTTAAAGGGGCAAATTTCAAATTGCAATAAAAGCAAAAAAATAATTTCGTTTTGTTCCAAGTTTGCACTATATCTAAGTTGGGAAAAGGTGTATCCAAAAATTGCCCTCATTTGATCGTGACGTCATCTCATGAATATTAATGAGGTCATAAACTTTTCAGATTTTAACATTTAAATGAGCATATTTGGCCAACGGAGCAAGATTTTTTTATTGTTTTTGTTTATATCTATTAGGAATGTAGTCTAGAAACACCCTCCGGGGCCAAAATGCCATGACGCAATCGTGACGTCATCAAAATGCGTGTTTTTAAAACACATATTCGCCATTGGACAATCTTCTCGAAATTTGTTGGGCAGTTAGCTATTGGGCTAGACATTCTAAATCTTGAGTTGGGAATTAATAAACCATTGTTAAGAATTGTTATGATTTTGTTCATATTATAATGTAGTCCCATACACTTTGTGCGCATAATATGCACGTGCTTTAAAGGGGCAACTTGTACACTACACTGTAGTGTAGTCATTAATTATGGATTCACGTAGGTAGATCTAAACTTCAGACGAAGATTACTACCTGAACGAAGAAAAAATCGTATTTTTATTTTGTCTTCAACCGACTCAACATAAACCCCGGATTGAAAATATCAAAACATATTTCCGGAATTTCCTTTGTTTTTCATTGTTTAGGTTTTTTTATAATAAGGGCCATAGGTTTGTGTACAAATTGGCTGTGAAATCCATTAAGGGCCTAATATCAAATACAAATGGCTTCAAACTTGGCACATACTTAGGTTAGTAGATGGAGATTCATTGCAAAAAGTGATATTTTCATGACGTCACCACGTGTCACGTGACAGCCCTTTAAAGGGGCAAATTTCAAACTCAAATAAAAGCAAAAATGCAAATTCGTTTGGTTTCAATTTTGCAGCATATCTAAGTTGGGAAAAGATGTATCCAAAAATTGCCCTCATTTGATCGTGACGTCATCTCATGAATATTAATGAGGTCATAAACTTTTAAGATTTTAACATTAAATTGAGCATATTTGGCCAACGGAGCAAGATTTTTTTCATTTTTTCGTTTATATCTAATGGGGATGTAGTTTAGAAACATCCTCCGGGAACAAAATGTCATGACGCAATCGTGACGTCATCAAAATGCGTGATTTTAAAGCACATATTAGCCAATGGTCAATCTTCTCGAAATTTGGTGGCCAGTTAGCTATTGGGCTAGACATCTTAAATCCTGAGTATGGAACCGATTAAACATTGTTTTGAATTATTATGATTTGTTAAATATCATTTCTTAGTCCCATAGACTTTGTGCACGATACGTTGGTGTGCCTTTTGGGGTAGGAATGGATGGTACAGGTTCGAAACAGAGTTGCCACCTTCATGAACTCAATCAAAACGATGCTAAAAGGGGTTTACACCAATATACAGTAAAACTGGTTTTTTTTCCGTTTGTTTGTGCTTGAGTTGTCACGTGACCACCCTTTAAAGGGCCAACCTGGCATGTGCAATCGCGCCACGATCTTAGATCCCGCAGGATCGATATTTAGCATATATCTAAGTTGGGCAACAATGTATCCAAATATTGCAATAATTATGATGATGAGGTCATCTTATTAAATCAATGGTTAACTCCCTTGTTGTGCTGTTGCTAGCGCATATAGCATGTGAGAGGAGTTTCAGGGACCAATTAGGTTTCATGACCTTCCTCATGTCATGTGACCCTTTCCTCCGGTCCAGACCGGAAGTACTGTAGTAATCATGCATGTGCTACTGGTTTTCAGATTTTCAACTTGGTCTTTCTTCGGGAAAAAAAAGGAAAAGCTACACGTTCTGTTACAACAGACGTATGTTTCTAGTTTCTTCTTCTTTTTCTGGTCGGAATAATCCCATAGACTTTGTACAGGGTTTTAGTAAGCGCCACTTTGGCCATTGAACACACTTGGATTTTTTTGAAACTTTGCAAATGTATAGAGCCCATGCTGAAGTTGTGCACAGTTGTCTTTAAAACTTCATGACGTCACCACGTGTCACGTGACAGCGCTTTAAAGGGACAAATTTCAAACTCCAATAAAAGCAAAAGTACAAGTTCGTTTGGTTTCAATTTTGCAGTATATCTAAGTCGGGAAAAGGTGTATCCAAAAATTGCCCTCATTTGATCGTGACGTCATCTCATGAATATTAATGAGGTCATAAACTTTTAAGATTTTAACATTCAATTGAGCATATTTGGCCAACAGAGCAAGATATTTTTCATTTTTTCGATTATGTCTATTGGGGATGTAGTTTAGAAACACCCTCCGGGGCCAAAATGCCATGACGCAATCGTGACGTCATCAAAATGCGTGTTTTTAAAACGCATATTTGTCGAAGGTCAATCGTCTTGAAATTTGGTGGGCATTTAGCTATCGAGCTAGACATTCTAAATCCTGAGTTTGGAAGCAATTGACCATTGTTCAGAATTATTATGATTTTTTGAAAAATATAATGATGTCCCATAAACTTAGTGCACGAAATATGCACGTGCGTTTTGGGGTAGAAATTGAGGTTCCGAGTTCGAATCCCGCTGATGTCAATATTTTTTTTTTTTTTTTTTTAAGAGAGGCAGATGCGGAAAAGCGTTATGTTCTGTTAGCCAACAGACATAAATCTCTAGTTAGCTTTTCCGTTCCATACGGAAAAGCTATTGTTCTTGTTCTGATTTTTTTTTTAGCTTTTCCGCCGCGTAGCGGAAAAGCTATTGTTCTTGTTCTGATTTTTAGCTTTTCCGTTCCATACGGAAAAGCTATTGTTCTTGTTCTGATTTTTTTAGCTTTTCCGCCGCGTAGCGGAAAAGCTATTGTTCTTGTTCTGATTTTTTTTTTTTTTCTTCTTCTTTTTCTGGTCGGAATAATCCCATAGACTTTGTACAGGGTTTTAGTAAGCGCCACTTTGGCCATTGAACACACTTGGATTTTTTTAAAACTTTGCAAATGTATTAAGCCCTTGCTGAAGTCGTGCACAGTTGTCTTTAAAACTTCATGACGTCACCACGTGTCACGTGATAGCGCTTTAAAGGGACAAATTTCAAACTCCAATAAAAGCAAAAGTACAAGTTCGTTTGGTTTCAATTTTACACTATATCTAAGTTGGGAAGAGGTGTATCCAAAAATTGCCCTCATTTGATCGTGACGTCATCTTATGAATATAAATGAGGTCATGAACTTTTAAGATTTTAACATTCAATTGAGCATATTTGGCCAACGGAGCAAGATTGTTTTAATTTTTTCGATTATATCTATTGGGGATGTAGTTTATAAACACCCTCGGGGGCCAAAATGCCATGACGCAATCATGACGTCATCAAAATGCGTGTTTTTAAAACGCATATTTGCCAAAGGTCAATCGTCTCGAAATTTGCTAGGCATTTAGCTAATGGGCTAGATATTCTAAATCCTGAGTTTGGAAACAATCGACCATTGTTCAGAATTATTATGATTTTTTTAATGTTATAATGAAGTCCCATACACTTTGTGCACGAAATATGCACGTGCGTTTTGGGGTAGAAATTGAGGTTCCGAGTTCGAATCCCGCTGATGTCAATATTTTTTTTTTTTTAAGAGAACCAGATCCGGAAAAGCGTTATGTTCTGTTAGCCAACAGACATAAATCTCTAGTTTTTTTTTCTTCTTCTTTTTCTGGTCGGAATAATCCCATAGACTTTGTACAGGGTTTTAGTAAGCGCCACTTTGGTCATTGAACACACTTGGATTTTTTTGGAACTTTGCAAATGTATAGAGCCCATGCTGAAGTTGTGCACAGTTGTCTTTAATACTTCATGACGTCACCACGTGTCACGTGACAGCGCTTTAAAGGGACAAATTTCAAACTCCAATAAAAGCAAAAGTACAAGTTCGTTTGGTTTCAATTTTGCAGTATATCTAAGTTGGGAAAAGGTGTATCCAAAAATTGCCCTCATTTGATCGTGACGTCATCTCATGAATATTAATGAGGTCATAAACTTTTAAGATTTTAACATTCAATTGAGCATATTTGGCCAACGGAGCAAGATTTTTTTCATTTTTTCGATTATATCTATTGGGGATGTAGTTTAGAAACACCCTCCGGGGCCAAAATGCCATGACGCAATCGTGACGTCATCAAAATGCGTGTTTTTAAAACGCATATTTGCTAAAGGTCAATCGCCTCGAAATTTGGTGGGCATTCAGCTATTGGGCTAGACATTCTAAATCCTGAGTTTGGAAGCAATTGACCATTGTTCAGAATTATTATGATTTTTTGAAAAATATAATGATGTCCCATACACTTTGTGCACGAAATATGCACGTGCGTTTTGGGGTAGAAGTTGAGGTTCCAAGTTCGAATCCCGCTGATGTCAATATTTTTTTTTTTTTTTTTTTTTCAAGAGAGGCAGATGCGGAAAAGCGTTATGTTCTGTTAGCCAACAGACATAAATCTCTAGTTTTTTTTTTTCTTCTTCTTTTTCTGGTCGGAATTTTCCCATAGACTTTGTACAGGGTTTTAGTAAGCGCCACTTTGGCCATTGAACACACTTGGATTTTTTTGAAACTTTGCAAATGTATAGAGCCCTTGCTGAAGTCGTGCACAGTTGTCTTTAAAACTTCATGACGTCACCACGTGTCACGTGATAGCGCTTTAAAGGGACAAATTTCAAACTGCAATAAAAGCAAAAAAACAATTTCGTTTTGTTCCAAGTTTGCACTATATCTAAGTTGGGAAAAGGTGTATCCAAAAATTGCCCTCATTTGATCGTGACGTCATCTCATGAATATTAATGAGGTCATAAACTTTTAAGATTTTAACATTCAATTGAGCATATTTGGCCAACGGAGCAAGATTTTTTTCCTTTTTTTGATTATATCTATTGGGCATGTAGTTTAGAAACACCCTCCGTAACCAAAATGCCATGACGCAATCGTGACGTCATCAAAATGCGTGTTTTTAAAACGCATATTTGCCAAACGTCAATCGTCTCGAAATTTGGTGTGCAGGTAGCTATTGTGCTAGACATTCATAATCCTGAGTTTAAAAGTAATCGACCATTGTTTTGATTTTATATGATTTTTTGAAAAATATAATGATGTCCCATAAACTTTGTGCACAAAATATGCACGTGCGTTTTGGGTTAGGAATGGAGGTTCCGAGTTCGAATCCCGTTGATGTCAATTTTTTTTTCATAATTTTTTTTTTTTTTTTTTAGAGAACCGGATGCGGAAAAGCATTATGTTCTGTTTGCCAACAGACATAAATCTCTAGTTTTGTCTTCTTCTTCTTCTTCTTCTTCTTCTTCTTCTTCTTCTTTTTCTGGTCGGAATAATCCCATAGACTTTGTACAGGGTTTTAGTAAGCGCCACTTTGGCCATTGAACACACTTGGATTTTTTTGAAACTTTGCAAATGTATAGAGCCCATGCTGAAGTTGTGCACAGTTGTCTTTAAAACTTCATGACGTCACCATGTGTCACGTGACAGCGCTTTAAAGGGGCAAATTTCAAATTGCAATAAAAACAAAAAAATAATTTTGTTTTGTTCCAAGTTTGCACTATATCTAAGTTGGGAAAAGGTGTATCCAAAAATTGCCCTCATTTGATCGTGACGTCATCTCATGAATATTAATGAGGTCATAAACTTTTCAGATTTTAACATTTAAATGAGCATATTTGGCCAACGGAGCAAGATTTTTTTATTGTTTTTGTTTATATCTATTAGGGATGTAGTCTAGAAACACCCTCCGGGGCCAAAATGCCATGACGCAATCGTGACGTCATCAAAATGCGTGTTTTTAAAACACATTCGCCATTGGACAATCTTCTCGAAATTTGTTGGGCAGTTAGCTATTGGGCTAGACATTCTAAATCTTGAGTTGGGAATTAATAAACCATTGTTCAGAATTGTTATGATTTTGTTCATATTATAATGTAGTCCCATACACTTTGTGCGCATAATATGCACGTGCTTTAAAGGGGCAACTTGTACACTACACTGTAGTGTAGTCATTAATTATGGATTCACGTAGGTAGATCTAAACTTCAGACGAAGATTACTACCTGAACGAAGAAAAAATCGTATTTTTATTTTGTCTTCAACCGACTCAACATAAACCCCGGATTGAAAATATCAAAACATATTTCCGGAATTTCCTTTGTTTTTCATTGTTTAGGTTTTTTTATAATAAGGGCCATAGGTTTGTGTACAAATTGGCTGTGAAATCCATTAAGGGCCTAATATCAATACAAATGGCTTCAAACTTGGCACATACTTAGGTTAGTAGATGGAGATTCATTGCAAAAAGTGATATCTTCATGACGTCACCACGTGTCACGTGACAGCCCTTTAAAGGGGCAAATTTCAAACTCAAATAAAAGCAAAAATGCAAATTCGTTTGGTTTCAATTTTGCAGCATATCTAAGTTGGGAAAAGATGTATCCAAAAATTGCCCTCATTTGATCGTGACGTCATCTCATGAATATTAATGAGGTCATAAACTTTTAAGATTTTAACATTAAATTGAGCATATTTGGCCAACGGAGCAAGATTTTTTTCATTTTTTCGTTTATATCTAATGGGGATGTAGTTTAGAAACATCCTCCGGGAACAAAATGTCATGACGCAATCGTGACGTCATCAAAATGCGTGATTTTAAAGCACATATTAGCCAATGGTCAATCTTCTCGAAATTTGGTGGCCAGTTAGCTATTGGGCTAGACATCTTAAATCCTGAGTATGGAACCGATTAAACATTGTTTTGAATTATTATGATTTGTTAAATATCATTTCTTAGTCCCATAGACTTTGTGCACGATACGTTGGTGTGCCTTTTGGGGTAGGAATGGATGGTACAGGTTCGAAACAGAGTTGCCACCTTCATGAACTCAATCAAAACGATGCTAAAAGGGGTTTACACCAATATACAGTAAAACTGGTTTTTTTTTCCGTTTGTTTGTGCTTGAGTTGTCACGTGACCACCCTTTAAAGGGCCAACCTGGCATGTGCAATCACGCCACGATCTTAGATCCCGCAGGATCGATATTTAGCATATATCTAAGTTGGGCAACAATGTATCCAAATATTGCAATAATTATGATGATGAGGTCATCTTATTAAATCAATGGTTAACTCCCTTGTTGTGCTGTTGCTAGCGCATATAGCATGTGAGAGGAGTTTCAGGGACCAATTAGGTTTCATGACCTTCCTCATGTCATGTGACCCTTTCCTCCGGTCCAGACCGGAAGTACTGTAGTAATCATGCATGTGCTACTGGTTTTCAGATTTTCAACTTGGTCTTTCTTCGGGAAAAAAAAGGAAAAGCTACACGTTCTGTTACAACAGACGTATGTTTCTAGTTTTTTCTTCTTTTTCTGGTCGGAATAATCCCATAGACTTTGTACAGGGTTTTAGTAAGCGCCACTTTGGCCATTGAACACACTTGGATTTTTTTGAAACTTTGCAAATGTATAGAGCCCATGCTGAAGTTGTGCACAGTTGTCTTTAAAACTTCATGACGTCACCACGTGTCACGTGACAGCGCTTTAAAGGGACAAATTTCAAACTCCAATAAAAGCAAAAGTACAAGTTTGTTTGGTTTCAATTATGCAGTATATCTAAGTTGGGAAAAGGTGTATCCAAAAATGGCCCTCATTTGATCGTGACGTCATCTCATGAATATTAATGAGGTCATAAATTTTTAAGATTTTAACATTCAATTGAGCATATTTGGCCAACAGAGCAAGATATTTTTCATTTTTTCGATTATGTCTATTGGGGATGTAGTTTAGAAACACCCTCAGGGGCCAAAATGCCATGATGCAATCGTGACGTCATCAAAATGCGTGTTTTTAAAACGCATATTTGTCAAAGGTCAATCGTCTCGAAATTTGGTGGGCATTTAGCTATCGAGCTAGACATTCTAAATCCTGAGTTTGGTAGCAATTGATCATTGTTCAGAATTATGATGATTTTTTGAAAAATATAATGATGTCCCATACACTTTGTGCACAAAATATGCACGTGCGTTTTGGGTTAGGCGGGTTCGAATCCCGTTGATGTCAATTTTTTTCATCAATTTTTTTTTTTAAGAGAACCAGATGCGGAAAAGCGTTATGTTCTGTTAGCCAACAGACATAAATTTCTAGTTAGCTTTTCCGCCGCTTCCAGGGAAGCGGAAAAGCTATATCTTTTGTTAGGCTTTTTAGCTTTTCCACCGCTTCCAGGGAAGCGGAAAAGCTATATCTTTTGTTAGGCTTTTTCTTAGTCTTCTTCTTCTTCTCCCCCAAAGCCCATAGACAATGCACAGGGGTTTTGTAAGCACGACTTTGGTCATTGAACAGACTTGGATTTTTTTCAAACGTGGCAAATGCATAAAGCCCATGCTGAAATTGATCCTAAACACCTTGATGTCATCATGACGTCATCACGTGTCACGTGACCTTGCTTTGAAGGGGCAAATTTCAAAATCCATTAAAAGCAAAAGTGCAAGTTCGTTTGGTTTCAACTTTGCACTGTATCTAAGTTGGGAAAAGGTGTATCCAAAAATTGCCATCGATTGACCGTGACGTCATCTCATGAATATTTATGAGGTCATGAACTTTTCAGATTTTCACATTGAAATGAGCATATTTGGCCAACGGAGCGAGATTTTTTTCATTTTTTCTTTGATATCTATTGGGGACATGGTTTAGAAACACCTTCCGGAGCCAAAATGTCGTTACGCAATCATGACGTCATCAAAATGTGTGATTTTAAAACACATATAAGGCATTGGCCGATCATCTCGAAATTTGGTATGTAGTTAGCTATCGTGCTAGACATTCCAAATCTAAAGTTTGGAACCGAAGGACCATTGTTTATTTTTTTATGAATCTTTGAATACCACACTCGAGTCCCATAGGCTTTGTGCACAAAATATGTACATGCGTTTTGGAGTAGGAATGGGGCTATTCTATGACTTGTTACAAACAGAAGCGGAAAAGCTCTATGCTCTGTTTCACAACAGACATATATTTCTCGTTCTACATGTATTTGTTTCATAGTGTCATGCCAAGCATATCACCGATATGAAGACCAGCGTATATACTCACAGTACATCAGTCCTAAATCTGTTTATCATTCTATATGTATTTGTTTCATAGTGTCATGCCAAGCATATCACCGATATGGAGACCAGCGTATATACTCACAGTACATCAGTCCTAAATCTGTTTATCATTCCATATGTATTTGTTTCATAGTGTCATGCCAAGCATATCACCGATATGGAGACCAGCGTATATACTCACAGTACATCAGTCTTAAATCTGTTTATCATTCTATATGTATTTGTTTCATAGTGTCATGCCAAGCATATCACCGATATGGAGACCAGCGTATATACTCACAGTACATCAGTCCTAAATCTGTTTATCATTCCATATGTATTTGTTTCATAGTGTCATGCCAAGCATATCACCGATATGGAGACCAGCGTATATACTCACAGTACATCAGTCTTAAATCTGTTTATCATTCTATATGTATTTGTTTCATAGTATCATGCCAAGCATATCACCGATATGGAGACCAGCGTATATACTCACAGTACATCAGTCTTAAATCTGTTTATCATTCTATATGTATTTGTTTCATAGTGTCATGCCGCGCATATCACCGATATGGAGACCGATACGGGGCCTGGCAATTCATCAGTCCTGAATGTGGAAACCGGGAATATTATGTCTGTGAGTATATACAAAACCTAGGTCTAAAAAAAACTCTGACCGATTTACTGGTCAATAACTACAGTAATGGAATCACATAGTCTATTCTGGTCTTTTACTGAACTTGCTTAGGCCTATAACAGGATTACTGACATTACCATTCAGAAGATTCTGCATCTTCGGATAATGTAATTAATTTGCTCATGTTTTCATTAGACGTTTTCAATATGTGTACAAACAAAACCCACATCAGTCCAGATATCACTTCCTGGTGTTATATCCATAGACCACTGTCACAAGAACAATAAGTGTATAAGTCATTTCATATATGTGAACATAAATCATTTTCATGCTGTCAATTACCCACAATGCGGTAATGACAAAATGTTATCGTAAAAAAGAATACAATGAAGCGCGAATTACCATTGATTATTACATGTCGGCTACTGCTTAACTTACCATTTAAAAAGTCCATCCACTTCCTGTGATCCCCGAACAAGTTGTACTGTGTGCATCTATGTGAACATGTGGGTGATGGCACCCCCACCCCAGCAAAGATAGTTGATAACTTGGTTGGATCACCGCCTAATGGCTGAATAGCTCAGCTGGTTAGAGAGCCGAATTAATTAAACCAGCCTAAGGTTCAGATCCCGGGCAAGTTGAAGATTAGTTTACTTGTACTTTTAACATATCAAGGAAATTATCAAGATGACTCCATTTGTTTGAACTAAAGTAACGATTTTCCCCCTACTTTAGTTTGCGACAACTCCGGGTATGGTGGTGGATGGATGAGGTAAGTACAGGATTTGTTAACATTGGAGTGATAACAAAACCTTTGCAATCTGCTTACTGCCTTTAATGACCCCAAACGACAAATCTGTGAGTTGAGGCCATGTGTTTGAGTAGTCTGAAGACGCTTCATCCACAGCTTCTCACTGCGCAGACGGGCAGCATCTTCACAGTCACCAATTGACTCTATGACCCCAGTCTGTTTCGCAGCTTTCCCTCCCTTATACATTCAATATGATACCACGGATGGTTTTCACAAAGCCTTACGATGCATCGTAACTCAACTTACGATGGATACCGTAACACATCGTGAGTTGCGATACACCGTATGGTTTATGTGCATCGCTCATCGTCTTGCAACTAAAAAATAAATATTTTGTGGCACAGAACAGATTTTAAAATAATTCTAGCAATTTTTAAAATTATTTGATGAAAGTGGTTTTATCATCCTCCGTATTGCAATCTCTCATCATTAAAATATGTATTTAATGATACATTCCTATTTAAGCGTACCTTGTCCAAAACCAAATAAATAAATTTCACATCCCCCAAAGTGTATGATTTTGATTTATATAGTATACGGCATTAATAAAACTGACCAAAACTATCCCTGTTTTCTTTAGCCTTTGCGATTATTACAGGAATGTCCCGGAACCGTGCTATCCTAACGGGCCTTCAGTAATCAGCTGCCCAGACCATGGCATGCCAGTCACCGGGTTCGCTGTGAGTGATGATGACTATGTCAGTCTCTATCGGCCTGGCTGGATTCTGGACGAAACTGTCTGCACCTCACTGACAGCACACGTTGACATCATCACTGAGCTGGCCAATTGTACACAACCATCTACAAGCGACATTCTAATCTCATATAGTAAGAAACTCATGATACGATTATTTCCGCCTTCTTATTAACGACCCGCATTTACCCCACAGGAAGATTTAGTTCACTAACAGGAACATCTTATCCATTCCGAAATGAGGGAAGTTCAAGGGTAACTTCAACGAAAATTCACTTTTTTCCAGGTTTAGGCTTTATTCAATAGTTGATATGACAATCTTTCAAAATCAACATGGAAACCTTGAACAGGTTTCCTATTTAAGGTAGAAAAAAGTCCCAAACATAGGTTTCCGCGCAACGCTATTCGCCGATTTACGAAACGCTTATTATTATTCATAATATGTTAATGACCCCGAAACTTCATAGTGGGAGTCACGATGTAAACACTGGCCAGGAATGAACGCAGTACATACCCAGTACGATACTTGCTCGTCGATCGTTCCATCTTTCCAGCTTAGTTTGTCGATTTGGTGAGTTCCCTAATGATGTGGAACATGCCAAGCGTTTGTGCAGTGGGTGATTGTAGCAGAAATGTCACCAGAAACCAGATTTGATGTTTTTGAGGTTCCCGAGGGACAACAAAATAAATTGCACGTGGACGAGGTTCGTCAACATAATCGGGCGGATTTCAAAGTTTCACCGTGGTCACTACTGAATTTGTCTGCCAAAAGTATTACGCAGACAATTCCGATAACATGTCCAGTATCGTACAGATGGAAACATGGATTCAGGAAAAGGTTGAGGGTAAAACGTAGGGCTGTTCCCACCCTCAAAAGCCCTACGATCAAGCCCCAGTCTCAGCTCGGAGTTATCCAGTACTCGCGCTTCCAGACATGCACTTTGCACGGTACCGGTAGTATATGTACCTCCCATGATTGTACCACGGCGGCCGTGGCGCAGATCTCATTGCAGGCTAGACTTCGAGAAACGGGAACGAGCTTCAGTATTCTCAAGCAGTTTTATGATTTTGTATACTCTACCAAAATCTCACTCAAAGTCGTGAGAGCCTATTTGACGCGCTAGCGATAAAGCGCAGCGTGATTACCGGAGCGACCCACCGGGCATGTGAGCGGGGCGACCGGCTAACATGACCGTCGTGCGCGGTTGCTTCGTGCTTTTGTGCTGGGCCACGGCCACGGGTTCAAAACGATATTGCTCGGTACCACGAACCACAACAGCGGGCCCAATGCCGTCGTTCTCGACATCAAACAATTCTTCACTACTCCTATCATAGGGATATTCCTCGCCACCTTCTCTAGAGGAACTCGACATTATAGTCTCTAAATGTAGAGCAAACTGACGCTAAAAATCCTGCGCATTGAGGCAAAATCGCAAACGAAACGCATACAGCAGCACTTTTCACCGTAGGCTGGCGTGGATGTGTTATGATTTCTGTCCTACCTTGGCGTCACAGGCCCGAAGTAGACACGGGAGTTGATCTCGCGCGATTCAGGAATCGGGCTGACTCGGAGTGGAAAGAAAATTCCTCTTTTTTTCTTCCACTGTCATTTTCGGCCCATAATTCCAGCTTGTTTAGGTTTGTTCTTGACCAATCTATCCATGAATACTTAAATCTATTTTTTTCCAAACCGTTGAAGTTGCTCTTTAATGAAAGTCGCCCCATGCCATGCATTGAATACTGCGGATGTCCTAACCTCTTGCCACCGACCTGGTTGAGGTCATGCGGTTGATATCACTCTGTACAGTTATTCCTGGTTTTCATGAATAAAATTATGTGTTTTCAGGATGAGGGAGAGTAAAACTCAAGGAGGCTTTAACTTATTCAACACATAATTCAATGAATTATTATGTTAATATCGCTCAGTCTGCTTGAAAAGATAAACGGTGCAATGCTGCCGATGCTCTTTTGCAAGGTTTCATACTTTCTGTTGGCTTCAAAAATGTTTTCATCATGTGGCTGTTGATATAATTTGCTTTGTACTACTTGTATGTTCATGTAAACCTTTGTATCGTGATACTATGAAAAAAAGTGCCTCTCTTTCACGATGTATGCATGTTGTCTAATTCCCTCCTTCATTCAGATGTGCTGGTTGAAGGACAATGTGATCTCGGATATGCCGGTACTGGATGTGATCAGGAGACTGATGGGACTGTCCAGGCTGAGATTGGCGTTCGGTTTGACACTGAATGGGGCACCTTCGAACTTGCTTGCTACACCGACGGGGCACGTGTTACTGTCGATACATGGTGGGTTCCCTTAACATTAGATTTCCAGCATTATGTGCACGAATGATTCAGGGGTCGACAATTCCGATGGACTGGCTAGTGGTTCCAACATCGGTCTTCAATGCAAGCTTCAATTGGATTACTTTGTTTCTGACATTTCTTGAGAACTGCCAGTTCGCGCAGGATTAAAACGAAAGGCAGCTCCCTGGCCATAGCATGATAGATGCATGCACACATAGTGCACGCGCACATAACTTGCCAAGCGCGAAACGAAGAAACATTATACATGGTATAGACCTATCGTGTCTAGTAACTTAAGAATCTGTTGTGACTAGATCTGTGTAGCAGTCCCCTTTTTCACGAGATCCAGAAAATTCAATACATTTATTACTAATTCGGTTTGATGCGTATTGCGAGAACAATCCTGGTTGGACAACGGTGATGTGAAACATCCCCTGGCTCCCCAAATAATGGATGGATTCTTCAACATTTACTAATGTTTCGATCCTAACAGAACGTTTCTCAGAGGCAGAATCTGTCTGTGAGAGAAGGTCCTACCATGAATACTACATCCGACCCTATTAAATTGTTTTGAGGTTTTATCAAATGTCAGATGAAACAATTTGTTCACAAGCAAACATGACAAGGTGATTTAGTATTTCCATAACGTGATTTTCAAATCAATTATTCATATCACATTGACATTTGGCTATAATAAATTGCTACTAAGCAAAGGAAAAATGAAGGGGGCAATACAGAAAAATTAAGAAACAAAAATCTGCAAAGAATTTTCCACTCGTCGGGAACTTCATGGGCTTAGCGTAAATGCGCTGTATACCGACTGCGCCATCCAACCCTTACAGTCATATCGGCCTTCACAAACTGCCCAATGTGATAACTATACTTCTTAATAATTCAAACATTCTTTGTCTTCTTTCAGGTTGCCATCTGCGACATACTTGAGGAGCGTCTGGGTTAGGAACTAGATAGAAGACACCATGGACCTTGCTGCAAAGAGTCGCAACATTCATATCTCAAGCCTTGGATAAAAGTATAAACAAATACAATTTGAAATGACTGCGTTGGGTATAAAGAGTGTACATCATCTTGGAACAAATGACAAAAATGTCTTGGTTCTTGGAATTCAATGAACTTGAGTTTTAATTTTATAAATAGTTCAAAGAATGGTCATCAACTTCAAAAAAAGGGATCTGGAAGTGATAACAACTGTATAAATGGCAAAGGGAAATCTGACTGGGTCGGGATTTGAACTACATAACTCTGGATTATGTAATATGAAAAACAAAAACCCCGCATAACAGTAATATCCCATTTGCATCTGAATGAAAACGGGTACATGATCCCTAGGCATATACGACACTTAATGAATAGATGTTTCAGACTGGTGCCCGCACCGCGTCAAAATCTAGGTGAATATTGTGAAGGCCACCATCTAAGGGCTGCATAGCTCAGATGGTATAAGATCGCCGGTGCACAAAACCAGAGGTCTTGGGTTCCAGGGATGTCGAACCCGTTTTCAAACAGATGCATGCAACTAATTGTTGTGAAGCGGTTGAAGCAATTCGGGGATCACGAGGATGCAGCTTTATAGTCAATTGAAGTTGAACGATTATATTATACATGAAAACATGAATCGGAAATGCTCAAACATGGCAAAAAACATCCTATGACTGGACCGGGACTAACAATGAGGAGAAATAGCATTTTAATCTATTTCACTTTTAGGGAATTGGAAGATGTGTCACAGCTTGAGGGGAGGGGCCACCTCCCAGATTCCTTTCAGACACACGAGCGTATAACTCTTGCTTTCTGGTATATATATATTGAATTTAGCAATATTTATTTTGTAATACATCACTCTTGTGGATCGATAATGCTTAAAAACCAAAGCACTGCATCATATCCCTCTTCACCTGTTTGAATATAGGTTATAGTTGTATACAAATATATTGTGTGTATAATCAAAAATTAGTGATGGAAGTCAGTGGACTAATTCATGTTCCTTTCATGATCGGAACAGGTTCTTGCTATTTTTAAACGCGGATCTTGGATCGAAGATTTACAAGTCTACAGCAGCCAATATTCCAAGATGTTACTTGTTTGCGTCCTCTAGACCCCCCCCCCAAAAAAAATAAATATGGTATTTTGTGGTTTTGCTGATCTGATTGAAACTATTATCCTATTCAAGAAATTACCATTTTTTTTAAAAATAAAGCTTTTAGGGTCATTTAAGGCAGTAAGCAGTTTGTATTTTTTGTATCATTCCAATGTTTATATTTCATGGGCCTACCTCATCCATCCACCGCCGAAGTCCGAATGGTCGCATACTAAGGTAGGGGAGAAAAATCAAACGTTGTTCGTTTCTTTCAAATAGATGTAGAGACCCAGATATTAACCAACCAGGCGCTCATCTCTTAGGTTGTGGCCTGCGCAAGTAATCAGCTATCTTTGCCGGGGTGGGGTTGCTAGTAAATTACCTATTTCATTTGGCATGTTAGGAGATCTTGGCAAAAATGTTGACCCGGCTGCGGAGTCGCGTGTTCTGAGAAGGAATACAAAGCGGTCCACATACATGTCGCCCAGTCAAATGGGCAGTTGCTGACAGCTTGAACTTTTCCCTTCAATAATTGTACGTACTCTACCCTCCTGTTCTATTACGATCTAGTTTTCAGACAAACGAAGGAAAGGAAATGTGAAAGTGAAATAAAAAAAGGTGTGGAGTCAATCGGAAAATATAATCGTGACCAGCCACATGCGATCAAGTTTTGTTAAATCAAAATGCCTAATCCCAAAAACTTTAAACTGAATATTACGCCGACTTGTCAACGATCTTGTAATCAATTTTTGTGAATAAGCATTTTTTTGAATAACTGTAATAGTTAGAAGTATTCCCACATTTATGCACGCACTATGCTGAGAAGTCTTGGTGAGATTATACGTTCAGCGTACATAACAAAATATAAATAATAGTTGTAATTATAGGCATATACAGAACTGCTCATTGAGAATAAACTTTGATAACAATTATTCTAGCTTGCAACAAACATCAGAACAATTTGGCTGCTATGTCTTTTGACTGTTAGCATTTGAAATAAACTAGTTTTTGGCTTTATAGTTCTCATTTGTAAACCTTGCCGAATGCCTGGTTGAAAATACCCAGGCAGCACGGGTTGAATTCGAACCCACAACCCAACCGTTCTAGACAAGGGCCGACCAATTTGCTAATTCTTTCTCCACTAATAAAATGACAGACCTTAGTTGTCATCTACTGTTGCATATCATTCATACAAAAAAGCTCTCGTCTAGGAGCTTAAAAATGACATTTTAGAAATGATACTTTAATATCTGTTCAGTCCCTGGATATAATCCAGTATCTGCTGACATCGCAATAGTCACATGCACACCGATCCCAATGAACTGAATGTCATTCTCAGCCCAAGGCTCGTACTTATCTTGTCTAAGGTATAGGGGACTACCAAATGAAAACTTTAACAATTTCTTACACACATGGCTACGGTCACTGTATCTTCAGCTCAACAATGAAGACTTCTGTTCTGAATTTAAAAGTTAACGATATTTGTTGTTTGCATTGTTCATTTTAGTCAGCAGATATGTCGCACATTTTATACATTTGATCACATACATGTATCGGTATCTCTATAATCAAACTAGATAGCTTGTCTTGAATATGTTCAATATAATACACTGGTTCTAGCTATTTCATCGCTGTTGGTACAAAACAGGCAAACGTTGGATTTGGAGGCTCGTCGCCTGAAGGGGCTACCATGCCCTCGGTCCAAATAAAATGCACGTAATGACAAAATGGCAGATACTGAAGTATTTGACTAGGGCCTATCCGTTTTCTATAGGTAACGTAATTCGTCTGTAGCGTTGGCCACCACCTTATTGAGTGATATCTTATCAATAACTAATCATGAACTTTTGAATTTACACTTTGAGCTTTTTTATCTTTTCGAGATTTTGATGTTTCGTCTGGTATTATATTGTACATAATAACACTACACAGGTACAGTGAATTAATATAGACTTAGAATTAACAACTTAAGATGTACTAATGAACATACGCGCATTTAAGCTCGTGGGCAGAGTAAGTCAACGTTTCGAAAGGTTTTGGGTTTGAGAAATGTCCTGCTAGGATTGGAACGTGAGGCCTCTGAAAGAAAGAGCGTAATGGCCTTTTTAGATTACGTGTTCACGAAAAGGCCGGTCATGGGTCAAGTTGATAGTCTTTTTAGCAACGAAATTGAACGAATTTTGCTGACATATAAAAGGCCTTGCAGAATGATATCAGATTGGAGTAACACCCGATATCGGAGTACACATTAAGTCAATCGCAGAGGACATATTTTGAAATATGTCGACGATCTTTTAACCTAGAAAGACTGTTGGTGCTTAGCAGGTTTTCTTGATGAAGCAGATCTATGAAATCATGACTTGATCTGAGTCAAGTATTATAATAATGATGGGCACGTGATGGCAAAATGTTATCACAGATACAAGGACTATTGCAAAGAAGTGACTACGCGGGGATCATGAAACAGGAAGTGTAGTATCTACTAAACCCTGGGTGGCATTGTGCAAGATGTGTATGCGTGGCTCATCGCGTCTCTAATATATATTCCTAGTTGTGTAGTGATATATATTTTGGAATTGGTAATCATTCTTGAATTTTAAGCACATTTTCTGTTTTCTCTGTAAGATATACGTACAGCTGCATAACGCATCACTAGGTGTAGTAAAGCAGAGCAATAGGTGCAAACAACCTTCGATAAAATGCAAGCTTGCAACAAACAACACAACTTGGCCGCTATGCCTTTTGAGTGATATTTGAATTTCAACTATGTTTTCGCTTTAGAGTTCGCACTTTGTAAACTTTACGGAATGCATGGTTAAACACACACACAGGCAGCTGTGCGGGGTTGATATAAATTCACAACGCAACCTCGGTAAGGACGACCAGTTTTACAAATCCTTTGTCCACTAGAAAAATGACAGCACTATGTTGCCAGCTATCATAAACAGCCTTCGTACAGGAACTATTAAAAAGTAATCAAAAATGCAATCCTGGATATAACCAATTTCGATTAACATTTTAATAGTCTCATCATCTCATGGTTGCCTATCCTGATAAACTGAAGGCAATTCTCAGCACAAGGATCGTACAAAATTGGTCAAACATTTACTGATTTTTAAAAATAAAACAATATATGTCACATTTTGGCTACGATCGCTGTATCTTCAGCCCAATAATCAATACTGTCATTTACTGAATTGATAAATTAATGATACGGTTGTTTGCCTGTTTCTACCCAGCAGCTTTGTAGCACAAATTTGTTTTAGTGATCAACTGTGAATATTGAATTTTTAATGTAAAAAATAATATTGAATTTACATTTTGAGCTTTCTTTCTTTCATTATTTCATTCATTATTTAGACTTAATTCTATTTTGTATAGTATAGGTATGAGCATGTTTAAACTCATATGGAAGGTAAAGAAACGCTTCAAAGGTTATGGTTTAGAGAAAGGTCCTGCAAGGATTGGAACGTGAGGCCTCTGAAATATCTAACTGTTAATTTTACTACTCACTGAGGCACGATGATTCCACGTTTATAGTCAGGACGAAAACAATTGAAGTACGGGTGAAATGGTCACTTTATATTGGATGGTGACGAAAATGCCGACCTATTGATCCGAAGGGTATTCTATAAATCCGCTTAAGAAACGAAACTTGCTCAAGCATGAACGGCCGTACTGAATAGAATCTGATTGCCAGTTAAAGTGACATTTGTGTTTAATGCTAAGCACCCGATATGGGAGTACAGTTTTAGTCAGACGCGGTATCTTGAGATATGGTTGACGATCTTCTTTTAACCAAAAACGGCTGTTCGTGATAAGCAGGTTTCCTTGATTAAGTAGCCCTATGGAATTGGGCTGTGATCTGAGTCAAGAAGATTTAACGATAAGCAAATAGGGCAAAGTTGATTACAGATGCAAGGTGCATTCCCAAAGAATTGATTACGCAATGAGTACGAATCAGAAAAGTAGATACTCACTGAAACTTGGGTGTTATTGTGCAATACGTGTACATTTATATATAGAATAGTTTCGTCAGTAATATAGATACCTATATTTGTGCAGCGATATATTTATTGGAAATGGTAATCATTATTGAATGTTTGCATAACCTCTTGCTCTTCTTCGCTTCACAACCATTATTTCTTTCCCTTCCCCTTTCCACAGCACTTTGCAGGTCATTCATTCTCTCTCTTTCTCTCTTTCTCTCCCTCCCCTCTCTCTAGCTTTCTTTCCCCTTTCTCCCCCTTTCTCTCCTCTCTCTGCCACTTTCTCTCCCACTCTCTCTCCCTTTCTCTCTCTCCTCCTCTCTCTCTCGAGCCTGCTCCTTCGTTGGGCAATGTATTTTATATTTCTTAACGTGGTTTGTTTTCTTTTGCAGCTCCACAATCTGAGGTTTTCGTCCTGTAACCAGACCTTCAGGATGGGCATCCGAGTCACTCTTCTATTACGTCTTTTCCTCTTTCCCTGTACTTTTCCTTGTCTACCTGCCCCCCTCTCTCCCCATCTCTCTATGTCTCTGTCTCTCTGTCTCAGTCTCTCTCTCTCTCGGTCTCTCGGTCTCTCGGTCTCTCGGTCTCTCTTTGGCTCTATGTCTATATGTCTCTCTGTCTCTGTCTCTCTGTCTCTGTCTCTCTGTCTCTCTGTCTCTCGGTCTCCCTGTCTCTCTGTCTCTCTGTCTCTCTTTCTCTGTCTCTCTGTCTTTCGGTCTCACTGTCTTTCCGTCTCTTTCTCTGTCTCTCGGTCTCCCTGTCTCTGTCTCTCGATCTCTCTTTCTCTCTATCTGTCTGTCTCTTTCTCTGTCTCTCGGTCTCCATGTCTCTGTCTCTCGGTCTCCGAGTCTCTGTCTCTCGGTCTCATTGTCTCTCGGTCTCTTTCTCTGTCTCTCTGTCTCTATCTCTGTCTCTCTGTCTCTCGGTCTCTCCGTCTCTTTCTCTGTCTCTCTGTCTCTCTTTCTCTGTCTTTCGGTCTCTCGGTCTCTCTGTCTCTTTATCTGTCTCTCGGTAGCACTTTCTTCCCCACTCTCTTATTTCCTTCTGTCCATTTATCGTCCTCTTTCTGTCATCCCCTCTCTATAGGTGACATATGTATTGACCTCAGTTATCACGCCACGCTTAAAAACAATGCTATCGGTTCCACTTCCTTTCTATTTCTTTTCACCAGCATTCCAGGTTGGGAATCATAGTTATCCTTCTCTGTCTTCTCCCCTTCTCTCCTCTATTTTTCCTGTCAAAGCCTAATTTTCCTTATCATTTTTTCTCAGGATATGACTGAGGAAATTTATTCCTTGGCTTTCATTTCTCTCAGTACGAGAGGCACATGTATATATAATTATTATAATGTTGGTTATTTCATTTTAAGCAATATGACATTATTTAAATTCTATTTTGCACGCTTAATCGGTCATTAAAAGACACTACATTGAATATCGACTTCCATGTCACATCACTTGTTTTTCTGTGGCATGTCTGTGTGTATATAATAGTAAGGGGCGCGATGCATGGTGGACTCAAGCGATTCACAATTCACAGGAAGGACGGGCCAGGCGACGGTTCCCGTGCAACCCGTTCCAACTGCATGCGCGAAGGTGACGGATACCATGGACAATGGCTGACTATCATAACGCATCAATGCGCGTGTGGAAGAGACGGTTGACATTATTTCTGAATGGTGCAGTCTTCGGATAGGCTGCAACACGTGCGCTCATTGGTTTCTAAACAAACCTAGGCTACCGTCGATCGCTGCTTGAATCGCCCCAATAACGACTTCAAGACGAACTCAACTCAAAGCAACAAAATAATCATTCCTGCGCTCTATTTAGACCTATAGGTCTACCCCTGGAAATACAATTGAAGGAGTCACTCCTCCTTCCAGTACAAGCCAGCGCTTGTGCTCCATTCAACTGAGTCGCTGCATTTGGACAAAATCACCATTGGATAACGCACGATAAAAAAAAATGACAGTTAAAACAAGGCATGGAATTTCTATTGCCGATAATGCGGCTGGAAAACGTGTTGGTTTAATCAACCTGTTGCGGTGCGTGATATGAGTGGTAATGGTCTATAGGGCTCACCTATGTAGGGACTGTCAGTGCCAAATATGCCAGCACATTACGGCCAACCAAACATTCAAAAATGGGCATACAATGTGATTACCAATTCACTGTGTACATGTATAAACTCTCTACCACTTATACCGAGACAGCCTGCTGCAATAAATTGTATTTGTTCGTACGGAAAAATAGTTGATTTACATGTATATCTCTGAAAACAATCTTTATTTTTGCTATTATACAGCATAACGCAATATCAAAATCAGTTTTCTTCCCATCAGATAAAATGTGAAATTCCCCTAATCTAGAGCAGGTTTACCATTTTAATTACAAAATAATACAAACTTGTTTTCACAACCTAAACATACATTGAGAAGTGATAGTAGGTTTACTGTAGTTCAGAGTTTAAAGGAAGTATTCTGAAACTGTTTTCCCATTGCAAATTTCGTATGAGTTTGTCTTACACAATAGTATAGGGGCAAAGGGTTGTTGATCACAGGGAAATACGTGGATCACTTATTAGAGTAGGCCTATTAAACATATTGCAGGTGGTGGAATAACATCTCATATTGTCAGCAATAATTCCTCTGTGAGAATTTGTTTAAGGAAGACAATTCAAAAGATAACGCTTAACGTCAGGTTCACAATTAAGACAATTAAGACAATTAAGTCTTACACGGTGACTCTTCCTTCTCACCAGGATCATTCTTAGGGTAATTCTAAAGCTGCCTCATTATTTGACGTATTAAATAATCATTGGCAAAGACCTAGCGCCAATTGCATAGAGCTGCTTAAGCACAAATAGCCATAAACCACCGGATCCCCTTGCCTACCCAAACCTCAGTGGTGTTGCGTGCTAAGTAAAGAAGAGTGGAATACAAGTCAAAAGAAACAATGGACAATAAATCGCAGGGCAGTGTGTAATCCTGTTTACACAAGGAAGACTTTTCCTGCTTGGCAGATTTTCGAGCTGAAGCGGCTCTATGAAGCTGGGCCGGCCCAGGTGTCTACATTTCCGAAGGCCGCCATCTAAGGGCTGGATAGCTGAGATGGTAAGAGTGTCTCGGGTTCAAGTCAAGGTTCAGTCCAAGTTTTCTTTGCCATTTTTCAAACTTTTCCTTTATTTCTGTGAATATAACAATGTGTTAGACCTAAAGCTAAAGTTGGGCAAGCAACCATAGTCTAGAGACGACCCATGTGATTATTTGTGCGGCTGAAAATGTATTTGGTTGGGCATAAAATGGGAGCGGTGATACCATCTGCTACACAGTTGGTGTGCCGAGGGCGACGATATTTCAAAGGTATAAGAACTGACGAGTCAGTTTTCAAGATAAAAAGTCGAGGGCCTGACGTTTCGATCCTAGCATGACCTTTTCCGATGGCAGACGTAATCTTATCAACTTACACCAGCACTGATTTATTTTTTGATAAATGTTGTTTATGTTTGATCGCTGGTACCGTTTCCACATGTTCTACAGCGTTTAATTTGGAAGCACTTCTTTGTCTGAATTGTGATGGGTTTTTTTCTTATGATATGAGTGAAAGAGGTTTTCCTGTTAAAATAACCAACGATTTTATGAACCAACACGGGGTTCATAATTATGTTATTTGGTGTGCAGCTTCAACGCTAAATTACTGCGACCTACATATATGGTGAAAAACAATAGAAAATCTAGAACAGGGTTTCTGTATATATATGATTTACATGGAAGGAACAGCACCGTGACCAGCTGAAGGAACAACTACCAGCTGGCATTTTATAAAATGAAAGAACTCCCCCAAACAAACAAAACAACCCTGAACGTGAGCATGAAGTCTACTTTCTGAGATACACAATGTACACAGTCCATAACACAGTCTTAATAAAAACCACGCAATTTGTATACAGTGTACTTAAAATGCAAATGGCAACTACTTTTTTCAATTATTTTTTCCCCGTTCATTTCTAAAAATGAAGGGGGGGGGTGAATTTAGGGAAGGGGGGCAGATATATTCCAGTGAGAAATGTTTTCCTGGTTCAATGTCTACTCGCTCGGTATATACACATACGTATTCACAAGTATAGCGTCAATGTTACATGATAATCAACGCAAGATTCTCACAGCTAAGCAAAATACATACAATGGTAAGACAGTCGTTATTGTTGTTTGAATAGTGTATACATATAATTATACCACTCTGCCTTTGAGAAAGGTCCTGCTAGGATCGAAACGTCAGGCCCACTAAATTTTATAATTATATCATATTACAGTTAGTTCAGGAAGGATGTGGATCTTGAGGATAATACCATGCAATAAGGGAATGGTCACTGTGTGGCATGCATCAAAATAGTGAGGGCGCTATTTGATCCCCATAATGGGGAGTGGAGAATATGCTACAAAGCTTGAATGGGGAATATACTACAAAGCTGGAATATCGATGTATAAAAAAGGGATTATATTAAAAACTGGCAATCATTGAATAATTTAATGCGCCACATTCGTTATAATTATTGTTTATATATCATTTCCTGCATGCCCCCATTCACAAATCTTTGGACTTGCCTACGAGAGGATTCTTCACAGCAGCAGGCTACTCGTAAACAGGGCCCAAGGTCCCCGCTCACCTCCGAGACAGGGCACCGAGAATGTGGGCCCTGCTGACGGGCCCAGGTAGGCCTTCCCTTTGGACGCATCCTGGCCAAGCACGCATGCATGTGCAGCTCCTCGGCGTCAGCAGCCTCTTCAACGTCAACATGCTCCCTAGCCCTCCAATACTTTGATCAGGTAGTACCCGTGCCGCACAGCGAGCGCGCTTGGTCAGCACTCGCCGACATTTTTGGGGCAGCTAGGGCAGCATGTTGACGTTGAAGAGCCTGTTGACGTTGGGGAGCTGCACACACGCATCAACGCAGCGTGGCGTGGCAAGTCACCCGCGGGTCGTACACAGACACCGCGTGGCGTGGCAAGCCACCCGCCGGTCGTATACAGACACCGCGTGGCGTGGCAAGTCACCCGCCGGTCGTATACAGACACCGCGTGGCGTGGCAAGCCACCCGCCGGTCGTATACAGACACCGCGTGGCGTGGCAAGTCACCCGCCGGTCGTATACAGACACCGCGTGGCGTGGCAAGTCACCCGCCGGTCGTATACAGACACCGCGTGGCGTGGCAAGTCACCCGCCGGTCGTATACAGACACCGCGTGGCGTGGCAAGTCACCCGCCGGTCGTATACAGACACCGCGTGGCGTGGCAAGTCACCCGCCGGTCGTATACAGACACCGCGTGGCGCACCAGGGGGTCAATAACAACAGAGCCACTGAAAGCGCGGCACAAACTGAGTCGCGATTTCCTGGATCAGCTTAGTTTGTTTCTTGTCAGAAGTTATTGGTCTCTCATCACAATGTGGGGCTTGTCATGCTGTCTATCCAATGAAGCCACAGCAAATCCTCCTAAGATTTAAGGTGGGATACATCATTTGCGAAGGTCAAAAACTCCCATCAATCCTTTGTCTAACCCAGCATTTAAACACGAAATAAAAACGCATGCGTAAAATATGGCTCAATCCGTCAACAACACCACGAGCGAACGGGAGAACTTTTGTTTTTAGACATGGAGGGCGATCAGTGGAAATCCATAACAAAAACATCGGCAGCTTTTGTGTATTATACTTAAAGCCCCTACACAACATTGGTAAAATCGAAAAACAGAAATGTTCACAGATTTACATGAAACTTATACAGTTTGAAGAACAAGCGTCTGATGAGTATAGGTCCTAAATGCTGTTGCCGATTATCTTTTTGAATGTCTGAAAATTTGCACTTCGCAAAATGGTGTACCCTGCCTTTAAGCTATGCTTTAATCGGGTCCAGCCGGTAATAGCCCATGCCCACCGGACTTGCAAGACTACATCGCTTGAAGAGGGGGAAGCAGCAAGTTCGGTCGACATGACGGGCACTGTTCGCAGACTCTTTTATGTTGTGCACTGGCGCCACGAAGCAAACCTCACTGCTCTCCTCTACCTCGTCAACCCACTCGTCGGCCACCTACCCCCCCCCTCCCCCATACATCCAAACGGTCGCCCGCTGCACGGGGCAGAGGTGGTGGCTGCGTCCGTACGTAGGCACAGTTACAGACTGGTTTCCGGGCCAACGACATAGTCCATGATGACGACGTCGCCCTCGCCATCGGCCCGGTCCGACCGGCTCTCCGACCGGCTGGGCCCCTTCTCCCAGACCGGCTGCACATCGCTCTCCTCCTCAGGCGGCTGGTCCACGCGGATCTCAATCTTGGGGCTCTTCGTGTACTTGACTGTCCGGCTGTTCTCTTGGGGTGTCTTCGGTCTTCTCTCCTTTCCCTCGCAGAATATGTCCCGTGTGCACTCCAGTATTTTTGAAGAAAGATTCAGTTTCAGCTTTTATGAGCAAAAGAAAAGCATAGTTATTTTCAAATGTATAATTATGCAAAACTGAGATAAATTGTGGGCTATAGTAGATATTGCATTGGTTGTGCACTAAATCAGCTTCTACTACTACTACTAATCGAAGGAAGGTAATTTGAGGGGCATCTAACCAATGCCTGATCTGGATGTAATTTGTTTCCATACTAGCCTGCCCAGCACGGTAGATTCCAAGTCACTACTGTCATTAACACTGAGTGATGCTGAATCTCTGTGCACCGTCATTTGTTTGCGAAGGGACCTACAGTTCATTAGGTGCCACAAAATAACTCGGGCAGCAAGGCCTTGCATGTTGAAGGAATGCTGTATTATTAAGCAAATCAGTGTTACACTTGGCCAACACTTCCTTGGAAGTCAAGCCCCAAGAGAGGAACTCCATATGGACACAGACCCTCAGCAAATCCCCGGATCAGACCTCACAGGCAGTTTCCTCCCTATACACCGGTACCCCAAACGCTGAGAAAACAACGGGCATAGCCATCGGTTCATCTCTCAATGCGAAGCCATGGTTTCACTTCAAAAAGTAAGTTATTATAATTTGAAAACTACAGTGAAGGTCCTATACTTTTTTTCAATACTTGTCACGATTTCAGCTAACTTGTTGCGTGTGCTGTGGCATAGAAGGGGCTTAAGTTGTCATTCCTTGCTGATTCCTTGAAATAGTTATAGGACCCTTTGCAACTTGTTTAGTCTTCAAGTGCTACCATTATGATATATTATCGACAATCTTCAGTCAGACTAACGCATCTATCTTTCAGACTTTCAGTCCAGTTCCAGTTTTTCTGTGACTCCGACTAGAACCTACTGACTCAGATTGAACTTGGTTAAGTTGGTGGACGTGTGAGCAATTAAATCTAAAAGCTTTATGTTACACGCGTGCACGCTAAGAGAGAGAGACAGAGAGAGGGAGAGACAGAGAGAGAAAGAGTGCAGTTGCTAATAAGCAGCTTTTACAGGCTGGTATTGTGGTAGCATGCGGGTTGATCAAATAATTTTACCTGAATGGTTTACCATAATTCATGTGAGGTACATGTATTAGGACAACAAGGATGCCTATTACTAGTAAAGGCGATTGGGAAAAAAATGTCCAAAATTGGGAAATGCGCTTTGAGGATCAAATTTCAAGGTGACTCGAACTCAAACAAAGAAGTGAATCTCATTTGATGCTAGGATCGAAACGTCAGGCCCACTAAATTTTGAGATTTGCATTTTGGTAATTTTAGTCAGTAAGCAGTTTGCAACATTTGTGTATATGAAATAAGTGAATCGGTTATACTTGGGTCCGGTTACGGACATGCCCGTTATTCTTTCATTGATAAGGCAAAGAGTTAATGCAGTTGGCTTTTGACAGAGGCTATAGTATAGAGGGAGGCTTGCTATGAGGTGGCGGGGAGTTTGGACGGACAAACGGGCCGATTCGCTGACTTACTGGAGATGCCAGAGTTGGTTTAGCAGGAATGGGTATGACTCAAAGCAGTTCGTACCCTCTGAGGCATGCAGGGTTGCAATGAAAAAAAATAGACCAACAAAATAAACAAACTGAAACAAACAACAATAATGAGTGTTAAGACATCATGCAAGGGTAGTATGGAATTCCATCTCTGCCAAGTTACGCGGCGCATGTTTCGCATTTATACCCGGATCTCTCAAATATGCGCCGTCCACGTCGCATAGCTGCGTCGTGCCGTCGCCCCTTTTTGCACTGTGTATAAGAACGTTTCGGCGTCGTGTCGTGCCGTCGCATAGTCGCGTCGTGCCGTCGCATAGTTACGTCGTGCCGTCGCATAGTTGCGTCGTGCCGTCGCATAGTTGCGTCGTGCCGTCGCATAGTTGCGTCGTGCCGGCGCATAGTTGTGTCGTGCCGTCGCATAGTTGCGTCGCATAGTCGCGTTGGTTGAAAATCTGGCCCCAATTTCATAGAGCCGCTTAATAGCGTGAAAATCTGCTCAGCGGGAAAAGTCTTCCTCGTGTAAACAGGATTACAAACTGCACCGTGGTGTGATGTTCATTGCTTCTGACTTGTATTCCACTCTTCTTTGCTTAGCATGAAACATCAGTGAAGTTTGGGTACATAGGCAAGGGGATCATGTGGCTTGTGACGTATTGCGCTTGAGCACATTTTGGAGCCGAAGCGGCTCTATGACATTTGCCCACGGTTGCTATAGCCAAAGTTCAGAGTGTATTCTATTTTCTACAGTGAGCGCCCGCTGCTTTAGTGGAAGTCAAACGCGTGAACCATTCAATGAAGTATAGAATGGTTGGTAACCCTGTTCTAGCTACAGGGGGGGGGGTTTAAACAAGTTTATGCTCGGCAAGTTTTCAAGCAGCTGTAGGGGATTGGGTGCAGATTCTATGGACACAGAGGCACAGCGACCTGAAAGTGAAATGAAAGTGGCCTTTTGTAAGTTCACATGATATGCTGGTGAATGTAAAGACACTGAATCCACCACATGGGTTAGATTATGCTTGCATTATAATGGTATAAAGTATATAATGCAGTAGCTGTGCTTGGCGGCCGGATGAACTGTGTGCAGTGTGTACAACCGCAACCCTACATTACCTTCATTTCATCGTTTAGTTTATAAAGTGAGTAAATTAACCTATATATTTCATGTTTAGCTATCTTTCCAGGGAGCCTATACTAGACAGTAGACAAGCCATGTTTTTTTCGTGCCCCATCAACATCAACCTCTGACTAAATACTATACCTTAGGAACCTTGCAATGATTGATATTGAAAATAAAGTTTAAGTCAAGTAAACACAAAAGACCATGCAACGATTTTCAGCAGTCCGATACTTTCCATGCACTCGGACAAACTTCAGGCAGAATTAGACAGTTATTGCATGCGGATCTACATAATCAGAGTCAAGGTCCTTTTCCCCCAAACCCGGCGTAGAGGCTCAGGCTTTGTCTCTATAGTCCTTTCCTTCATGTTTGAAGAACAAGGCATGAAAACGGGAAGCCTTTGAATTCATTTTTTAAGTTAAACTGCGCTTTAAAAAAAACCCCAAGAATTCAAAGCTTCAATATCAACAAAGTATACTCCAACCTGTGGTTCGAGGTTTTAGATAACAGAGAAGCCGGAGCCAGAGCCTAAGCCTGAGCCGGGTTTTGGAAAACAGTCCTGCACTGCATGATGCAAAACTGTCAAATTCCTCCCATGTAGGAACATACGTGTAGTCCGGCAATACTTGTCTTCATGCCAATGTTTTTGTGTGTTTTTGTGAGCTTTTTTTGTTCAAAGGCTGTGCGCATTGCATCTCTTGAAATGAATGAAATGGAGGACCCTATTTAGAGATCCATGTGGTTTTGTGAGAGGCAAAGCCTGCACGCAGTACGGAGGGTACTACAATAATTATCCTTGCAGCCCCGCCAGCAAACCTCATGATGGACCAATGCATCCAATGCGTCAAGTACAAGGGATGTATTTTAGTTTCCACCCAGGTTGCTCTTATGTACTTGGGCCAACACTCTTAGAAGAAAAATGTGATTTGAACTGTGATTCGAGCTCCACCAATAATATTGGGTTATTGTATGCACCAAACCAAGCAAAAGTGGGTCATTCGTGGGTGAATTGACAGTAAGTGTGCGTATTGGTCTTCTTGAGAAACTCTCCTCGGGAGCCAAAATTGTACAGAATTTGGTTTAGTAGTTTTTGGGGGGCGATAGAAGTTAACGAATCAGCAAAAGCAGATCTGTTTGATCGATTATAACTGGGTTTTCTTCGGTTATTTTATTTATTTATTTATTTATTTATTTATTTATTTATTATTATTATTTTTTTATTTATTTTTTCTGGTGGGGGGTAGTTTATAACGAACCCAAGATGCATGGCACCTTTCATTTCAATCAAAAAGCGAACTGTTCACACGGAATGACCCAAAGGTGGAATTCGGATTGCAACACAATAACAGCCCATTGCCATGATAAGCATAACGGATCGGTCTACTAGGTCAAGCCATGAAAACAAAACATAGGCCGTTTACCAAATGAAGGCTTAGGCTCGGGCTTAGGCTTCACTGACATTCCTCTCACCCATTATAATGTCAAAGGCATCTATAGAAACAAGCATTTGGCCCCAGTTCCTTGCTGAATACTCTGTACTTATCAAGCCAACAAACCTTCCAATTCGGAAACAAACCACAACCTGGATTTTCAGGTTTTGTCAGACGGAGACGAAGCCTAAGCCCGAGCCTGATCCATGGATTCATAAAGGGCCCCAGTTACAAACAGCAGTCATCACCATGGAAAAAAATCCAGCTTCTCATTCACTAGGATACATGTACAACAGTACATGTATACATGTAGGTGACCTACTTTACAACATTCAAGTAACAGCAATGAAGGACTGGTGCAAAGTGCAAACTTTGGCTGGCTATTTTGGAGGAAAGGAGGATTACGTTATGAAGCTGTGAGGTTTGGTTGTCATTTTCTTGTTTGCATGAAATTGAGCCTTGTGCAAGCATGCCACTCTGCAAAAGATACATCAGAAAGTCAGGGTTTACGTACGTGAGGTATTGGGGGCTTGTGACTACCTACGGTAGAATGGTTGGTTACACATAATCTTCTGGATCCTCGTCGCTATATTGTGGCAACAACTAGATGATACACGTACAACATGACTCAGAGTCAGCAATAATCACTTTGTAGTTTGTTTTCACCTTTTTTTCTTTTCTTTTTCAATGAAAGTAAAGGAAAACTGGTAAGGACATTGCATGAAAACATCTTGAAAAATTGGAGAACATTTAACTGGATCAAGACTGAGACCTATGGCTTTTTTTACCAGCGCTCTTATCAACTGAGCTATTCAGCCCTTACCGGCGGCCTTCACCAATAGTCTTTTCCTGGGTGAGGGCACTGGTCAGAAGCATTTAACCTGCATATCTCCAGGGATGACACCCTTCTTTTCATTCAGATGTAAACAGCAATTTTTTACAGGGGTGAAAATTGCATTAGCAGTGAAAATTTTACTGGACCGGGGACTTGAACCTGAGACCTCTGGTTTTCAGTACCATTGATCAAACCACCTTGGGTCAGGTGGTAGGAGTACTGCTTGTACATCGAACCGGAAGTCTTGGGTTCAAGATTTGGTCCAGCTCAGGTAGTTGGTTGGTGCATTTGGCCAACGTTCTCGGGCTCAAGTCCCGGTCAGGTCAACTTTCATTTGCCATTTCCATAAATTGCTAACACAATGTCCAAGTCAGTTTTCCCCTAACTTTATTTTGGTTAAAAAATGTCACTTGCTTCTGTGATAGCTCAAAAGCAGTGAGCAGTCTCAAACCAATGTACAGGTAATTGAATGAATGACCTTTTTTTCTGAGCCATTTTGGGGTGGATGGTAAAATACAGGAGTGAGCATACAATAAAGACAACCCATTTAAGCCCAGCAAATCCTCAATGGTTTTCCCATATGCATTCTTTAAGTGAGGAAAATGGTTAATGACACACAACTATCAAAACGGCAAACCACAATCATGCAAAGCGCATGCATGAGTAAATGTCCACACAATGATAGAATGATTGAAATGGCCAATTTTCGTATCCTCCTGAAAAAGTGTGTCTCAGCGTGGAAAAAAATGGCTCTAGATGTAACCTTATTCAGAGCAGCACTATGACTAGGTGTGTAATATGTGCTGAAGAATTCCTTCATGAACCTATATGAACAACATTATTGAGGGAGAGAGAGGGAGAGGGAGAGAGAGAGAGAGAGAGAGAGAGAGAGAGAGAGGGAGGGGAGTGGGAGAGGGAGAGGGAGGGGAGAGGGAAAGGGAGAGGTAGAGGGGGGGAGAGGGAGAGGGAGAGGGAGGGAGAGGGAAAGGGAGAGGGAGAGGGAAAGGGAGAGGGAGAGGGGAGGGAGAGGAAGAGGGAGAGAAAGAGAAAGATGGAGAGGGAGGGGGAGGGAGAGGGAGAGGGAGATGAATGCCAAACCAATCAGAAAACCAAACCAAACAGCCATTTCACTGACCTGTGGCTGTGGCTGAGGCCCAGCAATGTTTGGTGTACATGAATGTCCACTACTTAGCATATGGAAACACAGAAGCCAACAGCAGCCTCTATACGCCGAGAGACCATTGCTGTCAGATGACAGAAGCTGCCTGCAAACGTTTGCAAGTTACTTAACTTACACTTGCCTGAGGAGCACTGGCACGCTTGGGGCCTCGCACCTCATTGATAGAATTGATCCATTCTGCCATTTCATCTGGGGAGTAGGCCTGTGCAGTAACCAAACAAAGAGAACCCTTCCAGTCAGTCTGAACTCATTATCATCATCGTCAGCCAACTGTTGGCGTGAGGGGGTAGATGGACCCAATTCCAGGGAGCCATTAAGTGCTGAAGTCTGCTTATATGGTAGCCCTAATCTCCCAGGCTCTCGCACTAGAAAGCATACTGAAGCTCACATGTTATGTGGGTACTACTGGGTACTGAATCCGCCAAACTTCAATAGGGGTTACAGTGCTCAACCTGACACACTCCATCCATTGACTTTGGCTTCATTGGGTTCAAGGACGTGTCTATGTATCGGTGTGTGATTGCAGAGGTATTGTCCCAAAACTATTCAAACGAAACAATGCTTGGTACTGAGCCATCTCCATCAGAACAAAACCTCATGCACTCTAGGAGTTGGATAAACTTGGTGGCTAACCACTTCCCAACAGGACCTCCAAAGTCCGAGTGCCGGTGGTGTTGCTACATGCCCTCTGAATCCAGGCACCACTAATCGTGCAAGCTAACACAAATGCTCTATTCATCCTACCACAAAACAATGTCTAGCCTGACAAAAGGCACATGGGTGTCCAACGGTGTCAGGTTGTACACATCATATACACATTTAATTCACAGGTTTCTAATCTTCACGATTGTTTAGCAAGATTTGAAAACTACACATTATTAAAGAAAAACACCATGTGGCTGTCACAAGGGTTTGGAGAGGCCGAGTAGAAAGGGATCTTCGTTTAAAGGCCCAATACAACATTGGGAAGATCAGAAGACATCAATGTCCACAGATTTCCTTCTAAATTACAGTTTGTAGATGGTCATGATAGAATCCTCATGATGAAATCTTACGATCTGGGATGATGTACTTTTCGAGAAATCTTCACTCAAACATCGACAAATAGTTTATTAATTAGTAATAAACTATTTCTTACACTACAGAACGGTGCGAAAACCGTGATGGTTTTTGCAATTTTCTACTTTCTCAGTTGACCATTTGAGCTAAAACTTTCGCAGGATTACTTTGTTGGAATGTTTAATGGTTTAACACACAAACTGTGGCAATCTTTGGACCTTTACCAATGATGTATAGGGCCTTTATTTAAGCATGGAAAGCCACTGGTTGGCACTCAAAGTTCCTTTTGTAATCAATGCCATGCAATCAAAATGGCGAAACAAGTTGCACACAAATACCGTCGTGCAAAATACGGCTGCCAATCTTGTCTTAACTGACGGAGTGTCTTCATTACTCGCAGGTTTTCTTGCTTGTGCGGCTCAATGACATTGGGGCCAGATTATTTTGAGGCGAGAGTGAGTTCGGTTTACTTGAGATCACATGACTGACATGGACTGTTGGGAACTGCTATGGCAAGTGGTCCGTCCAACATTAGAATTCATCAGTGACCAGAGAAAGGCCGAAGCAATTAACACATAATAATAAGGTTAAAGGCACTTGAAAGCGCGGATACCATTTACCCACATCCAAATGAACAAAGTGATCTCTTAACAGAATCAATGAGTTACTCAGAACCATATTTTGCAAAACTATACTGATGACAAGACTGTGCAATATTGTGCACAACATTCACTTAAAACAGTACAGAAATATATATGCTTTTGTGAGTCACTTTACCTGTATGAAAAAAGTTCTGGAAGGGCTGATGATTTCAAACAGGTTGTCCCTCTGTAGTGTCCCCCTGTAATTGCAATAAAAAAAACAAAAAAAAACCACTACCATTAAAATTCAATATATCATGTATACGCAGCGAAGCATACCGGTAGACAGTCAATAGGGCCATCAAATAGGGCCACTATCCCCCCCCCCAAGTAAAACGTGAGCAAAAAGGAAACGGTTTTTGAATTGTCAAAATTTAGTGGGCCTGACGTTTCGATCCTAGCAGGACCTTTCTCAAAGGCAGAGTGACAAGGACAAAACAGATACATGTACACGGAGGAAGGGGGGAAGTGAATAGGACACGGATGAGAAACAAAGGACAAAGAGTGAAGCTGGTAGGGAGAGATCAAAGGGAAGGGCAAGCGGTGGGGTAGTGATTAGTGAGAGTAGGCGGAAAGATCAAAGAGAAGGGCAAGGAGTAGGGTAGGGATTAGTGACAAGAGGGGGAAAGATCAAAGAGAGAAGTGTGAAGGACTGAACACAAAAGAAGGATTATCAGAAAGCTGCATGGTGTTTGAATTGATATACAAAAATGTTGCAAACTGCTTAGTGACTAAAATTACCAAAATGCAAATCTCAAGATTTAGTGGGCCTGACGTTTGGATCCTTGAAGGACCTTTTTCAAAGGCAGAGAAAGGTCCTTTGAGAAAGGTCCTGCTAGGATCGATACGTCAGGCCCACTTAATTTTGAGGTTTTTGAATTGGGATTATCTGCACAGTGGGAACAGCCGTATAGTGGCCCGGATACGCCATACAGTCAGAAAACTGCCAGACATACGGTTGCAATGAGGGGATAGAGATGATACCAGGAAGAGAAGGAAGGTCTGAAAGGATTTGGCTTCATGACATCATAAGACTGGCCTGGGGCCGATTTCACAAAGGTAGTCCTAACTTAGGACCAGTCTTAGGTCTTAAGACTAGTCCCAGTCTTAGGATCCATCCGAGCTAAGACCGATCCTAGGATTCATTTCACAAAACTTAAGTAAGACTAGTCTTAAGTAATTGTTATTATGATAAAACCAAAACCAATTTATTGAACAAGGCTAAATATACTGATGTGAAGGCCTTTTTATATCTGTTACTGCGTGCCAACGAAACAGCCGTCTTGAATGACGAACTCACGTGCACAGTAAACATGGCTGATTGGCGAGTTGACGGGTGGAATTTTTTGGCTCCAAAGTCCAAACTAATTTTGGAGATGTCATCTGCAAGACTGCAACCAAATAACAAGTAACTGTTATGGTATTTTGGCTAGTTAAATATTACAGCAGTATAGCACTATAGTATTACTATTAGCAGTGTCAAGTGCCATGATTCATGGAAAACGGGAGGCAAGTGTAACATTGGATAGATTTTATTACACAAATTCAATAGTTAAGACTATCCTACACCAGTCTTACAGTTAGGACTTGTTCAGCGCCATTCCCATGAAAGTTACGGCGAGTTTAACTTTTGTGAAATTGATCTTTATAAACTTAAGACGGGTCATAAAGTTAGGACGAGTTACTAGTCCTAACTCGAGATAGGACTTAGCGCTTTGTGAAATCGGCCCCAGGTCCAGGAAGAGCTGAAGATTAATGACGTTGGAGACCGTGTGTCTCAAGAGCTATTAGAATTGCCCTGACAACCTACAATATATAGCTGTGGAACATAGAAACATAGATCGTTGTTCTGTCTTTGAGAAACGTCCAGCTGGGGTCGAAGAATGTCGGGCCCTCTGAATTTCCAACACATGATGCTTTGCTGAAGCCTGAAGGCCTGCTTTCCGTCTGTACACCTTGCCCCCGTCAGTGAGCGCAAGGTGAAATAATCTCAGCCAAGAAGTTTCACAGCAATCCCTTGCTGCTTGTGTCTCACCCGATATCGGATATTCGGCACACTGTGATGTCCTTCTTAGCTATGGTCTTCAACGGAAGCTTATCCTGAGGAGAGAAGAATACAGACGCCGGGTACATTATCTTGCGGCCACAGAGAAAGTCCTTTGTCAGATTTGTCAGATGCTGCGCTGTGCAGATATGGCAGCTTAACGCCTAATTACAATATGGGTCTTTAATTAATTAAATAATCACGCTGCGTCCCATTTGTCTGATCCCCGAGCTGCTGTAGCCAGGTTTACAACCATTTGAAGTTTGCATCAGAATGAAAGCGGGGGTGTAATCCATGGAGATACACGGCAGCTGATGGTTGAATTGCTAATGTCAGGTGCCCCCAACCCGACAAAGACTACAGTAGCTGACTATTTGGGAAGCCACCATCTAAGGGTAGGATAGCTCAGATGGGAGAGCGCTGGTAGTACATATATGTGAATCCAGAGGTCTCTGGTTCAAGTTCTAGTCAAATCAATGTTTTCTTTGCCAATTTTTTGATTTGTTCAAAAGTTCCTGGTCGGTTTTTCCTTTGATTGTTAGAGTGAAATTATCAATGGTTAGTCAAGGGCCTTGCTGCTTTGGTTTCCTTTCAGCAATTCGCACTGACATCCCAGGCCTTAGAGGACAAGCTACATTTGTACTTAACCACTTCGCGCCGAGACCTCCGAATCCGGAGGTCAATTGGATTGCCTATGTAACGGGGCCCTCCGAATCCGGGCACCACTATTGTCCACATTCTAAACAAAGACTCTTTTCAGCTTAGAACAAAGCAATACAAATCAGTACAAAGACCCTTTTTGACGCAAGTTGCCACATGAATTGCAAGATTAGCAGCAGTAATTGTGCAATTGTGGGACTTTTACTGTGGAGGATCGAGGGATACCGCGCTGCAGCTGAAAGCACGCGGGGGACATTGTCTTTGCATGCCACACAGCCCAACGGTCGTCGGTCTGGCATTGGAATTCCCCCCACATCCTTTACCGTAATCTGTACGCTCGTTTGTGGCCGACCAACTCGAAGATTTGACTGCCTGGAGTGGAGGCTGGAGTCTGCGGTCAGGGATTGTCAGCAGCGTACACGCACGCACACACACGTCCGTTACGGTCCATTGACGATGCACAAAGGGCCCTTTTTTGAACGGATAATCTCTTGACAAAAGCCACAACGACGTCCGAATTGTGCCAGGTTTTACTCTCTTGTACCCATAGTATACTCTAATCGATTTATTTCACATAAATATATTGTTCCGATTGTTTTAGCGAGATTTGAAAATGATGCATTGTTCAAAAACCCCCGTATGGCGGTCATCGGCGCTGAAAAAAAAAACCGGCGCGAAGTGGTTATCCACACATTCTAGGCGAATACTCCGTTCTAAACCGGATGACCCTGCTTCGCATCCAGTGACAAAGCCCAGCATGTATTGACAGGTTTTTGTGTGACGGGGACAAAGGCTGTGCAGTCAAATTTTCTTGTCTTTTTTCACAAATTTTTCCCATTTGTTTTCCCCATGTTTGTTTCAAAAGTGATGTTTGAACGATTTTGTTCTACTTTGGCTTCTCATAGGTATTCGCATTCAAGACTCAATGAGCTACCTATAAGTACATGTATAGTGCTGAGCCCCAATACATAGACAGGCACTTACTGTGGAAGATTTGTAGTAAGCTAAGCCTTGATCGTCGAGAATGAAAAATCGTCGTTTCCAGTTCTTCCTCTGTAGAGCAAAGATAGAACGTACTACCGGTATGTTTTATCAAACAAATCAACTGTACATTTTGGCACTGAGTCATAATATAAGTTTCCACTTGCACACAAGAACAGACACAGCACAGCACAGTATCTGTTTATGAGTTGTTTATGAGGAAATACCAAAAATTGGTCGAGGTCAAACGATAGCATCCACACGTTGTCTGATCCAACATATGCATGAAATAGCACACCTGTGAAAATGTCAGCTCAATCCGCCAACCGAGTCTCCAGAAAATCGCGAAAACCGCTTAATTTGTTTCACGAAAATGCAGCATTAAACGTATTGTTCCGAAAAATAATTTAGATCTCAGGGTGAGACGTAAATGATTTCTTTACTCTTTTCTCCAAAAATACAGCATTTTAGACAGAAATATTTCAGTGCGAGGTTTCTACTGATAACCATCTTCAAACTGTATAACTGTGTAAATCTGTGAACAGTTCTGTTTTCCGACCTTACCAATGTTGTGTAGGGGCTTTAAATTCCCTCCCCCCCCAAAAAGGGGTATTTGAAACCCAGTTCAAAGTTGAGAGAACTTGGTTGCCATTACCACTCCTCCTTGCTTGACGCACCAACCCGACTTAATCATGTTCCTGCCCGGGAAGGCGCTGGGAAGGGTCTTCTCTCCAAGGCTGGTTGGCGAGGCTGAGCGGGGCCATGACCTGGCCCTCAGGCTAGCACTCTCATCCTCACTGTCCGTCTCACTGTGTTCACACTGAAAGGAAAGGGGGAAAGATGAACGACTCATAGTCACGTACACAAATCTTGCTTACTGACTTGAATGACCAAAATGCAAAACCAATGACCAAAACTGCAAGAAAGTAGAAAAACCTGATGTTTGGAATGCTACCAGGGCCTTTCTCAAAAGGCAGCAAGGTCCTGCTAGGATTGAAACGTCAGACCCTCTACTTGAATCTTTTTTTTAAAACCTCTCCACATGATTTGTCTCCCTTCCCCCTTTCCAGTGCCTTCTTGTGAATTTCATATCGCTCGGCCAATTCCATGTCAAGCAATAGATGAGAACAAAGCTTAAGAATTTCATGGGGCAAAAAAAGAAGAAGAAATGAATGGCCACAATGAGTATTGGAAAACCTTGGTTAAAGCCCCTAAACAACATTGGTCGAGGTCAAAGAATAGCATCCATACGTTGTTTGATCCAACATATGCATGAAATAGCACACCTGTGAAAATTTCAGCTTGATCCGCCAACCGAGTCTCAAGAAAATAGTGAAAAACCGCTTCATTTGTTTCGCGAAAATGCAGCATTCAATGTCATACTGTTACAAAAAATAATTTAGATCCCGGTGAGACGTAAACAAATTATTTTACTCTTTTCTCACAAAATACAACATTTTAGGCAGAAATACTTCAGTGCGAGGTTTCTACTATAAACCATCTTCAAACTGTATAAGTTTCATGTAAATCTGTGAACATTTCTGTTTTTCGATGTTGTGTAGGGGTTTTAACAGATAGTGCTTCATAGGGATATGAACATGGAATCACCTAGTCACATGAGACAACATTGTTTGGAAAAGAGTAATTTAGACACTTTTCCAGGGAAAATAGAGGGCAAAAGGTATAGAGGAAGACCAGCAACATCTTGGTTTCAAGATATAAATGAGGACTGAGTTGATGAGCTGCATCTCGTCTGGCACCTGATGGGAAAGGTTGGCATGTGCTCATTCATGCCACAGTAGAGCAATGTATGCCAACTGACTAAGAGGGAATTTCATAAGCAAGCCCCAGCCACCAATTTTCCATTTGATATGCACATACATGTATATTGAAATTGTACCATGTAACTTGCATCACCACATGGTCAATTGACGGTGACATACATGTATGTACTTGCAGCACAGTTACACATGGTACATCATAAGCAAGTGCACATTTGTTCATGTACTTACAAACAAACAGGATGCAAAAACAAAGCTACATGTACATGTGTATGCACAATTGCACATGTTCATGTACATGTACATACAGTACATGTATGCAGCAAGGAAAATAGTAGTTAGTACATAAACACCAGTACATATATGTACTACACAAATGCAAAATCATGATGCATATACTATACATGTACATGTACATGTATATACACAAACAAGATGATTTGGGTGACACACAGATTTTCCATGGTTTCATCCACACAAGTTTCATCCACCAAACCATGATGTGAATAGTACTGAGCAGTACATGTGCCCAATCAGGAAAGGAAAGTAGAAAAGGAGGAAACCCGACATGTACCACATAGCTGAGATGCTAGAATACACACAAATGATTTGCAATGAGTAAAATTAAATGTATTCATGAGGTATGTACATATACACTGTACATGTACATGTGTGATTGGGAATAACAAGTCAACCCTGAGATCACAGATTAGCATGCACAGAAATGATGTCAATCTTTGGAGCAAAAGCGTGCACAAATTCATCATGCTTATACAAAAGATATGTAAAGATATGTAGCTGTGTTAGTCTAACCGATGAGTGTATTACAACTCAAAAAGTAACTATTACTAACTAGTCGGAAATAGTGCATGCTTTCATAGAGACAATGAGTTGCATCTATTGTAGCTATGGAAGCTCATGCACTCTCACCAACTGCCAAATCTTCTTGAGTGCTTTCCTTAAATTTGTTTTTATGGCTCATAAAACAAACAAATCGCAGCACTCATGAAGCCAAAGAGTGCTGCTTGACACTGCTTGATGTGTTTTAGTATTCTGCATATATGCCTGTGTTATCTCAAAAGAAATTAGAAATGTTATCAGCATCACACATGTCCATACGTTGACCACTACATACATGTACATGTACAGGTACACATACAGTACATAGAGTTGTAAGTTGCCTATTACCGGTATACACATTGCACATGCACACTGTATAGTAATGCATTCACAGCATACCCTGTACATACATACATACATGTACATGTATGCACTGCACATGTACATGTACAGACATACCCTTGAGAGTACCCTTGCCACACATGTATGAGGAAAAACAACAGAAGCAGTAGTGAGAGACTTTGTGTTGCAACAAGAATTGAATTGAACAGATCAGATACCCACACCAGGTTTAATGATCCATGCAAAAAAATATCAAAAGTTTCTGAAAAGGTTTCTGCAAAGGTTTACAACATTTTATTGTTTGCTTCTGAATGGAAGCGGGGGTTGGGGGTGATCTCTGGAGATAAATGGTAGTTAATGGTTGAATTGCTTCTGACTGGCACCCTCACCCTGGCAAAGACTAGTTGACGATTTGGGAGGCCAATATCTAGTGGCCGAATAGCTCAGATGGTAAGAGCGCTGGTAGGTTAATCCAGAGGTCTCAGGTTCAAGTCTCAGTACAGTCAAACTACTGGGTTTGTTTCAGCAAAAGAATGACTTGTAGTACTTGTATCAATTGCACACAAGACACCTTCAACCATCAACAGGGTACCAGCCCCACATGCATTCACACTGTCATGCTACACTCTTACATATTTGACTAGAGTATTTTGTACATGGTTAAATACCAGTTGACATGAAGCATACAAAAAAAATCATCCAAATGCTGTTCAGTGACTAGGACCAATCCCAATGATACTAGGTGTACATGTACAGTTTGTATCATGTACATGGTTGGTGGACTAACATCATTTTAACAGTGTGAACATGTGATATACAAAAATGTTGCAAACTGCTTACTGACTAAAATTACCAAAATGTAAATCTAAAATTTAGTGGGCCTGACGTTTCGATCCTAGCAGGACCTTTCTCAAAGGCAGAAAAAGGTCCTGCTAGGATCGAAACGTCAGGCCCACTAAATTTTAGTGTAAACATGTGTGTACATACAGTACATGTATACACTGTACCCCGGTTTATTATGTATGGGTGGTAGACTTACATGTACATGTACATTTATACATACACTGGACATATGTCATCCAAAATGGTAGTGGGGGTGCATATAATATGTGTTATGTACTATGTACATGTACATGTACTGTATGTTTGGTTGGTGTGGTTGGTACATGTACATGTACTGTACATGTACAGTAGACCAGTGCCATCCCCAATGGTACACATGTGTATACTGTACCGGTACATGTACAGGTGTGTAGTTGGTAGACAAGAATCAATCACATTCACAAAGGTGCACACGTACATGTACATTACATGTAAGTGCATGTGTACAGTATGCGTCGTTGGTACACACACAGTTCCATCCCCATACATGTACATGGAGTGTATGGTTGGTAGACATGGGTCAAGCAATTCCAATGGTACTTGTACATATGCACAATGGTACATGTACATGTACAGTACATGCACACATACATGTACATCCATGTGTGGTTGGCAGTGGGTACATGTACCAGTGTACAGTAGACTAGCACCAATCGAAATGGCATGCAGTACATGTGCATGCATGTGTGGTTTACAGATCCACATTGCTACTGTATACAAGCGTACTGTACAATACATTTACATGGTTTGTAGACTACGTGTACAGTAGTTCTATCCCCAATGGTACTGGGTACATATACATTCATCTATGCTAGACTACCCACACCAATGGCACATGAAGCGGTATGCATGTATGGAAGACTGTACATATACACCTGTACCTCTCAGGATGCATCAAAACAAAAAGCAACACTTAAACACAAGATACTGTACAGATGTGCAGAAAATAAAGGCAGCATTCTACAAGGCTAGCTGCATGATAACTGACAACATGTAGACGAGAGATTTGGTACCTGGGTAGTGCTGAACGTGGCCAAGCTATCGGTGCAAGGAAGAGTCGCTCTCTTCTCGCTGCTCTTCACGGTGAAGATAAGCATGGTAATCAATGTATGAGGTACAGTCACGAAAACAAAATGACACTGGGATCCATCCATGATCATCCCTGCCCGTACATGTACGCCTACAGAGTGGAAGGCTTGCGGTGACGCTGCGAAACATCTCTTGTGAGACAAGAGTGTGGCTCAGAAAAGAGCCAGTAACTCAACTTGCAGTATGTACTCTGCCTGCCATCTGTTTCCACTCTTCTGCAGTCTCCAGAGTACACACTGTCCAAAATGTTGAGTTACCAGCTCTTTTCAGAGCAGTGTCATCACTCATCACTCATCACAAACCTTCCACTTGGTCCTTCCACCAATTGATGCAAACCTTCAAATCTTATCTACTTCTACAGACTTGGAATTAGGAAATATTGGGAATTGGGATACACAAAGTAATGGCTCACCTGTTCACAACTTTACATGTAACTTGTTCAAGTACAAATAGCAAGTGTCATCAGTGCTTTCATGAACATTTCATCCTTTTCTAGCATAGCAATTGCATATGTAACACACCTTGGCTATGTTCAGACACCGTACTACGGAGACCGAAAAAGGTCTATCATTTGCAGTCACAGCGGGAGGTAAACATTTCATTGCAAACCCCTTGCGTTCATACTCACTGAGTTCAACTGAAAACAGTCTATCTCTGGTACTAAGAGGTCACACACGTTGCTTGACCCTGAATTCCAACTTCCCTTAATTGACGCGATTTGGGCAGTGACATAAATCACCGGTTATGTAATGTGCACGCTAATCTGCCTAAACCGGATGTGGTTATGAGATAGACAGTTCAGACATGTTAAGGTTTGTAGACCGGTCTACGTAGACCGGTCTTCGTAGTCTAGTCTACCCCTCCTCGGCGGTCTAAGATAGACCGTTTGTAGTACCCAAAACGGTCTACGCAGACCGTTCAGACACAACTAGATAGACCCTTTTCAGTTTAAACTGAAGATAGCCCACTTTTAGTACGGTGCCTGAACGACCCCATTGAGTCCAGTGTAATCCAGTCCTGAAGACTGTAATCAGTATCACTTCATGTTACATGTGTATCAACCTGAATAAAAAATCTTGAGACAAGCACAAGTTTCAAAGGACTACTTTTAAAGGGCTTCTTTTCTGCTCCCTGGATGGATAATTTGTAAATGCACAAACAGTACATCTACATTTTTGTGTACAGAACATTTATGTGTACATTTAAGTACATGTATACGTCCCTCTATCAATATGTACATGTAAAATACCAGTAAGAAGTTTCCCATACACTTGGTGGTAAAATAATCACTTCCAATTGTACATCTCTCAACCATGTCAACCATCTACGGTACTCTTTAGACAATGACCCCGACATTTTCCTCGTTCTAATCCCCAAATGCTGTGTAACTTTTCCAGTACTGTCTGACTGTTTGTACATGACATACCGTAATGCATGATGCATGCATGTATAGTGCTTTACATGCATGCACAGTGCAGATGTACAGTACATGTACAGTACATTATACAGTACATTATACAGTACATTTACAGTACATTTACAGTACATTACAGTACATTTACATGTACCGGTACATTTACATGTACACTGTACCGGTACATTTACATGTACCGGTACATTTACATGTACCGGTACATGTACATCTACACTAGTTGCACGTCACGTGTACATACATGGTTTGTACCCGGTACACTGTACCATGTACGGTACTGTACATGTACATGCGCATGTAGTGTACATATGTACATTGTATGTACATGTAAAGTACATGTACATGCTCATGTACATGTACATGTACATGTTTATATGCACAGTATTATGTGCAGTGCAAATTGTAAGGATGCATGAAGTACATGCACATATGCTGGGGACTGGAGTTCCTGCTGGTTTTTAGAGGGCCTGAGGTTAAAACTGATCATTTGAGTCACTGTACATGTACATTTAGGTTGATGATTCATGGATCACCGATTAGAAAGGGGATGAATGAAAAGCGCCATGATGCACAAGTGTCTGAATAGAGAGATGGGAAGAAAGCTTGATGTGTGTTTGTAGTCTTTCTCACTTTTTCCTAGCATGCTTCTTGGCCACAGAAATGGCACGTTCTGAAAAGACACACGTATTGTAACAATTTACAGTACTAGGGTAGCCCATGAAAGCTGCGAGGTGGGTTTTTAATATCATACAGGTCAAAACCCTGCAGGAGACAATCCTTACTTTGGCCCAGGGCTGGGGCAAGCCTTCCCACAGGGTGATGGCAATGTAGTAAGTGAGAAGAGATGACACTGCTTCAATTAATTGGAGCCTGAGCTGGACTTCACTCAGGCCTTATGATGCATCATGGCCCGACTAACAAAGGACAACCTTTTCGCAGGTTTTGACAGGCTATGTTTATCTGTGCAGCGCATCGTCGTCTTGCGATTGGTCGTGAGCGACTGCGAGTCAGGCGACACTGGCCGCTGGTCATGCAGGCATAACCGTACTCTTATGCAGCATGCACGCATTCCACACTCACCCTCTTCCTCAGCTCTAAGTATACCCGCCGTGGGGCATAGATTTTCCAATTAAAGGAACTCTGTTGAGGGGGGGATTCAGTCAACAATGACAGTGCATTTAATGACGGCAGAGTTTAACTCTCAGGAAGCTCCTAGTAAGGTACGGTATAGCAGTCTACGGACTACGGTGTCATAAGGGGACAGTCACTCAGACAGGCTAGCACATGTACTGTATGCACTTCAACTTCTGGATTCAATGGAAATTTTTCCCCTGAATAATCTACTGTGAGGCAGCACCTCTCACACGTTTGACGGACCACCACAGGTTATTGTCTCCAAAACTTGCCACCTCAGGGGTCAGAATCATGCTTGCAAAAATTTAGCACTAGCACCTACATGTATAGTATGTGCAAAGGCCTGTTGCAGATATGCTTCCTTACACATTATTGTATGTTTCTCCATATTACAGTGCTTTAGACCCATTCCCTATCCAACCTGTGTCCCATGGAACTTCAACATACACATACTGTACATGTATGTGCTTGTAGCACATCCACAATATGCCAAAACCTGTCTACTGAGCGAATGATCAGTTGCCACCTCAAAATCACAAAATTCCAGGAGCAACCGTGATAGCAAAGATCATCTAACTAGACATGGGGTGGATTTCACAAAGCCTTATGATGCATCGTGACTCAACATAAGACGGATAACCCATCGTGATACGCCGTATGGTTTCTGTGCGTCGCCCATCGTCTTGCGATTGATCGTAAGTTACAACAAGTTTGGTGAAATCGACGCCAGGACTTGAGCCGGAGACCTCTGGCTTAACGTACACTGTATCAGTGTCCCTATCCCTACCAACTGAACTATCCAGCCCTCAGATGGTGGCTTTCCCAACAGCGATTTGCTTACACTTACAGTCAGCTACTGTACATGTACACAATGTCACTGACAAACCCCTCCCCATTAGAAAATATACAAGAGGACAATCCCGTTCCCTGAACACTATCCCATGACATAATTGAGCCAGTCCTACAGGGCAGACAGGCAGAGCCCTGTCAGCCTGTGCACCATACGTGCATATACAGCATATACAGCAATTGGACTAGCAACTCGAGGATGAAAACGTCAGTAGGCTGCAATCTGAAAAAAGTCACAAACACTTCCACAGGATGACTTCACTGTACACATGTACATGCATGATCATGATGATGTGAGGATTAGACAATGTGTTACAGTTGCTATGGATGCATGGAAATTCATGGGTAGGACTCCTGCGCTCATTTTCAGTAGAGTCATCATCAAAACATACGACCAATCGCAGGACGATATTAAGCAATGTACCGAAACCACACAACCTATTACAACTTTTGATGGGCTACATGTACATGGCAGTCTGTGGAATGTGGCAGGACTGCTGCATAGTCCAAAGGGCATACGGGTGTACATGTACATGTACTTCCAAAGTCCGAACGGAGTTGTGAAAGCCGTCTTTGGGATGTAACTCTCTTCTAAATAACATGCATAATAAAATGAGGCTATGTGAAATCCACCCTCGGTATCAGTACACACGTACGTGACGTACATACATATACATGTACATGTACCTACCCCCCATACATTTAACTGTGCAAATGTAAAACATACTTAGTACATGTACACATGTATATCCCCAAGCAAGCCTCTACATCACGCACACTTGTGTTTGAAAAACACACTAAGATACCGGTACTTGTTTAACATTGTCTGCTTTTCCACAAAGTGAAAAACCATTTTCAATGTTGTAACATTAAAAATGGCATTATAAATCCACACCTCAAGAAAGGAAGGCATACCTGTACCACTGTACTCTCATCTCATAGATCCTCACATCACAAAAACACTTTTACACTATCCAGGCCCAAATACCTTTCGAAAAACGTTATCAACTTTCAAAATGCTCTTTCCAAATTGCATCTTTTTCACTGCGTGGATGGCTTTGCCAGTTCATGAAAATGCTGATAGCATGCCACAAATGCGCTCATTCATACAATGTGTCATGGATGTGAGGAAATGATCAAGAACATGATTTGTCAAAGGATAATGATTGTTTTGTTTTTTCCATATCATCAAAAACATTTATTCACAAGCACATGACCATGACACTATTTAACATCTACATTTGTAAACCGTGAAAATGGGGTGAAAATGTCATTTAGCCATGAAAAGAAAATTCACCGTGTTTTCACCTGTATTCATGGCACACAGTTAGCCAAGTCTTTTTCACGATGTTTTCACCAGTGGTCTCCAAGGCCACATTCCTGGTGGTAAATGGCTAGAGGCAATTTAGAAGTCTCTGGGAGTGACAGTTACAAGGACATCATACAGTACCTCTATGGGGGCTGGTGGTCCCTACTGGTAATTGAATTAGCCATCCCTCAAGTCTTGAGCTTGCCATCTCGTTAGTGACCAGAAGATGTCCTTATCTGGTCAGAGAGGCGATTAATTTCACAGTGAATTCACTGTAAAATGCACCATGAAATCACAGTGACTTTTTAGTTTCACGGCAAAATGACATTTTCACCCCTTTTTCACGGATTAGATGTTCATAGTATGACAGGCATGTACACATGTACTGTACATGTGCAGTACATGTATGCACAGTAAATGCACATGTACCGGTATGTACTGTACATGTACCAGTAGTGTACGTGCCATGTACATGTACATTTGTACACGTACATGCACATGTACAATGTACAAGCCCATGTACCAAGTACATGTGCATGTACATTGTACATGTATCGAGTTTTCATCAGGTACACGTACACTGTACATGTACAGTGTGACATGTACTTAGACAGCATGTATGCATGGGCCACACAAGTATACAAATACACATGTGACCATGCATCCCTATAACACACATGATTCTACCCTTCACATGTAAACTGCACATACCAGTAAAGTAATACAATAAACGTTGCTCACTGGTCACTGACTTCACTGACCAGAATAAAAATCTCCAAAATTTTGACGGCCCAACGTGGTATCAATGACAGATAAAAGGATACCAGTTTTCCTCCTATGTCTTTCTTCTGTCATCTGTATCCTCTTGCCTTTCATCCTTCCATCTTCCATGTGATGACGTAAACTACATGTACTCCCAACAAATAATAATTGCTCTCTGTGCGTAGATTTCTAGCTGCAATCGCAAGCTAGCAGGTTTTACAGTTTTTTGCAATGGGGCATTGGGGTACCTGGTTACATGTAGATCAAACCATTTTCTCTCAACGATTTACTTGACTAATCTATTTGATACGCAAATATAGGCCTAAAACTAGGAAATTTGTAAATCGAGAAAACTGTAAAAAATTGAAATGTGACTCGTGACTCAGACTCAACCTTAGTGACTCGGAACTCAGACTCTAATTAGATGACTTGGGAATCAGACTTGAGTCTCAACCTTTGTGACCAATGAATCGAGACAGTCTTTGTGACTTGGGACTCAGATGCGAGGCTCAACTTTTGTGGCTCGACACTCTAGACTTGGTCTTTGTGACTTGGGACTTGGACTTGAGTCTCAAGTTGTCTCAACCTTTGAGACTCGTGACTCAAGACTCGTTTTTTGTGACTTTGGACTCATACTAATACTCAAGAGTGTCAAGAGTCTCAACCTTTGCGACTCAACACTCTAGACCTGGCCTGGATGAGTCTGGGACTCACACCTGTACTTGGGAAACGTAACTCAGACTTGGACTCAAATTCAGACTCAATATTTTGTGACTCGAATGCGAGCCTGTGACACCCACCTCGACAGCTTTCCGATGCACAACTCCCCCCACGATCTCTGTGGTGTAGCTCAGACCTCGGACAGGGGACTTGGGTGAGGTGTTCGCCTGGCTGTTGGCCTTGTCTATGTCCAGCCTTAATGGACCACCAACCTTGGAGGGTTCTGTCACAGGGACCTGTATGGGAACAAAAAGGGGCATTCATTTCTTCTTCTTTTTCAGAAGTATCCTGAAATCAGACCTGCATGCCAACTCATTATTTGGCAGCCATCTCAAGGGAGAGCTAGAAAGTGTGGTTGTTGTAGGATGACCTATGTCAAATATGCTGACGCGAGACATGGGTCTGAAGACTCTGAATGAAAGTAATGGACTGAAATCTGCTGTGCTAAACAGGCTAGCGTGGAGAAACCTGAGTAGACATTGGTTAATGAATTACATTATTATTTGTGTGCAGACCACATTACAAAATATATTCAAAAATAGCCAATTTCATGGCTGGACTACATACACTGTGCACTTATGCAGTGTGCACATATACTGTACATGTACTATTGAAGTGTTCGTGCACATAATTATGATTTTTGCACATGAACGTAGAGTGGGTGATCACATTACAGTACACGAACAATGCCCACGAATGCAGTAGACACACAGATCCCTGTGAAAGCAGCGCTACACATACGCATATGTACATGTATGCACAATGCACGTGAATTAAGCAGAGATGAGCTTATAAAAGTGACAAGATTCCATGCTTGATCTCTATGACTGCTGCATTCCACATACTACAGTACATATAGATGTAGTACATACCCGGTATATGTCAGTACATTAGCAGAGATTTAGCTTATCAAAAAGGACAATTCCATGAGTTGGTGTCTATCTTGTAGCATAAGGAAGGTACCTCGTTTTTTGCATATTTCCATGACATTCAAGGATTCTTTTAAAAGAGGTATGTACTGTACTTACTGATTCCATTAACACGTTTGTTAATTGGAGTCCTTCAAGAATAATTCATCAAGGAATAAGTTACAGTCACTTAAGATGTAACGTAAGTTACCATTGCATTGCTCTGGTGCACTGGCGCACGTACTGTTCATGTACAATGTGTACCTGTATCTGTCAGTAAACTATTGTAATTCATTGTTCGTAATAGTAAACTGAGCGTCTGCAAAATGAGATAGAAATTAGAAATATCCGCATATTCCATAAGAGGGCATTCTCAAATAACACCTGTGGAGAGGTGCACACTTTCATATCACTGTGCGAACAATACATCATGTAGGAACTCATAAGACGAATATGGCCACAAGAAAAGCAGCTTCTAGGAGGAAAGAAATGAACCAATGAATGTAATGAATCAATATCAAACAGGACTACAGTAGGTGAGCCGTGTACATTTCTCAAAAGGAAGTTTCCATTTTTAGTTTAGCCCACTAGCTGCCAAAGCTACACTGTACATGTACATATACCTGTGATGAGACTCTGGAATAATGAGTCATCATGATCGGGGAACTTAACAGTACACCACAAAACCTCTTTTTATTTCGAATTCAAGAATCCAATATAAAGTTTCCAATTGGCAAATATGACAGACTTTTTCTCTCCAACAAATTTCAGTCGAATTCAGGACTAACCTTCCGATCCTAGGGCCGGACCTTTTGTCAAAGGCGAGCTTTCAAAGGCATACAATTCTACCTTTGAGAATGCCCCTGCTTGGATCGAAATGTCGGGCCCTCCCTTAGAGCTCTATAAATAAACTACAGTGCGCGCTCGTTGCGTGACCAGTGCCGACAAGGAGACTGCAACGCCATTACCAAAGTCGAAAGTGCTGCGGACCTGCAAGGAATCCGGCAGGGTCCGGGGCCCCGGGCCCTTAAATTGCACGGTGAACGGCCCGGCTTTTCCCCATTCATATCACGCGCGATTGCCACTGACACTTCGAGCTGAAGTTGCCCTCTTTGGCAATGGCGGATGCGCATCCACGTCGGCACACGTTTGTACCACGCGCTGATAGGAGAGTGCACATTCTAGTTTATTTAAAGAGCTCTATGGGCCCTGCACATGTGGGAGGGTTTTAACTCACAGTTACTCGGCACGCTTTGTTCAGGCTCAGCACCCAATCCTCCATGTCCTGCTGATTGTCTGCCTTAAAATAGTAATTCTTGGAAGGTATAGACACCACTTTTATGGAGCACCGTCGCACAGCAGACATACAGAAAGCAAAACAAAAAAGACAAAGCACAAATTATCAATCTGATCAGTAAAAAACAACACATTAACTGTTCAACTGGTGAAGAGTCTTTGTCGAAAGAAAGCAAAACCCTCCCGGAAATTTGATTTTTCTTAGGAATGCATGCAACGGAGATGCATTTCATAAAACAGTGAACAGTACATGTAACACACTGCACGTCCATGTACAATACACCCATCCAGTAGGCCACGCCCCTTGACAAATTGACCAATCACAACACGCGATTTAAGATCCAACAAATTGACGCCATTTTGTTCAACATAAAGTTATATTTTGTATTCTTTACTACACACTTTTCGTTGTGTTTACTTTTGTTTCGTATAAATACCAGGCATTTCCTTTGAAACCTGAGTTTTATCCTTAACCATGGTCAAGCGGTGTTTATTGGCTTTTTATTTTCATTGTACATGTAATTCTGATTCTTGATATCCTGGCAAGAGAGGAAAGGTAAATGTTGGGCCTTTTCCAAAACCAAAGTACAACGGAGAGAAGTGCTTTCGGTGGTTGTGGGCGTGCAGTGGATGCACACGGCGTGTGGGTGATCGTGACACATTGTATGCATGTGCATGGTTGCTTGGCCGTTGCTATGGTGGGCGTGGCCTACTAGTACTAGATCGGTTTATTGTCAATACCGTACACATTATTTACTGCCTATACTACTGGACAGTAGACACCTTAGTACTCTTATCCTTCCTGCATGTATTCAGTGCCCCTTGCAAACAATGGAAGTGACCATTTTGGACAGACCTACAATTTTAAACGTACTGTAGAGTGTGCCAGGTATACCGGTACATGTACTGATGTGTGAAATAGTCTCAACAATTTCTCAAAGGTCCTGCTAGGATCGAAATGTCAGGCCCATTAATTTTTGACATTTTTCATTCTGGTCATTTAAGTCAGTAAACAGTTTGCAACATTTTTGAATTATATAAATAGTCTACAGTGTTACATCATGTGTACATGTACATGTATGTACATGTACATGTATACATACTGTACATTGTTCAGTACATACTTGTACATGTACTGATATTACTACTAGTGGTAGACATTCATACAGGTACATGTACTGTTCAGCCTCCAGGTGTGCACGTACATGTACGTACATGTACATGCACATGTACAGTACTACACATGTATCATACATGTACATGTACATGTACCGTACTACACATGTACATGTACATGTACAGTACATGTACACATGTACATGTGCATGAACATAATGAGCAGTACCTTACAAACTTGTACAGTGTACATGTACATTTATGGAGTGATGTACATGTACAGTATGTGTGTACATGTACATGAACATGTATAAAGTATTACAATACCAACATGTTATGTACATGCACACTTACCGGTAATGTACACAAACATTTTAAGCACAGAACATACAACTGTACACATGTACATGTACATGTACATGTATTAAACCACTGACGCCCCTGGAAAAAATACATACACTGTGCATGCATAATAATTATACATACTAGTACATAATTGTAGCATCCGGTAGGCCCCCCTATACGTAAATGTACCGGTATACCATGTATACAGTGTACAATCTACGTGTCATGTACAATTTCACGTCCTGTGCATACATGAACTCATGAGCACATACATGTACATGATATACATGTACGAACAAGAGGCTAAGTTGGAACACATACCAGTAGACATACTATAATTATGGGTGTTCCATACATCTTTACAACTATACGTACATGGTATAGGCCTACTGCTTCATACAGAATTGATTGCTGGTAAGCACAAACGTGAGTGTAATCATACATGTACATGTATATGTACATGTATACAGTACTGTACATGTACATGTCCTGTATGAACACAGTGTACATGGCATGCTATATATATACATTGTGCAGTTTCTGCTTTAAAATGTCATTTACCGGTAATCATATACATGTACATGCAAGTGAAACTATGACTGCTACATATGTACTTGTGTTTCATAAAACATAGTCTCATCACAGATGTAGAAAAATTGAGGTGATGCACATTTGCGAAAACTGTAAACTAGTGTATGAAATTAGGGAAACACAAAACTGTACATAATTATTTGAATCCGACCGATGTGATAAACATTGACGTGAGCTTTGTTTTTAATTATTTGTTTTCGTGTGTATTTTGAATGGTGTTTGCTTTGGGGGCACTTTGGAGAGACAGACCGTCAAGCTTGATTTTAATTTAGTCCACATTTTGCAAATCCTACAGGGTGCTGTTAATTTTGTCTCATTATTAGGCCTAATCAATATTCTGTGTGGCTTTGTTTAGTATTCTTGCATGTTTTGTGTTCCTCCCTATGAAGTAATGAATGAAATGAAATGCACGTGCTGTGCACTCCATGTAGTACATCACACAATCAGGTATCGTGACATACGTGTGCAGTACATTGTGGGAGGATAATGCACTGTCATTTGGCAAAGGTGGGACTACAGCACAGTGGCACAAGAGACTTTTGACAGTTGCCAGTATGTACTACATGTAGCTTGTCCCAGATGCAAATGATTCAATTGGCCATTTCCTGGTTTGCCAACACCAGTCGGGGACCGGCTGAACAAGGCACGCACGTACTGTAGTGCCAGCCCGATTCACAAGTGGCGCTGGGCTAGAGCATGTCCAAGCAAAACCAACTCGAGCAAACATCAACTGTGGAGTGTGCACGCATTTCCTGGTAGGAGACGGAGCAGGTCTTTGGCACACATGTCCAGTACACAAATATGTATATCATGATCATCCACATGGATGCACAGTCTGAAGGGATGGTTAGTGGGCAAAGGCCTTCGGCAGTTCCCCTTTGCCCTTTGATCTCACCCTACCTGCTCTCCCCTTAGTCTGTTTGTCCTCTGTCTGGAATCCATTTCCATGTTTACTCACCCTGTCCTATTGGGTTTTTTTGTCTCTGTCATTCTGCCTTTGAGAAAGGTCCTACTAGGAGCGACACGCCGGGACCAAATTTTGATATTCGCCTTTTGGTCACTGTAGTCAGTAAGCAGTTTGCAACATTTTCAGCATATATAAATAACTTTAGGCTACATATCTGCTATAGAAAGCTACCAATAGAGAATTGTGGCATAACATAATTGCCTACATGTACGTCAAGTCTTGGTCAAGAGGCCTAGTGAGGAGATGATGAATGCTTCACAGCACTCTGCAGGATGTGGTTATGCATGCACGTACGTACACGACGCTCAGAGAGAAAGAATGAAAGACAAAAAGTCAAACATGTGTACTCACCAAAACAGAACTGCACTTTGGGTCTTTGCTTGGATGCATCTCTGGCCTGCAACGTGGTAGGACAAAGTTCATGGAAATTTTGAGAACCTTGTGAATACTTTTGGATAGTTTTCCTTCAGGGGTATTTCCTTCAGAAGCATTTAACCACTGACTGCCATGTTCAGTATGGCAATCAATGGTCAGCCGCTTCCGACTGGTGCCCCCACCCGACAAAGATGGTTTGACTTTTTGGGAAAGCCCCCACCTAAGGGCAGGATAGCTCAAGTGGTAGACAGCTGCAGTAAATTTCATCAAACTCATCGTAACTTACGATCGATCGCAAGACGATGAGTGATGCACAGAAACAATACAGTGTATCATGACTTCTGATGGGATATCCATCTATCCATCGTAAATTGAGTTACTTACGGCACATTGTAAGGCTTTGTGAAATCCATCCTCGGGGTGTTAAAACCAGAGACTTGGATCTACTGACTCACGCTTGAACTTGGACTCAACATGAAAAAGAAACTGTTTTCCCATACTCAGGCATGCCAGCTAGCAGCTATTGCGGAGTCATATCGGGGTATTTGGGTGCAGTGGTTGATAACAGTATTTTCCAGTACCAAAAGTCTACTTGACAATTACATTTCAAATACTGAGAGTAGGCCTACAACTAGTGAAAGTGGTTTGAGAGAAAAAAAATGAAATAGGCCTAATGGAGATTTTCCAATCGAGTCCTAACATCATTTGAAGGTGACAATTCACACAGAATTAAGACGCAACTTGTGTGACTCACAACAACGTCACAGACTCAACATTCATGACTTGGACTTGAACTTGAGTGATGGGGCTTGTGACTCAAAGTCGGATGTGCTGCACAAGTGTCCAAACTCCCCGTGCCAGGTGGCAGCTATTCTGTCACTGTCAATCTTTTGTTTGTCATTTCAAAAGATATGAGATAGCTGTGTTAGTCTAACTGATAAACAGAAGCACTCTAAGCTAAGGGTAGTACTTTAATCAAGACTGACCAGTTGAGAAGAGTGCATCAGCTTTCATAGCAACAACTTCTTCACCAGATGCACAGTAATATTAAGCAGCTGCATAAGATTTGAAGGATTGCATGGTGGAAGTACCAAGTGGAAGGTATGCAGTGACACCATGTAATACATCTCTTTTGAGACAAAGGGTGGCTCTGAAAAGAGCTGGCAACTCAACATTACTATGCCACTCGTCAGGGGACTGCTGGATTCCAACTACATGTACAGTATCATTGGCGGTAATGAAGTACTGGTACAGCGTACCGGTACATGAAGTTGTTGCTATGAAAGCCTACAGATGCACCTTTCCTAACTACATGGAGTTAGCATTGAAGTGTCATCCCTTGGTTGTCAATTACTCATTTCAAAGAGTCAAGGCTAAAGTGCAAATGCAATGTTTAAGTGCCCATTTCTACAGTCTCTGCCAGGAATTTCCCTTGAATATTAAGAGTTTGCAACCAATAATTGCCTCAACAGATGACTTTGGGCATACTGTGGATGTGCTATGTTGAAGTTTCATGGGTCACAAATTGGAACGGGAATGAAAAACAAACAAACCAGGCAACATGTGCAAAAAAAACATGCTCAAAAGCCCTTTGAAAATGATAAGGTGCTACTGCAGTTGTGTAAAAGGAGTACGATTTTGACTCTGAGGTGGCAACTTTTGGAGACAAATACCAAAAGAGGCCCATCAAACGTAAGGCAGGCCATCTCAGCAGTTTAATATGCAGGGGAATCTCTGGTCCCAGCACAAGGATGTTTCTGTACCATGCAATAAGCCTACATGTTAGTGCCCAGATATTGGGCATGTTGGGGTGAATCATAAAATAAGCTGTGTACTTTACATTTGATATCAGCGACAGCTGTATCTCGCCAACTGGAGGTGTGCCATCAGGGAGATTCTGCAAAGATACACAAGCGCAGCACATTTAAAAACTTTGAAGCCCCAAAAGGTCACTTTGAAGCTGTGCTCCCACTGGACTTTTGGTTGTCAAGCTACACACACATGTACCGGTGTGTACCGCAAAATGTGCTGAAGAATGACAAATTTCAATCCAATAGGAATGACAGGTAAACCATTGTCCCTGTCAAGTAACAGCAACCTTTCTGCTATGCGACTATGATGCATGACACTTCACCAACCAATTCACGGCAAAAAAAACCACTCTGCTGGTATGAAACAAAAGTCCAAGCGGGAACATTCTAGGCAGTATAACTCTTCAGAATGTCGCGGTAAGTTGCCAAGAGGTTGTGTCAGAAGAAAAAACAACATAGGAACACTGCTTCAACTTAACGTGTGCATATGTACGGTGTTGTGTATTTAACAGCCAACTTGAGCTTCGAGGTAACTACATGTAGTAGTCTAGTACATTATGCATCTGTTGAATTAAACAGAAAGCAATGTGCTGTATCAAATTAACCAAATGAAATCAACCATGTACAGGTGTGTAGTAAAAAGAATATAACAGACGAGATACAGTGTACAACCATTTGTCAAGGTCAAAGAATCGAATCCAAAGGTCCCTACTTTGTCTAACCCAACATATGCATGAAATGATACAACTGTGCTTATGTTCTATGGCTCAATCTGTCAACCATGTCATGAGAAAACAGTGGAAACAAACTTAAATGCTGACTTTTATTGAAATGTGTAGAGGGCGGTATTTGCAAAAAGGGCACCTTTGTTCCTGCGGGGACGATCGTTGGAAATCCATACAGAATTCCTCCTTTCTCACAAATGCCAGCTTTCCATCCATGGGCTACAAATTCACAGAATTCCTGATACATGTACCTTAACTAGCCTCCCGTTGGGTAGGTAATCATTCAAAATTTGGAATATGTCCGGAAGTCAGGCACTTTGCAATTTGTATACCCTCCTTTGCTCTGACAGCCCAAAAAGCAATGATGCATAGCAATGATGCAATGATGCAAACTTCACTTAATGTTTCATGCTTAGTACTTGTTCCGCTGAGGAACAATCTGTTATGACTTGATTTAGTAACGTTTATAGTTGAGTGGCGCACAAACAGGGGCCGCCCATATTGGGCGCTCGCGGCTCTTTAGAATAATGTATATTTTTATCACGCGACTATTTAGAATGATTTCTGTATTTTTTTGAGATTGCTGGACATTTGCCGATTACTACCAAAGATGGACGCACGTCCCTAGGCCTCGCCCTACAGTTATGCTGTATAACTGCAACTTGTGAGTAGTTAAAGTTTGATTAATCTCCAGATGTAATTATAATTATTATAGGCTTACTTGTTGGCACATTTGATTGTTTCCAAGGCATTTTCCAATCGAAAACCCGTTTGTTATCTAAATTGTGAATGAATCCTTCTGTAAACCACTGATGCATTGACATTAATTTGGAGTTGATTACGTATTCACTGCCGTCGGTTAGGGTAATTTCTTGTGCTGTATATCCTAAAATCCACTTTCTGTATCCTCCACTAACCGGTTTTCGACGATATAAGGACTTTTCATCAAACTGAACAATGTGGAAGAAAGTATCACACTAAAAGAGGTCTCAGTCACTTTCTCCACACCACAGACTATTATAATAATCATAGAGAAGGTTGATCAAGCCTGTCACTTCCGTAAGATTACCCGGTTTTGTTGACGTCCGCGGCGCACCGCGCAGTAAGCATCGTGACCTATTTTCGTCGGTGGTGTTTAGTAAGGTGTCCCAGTGCAGCCAAACGCAAAATAAATTCTTAAAATAACTCAAAATGCTGTGTGGCACTGTAAAATTCTTCCCTGTATGTTTTTTTGTGTTCATCTTTGGTTTTTTTTTTCGACACTGCTTCTAACACTTTCCTCAAATCATTCATAATTTATGCTTAAAACTTATGGGTCTGGTTGATGTCTTCTTTTGTGACATTTAAAAAAACTCCACAATCCTCTTTCTCACTGCTTCTTCAGTTATGACCTTTCCCAATGTCACTCCAGAGACTAATTTCCTCCTTCTTGGTACTTTCTCTAGCTCTGCCCTTTTATTTTTTTCATTTTTTATAAAAGCCTTTTGGGCCATGTTACTTTTTGTCTTTAAATAATTATAAACAAATATATTTTAAAAATTATATAAGCGAGACGCCCTATAGGAGCCTCCATAGTTTTTACCCAGAACGGACTGCCTCAAGTTGCGTGATATTTTTTTTTTCTACGGATGTTGGGGTTTGTTATGGTACACTCAGATTTTTTTTAGGACCAACAATAAAGAAAACTGGAAGCTTCGAAGCAACTGCCAATTTAGTACCTAGGAAAATAGACCCCAAAAGAGCACCTACTGGAAAAACCCTTAACTTTCCACATTTTCGGTGACGGACAAGAGCAGGAAACCAACTGTAAGATACGAAGTCTGAGATCGTTATATGGAGTTGTTTTCATAGTGCGATGTGAGTTAGAAGTCTAAGCGTCGAAAACGTGTACCGTCGGAAACGGGGGTTCCCACAATACATGTGCAGCGTATAGTGTATCAAGGCAAGGTGCTCTGTTTTTCTGTTTCTTCTAGCTGAATCGGGTTTCGTGCGTGTATGTAGAATGACATCAGCATACATGTATTATAGATCTACTGGGGTGAAAAGTTGTAAGTTGTTTCTGTTATCTGAAGTCCTGATTCCAGCTATAAGATTATGTGTTTCATGCTTGCATTATATTTAAGACAGACTCGACTGCATAATTACTGTATACTTAGACTGTTTCTTTTCTTTGCTCTTAAACTCTCTTGTTATTTTGCACTGAGTTTTGACCATCCGTTGCACTTTTACTGTGATATTGTATAATTAATGTATACTTTCTCTTCCCACCATGCGAGAAACTCACATTAAAAAGAATTCACAAAACATACCAATCAATGATGAGAACTGGCAATCAAAAAAATTAGACCTGGCAACTCACAAATTTATACTTGGTATTTTACAAAATCAGACTTGGTAATTTACAAATCAGACCTGGCAACTCACAAAATCAGATCTAGAACTGGCTTGCAAGTCCCTCAGCTGGGTACAGGACAACTATCTTCTTCACTGGTCTCTGATACTCTCCTTTGTCGGTTTTCACCTTTACACTTCTCCCTTTTTCGTCGACACAAGGAAACACTTCAACAATTCTTCCTAACTTCCACTGACCATGAACCAAGTTTGGCTCCGACACCATTACTACATCACTGACTCTCTGTCAACGTTCCATTTTCGTCTTGGAACTAGAAGGGGGAAAACATCTCTGGTTCAAGCTTTCCAAAAGGCATTTATCACTCTTTGAAACAAATGCAACCCTGTCTCTTGGGTTTCTCGACTCACGGAAAGGACCCTGTGGTACTCTTGTTGATGCTCGTCCTAACAGGATGTCATTTGGGCATATTAAAGTAGGTGCCATCATCTGGATCATTTGGTCTTCTACCGATGGGACGTTCATTCACCAGGTTAGCCACTTCCTGGAAGCAAGTGCTCAAATGGTGTCATCTTCTGATCACCGATAGACTTCCTCAAAGCATGTTTGCAACTCTTTACTAGAGCTTCTACACATCCGTGCGGAGCAAGGGGAGTAATGAATCACCATGTCACCTGCTCCTCGGCACAGTACTCTTTCAACTGTTCCTTGTCTAAGCCTTGGATCCATCTTCTCAATTCCCTCTCGGCACCAACAAAGTGCTTACCGTTGTTGCTCTGAATGAGAATATGAGATTCGGCTTTCCTCTAACTGCGTACAATCTTCTCAGTACCTGAAGAAACTCATCAGTAGAACTGGCCAAATCTAAATGAACTAAAGTAATATACATGTAAATAAATATAACTCCATAATACTTGGTTGTCTTATTACGTTCTATCTTGACAGCATAAGGGCCAAAGTAATCAACAGGTGTATAGTAGAACGGGGGTGAGTAAGGCATTATCCTCTCACTCAGTACCGCAGATCAGCCATATATACTGTTGCTCTGTCTTTAGCTCAAAGGCTCTACATTTGATGCACCTGAATTTTATAGTCTTTGCCAGGTTCATTCCCCTTATGATCCAATAATTCTGTTTCACTTTAGCATCAGTTGTTGCTACTCATAGTGTCCAGTCTCATGGATATACCTCACTATTAAGTAAGATATGTGATGTTCTCTTAGCAGCAGCACGGGGTGGGCTGTATCGTATGACAATTTGATTGCACTTGTCCTTCCTCCCACATATATTACAGCATCCTTCATGAAGGGACTGATTGGCCTAAAGCTATCAAGGTTCCTGAGCAATTTCTGCGCTTCAACAATCCAGTGTCATTCGGCTTTCTCTAGCTCCTGCACAGACAGTGGCCCATCATTCTTGTGACACTTTGCCTTGACGTTGGTAATGAATCTATATACATGAGCAGTGACTCTAACCACCTTCCTCCAGCACGAGAACTTGGCTGCATCTATCGCAATGTCAGTTTGGTTCACCAGCAAGACGTTTTTTTTCTTTCATCTTTTCTTTCTCAACTTCGTTTATATTTGCCCTTCAGGTGGACTTTGGCCACTCTTCCTCCGGCAACTCCAACTTCTACACCTCTAGAGATCTAGAGGTCTAGAGATCTAGAGGTCTGCAACGTTGTGTTCTCTTGGTGTGTGCCTCCAGTCTGAGGGGTCGGTGCATCCCTGAATTTCTGCAACTCTGTTTGCAACGAAGGGTTTGTACTGACGGGACTGACCCTTTATCCAAGACAAAGCAATAATTGAGTCAGAAAGAAATACGACTCGGTCAACACTCAATGATAGCTCCTTGGTCACTGAAGCAAAAAATCCTCTTGCTAGAACAGCCCCTTGTAGTTCAAGCCTAGGGATTGTCAAAGATTTCAGAGGTGCTACTCTGGATTTTAACAGACAGCACCAAATGCAAGTTCAGATGCATCACAGAAAATCACCATGGTCTTCTCTGCATTTATCTCAGGAATGAGACATCTCGTGAAAGAGACTCCGTTCAGGGGAGTCAATTCAGCAAAAACCTGCATCCATTTTGCTACCTCTTCCTTGGTCAGCTGCTCATCCCACGTCACACCGGTCGCCCACAGTTTGCAACATTATTTCTTGGCACGGATCAGGAACGTGCCTGTGAACCCTATGGGATCAAACACCTTGGAAACTGCACTCAATACAATTCTCTTGGTCAGTTTGGCTTCAATCATACTCTGCTGAACTTTGTATTTGAGCACATCAGATTCTGGTTCCCACACAACACCCAGCACTTTCTGCTCTTCAGGACGGGACAATATGCTCTGCTCAGGCGACAATTGATCACAGTTTAAATTCACATTGGAGACCCACTTCTTTACTTTAAATACACCTGTAGAGAGAACCTGGTCTACATCCTTAGTCAGTGTAATAGCAGACGTCTCATCTTTCACCGAGGTGCAGATGTCATCCATCCAGGTTTTGGCTGCCTGGGGATACTCTGTCTCATTCTCTTTGGCAGTTTTCCGAAGGGCTGTGATAGCCATAGCCGGTGCAGGGTTTCGCCTGGTGTTACGATTTTCAGGACATATATGTCAGGTGTTCGCTGCTAAAATTTCCTTCACAGGAAGCGATGTAAATGCCTATCTTCAAGGGGTATCTTCACCCGGTAGAACATCTTGCTGATATCTGCTGCAACTACAACCTTGAATTCACGGAACTTCAGTATGACACCAATAATGTTCTGCAGCACGTATGGTTCTTTATGCCAGTAGTAATTCAAGGAAGCACCATTACACACACTTGATGAGTTGAAAACAATCCTCACTGGGGTGCTTTCACTTTCGGGTTGTAGAACAGCATGATGAGGGATGTAATGAATCGGTCCCTCGTACTCATTTTTCTCCTGGGCAGTCAGTTTCTTGGCAAACCCTCGATCGACCAAGCCATCTATAGCCTTGTTGTACTGCGTTGCATAATTTGGCCTCTTCAGTACTAAGCCTCTTCTCCAAAGAGCAAAGCTTCGCAAAGCACTGCATCTCATTATTTGGCAATTCCACTCGGTCTTACCCAGGCATACAGTATCATCCAGTTTCAATCAACTTTCTCGCGGGACTGCCACATCTCGTCGAACTTCCTAGTGTCCTCAGGGCTAAGGGCGACATCTTTAGTGTTACACTTACAAGTGGCTAGTTTCACACCCATTTCCTCGGTTGACCAGAACTGTGCCATGTTCCACGGTCTGTACATGTGCAGCGTACAGTGTATTTAGGCAAGGTGCTCGGTGCTCTGTTTTTCTGTTTCTTTTAGCTGAATCGGGTTCCCTGCGTGTATGTAGAATGACATCAGCATATTATAGATCTACTGGGGTGAAAAGTTGTAAGTCGTTTCACTGTTATCTGAAGTCCTGATTCCAGCTATTAGATCATGTGTTTCATGCTTGCCTTATATTTAAGACAGACTCGACTGCATAATTACTGTATACTTAGACTGTTTCTTTTCTTTGCTCTTAAACTCTCTTGTTATTTTGTGTTTTATCGTCCACAATCGCACTGAGTTTTGACCATCCGTTGCACTTTTACTGTGATATTGTATCGTCGAGTGCTATTAGTTCTGCAAATGTAAATTTTGTCGTCTGAATTTGGGAGTTTACACCAGTTTGTGCGATTTTTAAAATGGACTTGATGCACTGACTGGTGTGGCATCGTTTTATACACGTCATCCATCACTCCATACACGTATCTACATCTGCCGATGTTTCGTTGTGTAGCGGTTACACCGGGTGTCATCCATCAAGGTACTGTGTCTGTGATACTGCGCTTCGTGTTTGATTTCATCTTTAAGTATGGCGTAATCAGGAGATTTGTGCCGATTTCATTCCCTAATCTCTGACCGACGGACGGCATAGACCTGGAATGCAGCATGGCGTATTCTATTCATTCAAGCAGGCAACCGCCTTACGTTGCGCAGCTGCTGGTGCTGCTTGTCAACGCACATGTGCACAGACCGACTCTTCATAGCTGATCAGCCGTCAATTATATAATCCTGTCAATTCACGAACTATTCGCTTGTGTTATACGCGTGCTGAACTATTGGCATATCGAGGGAGGTATACCTTATCTCTAAACATCATGACCCTCCTGTTTTTTCTAAGAATCGCAAAACCTCAACGTGGATGCCGGAGTGGTAAACGCAGATGTCTTCTGGACGGCAGAGCACACCAGAGATTTTCACCCATTTCAATTATTCACAAGATTCCTGTTCTGATTTCTTCAAGGGAAACAGCTCACCTGAAGACACTGACTGATAAGAGCGTGACGATTTCTAACCTGCGTTATCCGTATATTCAGTCCAATTTGGCTCCTGCATTTAAATGGGCTTTGATTAATATTCGGTCAATAAGAAATAAATTCCATGATTTCGGTGACTATATTGTTGATGAATATATTGATTTTTGCATTTTAACTGAAACATGGCTTAAAGAAAATGACACTGCAGTTTGATCCTTATGTCTTCCTTCGGGCTATTCTATTAATGATCAACCTAGACTAAATACAGCCTACACAATTTGCGCCGAATTTGAAAATACCTTACTCAAGGAGCTACCGCGTGTTTAGTTCATTCACTGATTACCTGTCACTTGGATTATATCAATTCTGTAATGTATGGCATGTCTCAATTTTTATTTGATAAACTGCAGCGACTACAGAACAATGCTGCTCGGTTGGTTTTAGGATTACGTAAGTACGATCAAATATCACAATCACTTAGGGAACTTCACTGGCTCCCAATTCGTGAGCGGGTCTAAATCAAAATGTTTATATTGATTTTTAAAATACTGCGGAAAAAAGCACCAGCCTATCTAACAGAATTAATTGTCAAATCTGATTTTGCATATAGTCTGCGTAGTCGAGACACATTAACACTTCATGTCCCCGGTCCTAATGTATAATAAACTAAATGACAGGGCATTTGCCGTTGCTGGACCGACTTTGTGGAATTCTTTGCCACACCAGATAGAGAATACAAGGTCTAAACAAGTTTAAAAGTGCAATAAAAACACATCTTTTTAGCATATGTTTAGTCTTAAATATAGCCTTAATGCTTAACTCTCAATTCTGTTAAATTAACTTTGTCTTATTCCTGTAATTGTATATTTTGTAAATTGTAATTGTGAATTGTAATTGTCATTAACAATGTAATTATGTTTTGATTTATCAACTTAGTTTTTAAAAATTTGACTATATTTGATTGTGAAGCGCTTTTGAATATATTGTATAGAAAGCGCTATAGAAATGTAACAAATGTTACATGTAAATGTTAAATGTTAAATGTTTCCCTTTCTCTGATTTGATTCTTTTCAGAATTGAATCAATCATTTTATATCACTTAATCAGTAACCCGCCTCCGACTCCGTCCCCTTGCCACAAATTCAACTAACTACCAAGTACTGGACACCGTGTAACCAACCGTGAATATGGAGGGGCAGGATCTGTCTGCAATGAGACGTAATGGGAAACTGACGATAGCGCTTACCAAGCTGAGTACTGAGGTGACTAAAGAATGCGTCGTGCCGGAACAGATCCGTCAGCTTCTGGATAAGGCCAAGACAAGGCTGGACGCCGTGGAAGACGCATACGATAAGTTGGTGGATGCAATCGTGAACGACGAGGAATTAACCAGAGAGGTAGAATGGTTTGGCGACGTACATGTAGTGAAGAACTTCAACCAAGTAGCCCGCCGAGCGAGAAAGAGGTTAAGTGAAATAGGCAATGCCGTAATCATGGAAACTCCTATATACCAGGTATGGGAGTGTGAATGTAAACGATGTTTCGTTTAGTGGTGGCAATATTGTTCCCAATAACGATGTTCATGTGAATAATAACAATCCGACAACTGTGACCAGCATTTTGCCGACTGAATAAAATGCTACTGATGAGTAGTGATGATACTCCCGCTGGGAGACCTAATTGTGAATCAGTTTCACATGACACTGCTGTAACATGTAATAATGGTAATAATGTAAGTTCGGTTCCAGGATCCCGTACCCCCACTCAGGACAGTTCTCTGATAAGCATGGTCCAGGCTATGGCCTAAAGGCACAAGTTAGGAAATTTGACGGAGATCCTCTCTTCTTCCATTCATTCATGGCTTCCTTTGAGAACAGTGTATCTTGTATTGATAATCCAAGCATTAAGCTGAATGTGCTAAGGTCTCTTTGTTGCGGTCGTGCGCTGGAAGCCATTGAGTACTGCGTGTTGAAGACACCCACCGTGGGACTTCCAGCTGCCCTTGCAACATTGAAGCAGAAGTTCGGCAACAGTGCAGTGATAGTTCAGTGCTGGATACGAAAGATAACGAGCCGTCTTAAAGTGGAGCCATGCAAGCTTGAGGGTTATGTATATGATCTGATTAAGTGCTACTTGGCCTTAGACGCCCTTGGCTTTCTGAATGAATGAAGCAATCAGGGAAGCTTGAAAATGATTATTGAGAAGTCACCTAGGTTTCTTCAACAGAGATAGACAAGAGAGGTGTTCAAGCTTCAACAGAGGGACCAAGTGCCCAGCTCGAACCATGTCGTCAAATTTGTAAGGGAATCTGCCAGCGAGATTGCTGATCCTGTATTTGGCACCAAAGTGATTGCTCCACGGCCGATCAAGATTAGTCATGCAGACAGTGGTCATCATGTGCTGCAAACAGATGCAAAGGTGAGCCAAAAATGGAAAAAATGCTGGGCTTGTGACACTGACGAACACTGGCCTGACCAGTGCCCTGCCATCCTGCAGCTAACTCCTGAAGGGCTCATAAGAAAGGCTAAAGAGAAGCATGTCTGCTTTTCCTGTCTGAAGCGAGCTGGAAAAGGACATTCCTTATACCGGTACATGTCGGCGCAAAAGACAATGCAAACACTGTGACTCCTTTCATCATCCGCTCTTGCATATTGTCACTGCAGCAAAGACTGGACAGATCATGAGCCTGAACACAACAAAGAAACCGCCTGTCTACTGCCAATGATTACTGCACAGGTTTTGAACCGAGATATATAATCTTCAATACCTGTGCCACGCTGACGTTAGTGAGAGACGAGCTTGCCAGAGCCTGCAAATTTCCAAGTAAGCCAGTTAAAGTACAGATATCGACTCTTGGCGGTGAGAAATCACTTCTGCATACCAGGGCATATAAGATAATGTTAGCATCCAAACAACGGCAAGGAACACCATTCTCCATAACTGCAGTTGGTGTGCCAGAGATTACGAGTGTTTCTGCGATCAGTAATACCCTGAGATCGAAAGTTGAGCGGGAGTTAGGTGAACCCATACACCGGGAAAGTGGAGCAGTCAACATCCTGATCAACTACATGTACATGTACTGTAAGCTAAGATGCACACAGGCAGATGTATTGATGGGGGCAATTTTGTCACCAGGAAGTCACCGTTAGGATGGATTGTATGTGGTGCCTACACCGATGGAGTTGCTGGTCACCAGAACAGTCCTGTATTGTTAAAGTTAAAGTAACCCGCCTCCGACTCCGTCCCCTCGATAGTACTGAAGAGTGGAATACAAGTCAAAAGCAAACGACATGACATTACTGTGCAGTTTGTCTACACAAGGAAGACTTTTCCTGCTGAGCAGATTTTCACACTTGTAGTTGTATTTAGATGTAGATCTAGCAGTGAGACATAAACAATTGTTTTACTCTTTTCTAAAAATATACAGCATTTTACTAGGCAGAAATATTTCAGTGCACGGTTTCTATCATTTAATCATCTTCAAACTGTATTTATGAGTTTAATGTAAATATGTGAACATTTCTGTTTAAATTCGATCTGACCAATGTTGTGAAGGGGCTTTTAAGCGGCTCTATGAAACTGGGCTCAGCACTTACGGAGGGATTGTCCATGTACCAGAGGAAGAGCCCCCTCTCCTGGTCCACCATGAAGTATCTGCGCAGGAATCGTCCGCTCTGATCCTCCTGCTCCACATCCATGAATCCGCAGGTTCTACCCTGTCTGTCCACATAAGGCATGGCAGTTGGACTTTGTCTCCAGGGGGGAACAAACAGAAAAAATTACCCCCCCCAAAAAAAAAAAACGCTACCAGTATCAGTATCAGAGCTCTATCACTGTGAAAGGAATGGGGGAACAAAAGTAATTTCACTGGTCAGGGTTATTTTTTATTTCTATTTTTTTAGAATTCTTGTGATCGGATTTAATACAGCAATGAGAAAATAGAAACAATGACAAAACTCTTCCAATTGATAGCCAACGTGCACTTCAACTTTATGGATAAACATCATACATGTACATGTACATTTGACAATCTGTGTACATTATGCAATTTGAGGTCTGATCATATTTACATTCAGTATTCTAATTAGCAGCAGCTCAGCTGGTTATCAATTATATTAATGGAATTAGTATGGAGTATTTCTAATTTGCAAAAGGACAGAATGTTTTGCCTGGTACTGCATTAGGCATTCAGTTAGCTGCATCAAGGAAGTAGAAAGACCTCCATATCAGCTAGTCCAAGTAATTGGACTAAATGGCAACACCAAAGCAACTCCTTAAATACACTGTATGTGCAAGTGGCAGGATCCAAAGTGTTTTAATTTAACTTTTAATAATACCCTACTGCAGAATGCTTTACATGGATTAACCATTAGCATGTTATTGTTAACCATGATCCTACAGTTTAAAAGATGTACAGTACCATTGTCTTTAGTAGTAGTGTTACTAGTACTGTAGTAGTAGTAGTACTACCGTACTACTTATACTAGTACTACTACTACTACTAGTACATGTACGTAGTTTGTACACGTGCCGCGTTCCAATCGTGTCGTGATTACCGAGTTCACTAGTCATGAAGAGGCGTTCCAATCGTCTGGTAACTCGTGGTCACCAGTCGTGAACTCGAGGCAGAAATCTTGCCTCCAGTTCACGATTTGGCAACAAAATGGAGTCAGGAGGTCAAAGGGCACAAAGTTTTGACCAAAATCGATGCATGCATGAGTTACAATAAGATTACGATACATACGGTGGTGGCTTCTGCAGCCAGGAACGAAAAGCTGAATTTACCATGAGTTTACTATGCTGTTCTACATGCACATGTCAGGACTAATAGTAATACATGTAGTTTCCATTACATTAGCTGCGAGTCGTCGGTGTACGAGTTGTCCGACTCGCGTACATTTGTGAAAACCAGCTGCAACAGTATACTCTTCGATCTTTGCGCTTGCGTAATGTGCGTGTTGGCGTGGTGTTGGTGAGTAGCATTGGAATGCAGCCACCCCCGCTGGCGACCCCATGCACAAACCTCACACTGATCGTACTTGTAGGCGCATGGGGCGGTTTCACGGGTCTTATAAATCTAGGAAAATATAGGGAATTTCTGTCGGGGTAGAACCATATTCTATTGCATACTGAAATTGAAAAGCTGCAAAAACTTCAGAGTCAATAATGTCCGTGCTGACGCTAACACTAGTAACAGTAACAACGCTGAAAACGAGTACATTAGCGTGGCGCTTTATAGCACGCCCACCAACATGTGTGTCACTGCAATTTCTGTTGTACAGTTCATGTCAACGTCGAGCGTGTGGCACATTCTTGCATTTCCCAATCCTGCGCAAATTGCTCTTGCGCAAACTTGACACAAGGTCAATCTGAGGTTTACGCAAAATCCGAGGTTTGCGCGAAATTCAAGATTTGCGCTCGACACTACTACTTTTAATACCACTTACCAGTACTGAGCACTGGTAATACTAGTACTGAAGTAGTAGTACTAGTAGTAGTTATCCTCCAGTTACCGGTTTTCGACGATATACTTAAGGCATTTTCTTCAAGCTGACCAATGTGAACAAAGTATCAGTCCCACACTTAATAAAGAGGTCTCACTCTCAGTCACTTTTTCCACACCACAGACTATTAGAATAATCATAGAGAAGGTTGATCAAGCCTGTCACTTCCGTAAGATTACTCGGTTTTGTTGATGTCCACTGTGCACTGCGCAGTAAGCAACGTGACCTATTTTTGACGGTGGTGTTTAGTAAGGTGTCCCAGTGCAGCCAAACGCAAACAAATTCTTAAAATAACTCAAATGCTGTGTGGCACTGTAAAATTCTTCCCTGTATATTTTTTTTTCATCTTTCGGGGGTATTTTTTGGACACTGCTTCTAACACTTTCCTCAAAACATTCATAATTTATACTTAACATTTTGGTTTGCATTAATTTTGTCCCATTGCCCTGAGCCACTGTGAGATGGGGAAGTTGGATTGACTTATTGTCATCACCTATCAACTCCTTTCCCTTCATGCTACCCTGTCCTTTCCCATCCTTTTCCAAATCATCAAAACTGTCCTCATAATAATAAGGAAATAAATTTAATCACCATAATGAATCATTCAAATTGAGAATAATTTCTAAAATGTGAAAGTAAGTTCATTTAACTGAAAGATATCTTTTAACTTTTTTGAATTTGGATCTTCAAGTAAACCATAGAGGTGAAATACTGTAGGGCGGTATCTATGAGTGACACATGCAACATTTCTCATCCTTGTTAACTTCCACATGAGAAGATACACGTGTGTACATCGAGGCAGGATGTGATTGTTCGGCTTGGTCCAAGCTAATTGTGATTCAGCCATGGAAGCAGATTATGTTTTCTTTGCCCTTTTGGTGGGGTTGTATTTTTTATCTGGTTGATGTCTTCTTCTGTGACGTTTAAAAAAACTCTGCAATCCTCTTTCTCACTGCTTCTTCAGTTATGACCTTTCCCAATGTCACTCAAGAGAGTTTCCTTCTTCATTTCCTCCTTCTTGGTACTTTCTCTAGAGCTCTGCCTTTTTTTCTTTTCTTTTTTAAGCCTATTACTATTAGGCCATGTTAATTTACATTGTATGCCTTTAAATAATAATAAAGAAAAAAATAAGTATAAGCGAGACACCCTTTAGGAGCCTCCATAGTTTTTACCCAGAACAGACTGCCTCAAGTTGCGTGATATTTTTTTTTCTACGTATGTTGGGGTTTGTTATGGGACACTCAGATTTTTTTAGGACCAACAATAAAGAAAACTGGAGCTACGAAGTAACTGCCAGTTTGTACCTGGGAAAATAGTGTTTGGCCTACCGGAAGAGCCAAGATTAACTTTCCACATTTTCGGTGACGGACAAGAGCAGGAAACAAACCGGAAGATACGAATTCTGAGATCGTTATACGGAGTTGTTTTCATCGTGCGAAGCATCGAAAATGTGTACCGTCGAAAACGGGGGTTTCCACGATACTACTACTAGTAGAGAAAGTACATGTACAATGTACCAAGAAGGAGGAAATGTGTCTCTGGAGTGACATTGAGAAAGGTCATACATGTAACTGAAGAAGCAGTGAGAAAGAGGATTGTGGAGTTTTTTTAAACGTCACAAAAGAAGACATCAACCAGACCAATACGTTTTAAGCTTAAATTATAAATGATTTGAGGAAAGTGTTAGAAGCAGTGTCGAAAAAAAACCACAAAGATGAACACAAAAAAACATACAGGGAAGAATTTTACAGTGCCACACAGCATTTTGAGTTATTTTAAGAATTTATTTTGCATTTGGCTGCACTGGGACACCTTACTAAACACCACCATCGAAAATAGGTGACGATGCTTACTGCGCGGTGCGCCACGGACGTCAACAAAACCGGGTAATCTTACGGAAGTGCCAAGCTTCATCAACCTTCTCTATTGTGATAGTCTGTGGTGTGGACAAAGTGACGGAGAGCTCTTTTAGTGTGATACTTTCGTCCACATTGGTGAGCTTAAATAAAAGGCCTTATATCGTCGAAAACCGGTAACTGGAGGATACTACTACTACTTATAGTCACCCTTTTTTTATCAAATTTTGAAATTTTGAGTTTCGGGTGACTGTAGGGTCCAAGTCCATCAGTGTCCTAAAGCTGATTATATGTACAAACCGCCAAATTCGACCGAAACAAACTACCCGACACAAACCCCCAGATTTACCGCATAAAACACCCGTATCACCGTCCTACGTGCCCATTTTTGGATTCAGTGAGAATCAAGGATTCTAATACTGGTCATTTGCTTTACTCACGTTTTGGAAAAAAGGGGAAAAAATACCCTCAGTTGATCGAGAAGGTGTTTCTCCCGTGCAACAGCAAAAACAAGGCGGCCATCTTTCTTTCTTTTCTAAAAATAGCATTCTGACAGTTCCGTGTGCGCAGTGGGTCTGCAACCGTTGAGCCCGCAACTGTTTCATGAATGTATCCTGCATACTTTGCGCCGTTTTCGGCGGTAAATCTGGGGGTTTGTGTCGGGTAGTTTGTTTCGGTCGAAATGGTTTTTGGCGGTTTGTACATATAATCAGCTTTAGGACACTGATTTTCTTGGACCCTACAGTCACTCGAAACTCAAAATTTCAAAATTCGATAAAAAAAGGGTGACTTGTCGGGTCCAAGTTACTCGGACTATACTACTTACTAGTACTTATTAATATTATATTATTAGTACTTAGTATTACCAGCCTGCTAGTATTATTGGTAGTATATGTACATGCAATAGTATTCATATTAATTATTAGCTAATATAATACAAGTACAACTCAAGAAAGAGTTCAGAACTTCAAGTTACATGTATCAAAATGAAATCCGACTGCCCCAGTGGCAGTAGGCAGTACTCGTTAGGGCGAAGTAAACTACACCATCCATGACTACACTAACCAAAACATAGAGCATGCACTAACCAACCTAAACTAAAGATTGGACAGTCACTCATTTCCATGTTTCCACCGTCACCGAATGTAGTCCGAGTAACTTGTACCCGACAAGTCACCCTTTTTAAGTTTTTTATTGAATTTTCAAATTTTGAGGTTCGGGTGACTGTCTGTAGTGTAGGGTCCAAGTCCAACGGGTATGACAACGCTTGAATTTAATCTTTGAAAAATACCCCCGACTGAAATCCCAAGATTGACTTGGACCCTCCCGTCCCTCAAAAATTTCAAAATTTAATAAAAAAGGGTGACTTGTCCAAACAAGTTACTCGGACTAAAGTCACCCGAAACTCAAACTTTAAAAATTCGATAAAAAAATAGTAACTTGTCGGTTCCAAGTTTCTCGGACTACCGGTACACCGAATGTATATTTACCTTCTCTGCAAGGCAGTCGAATGCAGCTAACGGTGACGTTACTCTCATCCAATAATGAGCGAAAAAATGGCCCAAATTCTGCCAAATCACTTCCCACCCACAAACCAGGAAGTTAGAAGGCAGGATAATCCAGGGTTGGCCGCGCAGCGGTGGGAAGACGCTTAATATCAACAGAGTAGGAAGGCCAACGGGCTTCGGTCTTTCGGGATCGGCTGGATGACGTCATCACCGAAGTACCGAAGTCCACCGGCCTGCCTACTCTGTTGATATTAAGCGTCTTCCGCAGCGGTGACCCTCACTTTTACATTGCGTTCGATTACTTCCGTCGCTCATAATATCATTCGCACTTTGACCGCTGCAATGCGCTCAGTCGCTGCCGCTCGCACCATTGATCTCCATAATAAAGACTTTATTATGGGGATTAATGGCCCTCACAATGACGAGCGAACTAAACAATTTCTAGGGAAGTACAGCATCCCAGACCGTAAGATTTCAACATGAGGATTCTATAATGATCATCTAAAAACTGTGTAAATTAGAAGGAAATCTGTGGACATATCGAATCGATGTTTTCCGATCTTCCCAATACGTACTGCGATGTGATGTCAATTGTTTTTATAACTTGTATTCTACTCTTCTTTGCTCAGTTTACTTAGCATGAAACGGTTAGTGAAGTTTGGTTTGGCAAGGTGATCATATGAATCTTGACTTTCTGTGCTTGAGCAAATTTTAGCGCTTAAGCGGCTCTATGAAATTGCAGATCTCCATAGACTTGACATGTGTGTTTCTGTTGACTACAAACAGATTACAAGCTAGTGGCTACTGTCAATCCCACAGTATAAAGGTATAAGATGGGATTCAAGCCTGTGGCCGTGGATGTAAGAAACCCATACCCACTATTTTTTATCTGCCCATACCAAGTTTAAGAAGCCATTTTCACTTTGTGTCGTGGCTTTGCAGCAAAAATATGTTTTCACTTAATTAATTACTGGTTCATGACTTGCCTTTTTGCCCTGTTTCATTCGGATTTTTGTAAGGAAATGTTTTTATATTATTTTTTGTTACAGAAAGATGACCAACTGGATGGTTTCGATGGCAATAGCGGCACCACAATATTAAAATTAGGTTCAGTCACCGTGCACCATGGAGGAATTAGTATATAGGGAGTCAGCTAGCACATATAGGGGTGCAGCACACAAAATCCAATAGCTACAAGAACTGAGAGACTTGGGCATGGGATAATTGGCTTTTAAAGTGGGTGTTTTTGTACAGTGTTCAATGGGAGCTCTATTTAGCGTTCTGCACCCTATAGTAAGGATGGTGGCGCCCCGGCGGCCATTTTGGAGGGTGATTTAAAAATGGCAGGATTGTTTACAAACGATCCGTGGAGTCAAAGTAAGGACAGAGCCTCACTTAGAGGAGCCTTTTGAGACATTTACATGAGGTGAAGTTAGTTTTTATTAATTAAAACACTGTTCTTAAGAAAATATTGGCATTTATAATGTAAACAGTGCATAATACAATACAACTATATAGTAAAACGAAACATGTTTGTTGTTTTTCGGGGTTGGGGGTTTTTGAGAGGTGTTTTTAAGTTCCTGGGGGAGACTAATTGTCATAACGAGGATTATGTCAGGAGCAGTGACAGCATGGATCCCATAATGAGCAGCTGCCAGCCCCTCCCCTCCCCGAAAAAAACCCCCCAAAACGGAGAAGGTATCCCCAAAATTTGGCCTGGCCTTTAATTGGTGCAAGAGGGCGCTCTTCATCAACAACACGGGCCCTTTTCCAAAACCCGGCTTAGGCTTAGGCTTAGGCTCAGGCTTGTATCCATTTCTTTCATCCATTTCCATGCCATGCCATTTCAAAGTACTAGGCATGAAAATGGAATGCCTTTGGCTTCGGTTTTGAATGTTATACTGCATTTTGAAAGAAGAATCTGAAGCTTGAACTTCAACAAAGATCTCAAACTTGTGTTTTTAGCTTTTGTATTTAACAGAGACGAAGCCAGAGCCGGAGCCGAAGTCGGAGACGGAGCCAAAGTCGGAGCCAAAGCTAGATCCGAAGCCGGAGCCGGGTTTTGGATGTTGTACTCTAAGCACTGCATGCATTGTGTAATTTCGCTCTTTCTATCGAGCCAGGCTCGTTCTACTGAAGAGGTGTTATGCAACTCTTGTACTGTATTGTAGGCTGTAGACAGTGTGTAGTACACATGTATGTAGTTATATCATGGAGGTAAAGGAGGGTTGTAGCTTGTGAGTTGTGTAAGTTGTAAGTTGTTGTTGGAAGCGATAAATCTGTAACTCACTCTATTAAAAAATATTTAAAAAGCAAGTACCGTGATGGCGCTTGGGTGTGCACTTAGAAGCTGTTTTAAGCTTCATTGTCGACAGCAACCCGTGATTTCTTCGTTGAGTGGCCTTGGTCGCTCCGGCCCCCGGTTTCCTCAGGCTCACCGAACGTTGGGCCGCTCCACTCTGTCCCAGCTGGGAACGGTAGGTACAGGTTCCATTGCACTGTGTAACCTAGTCAGAGTAACTTGGACCCGACAAGTCACCCTTTTTATATCGAATTTTGAAATTTTGAGTTTTTGGTGACTTTAGTCCAAGTAACTTGTGTGGACAAGTCACCCTTTTTTATTAAATTTTGAAATTTTGCGGGACAGGAGGGTCCAAGTCAATCTGGGGATTTCAGTCGGGGGTATTTTTCAAAGATTAAATTCAAGCGTTGTCATACCCGTTCGACTTGGACCCTACACTACAGACAGTCACCCGAACCTCAAAATTTGAAAATTCAATAAAAAAGTGTGACTTGTCGGGTCCAAGTTACTCAAGTCTCAACATATATTTATTTTTAATTTAGAGCGCTGCCTCTATGGAGGTTTAGGCTACCTTGGTGGCTTGGGTTCAAGTCCCAGTCCTGTCAAATTTTCTTTGCTATTTTTGATAGATTTAACTTCAGTCAGACAAGAGACTAGCAGTAGTTGCGATAACCGTAACCCTCATCCTCCGGGAGGATGAGGGCTACGGTTACCACAACATAAGCCGCGTTTTCACTTTCCAGTGGACTAGAATTTAACCGAGACGATGGTTACATAATTTTTTAATATTATAGTAAATTTTGACAGTCGTTCCCAGTCTTCCCACTTTTGAGTCGGTCAAATATAACTGAGACGATGGGCAAAGTAACCGACCTGGCAAAATAACGGCTCATGAGGGTCTAGTGTCAGCCGGATACACAACGTACATGTACTTGTGTACATTTAGCGCGCGACACGAAGTAGATGTTGTGCATAGTGCATGTGTGTGTTACGTCTAGTGCTGGGCGACTTTGGATTTTTCAAAGTCGACAAGTCGTTGGCCCCAAAGTCGCGGAAAGTCGACTTGTCGACTTTCCGCGCTGTACAGTACATACGTGTACTACACTATACATGTACATGCACTGTATACAAAAGTGTATGTAGTGTATGGTACATGTAATAGCAAGCGTACCGATCGCACGATCGGGCAAGTAAAATTTTGACAGTTGCATAATTGAAATAATCAAAGTCCTTGCCCAGAACGAGCCAATCATATGTAGATATTGTTCGAATTGTTACGATTATTATTCCGAAAAAGCGGAGCTTTTTGCGTCTGCCGAGCGCACGCGATCCGCGAGCACAGAATGATTGTATCCTGCTCCGCTACGCTAGTACTATAGTATAGCGGCTGTGCGCACGATGTACTGTACAGTACATGTACAATCTGTACAGCGTACAGTGTACATGTACTGTACACAGCTACGGCCCAGTTCGCTGGTAAACATTCGCCCATGCGTTCATGCGTAAAGGAATAGGATCGCCGGGTACCATTGAGGATAGAGAAAGCATGCCGCACGTGCGTTGTAAACAGCGACTTTCCAGTCTTCGCACTACGATCCTGTTCCCGATTTTGTATTCCGAGATTTGAACAAAGATCGTCTTTTACTAGGCTTAATGGAAACAACTTCGGATTTTAATTAAATCTTGGGTTTTACTTTTTTCACGGGCAGGGAAATAGATTAACGATCGGATAAGGTAGGCTACATGCCCAAACACGCAGGGTGGACTAGTCCGAGTAACTTGGACCCTTACAGTCGCCCTTTAGAAAAAAATTGAGGTTTCGTGCGAAACCTCAATTTTTTTTTAAAGGGCGATTGGTCCAAGTGACTCGGACTAAGGGTGGACCAGTAAAAGTTGTACAGTATTTTTTTTTTTCGTGGTCCGATCTTCCTTCCTCAACGGTCCGTTTTGGTTACGGACCGAGTTGACATGAAACCCCCAGGTTCCTAAACTGCTAAAGCCTTTACGGTCGTACCTCGAAATCCAGAATTTGAAAATTACTTGGAGGAAATAATTTTGGAAAATGTACTTGTACTACGGAAGTAACTTATCCTCGCAAAATTTTTACAGAGTGGTCACTGGTGTACATGTACATGAGCTTTTTTGTTCCGGAATTTTTCAGCGTCGGCCTAAAGTTACGATGCTCCGCGGTTTGACCGTGTTGTTGTCAGTGACTTCGGCCGTGGCGCACGGCCAGAAAACTGCTGCTGCACGCCGGATCATGTCGGTCATTTCCCTCCGTACTCGATACTTCTACGAAGTAATTTCTTTATCTTACACAACTTTTCAAACAAAAATGACCCTTATTTCTTCTAATCAAATAACACATGGATCTTTACATGATATACCGGTAGGTGGGTTTTCCCCCAGGATTTTTTTGTTTTTGTATTAATTAATTTAATGGCCTTGAATCACCAATATCGTGGGAACAGTCGTGGGGACAGTCGACAATAACGGACATTATACTTTTTGGGAGTGCTGCTCCTTATTTTCATTTTCGGTACGAAAGAGAAAATCTCCACAAGAAAACTGTGAATGAATAGTTACACTTATTAAATTAACAGATATTTTCAATTTGCCAAACGTTTTCTTTGCGCGAAGCGCAGTGGACTTCGAGCCAAAAGCCCCATACTTTCTCCAAGATCCTGGGGTGAACCCTGATAATGATGACGATAATTTAGAATTATAATGAATCACAGCTTTTAGCAAACTCAAAATGCCATTGAAAGGCTTAAGTGATTTAAGATTATTGAGAAATTCAATTTTTTAATGTTTTCTTTTATTTCCATTTTCGGGCAAGTAGATTTCCCATTCGGGCAAGTAAAAATATGAAAAGTGATATTTTCGCTTGCCCGAAGGGCAAGAAAAAATAATTGTTAGTGTGGAACCCTGGCTTTAAAATAAAAGTTGAATCATTTTTCCAGGGTAACGGTAGTGCCTTCCTTTAACAAGTTGCCTAAAATGCCTATAGCGTCTGACAATCCTATATTTTCAAAATAACTTCCTTGACCTCTTTGTTTTAAATAAAATTATGAAACATAACTGCTTTGTGCCAAAAGTAAATTAAGCCGAGTATCATGATTTGGAGAGTTTTTTATTTTCCTTTTTTTTCAGTATTATTTTATTCTACACATATTTAATGAATCCACCACAAAGCGATGTCAATCTGGTGCAGGGATGCTTGGCAATCTTCCCTGCTGCGCCTTTTTCATTCTCCCAGATACTGTCATGCTACAAGATAAGAAGATCTGGTCTGATCCCACGCACGTGGAAAAGTTCATCGAACTTAAGGTGGTTGGTTATCCAATTCCAAGCCGCGCACGTGAGCCATGGGTAAACTGAAATGCCTGATGAATATACATTATCACATAATGTCGGCATGGCAACGGTGGGCTGATTGGACGGCGTAGCGGTACAGTACATATGCATGACTCTGCTCCCCTAAAATTATAATGGATCAGCCCAATACCGCTCGATGTGTATGTACACTGAGCAGCGTTGGGAGTAAGATTTCGTGGCTTCAAAGTCGTTCGTTGAGTTTCGTGCCAAAGAGTTTCGCAGCATCGACTTTGATTTCGTGTTTCGTAGAGTCGGCGTGATACCGTAAAGTCGTTCTCCACGAAAGTCGACATGATACCGCAAAGTCGTTGCTACGAAAGTCGGCGTGATACCTCAAAGTCGACCTCGGCCGACTTGTCGACTTTCGTAAAAACGAAAGTCGGTATTTCGAAGTCGCTTCAAAGTCGCGAAATGTCGACTTGTCGACCTTTTGTCCCAGCGCTAGACTTACGTCATGTGCCGAATGTGGTTTTTACCGAGTCGCCTTTTACTGAATGGTGTCTTTCCACTCTACTAATCGACTCGGTTAAACTTACCTGGTCACTTTTACTTGGCAAAGGTTGGCTGGTAAAAGTAAAAGTTAAAGTTACCGAGAAGAAATTTAACTGGGCCATTTAACTGGACTTAAAATGGGAAGTAACCATCATCTCAGTTCACTGACATGTGTAATTATACAACAAAACAATGACCAACTGAAAAAATACCTTCTAATAATGGATTTGCCCAAGACTTGACCCCCTGACCATTCTGCAATACATTGCATGAAGAGTGCTATGAATTCAGACACCAGACCACTAATCCCCTGATCTTCGGGTCTATACATTGTATGCTGAGTGACCCTGCCCATTGACCACTTTACCATACTTTGTATGCAGAGTGCTATGTAATCATACACCAGACCACTGACTGTCCCCCAGTGACCACCTTTACCATACCCCCCCCCCCTTGTATGCAGAGTGCTATGTAATCATACACCAGACCACTGACTGTCCCCCAGTGACCACCTTTACCATACCCCCCCCTTGTATGCAGAGTGCTATGTAATCAGACACCAGACCACTGACTGTCCCCCAGTGACCACCTTTACCATACCCCCCCTTGTATGCAGAGTGCTATGTAATCAGACACCAGACCACTGACTGTCCCCCAGTGACCACCTTTACCATACCCCCCCCCTTGTACAATGTATGCAGAGTGCTATGTAATCAGACACCAGACCACTGACTGTCCCCCAGTGACCACCTACCATACCCCCCCCCCTTGTATGGGGAGTGCTATGTAATCAGACACCAGACCACTGACTGTCCCCCCAGTGACCACCTTTACCATACCCCCCCTTACATACAACCCATTACCCAATCACCACATGACCTTCAATATGACCACCTGCCTTTCATGTACATGTAGTCCACAGCATGCCATGTACACTCTGAAAGTGAAATGCTAATGAGTGATCAAAATAAACCAAACCTGCCCTTTCACTGCATTTACACTTGATCCCGCGAGGAGGATCAGATCCTGCGGTCACGAAGGATCTGATCCAGTGCCGCGTTTACACTGGATCCTGATCCCGCGTTGATCGCGCGTGGAGCAGCGGAAGCGCTCTCCAATGGTTATCCACATAGGTCAGTAGTCATGCGCAGTAGAACGTCAGCCCGGCCATGACGCGCGAAATCCGATGGACTCTTGCAACGGTACAACCTGTATGCATACAATGTACATGTACAGTACATGTAGGCCTACTGTACAGTACATACGTGTACATGTACTGTACATGTACATGTACATGTACTGCACACATGCACGTGCACACGTATATTGTGTACATTACGTACGTACGTGCACACTACATGCAGCTGTGTACCAGCTTGCCGCGTTGCATGTTGACAGCTGACACTGAAAGTACGATCAAGATGGAGGATTTGTTCCCAGTTCTGAAATGGTGTTGAACACCGCTGTGTTTCTGGTGGTACCGTCCAGTTAGTATTTCCTCACTGGCCCAGATGTCTTAAAATAACTTCAATTCTTCATCGGTCCACAGCCGTCCGCGCACTGTGTCCGTCGCCATTTTGCAGCTACCTTGCTGTATGTGGACACCAGTTTCTCACCCCCCCCACCCACACGACCACACACACACGACCCTGTCTAGTATTTGGTTACCAGCGTAAAGTTGGACAAATTGTTTGCCGAGTGTACGTACACCATGTGTGTACATGTACATGTACATGTACAGTGTACATGTACGTACAGTACTGTACACCATGTACTGTACATGTATACATACATGTACATGTACACGTACACTGAACATGTACTGCACACATACACGCAAGATGCTTGTTTTCGCGCGTTTTTCCAGGCATGGGCCGGATGTGGTCGCTGAAAACCGCAGGATCAGATCCCGCGTTGCGTTTACACAAGTTTGCATGTTGATCCCGCACGCGGGATCAGACCCGGATCTGATCCTTCCCGAGAGGTGGATCAGATCCCGGGATCTGATCCTGATCACGCGAGCGTTTACACTTGCGTTTATCGCCCTTTGATCGCCCTTTGATCGCCCTCGCGGGATCTGATCCTCCTCGCGGGATCAAGTGTAAACGCAGTCATAGACACACCCTGAGTGATCTAAATAAACAAGTCCCAGTGTGGTCACACCAGTACTGATTACCCAGTAACCCCCCTCCCCCATTCATGCCTCCACTTGACATTGGGTGAACTCAACCATGAACCTCAGCACACTGCCATTCACTCCAACAATTGACCAGAACATGACCAAAAGCTCATGGGTGAATGCACCCACGAAAACACTGTCAGTGCACTGCAACACACTCCAACAACTGACCAGAAAATGACCAACCGCTCGTGGGTAAACTTGACCAGAACATACCCAAGAGCTCGTGGGTAAACTAGCCCACGAAAGCAGTCTCAGTGCACTGCCCGAGACACTCCAACACATCACCAGAAAATGACTAAAAGCTCGTGGGTGAGCTCACCCACGAAAGCAGTCTCATTGCACTGCCCGAGACACTCCAACACATCACCAGAAAATGACTAAGAGCTCGTGGGTAAACTCACCCACGAATGCAGGCCAGTGCAATCCCAAACCTGACAGACCAACAGCATTTCCCTGGACCATTGGTACCTACTCCTATTTGTGATAGGCCATGTAACCTGGATCCTACATTTTCCTCAAGTGACAAAAACTCCACATGCCCTCAATCCTACAGAATCATCCTCCATCACATTGGGCCTTATAACCTGAATCCTGCATTTTCCTACAGTGGCAAAAACTCCACATGCCCTCAATCCTGCAAATTCCTACAATGCATCAACTACCACATGCCCTCAATCCTACGCATTCCTACACTAGGACAATAGGATTCTGTAGGATTTGAGACATGAAATAATTAAGATACATGTAGGCCAAATCACTTGATAAAACTGCAGGCTACCCTGGCCTATCGATGCAATACCAATGTACCACCACCAGATACACTTGTGTGTAACTGATTTTCAGCATCATGAAAAAATCGTTACTAGTGTGCGGATCCAAATCCTTCAAAATTAACGCTCACTTTATCATAATGACAAATTTATTACATGTACAGTATGTACAGGATACGTGTATAACTCATGGAAATTGCTACCTTGTTCACTTTAACTTAGTTTCGGCACACCGCAACGTCAGCATTGCAGAAATCTGGGTCCACAAGATTCGGTTTTCTGAGCCAGTGCAGCAGATTTCTCAGATCAACGCTTGCTGATCCTACTTCTCATTTAGCAAGGGTAAAGTACTAATCCCATAACTTGTTCTAACTCGTTCAATTTGTTTATGTCAAATTGACAATTGGTGCACCTCCCCCAGCAAAGATAGTAGACTGTTTATGAATGCTCCCCACCTGACTGCTTGATAGATCTTGTGCTGTTACATTAAACAAGCAGTCTTGGTTGAAATCCCGACTGACAAAAGTGGTGCCTGTTAGCTCTAATCAATCACTTGATTGAGGGGAGTTTTCTTTTCCCGTTGTTGTCTGCATCGGAATGAATTGAAAGCACCACTTTTAATTAAGGCCCCTCCAAAAAAAGTTTAGTGTCCTGCATTTTGGGGGAAAAAGGAAGGAGGAGGGGCTATTTTTTTCATTATTTTTTTTCTCAAAATGGCAGACCGACCCATTTATTTTTAGTTTTACACACACACATGCACATACACAAAACGCAGACGGCCTCCAAAAAGGAAGCGGGCAGGGACGCTAAACATGATTTTTTGTTTATTTGGCTCATCCTGCTTGTGCCACCTCCTCCTGTAGGGTCGACAGAGGTTAGCATCTCTTGGTCAGCGGTTTCAGAGTAATGGGACAGCTGCAGGCCAAGCCGTCCCGCCGTATGCACAGAAGGTTGTTGGCTGGTGGTTGATTGGCTGCTGCGGTATGGTTGTCGGTGCCGTTGTTCTGGGCGGGGTGACAAGGTAAGCTCAGAGTGCTGCTCACTGTCGAATGAACATACAATACCAATATTCTCTCTGCTTGGTCACAAATAAAAAGGATATAAACTCTCTGCTGAGATTTCAGAGATCGATAGTGACAGTCACTGTTATAAATGGATGTGAGGCTTAGACAATAGGTTCCAAAGAACTGAAAGCTCTTCACGAATCTGACATGAAAATACAGAGCAGACTGCTATGAATCACATTGAAATAGAAGAGGACAAACGAATCTGTCAGGGAAGAAATGAAAGAAAAGTGTTGCCATCTAGATCCTCAGCTAACATCGTGAAAAAAGAAGAAACTTGACCTACTTTAAATGGTCATGTCATATGGACGTGTAACCCCGACCCAGTGGACTGGTATGGGTTATAGATTTGTATTTGTATGGCTTTGGTAGTTTCTTTCTTTCCTTTCTCTCTCACTCCATGTTTCCATCTTTCCCTCTTTGAAGAGCTGCCCTCATTAAGCTCTTTGATCTTTCCCTACTTCCTTTTACACTTTACTATCCCCTTCTAAAGAGCCTGAGGTTTATTTGTGTTCTCTGTGGCTAAGCAGGATGCAGGTGCCATAAACCCCTCCTGTGGGTCACACCTCTCCTGAGCTGGGAAACCACGAGCCTCTGTGGAGTTGGTCATCCCCCAAGCTACACGCTTGACCAATCGGATGTCTTTCCGCGTGTGTTACCTTAAAGTTGGCCAATGACAGCTTGAGCTGATCATGTGACCAACTCATGTTCTGGGCCCTAGCTTGCCCCAGAATCTGGCGAAGGCTGGCATTCTTGCTCATGCCGCCGTGCCATACACCGGAGAAGCCATTTCCCTCCACCGCTGTTTTCTACTCTCTACTCTACTGTTCTCTACTCTCATGCACAAGTGTTGGCTCACTGTTTTAGCCTCTGGTCCTGGGTTTTGACAAATTTTACTTCGATAATCTGGTGCGGGAACCCCAAGAAACTGCTGTGGCCATCGGCCGTCAAGCCTCCCAAGGAGCGACGGGCACTTCAGGCGGATCCACCGACAGACCGATCAGCGCAGAGATTCGTGGGACCCCAAGGCGATACGTTGGCCAGGTACGTCTCGGCTAGTTCCACGTTCGTGGTTTTGGGAACCACGACCCCGTCAAACGGCTTCCCCGAACTGCTCAAGTGTCAGGAGTCGGCACGCCGGGCCACGATCCTGCTGGACACTGCTCAAGTGTCGGGAGTCGGCACGCCGGGCCACCACCTGCTGGACACTGCTCAAGTGTCGGGAGTCGGCACGCCAGATCACCACCTGCTGGACACTGCTCAAGAGTCGGGAGTCGGCACGCCAGATCACCACCTGCTGGACACTGCTCAAGTGTCGGGAGTCGGCACGCCAGATCACCACCTGCTGGACACTGCTCAAGAGTCGGGAGTCGGCACGTCGGGCCACCACCGTGGGTCCTTTCACTGGTTGGACCACTCCGGACACTCGGCCATGACAACAGCTAATATCTAATTTTATAAAATCTGATGCATTTTGGGGCGTTTGATTAAAACAGCTGTATTCTCGCAAATGTACACAATCTCGGTCTGCTCACTGTGTTTCTGTTCCAAAAGGGGTCGACACTCAAAATCGGTTCCTGCAAATTGGTGACGAACCACGGGTTACATTTTGGGGGCCTGTCCGGGAGCTTTTTGTGTGTGTTGGGCAACGAGATGTGTACACTTGCGGCTCTGGTTCTGTTTTGATTGAATTGTATTTATGATTGATGCCTAACGTATATGTGCTTCCATCCATTCATTGCATTATTGTTAGTACTGTTTAGCTTTGTTGTTCATTTCATGTCCAGAGAGCCAACATTTGTGCGATACCCTTCCTTGGGACTCTTTTCCTCTCTAGCTTTCTGTAAATGCTAACATTCTCTGTGTCACGATGGCAGAAGCGGCACTCAGAATGAAAGGGCTGGATTGGTGCAAGAAGGATGATCTCCGACCTAGTCACTCCATCTTGTTGACTTTTCATACTTCTTGCCCATTCACAGAGATAGATACCCTGGCCTGTTCCCTGCATGACATTTTTTCTTCCTTAGAGGGTCTTTCAGAACGAGATGACGGGAATCCAAATTCCACTATCTTTCTATGCGATTTCTCTGAGCCCGTCTCTTCTCTTGGGCTAGGTTCTGAGATCCGCCTTAGCTTTCGTGGGTCATCAACATTCTGTCAGGTCACCCGACTAGACAGTCCTTTGTCAAAGGACAAGCGTGTCACCATTAGCGACTTAAGAAAGAGTGGTGTGCTGAATGCATGGCATTTGAGAGGGAGAACCTCCGCATCTGATTTCTCTTCCACCTCTGATCCAAATTCTCCTCCGCAACCTTTCCCTTCTGATTTCTCTAGATCCTTTGCTCGCTGCACCTTGGCGGCAAATTACCGTAAACTCAGGTGTTTCTCGGGTTCTGGTACCCCACCTAAGGACGAAGATGACTATGTAGCATGGATTGATCATGTTGAAGGTCAGATGGATGAGTGGCAGAACCTGGATGATGCTGAGAGGAGGAAGCGCATCCGTGAGGCCCTACGGCCCCCTGCTCTCAACATCATTAATGATCTCCGACGTGACGATTCGGAGGCGTCTTCTCATGACTATCTTAAGGCCCTTGACATTGCCTTTGGGGACACAGAGTCTGACGATGAGCTGTTTGTGAAGTTTCACGGGTTGGCTCAGTCCACTGGGGAGTCTCCATCTAAGTTTCTCACGAGACTCCAGAGTGTATTGAGGCGGGCATTGAGAAGGGGTGTGGTCCCTTTTGCCCAGGCCGACAGGGTGCGCCTGAATCAGTTCATTCGTGGTATCCTCTATGATGAGATGATACTTGTAAATCTCCAGCTGCGTAGCAAGGTGAGCCAGCCACCATCTTTCCTGAACCTGCTGTCCATGGTTCGGAAACAGGAGGATGAGGCCCAACTTAAGCAGAAGAGTCGTGGCTGTCCCACCCTTGGGGCACAAAAGGCCAAACATCTTCAACACTCTGCTATACCCCAGAACCCCTATCCTCTACCCACCCCTCCTTCTACACCCTATTCGCACTCTACCCATCCTGAGGCGCATTATCTTTATCAGAATGCTGCTCAGAACCCCTCACCCTCGGGATGCCCACCTACCCACAATTCCCCCCGAGACCAGACGAGCTGGAAATCGCCTCGCCAGGGAACTCACCATGAGAGGGGCACACTGCTCGATTTCTGTTTCTCTTGTGGTCAGGAGGGGCACATTCGTCGAAGGTGCCAAAACCCTGCCAATGTCGAGGTTGTCAACAGGAAGTTGATAAAGTTCGTTCTTGGAGGGCAGTCGGGAAACGGGTCAGGACGTCTGCCAGCGGGGGCCCAGATGTCCAGCCAGTAGACCCCAGCATTAGATATGAGGGAGAATCTGATGTTCCCCAAGGACTTGTTGGTGATGCTATCACACCACAGTGTTGGGTTGATGGGTATGACATTCGCTGTTTACTGGACAGTGGCTCTCAAGTCACCCTGATATCCAAAAGCTTCTTTGACCGTCTCAATCGTGAGTTGTATCCACTTAAGGATCTTGTTTTGTTCCATGGGGGTGACGGTATGATGCCATACTTGGGTTGGACGTATGTTTCTATGGGCTTTGATGATTCTTTCAGTGGAACCAGCAATCGGTTCGAGACTTTCGCTCTTGTTGTTCCAGATGGCCGTAACTCCAGTACACAACCTGTTGTAGTTGGAACAAACTCTGGTATTTTCCGTAACTGTTTTGAATCTTGTAGGAAACAAGCCGGTTGTCGGTTTGCACAGAGCCTGAATATCAGTGCTACCTGCCGAGGGATCTACCAGCACATCGCCGATGAGAGGAGAATCCCAGACGATGGTCGGCTGGGTACTATTAGGCTTAGGTCTAAACATATGCTTTCCTTTCAGCCTGGGGAGCAGAAACCTGTCTGTGGATTTATGCGGAACATCCTACGCAGGCCTGTTACTGTACTGATAGAGGCTCGAGAGAGGCATGGACTCCCGTCCGGGCTGGAAGTGACACCTGTCGTCACTCAGCTTCCAATGGAATCGACATGCACAGTGAGTGTAGTTGTTACGAATCGCACTGACCGAGTGATCTCAATCCCTAGAAATTGTCCTTTGGCTGAAGGTTTCATTCCTGAGTGGTGTCGTAACGCCCCTATGGCGAAGGAGACCAGGACGGCTTGTAGCACATCTTTCTGTGCTGACACAGCTAAGGGTCAATCCGCTCATCCTGAGTTTTCTGATCATGACTTCGACAACCTCCCTTTCGTATGGGGCCCGATCTCCCCTGAGAGGAAGAGACACATTCTAGGTAAGATGAAGTTAAGGTCTCAAGTTTTTTCCAGACATGAGTGGGATCTGGGGATCACAACTCAAGCAGAACACCAGATTGACCTCGAGGATGATTCACCGTTTAGGGAGAGATCACGGAGGGTAGCCCCAGCTGACTTTAATGATTTGAGATTACATTTACAGCAGCTTATGGACAATGGAATCATCAAAGAGTCACGCAGCCCATATGCTTCTCCTATCGTACTGGTGAGGAAGAAGAATGGCAAACTACGGATGTGTGTAGACTATCGTACTCTGAATTCTCGTACAATCCCTGACCAATATGCTGTTCCCCTTATACAGGAGGCGATTGACTGTTTGAATGGCAGTAGCTGGTTTTCAGTGATCGACCTGAAATCAGGTTTCTATCAGATCCCTATGCGACAGGAGGACAAAGAGAAGACTGCATTCATTTGTCCTTTTGGTTTCTATCAATTCGAACGTATGCCTCAAGGGGTCAAGGGCGCTCCAGCAACTTTCCAAAGACTGATGGAGAAATGTATGTCGGGTCTAAACATGGTAGAAGCTCTGGTCTACATGGATGACTTGATCATTTTCGGCAATAGTCTTGAACAAATGGAGCAACGCTTGATGAAAGTGTTGGATAGGCTAGCTGAATTTGGGTTGAAGGTGTCCCCAGAGAAATGTCAGCTCTGCTGTAGATCTGTAAAGTACCTCGGTCACGTTGTTTCTGAGAGAGGAGTCCAGACTGATCCCGACAAAATGTCTGCTCTTGAGACATGGCCTCGTCCCACAAACGTGAAGGAGCTAAGATCTTTCCTGGGTTTCGCAGGCTATTACAGACGCTTCATTGAGAATTATTCACAGATGACTCGTCCCCTGAATGATCTGACCGCTGGTGTTGTCTATCCTAAGAAGAGAGGTCGCCCACCTCCAAAACGACCTGAAGATCCTACTCACCGTAAAGCCAATGAACCTTTTGGTGATTTGTGGACGGCGGAGTGTGAGAGTGCTTTTCTCACACTGAAGCAACGCCTTGTAACTGCACCTGTACTGGCATTTGCTGATCTTTCTAAACCTTTCGTACTTCATATAGATGCCAGTCGTGATGGTTTAGGTGGCGTGCTTTACCAAGACAGTGATGGCAAGCTCCGACCTGTTGCCTATGGTAGTCGTGGACTTTCACATAGTGAGAAGAACTATCCCGCTCACAAGCTAGAGTTTCTGGCTTTGAAGTGGGCTGTCACGGACAAGTTCAAGGATTACTTGTTTTCAGCTAGAGGTACGAAGGTCATGACTGACAACAACCCACTAACCTATGTTCTTTCTTCAGCCAAGTTGGATGCTACCGGCCATCGCTGGTTGGCTTCATTGGCCTCCTTTGATTTTTCAATTCAATACAGACCAGGACGAGCAAACATAGATGCTGATGCACTGTCACGAAGACCTCATGGTGTGGGATTTAGTAGAGGGTTTGAAGAGGAACAGCAGGAAAAGATCAAAGTGCTCGAGGGTCGAGTGAATGATACAGGTGAAGACTACGACAGTGTCTGCTCACATGAGGCTGTTAGTGCCCTATGTCTCCATCATAGCGTCCAAACACAGGGTGGTCAAAATAACTTCAACCACCCCAGGCTAGCTGAACATGTTCCCATCATCTATTCTCTTTCTGTTTCTGCAGGTGCAATCCCTGATTCCTATGGGTCAGAGCCAGCCATAATCGATATGGACTGGGCCAAGATCCAAAGGGAAGATAAGACTATCAGACAGGTTATGACGTATGTGTGTGCAGGAAAGAAACCAGAGTCGCTGGTGGGTTTGCAGGATGATGCAAAACTTATTCTCAGGGAGTTCGTGAAGCTTACAATGAAGGATGGTATTCTGTACAGACGCATCACTAATGCCCTTGGCGATAAAGTTCACCAACTTGTCCTTCCCTCTCAGTTTCATACACAGGCAATTCGTGGACTCCACAACGAGTTAGGTCACCTTGGCATTGAGCGGACATTGGCGCTAGCACGTGACCGTTTCTATTGGCCCCGAATGGCAGTAGAGATTGAAGGATGGGTAAAGCACTGCGCTCGCTGTGTTGCCCGAAAAACCCCCCAGAAGCCTGCGGCACCCCTGGTGAATATCAAAACTAGTGCTCCGCTAGAACTGGTCTGCATGGATTTCCTCTCCCTTGAGGCTGACCAGTCTAACAAGACCTCTGTCTTAGTCATCACTGACCACTACACCAGATATGCACAAGCTTTCCCCACCAAAGACCAAACTGCACGCACAGTTGCCAAGGTGTTATGGGAGAACTTCTTTGTTCATTATGGTCTGCCCCAGCGTCTACACTCAGATCAAGGGCGTGATTTCGAGAGCAAGGTCGTAGGGGAGCTCACCAAACTCCTTGACATCAAGAAGTCACGCACGACCCCTTATCATCCTCAAGGAGACCCACAGCCTGAGAGGTTTAACAGGACTCTGTTGAACATGCTGGGCACCCTTGAGGATGAGAAGAAAAAGACTTGGAGCCGTTATATAAGTGCCCTGGTGCATGCTTATAACTGCACCAAGCATGACAGCACCGGCTTTTCGCCATATTTCTTGATGTTTGGGAGGGAAGCAAGGCTCCCTATCGATCTGCAGTATGGTATCAGCGCCGATGGTCATTCAAATGCAGATCACGCACAGTATGTCAAGGGGCTGCGAACGCAGCTAACACGTGCGTACCAGTTGGCAACAGACAAGTCAGACAAGTCGGCCAGCAGCAACAAGGCTCGTCACGACCGCCGGGTGAAGGAACATGACCTTCAGCCAGGTGACAGAGTCCTTGTAAAGAACCTTGGTTTGCAGGGGAAGCACAAGATAGCAGATCAATGGAATCCCATCATTAACATGGTCATAGAACGCATTAACCCTGACATGCCTGTGTATCGCGTCAAGCCTGAAACAGGAGAGGGGCGTGTACGAGCATTACACAGAAATAACTTGTTGCCTATTGACTACTTAAATGACAATGTACTTCCATGCCATGTCCCTAGACCCAGACGACCCATAACAAGAGCTGCGGCCAAGATGAACCCACCTGGAGATCAGCCTGACTCTGATGATCAACAGCCCAGCGATGACGAGGTTGTTGTAGTTCTCCCTGTGGAGCTGCCTAATTCGCAACTAAGCGCAATGGCTCCTGATTTTGTTCCTTGTTCTATCCCTACCACAAAACCTTTGCTTCCTCTTGCAGGGCCATCTGATGATCCTCCGAACTCTGTCTCTGAACATTCTCTCTCTGATTTAGAGCAGATACCTACTATCTCCTTGGACTTGTCTGCGCAGCGGTCTCTATCTTCTTGTGAAGAGGCCTGCACAGATGCCGACCCATCCAATTTTTCCATAATACCCTCAGTGCCATTAGGCTCTTCTTCCGACAGAGATCTCTCAGATCAGGAACCCTCTGGAACTGACACTCTCTTGAAATCTCCATCTCCTGTACCGCCGTCTTTTCCCCAGATTGAGGGAGACAGTGAAAAGGGGGAGGCAGATGGAGATACCTGTTATGTAACTGCAGATGAGCAATCGCTTCAAAGCAATGATGAGATGCATTGTGCTAAGACTGGTGACTCTCAGTCCCAAGTACATAATGAACCTTCTACTGAGGAGGCTGTGTCAGAAGTGTCTGGCCCTGAGTCCACCTTTGTCCGACGCTCAACTCGAGTATCGCGACCACCCCTGCGAATGAAGTTCGCAGAGAGGGGGAAGCCTGTGTTCAGTTACAAATTTCAGACACCAGGAATGTTTGTTGATTTGAAGAGGAAGGTTTTCGGGAATTAGTCCCGCCCCATAGGTGTATTTGTATATATCTATATTCCTTGATTCTGGTTCTTCAGTTTCCTCTTTAGCCTTGCTTCTGGAGGAAGCGAGTTTAGAAAGGGGAGGATGTAACCCCGACCCAGTGGACTGGTATGGGTTATAGATTTGTATTTGTATGGCTTTGGTAGTTTCTTTCTTTCCTTTCTCTCTCACTCCATGTTTCCATCTTTCCCTCTTTGAAGAGCTGCCCTCATTAAGCTCTTTGATCTTTCCCTACTTCCTTTTACACTTTACTATCCCCTTCTAAAGAGCCTGAGGTTTATTTGTGTTCTCTGTGGCTAAGCAGGATGCAGGTGCCATAAACCCCTCCTGTGGGTCACACCTCTCCTGAGCTGGGAAACCACGAGCCTCTGTGGAGTTGGTCATCCCCCAAGCTACACGCTTGACCAATCGGATGTCTTTCCGCGTGTGTTACCTTAAAGTTGGCCAATGACAGCTTGAGCTGATCATGTGACCAACTCATGTTCTGGGCCCTAGCTTGCCCCAGAATCTGGCGAAGGCTGGCATTCTTGCTCATGCCGCCGTGCCATACACCGGAGAAGCCATTTCCCTCCACCGCTGTTTTCTACTCTCTACTCTACTGTTCTCTACTCTCATGCACAAGTGTTGGCTCACTGTTTTAGCCTCTGGTCCTGGGTTTTGACAAATTTTACTTCGATAATCTGGTGCGGGAACCCCAAGAAACTGCTGTGGCCATCGGCCGTCAAGCCTCCCAAGGAGCGACGGGCACTTCAGGCGGATCCACCGACAGACCGATCAGCGCAGAGATTCGTGGGACCCCAAGGCGATACGTTGGCCAGGTACGTCTCGGCTAGTTCCACGTTCGTGGTTTTGGGAACCACGACCCCGTCAAACGGCTTCCCCGAACTGCTCAAGTGTCAGGAGTCGGCACGCCGGGCCACGATCCTGCTGGACACTGCTCAAGTGTCGGGAGTCGGCACGCCGGGCCACCACCTGCTGGACACTGCTCAAGTGTCGGGAGTCGGCACGCCAGATCACCACCTGCTGGACACTGCTCAAGAGTCGGGAGTCGGCACGCCAGATCACCACCTGCTGGACACTGCTCAAGTGTCGGGAGTCGGCACGCCAGATCACCACCTGCTGGACACTGCTCAAGAGTCGGGAGTCGGCACGTCGGGCCACCACCGTGGGTCCTTTCACTGGTTGGACCACTCCGGACACTCGGCCATGACAACAGCTAATATCTAATTTTATAAAATCTGATGCATTTTGGGGCGTTTGATTAAAACAGCTGTATTCTCGCAAATGTACACAATCTCGGTCTGCTCACTGTGTTTCTGTTCCAAAAGGGGTCGACACTCAAAATCGGTTCCTGCAAATTGGTGACGAACCACGGGTTACAGACGTAACACTAGGGTTAATAGTGCGTTAAACACAAGAGTCAGACCAGGGAGACAGTGGCTCGATGATCTAAGGGAATGGACCAACACCCCCATTTATGTGACCTGATAGTGATAGGGAAGACAAAGCTTGGAGGAGGTTCGTGCATCAGTGCACTAACGGTTGGTGAGACTATAGAGATGAGTGAGTGAGATTTCAAACCTGGTTGCCTTGCCAAAACTGTCAGTGTGTTCCCTCATGAATATCATTTAGGTCTTTATACACAGGCAAACTAATCATGATTCATGGTGAACCAGTGGATGTTTAACCCCCGCAACCTCTTTCTCTCATCTCTCATTCCAAGATTAACGGAATCGGGTCTGTCCATGACCGACTGGCATCTCATCAAAGGGATGAAGCCGCCACGCACTCAGGAGGAGTGGGAGGCAGAGTTTGAGAGATACAAGCAGTTTCCTGAATACAAGTAGTGAGTTGTGTTGCGCTCTTATGAATTAATTTCCTGCTTGAAAGAAGAAAAAACACAAAGCACTTCAGGCTAGATTCAAAATGTCCAACCCTGCACTCCTACTTGAAGTGAAATTGTGTGGAGCAAACACTATAGAACCCTAATCAATCTGTACTCCAATATCAGGCCACCAAAGAAAATTTATGAAAATGCGGAGTTGATGAAGTTGATGAGTTGGTGAAGGAGATAGCCCTTTGTGTTGCCTGGTCCAAATACATTGCAATGAATTGGACAGAGTCACAAAGGTCAAGTCATTTAAGTATGAGCAATGGAAAAAAACGGTTTTAAGTTGAAGTTTTTAAAGGGTTTAAGTTTCAATCCAAGTCAATGACCCAAGTCCAGTTTGTTTGGTTCAGTAAACTTTTTTTCAAGACACACAACGTAGAGCCTGAGTCTGAGTCCGAGGCACATTTCTTAAGTCCGAGTTCAAATCCCAAGTCATCTAGGTGTAGTCCGAGACATGAATCACAAAGGTTGAATCTTAAGTCTGTGCAATGGAACGTAAGATTTAAGTTAGACTCTAACCTGACTACCTGAGTCATGGGAATCAACTCACTAAACTAGACTCAAGTTGGACTCAACTTTGTTAAACAAGTCTGCAGTTAGGGTGAACAAAAAGAGGGAGATTGGCATGGTTTCGACTGGAATTCACCCCACGTTGTCCTCCCTTTCCCTGTCCTCCCTCCCCCTTCCCTTAATGCAGCGTCCATCGTGACATCACGCTGAACGAGTTCAAGTGGATCTGGCGCATGGAGTATGGCCATCGCATGTGGGGGCGTGCCATTGGCCTGGTCTACCTGCTCCCAGCGGCCGTCTTCTGGGGCAAGGGCTGGCTGACCAAGGGTATGAAGCCCAGGGTCCTCATCTTTGGATCCCTGTTGCTCTTCCAGGTTGGTGCCTCTCTCTCCTCCCCCATCCCCCATCAACACAAAATCCCTTTCTTCCTATAGGGACCGAACCACAGTATCTATGAGCATATAGGGCTATGAGGATGGTCCTACAGTGTGTGAGAGAAGCAGACCATAAACCACCTACCAGTCTGCCCTCTCTCCTGCCTGAGCAGACCTGACAGTGTGTGGAGTACTGGAGAAGTTTGTAATGGTATCAGACATTCTGTGAAATTTAAGCACATGCCCTTTTCAAGAAAAGAGGAAATTTGTTGAACATCCAACAATTGCCCAGTGGAGCAATCGTTTTTTCAAATACCATTTATGTCCGAAAAAAGTTTTTGTTTCCACAGTTTTTCATATGACATTATGACAGATTTAGCCGAAACTTTGGCAGGCATGTTATTTCAGATATTCTTTGAGTTTGGCAAAGTATGGAAGTGATTCTTTGACCTTCTCAAATGGTGTACGTACCGGTACCTTTAAATTAATTTCATTCATTCATATTTTTTTTTCAGAGTACAGTATCACATTATACACAGTTTAATTTTGTTGTTTATAAACCATAGGATATACTGTGAAGGCACCCTCGAAGAAGCACAGCTTATGAGTGTGGGCCCTTGTACAGATATTGGAATACAAGTTTATAATTTTGTTTTCTTCTGAATGACGGAAATTGACTGCCTATGTTGTTGTTGTTGCGGCACACAGGGTCTGCTGGGCTGGTACATGGTCAAGAGTGGTCTGAAGGAGCCGCAGCCCACGGACATGCCGCGGGTCAGCCAGTACCGGCTGGCCAGCCACCTGGGCTCTGCCTTTGCCCTCTACTCCCTCATGCTCTGGAGTGGCCTGTCACACCTCCTGCAGTACAAGCCGGTAAGCCGCCCCTTTCTCTCGCATTGTGCCTCTGAGAAAGGGTCCTGCTAGGATTAGAACGTCAGGGTGCCAATTTTAGAGAGTTGAGTAGGAGGTTTTTTAGTGACAACATGTATATCATCTCTTTAGAGAAGGAGTGCGGCTCTGAAAAGAGCCGGTAACTCAACGTTTTGGGTCATCGCCTGTCATCGCTTAACCGCTTGATATCTATCTAACCCTAGGTGTCATTACATTGGTGTGCCTGGTCATTGCCTTGGTGTCCATGGTCATTGCCTTGGTGCCCCCTGGTCATTGCCTTGGTGTCCATGGTCATTGCCTTGGTGCCCCCTGGTCATTGCCTTGGTGTCCATGGTCATTACCTTGGTGTCCCCTGGTCATTGCCTTGGTGTCCATGGTCATTGCCTTGGTGCCCCCTGGTCATTGCCTTGGTGTCCATGGTCATTGCCTTGGTGCCCCCTGGTCATTGCCTTGGTGTCCATGGTCATTGCCTTGGTGCCCACTGGTCATTGCCTTGGTGTCCATGGTCATTACCTTGGTGTCCCTGGTCATTGCCTTGGTGTCCATGGTCATTGCCTTGGTGTCCATGGTCATTGCCTTGCTGCCCCTGGTCATTGCCTTGATGCCCCTGGTCATTACCTTGGTGTCCCTGGTCATTGCCTTGATGCCCCCTGGTCATTGCCTTGATGCCCCCTGGTCATTGCCTTGGTGTCCATAGTCATTGCCTTGATGCCCCTGGTCATTACCTTGATGTCCATGGTCATTGCCTTGATGCCCCCTGGTCATTGCCTTGATGCCCCCTGGTCATTGCCTTGGTGTCCATAGTCATTGCCTTGATGCCCCTGGTCATTGCCTTGGTGTCCCTGGTCATTGCCTTGGTGCACCTGGTCATTGCCTTGGTGCCCCCTGGTCATTGCCTTGGTGCACCTGGTCATTGCCTTGGTGCCCCCACGTCATTGCCTTGGTGCCCCTTGTCATTGCCTCAAGTCCTAAGTCCTAAGCAGCATTGTTTTAACATTTTGCATTCCATTTTTGTTACATTCCATGTAAGGCTGTTGTCGTGAGAAAAAATTCTTGTCGACATGTCGCGAGAATTTTATGCCGACTGTCGACATTGTCGCGACAGAGACCCGATTTAGTCAAAAATCTGTAGTCACAATGTCGGATTTTTTTTAGTTAATAAACGAATGGGGCGTGTCAAACCGCCATAGTTGTGAACTTGTGAAATTAGTTTTCATGGATAATCTTAATTTCAATAAAATTTCATATTTTAATGGCTTTCGTATTTAAGATTATACACAACAAAATAATTTTTGTGCCGATATTGGGTGTTACAGCCGTAATTTCCTAAACAAAATCATAAAAAAGCGATTGCTCATTGTTTATTCATGACGTCATCGATCGGCGATGCGTGCGTTATCACTGCAAGAAATAATGAATATTTATGAATTCGCTGCACAGCGGCTGCAGTGGACACATGTACACACAGACACTGTACATGTACAGTACATGGAAGTTGGAGAACCAGATAGTTTCGATGAAAAGAAAAGAAGTCACCATCCGCACCTAGCTAAAGGTAGCCGCGTATTGGGCACCCAAAACCAGCCGCGTATTGGGCCCAAAAACGGAGGAGGCCGCGTATTCAGCCATACATTCAGACAAACCTAGAACATATGCGGCAAAGGAGGCCTTTTTCCGATGTACATAATGTACTTCCGGTCCGTTTTTTCAACGAAATAAAATCCGCGGCCGCCGGAATTTTGGGCCCAAACATGCGGCTACTTTCAGCTAGGTACCGACCGCGACGCACGTGCGATCTCATTTCTCGATCCTTCCCTCGGACGTCCACGATCTTTCCCGATCTCTGCATTGCACTGGTATCCCGTACACACGTGTATTAAATGCATGCGATGCAGCAACGTATACCAGCTACTGTACTGCTGTCGACCGGCCATAGAAACGTGCGCTATACAGTATATACTGTACATCGTAATGGCAAAATGCGTTCGGTGAACGATTTTCTTTGGTCGTGTCGCGACTCGCGATCCCTTCCAACTTCCAATATAATAGTAACTATTATTTTCCGGCGTGGATAAGCACAAATGAAATGCTCAGCACACAATTTTAGGATCTTTTGTTCCCTTTTTATTCCCTTCTTTTTAGAAATTGGCCATTATGACTAGAGGTAGGCTAATGTATTTTATTGTTTTTGTCGCGACAACCGTAAAACCTTGTTGACATGTCGGAATATTTTCTTTGTCGCGACAATGTCGACAAAAGCCTTGTCGACAACAGCCTTAATTCCATGATATGTGTTCCGGAACCATTCAGGAAACCTACAGCAAGATTGCTGTATTACAACACGTGCATCTTGTAGACTGGTTCCCTCCCACCCAGCCGCAATGTATACTACTGATTACTACATGCATGAAAAGGGAACCAACCACCCAAAAATTCACCTCGTGGTCTGCGCTCGTACTGCTGCGCATGCAAGCCCAGTACACGAGCTTCGGCCTTTCGTATTGCACCTTCTGTGTGACGTTCACCTTAGTGCATTGGTTACATAGTAAAACAGAAATTTGTGCAAGAAAAAATTGATATATCGTTATTTGAAAACCCATTATCGAGTATCGATGGTGCTTAGGTGTGCCCAGTCATTGCCTTGGTGCCCCCTGGTCATTGCCTTGGTGCCCCCTGGTCATTGCCTTGGTGCCCCCTGGTCATTGCCTTGGTGCCCCTGGTCATTGCCTTGGTGCCCCCTGGTCATTGCCTTGGTGCCCCCTGGTCATTGCCTTGGTGCCCCTGGTCATTGCCTTGGTGTCCATGGTCATTGCCTTGGTGTCCATGGTCATTGCCTTGATGTCCCTGGTCATTGCCGTGGTGCCCCTGGTCATTGCCTTGGTGCCCCTGGTCATTGCCTTGGTGCCCCCCGGTCATTGCCTTGATGCCCCTGGTCATTGCCTTGGTGTCCCCTGGTCATTGCCTTGGTGCCCCCTGGTCATTGCCTTGGTGCCCCCTGGTCATTGCCTTGGTGTCCATGGTCATTGCCTTGGTGTCCATGGTCATTGACTTGGTGCCCCCTGGTCATTGCCTTGGTGTCCATGGTCATTGCCTTGGTGCCCCCTGGTCATTGCCTTGATGTCCCTGGTCATTGCCTCAAGTGGTGTCCATGGTCATTGCCTTGGTGCCCCTGGTCATTGCCTTGGTGCCCCTGGTCATTGCCTTGGTGTCCATGGTCATTGCCTTGGTGCCCCCTGGTCATTGCCTTGATGTCCCTGGTCATTGCCTTGGTGCCCCTGCTCATTGCCTTGGTGTCCATGGTCATTGCATTGGTGCTCCCTGGTCATTGCCTTGGTGTCCATGGTCATTGCCGTGATGCCCCTGGTCATTGCCATGGTGTCCATGGTCATTGCCTTGGTGCCCCCTGGTCATTGCCTTGGTGTCCATGGTCATTGCCTTGGTGCCCCTTGGCATTGCCTTGGTGTCCCTGGTCATTGCCTTGATGCCCCCTGGTCATTGCCTTGGTGTCCATGATCATTGCCTTGTTGCCCCCTGGTCATTGCCTTGGTGTCCATGATCATTGCCTTGGTGTCCATGGTCATTGCCTTGGTGCCCCTGGTCATTACCTTGGTGTCCATGGTCATTACCTTGGTGTCCCCTGGTCATTGCCTTGGTGTCCATGGCCATTGCCTTGGTGCCCCCTGGTCATTACATTGGCGTCCATGGTCATTGGCTTGGTGCCCCTTGTCATTGCCTTGGTGCCCCTGGTCATTGCCTTGATGCCCCCTGGTCATTGCCTTGGTGTCCATGGTCATTGCCTTGGTGCCCCCTGGTCATTGCCTTGGTGCCCCCTGGTCATTGCCTTGATACCCCCTGGTCATTGCCTTGGTGTCCGTGGTCATTGCCTTGGTGCCCCTGGTCATTGCCTTGGTGCCCCTGGTCATTGCCTTGGTGCCCCCTGGTCATTGCCTTGGTGCCCCTGGTCATTGCCTTGGTGCCCCTGGTCATTGCCTTGATGCCCCTGGTCATTGCCTTGGTGTCCATGGTCATTGCCTTGATGGCCCTGGTCATTGCCTTGGTGCCCCCTGGTCATTGCCTTGGTGTCCATGGTCATTGTCTTGATGCCCCCTGGTCATTGCCTTGGTGTCTATGGTCATTGCCTTGGTGCCCCCTGGTCATTGCCTTGGTGCCCCCTGGTCATTGCCTTGGTGTCCATGGCCATTGCCTTGGTGCCCCTGGTCATTGCCTTGGTGCCCCTGGTCATTGCCTTGGTGCCCCTGGTCATTGCCTTGGTGCCCCCTGGTCATTGCCTTGATGCCCCTGGTCATTGCCTTGGTGTCCCCTGGTCATTGCCTTGGTGCCCCCTGGTCATTGCCTTGGTGCCCCCTGGTCATTGCCTTGGTGCCCCCTGGTCATTGCCTTGGTGCCCCCTGGTCATTGCCTTGATGTCCCTGGTCATTGCCTCAAGTGGTGTCCATGGTCATTGCCTTGATGTCCCTGGTCATTGCCTCAAGTGGTGTCCATGGTCATTGCCTTGGTGCCCCTGGTCATTGCCTTGGTGCCCCTGGTCATTGCCTTGGTGCCCCAGGGCTGGTCATTGCCTTGATGTCCCTGGTCATTGCCTTGGTGCCCCTGGTCATTGCCTTGGTGCCCCTGCTCATTGCCTTGGTGTCCATGGTCATTGCATTGGTGCTCCCTGGTCATTGCCTTGGTGTCCATGGTCATTGCCGTGATGCCCCTGGTCATTGCCATGGTGTCCATGGTCATTGCCTTGGTGCCCCCTGGTCATTGCCTTGGTGTCCATGGTCATTGCCTTGGTGCCCCTTGGCATTGCCTTGGTGTCCCTGGTCATTGCCTTGATGCCCCCTGGTCATTGCCTTGGTGTCCATGGGCATTGCCTTGTTGCCCCCTGGCCATTGCCTTGGTGTCCATGGTCATTGCCTTGGTGCCCCTGGTCATTGCCTTGGTGTCCCCTGGTCATTGCCTTGTTGCCCCCTGGTCATTGCCTTGGTGTCCATGGTCATTGCCTTGGTGTCCATGGTCATTGCCTTGGTGCCCCTGGTCATTGCCTTGATGCCCCCTGGTCATTGCCTTGATGCCCCCTGGTCATTGCCTTGATGCCCCCTGGTCATTGCCTTGATGCCCCCTGGTCATTGCCTTGGTGTCCATGGTCATTGCCTTGGTGCCCCTGGTCATTGCCTTGGTGTCCATGGTCATTACCTTGGTGTCCCCTGGTCATTGCCTTGTTGCCCCCTGGTCATTGCCTTGATGCCCCCTGGTCATTGCCTTGGTGTCCATGGTCATTGCCTTGGTGCCCCTGGTCATTGCCTTGGTGTCCATGGTCATTACCTTGGTGTCCCCTGGTCATTGCCTTGGTGTCCATGGCCATTGCCTTGGTGCCCCCTGGTCATTACATTGGTGTCCATGGTCATTGGCTTGGTGCCCCTTGTCATTGCCTTGGTGCCCCTGGTCATTGCCTTGGTGCCCCCTGGTCATTGCCTTGATACCCCCTGGTCATTGCCTTGGTGTCCGTGGTCATTGCCTTGGTGCCCCTGGTCATTGCCTCGGTGCCCCTGATCATTGCCTTGGTGCCCCCTGGTCATTGCCTTGGTGCCCCTGGTCATTGCCTTGGTGCCCCCTGGTCATTGCCTTGATACCCCCTGGTCATTGCCTTGGTGTCCGTGGTCATTGCCTTGGTGCCCCTGGTCATTGCCTCGGTGCCCCTGATCATTGCCTTGGTGCCCCCTGGTCATTGCCTTGGTGCCCCTGGTCATTGCCTTGGTGCCCCTTGTCATTGCCTTGGTGCCCCTGGTCATTGCCTTGATGCCCCCTGGTCATTGCCTTGGTGTCCATGGTCATTGCCTTGGTGCCCCCTGGTCATTGCCTTGGTGCCCCTGGTCATTGCCTTGCTGCCCCCTGCTCACTGCCTTGGTGCCCCCTGGTCATTGCCTTGGTGTCCATGGCCATTGCCTTGGTGACCCTGGTCATTGCCTTGGTGTTCATAGTCATTGCCTTGGTGACCCTGGTCATTGCCTTGTTGCCCCCTGGCCATTGCCTTGGTGTCCATGGTCATTGCCTTGGTGCCCCTGGTCATTGCCTTGGTGTCCCCTGGTCATTGCCTTGTTGCCCCCTGGTCATTGCCTTGGTGTCCATGGTCATTGCCTTGGTGTCCATGGTCATTGCCTTGGTGCCCCTGGTCATTGCCTTGATGCCCCCTGGTCATTGCCTTGATGCCCCCTGGTCATTGCCTTGATGCCCCCTGGTCATTGCCTTGATGCCCCCTGGTCATTGCCTTGGTGTCCATGGTCATTGCCTTGGTGCCCCTGGTCATTGCCTTGGTGTCCATGGTCATTACCTTGGTGTCCCCTGGTCATTGCCTTGTTGCCCCCTGGTCATTGCCTTGATGCCCCCTGGTCATTGCCTTGGTGTCCATGGTCATTGCCTTGGTGCCCCTGGTCATTGCCTTGGTGTCCATGGTCATTACCTTGGTGTCCCCTGGTCATTGCCTTGGTGTCCATGGCCATTGCCTTGGTGCCCCCTGGTCATTACATTGGTGTCCATGGTCATTGGCTTGGTGCCCCTTGTCATTGCCTTGGTGCCCCTGGTCATTGCCTTGGTGCCCCCTGGTCATTGCCTTGATACCCCCTGGTCATTGCCTTGGTGTCCGTGGTCATTGCCTTGGTGCCCCTGGTCATTGCCTCGGTGCCCCTGATCATTGCCTTGGTGCCCCCTGGTCATTGCCTTGGTGCCCCTGGTCATTGCCTTGGTGCCCCCTGGTCATTGCCTTGATACCCCCTGGTCATTGCCTTGGTGTCCGTGGTCATTGCCTTGGTGCCCCTGGTCATTGCCTCGGTGCCCCTGATCATTGCCTTGGTGCCCCCTGGTCATTGCCTTGGTGCCCCTGGTCATTGCCTTGGTGCCCCTTGTCATTGCCTTGGTGCCCCTGGTCATTGCCTTGATGCCCCCTGGTCATTGCCTTGGTGTCCATGGTCATTGCCTTGGTGCCCCCTGGTCATTGCCTTGGTGCCCCTGGTCATTGCCTTGCTGCCCCCTGCTCACTGCCTTGGTGCCCCCTGGTCATTGCCTTGGTGTCCATGGCCATTGCCTTGGTGACCCTGGTCATTGCCTTGGTGTTCATAGTCATTGCCTTGGTGACCCTGGTCATTGCCTTGGTGTCCATGGTCATTGCCTTGGTGCCCCCTGGTCATTGCCTTGGTGTCCATGGTCATTGCCTCGGTGTCCATGGTCATTGCATTGGTGCCCCCTGGTCATTGCCTCGGTGTCCATGGTCATTGCATTGGTGCCCCCTGGTCATTGCATTGGTGTCCATGTTCATTGCCTTGGTGCCCCTGGTCATTGCCTTGGTGTCCATGGTCATTGCCTTGGTGTCCATGGTCATTGCCTTGGTGCCCCCTGGTCATTGTCTTGGTGCCCCCTGGTCATTGCCTACTATTCTACAGATAGTCCCTGGTCTTTGCCTTAGTGCCCCTTCTCCTTAGGCAATTTGCCTAACATTGCCGGACATTGCACAGATGGCCTTTAAAAATTACGCTTCATCCAGGTACTCCATTTGTATTTATCTATTGAATGTGTTTGATACCAAAGTTCCATGAATTCTTTCCTCTCCTGTCAGATTGCCGACAGCCGGTACCTGCCCTTGCTGAGGAAGTGTGCACATGGCACCATGGCCTTAGTCTTTGTCACGGCACTATCAGGTATGGTTGTTCGATATTTCGATATTTCGATATATCGCGATGTCGCTTTCTGGCGATTATCATATCGAGCGCATTTCAGGATATCGCGATATTTTCGATATCACGATATCGAAAAAAGTATCGCGATATCGAAAAAAAAATCTGCTTTCCCAGCCCCATTATTGCCTGTCTGTAAGCTTGTATAGCATGGCCATCAGAGAGATCTTGAAGGGCGATAAGCTTTCGTTAGTAAAAACAACGAAAAACCAGAAACCGCAAGGAGCGCCAGCCAGCCATTTGACTCTTGCATTGCGCGCGGTCTCCACAAAGGCAATGCATCGGCAACAGACCCACTGCAAGTGCAAGCTCACTTCCGGTGTTGGTAGCACACTTTTCGTACAGCGCGACCTCGGTACGTTGGGCACGCACAGCGACTCGTGTTTGGGACATTTTCCCCCATGCGGCCTACATAAGTTATCCGATCGTTTACGATATTATCCAGGCTGCAAAAATTGCAGATTCAATTTCCTACCGATGTCTCCCAATGCAGCCAAATATAATGTAAAAATACATACTTTACATAATTATGCTTTAATCTCAGAAAATCAAAATTAAAATCGAAGAGGAAAGACGTTGGAAAAACGTCACTGTTCATAACGCACGTGCGACCTCTGATTTCTCGATCCGTCCATGCTGCTCTGGTACCCGCCACACAGCTGTACTAAAGGCACGTGTAAGGCAACGTACACCAGCTAAGTACGGCCAGGCCATTAATTTTTTGCACATCGTGTACACCAAAGTTCGTGGAGTTTTTTTTTTTTTTTGGGGGGGGGTCGCTTCGTGATCTATTCCAACTTGAATGATTCCAACTTGGACGTGTATACTAACAATCATTTTGCGGCGTGGATGAGAAAAGGTGAACTGCTGCTTTATTCTCCTTTTTAGCAGTCCCCCCTCAGTTTTATTTCCAGTATGCATCCGTACGACCGAAAGGCACATCAGATTTTGTTCAAGGTGATCGTTATGACGACGTTATGTACTGATGGTTTGTCTCCCCTCATGAATATTAATCTGAAGACCCATTGGCTCTGGCCAGACATGTATTTGTGACGTCATATGTAAGCATCGAGTTGCTGAAAACTGCCTGGGATATTTTTTTAATGCAATGACGTATTCTTAATACATCAACAAAAAATAGTTTCGTTTTGGCGTATACTTTTAAAAGAGTAACCTGGGATAGTTGTTTTAAATTATTTTTTCGTTGATAAATGAGGAGATTAAGGGGGGGGTTAAACAATTGGTAACTATGGCTTGAAGTTAGATGCATTTGCTACATATAGGTTTCCGGCAATCACAGTGTGTATTGAATGGAAATCCAGGTCGCTACCTTGACTTCCGCTTACGTACCAGATATCGCGATGATATCGAATATCGCGATATATTCCTGCTGATATATCGAAACCAAAAACTCCGGATATCGAACAACCTTACTATCAGGTATGGTCTCAGCCCTCTAGCTAATGGCTAAGGAGAGACAGCAGTTGAAGTTAAAGGCCTAGACAACATTGGGAAGATTGGGAATCATCGATGTCCACAGATTTCCTTCTAATTTACACAGTTTGTAGATGGTCATGATAGAATCCTCATGTCGAAATCTTACAGTCTGGGATGCTGTACTTTTCAAGAAATCTTCACTCAAACATCGACAAATTGTTTATTACTGTACTTGCGAGTAATAAACTATTTCTTTCACTACAGAACGGTGCGTAAACCATGGCGTTTTTTTTTGCATTTTTCTACTTTCTCAGATTACCATTTGAGGTAAAACCTATGCAGTACAGTGAAACCTGCATATAGAGGCCACCCAAAGGGCCAGAAGAGGTTTCAACACAAAAGTGTATGGACATGTGTCTGTGCATGTTTCTATATGTGGATAAATATCAACAGTGCACAGATCAATTTAATACGTTCAATGAGAGAATAAAAGGGTGATCACAACACATGTTTTATCGTAGCCTCGTACATGTATTTATTTTCTCCTTTTAACAAATTGTAACTTTACGTATAATTTGATTTATGTAGTTGTACATTTCATCCACCAATGTTTGGTTAATTCTTACCCATGACCAGTAAGAAAGAGACTAGGCCCTTTATGTATTTTATTTGTATTATTGGGGTGGAATGTCAACTCAAAAATACATGAGAAATTAAAAGAATGCGCGATCGCGGCGACAATGGCCGCGTAAAATGTGTAACCATGAGTGTTCAGTTCTTACCCATTACTGATATCAGTAAGAAAGATACCACATGTACATGTATTTTATTTGGATTATTGGGGTGCGATGACAACTCAAAAAGAGGAGATAAGTCAAAAGAATGCGCAATCGTGTCGACAACGGCTGCGTAAAACGTGTAACCATGCATTGGAAATAAATAGTCGGCACCCTCAACGCAAGAATATGTGACCAAGGTAATAGACTTTGGAAATTTGGTGCACCAAACGAGGGTGCCCTTTATTTCTTTGTTGGCCTGAATGTGGTTTATCCTCAATACAAATGTACACGCGCCGTTCCAATAGGCCTTGCCTTTGGCCACTTTGGACAGTGGCTTTAATAACGAAACTTGCGCCCATTAAAACACCTGCACAAGGACAAGTGGCCGCTTTATAGAGGTGGCCCAGTAAGCAGGTTTCACTTTAACACACAAACTGTGGCAATCTTGTGAACTTTAACAATCTGGTACAGGGCCTTTGATGGCAGACAACACTGCAATGAACCCCTCCATACCAATGCATGTACTTAATCATTTCCCAAACAGAAGTCTATTTTGACTGGCAACAGTACCGCTCAGTCAAAAGCACTCGCTGAAATGCTCCACACTCTTATAGAGGAAAATGGCAGAACTTCTGCCTTTGGGAAAGGTCCTGCTAGGATCCAAATGTCAGGCCCTCTTAATATTCTCAAAATTGTACTTTGGATTTCCTGGTTCAGGTGCGTTTGTGGCTGGGCTGGACGCTGGCCTTGTCTACAACTCCTTCCCCAAGATGGCTGACAAGTGGATTCCCGACGACATCGCGGCCATCGAACCCAAGTTCAAGAACGTCTTTGAGAATCCCACCACCGTTCAGTTTGACCACAGGATTCTGGTGAGTCGATAGAGGCTCATGCCATCAAAGGCTTCTAGCACAATGCAGTGAAAGTGCTTTTGCCAAACCTCTGTCAATAGAATGGGTTATAGTGGTGCAGATCTTCTCGTCCATCCACAAGCTTTTGCCAGGCTAGTACTGAGACAGGTTTCCATGATAGCAGACCTCAGAGCCATTTAGCGTAATGGGATTCAGTGGAGGGTATCAAATTTCACTGCAAACCTGCCTTTAAATAGAATAGGTTGCAATTCCTAAGACCAGTGTCATTGTGCTTTCCACAGTTCAGATGTCAGTTAAGATGGCAGTATTTCACCCAGAGGGATGCAGTAGTTGATTTGTCAGTGTTCCTCTTGATGTAGTGTGCCATTCCATTGATTCCAACACCCTAGGTCTTCTTCTTGAAGTGTACTTATAAAAGTGTACTTATAAAACTCATGATTCCAAGATGTTGATTTGTTTCTGTTGCTCTCTCTCCCTCTGACCTGGAAACTGATTGTCTCTGAATCCAATGGCGGGCATGTGGGACAGTTTCACGGCTGTTTTCAGGGTAAAATCTGGGGATTTGGGTTGTGGGTAGTCGAAAAATCATTAGTAGCCGATCTTTCTTTTAGAGGATCCTAGGACCCTACAGTCACCCAACCCCTCCAAATTTCAAAAAGGGCGATTATAAGATCCAAGTTACTTGGACCACAAGTTACCTTGAGGTAGCTACCTCAATGCTGACACAGAGGTCTCGGATTCAAGTCCTGGTCCTGTCAAATTTTCTTTGCTATTTAAAATTAATAATAACTTTAGTCAGACGAGAATATAATTGTTGATTTGTTTCTGTTGCTCTTTCTCCTCGCTCTCCCTCTCCCCCTCCTTGCTCTCCCTCTCCCCCTCCCCCCTCTTTCTCTCCCTCTCCCTCTTGACCTCCTCACTCTCCCTCTTCCCCTCCTCCCTCTCCCTCTCCCCCTCCTCCGTCTCTCTCTCCCTCTCCCTCTCTTGCCTCTGTCCCCGTTCCACACGGTAAAGGGGACGACCACTGTGACAGCTGTGGCTGGGCTTTGGCTTCTGGCCCGTCAAGTGCCTCTACCAGCCAGAGCCAACCTGGCCGTCAACTGTATGCTTGCAATGAGTGCTGTACAGGTCAGTAACCCACACTTCTATTGGCCCATTGGAGACATCAGGGCCCCATTTCATAGAGCCGCTTAAGCGTGAAAATCTGCTAAGCACGAAAAGTCTTCCCATTTTAAACAGCATTAAAAGCTGATGTGATGTCAGATGCTTCTGACTAATATTCTGCTTTTCTGTACTCAGTTTGAAACACAAGTGAAATTAAGACTCCTTGCTCAGGCTCTGTCCCTGGCCCCAATCTATCAGATGAAATTACTAACACTACTATACTTACATGTATCTTGAACCCTTTTATTTTTCTTCCTTAAAATTCAAACGATGGGGCGGAGGAATGTCACACAAAAACATCGTACAGAGGACAGGTCACAGATTCTGCAGCTGTTTTGTTACGAAATGAAACCTTTATGTCCATGATCAAACAAAAAATGACCAACACAAAAAGCCTACGATCATATGCCGTGATTCTGTCACTCCCCTCTCCAAAGCTGTACATTCATCAGATGCAAGACCTACAAGTAGGGAGTCATAGAATTCCATGTGGGGATGGCATAGCTGGCAACCATTCCTATTTTGAAGAAATCATTCCTCTTTTTGGGGTAAAAAATTATAGCTTTTTACAAGCTCTTGACAACAGATTCTGATTTTTGGTTTTGAAATACGCAAGTATTCCTATGTAGTTTGCTCTGTGATTCCTCTTCTGTTAGCAGAAGTATTCCTAATTTTCATTAAGATAGGTTGACAGCTATGGGATGGGTCAGTTTAGCAGTGACAAAGTAATCAGTGAAGCACCACTCAGCTTCTTTGTCTTCATTCCATTAAAACTTCACCACTTAGCATTATGTATCTCTTCTCAGATTACGCTGGGCATCTGCACCCTTGTCTACTTTGTGCCCACTGAGCTGGCTGCTGCTCACCAATCCGGATCTCTCACACTCCTCTCCCTGGCACTCTGGTTTGCTCACGAAATCCGCAAGATGCCCAAATGAGGACATGGGGAGGGCGAGCCGGGAAACGGAAAACAGAGAGAGTCACAAGCGATACACCAGACAGGACTGAGAAGCGAGGGAGTGTATTGCTCACAAATCAAGCAGCTTGAACTGCTGAACGGCAAGCATTAGTTTGGTTTTTTTTTTAAGGGGGGAGGTGGAAATGTGTACGAGGGACTTGCATTTCACTCAAAGCCACAGTGCGGCCTCTGTAAGAATACTGAAAGAAATCAAAGAGAGGTTCGGTCTCATTCTGAAACCTCAGTCTGAAGAGTCATAGCAAAAATTCCAATTCTTCATGAAAAACAAAATGGCTCCTTCACAGGACTAGGTTGAGTGGCCCAATGGAACATCTACCCACAGTTAAAATGACTCAAATTGTCTACTCTGAAGCACTGTTATCAAGCTGCATCACTTGGTGCTGTAGAATTGTATCTTGGCACCTTCTTGCAGCCCTGCACACTGGTTATCTTAGAAAGGGTTACCGGTACTTTCACAAGATCTCTTTAGGTCTCTTTTTTGTTTGTTTATAAGCAACAAAAACCACAAAGCATATAAAAACTGGGAGTTAGTTAGGCAAGCGACCAGATCAGGATTTTTAAGTTTTGTAGAGTAACAGGGCAGACCTGTCGCAATATAATCATCAATGACACGGCCACGAGTCCTTGATTTCACCACATGGGCAGAGATCCGTGTCTGCAGTATTCTACCACTTTGTCAAGCCGGTTGTAAATTGACCAGCACCAGACTGTAGTCTCTGCAGCTACCGGTATATCCAGGGCTATATTTCCCTTCTGGGAAAGCTGTACCCAGGGAGGTTGTGGTTGACCAGTCTTCCATTTAATGCTCTGAAGCTTCACCATCTCAACTTTATAGCCAACTGTAGTTGCCATCTGCCTCACAGTGTCGCCACATAATCGAGCACCATCCCATAGGATGGCAACGCAAGATAGGAAGACTGGTTGAACTGAAATTGGGTTGGGTGCATAGGTGAGGTAGTAGGTCAGCTCTCCACGGAGCCCTCAGCTTCACTGACTTTTCGCCAAGCAGTGTGCAAACGCTCCAAGGCCTCTTCTTTCCCAAGCATGGCCATCATTTCAGCCACGCTGGCTCCTTGCTGTTGGGCAAAATGAAGCGAAAATAGATAGAATGAACAAACCCACAATTTAGAATGTGACTTGCCCTCATCTGTCATGGGACCACATGGGACTACATGTCCAGATGAACCGTTCATGAAAAAGGCTAGAAATGTAAAATACCTTTGATTTCCGATCTTTAATCACAGAGTGAAGAAAACTAAGGAAAAAACTGACTGGGAACTTTGAACAAATTGAGTCACAGGCACTTTCCTTTCAGAACTGCCTGGCGCATGTGCATTGAGCCATAACTTCTGATACTATATGGGGAAATTTTGATTTGTACGCCTCGTGACTTGAATTCAGACTCAAAGCCAAAGTCAGGCTTTTGTTGACCCATAGCCTGCTTTTACCTGTTAACATTTTGGACCGACCTTAGTCAAAATGCAGGTCGGGTAACTTAAAATATTGTCAAACAAACAAAGGAAAAGCTGGCTGGGAACTTTTGAACAAATTTTCAAAGTTGCAAAGAAAACTTTGACTGGACTGGGACTTTTGGATTAACATACCAGTGCTCTTCCATCTGAGCTATTCAGCCCTTAGATGGTGGCCTTCCTAAATTGTCATCTAGTCTTTGCCAACTCCCATAGGTATAGAGTGAAGGAGTTTAAGAGTAACTGGAATTTTTGTAAGAATCATGTCCCTCAAATGATTGTTTCACCGTTGTCCTTCCAGCCCACATGGATTGCAGTAGAGTCAGTAACGAGTGTCCAGTTCCTTATTTTTTGAGTGCAAATGTATCCAAAGGAACTCTAATTAATTTTTGTTTATACTTTGTTTTATGTGGGTGTTACATACATTTTCCCTGTTTGTCTTTTTCTCTGTCGGTAAAACCAGCCAGTTCTTCTAGCAACTTAAATGTCATTAATTCACTATTAAGAAAGAGTGATAATAAAATTGATTTTGCAACAGTAGTATCGTTGTGTTGAAACAAATATGAAAGACTCAATCATGTGAAATGAAGACAAACTACTGTACTGATAAGATTTAAAGGTTTGCATGGTGGAAATACCAAGTAGGAGGTTTGCAGTGACACCATGTATATCGTTTCGGGTAATGTGTACTCTGCCTGAAATGAGTTACCGGCTCTCTTCAGAGCCATGCTCCTCTCAAGATACTGTACTGTGCTGTGCATGATTGAGGGATTTTGGGCCAGTTTGAGATCTCACCGTGAGATTGCTGAGAGCCAGTCGGAGAAGCCTCATGAAGACAGTGTAGGGAACCCCCTGCATTCCCTGGCAACAGCTCCTAAGAGCCGGCGATAGTTGCCCCGCATCGCCAACAGCCCCCTCGCTCATTGCCTTAATCGCCTCACAGGAGGCACTCAAAATGCTGTCTGAAATGCAACCATCCAAGACATGGATCTTTAAGAGTGTGTGAAAATGATGGTGTTATCCTATTCAGTGACACCACCTCTCTGGTGACCCGTGGAACAAAACAGTTAAGAAACACTTCGCGTCGGGGTTTTTTCAGCGCCGATGACCACCATACGGGGGATTTTGAACAATGCATCATTTTCAAATCTCGCTAAAACAATCGGAACAATATATTTCTGTGAAATAAATCAATAAGTATACTATTGGTACAAGAGAGAAAACCTGGCATAATTCGGACGATGTTGTGGCTATTGTCAAGATATTATCCGTTCGAAAAAGGGCCCATTGTGCGTCGTCAATGGAGCATAACGGACTTGTGTGTGTGCGTGTACGGTGCTGTCAATCCCGGACTGCAGACTCCAGCCTCCACTCCAGGCAGTCAAATCTTCGATTTGTTTCGTATTGCTTTGTTCCAAGCTGAAAAGAGTCTTTGTTTTAAATGTGGACAATAGTGATGCCTGGATTCGGAGGGCCCCGTCGCATAGTCAAGCCAATGGAGCTCTGGATTCGGAGGTCCCGGCGCGAAGTGGTTAAGGACCACTTGCCATGTTCAATGTGGAAAGTCTATTTAACCATAAAGCTAGGACCTTGCTCTATGCCATGACTAGGAGTGGCTAATATAGCAGGCCATAAGATCGGACGGTGCTCTCATGAAAGACACTAGGGACTCTTCACAGCTCCCATGTTGTCGCAATGGATCTTTAAGAGACTAAGGGATGAAGTGGATGCCGAGTTTGTGTCGACTCAAACTGGATAAATTTGGAAATCATTCTATGCCAGCTCTATTCAACTGTGGTTTCAAAAAGGCGAATTGAAGGCACTTGTCATCAACCAATTCATGGGAAGGAATTGTTAGTCAGTAGTATCGCTATTGATCTATGTGAAGAGATATTTTCCCCAAGTTTCCAGAGGCTTTCCTTTTTGTAAAAGAATCTCACATCACCTGCGTTCTCCGAGAGAGCAAGGAAGTGGCTCTTGGTGGGTGTCGGCCGTTGCCACAGGTACAGGTAGTCTGGCTGGCACAAGTCTAGCACCCTGCCTATGTGGTGCTGTGGAAACCAAGTAAATACAGGTACAGATAAACCCCATCAGAAAAGACAGTATACTAGAAGAGGTACGTTAAGTCATCATAAATCTTGAAATGCACAGTCAAATAGAATGTCAACTGTTCCCTGGTCCAGACACTAACTGCTACAGCTTTGGATGACATACCAGTAACCCATTCAGTACGCAAACGTGCCAACCAAATATTCTAAAACTAGTGTGTATCTACATGTACACCAAGCATGAAATAGTTAAAGCCTTTTGGTGGAAATACTCATTAAAAGATTTGCGGTGACACCATGTAGCACTTCTCTTTCAAGAAGGAATATGGCTCTGAAAAAAGCCGGTAACTCCACATTTTGGGCAGTGTGCACTCTGCCCGTCGTCAGGAGACTGTTCTTTTGCTCTTGCCTTCCTACGCTCGCAAAAGTGAATTCCTAACACGCTTGCCATGTAGCAAAGGTCTGTCTTTTGTTAGTATTGCATGCCCTAGCAAAGCAGACTTATACTTCGTAACATATGACAAGTTATGAGAAAAACAAATTACCACATTGTATTACATTTACACAAGTGGCATGCAACGGAGATAAGTCGATCTGGGTGTGCGAGTGATAGGAGCAAGATGAGGCACTCTACTTGGTATGAACAAAGATTGGCTCCTCGAACTCACTTGCCGCGCCTCCAGGACCCTCAAGAGGTAAGTATCTGTCAGGTCTGTAGCCTCTCCAATGTCGGGAGATCTGAAAGGTGAAGAACCAACCACTGAACCAATTGATGTCCATGTTACTATTAACCCTAGCATTGTCTGAGTGGGCTGCTTGCTCGTCAGATTTTGCTCCCTGGATAAATAAAACGCCATCAATACTGAACTGAAACATGATTCAAATTTCAGTGTCACAAGTGCATTATTTTGTCTGGGCCTTTTTTAAAATGTTGTTTTTATACCAAGCCCAACCCACCAGCTATGGTCAGACAGCGCTGGTGGGAAATCAAATAATCTCACAAACGCACAGACACGCAGCATGGGAGCACGCACCATAACATTGATAGAACTTCAAGAGAAAAAGGCTAGAAATATGCTTGGGTTCAAGAACACTGTGCTACAAAACAGAGCGCCTCAGACTATGACTGGCCTAACAAAAAATGATGTACTGCCCATCTCACCAATCATCAATGGAGGGAAAGCGGCCAATACAAGACAAGCCCATAGGAGCAATCCAAACGAAGACATATTAACCACTTCGCGCCGGGACCTCCGAATCCGGAGCTCCACTATTGTCCACATTCTAAACAAAGACTCTTTTCAGCTTAGAACAAAGCAATACAAAACAGTACAAAGACCCTTTTTGACGCAAGTTGCCACATGAATTGCAAGATTAGCAGCAGTAATTGTGCAATTGTGGGACTTTTACTGTGGAGGATCGAGGGATACCGCGCTACAGCTGAAAGCACGCGGGGGACATTGTCTTGCATGCCACACAGCCCAACGGTCATCAGTCTGGCATTGGAATTACCCCCACATTTTTTACAGTCATCTGTACGCTCGTTTGTGGCCGACCAACTCGAAGATTTGACTGCCTGGAGTGGAGGCTGGAGTCTGCGGTCAGGGATTGTCAGCAGCGTACACGCACGCACACACACACGTCCGTTACGGTCCATTGACGACGCACAAAGGGCCCTTTTCCGAACGAATAATCTCTTGACAAAAGCCACAACAGCGTCCGAATTGTGCCAGGTTTTACTCTCTTGTACCCATAGTATACCCTTATCGATTTATTTCACAGAAATGTATTGTTCCGATTGTTTTAGCAAGATTTTAAAATGATGCATTGTTCATAAACCCCCGTATGGCGGTCATCGGCGCTGAAAAAAAACCCGGCGCGAAGTGGTTAATCCCTTCCTTGTGCTGGACACAATGGAAAACGATGGCATTCTCAATAACAGCCTGACTGCCTGAGTTATATTATTCCTGCCCTCCTGTGACCGTGCATACCTGGAGAGTAGACGGCCAACTTTGAGCCTGAGTTGGGCCAGTAGACGCTGCCTGCCAGCCGCGGTGGCCAGCAGTCGTTTGATGTGGCCCCTGTTGACGTCGGGCAGCAAGTCCATATCCAGCACGGCGGAATGCGTGGACACCTTACTCAGTGAGAACTGTGAAGCATACCAAGGAGAATGTAAATCCACAAGGGTTTGCCTAACTCGACATATAATCAGCACAGCTTTCTCCCTAACATTCTGCTTGCCCAAAACCACAATGTTGATAATTATATATGTAGCCTTGTGAATTAATCATTGAGACTTTCATCATCATGGTGAGCACCTACCTGCCTGATCAGCCCTTGCATGTCACGGATCTCTTTATTGTCCTCAAAGCCAGAGCCGCAGAAGGTGATGAAATTGACCACTGCCTCTGGCAAATAGCCCAAGTCCTTTGCAAAAAAAAATAAATGATCAGAAGCCACTCATTACTTGTCATCATCATCATTGTAATCAAAGTTGTCATTTCCATCATCATCATCATATTCGTCATTGCCATTATCATCAATGTTGCCAATATCGCCATCATTGTCACCATAGCCATCACCATTATCACCTTCATCGTCATCAGTCATCACCGCTATCACCTTCATCACCACCTTCATCGTCATCGCCATCATCATCGTCGCAGCGGCCTATCACTGGAACCAAAGCTGGTCCCTTGAAGCACAGCTGCCCTTGCACAATGCCTGAAAAGCTGCCCTGTCCCCAGCACCTTGCGGTGCTCATATATTACATGTAGATCCTTAGACATACATAACCTATAGATGGTCAGCATCTATTAGAAACGACGTCAGGATAATGAAATGTCATGGGGGGACCCGACTAGCATCAAAGTAAGGGCGGAAGTCAAGAGCACCACCATACGCTTGTATGGAATTTGACGTGATGCGCATTCAAATTTCCAGTGGGTCCATGACGATACGTGGCATTGCTCATGCACATACGTGGTTTTTCTATATATACGAACATGTTGGTGCTCTTTACTTCCGCCCATACTTTTGCAAAGGTAGCAGCCTCCATGGCATTTCAGTTTTGAGCCTGCTATTAACCATCTATTGGTTATATGTGTCTATGATTAGCACCCATTCTTCTGTGTCCTTGTCCCACCCAGTCCTTGGCCTCTCCTCTGCTCTTCCACACTCTCTTGCTATTGCTATTCATGCAGTATTTCTTGATAAAACTTGAAGGTTTGCATGGTGGTAATTCTAAGTGGAAGGTTTGCAGTGACACCATGCAGCACTTCTCTTTCAAGGAAAAGAGCCGGTAACTAAGTCTCCTGACGACGGGTAGAGTACACACTACCCAAAACGTTGATTTACCGGCTCTTTTCAGAGCCACACCGGTGTCACCACAAGTCTTCCACTTAGTATTTCTTGAGTTTTGAAACATAGCCTTAACAGACACGGGGTCAGAACTCTTATGGAAAAGATGCACTACCCTACAATTGACAATTTTATAAAAAATTATCAGCAACTTACCTTGAAATGCTGCACGAAGATGTCGCCTTGACGCTTGGATAGCTTGCTTCCGTCTCTTTGAATGAAAAGATATTTGGAGAGCACTAGCATGTTAAACCAGAGGTCTTGGGTTCAAGTCCCGGTCCAGTCAAAGTTTCCTAAGCCAATTTGGGGTTTTTTTACCCAGAAATTTATGTTTTCAGATTGGTTTGAAATTTGTTCTGGAAACTCATGTAGAACACATTTCTGCGAAAATTGTAACACTTCAGTCATCAAGGAAAACGCTTGGTTTTTCTGGTCAAAAATTGGCAAAAATGGCAAGGCTAACCCCTTGTCCAAACACTCCTCTTAAGAGATGATACACATGATGATCATGGTATCACCGCAAACCTACTTGGTATTTCCACCATCCAAACCATCACATTTTACACGATTAACTTGAAAAGACCCACATCCAGTTTGGATGCTTCAAAAACTCGGGTCAGGCCTCATCGCAACTACTTGAGCAGCAGAATAAACTGGACTTGCGAGTCTGTTTTTTTCGACCTCTGGCCAAAACCCACCTGTTGAGCAGCAACGGCAGGTGGGCAAACTGAGGTGGGTCCCAGCGTAGGGCCTTGTACAAGGACAGATGCTTAGGCGTGGAGGTTAGCCACTCCTGGAAGTCACAGAAAACCAGCCCCAAAAATAAAATTGAAAGAATAAATAAAAATAGGATCAGTTTGGTTGAATGCGGGTCACATTCTGCTTCCCCCGTGACTCAATGCTTAATAGTAGTTATATAGGTAACGTTGATAATTAATCATTTAGATTTTCTAACATAATTTCTCATTACTCATAATTTTGACTGAAATGTACCTATGCCTCACATATGTAACATCAGAGTATGTACTAATAGATATTATTCATATATCAAAATGTTGAGGACCTGTCGTTTTTATCCTAGCAGGACCTTTCTCAAAGGTAGAATGCATCAAGGAGAATGCAAGGTTTCAGTGTTTTACTCTGTATTTTTAAAGAAGAATGAAACACAGAGAAAAATGTTGGCTTATCTTATTGGGTGTTAAAAACAACCTACAATTACCTATGTGCTACTCACTTACGAGTTTCATAAAGAGGGAAAACTGCATTCCTACAAACTGCCATCTTTTTGATGGCCCGCCAGCCATATTTCTGGAGCTGACTCTTCCACAGAAATGTATCATATGGTTGTTGGGATTCCTGAATGACATCAACCACTAGGTGACTAACCATAGGTCGAGTAGGGCAAACCCTCATTGACGAGAAATGTCTCCCTCGACAGATGGCGCAGACAAATAATGAAAGCTAACTGACTTGTTGACCAGACCGGCATTCTTCCTCCTGAAGACGGACAGAGCACACTGTCTGAAACGTCGAGTGAAACGGCCCCCGATTCTTTTCAGAACCACACTCACTCACAACAAGAGATTCTCGTACATGGTGTCACCTGCAAACCTATACTGTTAGTACCATCACCAAGCATAGCCTTACATGTATGTCTTATTTAACTAACTTGTGTATTCACTGCCACATACCATTCCACGCAGGATGTGCGTAATGCCCATGAGATGATCGTCCACAACATTGGCAAAGTGATACGTGGGAAACCCGTCACTCTTGATCAGCACCTGAGAGACACAATGGGTTATATTACGACATCTCTCTTGTACAATGAGCACCATGTGGAAAAATTCATCCTTACACAAACCAAGGAAAGGGAATACTAGCTGAGAAATTTCAAAACGTTTTGCAAAAACGGCATGGGACATTTGAATCTGAATCCAAATGAGACCCTCTATAATCTGATCATTAGTAACCAACACCGCCCCACTGAACACCAAAGTCAAGGCACGCCAACTCAAATTTTTGGCCCATATACTCAGCCTGAACTTTTGTAGGAAAAAAAAATGTTTCCGAAAAGAAAAGAGCCTTACCGGATCACCCTCTATCAGGGCGGTGTCGTGACGTGTTCTTCCATAGACTAAGTCGTCAAAACATTCACCAACCCCTTGCTCCAACTACAGGGAAACCGGAGAAGGCAAAAGAGTAGCACCATCAATGGTTGTAAATGAAGAGTGGAGTGGCACCATCAATGGTTGTAAATGAAGAGTGGAGTAGCACCATCAATGGTTGTAAATGAAGAGTGGAGTGGCACCATCAATGGTTGTAAATGAAGAGTGGAGTAGCACCATCAATGGTTGTAAATGAAGAGTGGAGTAGCACCATCAATGGTTGTAAATGAAGAGTGGAGTAGCACCATCAATGGTTGTAAATGAAGAGTGGAGTAGCACCATCAATGGTTGTAAATGAAGAGTGGAGTAGCACCATCAATGGTTGTAAATGAAGAGTGGAGTGGCACCATCAATGATTGTAAATGAAGAGTGGAGTAGCACCATCAATGGTTGTAAATGAAGAGTGGAGTGGCACCATCAATGGTTGTAAATGAAGAGTGGAGTAGCACCATCAATGGTTGTAAATGAAGAGTGGAGTGGCACCATCAATGGTTGTAAATGAAGAGTGGAGTGGCACCATCAATGGTTGTAAATGAAGAGTGGAGTAGCACCATCAATGGTTGTAAATGAAGAGTGGAGTGGCACCATCAATGGTTGTAAATGAAGAGTGGAGTAGCACCATCAATGGTTGTAAATGAAGAGTGGAGTAGCACCATCAATGGTTGTAAATGAAGAGTGGAGTGGCACCATCAATGGTTGTAAATGTAGAGTGGAGTAGCACCATCAAAGGTTGTAAATGAAGAGTGGAGTAGCACCATCAATGGTTGTAAATGAAGAGTGGAGTGGCACCACCAATGGTTGTAAATAAATAGTGGAGTAGCACCATCAATGGTTGTAAATGAAGAGTGGAGTAGCACCATCAATGGTTGTAAATGAAGAGTGGAGTAGCACCATCAATGGTTGTAAATGAAGAGTGGAGTGGCACCATCAATGGTTGTAAATGAAGAGTGGAGTAGCACCATCAATGGTTGTAAATGAAGAGTGGAGTGGCACCATCAATGGTTGTAAATGAAGAGTGGAGTAGCACCATCAATGGTTGTAAATGAAGAGTGGAGTAGCACCATCAATGGTTGTAAATGAAGAGTGGAGTGGCACCATCAATGGTTGTAAATGAAGAGTGGAGTAGCACCATCAATGGTTGTAAATGAAGAGTGGAGTGGCACCATCAATGGTTGTAAATGAAGAGTGGAGTAGCACCATCAATGGTTGTAAATGAAGAGTGGAGTGGCACCATCAATGGTTGTAAATGAGGAGTGGAGTGGCACCATCAATGGTTGTAAATGAAGAGTGGAGTAGCACCATCAATGGTTGTAAATGAAGAGTGGACTAGCACCATCAATGGTTGTAAATGAAGAGTGGAGTGGCACCATCAATGGTTGTAAATGAGGAGTGGAGTAGCACCATCAATGGTTGTAAATGAAGAGTGGAGTAGCACCATCAATGGTTGTAAATGAAGAGTGGAGTAGCACCATCAATGGTTGTAAATGAAGAGTGGAGTAGCACCATCAATGGTTGTAAATGAAGAGTGGAGTAGCACCATCAATGGTTGTAAATGAAGAGTGGAGTGGCACCACCAATGGTTGTAAATGAAGAGTGGAGTGGCACCATCAATGGTTGTAAATGAAGAGTGGAGTAGCACCATCAAAGGTTGTAAATGAGGAGTGGAGTAGCACCATCAAAGGTTGTAAATGAAGAGTGGAGTAGCACCATCAATGGTTGTAAATGAAGAGTGGAGTGGCACCATCAATGGTTGTAAATGAAGAGTGGAGTAGCACCATCAATGGTTGTAAATGAAGAGTGGAGTGGCACCATCAATGGTTGTAAATGAAGAGTGGAGTAGCACCATCAATGGTTGTAAATGAAGAGTGGAGTAGCACCATCAATGGTTGTAAATGAAGAGTGGAGTAGCACCATCAATGGTTGTAAATGAAGAGTGGAGTGGCACCATCAATGGTTGTAAATGAAGAGTGGAGTAGCACCATCAATGGTTGTAAATGAAGAGTGGAGTAGCACCATCAATGGTTGTAAATGAAGAGTGGAGTAGCACCATCAATGGTTGTAAATGAAGAGTGGAGTAGCACCATCAATGGTTGTAAATGAAGAGTGGAGTGGCACCATCAATGGTTGTAAATGAAGAGTGGAGTAGCACCATCAATGGTTGTAAATGAAGAGTGGAGTAGCACCATCAATGGTTGTAAATGAAGAGTGGAGTAGCACCATCAATGGTTGTAAATGAAGAGTGGAGTGGCACCATCAATGGTTGTAAATGAAGAGTGGAGTAGCACCATCAATGGTTGTAAATGAAGAGTGGAGTAGCACCATCAATGGTTGTAAATGAAGAGTGGAGTGGCACCATCAATGGTTGTAAATGAAGAGTGGAGTAGCACCATCAATGGTTGTAAATGAAGAGTGGAGTAGCACCATCAATGGTTGTAAATGAAGAGTGGAGTAGCACCATCAATGGTTGTAAATGAAGAGTGGAGTAGCACCATCAATGGTTGTAAATGAAGAGTGGAGTAGCACCATCAATGGTTGTAAATGAAGAGTGGAGTGGCACCATCAATGGTTGTAAATGAAGAGTGGAGTAGCACTATCAATGGTTGTAAATGAAGAGTGGAGTGGCACCATCAATGGTTGTAAAAGAAGAGACAGGAAGCAATCTGAAAGCCAATTTTATGTTGACGCCAGAAAGTCTGGATGAAAAAAAGTGTCCAAAGAAGTTCCACCTTCTCTACTCGCAGACGGACATCTGAGACAAATTAAAGAGGAGAGGGAACTGACTGGTGGTGTAAGAGAGTCTAATATTTCTTATTTCCTCACATACATTGACCAAGTTATATACAAACATGGTGCTGGATGCTTGATGACTGAAAGAAAGGTCCTGCTAAAGGACTCGGCAATATCTTTTTTCACCAGGCATTTCCTGATTAGATGGGCATGTTAGGATTGAATAAATCCTTTGATATTCGTTTTAGTAGGATTTGGGTTATTTGGGGGGTTTTTTCGGGGGGAGGAGAGTGAAAAAAAGCCTGTAAACAACTTTGGAAGAAGACCATAGTGAATAGTATCTTTGCTGATAAGACAAACCTTATACAGCTCAGTAGGTGTAGGAATGGGTCGACCTGCTATAAGGCTTGTCTTTGAGACTTTAAGTATTAAGGAGTGATTTCCTTTTAAATGCATATTTTGACAGTTGAGTGCACATCAAATAGCACATCAAAAGCTTGATGATAGCCAAGGTTAGTTCACATGGGGGACATGGGGGTCTCATCACAGGGCACTTGTTAATGGCGTTCTTGTGGGTTTGTATTTTGTCCACATGGACAGAAGTCAGAGTCTGTGATTCCCCCATTTCATCATGGTTGCTGCATAGCGCCCACGCCCAGTCCGCAGTCTTTTTCAGTGGTACCCAGGGCTTTCTTGGTAGATGAGTGGGGGATGGGCGGATGGGCAGACCAGGCCTCATCAGCATTTCATTATTCATGACGTTTAGATAACATGCTGCGGTGCCACCCACCTTCAGTCTGACCACGCTGGGCCGCCCTGACTGCAGCTGGTCTTGCACCTGCTCCCGGGACAGGTGCCGGCACCTGTTGTCGTAGCGGGGCACCTGCCTAGTCCTCAGTGCCTCCTTGCGCAGCAACGCCAGACGCTGCTCCGTGCAGAAGCAGCGGTAGGCAGCTCCTGCCTGCACAGACAGACACAGCAGGGGAGAGGAGTGGGGCTCAGTGTTAGCAGCTGCGGTGTTGTTCAATGGCGCCCTCTATTGTTTTGATTACTTTCCAAGATGGCCAAGAATAAACCACATGGTTAGGTATCCTGAAACTCTGCCTCCTTCGTATCAATTCATCACTCAGTCACCACATTTTGGTGACGAGGATTTCAGTGATTGAAGCCCCTTTAGTCAACAATTCATCGCATAAAAAAGTGACTTACAAATCCCTTTAAAAGAGTAAACAAGCGGAAGGCCTCGAGACATTGACACGCAGAATTTCAGGACTTTGTGTTCTAAAGTGATGATCAACTTGATTAATCTACGTCGACAAATGTTACATTACTGCACTGTGGAGCCATGTGTAAGAATGGGGACATGAGTAAGACTGCGATGAATACATTTAGGTCTCTTTTTTTTCTACACTCACCTCTATCAGTTCCTTGATGTGTGTGTCATACAAATGCAGTCTTTCTGACTTCAAAGAGCGAAAAAAAGAAACACGGGGAATACAGGCTTAGGCAACAAGAGTATCACAGGAACTACCACATCTGACAGAAGGTGAAGCATCAAAGAACCTACCAAATGTAAGATTTACCTCATAGATATAACACGTGTGTCAAGGAGAATGTAATTCAATGAAGGATTGCCCTGCTCGATGTGATAAACACCGAGTGCTCAGTGCTTTGTCCGATGCCTGATGCCCGAAATTTCAGGCAGCTCAGTCGGGATTCGAACCCGCGACTCCAGACGTCTGCACTAGAAAGCGGGAGTCGTGGGGTTTGAATCTCATCTGAGCTGCCTGAAATTGTTCTCATCAGGCTTCGAGCAAAGCACTGAGCTCTCAGTGCTTATCACGTCGAGCAGGGCAACGGCAAACTCTCATAGATTTAGGATTTCCCTACCTGTCGATAAGGACCAAAGCTGCCTCCTTGAAATGGGCCTGGAGAAGAAAAAAACCATAGGTTTTGTGGATATTGCAAGTACATTTCACATAGCCCACTACCATGCCAATCATTCTATGTCTCCTTAATGGAAGGAAGAGTCTCCTGATGCTGGGCAGAGTACACGCTGCAGGAAGCGTTGAGTTACAAGCTCTTTTCAGGGTCATGTTACGTCTCAAAAGAGATGCAATTGAATGGTGTCACTGCAAACCTTCAACTTGGTACTTCCACCATGCAAACCTTCAAATCTCGTCTCTTTACATTATACGCGCTTTGCTTGTCATATCATACATCTTTAATGCATATATATATACAATAGGGCCTAAGGCATTTTATTTGCATAATTATTCATGCCTTTCATTCCGCCCTGCATGCAATTCCACATATCATTTTGCATACCTTCATCTGCATGGATCCCAGACCACTGCAGCATCTCCTGCAAATGGCTTTCTGCTCCCGGCACCAGCCTACCCTATAAAGAAACCCACACTATCAGTACAGCAAAGGCTATATGCCTTATTATGAAGGAAGCACATTATCTTACAAGGCCATGGGCATGATGAGGTAGGGTGGCCAGTTCCTTTCCTCGCCGTCTTTCAACCTTCCCCCAGCTCTAAATTATTAGAGAGCCAGGTACCCAAATTTCTGTTGGGCGGATAGTGAGATATTTCCAAGCTTCTGGTCTGAGTGGGATTCAAACCAGCAACCTTCTGCACTGTAGACAAATGCTCTAACCATTCAATCACTTGGGCTATAATTTGTATTAAAACAAAAACAGGATGATCTCATGATGACGATGAAATAGCACCAGGTGGTAAACTTTGGAATGCGCAAAATGTACCCAATGTCACATCTCAGCAGGTCTGGCGTCATGATGATACATCATACAATTGAATGACAAGTCAGAGGGCTCCATGTTTCTGTCTTAGCAGAGTCAAATTACTTTGGAGGTTTGAGGTGACACCATACATGTACATCATTTCTTAAGAGAAGGAGTGTGGCTCTGAAAAGAGTTACCAGAGTCTTACTCCTTCTCTTAAGGGATGATGCACATGATGTCACCGCAAATCTCCTACTTGGTAGTTCATACCATTGTGAACTTTCAAATCTTATCTCAAATTACTTGTTATGATTACTTCTTATCATTATGTATTTGGCATTCATTAAACAATACAGTACAACATACAATACACAGGACCGGACTTAAGCCAGAAGCAAATGGCAGGAAAGAAAAAGGTTAACTTAATATAGCAGTTCTTGCTGGAATGCTGCAGCAAGTTACTGCCTGCCCGTGGGAGGAAAAAGAAAAAGTCTGATGGGACCAAGACTTATCAACTGACCTGGTCAGTGTCCTCGATTCTCAAAATGAACCTTCCGCACTGTGCCTTGGCAAAGATGTAATTGTAGAGTGCTGTGCGGAGCCCGCCCAGGTGCAAGTAGCCGGTGGGGCTGGGGGCGAACCTCACTCGCACCTCCTGCGAGCGACTGTGCACGGCTTGGGTAGGCATGCTGGGAGTCCACATGAGCGTGCATCGCCTCAGGAGGCTCCTCGTCACCCTCAGACTCATGACGAGGCGGTCGAACGGGGTTGCAGAGATGATGGGAGCACGCTGCATAATGAGAGCATTGCAAAGCAAGGTACATGCATTAAGGCTTGTAACCAGACTGAGCTAGTTGATTGTTATTTGTGTCTTTAATGTTGTTTTGTGTTTTACGATATTAACGTTGTCACAATTGACATTGTTGATGTCATTGATGTTGTTGTTGTTGTTGTGGTCATCATTGTTATTTCTATCAGTCACTGATGTTGTTGTTTTCATCGTTGTTGATGTTGTTTAATTGATGAGGATATTTTGTTGTTTCAAATGAAGTGCCCTAACTTGTCTATTCTGACTTGTGTTTCTCTGACTGATTTTTTTTTCTAGCAAGGATTGGGGTAAATATTATATTACTTCCTCAATGATTATCAATACATAGCAGGGATCGAAATTCATGTACATGTACATGTATCTGGAAATTCCCTTGCACACATGTGTATCTAAATTGCCGTAAATTGAGTCATGATTGAAGCAAAAACTCGCCCCCATCTCGCCTGCGAAAAAAATAAGGTCACAGCGCCCTCTCTTGACGCTAATGCACTGTGCATGCAGCATACAACTGGACGCTTCAGCGATTTTGGCATCCGGAATTTACTCACTTTCACCTCAGCACAGCAACATCGATGCTTTCCCTGTCGTCTGCTCTTTTTTTAGCGAGCGCAGGGCGGTGGAGAATCGGCAGCGCAGCTCTCTCGGTGGTCAGAATGGCTGAAGTGCACTCCACAGTCCCGAGTCCCAGCAAGGTCGCTGTGGTAAGTTGAACTGATGTTTGAAGAACGCCCTCTATATCGTGATTGCGTTTAGTTCATAATACTGATACTGGATAGTGATAATTTAGTTCATTTTAGTAAAATATAATTTAGATACAGAGGCCATTAGGCATTAGCAGAATTGCAGCCAAACATGTTTGCCAATTGTCGGTGTTATTTTTCCTGGTTCTAAATTACATGAAGAAAAATTAAAATTCTTAAACACTGTAATTAATAATTATTCATTTTATTGAATTATAATATAAATTATAATATCAAAATTACTTTTTAGTAATAATATTACAGTTATTATATTAGGCCTATATTCGAGCATCCGAGTAACTTGGAAGTTGGACGGTCCCTTAGAATCCACACCTTTTTTTTCTTAAATGAAGGGGTCGCCCGACTCCATCCAAAAGGCGATTGTAACTGTAAGGCAACTATAATTGAAGGAGGGTCCAATTTACTCGTCGGACTAATTTTAGTAATAGTTGTCCGAGTAGTCGGAGTCAAATTTAGAAATTTTGAAATTCGATAAAAAAAGGGTGACTTGTCGGACCCGACCCGACCTCAGACTTTTTTATCGAATTTTGAAATTTTGAGGGTCGGGTGACAGTCTAAGTTACTGGGACTAACTCGGACTATAGTCCGAGTAACTTTGACCTCAGTTATACATGTACAATCGCCCTTTAAAAAAAAAAGGCGAAATAAATCTTGGTAGGGTCCAAGTTACTCGGACTACTATTTTAGTAGGCCTATTTACTTTTTAATTGATTTCTAATTTTTTAACAAACATTATTATGGAATATTGACCAGTACATATATAATTCTGTGGTTCAAGCCTGGTCCAGTAAATATTTTCTTTGCTATTTTTTCAATTGTTTTGAATATAATTAGTGAACTATACAATTTATACAGCACAACAACACCAGTGGTTGATTTCATCAAACTCATGTACATGTACAATCAATCGCAAGACGATTATTCAAACTTAGGATGGGTTATCATTCGTAAGTTGAGTTATGATAGATCCCATGGCTTTGTGAAATCCAACCCAATGTTAATACAGGTCTTGGCCCTGTCAATGGATCAAAGCCACAACTTCCAAGTTCTACAAGCCCACAACATACATTCCAAAATGAATGCTTATTAATGCTTTCTTTGGTTCAAATGAGTAGGCCTACCTGTTATGTTATGTTAACCCATAGTGGCCATACCGTACCATAGGCCTACTAGTACTATTCACTTGGTCGGCGTGATGTCACAGAATGGCATTCTGGCACCTGATGATTGGTCAGTTTGGCTGTTCCATGTTATTCCCTGGAGTGAAAGATTACTACAGGCGTGAATGATAAAGCTCATGAAATGTCATTTAACAGCTAGATTATTTTTTTTTTTTAATCTATTTCTTGTAATAACTTAATGCAACTCCATCTGATGAATTTTCACTCATTCATGTGACTTTATTTTTAAAAGTGGACATTATTATGACCACTCCATAGACACTCTGGTTTCACTCCAGTTGAAGAGAGTGAGCTTTTCAAACTCAACAGCCCCGACCAATTGAATTAGTATTACTACTATCCATAGATCAAGGAAACATCTCTAGTCGCAGCTTTGCAGTAACAGTAACCCTCATCTACTCTAGCTGAGGCTGGCTTGTCACATGGTGGTGTGTGAGGGTTTGGGTACAATTTTGTTGCGATTGATTAAACCTCACAAATGATCTATTTCATGACATACATGTATGTTACTATACTACAGTACAATTATGTCCATGATTCAAATTTAACCCTCTTCATAAGTCACAACAGTTCTGGCCAAAAAAACCCAGACAGGTCAAAAGAAGCGAAGCATGTTTCCCAATTACAGCCTAAACTCTCACTGCCCCAAAATTCCTTTCCCAGATTTACAAATTTTTACACCTTGTATTGCAGTCAATTTTCTGAATGAGTGCCTATTCTTAGTGTTGTTGTGCTTTTTTCGGTGACTGCTTGTTTAATGGAATAGTTTTTTCCACCATGACTGCAGGTCCTGTCAGGATGTGGGGTTTATGATGGCAGTGAAATTCACGAGGCGTCTGCGTAAGTTTCCGTCACATAAATTCAAATATCAAAAAGGATGAGGGTCTGTCATTTTGATCCTAGAAGGACCTTTCTCTAACATGTCTAAAGGCAAAAACCTTTGAGAAAGGCCCAGTCCCGTATGCTTGAACAGTACGCTCTGTCCGTCATACAGTATGATCAAACAGTAGTTGCTCAGTTCTGGTGTCACTGGAATCTTTCCACTCAACTGGACTCAATGTGATTTGACTTGATAAGTTGATTTCTTTGCATTCTTCAGTGTTCTGGTGCATCTGAGCAGAGGTGAGGCAGACGTGTCTATCTATGCACCAGACATGGACCAGATGCACGTGATTGACCACTGCAAGGGGTCACCGGTCGATGGACATACCAGGTGAGTAGACAACCACTCCACTCACGGACCAGTCATCAGTGTGTTCGTGGTCAACACCTTTTTTTTTCAGCACACAATCAGGCTAAGCACTGAGCGTGCATTGCTAGTTAGACATTAAGTCTTGAAAATGGCAAGGACAGACATATTACAAAATTAAAAGACTTTCCTTTGCACCTCCCCCAAATGCTTTGATTTGTATGTTGCCTTGTGTGTTTAAAAAGAAGTTGATTCTTTGAAAGTGACCACACAAACTGGCTGTGCTAGTCCCTGATGAATGATAACAACCAAGAACCCAAGGATGCCATTTCAAGACTAACCAGTTGCGAAATAAGCTTTTGTAGCAACAATTACTTCATCTGATGCAATGTTGTAATGTTTCATTTGTTGCTACAAAAGTGTATGCACTTTTCCCAACTGGTTCTTAGTCTCATAGATATAACATGATGTTAGCATTGAGGAGAATGTAATTCAATGAGGGTTTGCCCTGCTCTACGTGATAAACATGTCTAAGCACTGTAAGCATATTAAGCACTACAGCCAAGTTGTAATTTCTCTCACAAAGTGTTAACCACTTCGCGCCGGGACCTCCGAATCCGGAGCTACGTTGGCTTGACTATGCGACGGGGCCCTCCGAACCTGGGCACCACTATTGTCCACATTCTAAACAAAGACTCTTTTCAGCTTAGAACAAAGCAATACGAATCATTACAAAGATCCTTTTTGATGCAAGTTGCCACATGAATTGCAAGATAATTAGCAGTAGTAATTGTGCAATTGTGGGACTTTTACTGTGGAGGATCGAGGGATACCGCGCTGCCACTGAAAGCATGCGGGGGACATTGTGTTTGCATGCCACACAGCCTAACAGTCGTCGGTCAGGCATTGGAGTTCCCCCAACATTCTTTACCGCAATCTGTACGCTCGGTTGTGGCCGACCAACTCGAAGATTTGACTGCCTGGAGTGGAGGCTGGAGTCTGCGGTCAGGGATTGACAGCACTGTACACGTGCACACACACACACACAAGTCCATTACGCTCCGTTGATGACGCACAATGCGCCCTTTTTTGAACGGATAATCTCTTGCCGAAAGCCACAACGACGTCTGAATTGTGCCAGGTTTTACTCTCTGAGTTGTACCCATAGTATACCCTTATCAATTTATTTCGCAGAAATATATTAGTCCGATTGTTTTAGCGAAATTTGAAGATGATGCATTGTTCAATAAAACCTGTATGGCGGTCATCGGCACTGAAAATTCACCCGGCGCGTAGTGGTTAAGTGAGGTTTTTTTACACCCACGGTTTGGATGCCTCATTATTGCTGCGCTGGTTTTTGTTTCACTTTTCTTACAGGAACGTACTTGTAGAGTCGGCGCGCATTGCCCGCGGCAAGATAGCACCGCTCAGTGATCTGAATGCATCCAGCCATGATGCCGTGGTCTTCCCAGGAGGCTTTGGGGCTGCCAAGAATCTGTACGTGGTTTTTCAACATTTGAAGCGATTGAGTTGCACTGTTAGTTTTTACCTATAAAGTAGGGAAACTAATGGTAGCGCTTGCAAATTGCAAGTTGTTGTGGCTAAGAAAGCCCATGCACGTTTTCTATTTTGAAAATTGGTATTCTTTAATATTTTGGTAGATTGGATACCCTGTTGGATGGTTTATAATGAGCTTGACCAGGTTATAGCAGCAGAATGGTAAATGGTGCTTGTTCTTTGTTTTCCCATCTCTGTGATCTTGGTTCTGATCCCACTCCCAGTGCTGTTGAGCCTGTTAATGTTATGTACACTGGGATAGCATTCTCTTTGTTACCTTCGCCATCGCTATCAAGCTGCGGCTCGTACGTGTATGGAGCAATTTGGCCGTCTAAATACTCAGTGTTCTGCCTCCGCATCTGAGTTCCATCCTCCTTCTGATGTATGTACTTCATAGTCAGTGAGTCACTTTCTGACTCTTCAGACTAAGAAATCGACATTCTCGGCGATGTTTTTACCTGTTTTCGATGTGCGTGACGGAAAATCGTGCACAGTCGCAAGTGCTGCTGCACTGTAGTGTCTTTCCAAAGCGAATGCTAGGTTTGTATTTATCTGTATGTGACTTCACACGCGGTAGGTCATGGAGTGCTGGTGAAGGGGGAATTTTTGGGGATGGGCGGACATGGAATTTTTTTTACTCTTTGGAGCGATATTAAGCACGGAAATGCAAAACAAAACATAATAGGCCTAACTAATAATTTATATAATCAACATTAATTTAAGAAAGTTTCATCAATTGTTGAAATCCTATTTCTGTGGACCTTTAAAGTTCAGTGTATCCTCCGTTCTGATCATCAATACGGACGAAGGCTCGTGCCTGGTTTGGGATGATTCAGCCCACCCAAGGTCATGCTGACAATGTTAGGATGCCGCAATTGTGTTTCAAATTGGCCGAGCTGTTAATTGTTCTTCATCCGGTATCACCTGCCTTTGTCAGTCTCTGGTCCTGTCTGCGGCAAATAAAGTTAAAAATCAATCCATGCTCATCTTGATTTGGACAGCTCCAGTGTAGCCCTCGATGGACCCAACTGCTCCGTGAACCCAGACGTGGAAAGAGTGCTGAATGAGTTTCACCAAGCCAAGAAGCCCATAGGGTAAGGGGGCCCAAGAAGGCAGACCAACATAGACTGGTTGAATTTGCCAGACCTGAAAACAAGATTGAGCGTCACCCTGTGCCTGTCGATCTGGCAGCCTCTCAGTCAGTCTTTTCTCTCAACCTCCTCCCAGTGGTCAATGGTGGTAAAGCTGGAAGCACAAAAGTCAGTAAATTTGTTTTCAGACCAAAATGTATTCAAACTCTTTGAGTCAAAAGCTGTCTCTTAGTGAATCAACTGATCAACCGGCTGTCAATTGGTAACTCAATCAGTATGTTTATCACTGAACCAATCAATCTCTTGATCAGTGAATCAATCAATCTCTTGATCAGTGAATCAATCAATCTCTTGATCAGTGAATCAATCAATCTCTTGATCAGTGAATCAATATTTGTTATCAATAAATCAATTGATCAACCTGTCAATTGGTGACTTAATTAATTTGTTGATCATTGAATTTATCAATCTCTTGATCATATCTTGATCAATCAATCTGTTGATCAGTCAAGTGATTAATTTGTTGACCAATCAATCAGTCCACTGGCCAGTGAAAGGATCAATCTGCTGATAAGTTAATGGATCAATATCTTGATAAGTGAATCGATCAATCTGTTGACTAGTGAATCAATCAGCCAATCAATCAATCAATCAACCAATCAATCAACTTGTTCCAGGCTCTGCTGTATCGCCCCAACGCTGGCAGCAAAGGTTATCCCCGGCTGTGAGGTCACTGTTGGTCAAGACAAAGACGATAATGGGAAGTGGCCATATGCTGGAACAGCCGGTGCCATCGGACAGATGGGGAGTAAACACATCAACAAGAACGTCTCAATATCCTTTTGGAAATGGAATCATTACAACTACATTTGGCTGTGACTGACTTACCTGAAAGGGTCTGTGATAGACTATAGCCCTGTCCGCACTGGACTTTTTTGGGGGAAACTAACCGAGTAAGTGGATAACTTGACCATTTTACATCCAGTAGAGACAGGCCAGGAAGTTTTCCTTCCCGGTAAATTACCCGACTCTTATGGGTAATTTAGCCAACTGACTTCTGCCACCAGGTCAGTTTCAAAATGTCCAGTGCAGTCATGAGTTTGTATTTAGTTACCGGTAGTTGGTTTCGGTAAGATTTACCCGTCGTTGTGGTTATCTACTCACGTCATTAATCCAAGTGCGGACACTGGTAAGATTTACCTATTGGAATGTTACCCACGGTCTTGGTAAGCTGGTAAGATTTACCCATTGGAATGTTACCCATGGTCTCGGTAAAAAAAAGTCCAGTGAGAACACGGCTTATTACTCCAATAAAAGAAACCCTATTAAGTCAGATGATGGTTTCAGGCAATTTACACTGTTCATGTACTTATGTGCTTCAACTCAATCATTCAATCTGTATTTCTGGAGTATACTCATTCCTACATGATTGTACCTAGTGATTTAGTTGTTGGAAACCTTAACACTTTGATCACGAAACTCATGTGGATTCAGCCAACAAGATTGTGACCACGCCGGCTTTTATGTGCGAGACCAAGCTGCACGAGATCTTTGACGGCATTGGAGAGATGATTAGAAATGTCCTCAGCCTCGTAAAGTAAGGTTGTAAGGTTTAGATGGGATTCCTGGCCGCAGTGTCAGCCCAGCTGCAGTCTCTGCTCCAGTTGAAATCGTCCTCCGATTTCCTGGTCCTTTTCCTTACTTGCACGAATGAAGGTATCTCTCCCTGTTTCAATTTGGTTTTCTGAGCATCGGTGTAAGTGAGGGGCCACCGTACAATTGTGGATGCCAGATAGGGAAGTTTGGTCAGCAGAGGGCGCTGTGCTATTTGGGATTTTTTTTTTTGGGGGGGGGGTCTTGACCAAAAGATGAAGGCCCAAAGATGGATGGAGAGCTGAATGTTGGAACCATCCCAAGAGTTACCAAGCAAAGACAGTTGTGCTTAGGAAAGGCTATCTTCAGTTCAGTAGTGATGACCATTTGTTTTCAATTGCCACAATGAAGATATTTGATTTGCAGTCATTTTATTATAGGTTTTATGTCTATCAGACTTTGCACATTAATTAGGCATCATCTTGATATCAATGGAGAGTTACATTTGTCACAAGGGGCTTAGTTTTTAAAATATAAAGCACTTCCAATAATTATATTTGTGACAGTCTTAAAGTTGTGTCATTATGAGAGTAAGTTTTGGTTTGGGATGGAGACCTTTGGAGTGTTAGATCGTGTTCAGCAAAATTTTAAGTGAGATAATCACACCCACAACATGTGTCATGTTTTCATAGAATGCATGAAAATACAAATGAATGAATGAGATATTTTCCAGATGAAGTGTTAATTACTTTTTGCCTCTGTCCGTCTCCTTAAACATAATGTGTAATTGCATCCTCTGTTGACAATTAATTTTATGAGAAAAAAGAGGAATTTCAAAAGTTAGAGAGCCTGATGTTGCGATCATAGCAGGACCTTTCTCGATCCTAGCAGGACCTTTGCCTTTGAGAAAGGTCCTGCTAGGATCGAAATGTCAGGCCCTTTAACTTTTGTATTACAGGTCATTTTTGATAGACAGTGAGCAGTTTGCAACCAGTTTGTTTTTGTATTTACTTCAAAAATGTGGTGATCGATGTATGGTTTGTATGACAGGCAGAGTAAACAAGCAGAATTGGAATCATGAAGGCTTTCAAGTTAAAATGGATAACACAATCAGCCAGTTGGGAGAGACCATAAGCATTCACAGCAACAACTAATACAGAAAATAAAATCACATTGCAATTACATGCAATCTGGGTTCAATTTCATAGAATCTGCTAAGCAAGAAAATTCTTCCTTGTGTAAAACGCGATTACAAACCACACTGTGATGTTATGTCATTTGCTTTTGACTTGTATTCCACTCTTTTATACTTTGCATGAAACAAAGGAAGTTTTTGTTGGCAAGACGATCATATGAATCAGCTGTATGAAATTTGCCCCTGATTCTAATCCGAAGAGATCTAATGCTACAAGAGCTTATGCACACTCCTCAATTGGGTAGTCTTTCAAGTACCGTACGTGCTATCTTTAAATCGATGGTTTTCATCAGTTAGACTAACATGGCTATCTGTGCACAAACTACAAGGGGTGAGCCTCTGAAAACATCAATTCTCGGGCGTTTGGGATTCCCTCGGCCGAGATTCTGAGGCAGTTGTTTATCCTGTCCGACCCACAATCGCCTTAAGCGTCCGACGGCCCCCACTTTAGGACTTTTGTTCCACCGATTCACCTCAGTATCGATCCCAACAAAGTTTGAGGTCCAAAATGTTTGTTGCTCTTACGGCAAGAAGACAATGTCAATAGAGGGCGCACAAAGGGAAGGTTAATGTACACATTCTGACGGGGAGGGGAGGGGTGTCCGTGTCGTTGCTGGCTTTGATGCGGGAGTAACCACTTGAGACTTAATCGGCACTCGTCAGTGCGACTTCCCTGACAACCGTGTTCCCTAGAGTTTTAGCGTGGCGAAAAGACCATTCACCTCGCAATACAAAAACCCTTATATGCCCAAACCTATTAACTTGATCGTTGTTAAGCGAGGCGTAATGGTGTTGGCTTCGGCCGGGTACGCCGACGCACAAGCAATGAAGTTGCTCAGCCTTCCGGTCAATATTTTCAGAGGTGATCTCCCAATGCCTGGGTTTGCAGTGGCAACAGCACACATACCCAAAAAGTATCTCTTAAAGTTGCCTGAAAGCGTGCTACTTATAAAACCATTTACTTTAGCTTTTATTTTTAAAGGCCTTACAACATCGGTAAAGGTCAAAAGATTGCCACAGTTTGTGTGTTCATCCATTAAACATTCCAAAAAAGCAATACTGCGAAGGTTTTAGCTCAAATGGTAATCATGACCATCTACAAACTTAATGAGAAAGGAAATCTGTGGACATCGATGTTTCCCTATCTTCCCAATATTGTTTTGGGCTTTTAAAGTCTCCTGAAAGCGTGCCACTCAAAACCATTTGCATGTACTTTGTCTTTAAAAAAATGCACCACATTAGCCCATCCGCAAGAAGCGGACGATAGTTGGACGGATTGAGAATACATGTACTCTCCGACCGGCTCATCATGTTTTACCATCCTGATCCCGTAAACAGGCTGCAGCTGCCTGTACATCACGCATGCTGCTAATGATACCCTGGTAATTAGGTGTGTACCCGCACTCCCTTTCTCGCCAATTTCCCCTGTTCGATTTTGGCAAGAGACATAACTTTGCTGAGCTGCGCGTTCCTCGGCCCCCATTATTCAGCTAAGCCGAAGAGTCAACAGCGGAACTCCCACGGGGGACACGGGCGAAGATGCGGTCGGGCCTTCCTTTCAGAGTCATCTGACAGCATCGTCCGTGACTCCCCGGGGTCGGATACAACCAAAGCTAGAGAGTAGCAGCTGTGGCTGTCGGTTCTTCAAGGAGGTCGCTCATCGATCCTAGCCCCACCGTTCTTCCCTAGCCCTGTGTGTGGCCCGCCCTGGTAACGTGCATGCGTGTGCTGCCAAGCCCGCAAGAGGTTACCCGTGCTGCCGTTCGATCGTCCCATTAATAATCAGTGACACGGGTCTTCTCCACGGTCCACACTCAGTCCAGTCCCTGCGTCCAATCGCCACACCTCGAATTATTTTGGAAATCTAAAAAAAAAATAAAAAAAAAATATTAGTCACAATGGCCAACAGGAGAACAACGCGGAGGAAAAGTAGTCTGGAGGAGTTATCTTCCTTTTCCAAGGTAATTATTTAGGTTAATGTTGAAATAGTTATACTGCTATTCTGCTATTTTTCCGGCTTAGTACTGATTTGGAATCTTCAGTTACTGGTAATCTATAGCAACCAGTGCTACCTTTGCATTGTTTCTAATTTGATGGTATCCAAGATCACAGGTATAGTTGGCAAAATCTGTTATGAATCACTGCTCTTCAACTGAAGCGCTCGTGGTCGTTTACATTAAAGTCCTTTTGATTATTGTACCAAAGTTATCTTACGAGTGGTTATACTTATTTGGGCATGAGTAAGATCCCCCATACTTTCAGCCTGCTAGCCAAAAAAGACTTGATTTGTGAGATTCGTAAGTAAAGAAGACCCTCGGGTCTCCATCTGAAACATAATTGCCGCCGATCAAATGATGAGTATAGGTATATCGGACTATACGGAGGGAAACAACAAGTTAATGTTTTATACGTGGCCAATTTTTGTTTGTGATGACAACTTAAGTGGACCCTAAGTCATCTATTTTGAGATGGAGTATGGCTCTGAAAGGAGTCATTAATTCAAAAGAGAATCCCGCAAACTCTGTACTTTGTACTTGTTCCGTGCAAGCCATCAGATCTTATCTAATTGTTTTGGAATTTTTTAGGCTTGTGCCCTATTGGCGGAATGACGGCACGAGATGTTTTTTTCGATCCTATCAATCCCTGTACTGCTTCGTTAAAATGGAAATGAATATGGATTGTTTGAAGCAGATTACTTTCGAAAGTACAGTTATTCGAGATTTCCCCACGTCTGCCTGGTTATCGATTGACAGACACATTGCAATTGTTCAACACTTGTTGTTTCTAACACCCATCCACTTGCGTTTGAAGTTTGAGAGGTAATAATGAGGTTTGATAATACTTAAAGGTTTATATGGTGGGGGGTTTGCGGTGACACCATGATTGTATCAAGAAGTGTGGCTCTGACGACGAGCAGAGTACACGTACACTACCCGAAATGTTGAGTTACCGGCTCGTTTAATTCAGAGCAACACTACTTGAAAGAGAAGAGATACATGGCATTGGTGTCACCGCAAACCTCCACCTTAGATATGGGGTTTCTTTCTTTCTCTAAGGCGATGCAACCACCCTCGATACATGGAAGGGTACCACCAGGAGGTCGACGGGCGTCGATTGCTGTGGTGCCATCCGCGAACTCAGCACGTCTGGTCAGTGGATGGAGGGGTGGATCGGTAGATGGACGGGTGGATGGATTAAAACCGAAAAAGGAATCCGTTTTTGTTACGTCGTAGCTACTCATAACAATCCACTGCCTTTTTTCAAGTTCCATTATTTTTTGAACTTTTGATCCAAAGACTTTTTTGGCCTATTTATTTTTATTTTTGTAATGGGTGATTTAAAGTATTTCATGCTTGTATCAATTTTATTCAAATATTATCTTCTTTCAGGTACCAGGAATGCCCCACAGATGTTTTAATAAGGTACGTCAAAACAACTGTTCCTTGCTCTGGTCAAAACAGGGTCGAACTACTGGTCACAAACCATGCCAGCGCAGTGGTAATGTCGACATTGATCACTATTCGACTATTCAACGACTGTTCATGTTCCAACCGAACTCGCCGTCTAGCAAGCGTGCAGGAAACAGTCGTCGTTTCACCCCTAGCAACAAAAATGGCGTCCTCGTCGACGAGAAAGGGCAAGGGGAAATCGTCTCAAATAACCATACAAATCACCGGCAAAGGGTCCGAAGCTTATAAAGATATTGACTGGAAAAACTTAAGCGTAAGACATGCTTTTCTGTGTTCTTGTATGTGCAAAGATTTGGTACCTTTCCATTCCGTTCCGTACGTACGTGTATTTGTTTTGTAAATTGCTAAACTAAGGTAATGCACTGTGCTGTGTGCAGTGTGTGACTGTGCCGTGTGGTTCCGTTATTCGCAGTGCAATCCGGAATGCCAGTCAACGTAACGCAACGTAACTTTAGCACAGTTACTACTTAATAATAATAGTAATATTATACTACTTTAATACTAAATTATTAGTTTAGTAGTTAGGCTTCTTCGGTATAATATCTCTGGCTCAGTCCGACTAGTAAAACATTGAACTGAAACTAGTGAAACTGAAAGTGAACTGAAAGTTTATTGAAGTTTGAACATTGCAATTTGCATTTGTTTTGTTTTTCTCAGCATTTTGAGAACCCCCACCAAATCGACAAATGACCAATGCAATATCATTGCCATGGCCATGCGGATGGCAGTAACATTGAGAAAGCAATCAGCTTTTTCAAGTTCTTTGAGTTTGTATTGTACTAATACTACTAGTGCTACTACAGTACTACTACTACTACTAGGCCTACTTACATTTAACAAGTTGTAGTATCTTGTAGTTGTAATGTAAGTTGAACTTTAAGTTGTGCTACGTAGTGTACTGTAGTGTAAGTTGAATTACATTGTACTTAGGTTCACTGTTGTACTGTATTGTACTGTAGGTAGTTGTGGTGACCGTAACCCTCATCCTCCCGAGGTTTACGGTTACCGCAACTTTAGTGTAGGCTACTTCAGCAGATGTCCGAGTCCCATATGTCCAAATGCAAAAAGAAATTCAAAACATGTCAAACATGTCAACCATGTCAACCTTGTCAACTACGTCAACCATGTCATGAGAAAAATTTGGAAAAAAAACTTTGCTCGAAAACGGCAGATTCTTGAGCACTAAAATGTCACAGAATGTCTCATACTCATCATAGGCCTACCAATTGTACCATTACAAATGTCCTGACGAGTATTGAATTTCTCAAATGTGGAATGTCGAGATTTTTGGCACTTTGTAAATGTTGTACCCTCCATTTAATGTGCTTTTGTATCAATACTGAGCAACTCTTCACTGACTGTTTATATCTTTACCAGGATGATGAAGCCAAGGCCATAGAAAAGGAAGCATCCTTGGCCTGGAAGGTTCTGTCCAACTCCCAAACGCGTGCACTGCAGGAGCTCACAGTCGAAGAAGTCGAAGAGTAAGCGCCTATCCTCAGTTTACCTTCTATCAATGTGTATCGTCACTATCGTGCCCTCTGTTTCGATATTTTTTTTTTTACTAGTGTATACAGCGTATAAGGCTGGTAGTTATGATTCCATTTTGGAGGCCCACGCTATTGTGAACTTCAACACATTCACACATACCCCTTTCTTTACCTTTTTATTCAGACATAGGATCTCTTTACACTTTTACCCAATCCCTGGACCAAAGCTGACCTTACAACACTCATGCCTAATGGGGTCGCCTGCGTTCAGTATTTTCTTGAGTCAAGTTTAATTGAGAGAAAGGACTCGAGAAGAATAAGACCCCTGGACTGGGTTTTATTATTCACTCATTTCCCATCCCCAGATTTCCAACCTTTTTTTTTTTGCCAATTTTTTTTTATTATATTGCCTGACATTTTGATACTAGCAGGAAATTTATCAAAAGCCTTTGAGAAAGGTTGTGCTAGGATCAAAACATCAGGCCCTGTACATTTTTTTTGAGATTTGCCTGTTGGTCATTGAACTCACTAAGCAGTTTGTAACCAATTTTGTATAGTGCTTAATTCATTTTTCATTTCCTTTTTCTTTCTCCAATTCAGAAAGCTGGGTGAGATTCTCCAGCTGACCAACTCGGAGATTGATTTGTCGGAGTCGGTCCTGCTGGACTACTATGTGGGGGGTTTCTGGTGGGCCAAGGAGCATGGCTTCACCACACAACAGCTGTCTGGCTTCTTCTCGGTGCTACACCAGCTGCTAGAGAACATCAAAGGTGAGCCCTGGCTGAGCCGGGATTGGGTTTTTTGGCAAGAAGTGGGCAGGCTGGATTAAAAAACAAAAGACTCGTGGTGGGGAAACTTGCAAAGTTGGGCACAGCAACAGCGTGGCATTTAGCCCCCCCCCAAAAAAAAAAATTAAAAAAAATATATATATATATATAATATATAGTTGTGCTTCGTATTGCATTGCATCTGAAAATAGGGTAGGTAGGTGGGACTTTTTGGGGGCGGGATTTGTTTATGCTGAGTCATGTACTGGTTAAGTTTGACTAAATCAAATATGCCTTCTTTCAGAAAAGTAATTTATGCCACTTGCCTGCCTTAAATACGAATATGAAATTCATTGCAAGACAAGCTTTGAAGCAGGCCTGCATGTTGAGACACAAACTCATTTTGTTTTCAAGATTTTTTTCATTTTCCCCCCCTGAAATACATTCTGGACCAAAAAATCAAGCCCTATGTCCAGTACAGAAAATGTTATAAGAATATTAAAGAGTAACTGCTGAGACTAACTACGTCAACTGAACCTTTGTTGTTTTTGTCTTTTTTAACAATGGCAATTTTGTTTCGACCATTAGAGAAAAGGTTGTCGTTGTCAGACAACGTGAACGAGTTCCGCAAGATGCTGGTGGGTATTGGTCAGGATAATAGCAGCCCCAGCCGAGGACTGGACTTCTTTGACTTGGACCATGCCAGAGCCATTACAGACTATCTTCAGAACACGTATGTCTGCCAAATCTAACTCGGTTTTCCTCAATGACTATTCTTTGGTTTTGGCTTTGGTATTATGGAAAAATGCTGCAAACTGCTTACTGACTAATAATTATGACCAAAAGGCGAATATTAAGATTTGGAGGGCCTAATGTTTTGACCCTAGCAGGACCTTTCTCAAAGGCAGAATGACAGGGACAAGACAAATAGGTTGGGGAGGGTAACTGAGACATAGATGACAGACATGCAGAGGACAAAGGGGATAAGCAGGTAAGGTGAGATCAAAGGGAAAGGCAATGGGTTTTGTTGTTTGTATTTGTCGTTGAGAGAGGTCCTACTAAGATCGAGAGGTCCGACTCCCTAATTTTTTTTAGGTTTGCATTTTTGTGGGTGTTACTGCTCTTGACCTAGTTGAGCCAGTATTAGTGTTATAGGCGTCACACAAACGCAAACAGAAGAGGTAACACGGGACCATCAACTGAACTTCCATGTTGTGTCAGTGTGTCTACCAGTCTGTTCGTTCTCCGATCCTCGATCTTCGATCATCAATCTTGGATCTTCGATCGTGACTAAACATGTAAAGAGAAATACAATTACAAGAAGTTTTGCAAAGGTGTACAATATGTGATGCAAGATAAGTGGGTTCGGATGAGATATACAGTCTTGAAGACCTGGACCTAAAATACATGCAGCTGTGGCTTTGTCAATGAATAAAACAAGTTCTCTGGATGTTCTATGAAAAACAGTAAAACCGATAAGCAACACAAACAATGCTCACGTGAATGTGGCCGCTCTGAGCCTTAAACTCGTAGCTCATAAATGAATGCTTCCCAGCATATCAGGACTGCAAGCAATAATCAAGTTCATGTAATTACCGTAAGAATCGAATGATACAAGTCTCACAAGATCGTAAGATTAATTCGCGTATACATTTGAATAAAGACTAGGTTTGATCTCACACCGCAATAGACGGGACAACTTCCTCTTTGGTCGTAGCTCACGAGTGTGGGTTCGACCTCCCTTTTGAGAGATCTATATACTGCAACAATACAATTAAACTCATATATGACAGTAATAGTTTAAAAAAGTACATATTTACTGGGCAAGAAACCACAGGTTCAAAATGGCGCTCTTTTGTTTTCCAACATGACAAGTTTTGCTGGGAAAATATCCAAACTTTAACTATAACATACTTATAAGAACAACTTTATAAAGGATGAAACGTTCAGCTACAAATCAAATCTTAAACTCACCGGTTAATTGTTGCACCTGAAAGGACATAATATTATTACTCTTTGGAATTTTACAGCAAAGAGGCGAACTCTTTCTGGGAAGCCTGAGTTTGGTCAACTGGCGTTGCGTGATCTCGATTGTCCGATCGTATGCATGCTCGTATGTGTGTGTGCTCGTCTGTGCGCGCGTTTGCGTGAGTCGAATCACCATTGCATAATTGTTTTGCAGGCTGGAGAAGAGCGCGTTGCTCTAATCTATGAAGCAATCTAACAGTGCATAAAGAAATTGTGCACATTTTGTTTTACGTTTTCTAGTTTCCTCTTTTTTAAGCCAGTAATAATTAGTTTGCAACATGTGAATATAACTGCAGTTTATTACTTTGCCTGTTCATTTTGTTTGTGGTTTTTCAGTTGTTTGTTGATATGTCAAATGTGTCTGTCCTTCCTAGATCCTTTGCCTTTGAGAAAGGTCCTGCTAGGATCAAAACGTCAGGCCCTCTAACTTTTGAGATTTTTGTATTGCAGGTCATTTTAGTTTGCAACAGTTTTTGTATTAACTTCATCTTCCCTAGACTTCACAGTTTATTCTAATGTGAATTTTCCTATTTTTTCCCCTTTATTTGTTTGATTTTTTTTTTATAGATTATTTCAACACCATAAGATGTACGAGTTCATGTTTCATGCAGAGAGAACAGAGGAGATTGTCGGGACAGAGGTTAGTTCATGAAATCTGTCAACATGTGTGCCTTAGTTTTGCTTCCATTAAACTCATTAATCCACCAAATAAGATATCTGCCATCGATTATTAATTTCTTTCGAGGCAAAAGGTCATCCTGTATTTGTTACAGGTGTTTCTGGATCGTGCTGATTCAAGAAATATTGGAGCAACTGATCAAGAACAACTCAATCATAATTGAGGCAAACAAATAAAGGAAAAACTGACTAGGAACTTTTGAACATAATTGAGTTTGGGATGTGTTAGCTGAGTGGACTGAACCACATGGATCTATGCAGAAAAATACTGCCCATGTTGTGCTTCTGGAATGACTTACTAAACATATTTCCTTGTCCCTTGGTAGAGAAATGGGGCCTTGGGCATCTTTCCCCCTCAACACTCCTCTGCACCGGGTGGCTACCTCAGCCTTTGACCCTGTTCTGTAGCCCAGTTGCTTCTGAATTATGTCAGGCTTCGAACATAATTCTAGCACTGGTCCAGTGGCCAAACACCAGTCAAAACACCCGCAGACCAGTCAAACCCTTGTTGAAGTGGTCCGGCAGACCAGTCAAAGTAATTGCAAATGTTTGCACCATTACCCATCATAATGCCACATTTATAATTCCCCCACGACTGAGCTTTTTTATTTGTAATGGTGCACTGTGCAACAAATACACACAAAAAGAAGACCAGTCAAAACCAGTCAGGATCAGTCAAGATAGGTCTGGTTGGCCAGTAGTTAAAAAAAAAAAAAAGTTATGGTAAAACCCTGTACGTCCATCGAAAGTTGAGTTACGATACATCGTAAGGCTTTATGAAATCCACCTGAGTCCACATCAGCTAACTCCAGATCTGTTTGAATCCCCCCCCAAAAAAATCTGGCAGCTGATCGTGGAAGTCCTGCCCCCGGCTGCCCGGCCCTATCCACCCCCTCTAGACGAGGGCCTGACGCAGGAGGTGTACCTGAGGCACGTTGCCCCGCCTCCCCCCACCCCGACCCCTGAGGCCCAGGAGCAAGAGGCGGTGGCGGCGGAGGAGGAGGCAGACGCCGAGGGACGCCGAGAGACGCCGGGATTGTCCGAAAGCGAAGGTACGAGCATCATCTGTTGACTAACCGCGTTTGCTAGCAGCAAACTCCCTGCAGAAAGGCTGCCCTTCTTATACATCCAAATTCAGTTGCACTTTGTTCTGTTGAAAAGTTAGAAGCCCTAATATTTCGATCCTAGCAGGTTTCACAAGAAAGGTCCTGCCAGGATCGAAATGTCAGGCCCTCTAACTTTTGAGATTTATGTATTGCAGGTCATTTAAGGCAGTGAGTAGTTTGCCACGTTTTTTTTTGTATTTACTAAACAAAATTTTTTCTAAGAAATTGACATTCATTTCCTTATGCAGAGATGACGCGGGCTTGAACTAGCCATGAACAAATCTTCCAGTTTGCACTCAATTTGAGGAATTATGCATGTACACGAAATGATGGGGAAATTCTAACACCAAGGCAAGACTTCGTAGGTAACAGCAGAGCGGTGTAGCATAGTTAATTGATAAGAAGCCTGTCTGCAGCCTCCTGCAGGACCAGAACCAAACTGGATCATGATACAGCTCAGTGGTCCAGTGGTTAAGACGTCTGCACTTCAAATCCCATCTGAGCAGCCTGTATTATTTTCAGCAGACAAGCAGGCAAAGCACATGAGCACACCTTGATTATTACATCGAATAGCGCAAACCCTTAGAGAGGGGTTGGTGTTAAATGTCGGTAGTTGACTTGCAAGCTGTTTTCCCTTTTCTATAGGAGCTGAGACAACGAGTCCTGAGGAGCTGGAGGACCTCCTGGCCAACGTGACGACGGAAGAAGTCAAGACCATGTTTGACCGTGTGTCCAAAGAGCTGTTTGCGGGGCTGCAGGCAAGTCAGAAAAGGCTCACACTAGTCAGCCCATTTGCATTCTTCATACTGTTCAGTCTTCTCATTTACTTGACTCAAATGCCTTGCTAGAGCTTGCATACCTTACATTGGCAGCTCACAGTCTGTTCTCTGAGTGAAACTGTCACTTTTCTCAAATCTCAGTCAGGGCCTGGTGCTTCAATCCAAGCAAGACCTTTCTCACCTTTGTCAACATTTTGCACAATTATTTGCATCAGTTTGAATTCACGATGTTGATAACTCAACATCAGCCAACCCAAGCCACAAAAAACGCCTTTCCAAAGTTGAGTACTTTGCTGATGAGATTTCATGCACTTCATGTTGAAGGTAGCAAGTGAAAAAGAAATTGTGGCAGTACCTCATAGAAATAATCTCTATTGAGTTTGTGCAGTTCTGAAATGAACAGGCACTCTGAGTGCCCATCGGTTCTCAGAATTGTGCCAACTAAAAAGAGAGATGGCATTATTTTCCTTAAATGCCTCTGCAAACTATTTAAGGATGGTTTGTGGTGAAACCACATGTGGACATACCTCTTTTTTTGAGTACTGGTATGTGCAGTTCTGATAAGGGCCCAATTTCATAGAGCTGCTTAAGCGTAAAAATCTGCTAAGCAAGAAATATCCTCCCTGGTTAAAACGAGATTGCCAACCAAATTTTACTTGATGCTTGTTGTACTTGACCTGTATTAAATATTGGGTGCTTAGCATGAAATACAATTCAAACTTTAGCTGGCAACCTGATTTTATCGAGGAAGGTTTTTCAAAGCACCAAAATTTGCTTAAGCAGCTCTATGAACAATATTGGAGAATGACCTTATGACGGCCAGAGCATACTGGCCAGAACGTTGAGTTATCACTCAGGTTCTTTTCAGAACCATACTGTACCTCTTCTTTAGGAGACCTTATACATGGTGTCACCGTCAAACCTCCGATATTGTACGTATCAGATCTGCACATTGATTTTTTCAGAACCACACATACTCACAAAAGCGTTATTCCCACATGATTTCACTGCAAACCACCCATTTAGGTCTACATGTACCTCTGCCATGAATAGCCCGATATCTAAATGGCAAATTATTTGGCGCTCTATAATATTGAGAGGCTGAGAACTTCTTTTTGGGGGGAAGGGCTCATCATTCTTCCACTTGTTTGGTCTTTCAGACGGAGGTCACAGAGAAGCTGATTGAAAGGGAAGCAGAAATCATCGGTCGAATCAACAAGATACATAGAACCATGGAGACCTGAAGAACAGCATCTACTGCCTTCACAAGTACTTGAAGGCATTTGCTGTTGGCCCATGTTTTTTTCCCTCTCAAGACAGCGGGCAAGTGTCTTGCTCACATTGAAGTCTCATTCCTGATCTGATTACCGCTATATCAAAAATTATGGAGGGCCTGATGTTTCGATCCTAGCAGGAGACCTTTCTCTGTCTTCGAGTTGGGAACAATTTTGTCAGAGTTTTCAAAAAGAGGTGAAGCTATAGTGTGTCAATGAATAGTAAATTTTTCCTCTTTGTTAATATACTGACGATTTCAATGGGTTGACTATTGTTAGAACCTCTTGTTATGTCAAGGAGTGGGGTCAAAGCAGAGAATTGGGTGAAGGGATTAGGGATAAAATTGACCGTGACACAAAGTTGGACAAGGTGCTGATCATGCCTCACTAATATATTTCTGTGTCAAATTCTGTGTACATATGTTGGTCATCAAAATTGGTTTGGAGATTATAAAACCCTTTGCTGCACTGCACTGAAGGTTATTCTTATGAGATTGCCCTTGTACATATTGCATACAATTTCACATTCATTGTAGTAAGTGCCTCCATTGATCTCATATCCTTTCTTACTGTACATTTTTGCTATGCAGACTGTTTTGTACATAATTCAGACTGGAGTGAGTGATTTGTATGTAAAAGATTATAAAGATGTACATAAATAAAACATTCTATTTGCAATTTAACATAATGTTCAGTGTCTTCTCTGTATTAGGTGTGCTCCTGAACTTTATTCAGTTTCACCTTTTTTCCTCTAGTTTTGCACCCAAGAATTTTGAAATTGTAAATTGACTTTGGAAGACTTTGAAACAATGGTCAAAGGATTATGATAGGACCATTTAGTTAAATCTAGTTAATCATCAAGTGCAGTTACAGAGACCATATTAAATAATAATTGTAAATCTAAAGAATTTAAAAACATTTTTTTGTATACTGGGGTAATCATTATGTAGAAAATTAGTAGAGACCTTATATTATTGTGAAAAAATTTAATATTATACAACAAGTCTGTCGCGCTGGCAGCTGGCCAGCTGGCACAACGAATTATTATTATTATTATTATTTATTCATGCCATTCAATTTACAACACATACAAGATGGGCAAGGGAGAGACAAAAGCAAAAACAATTGCTGTGGCCAGAGACCTGTCACTCAGCATCGAGCTGTGAATTTAAACTATGAAGTAAATTAATATAAATAAAATAAATAAATAAGTATAAATTAATATAAAAATAATTATTTAAAACAAATATTGCATAATTGAAAAAGGTCACAGTGAATAGTTGGAAAGATTAAGAGGAGAGAATATAGTTCCTAAGAGTAGCAAGAAAAGATGAAAAGGGCTGTAAAACAATACCATTGCGAATATTTTCAGACAGATTAGACCAGAGTCGAGGGAAAACATGGAAACAAGATAAATACAGGGATTGAGTCCTAGCTTGACGGTGGATAAACAATACATCATTAACATGGCGGGAATTAATACTCACATTGTTAATACATTCATTACATTCAACAATATCAAACAGACACTTAGATACAAATGATAGAACAGCAAAGTCTCGACGAACAGATAATTTAGACCAACCAATTGCAAGAGATTCCAACCTATCACAGTAACTCATGTCACCACGCTTCTGACCCAGGATAAAGCGGGTGGCACGCCTTTGTACTTTCTCCAAATCATCGACCTGCTTCTTAGTTTGAGGGAGCCAGGCAGGTACAGCATACTCCAATTTAGGAAGGACGAGAGCTTTATACAATGAAAGTTTTGCTGAAGTAGAAGAATTGTGGATCCATGTGGATCAGGCTTGTGGGTTCAGAATCAGGCTTTGTCACCATCTGACTAGTGGTGGAAAACCTGAATCCAGGTTGTGGTTTGTCTCCCGAATTTAGGGTTTGTTGGCTTGTTGAGTACCGTATAGAGTATCTGCCAAGAAACTGCGGCCAAACGCTTGTTTCTTGATGCCTGTGACATTATAAATGTGACCGAAGCCTAAGCCTTCATTTCGTAAACCAACCAGCCATGGCATATGGTTTGAGCACCTTGGAACACTATGGGTGCAGCACACTAATTCAATCCAAGATGCCTTTTTTTCAAAATAAGGGGTCTTTGGAGGATAATTATCTCTGCAACATGTCTGGCTTGAAATGTGGCCCTATGATATTTTGCTGTAGAAGCATGGAAGTAAGTGGAGGGGTCCATCCCAAAATCCTTGCACTGAGAAATTCGGCTTGCAGTGGATGGCTACACATTTAGGGGGTGTTTTTTCTGGGGTAATTAGCAATCTAAACGGCTAAGGGCACAAACATTGAAAAGAATCTGAGAGATGAAGGTCCAAACTACAATTTTCATTATAGCTACAAGAACTGAGAAACTTTTGGGTGTGGAATAATTGGCTTTGAAAGTTAGTGGTTTTGTACAGTGTTCAATAGGAGCTCGATTTAGTGTTCTGTTCTAGTGTGTGAGCGCCCTCTACTGACGAAATTCCGCCTGCGAATTGTTGAGAAGCACATTGCGATCATCGTTGGCAACTGACAACATCAGAGCATCTACCTCCATAATCAGAGCATTGAGGCGCAGGTTGAGGTAAACACGATAATATTTAGACATGTGGATATCAATTTGGTTACAGCTGTGTGCATCCAGTTTTATCCGGTGTACTGAGACAAAGCGCCCAATCCCTACAAATTAATTTTTAGAAAGGGCGATGAAGGGTCCAAGTTAGATACTCGGAGCGGAGTCGGACTAGTTTACAAAATGTACGATACATTACATGTAAATTGTTATGATACATCATTTAGTAATTTACAAATACAACACTTAGTCTAGTCCCACTGGCACTTACTGGGCCGCTAGGACTTAGAGCTCCTCTGAAACGATTTGTGTGTTGCTACAGATCAGAGAGGATTTGCATCATTGCCATTGTTGGCATTGGGTTAGGTTACGCAGTGCCAGTGGCTATTGAGTATTGTAATGTTACGGCAGCCGTAACGCAGTTTCCACTTTCTATAGTTACGGCACTGCAACTGCTCAAGCGCGAGGACATGCCAGATTTTGTTGCATGGGGTATTAAACCTCACATGCACAGGAAGCGCCGCCTCAAGCTCAGTACCATAAGAAACATGGCAAATTAATGTTCTTGTTTTGAAGCAATATCCCTGTCATTATCGGAATAGGAAAAGGCTTTTTTTACAATCATGTAATACTAATATAAGAAGCTCTCGCAGGTTGAGATCGGCAAAAAAACGGGTCCCTAACAAAGTCATCAGCGATGCACTGTGTGCGTGCATGGGGCGGCAGGTTCCCCCCTTTAAAACAAAATACGAGAAAGTCATTCAATTTTACAAATTATAATTATTATTGTTTATAATTATTATTGTTTATGATCATGCTAAGTTGGTAACATTGTCATTCACCACTTTTCTCGTTTCAGGTTGTGCTGAGCAATTAGTTAACACCATTCACTGGTAGACTCATTTAAGAATGTTTGGAAACCACTAATTGTATCGACATTGTACAGACAACAAACTGTGAGCTGCAGTAGTCAAGAGAGAGTGACAACCAGCAGCACTTGCATTTGCCCGATCAAGCTTTGCCCATTTTTTATTTGCCGGCAACAATGCCCGAGAACAAGGGGCCATTCAAGGAGGTGCTGCCCAAGCAAGGGCTAGTCTACCAGGAGGAGCAGCCCACCGTGGTCCTGTGCAAGCCCAAGCTCCTGCCCCTCAAGTCGGTCACCCTGGAGAAGCTGGAGAAGATGCAGAAGGAGGCGGAGGAGAAGGTGAGGGAGCAGGAGGCGGCGGCGGTGGCCATGGCGACGGAGGATGATGCCCTGGGCAACCTCCGATAGGCGGAGGAATGGTTTGATTGGCATGGAGACAGATGGAGGAGGAGGAGGAGGAGACAGTGGGGTGGTGAGATGAAGAGGAGAAGGTTAGGGAGAAGGCACCTACCACATCGACCGATGACAAAGTCCCAATGGAGGTTGAGGGTGACATGATGGCATGGAGAAAGACAGAGGAGGAGGTGGTGTGGTGGTGTGATGTGGGAGGAGACGTGGAAGGAGGAGAAGGCAGCTGCCATATCAACCGATGATGAAGCCCACAGTAGGATGACATGATGGCACGGTGAGAGACAGGAGGAGGTGGTGTGTTGGTGAGATGCGGGAGGAGATGTTGAGGGAGGAGAAGGCAGCTACCATATCGACCGATGACAAAGTCCCGATGGAGGTTGAGGGTGACATGATGGCACGGTGAGAGAGGGAGATGGTGTGGTGGTGAGATGCTGGAGGAGAAGGCAGCTGTCATAACAGATGACAAAGCCCTGACGGAGGCAGAGGATGACATGATGGCACAAAATTATTGTACAAACAAGGAAAACATCCTGAAAAGACGTCATTTCAAGATGATAGTTTAAAATATGATAATTATGGTCTGATGGAGTCTTGAGCTACGACTCTTAACTACTTCGCGCTGGGTGGTTTTACAGCGCCCATGACCGCCATACGGTGTTTTTTTAACAATACATCATTTTCAAATCTCCCTAAAACAATCGGAACAATATATTTCTATGAAATAAATTGCTAAGGGTATACTATGGGTACAAGAGAGTAAAACCTGGCACAATTCGGACGTCGTTGTGGCTTTTGTCAAGAGATAATCCGTTTGAAAAAGAGCCCATTGTGCATCTTCAATTGAGCGTAACAGATTTGTCTGTGTGCGAGTACGGTACTGATGATCCCTGACCGCAGACTCCAGCCTCCACTCCAGGCAGTCAAATTGGTCGGCCTCAACCAAGCGGTGAAGAATGTGGGTGGAATTCCACTGCCTGACCGATGACCGTTGGGCTGTGTGGCATTCCAACATAATGTCCCCCGTGTGCTTTCAGCGGCAGCGCGGTATCCCTCAATCATCCACAGTAAAGGTCCCACAATTGCACAATTACTGCTGCTAATCTTGCAATTCATGTGGCAACTTGCGTCAAAAAGGGTCCTTGTACTGATTCGTATTGCTTTGTTCTAAGCTGAAAAGAGTGTTTAAAATGTGCACGGTAGTGGTGCCCGGATTCGGAGGGCCCCATTGCATAGTCAAACCAATGGAGCTCCGATTTCGGATGTCGGAAGTGGTTAAACCGACATGGAAATCCTCCTTGATAAAGTTGATAGAAAAAGCTTGTTTCATGCTTGGCAGCTGTACACTTCCATATGACCCATATTTACTTTTTGGGATAGATGTTTACAATTCATCGTTAGCATGTACTGTCAGGCCACCATACCGGTATTTGTGGCCCCTCCCGGCTGATTGCCTTTAGCTTTAGTACCTTGCCAATTGGTGTCAATTTTGCCAATTGTTGTCCTTATGAAACTATTGGAGCTGGTCAGGTCATGGATGCTGCTGTGTTGGGAAACTGTGTTAGCACACGTGTTAACACTTCCACTGCTAAGCACGAGAATTCTCAGGATACACATGCCTGCAGCATGGTGGTATGTGGAATGCCCAAGATTTCTCCTGCTTATAGTGCAATGGTTTGCTGCCCTCTTTAGTTAAATCATTGTAATATTCATACTGTGCACTGTGAAACTGTATGCATCAGGTAACACTGTGGAATAACTGTTAGGTAAGGTTTCCGCTATTGTTGCGCAAGGATAACAGCATAACAAATGCAGCAACGAGTGTTGAAGAAGGAAACTCACTTTTGTCATTTTGTAATTTGTAAAGTAGATGTATAAATGTACAAATGCAACAAGGAAATATGCTCATTCCAGTCCTCAGTTTTTCAGTGGGCTGGAAAACCTTGATTGAAAGGGCGATTGGCAATTCTTCATTTGTCATATAATGTATAAATATGTGCTTTGAATTGGTTTCAGTTTGTTTTAAAGTGCTGTTGTAGCTTTGTGACTAACAAAAATGTAGAAATGTTAAATAATTATGTTTATGTTTAAACCCTCAAAAGTCGTGTAATTATACTAGCTCAAATGAGACCAAAATAAACACACATATATGAAAATAGAATGTCAATGAAAACAATTTATTTCTTTAAAAGTACATGAAACATCCATCCCCATAATTCTCTACTTTATATAACATTAACACTTAATTACTTCATTGCATACTTTAAAGTATTAAGATGGTGATTTTGTTTTGTCACAGTGAAAGACAAGTCTAATTTCAAAGGTTCATATGCAGATATAAATTTACTGTTTACATGATTCACCTTGTTTTTCATACTCATAATCATTTGATTGACACATACAAAAATATACAGATTAAATCTCCTGTTAAGTAAATGTACAAGGTGACTTTTTTAGGGGGGGGTCTTGGAATTTAATCTACATAAAATAGAGCTATATGAGCTATTTCTGAATTTCTCAAAATTGAGTGGGCCTGACGTTTTGATCCTGAAAGGTCCTGCTAGGATCAAATCGTCGGGCCCACTAAATTTTGAGATTTGCATTTTGATAATTTTAGTCAGTAAGCAGTTTGCAACATTTTTGTATATTTTTTTTAAATTTGTTAGAAAGTTCCCAGTCAGTTTTTGTGTGATCCCCGAGCTGCTGTAACCAGAACAATTGGTTGTTTGCATCTAAATGTAAGCGGGGGCATGATCCCTGAAGGTAGACTGCAGTTAATGGTTGAATTCCTTCTGACTGGCGCCCCCACCCTGGAAAAGACTAGTTGACTATTTGGGAAGGCCACCATCTAAGGGCACCCCTACAGTTGGGCACCCCTACAGCTGGATAGCATTGGCCCGCTTGGCAACCTCCCGTGCCCTGCTGACATAGTCCGTCGCCTTGCAACGCTCGACTAGCTTCGTCCCCTCGAACGTGCCCTCATTGCGTGGCAGGCCATTGGTGCCGTCCGCAAACGTCAACAGACCTGCAGGAAACGAGAAAGCAGAAGATGTGAAGATTCTGAGTATCAGCAGGCACTAATGTGACTGCAACTTGCACTTGATTAAAGAGGGAATTGTTTTCTTCTGTCGCTGATAATTTACAATGATAATTTACTGTATCATTCCAGTAAGTAGTTGTACCTTGTGTTCCTACCTAGGATCTTGTTCAACAAGTCTTGAACAAGTCACACACACACAAAAAGGAAAACTGACTGGGAACTCTTGAACAAATTGAAAAATTGGCAAAGAAAACTTTATGATAAAGATAGCAGAAGATGCCCCGGGCATCTCACTATCAGATACCACAAAATTACTGGAGCAACCATATGGACTCAAATAAGTGTACTGTAATACAAATTTTAGTAAAATGATATTACATTGAAAAAATGGCAAAGAAAACTTTGACTAGACTGGGACATGAACCCGAGACCTCTGGATTAATGTACCAGTACCAGCGCTCTCCCATCTGAGATATCCAGCCTTTAGATGGTGGACTTTCCAAATAGTCAACTGGTCTTTGCTGGGGTTGGGGCGCCAGTCAGAAGCAATTCAACCATGAACTGCGGTAAATATCCAGGAATCACATCCCCGCTTTCATTCAGAGGCAAACAACCACTTGTTGCAAAACTGGCTACGGCAGCTCAGGGATCACACAAAGTGGATGCAGCTTTCTCAATTAAAGTCAAACAAATAAAGGAAAAACTAACTGGGAAGTGTTGAACAAGTGAATGAATAGGTCATTCTTGAACATGTCGAGGGTGTCTTTTATACAGAGTGCCATGTGCAGACTCTGCAAATGGTCCTCCTAACCTAAAGCTAGTGTGCAACCAATGTGTCGACTGCAGAGTCCAGTCGACGTGGGTCCAAGAGAAGGGCAGAGGAAGTGTGAAAGATCTCCAGTAAGGGAGGTCTTTTTTGTCTGGATAATTGGGCTCACCAAGACCGCTGACTTTCCCTTGCTTGAACTCGCCCTCAAACATCATGCCGTCGGACCGGGTGAAGATGCCCATTCCGTCAAAGCGCCCCTGCTGGAACTCGCCCTCGTACCTAAGGGCGCGGAGGGGAAACAAAACCAGAGAAACAGTCATCAAATTAACATTGTGAAACATTGCTAACATTGTGAAAAAATGTGAAATGATGTAGCTTGTGTCACAGAGAGAAACTAGGCCCTCTAACTTTTGAGTTTAAAATTTGACATAACAGGAGGTTTTTGTGGTATTAAATTGAAATCCCAATGTGACTCATTTGTACAGAGTCCATCAAATTTGTACAGATTGGTGCACAGTAGACTTGAAGATTTGCATGGTGAAAATACTAAGTCGAAGGTTTTCAGTGACACCATGAAGCACTTCTCTTTTGAAAAGGTGTGTGGCTCTGAGAAGAGCCGTTAACTCCTCTTCAGAGTTACCGGCTCTTTTCAGAGTTACACTCCTTCTCAAAAGAGAAAGTGCTTCCTTCTCGAAAGTAAAAGTGCTTCCTTCTCGAAAGAGAAGTGCTACATGGTGTCGCCGCAAACCTTCCACTTGGTGCTCAGTAGTCAGCCTCTGGTCTAGCAGAATGTACACACTCCAACCGGCCCTTACTTAGATCCGTCGGGAAACACCATAACACCGATGCCACTGCAGAGACCCTGATCAAAGTGTCCGATGTACGTGGACTTATCTGCCAAGAGCAGCTGTCCCACTCCATGACGCTTGCCTGTGGAGTAAAAAAAGAAGTTTCAGTTCAACCATGGCTATATTGGTAACAGGCTACAGCGCAATACCAATTCTTTTCAAAAGGCCGACACCTTATAAATACTTTAAAAATCAAGACAACTGTGCATTCATTTTGCTTACCCAAATGGGGTTACCCAAGACAAGCATTGCTTTTCAAAATCCATGGATGCATTTAAAAAATACTTAGATTTGCTAGTAATTTTCTTTTTTAAATGGTAAAGAATTTTTTTTATCTGGACTAGGATTTGAACCTGAGATCTCTGGTGTTTTGCACTGGTTAGCGATCTAATCATCTGAGCTATCCAGCCCTTAGACAATGTTAGATGATGTCCTTCCAAAATAGTCAACTTGTCTTTGCCAGAGTGGGGGGGGGGTGCCAGTCAGGGGCATCTAACCATTAACCCTAACCTCCCCAAATCCTCCTGGATCCTTCGGTGGTATTGGAAGACTTTGGAGGATTGAGGCTGAATGCAAAATTTTTCAAGAAGGAGTTTGGAGGATTGAGGCTGAATGCAATTTTTTTCAAGAAGGAGTTTGGAGGATTGAGGCTGAATGCAAAATTTTTCAAGAAAGACTTTGGAGGATTGAGGCTGGTTGGAGTTTGACTTCAAAAAGGATTCTGGAGGATTTTCTGGGGGGTTTGGGAGGAATGATACTGTGGGTGTAAGACTAACAGGTTGTTGTCCACACAGCGTTTTTGTTGTACTGTACAGTGTATGTGTACATGTAGTTGCCCCCATGCAGGGTACTCCCTTTGTTTATTGCATGTCAGGTTGATGGTGTCCATGCACATGTGTATCAGTCACTGGCACTGCATTCATGGGACAGTTTGTTTACCCAAGGGCTGCTTGCCAATCCCTGGGGAGGTGTTGGAATGTCTAGCAGGCTGGAGCCAACAATTCGAGGGCGAGTTTACCCACAGACTGCTGGTCATTTCCTGGTGAGGAGTTGGAATGTCTAGCAGGCTTGAGCCAAAAATTTGTGGGACAGTTTACCCACGGACTGCTGGTCATTTCCTGGTGAGGTGTTGGAATGTCTAGCAGGTTTGAGCCAAAAATTCGTGGGACAGTTTACCCACGGGCTGCTGAGCATTTCCTGGTGAGGAGTTGGAATGTCTAGCAGGACTCAGCAAAAGATTCGTGGGACAGTTTACCCACGGGCTGCTGAGCATTTCCTGGTGAGGGGTTGGTTCATGGAGGATTTGGGAGGATTGAGGCAGTGGGCACCACTCATTTCATGTAGAGTACAAAATATTGGAAGATTTTGGAGGATTGAGGCTGAATGAGTTTTTTTTTTATTTTGGAGGAGTTGGAGGATTTGTCTGGCAGTGTATCTGGGTTCATGGGTGAGTTCACCCAAGGTCATTTTCTGATCCAGTGGAGGTATGAATGGGGGTGGGGTGCTATTAGGTAATTAGTACCTAATGTTTGTCAGTTGTTGGAGTGTGAACAGTGCACCTACATGTAATCTAAACAATTCCAATGAAACCATGTGCATCCCCAACGGCACTGTGTTGAAACCCAAGCTCTTTGTTCATTCAAAAGTCTGTGGAATATTCCACTCAAAAAGAGGTTATTTTAATTTTCATTTTGTTATTCTAAACTTGTTTTCAGAACATTTGATTGCTTCATAATAAACCATTGTACAAATGTTGTAAAGAATTATATAACATTGTGTAATTTAGGGTAATAGGTCCATGATTTTTCCTATAAATACGAGTGAAAACTGCCACACGTCCCCAGTTCATCACTGAACGCCCAACTAATGATGAGAGAAGTGCAAGCTTTGCAACAGTCTATGTCAAAGGAGGAGAAATCCATATTCCTGTCGACCGTCATGGGGGAAGGAAGAAAGAGAAGGAAGAGAAAGGAGCGCAAGGAGTGCAGTTCTGACGAGGAGATGGAGGAAGTAGTGAAGACTACCAAGAAGAAGAAGAGAGGTGACAAGAAGAGAAAGGAGAAGGAGTCCAGCAGTGGCAGCGAGGAGTGGAGCATCGCGGAGGGGAGCATGGAGGATGATGAGGAGCTGATGGCCTCGTCTGAGGGAGGAGACTTCTTCAATACTTCAGAGGAGGAGGTTCCGAAGGGCAAGAAGGTGGCTCCAAAAGGGAAGGGGAAAGCCCCTCTGCCAAAGCACCGCGATAAGGGGTATCGAAGACGGCAGCGCAAGGCAAAGGAGCAAGAGCTTCGGGCTGCTCTCCGAAGCAGTGCAGTGGAGGCTGGCATCACCAGAAGCAGGAAGCACTACCGCGCCTTGGTTGAAAGTTCTTCTGGCAGTGAGGCAGAGTTCCTGGATGACGCCATAGACCTCCAATGCTCTTCAGGCAGTGGTGGCAGTTCAGAGGAGGAGGCTGAAACTGACATCTCTGACATCCCGGAGCCCACTGTCAGAAAGAAGAAGGCTGGCACTGGCAGGAGGAAGGCTACAACTTCCCGCACCACTTCTCCGTGGTCAGACAACGACCCTGACCCACCCTCTGCCTACCAGCCCGACTACCCGGAGGATGGGGACGGGTGGAGCAGAGCGCTAAGTGAGCGCAACATCCACCACTTCCGGGGATCAGCTCCACCTGGCCCCACTTTCCACCGAGGGACCTCTCCACTCCACTATTTTTTGAGGTTTTTTCCCATCCTCCTCATGACGAAAATGGTGGAGTGGACGAGCCAAAAGCTCCATTCTGCCGGACAGAGGGCGACATCCTTGGCGGAGATGCGAGCGTTCCTGGGCATGCACCTGCTGATGGGTGTTGTGAAGGTGGCCAGTTATCGCCAGTACTGGTCCACCCATCCTGGTCTTCACAACAAACTCATCAGTATGACCATGTCCAGGAACCGCTTCGACCAGCTGAACTGCTCCTGGTGCTGCAGCGACCCTCAAAAGGACCCGCAGAAGATACGAGACAAAGGTGACAGGTATATGTACATGAAGACCCATCCCCTGTACCCCGTACAACCCATGTGGGATGAGGTCCGGAACAGGTGCGTACAGAAGTACAACCCAAGACAGGCCCTTTCCATTGACGAAGCCATGATCAAGTATCGTGGCTTCAAAGCCAATGTCAAGAAGTTCTTCATGCCAATGAAGCCAATAAGAGCTGGCTTCAAGGTGTATGCTTTGGCAGAGGCCTCGACTGGGTACATGTTGAATTTCCAGGTGCATCCCTCCCAAAAAATCACCATGGCAGGGATTGTGACCTCCCTCATCAAGCACCATCGTTCCATGTACTACCACCTGTACACCGACCGTCTGTATTCTTCTGTGGCCCTGGCGAGGGAGTTGCTCAGCTGCAAGATCTACTTCACGGGAGCAGTGAAGTCCACCAGCAAGCATCTCCCCAAGGATCTTATCAAAAGCCAGGACAACGCCCGAATGAAGGAGATGGCCAAGACACCACGTGGCACCTTCTACGTCCGGCAGAACGGCCCCCTCGTCGTTGCGGTCTGGAGGGACTCCAAGGTAATGATGACCATCTCCACCGGCCATCAGGGTTGGCGTGACCCCAACGTCCACATCGCCCAGCGCAAGATCCCCAACGAGGCTGGGCGGTTGCGGGTCACGTCCATCCCAGCACCACCCCAAGTGCTGGATTATATCCGGCACATGGGCGGAGTTGACCGCAACGATCAGCTGCGGTCATACTTCACGTGCAGTCGGAAAGCCCAGTTCTGGTGGAAGAAAATTATGTATTTTCTGTTGGATATTGCCCGCGTCAACTCGTGGATCAGTTACAAACAACACCACATGAAGGAGGGTGGAGACAGCGATGAAGACAACGATGACGAAAGCGATGTTGCTTCATCCACATCGAAGATGTCCCACTCCTCCTTCGTTGTGACCCTGGCCACTGAGTTGATAGCGGGCTACACCACCGCATCCACAGAAAACTTCCGCCAGTCCAGGGCTACTTCCTGCACCGCCATCAAGGGGCATTATTGTTCCAAGATGCCCGGGATGTACCCCAAGCGGTGCAGGTGGTGCCGACTGCACGGGGGTGTGACCCCCAAAGGCCGCACTAAGACCACGAGGAGCGGTTGCCCTGTCTGCGGGGTACATCTATGCCCAGGCAGGTGCTTCGCGCTCTTCCATGCGGCCTTTGAGCAGCTGACCTCCACCTCCACCTCCGAGTAGCCGGTTGATACCGCAACCTTGGGTCGTACTGCGCCACGTGTCATCATCCGGGAGGTGTTGCGGGCCTGCGAATCAGCCGGCGGAGCCCGGGCTCTTAAACTGCAGGGTACACGGCCCGACCTCTCGGGACACCAGTGGCGTAGTAAGACCCGAGGATTGCCGGTATCCCTCTCCACTGCCACCACCGCCACATCCGCCTCCAGCTAGCCAGCCAGCCCTCTACAAATGCCAGCACCACCATCTCCACCTCCAGCTACATGTAGCCAGCCAGCCAGCTCTCTTCAAACACCAGCACCACCATCTCCACCTCCAGCTAGCCAGCCAGCCAGCTCTCTTCAAACACCAGCACCACCATCTCTACCTCCAGCTAGCCAGCCAGCCAGCCAGCTCTCCTCAAACACCAGCACCACCATCTCCACCTCCAGCTAGCCAGCCAGCCAGCTCTCTTCAAACACCAGCACCACCATCTCTACCTCCAGCTAGCCAGCCAGCCAGCCAGCTCTCCTCAAACACCAGCACCACCATCTCCACCTCCAGCTAGCCAGCTATACCCCACCCCCCCAAAAAAAAAAAAATCTGTGGCAATGATTATAACTGAGCTGATCACCATTCAGCGCTAAGTAATGTATGAGCCATGCATACCTTCCCACCCCACCCTTCCCCATGGTCTGTTGAGGTGTTGGAATGTCTAGCATGCTCCTGCCAAAGCATTAGTGGGACAGTTTACCCACGGGCTGCTGAGCATTTCCTGGTGAGGAGTTGGAATGTCTACCAGGATTCAGCAAAACATTCGTGGGACAGTTTACCCACGGACTGCTGGTCATTTCCTGGTGAGGAGTTGGAATGTCTAGCAGGATCCAGCAAAACATTCGTGGGACAGTTTACCCACGGGCTGCTGAGCATTTCCTGGTGAGGAGTTGGAATGTCTAGCAGGCTTGAGCCAAACATTCGTGGGACAGTTTACCCACAGACTGCTGGTCATTTCCTGGTGAGGAGTTGGAATGTCTAGCAGGATCCAGCAAAAGATTCGTGGGACAGTTTACCCACGGGCTGCTGGCCATTCCCTGGGGAGGTGTTGGAATGTCTAGCAGGCTGGAGCCAACAATTCGAGGGCGAGTTTACCCACGGGCTGCTGAGCATTTCCTGGTGAGGAGTTGGAATGTCTAGCAGGCTTGAGCCAAAAATTTGTGGGACAGTTCACCCACAGACTGCTGGTCATTTCCTGGTGAGGAGTTGGAATGTCTAGCAGGATCCAGCAAAAGATTCGTGGGACAGTTTACCCACGGCTGCTGAGCATTTCCTGGTGAGGGGTTGGTTCATGGAGGATTTGGGAGGATTGAGGCAGTGGGCACCACTCATTTCATGTAGTGTACAAAATATTGGAAGATTTTGGAGGATTGAGGCTGAATGCAATTTTTTATGTCGTAAGTTGGAGGATTTTGGAAGATTTGGGATGGTCCACAGTAATTTGGCCTCGGGGGTTAGGGTTAATTAACTGCCACATTTCTCCAGAGATCAAGCACCTGCATTCATTCAACCACTTGTTGTAAATCTGGCTACATACAAAGTGGATGCAGCTTGTTCCATTTAAGTCAAACAAATAAAGGAAACAAATGACTGGGATCTTTCTAACAAACTGAAAAAAAATTGAAGTTTGATACTCTTTAAAAATGGGAATAAGTTAGAGCACAGATTAAATATCAGACTGCAGTGTAGTGTGATTGTCAACACTCAACAGCAGGGACCATCCACTGACTTACCCTCTAACCACTCTCCCCTGTATTCATCCCCTTCTGGGTACTTGTAAACACCTTGATTCGTCATCTCCGAATTCTGACTCAAACTTGTCAAAGTACAGATGCTTAAGTAAACTAACTCTTCTCTTCAGGGAAGATTGCAGATTAATTAATATCTGTTGAGGAAATGAACAAGAATCTAAAAAAAAAACCTGTTGTTTTTACTTAAGCCAAAACAAAAGTAAAATATTACCACAGCGCCCTCCTCGGGCTTAGTCCGAGTAACTTTATCGAATTTTGAAATTTTGAGGGTCGGGTCACGGGTGACTGTAGGGTCCAAGTCCAACAGGTATGGCAACGCTTGAATTCAATCTTTGAAAAATACCCGATCAAAATCCCCACATTTACCCCCAAAACACCTGTGAAACCGTCCCACGTGCCCATTGAGGATTCAGTGAAAATTACAGATTCCAATACTGGTCATTTTGTTTTACGTTTGGGAAAAGGGAGAAGTTTCCCCTCAGTTGACTGAGAACGGGTCGACGAGCCGAGTTGAGGTGGCCATCTTCGATTTGAAACTGCATGACGTCACGATATGCAGGCAGGTCCGGGTGCGCGCGGTGCGGGATGCGATGTCCCGGACGTTGCTTTGCACTGCTGTTCAGTAAACAGTCGTAGGGCTCAACGCGTGCAAGCGCGCGCGCACACACTTCTGCATACCACTCCCCACCTGGACCTGCCTGCACATTGTGACGTCATGCAGTTTCAAATCAAAGATGACCACCCAAACTCGGCTCATCGACCCATTCTCGGTCAACTGGGTCAAATTTCTCCCTTTTCCCAAACGTGAGTAAAAATGAAATGACCAGTATTGGAATCTGTAATTCTCACTGAATCCTCAATGGGCGCGTGGGACGGTTTCACTGGTGTGTTGGGGGGTAAATCTGGGGATTTCAGTCGAGGGTATTTTTCAAAGATTAAATTCAAGCGTTGCCATACCCGTTGGACTTGGACCCTACACTACAGTCACCCAACCCGCAAAATTTCAAAATTCGATAAAAAAAGGACGTGTGACTTGTCGGATCCAAGTTACTCGGACTACCTCGGGCTCTGGTTTAGTGGTTAAAATAATTAATATTTGTAATATTAAGGTAGAGTGTGTTTTGTTGTCACCGGCATTCTTCTGCAAACACTATTTTGCTGTGCAAAATATTCACTGACAAAATAAGTAGTCCGAGTAACTTTGACCCTTAAAATTGTCCTTTTTTTAAAACGGGCGATTTGTAAGGGTCCAATTTACTCAGACCATGGAGGCTGAGGTTCGGTCTAACCTAGTCCGAGTAACTTGGACCCGACAAGTCACCCATTTTTATCAAATTTTGAAATTTTGGGTGACTGTCACCAGTCCCTCAAAATTTCAAAATTTGATAAAAATGGGTGACTTGTCGGGTCCAAGTTACTCGGACTAGGTCTAACCTAACCATGGTCTAACTGACAAGTGACAGTGACACAGTGACATTGACAGTGACAAAGTATGCCTCCATTCCATGCTGTGTTACAACTTACAAGTTAATAATAGTTAATAATAATAGTTATAATACAAGTTACAACAAAAATATTTATTAATTTAATAATCAAATTTAGTACAACTATAGTCCGAGCAACTTGGACACTTACATAAAATCGCCCTTAAAAAAAAATTGAGGGTCCAAGTTACTCGGACTAGTAGTAGTAGTACTAGTACTACTAGTAAGTTGTAGTAGTACTAGTAGTACTAGTAGTACTACTACTGAGTAGTACGTAGTACTAGTACTAGTAGTACTACTAGTAGTACTAGTAGTAGTACTAGTATTACTAGTAATAGTATTGTAGTAAGTAGTAGTAGTCAGTACTAGTACTTAGTAGTACTACTACTAGTACTACTACTACTACTGTACTAGTACTACTACTAGTAGTAGTACTAGTACTAGTAGTAGTAGTACTAGTAGTAGTACTACTACTAGTGGCGTACGCGTAGTACAAGTCTACAACTACAACTTAAGTTTACTAAGGTCAACCATGGAGGTAGGAAGAGACATCCATGGTTCAACCATGGGTTCAACCATGGAGGAAGGAGGTTCAACACAGTTAAATACAAATTGTATTACTATTAGTATATTACAATACACGCCCCATACTTACCCTTGCAACTGGTTAAGGATTCTATTCTTGTGACAACTTAAAGACTCGTTAGCAGAGTATTAACTTGCAGCCCTCAACAAAAATTGACAGGAGATATTTTGTAGTCTACCGCCGTACCGGGCGATATTCCGATTTTATTAAAGGGGGTCAGCTTTAGCGATCCCCGCCCAAAGTAAAGTGATCGGTGAGTGACACCTACGAACTGAATCGTAATACTTAATAGAGACATGTGCCCAGTACCAGCTACCTTCGGATAGCACGCCCACTTACACCATGTACACAGGGCGCCAGTCTCAATTGAACCGCAAAAATACCCGGATATGATTACGATTGTGGAATTTTCTTTTCTTAACACAGTTAAGTTTTTGGGGAAAATTGTGCTACCCTTAAAAAAAAACCAATCGATACAATACACTGGATGATCATCTACTTAACTTTTAACCCTTCAGTTTAGCCTCATATGAAATACACAAGGGTGAGAGGTTAAGTGTAAATTCTTACCCTCTCCTGTCCTGGGAAAAAGTACATCACACTCAGCGGGACTGATCAATGTTTTGCTTACTACGGTGTCCTATAAATAACCCAATAAATATCAGTTGCTGTCATCGACCCATATAACCCCTGATGCAACAACAACTTGTCCCAGACCCCCTTCGATTTCTGTCTGTGTTATGTCTGTCCATGGAGGAAAAAGGAGAGATTCCTCCACGGTCTGTCCATGCAGACATGAGCGACCTTTTCTATTAAAATAAACAGCTGCAACACACACATTGAACATTTCCATTTCAATTTAGCGATGTCGTGCCACCCTTGGCGCAGCAATTTTGTCTGGAAAACGGACTGAAATCGGTACGTGTGCGCATTAGCATAATATTATTAATCTCGGCTGCGGAAATCATAAGAAAAATATTCGCAGACGGGCAGTGCCCTTTTCTGTCCACCGTAGAGTGTTTTGACAGATAGCTGTCGTCTCCTCACCGTGCGTCACGCTGATTGCACCCACAAGCAAAGAGTGCTTCCGCCCGTGCCTAGCGCCAGTGAGACGACGAACAGACTGTGACATCATTTCAATTTCGGTGTCAAAACCCCCGGACTTTGCTACCCTCTGGCGACACCGAAAAGGGCAAGGGGCTGAATTAAAGGTAAAACACCACGTCAGCGTTTTCTTGTGTGTGTGTTTTTTTCGGTGTCATATTTTTTATCGCCAAGTGAGGTGAATGAAAGGAAACAAAAATGAACGCGGGACTGTCAAGATGAGCCTAGAAAAGGCCTTCAAAAAACGTAACATTACTGAATACTGACGCCAAGCTAAATTAATGTGGCCATCCCCGGGCCTAGAATTAGAAACAAAAGGCTATTATTGTTTTGCATTTTGAAGCTTGTCTGTGAATCGAGGGTAGTGTTAACTGTTAAAGTATTGATTTAATATACTTGTGACCCAAATTGATTTTAGAGTTGGGAAATGGATTAAATGCGAAGGCTCGTGTGTAATGGTTTTTTTTTTTTAAAGATGCAGTACTGTAACCTTACTAACCGTAAGCGTAACCCTCATCCTCCCGAGGGTCGGAGACCTGAGGGAGGATGAGGGTTACGGTACTTACACTTTTTACAGCAACTAGTTTTTTTAGTAGTAATTTAGTATTTTTTCCCCCGCACGAATGATTTGATGGGAAACCATTTTTGATTTTCAGCAGTTCAGTAAGTACTCAGTAGTTCTATGGAGGAATAAGAAGAGATCCTCCATGGTAGTTCCAACTATTTCAAGTTTAACTAGTTCTGTTGCGGTAAAAGAAAGGCAATAATTATGAAGAGTTCTAACTATTACTAATACTAGTAAGTAGTATTACTAGTATTACTTAGTCAGAGTAACTTGGACCCAACAAGTCACCCTTTTCTTTTTTGTTGTTTCATTCATTTTTCTTTAGAGAGGCATGTGTTGTAATAGGAAGTAGGCCCAATAGATGGTTTTGAAAGCAAATTAAGATGTACTTTTAAAATCTAAAATCACCTGAAGGCTGAAATACATAAAAAAATCATAAAAACTCAAACTCTAAAAACAGGGACTGACATTTTGATCCACTTCAGCATCTTTCTCAAAATCAAACCAAACCCAAGCATCATACCTCAAATTTTTAAGATCTTACATGTATCCTCCAATAACCGGTTTTCGACGATATAAGGACTTTTCTTCAAACTGAACAATGTGGACGAAAGTATCACACTAAAAGAGGTCTCAGTCACTTTCTCCACACCACAGACTATTAGAATAATCATAGAGAAGGTTGATCAAGCCTGTCACTTCCGTAAGATTACCCGGTTTTGTTGACGTCAGCGGCGCACCGCGCTGTAAGCACCATGACCTATTTTCGTCGGTGGTGTTTAGTAAGGTGTCCCAGTGCAGCCAAACGCAAAGTAAATTCTTTAAATAACTCAAAATGCTGTGTGGCACTGTAAAATTCTTCCCTGTATGTTTTTTTGTGTTCATCTTTGGTTTTTTTTTTCGACAATGCTTCTAAAACTTTCCTCAAATCATTCATAATTTATGCTTAAAACGTTATGGTCTGGTTGATGTCTTCTTTTGTGACGTTTAAAAAAACTCCACAATCCTCTTTCTCACTGCTTCTTCAGTTATGACCTTTCCCAATGTCACTCCAGAGACACATTTCCTCCTTCTTGGTACTTTCTCTAGCTGCCCTTTTATTTTTTCATTTTTTATAAAAGCCTATTGGGCCATGTTACTTTTTGTCTTTTATATGATAATAATAAAAAAATATAAAAAATTATATAAGCGAGACGCCCTAATGGAGCCTCCATAGTGTTTACCCAGAACGGACTGCCTCAAGTTGCATGATATATCTTTTTTCTACGGATGTTGGGGTTTGTTATGGTACACTCAGATTTTTTTTAGGACCAACAATAAAGAAAACTGGAGCTTCGAAGCAACTGCCAATTTTGTACCTAGGAAAATAGATCCCAAAAGAGCAACTTTTTGAATCACGAGTTTGGCCTACTGGAAAAGCCTTAACTTTGCACATTTTCGGTGACAAACAAGAGCAGGAAACCAACTGTAAGATACGAAGTCTGAGATCGTTATACGGAGTTGTTTTCATTGTGCGATGTGAGTTAGAAGGCTAAGGGTCGAAAACGTGTAGCGTCGAAAACGGGGGTTCCCACGATACTTTATCATTTTACTGTAACATTTTCCCTAAGAAATAGTCAACTAACATTGCTTGGGAAGAGTGCCAGTCAGAAGCAGTTACTATGAACTGTACAGTACGTTTGTCTATTAATTATAATTGAATTGTTTGTTTATTTATTTGATTATGATTTATTTTCAATTATTTGATTATGATTTATTTTCAATTATTTGATTATGATTTATTTTCAATTATTTGATTAATATTTATTTCTTTGTTTATTGCTTGGCTTGATTGGTATTTTTCAATAAATTGTTTGTTATTTGGTTTGTTTTCCATCAGGGGAGCTGTCGACATGGAGAACCAAACCAACTCCGTCTTGCACGACCCCCAGTCCCCCCTGGCACCCGCGCCAGCCGTGGTCAGCCCCAACCCGAATCACAACTCCAACCCCATCCCCGGACCCAACCTGATGAACCCCATTCGAAGCCCCAGCCCCAATCCCAACACCAACAGCAGCCTGCCCGTTGCCGCTGTCATCGGCGACGTGTCACCTGTCCACCAGCCGGGCTGCCCGCCGCTAGTCTCGCAGCAGTACATGGTCATGATCCAGAATGCCTCGGGCGTCATGCCCGACTTCAATGTGCGCGGTGCCTATGTGACGGCCCACCTGCAAGTCTTTTGCGGCATCATGTCGGTGGTGCTGGGCGTGGTTGCCATCTTGATCGAGTCGGAGGATGCCTACATCGGAGCCCCCATCTGGACCGGAATCTTTGTGAGTACTTTAGCCAGTCCGTCCTATGGCTCGCTCGAATTCATCCATCTTATTCTGAAATAAAAACAATATATTTATTTATCAATTTATATAAAATATATTTATTTATTTAATGAAATAAAAACAGATACAAATTCAAAATTTAGAGGCCCTGACGTTTTGATCCCAGCAGGACCTTTCTCAAATTCAATTTAATTTCAGTTCAAAAGATCATCCATTTCTTCATACCAAACATATAAAACATTAGAGAAAGGTCCTGCTAGGACCGAAACGTCAGGCCCTCTAACTTTTGAGATTAAAATGATTAGTTAGGCCTAATCATTTGGCAAAAATCAGAAATTAAGAGGGGCTGATGTTTCGATACTAGCAGGACCTTTCTCAAAGGCATTCTGCTTTTCTACCTTTGAGAAAGGTCCTATTAAGAACATTTGCTCTCTAGCTTTCAAGTAAAAAAAACCCTTGATTCCTCATCAACAGATATCAGAGCTCATTATACATGTACATGCATTTCTGGATTTGATTTTTAAAAAAGATCGGTGTCAGCCTTAATGTATTTTGCGGGATATATTTGTCCCACAGTTTTTTATGTCAGCTGGACTGACTGGGGAGTTTGCAGCTAAGAGGCGACAGAACTGCTTGGTGAGTTCAACAATCACCTCTCATTTCTGATGCAATTATATGAAGACGTAGAACAGACAGGAAGAAAAAGGCAAAAGAAAGTGAAATGGGAGGCAATGATTGAAAACATTGAATGTTTTGTATAATTGGAGGTAATTAGCCATTTACTCTAGATAGTAAAACAACAGTAATTGAGAACGAACTTGAATACTTTCACTTTCAGTTCACTAAATCTGAATTGAGCTCCCCAGTGCCACTTTTCACAATGCTCAAAATAAACAGCAACCACAAAGGCCTTTGAATCTAATATATTGCCTTTTTTGTGAAGCTGAGTGAGCTGATGTTATACTTATAGTACAGTTTTCCCTGTATGTTCGTCGTTCCAGCTGGTAGACTAGCTGACTGTTTGTTTCAATCCGGTCATCTGCATGAAATGTTAGACTTTATAAAAATGACCTCATATAAGTATAACTCATATTATATGCTCTTTTTGTTCTCATATTTCCCTGAATGTGTCTGGCAATAAAAGCCATTTGGTACATTCAGCTGTCTGCTAGTCACTTACAGACAGCACTCAGTCATAGCTATTTTAGTTTCAATCTTCTGGGATATTGTTCATTAGCTTTTCCGCCGCTTCCAGCGAAACGGAAAAGCTATTGTTGTTGTTCTGGTTTTTTAGCTTTTCCGCCGCTTCCAGCGAAGCGGAAAAGCTATTGTTGTTGTTCTGGGGATCCTTCCCGCCAAAAGTTGTGGTCGTGACCGTTGAAGTGTGGAGGATCTTTCCCGCCCAGCCTGACTACTGAAGCACGACGTGAGGTGGGAAATCACTGGGCCGTGTCAGTAGAGGGCTGGGTGCCGTCGTTGAAGGACGTCGGGGATGTAGACCGGTTGGTGGTTTTGTCCTTGGGTATAGAGGACCCATCAGACAGTAGAGGTCGCCAAATGTCACTGATGTAGACACCGATGTCTTGAGGAACGGTGTTGTTCTTGTAGATCTCGATGGCCTCTCTCACCCGACGGGGATGCCATCTCTCAATGCTTGTAATTAGTTCGGCTCCACTCCACTGGATGACATGATCATTATCATGTTTGATGATCCCAGACTTGTCATAATCAGGCTGGGCGGGAAAGATCCTCCACACTTCAACGGTCACGACCACAACTTTTGGCGGGAAGGATCCTTCACGCTTCACCGCTCCTCCAAGCCATACAAAACCCCTGATGATAGTTGGAATCCAGCAGTCTCCTGACGACGAGCAGAGTACACACTGCTCGAAACTTTGAGTCACCGGCTCTTTTCAGAGCCACACTCATGGTGTCACCGCAAACCAATTAATAATAATAATAATTCCTTTGTTTTCAAATTTTCACTATATATCTAAGTTGGGAAAAGGTGTATCCAAAAATTGCCATCATTAGATCGTGACCTCATCTCATGAATATTTATGAGGTCATGAACTTTTCAGATTTTCACATTCAATTGCGCAGATCTGGCCAACGGAGAGAGTTTTTTTCCATTTTTTTGTTTATATCTATTGGGGATGTAGTTTAGAAACATCCTCCAGGGCCAAAATTCAATGACGTAATCATGACGTCACCAAAATGCGTGATTTTTAAGCACATATAAGCCAAAGGTCAATCTTCTCGAAATTTGGTGGGCAGTTAGCTATTGGGCTAGACATTCCAAATCCCGAGTTTGGAATCAATTGACCATTGTTCAGAATTATTATGATTTTTTTATATTATAATGAAGTCCCATACACTTTTTGCACAAAATATGCACGTGCGTTTTGGTTAGCCAATTTTGCTGTTAGCCCCATTTACTTTGGCCACGGTACCCTGCCTCCTGGCTTATCATTTTATGCCCTGAGTAAAATATGCTTTGTTCACCAGCAAGGTGGTGCTGTACTTAAGCTGGGGAAATTTAAGACTCATTCTCATGAGTTCTTAATTTTTGCCATGTTTGCATGATTCTGGAAACGGCTATCTGAAACACAAATATTGCTCCACTAGAATCTGGCTCTGCAGTCTGCATTGTGATTTACTACAGTCTTTTTTCTGATGTGTTACTCAGATCACTGGCTACCTTGTGCTGTCCATCCTGTCGGCCGTGGCAGCCTTCCAGCTCCTCTCCCTCATGGCCTCCTTCACTGCCTGGGAGTTTGGCGCCTTCTACTCCTCCACCCTCTTCGTAAGTGTCCACTTTAAAAACAAAAGTTGTAGCCGTTCGTTCAGAAACAAACATTGTGATTGATTTGGACAGCTGTCTGATGTAGGCCCAGGCTTGGTTCATTATGAAGGAGACTTGTGAAATGACAGTCCAACCATTCTGGGGCCAATTTCATAGAGCTGCTTAAGCGTGAAATTCTGCTAAGCAAAAAAATTCTTCCCTGATTAAATCCAGGTTGCCAACCAAATTTCACTCGATGCTTGCTGTACTTGACTTGTATTCCAATATTAGGTGCTTAGCATGAAATACAAGTGGAACTTTGGCAGGCAACCTGATTCTATTGAAGAGGGTTTTTCATGCTTAAGGTCAACTGAAGTGCAAAAATTAGAAAATCCTGATTTGGCATTTAATAAATATGTTTATTGGTACATTATAATCCCAGATCGAACTAATATAACTTTTGTGTTTCAGGCTATTAAATGCCTTTTTTAATTAATTAAAATTGTGCCCATAATTATTGAGGGTGCTGTTTTTTTACGTCACGGGATGAATGCAGATATTTTTCTCTCTCCCCGCAAAGGGCGTATGCACTTACATAGTCGGAGAGGTTCCCTGACATGTTCAGTAGGTAATGCACGATTTTTCGGCGAAATAAACCTGACAAATTTGTTGGCTGAGACGTCTTTCAACAAGTTTTTTCTTCAGAATCCGATGAATTATCTGTCAATAACAAGGATAAAGATTCTGAAAATAGTTTTCCTATGGCCACAGACGGGAATACATTGCCAAACAAACACGTATGAGCCCGGATGGTCTCCGTGAAAGCAATTTGACGGGTTTGACGATTTGACGATTATTTCGGTCGTGTCAGCGTGGTTCTTGACGTCCAAATGCGGCTTATTCTAGGATCATCAGGGAATAGATACATATTTATTCCACTGCTGCGATCTTTAACAACGAATCTGGCTGGCATGTCAACGGGTTTGTCGATATTTACTCCCGAAATCAGTTCTCTTAAAAAACATGCACCGACTGTTGGTATACACAAATGCACAATACAATAGCTCCCCGACAAGAGTATGGACTGAGTCTTCATCTGGTGACGTCACCAAGGACGGCCCTTCCAAACTTAAATTATTTTTTTACACACTTTCCCATAGTTTAATATTCTGAAGAAAAAAATGCATGGATGTATTTTACTGACACCATAGTATTATTTGAAATAATAAAAACGAATTCCAAAATGCATTGCAGTTGACCTCTAGAATGTGGCCTATGAACTACATACTTTCAGTGATTACCGGTGCATGCTCAGGTTTCTAATTGTGGTATTTTTTTTCTAACTGTGCAGAGGGGGAGGGTAGCTGTGGATGCGTTGACGGCTGTGATTGCTCTCCTTGAGCTGGGCATATCCATTGTTGCCTCGGTTATCTCCTGCCGAGGGACTTGCTGTCAGACCTCCACGGGCTCATCAATGACGGTAGGTTCATCCATCCATCCATCCTTCCATCTGTCCATCCCCCAAGCCCCAACCACTGCTAGCTCTCTATCTAGTCTCCTGACCACAGGCAGAGTACCCAAAACGTTGAGTTACCGGCTCTTTTCAGAGCCTCAGTACTTCTTGAAAGATAAGTGTTACATGGTGTCACTGCAAACCTTCCACTTATAATTTCCACCATGCAAACCCGTTATCTAGCTCTCTCTGGCATCCATCAGTAGCAGTTATTGGAATACAATGTTGTGGTCTTTGATTTGCTGCCAATTTTGACCAGTTGGGCCAGGGTGGACGTTGAGGGATGTGAAGCAGCTCCCACCCCGATCATAACCTAGAAGACTGAGATACCACAGAGCCTGTTGTTCCCAAGGGTTACACACCCTTTATTGTAAACTTTCCTGCAAGCTTGCCAGCAACCTTGCTGGCACACTTAATTGTAAACTTGTGTGCCTGCAAGCTTGCCTGCAAGCCTCCTGCAAGCTTACCCTAATTAGCATATTTGAAACCTTACAAGCTTGCAGACATTTCTGTAAGGGTAAACCATACACAGAAGACTAGTCATCCAAACCCCCTGGATACAACCTTCTTAGAAAGCCCTGGGTACAGCTGACCAGACCATGGTCTGGTGCTGGTCCATTGAGTATCACAGACACTTGACCTCTGTGTGTGTGGTGGAATACAGACCCTTGGTCATGTAATGAATGGCTCATGTGACTGGTCTGCCTGTCCAGTGTCCACTCACTGAACTTTATCATCCTTATGGTGGTTACTTTCCTCACAAACTGCCAGTTCTGTTTTGTTATGCTGTAGTTTTACACAGGAAATGATGGTACTATTGTTATTTGAGGTGTCTTGACTCTTGTTACCGTAAGAGATTAATCCCATCAGACGTACGCATCTTTGCCATGTTCCTTCATACTTATTTATCTTTACTGTACATGGGGATGCCAGTCAGATGAAGCAGTAGGCCATTTTTTCACTCTTTGCTCCGTAATTTAACAAAAAAAAAAAACATCCCTTTGTTTTCCTTTCTCCTCATTGTGTACAGGTCCAGTACATGCCTGCCATTCCTGGTGGTGGAACTACCATTCAAGATGAGCATGGTTAGTTTGAGTTGTTGAGTTGTTGAGAGATGGGTTTTGGTCGAATGTCCTGTCACTTCTACTCTCAGATGTGAGGTCATTTGGATTTCCCAAATTCTCATATACAGAGTATACATGTTTCATTCTGAACTCAGGCTGCCTGCATCTTTAATTTGTGAGTGCAGAGGGTAAGGGTCAACAGAATCCCAAAGAATGCACCTTGTTGCATCTTGCTGAGTATAGCAGGGATTAACCCTAACCGGCATTGAAACCACAATTAACCACACATGGTTTTTCCTGTGGGAGGATAAGGGCCATGCACCAGGACATTCTACAGCAGGGTTTTTGTGGTGTCCTGTGGTATGTGAGCCTACACCCCTGTGGGCACTGTGGTAAATTGCGGTATACTTTGGCTATATTCAGACACCGTACTATTGAGACCGAAAAAGGTCTATCATTTGCGGTCACAGTGGGAGGTAAACATCTCATTGCAAACCCTTGCGTTCATACTCACTTGAGTTCAACTGATAGCGGTCTATCTCTGGTACTAAGAGGTTACACATGTTGCTTGACCCTGAAACCCAACTTCCCTTAACTGACACGAAGCGCGCGCTTTGCAATTTTATAAACCAACGACAAAACCGAAAGTCTCGAAACAACGTGACCGGCCGGCTACAACGTGCACGCATTTGCAGAGAACCGTGTATATACATGTACATGTAAGGACGTACATGTTGTACGTATACATGTACGTGTACAGTACATGTACGTGTACACGTACGTGTACACTGTACGCAGTGCACATTACGCGTGTGCTGCAGACATCGCAGTTAAACCTATGGGATCTAGCCACAAGCCTTACCTTTTGAACAAGTTCCAAAGTGGCCTCCGGTCGTCTTTGACTTCTGTTGCTTCATGTGATATTTGCGATGTTGTCACATCGTCGAATGGTTGGTGAATATGTAGCCTGAAAAATGAGCATGCTACCTAATTGAAAAAATACTGAAGAGTTTGGGGAACTCACTTGCAAAAAAAACCTATTGATCGAGCGTGGGACAAGTCGCGAGGAGAGAATTTCAATAAATAGGGACAGACAACCGTGTTTAAATCCAAAAAGAGCGAAATAAATTTTTTCTTGTGAATACCTAATGAGCTGATAAGCTCAGTGGCTCAGGCCTACACCTCCCAAATCAATGGAGTGAAACCAGCTGGTGGTACTGAGTAAACTTACACCAGTCCTTCCTACATGTAGGTGATGCAGTACATCATACATACGCCTACAGTGGTGTACGTCCACTAAATTACTACAGTACTACAGGGACTAGAGGCAAGTCTAAACATAAGAAACACAGTCTCCATTGACTATAACTTCCTGTGTGGCTACTATCCAAAAACAAGGTACTGAGCAAAGAGACCATAGCTCTCCCATAAGATGGCACAAATACAAAAATCAATGCAAGGGAAAAGTTCGCCAGTACGCAAATGCATCTTAAGCATCTAACTTAAATTAAGTATCGCAACTTTCAACTAAAGTCAAACAAATATAAAAACACAATCTTGTCTCAACACAAGTCAACTATCTCTTACTCCAAAGAAACTGAGAAACTGGAAAATGACATAAGTAAAGTCACTGCTAACTCGATCTTCCAACAATAGCAACATAACAACCAATCAAAGTAAAAGTAAATCCAACTATACTACAATGCAACCAATCAAGACAACCAATCAAATCATGAGATCAATCCCAGGCCTGCTCAATTCCATAAAGGGAAATGAGGGAAAATAAAACGACTAATCTGATCACACTTCCAGTCCATGGGAAAACCTACATGCATGTCCAAAAATCAAGACAAAACCAAGCAAAAGAGGCTTGAGAAAAATACAATGAAAATACAATACAATTAATCCTTTAATCCTAATCTGGCGATTTACAATTATACAGCAATAAAGACAACTTACCAAGGGTGGATCAGACCAAAGCGACTTGACTAGTAACTTGACTAAATTGGAGAAGGGATTGTGTGTGTGGTTCACTCCACTGCCGGTCTGCAAAGTGACTACACTACAGTAGTTAAGTTGAGCAGGAAATACACAGGGCTGGGGCTGGAGAACAAGGGGGCTACTGTCTGGCTAATTATATACGCGTAATAAAGACATTACTTTACCACTGGGAGTTGGGTGTTTTCTAAAAGCAATTCAAAATCCAGTGGGGTATTTACTATTTAACTTATGCTGCAAGGCTATTAAAAACAACTAACAACTAACTAGTGGCCATGCCACAAATACGACCGACGGAAGGCTCTTCTGATTGCTGTGATTCGAAGGTTGAAAGCCAGACAAATACTTCGCGAAGAAATCTGGGAATGCTGTCACGTGAACGTACATGGCAGTACATCTACATGGAGCGACGCAATCACACGACGACCACCTTGCTGCATGCCCTGTTAACTATTTTACAAGGGCAGCAGCATCAGATCTACGATCCAGACACTCCCGAAGAGCCAGGAATGGTGGCAAAATTCACCATTGCTGGCGTCCTGTTGTAGCCAGCCTTTTCCATTCATTTGGATATAAGGCCGTACACCTTCACGTTCTTGGTCAGGGGATCTTCTATCACAGCCTGTACATCAACTTCGGACCAAATCCCGATCATGCGTGCGATTTCATTCTCGGATCAGTTAGGTTTGCGAGGTGCTTTGGCAGTGGCAGTGGCATTCGCAGACGTCTCCATAATTGCAATATAAATTCAAAATAAAGGGCGAGGGCACGGTGAAAGCATGATCACAAAAATACAAAGCAAGGTCTGGCTAGCAAGAATGCACATCGCGTCCTTGTGTTTCGCGCGGTTTGGCAGTGACATAAATCACTGGTGATGTAATGCGCCCGCTCGTCTGCCTAAACTGGATGTGGTTATGAGATAGACCGTTCAGACACGTTAAGGTTTGTAGACCGGTCTACGTAGTCTAGTCTACCCCTCCTCGGCGGTCTGAGATAGACCGTTTGTAGTACCCAAAACGGTCTACGTAGACCATTCAGACACAACTAGTTAGACCTTTTTCAGTTTAAACCGAAGATAGACCACTTTTAATACGGTGTCTGAACGACCCCAGTGCGGGAGGTGCAAAGCGTTAGGGTTAAGGTCAACACAGAATTCCACAGAGTGTTACCACTGCTGCATCTTGTTGAGGCAAGGTAAGGCAAGACAGACACCCCACAGAATGATGGCCATAAGTTGATGAGTACAGCAGAGTTTATGGCCAGAATCATGCTGAATGCACCCACTGTAGCTTGTTGAGCGCATCAGGGTTAGGGTCAACAGAATTCTACATGATCTTCCCGCTGCTGCATATATCCTGTTGAGTCTGGCAGGGTTGAAGGTCAACAGAATTCCAAAGAATGCAACCTCTTTTGATGTTTGTTGAACTCGGTTAGGGTTGACAAGGCTCAGATGTCGGGGCCTGAGGGCTGTGACAGATTAGACTGAACATTGCTGGGGAAAGGATTGCCAGAGGCACTGCCTATAATCCATTGCTCTCATGGATCTGGGGTGCATTTCACCAACCCTATACAGTCCAACTTAACTTGTGTCATGTACTATCATTTCTTTGTGTAGTTAAAAATCCAAAAAGTGATCATAGTTACCGGGGGGGGGGGGGGTATATTCTCCCTTTGAGGAAGGTCCTGCTAGGATCAAAACATCGGGCCCTCCTAATGTTTTGATAAAGTGATACAGTATTGAGTTTGGTAAAGGTGAGTTCAAAAAGCATTCCGAGAAGTATTCTGTGAATGTTAGACATGTGAAAATCTCCCTGTGTAGTCGATTGCCTGAATATGGACTGCTGCAGTATGGAATTCTCTACCTGCAACCTGTTCTTCTTTCTTATAACTTGTCTAAATTCAAACGAAACATAAATAAATACTCATCTTTCTTCCACCTGATCTATTATGCTCCTGGTTTGTTTCCTTATCACTTTTTTTTAGCCCTCACCTTGAGTGGCCTTTTTTGTTGATTGCTTGTTTTGACTCGTGAAGTGGGTCCTAGCAATCCTCATCGGTGCTTTATCTCTCTCTCCCTCTCTTTCTCCGTCTGCAGGCAACTTCATCCAGGCCCAGCCCATCCAGCTGACCACCTGCACTCCGGGCCAGGTAGCCTACCAGCTCCCGGCCTACCAGGTCACCCAGCCGCTGCCTCCCCCCTCGCCCCAGCCCCACCAGCCGGCTGCCTACCCCCCGCCCTACCCAAGCGCAGCCGAGGACGCTGGCTCTCGGGCCGAGGACAACGATGAGCACGACCAGATGGCCGGCATGGAGAAGGTGCCCCTTGTCTGAAGGCAATTAGCGGTGCTATCCAAATCCATCTGAGTCAGCAGGCCCACCTTGCCCTAAATCACTGGCCAAAAAAGACAACTGACAATTTTGAATGGCATTTCGATTTAACTGATGGCTTTTCAAAGTACAAGTCCAGATAGTGTATTCGGGTAGCTATTCCCAAATAGTGTAAACTGACGGCTGAAGAATAATGGAGAAGGTTGGGATTTTTTGTTTTTGTATTATTGTTTTTTTGAGGGGGGAGGAAAATGTGAATGCTTTCTTACCAAAAATGTATTCCTGTGCTAGATTCACTTCTTTGCTTTGAGCTGCACATTGGACAAAGGTAAGCCTCTTCCACCTCTCTCAAGCGACCCATTACCCCTCTTCCCCAGTTCCCCTCAAATCTTGCTCACCCACCTCGAATCTTGCCAATTCACATTTTGTGCAATTTGAAAACGTCCAAGGTCACGCTATAACGTATGCCATCACTTGGCATTACTGTAAACTCATTTTCTGTGACCGAAGCATTCAGCCGCTTATGAGACTGAATTTTAACTTGCCGTGTGAAAAAAAAGATAACATGTAAAAAGTACTGTGTTGTCCATTTTCTGTGTACCTCTTATCCCAACGATTACTAGTAGTACTATGATGAAGAAGGAATAGCTTTGTCTTCTTTTTCTTTCCATATTGTATTCTATTATCTACAGGGTTTAAAAATCTATTTATGTGATTTTTTGGGTTTAGGTTTTATGCAATTCGTATTTATAAGAATTTTGTGAAATATTCAACTTTTCATTTTGTTAGATTTTATTGAACACACAGGAGAAGGCCGAGCTGTATGTCGTTTTAAAACATAAAAGTATATGTAGTTTATAAATTGATAAATAAATAATGAAGAAAAAAATTGTAAAAGTAATTTGGCTCAAATAAAGAGTAAAGGTAATAAAAGCGTAGTCAAAGTAATGATAAAATCATTCAATTCATGTTTGCATGGTTTAAAGCACTGACATCCTTTCTGCGCATATTTTTCTCACTATGCCGAAGTCATCCAAATATAGGCTGTTTTCCAATGTCGAAACTTGCTACTGATGCGGAGTAATCACATTTCTGCACTGTGTGCAGTCTGTGATGCTTTGTGTTTGTGGCCACAAGACTACTCTTTCCACTTATTGAATTGCCAGCCAGATTGCCAGAAAATGTAAATTTTTGGCAAAGACTGCCAAAATAGATTTCCTAAGGGTAATTGATCAAAGTATGCCATTTTTTAACTTTTCACAAAATAAGATTTTGAATTTGAATTTGTGGGTAAGCTTATTTTACATTTTGGATAGACTTCCTAATGAAATGTTTGACTTACTGAAGTGACTTAAATACTCAACTGAATTTATACCATGATTATTAGTCAGCAAATGATTCCTTGAAAGGTTTGAATTCTTTCTAGAAAAAAAAAGTTTGAATGAGTAATGCCAAAGATGATAGATAGATTTACATGGCATAAATACAGTACCTGTACAGTTCTTTAAGGAGTTTTGCAACTGCTTCTGATTGAAAAGGAATGGAGAGATGACAGAACAGTAATTAGGATCTTATTGTAAGAGCAAATTAACTAGAAAGAAGTGGCTGAAATAAATTTGTGCATCATGTGCTGGGTTCTGGTTGATAGGATTTGTAGGTGTTGATTTACATTGTAAGAGTGCAGTACAGTGGTTGAAGTCCTTGTCATTTATGTCTGTGGGCAAGGTTCCATTCCCACACTAGCCCTACCTGCATATCTCTCCAGTCCCAGTGGAATTTATCGATAATTAATACAAAATTTGAAGAGTTTATTTCCAAAGTGCTGCACTTCTCCAAATGTCTGATAAAGGTTCACATCTGGTGATCACAAATTGTTACCTGCATGCACATACCAGTATAAAGGTTACCTTTCCACGAATCCATTGTTTAATTTGACAAATAATTGATTTCAAGTAGCAGGACAATCATCTGATTTAAATTTGCCTGGCACTAACAGGGCACTGAATTTAGAAGTGGCAAAAATGACACCGATCTCATTTTGGAAATAACCTGTTCATTTGTTCTTTGAATGATTGTGACATTGGGCTGGATGTACCGGTATTTAAGGTAGGTGTCAAAGGATTTTCTGAGATGAGCGCCAACAACTTTTCCAAGTGCATTTAGTTTGCCCAATCCGATGCCAGAGGTTGACAGACTTGTAAAGAGAGACTATTGAGAGTTTTTATATATATTTTTGTGTGTGCAGGCCAGCCTTAAGTACACTTGTTAAGTCTGTTAGTTTCAGTAGTTGTCGGGTATGTACATGGCATTGGGGCTGATATTGACAAAAATGTATTCAAATCTGAGCATGGTAGTTTTGCGTGTTGAAATGAATAAGCAAAGTAAAGCGAACCGTGTTGTGTCCTCATTGACCTAGGTATGCTCTCGATACAGCCCAGTGGGCCTTCCCTGCTGTTTCTGACCCTTCTCCACTAACAAGGTGAAGTATTTTATTTGCTGAATATGGTCACCTGAAGGTGAATATTGCAACTTTGTAGTTGTGAACTGAGCATAACTCTAAGCCAGCCATTTTGTGCCATTGTGCATAAGTTAATATAAGCATCTGTGGGAAATTGTTGCCAAGTAAGGCAGATTGAATTTTGAAAATCAGCTGTGAGTTCGACCATACATGTATGTGTTAGATACATGTACATGTAGCACAAGATATCAAACCCCTTTTCCCCTTGTGATATAGTCCCATTGCTTGGTGGAATGTGTCCGTTACATGATGGCTTGCACAGGCCTTGTGAAGAAGCCCATACAATTTAACACTATTTCATGCAAGCACATTTGTACTAGAAGTTCTTTTCCTTGTACATGTACATATGCTCTGTATTTGAAATACTTGTTCTGAATTTGTTAATTGTGGATGGTTTATCTTGTGCAAAACTGAATCAATTGTATTCATTGACTGGCAGTAGCATTGATGGAACATATTTAACTTAATGTTGGCTCCATGAAGTGATTACATAGGCAAACACATAAAACTCAACATTGAACTGAGTGATTTCAAATCAAAGTATCCTTGACTTCAAATCAGTTTCTATCTTATTTATTAGTAAGTAAGTTACATTTTTGTCTGGCGAATTTTTTGTTGAAAAAAATCAAGGATCATATCCTTTTTCTCATTGAAAGTCTTAAAATGAGAGATGCATGTAAATCATTCATTTCACTTTTAATTCTCACTGAAAGTTAATTTGAACTGTAACTTCTGAGTAGGCCTTACGTGTACATGTATATAATTTGAATTTATGTAAGTATTCTTAACAGTACATTGCTAAAGTATATTGCTACATGCTCCATTAATGTACAGTATATGACCTCACACACATGTAGGGCCAAATAACTCAAAGTAAAAGGTCTACAGAAATGCTTCTAGATATTTACTGGGAACTTTTTAACAAATTGAAAAATGACAAAGAAAACTTTGACTGGACCAGGATTTGATGCCGAGACCTCTGGTTTTGCCTACCAGCACTCTTACCATCTGAGCTATCCAGCCCTTAGATGGTGGCCTTCCCAAATAGTCAACTACCGGTAGTCTTTGCATGGGTGGGGACATCTGTGATTTAAGGAACGCATTATTGAGCTTCCAGTTATTGCAGTAGAAATAACTGATGTCAATTAATCAAAGAATGAAGATAAGATGTTTTCACATCTTATGTAGATGGGTAGTGAACTTGCATGTGTTATCTATCATGTGGAAGGTTTGCAGTGACGCCATGTAACACTAGCTCTTTTGAGACAGAGTGGCTCTAAAAAGAGCCGGTAACATTTCATGCAGTGTGTCTTCTGCCCGTTGTCAGGAGACTGCCACCATGCAAACCTTCAAATCTTATTTATCATGTCATGTTGGTTAACTTCAGCTCTTCCCAATTGCCAATGGAAGTTAAAACTCACTAGAATCTGAACATCACTCTTGTATTGAGAATTCAGTAATATAATTGTTGCACTATCTGTACACTTTTTTGTATGAAATATATAATTCTGACATTTCACACAATGTTGTCAAAGTATCAAAGTCAAGAGTTGCTCGGATATAAAAAGCACATATTCTTATGATCATGTGAGCGCTTAATAAAGTCTTGCCACACTGAAACTGTGTGCTTAGTTTCATTCTTGTATTCCGTGCCAGTCTAAAGATAACACTAACAGCACTGATTTCAAACCTTGAAGTGAACAAAAGGTGGCCCACTTTTGGGGTGAGATACATTATTTGCATTTTTAAGTGCCTTCTTTGTGCTCAATTTGAAGAACAGGGCAAGTAAGTTGTTCACTTTAATACTATGGTTCCTCTTGAAAAATTTATTAAGTGATATATATATACAAAACCTTAAACCTGTTACCCAGTGATACCGACCGAAATGACCAAAATGCAAAATTTACAGGGCCTTGACCCGTTGACATTTCAATCCCAGCAGTCCAGCAGGACCTTTCTCAAAGGCCCTTCGCTGTTGGCTTAATTCATGGGGGATGAACCCCCCCCCCCTCAACCACTACTCCGGTTCCCGGTCAGCACTCTCTCGAGTCATGACTGTATTACGCATACATTCAAAGGCAGCGACCTCACTCTCTGAGCGCACATAGAAATGCATCTCTGATTCGGGTATGTCTCTGTCTGTCAGCTCCTTGTCCATGCTGACACCGCCCTCGTCTGGAGGCAACGTCCTGTCTGGCAGTTGGCTTGGGCTCTCTGCGACACTGCTGTCCTCATTGGAGCTCTTTTTTCTTTTCTTAATTTGATTCATAGACGGGGGAAGAAAACCCCTTACAAGCAATGAGGGAGGAGGTCGGGAGGGGCGAGGGTCAGATGCGCCATTGTGCAGTGTTGAATGTCTCGCTTTAGAGTTGCCGTCTTCACTGTTATCGTCGTCCACTTCTTCTGGCGGTTTAACGTGCGACATGAGGTATTTCTTGTGGCATAGGATGTCGTCCAGATGCAAGGGGGCCATGTTTCCAGTGATCGTCTTGCCTTGCAGCCAGGGCAACTGCCTGGCGAGCTGCATCAGGATGTCTCGTATCTCCCGGACGCGTCGGGCAGTCCGGGCAGGCAGCCTGCCCCTAAGCCGCTCGCCGAAGGACTGGAGCTTGCTGCCCTTGGGGCGTCCCTCTGACGTCGACTTCCAGACGAGGAAGGCGGCGGCGCAGACGGTGGGATCGTGGGAACGTCCGGAAGTGAGCCAGGCCTCCTTGGCCAGGGCCACAACCTGGACCGTCTTGGCCACAAAGGCCGCCTCCTCCAGGCCATACACCTTCAGGACCCTCTCCACAATGTCCTCAATATCGGGGGCCATGGGCCGGACGTTCAGCTCACTGGCCAACAACTGCAGCATGGCGTACATCTCACCGAGGGGGCTCTGCACGATCGCAGCGATGTCGGAGAGGAGGACTGGCCAGTCATGCTGCCGGCACACGGTGTACAGCGTGGCGGCGCACAGGGCCCGCTTGCGCTCCTGCTGCTTGAACTTGAAGCAGTCAGCGCAGAAGGCCCGGCCGAAGAGGTCCAGGACGCCGCGCTCCATCTCGGCTGGCAGGCTCATCACGCCGCACACCTCCCGAAGGTAGCTCAGCCACGGTCTCAGGGCATGGCTGGGGGTGGTGGGGTCGCCCCGCCGGAGGGGGCGGTGGCGGCCCAGGTTGCTGCCCCTGCCGCATGCGCCCGAGGCAGAGCAGGCGGTCACCCCGCCCCAGTAGTCCCTCTCCTGCTGGAAGGAGGTGGTAGAGTCCATGATCTGCCCACAGGCCGTGCACACCAAGTGGCTCTGCCCTCCATGCTCGTCCAGCGTCAGAGCACGGGATGTGCAGCTCGGGCACACGTCGTTCATGGTGATCCTGACATGAAGGGGGAAGAACAAACAGCAACACCAGTCAGTGTGTGTGTGGCTTACCAAGTCAAGGACAAGCAAAGCAAGCACTTTTACTGTATAATAACATGTACACAACTATGTACGTGTATGTATACGTGTCCAAGGCCAGGAGTGCAACTGATCATATGACAATTATGCTATTAAGCCTGTATGCTCAATGCCTGAAGTCCTCCATACTTTTCTATCGACTGAACTGTAATTGAAGTGATCTTGGCAACTCAAATGCTGCTTCCATTGAAAACAATATACGGTAGTGCCTAATTCTGGAGCGTCATCACACATCACAGTCTTGACATCAGGAAGATCCAGCTGGAGAGTTATCTGGTATTCTGGTCATGCCTAATGCACTCCAGGGGCCGACTTCACTAACGCTTTTCGATCATTGCAAACGCCAAAATCGATCGCCAAGTCTGAACTTAGCGATCGGTGTACTGCTAGGTTCAGGTTGCCATGGATTTTAGACTTGGCGATTCTGGTGATTCTGGTGTTTGCGATGATCGAAAAGCGTTAGTGACATCAGCCATAGGAACCTCCACAAATTTGAGGGGTCGGGCAATAGTACTACTATTACTATTAAGTACTAGTACATGTAGTAGTAGTAGGGTCCAAGGTTTTCAGTAGGGAAGCACGAGCAAATGGTAACATGATGTCCCGGACGTTGAGCCCTACGACTGTTTCCTGAACAGCAGTGCAAAGCAACATCCGGGACATCGCAACCACACGCACACACTTCTGCAGACCACTCCACACCCGGACCTGCCTGCACATCATGACGTCATGGAGTTTCAAATCCAAGATGGCCACCCCAACTCGGCTCGTCGACCCGTTCTCGGTCAACTGAGGGAAATTTTTTACCAAACGTGAGTAAAACAAAATGACCAGTATTGGAATCTGTAACTCTCACTGAATCCTCAATGGGCGCGTGGGATGGTTTCACGGGTGTTTTGGGGGGTAAATCTGGGGATTTCGGTAGGTGGTATTTATCAAAGATGACATTACAGAAATATCAGACGATGAAGTAGCATATGCACAGCCACAATCCTTGGACCCTACAGACTACAGCCACCCGAATCTAAAAATTTCAAAATTCGATAAAAAAAGGGTGACTTGTCGGGTCCAAGTTACTCGGACTAGGATGGTCGTACCTACCTCCAGAACTGTGGGGTTCTACGCCGTCCGCTGCTCTCCCGACCGGAACCCCACAGATAACTATGCTTTTTTTCCCATAGGCTTCTGTGTAACGTTCACTAGTGCTGTGGCATAGGGATCAGCAGGTTCAGCATAACTCATAAAATACTGCTTCATTTGGCCAAAGATTTAAATTCTAGCAAATGTGGTTTACATACCACGCACCTGTGTGCAACTGTCCATGTGGCGAAAATATGTTGATTTCCCCCCAAAAATGGGCAAAAACCTCCCGGTTCGGTCGCAAGATTCCAACGGCAGCGCCGCAACTGGCAGTCTGGTCCCCCGTAGTACGGTATAGCGGCTAGCTGCGAGGTTTTTGCACATTTTGTTTTGGAAAACGACACATTTTCAAATGATTTTTGCCACATGGACAGTTGCACACAGGTGCGTGGTATGTAAACCACATTTGCTAGAAATCTTGGGCCAAATGAAGCAGTATTTTATGAGTTATGCTGAACCTGCTGATCCCTATGCCACAGCACTAGTGAACGTTACACAGAAGCCTATGGGGAAAAAAGCATAGTTATCTGTGGGGTTCCGGTCGGGAGAGCAACGGACGACGTAGTACCCCACAGTTCTGGGGGTAGTCCGAGTAACTTGGACCCGACAAGTCACCCTTTTTTTATCGAATTTTGAAATTTTGAGTTTCGGGTGCCTACAGTCACCCGAAACTCAAAATTTCAAAATTCGATAAAAAAGGGGGACTTATCGGGTCCAAGTTACTCGGACTATTCTGGGGGTAGGTCGTAGTCGTACCATGGATGGAGGAATCCTCCATGGTCCTACCATGGAGCTATAGCTCCATGGTCGTACCTTGGTCAACTCTAAACCTCCAGATTTTAACCAGAAAACACCCGTGAACCGTGAACGATTTCAATACTGGTCATTTGTTTTACTCACATTTGGGGAAAAGGGGGAAAGTTCCCCTCAGGTGATCGAGAAGATTCTCCCCTGCCCGACGAGCCAAAAGGCACCCATTTTGAAACAAAATTGACGTTTGGATACCGGTGTAACGTTACCGTTACCTTTCCGGCACGTTCGTTGACCTGTACTGTCTGTAGTTGATCCGTAGTTCAACAACGCTCAGTACGGAGCCTAGCATATTCCTCCATGAGCCTAGTAACTAGGCCTAGAACTTGCACTTTTACATTGGGGAAGAAATGCTACATTTACTGTTCTCCCGTAATGAGGGTGTATCGATTGGCTTTATATATTTCCAATCAAAAGCAAAATATTGCTTTACAAACTGCGTTCGTTCGCGGATAATCATAAACAATAGTCACATGAAGGGCGCCCCCATGTGCTTCGTTCACTGACTCATCTGAGCACGCCGAGTAGCTGAGAACGTTGCTGCAACGTGCTGAGGTGAGCCAGTGACGTCACGGCTCAACTCAGCACGGGGGCCCGTCTGAGATCGTTACACCGGTACGGAGCGCGTATTTTTTTTCAAACCTCAGTCATGTGTTTTTCGCTGTATTCGTGGAAATCCGCGCTTGAAAAGAGACTAGCTCTGAGTTACAAGATCACCCAGTGCAGCTGAACATTATTAACAGAAGCTAGACATTTGCTATTATTGTATTAACAAGGCATTTTACATGTTTGTGTCAAACTACAGCTACGACAACAGCAAGTCACATTTCGCCCCTGCTCAAGAAATCCCAACCCTCCATGCCCCGGCCCAACTGACTGATCTCGTAACGACACACTGCATGTGGTCTCTTTTCAAGCGCGGATTTACACGAATTCAGCGAAAAACCCATGGCTGCGGTGTACAAAAAAAAAATGCTACCGCGTACACCCCTTGCCCTTCCCTTTGATCTCTCCCTACCAGCTTTACTCTTTGTCCTTTGTTTCTCATCCGTGTCCTATTCACTCTCTCCCCCCTTCCTTCGTGTACATGTATCTGTTTTGTCCTTGTCACTCTGCCTTTGAGAAAGGTCCTGCTAGGATCGAAACGTCAGGCCCACTAAATTTTAGATTTACTATGGCAATTATATGATATTATATTTTCCCTCTGAACTGGAAAAAAATCTCAGCTCGGCGTAGTTGTCCACTAGGACGACCCGTCGACCATTCCAAGGATATTTATATATATATTTTTTACAAGCCATTACTTATCCTTCAACACATGAAATGTTAGAGTTTTTAGAAAGAGATTTGTATGCATTCTGTTTGTTTGTTTGTTGGGGTGTTATTGTGTTTGTTTGTTCGTTTTTTAAAATACTGTCTATGCAAGTGGGTTCAGTGCGTTACCCTCTTTACTCGATCACAATGAAATCTACAAGTCAACTGCCAACGACATATTCCTTCAAATCCGAACTGCCTCTTACATCGAAGCGTTAGACGAGAGGAAATAAGCAATGCAAGTGGCAGTCTGTGAAAACGCTCGGCTAGCAACGTGTAGGTCCGTGGTTCGATTCCCGGGGCAACTTTTCAGCTCACATTTTTTTTTCTCGGAAAGAGCCAATCGGCAGTATAAGGTGTTTAATAAACTCCCGCAAACACCGACATTGCATGTGGCGCATCCCCATGAGTCGGTGTGATGCTGGGACTGTCCTCGTAATCCAGGTTTGCGTCTTCGTACAGGGACAAGTGCTTTCGGTCGACTCGGCGGCTAAAGTCTAGGGGCCGCTGTATTTCCTCCCTCACATGGCGCTTGGGTCTACGGCCTATATGGATGGGGTCAGGGAAGGAAGTGCGGTGGACCGGTACCGAGGCCAGAAGAGCTCTATATAGACCTGTGCACACGGGGCGATCCTGGAGGCCCTTGGAGTTCGGAAAGCTTGGTCTTACACCGCATAACTTTTTGTCTTCCAAGGTTTTCATCATTTTTATTCTAATACGAATTGTATAATTATAATTATACGAAATTATAATGATATAGACCTACCAAAATGGAAAATATATGAAATGATATATATATCCTTTTGTTTCTTTTTCTTTTTAATTCGTTCGCCCCTTTGCCCATCACAGTAGTTATATTTTTTCCCAAAATTCATATTTGACTCGCCGAATGTTGATGCAAATTTTCGGAGCCTTCAATAACTATTATTCAAACTGGTGAGATTTCTGGCCGAACATGATAAAAAGTAGCCACACACGCAAAGTCACGATTTCTGCAGCATCGCTCGAAGGAGTTGACTTAGTGTGCTGCATCCTATGCAGCACACTAAGTCAACTGTGGGAACGAAATTAAAAGCTACCCCTTTTCAGACATAATTAAAGAGGGCGGTGTTTGCCGAAAGGAACTCAACCGAGCGATCTTCGAAAATTTAAGAAATTTCCGCTTTTCTCGAAAACGGCCAATTTTTGAGGTCCTATTTTTCTGTGGAAGTACACGGATGCGTCCCAAAAATCCTTGCAGATTTTAGGCCCGGACTACTAGAGTTGCCGTACTTTGCTTACCATCGCCTCGGCATACATCTTTCCGAGAAATACACCACCGTTACTCTACCCGCTGTTTTCGAATTAATCCGCCAGACGTTTATTTGTCAAATAAAAAATCAATGACTCGCATTCGCCAATCCCTTTCGGGTTTTTTTCCCCGGAACAGACCGTAACTACAAATTTCTAATAATATTACGAAATCAAAATTAAAACAATTTACTGTGCGACCCATGATCCCACCACTAACGCGGACTATATTATTCTGTGTGCGACGGATTACACCCGAACAAGTTGGCGGAAGCTTGACCGTTAGCCCGGAATAGCGCCCTCAATACAAAAGAAATAACCCAGATTATTTCGGTTTGATACGTGATCCATTATGGAACAAATACGTTTCCCTTTTGATCAACTCTCTATACTTGTAAAGTTTCAAGGAACAATTACCACCGAAAATGCGAGACTCCCATAAACGAAATGATTCACCATGATTTCCGCTTGATTTTTTGTTGACGTAGTTTGGTGGGATGTTGCTTGTTGTTTGTTTGTTAGCTTTTCCGCCGCGAAGCGGAAAAGCTATTGTTTTGTAAGATTTTTTTTTTTTTTTCTCATTCTTGTCGGAAAAATCCCATAGACTTTGTACAGGGTTTTTGTAATGGCCATTTTGGCCATTGAAAAAAACTTAGTATTAAACCAAGTTTAGCAAATGCATAGAGCCCATGCTCAAATTGCGCAACGTAATCCATAATCCATCATGACGTCATCAAGTGTCACGTGACATCGCTTTAAAGGGCCAAATTTCAAACTCCATTAAAAGCAGAGGTACAAGCTCTTTTGGTTTCATCTTTGCACTAAATCTAAGTTGGGAAAAGGTGTATCCAAAATATTAATGTATGAATATTAATGGGGTCATGAACTTTTAAGATTTTAGCATTCAATTGAGAATATTTGGCCAACGGAGCAAGATTTCTTTCATTTTTTCGTTTATATCTATTTGGGAGGTAGTTTGGAAGCACCCTCCGGAGCCAAAATGCCATGACGCAATCGTGACGTCATCAAAATGCTTGTTTTTAAAACGCATATTTGCTAAAAGTCGATCTTCTCGAAATTTGGTGGGCATTTAGCTATTGGGCTAGACATTCTAAATCCTGAGTTTGGAAGCAATTGACCATTGTTCAGGATTATTATGATTTTTTTTAAAATATAATGAAGTCCCATACAATTTATGCACAAAATATGCACGTGCGTTTTGGGATTGGAACGGAGGGTACGGGGGTTCGAACTCCGTTGATGTCATTAAAAAAAAAAATTTTTTAAGAGAACCAGATGCGAAAAAGCGTTATGTTCTGTGGTAGAGGTTGGAGAAATTAGTCACCCCCCTTTTTTTTAATTTTGCATTTTTCCCCCTCCCCTCACTTAAAGTATAAGTCGTCATTGATTCCACCCCTGTAACAAAATGGACAGCCCAAGAATGCCACATCAGCAAGGGACAGGAAGTTGGCCTCATTGTTCTACCAGCAACGACCCCGCCAACAAAGTATTAAAGTACTTGTCCTGTTGCCTGTGAAATTGACCGATTTTCTACATCTTGTTACAGGGTCACCCTTTTTTTTAATGCAACGTCCGTAACACCAACCTTGGTATCGTGGGGGCGTAACATTTGGAGGCACAAGAGGGATGGACGTGTCTGACAGCCTCCCCTCGTCAGACGACATGCGTCCATCCAGCGATACGAACCAGGAGGACCTGAGCAGCCGATCCATGTAGAGACAGCTCAGGAGAGGGACGCAGATCAAGCCAGACGGACAGCACCAGGTGAACCATCAGTGAAGTCGGGCGTGTCACTGAGCACAGGCTGTCGTCGTGGTGTCGTCATTGACCCTCTCTGCTAGCCGTAGCCAACATGGAGGAGCTGATCAGAGTCCTTGGGCGAGTGACACAAGTCAGTGGCCTCTCCACTGAACATCTTCTCGGCGTCTGCGCTCGCCTTAAGATCGATGCGGGAGATGCTGCACAGAAGGAGAAGGGTCGTCTGCAGCTTATCAGAAAGATCCTGCGTCATCTCAATGACGATGACAGCGAGGATGGAGACTTGGAGGGCCTCCAGCTTCTGGAGACCTTCATCGAGGAGATGACCCCCACCCTACCAGAACCCGGACCAGCAGCCATCATGACACCCCCCACGGAATCCCGGAAACCTACCCTGCCATTAGAGGTACTAAGCGTCGTGCACCGTGAATTCAAGATATCTGGGCAGATTGGAGAGCCGGGACAGCGGGACAGGCTCACCTTCACGAGCTTGGCCCATCAAATCGAGGCGGCACAAGGAAAGGGCTACCAGGACAATGACATCGTCCAGGGAGTCATCCGGGCCATTGTCCGGGATCTTCCCTGAGGAGCTACCTGGAGGAACGGGCCAAGATGACTCTACCCAGCCTCCGTCGCATCCCCAGATGCCACTTTCAGGAGAAGGACGCCACCAGCCTGTATAAGCAGCTGGCCCAACTCGCTCAAGACCCAAAGGAGTCGTCCCAGGCGTTCCTCTTGAGGGCACAATTGACCTAAGGCAAAAGGTCACTTTTGCCAGTCAAGAGGCTGGGTCGGGCCTGTGCTACGACAATTAGACGCTGGTACAAAAGATGTTCTGCCACACCATCCTCACAGGGCTCAGAAACGACAACATCAAATCTGAGTTGCGCCCTCAGTTGGAGAACTCTGAAATCTCAGACGAGCTGCTCTTTGAGAAGCTTAACCAGTGCTCCAGCCTCCAGCCCGAACGCCGCAAGAAACTGCAGTCCGCCAGGCCAGCACTTGTCCACGAGCTGCACCAGAGCCCTCCAGAGCCAAAACCGGCGCCGAAGCCAGGACAGCTGAGCACCCAGATAGCACAGCTGCAGGTCGGTATGGCAGAACTGGCCGGCCTCAAGACGCAAGTTGCAGCGCTGACCGACTGTCTCCAGAAGACGCCATCCCATCCCCACGTCAGCCCCCCTCACACCGACCCACCATCAAGCGTGGTTGCAGGAAGTGCCAGGCAGATGGGACTGGTGCATCCTGTGATCACTGCTTCAGGTGTGGATCATCAGACCACTTCGCCCGTGGCTGTCGTAACCGAGACGCCGACCGCAATCGTCGCCAGGGAAACGAGAGTGGGTTACCCCCAAGGGACAGGGAGTAACCAGACCATCAACCATGTCCCAACCGATTCCCCCAGGTCAGAAGCATGTCAACAGAACATCCATCTGCCACATCACTCCCAGACAGCATCGGAAAGTGACAAACCTTGTTGGCCCTAGATGCACTGTTGACAGTACTATGGGACACTGGAGCCCAAGTTTCGCTGGTAAGCACTGATTGGCTTCAAGATCACTTGTCCAGTACACCTGTCCGTCCGCTTTCCGAACTGGTGGAACATGAGAGAAATCTCGACCTTCGAGCTGCTGGTACCCCAATTCCGTTTGAAGGATGGATGGAAATCCAGTTGCAGATGAAAGGCCCCCAGATGCATCCCCCAGTAACATTCCCCGCACTGATCACCAAGAACTGACTACAGCATCCCATTATAGGCTACAACGTGATTGAGATGGTTGTGCAGCACTCGGGTGAGGATGCTAGCCGTGTTCTTGGTGGTGCGATGAGGAACCTGCAGCAGCGTAGTGCACACCAGTTGGTTCAGCTCATCCAGACAAATGACCCGGATGAGTTGTGCAGTGTGAAGTCGGGACGGCAAGACATCGTGATCCCCCAACAGAGCAGTGTCGGTGTACGATGCCTGACCCGTGCTGGACCCCTTGGCCACAAGATTACGGGACTGTTCGAGCCAGATGTTGAACGACAATGGCCGGAGGGTCTGCAGGTGGATGAGTCAGTGGTTAGCCTAACCCCAGGTACTTGTTGCCCTGTCATCATTCGAGTGGCAAACGCCACTAACAGAGATATCGTCCTGAGGCATCGCACCCTGTTGGGCCAGATCCAGTTGGTCCATTCGACCTACCCGGTTGAACCATCCACTTTCAAGAACTGGGCTGTGCCAAAACGTGACTACCTTGCAGACGGAGGGAGAACAACCATTTCCAGCGCAGTGGCCAGTGGATACCCCCGTCGACCTCAGTCACTTAACGCCTCCCCAGAAGATGGCAGCAGAGAAGCTCCTTCGAGAAAACTCAGCAGCCTTTGCGTGTGATGACTCCGATCTTGGTAGTGCCCCCGACCTGAAGATGACGATTAACCTGACCGACACCACGCCAGTCCGAAAGACTTACATGTCTTTGCCCAGGCCCCTGTACCAAGAGGTACGCACCTACTTGTCCGACCTGATCAGCCGTGACTGGATAGCCAAGTCTACCTCTCCGTACTCGTCACCGGTGGTTTGTGTCCGGAAAAAGGATGGCAGTCTCCGATTCTGCGTCGACTACAGGGAATTGAATCGAAAGACAATTCCTGACCGCCAGCCTATCCCTAGGATCAAGGATGTGCTGGACAGCCTCGGCGGCAATCAGTGGTTCTCCACCCTCGACCAAGGCAAGGCATACCACCAGGGTTTCATGGCTGATGAAAGTCATCCCCTCACTGCTTTCATCACCCCTTGGGGACTCTATGAATGGGTCAGAATCCCATTCGGCCTCACCAACGCACCTGCAGTTTTTCAAAGGTTTATGGAGAACTGTCTTGAGGGTCTGAACGGAGAGATTGTCATGACCTACCTAGACGATGTATTGGTTTACAGCGACACATTTGAGCACCATCTGGACCATCTGCAGCAGGTCCTACGACGCATGCAGACCCATGGTGTCAAGTTACGACCCAACAAATGTGAACTGTTCCGGAGTGAAGTGCGGTATCTTGGACGACTCGTCTCAGCCGAAGGCCACAAGCTAGACCTCTCCGATATAGCAGCAGTGAAGTCCCTTGGCGAAAAGAGACCAGAGACGGTTGGTGACCTGCGGAAGCTGATAGCTTGCTTGGATATTACCGCAGCTATATCCAGGACTTTTCTCGAATCGCCAGATCCCTTTACGAGCTATTGAAGGTGGACCCGGTTCCTGAGCCATGTAAGCCTAAGACGCGAGCCAAGATGAAGCCAGCACAGAAGCTGTCCAAGCAGAAGATCAACTGGACTGATAATCACCAGCAGGTGCTTTCTCAACTCCTTGAGTGCCTAGTTTCCCCTCCGATCATGGCATTTCCAGACTACAAGGAACCCTTCATTGTCCACACGGATGCCTCATCGGATGGGCTAGGTGCTGTGTTGTACCAGAGGCTACAAGGAAAGATGCGAGTGATATCATATGGCTCTCGAACTCTCAGCAGAAAGAAACTACCACTTTCACTCTAGGAAGTTGGAGTTTCTTGCGCTGAAATGGGCCATCACGGAGAAATTCAGAGACTACCTCCATTACTCTGCCCCATTCACCGTCTACACAGACAACAATCCCCTTACATAATATATGTGTTGTCTTCTGCACGCCTGAATGCCGCTGGCCACCGATGGGTTGCAGAACTTGCTGATTATCACTTCACCATCAAGTATCGACCCGGGAAAAGCAATGCTGACGCAGACACCTTATCCCGAATGCCTCTGGACATTGACAGCTATATGGAAGGATGCACAGCTGAAGTCTCCCGAGATGAGATTGGAACTTCAGTAGATGCTCTGCAAGTGACGTTGGCCACCGCCATCAATGTAGAGCCGGACATGTTAACCCCTTCTCCGAGTGGTAGAGCAGTAGACAGAGGGGACATCAAGCACGCTTAGCTGGATGATCCAGTGACCGGCAGAGTCGTCAGGTACCTCCAGGAAGGAAAGCGTCCGATGCGGAAGGAAACAAACAAGGACCCTCCTGATGTAGCTGCACTACTGCGCGACTGGGAACATCTCAGCCTGGAAGATGGACTCCTGGTCAGGAAGAAAGGGGTGCGGTCCCAGATCATCCTGCCAGAAGTGCTGCGACCAGTGGCATACCAGGAGCTCCATGACAACATGGGACATCTCGGTGCAGGTCGTGTCCTCGACCTGGCCAGAGCTCGATTCTACTGGCCCCATATGCAGCGAGATGTAGAGCACTACTGCATGAATGTGTGCCCATGCCTTAAAGATCGGAAGCCTGCTCAACACACCAGAGAGCCGTTGGGTACGATCGTGACCACCGCACCATTCGAGGTGATTTCCATCCTGGTGATAGTTGATAATTTCACGAGATTTGCCCAAGCCTACGCCACCAAGGACAAATCTGCCAGGACGGTGGCAAATAAAATCTTCAATGATTTTTGTCCTCCGCTTTGGCTACCCACACCGCATCCACCATGACCGGGGTAGCCAACTCCAGAACTACTCCATACCACCCCCAGGGGAACGGACAATGCGAGAGACTCAATAGGACAATTTTGTCCATGTTGAGAACCCTCACCCTGGAGCAAAAGGCAAACTGGAAGGATTCCCTCCAGAAAGTGGTTCATGCGTATAACTGCACAACCAGTGCCGCTACCGGGTTCTCTCCATTCTTCCTCTTGTATGGCCGATCCCCTCGCCTGCCGGTGGATGCCGCCTTTGGGCTGACCCCACAATCTGGACCGGGTGCCGAGGACCACAACCAGTTTGTGCGGAAGTGGAAGGCTCAAATGGAAGAAGCATACTCCATTGCAGTCAAACACGCAGCCAAGGCCAATGAAAGAGGCAGGAGAAACTACGACCAGAAAGCCCGCAGTTCTGTTCTTCATCCCGGAGACCGCGTGCTCGTGCGTAATGTTGGACGGCATCCGGACCCAGGGAAACTCCGTTAATTCCTACTGGGAAGATCAGCTGTACGTGATTGTCAGACGGAAGGGACTCGCCTGTCTATGATGTAAAGGCTATGAATGGAAGGGCGAAACATCGCATCCTACACCGAAATCTCCTCCTTCCATGTTATAGCATTTGATTCGACGTGGATCCCATCCCAAGTCAGCCTCAGAAGCAGAGATGTACATCGGGTACGACCCGCAGTTCACCGGTTGTCACCCTACAACCACCGATGAGTGAAGACAGCTCTGATGAGGAGTCTCTGGTGGTCTCAGGTGACCGGGTCAGGCAGACTCTGTTGAACCCCAGGGCCACCCCATTTAGGGTGGAAGCACCGACTACAAATGCAGACGGGCAGCCCATGGACGACCCTACCTGCGACCTACCATCCATTGAGCTTGATACGGGAGCTTCGGCATCCAACCAGGAGGATGTCCAAGATGTACAAGTCCCTTCCTGAGGTACCAGACCTAGCTTCGTATGTGCCCAGCAACCTCAGTCACAGCCTGCGGTTACAGCGCCCCCTGAGGAAGGCCGGCCATACAGATAGCGTCATCCTCCAACGATGTTCCAGTATTCAAGACTCGGTGAGCCCTGCTACCAACCGATAGACCCGCGCATCGCAGCCATCCAAAGGTATCCTATACACCTCCTCTGGGTATGCCGATGACTGGAATGTCACCCGCAGGTGCCCCATCGAGTCACATGTATGCCCACCCTATTATGATACCCAGCTGGATGTGGCATCACCAACCACAGATGCCAGGTACGGTCCCGACACTATGACATTAAGATGAGTCAACAGCCAGCCAGGAAACCGAGAAGAGTTGGTGCACCGGGGAAGGATTCGTCGTCAAGGAGCATCGATGGATGGCACATCTACAACGAGCCTTGACAAGATTCACAGCCCAAAGATGACGATGTTCCTGTTTCATCTATAGTTGCCGCCCATTTCAATAATGATCTTGGGCACTGAGATCCGACGATGACGGTTTGGGGAATGCTACTCCACCGACCATGAATCTCACCCAGCTACTTTGTTGAGGAGAAACGACTTAGTATAGGTGTTGAGCGACATGCTCCTGAAATGGACAGTTGGAACTGTTTCTATGATGAATAGGGACTCTACTGTTAAGTTTTACATGTTGAGGACAACATCTCTTTTTGCAGTGGCGAATGTAGAGGTTGGAGAAATTAGTCAACCCCCCTTTTTTAATTTTACCTTTTTCCCCCTCCCCTCACTTGATGTATAAGTCGTCATTGATTCCACCCCTATAACAAAATGGACTGAGCCCAAGAATGCCACATCAGCAAGGGACAGGAAGTTGGCCTCATTGTTCTACCAGCAATGACCCTGCCAACAAAGTATTAAAGTACTAGTCCTGTTGCCTGTGAAATTGACCGATTTTCTACATTTTGTTACAGGTATGTAAATGTCCTTTTCTGTTACTGTATAATGGCAGACATTGATAGACTTTCTTCAGCTTGTATGCTTTTATTGTCTTACCCTGTATTTCTTGTGGACTTGAGAAAGTTATCCAGTTGAGGATTTATCCGGTCTTAAGAGTAAGATTGCCTCGGTCCTCAACTTCAGAGGGTTTCTTAAGGAAAGAGTTCCATCTCTGATGCCTAAATCGAGCCTAGTTTATGTAATGGTTGTGTAATGCCTCAGACTTCTCTGAATTATAGGGTTTTAGCACGGTTTTAGAAAACAGCCTGAGATTGATAGTTACTATTATAGATAGATAATTGGTTGAAAGATTCTTTAGACGGCAGTTCTAGTTTTGTCAACCCTTACATTTTAGTTGGATTTGTTTAAGTTCTCATAACTGTACGTACTGGATTGTTTCACCACCAATGACCCTGCCAACAATGTATTAAAGTACTAGTCCTGTTGCCTGTGAAATTGACCGATTGTCTACATTTTGTTACAGGGTCACCCTTTCTTAATGCAACATCCGTAACACCAACTTTGGTATCGTGCGGGCGTAACACTGTTTGCCAACAGACATAAATCTCTAGTTTTTCTTTTTGGCTGTTTTGGTCTTCCGAAGCAGCTCTTGGTTTCTTTAATTTTTTTAAATATTTTTTTTATAGATGTTTTGGTCTTCCGAAGCAGCTGTTGCTTTCTTTCTGGGTATTTTTGTCTATTTTTTTTTTCTTTTAGCTTTTTCGGTCTTTCCGAAACAGCCATTGTACGTTCGATTTCATTCTCTCCTCATTGAGCTAAATTGTTCTGGACCGCTTATTTAGTAGTTTACTTAATCTGATTACTAGACTTATATCGGGGCAATGTAGTTTTATACGTTGGGGGACGGCGCACAGCCCAGCAGTAACGTGCATTCAATGCCCTGCACAAAATCTGGCGGTTCAGAGGTGTTTTACTTTCTCGTCAATTTTTCCTCTAGTTTGTAGGCTGGGACCTTTTCTGTTGATTTCAGATACAGTGAAGAAGTTCCCCGGAAACTGCAATCAAATACGCCCCAGCAAATGAACCCTGATCTTATCGACAAGCTCAAACTAGCGGCACACCGGCTGTCAATGAAACACAGACAGGGGTGGGTGTCAGATCGCCGTTACTTTCTCGTCATTCTCATCAAAACCATTTCGTTCCAGTAGCTGAAAAAGTACCTATCTGTAGCTTGACATGTCCCCTAGTGATTCCCATCAATGATCAGGACCTCAGGGAAAATATACTAGACTTATATCGGGGGCAATGTAGTCCTGTACGTTGAGGGACGGCGCAGAGCCGAGTAGTAACGGGCTGAACGGCATTCTCAGATTTTTGCAGCCATTTACTCCATGCAGCCATTTACTCCATGCAGCCATTTACTCCATGCAGCCATTTACTCCATGCAGCCATTTACTCCATGCAGCCATTTACTCCATGCAGCCATTTACTCCATGCAGCCATTTACTCCATGCAGCCATTTACTCCATGCAGCCATTTACTCCATGCAGCCATTTACTCAATGCAGCCATTTACTCCATGCAGCCATTTACTCCATGCAGCCATTTACTCCATGCAGCCATTTACTCCATGCAGCCATTTACTCCATGCAGCCATTTACTCCTTAGAGATTTTACAAGTAACAGCAAGAAAATGATGTGTTAAAGATAGGGTTCACATTGTTGCGTTACACGTTTTATTGATTTTGAAGAGTCTGAAATTCTCTTTCAAAAATGTTCACAATGTTCACCTATAGCGTCTGCTTCTCAATAATCTTAGCAAGAATCTTTGCAACTACTCACAAGAGGGACTTGTCTTCTCGTCCATACGTCCTCATTTACAGGAAGCATCAGAAACTGAACTTTATCCTGAATCCGGCCCTTACAGTGGATCACAGGTAGAATTATTATGATTTCGCTGAATTTTCCATACCAATGAAATCAATAAAAGCAAATGGGTCTCAATCACACTCAATGGGTCTCAATCACGACTAGCGCGTTTGCAAAGCACTTCAACAGTCAACATAATACGAGGAGAGGGGGTGTAGCTTACATTTAACCTTTGCTTTTCTACACCCTTCGCTGCACCCTTTACTCGCGACGAAATCAAAAAGCCCGCCGCCAACGGCCATGCCCCTTAATTTTAATCCGGTTCGCCTATTAACGTGTAAGATGTCCGTAAGACTGTTGCGTAATGCAATTGGCCTCGTGTGAAAGACGCTCGACTACTAACGTGTTGGTTAGTGGTTCGAATCCGAGGGTAGTTTTCACTTTTTGTTCAGCACGATCGTGCAGTATCAGGTGTTTTAAAAACCCCCACTAACACCAACATCGCATGTGGCGCATTCAGTTGGGTCGCTGTGATGCTGGGACTGCCCTCGTAATCCAGGTTCGCGTCTTCGTATAGGGACACACGCGTTTGGTCGACTCGGCGGCCAAGGTCTAGGGGCCGCTGTGTTTCCTCCCTCACACGGCGCAGGGTCTACGGGCCTATATGGATGAGGGCAGGGAAGGACGTGCGGTGGACCGGTACCGAGGCCGTATGAGCTCTATATTGATCCGTGCACACGGGACAACCCTGGAGGTCCCGGGCGATCTGAAAGCTTGGTCTGACACCGCATAACTTTTTGTCCCGCAAACTTTTATTTTTTTTAGCTGTTTCGTTCTTACGAAACAGCTCTTATTTTCGTTCTTGTTTTTTTGTTCTCTTCATTTTTTTTCTTTTTGGCTCTTTTGGTCTTCCGAAGCAGCTCTTGCTTTCTTTCATTTTTTACTTAATTTTTTATTTTTTTTCTGGATGTTTTGGTCTTCCGAAGCAGCTGTTGCTTTCTTTCTAGGTATTTTTTTTAACCTTTTCCGCCTCGAAGCGGAAAAGCTATTGTTGTTGTTCTGATTTTTTTTTTAGCTTTTCCGCCGCGTAGCGGAAAAGCTATTGTTCTTGTTCTGATTGTTTTTTTAGCTTTTCCACCGTGAAGCGGAAAAGCTATTGTTCTTGTTCTGATTTGTTTTTGTCTTCTTCCTCTTCTTCTTATTCTTTTTCTGGTTGGAAAAATCCCATAGACAAAGCACAGGGATATCCTGACTGCCACTTTAGCCATTGAACAAACTTTTTTTTTTTTTAGCTGTTTCGTTCTTACGAAACAGCTCTTATTTTCGTTCTTGTTTTTTTGTTCTGTTCATTTTTTTTCTTTTGGGCTCTTTTGGTCTTCCGAAGCAGCTCTTGCTTGCTTTCATTTTTTATTTAATTTTTAATTTTTTTTCTGGATGTTTTGGTCTTCCGAAGCAGCTCTTGCTTTCTTTCTAGGTATTTTTTTAACCTTTTCCGCCTCGAAGCGGAAAAGCTATTGTTGTTGTTCTGATTTTTTTTGTTTTAGCTTTTCCGCCGCGTAGCGGAAAAGCTATTGTTCTTGTTCTGATTTTTTTTTAGCTTTTCCGCCGCGAAGCGAAAAAGCTATTGTTCTTGTTCTAATTCGTTTTTGTCTTCTTCTTCTTCTTCTTCTTCTTTTTCTGGTCGGAAAAATCCCATAGACAAAGCACAGGGATATCCTGACTGCCACTTTAGCCATTGAACAAACTTTGATTTTTTTCAAACTTGACAAATGCATAGAGCCCTTGCTGAAGTTGTGCACAATTGTCTTTAAAACTTCATGACGTCCCCACGTGTCACGTGACAGCGCTTAAAGGGGCAAATTTATAACTGTATTTTAAGCAAAAATGCTATTTCGATTTGTTCCAATTTTTCACTATATCTAAGTTGGGAGAAGGTGTATCCAAAAATTGCCCTCATTTGATCGTGACGTCATCTCATGAATATTAATGAGGTCATGAACTTTTAAGTTTTTTCACATTCAATTGAGCGTATTTGGCCAACTGAGCATTTTTTTTTTCATTTTTTCGATTATATCTATTGGGGATGTAGTTTAGAAACACCCTCCGTGGCCAAAATACCATGACGCAATTGTGACGTCATCAAAATGCGTGATTTTAAAGGGCATATTTGCCATTGGACAATCTTCTAGAAAATTGTTGGGCAGTTAGCTATTGGGCTAGACATTCTAAATCCTGAGTTTGGAACCAATTGGCCATTGTTCAGAATTCTTCTGGAACTACCCACACGACCTATGGCTCTATCACGTGCACTACCTCAAACATCATATACCTCATCTCTTGTAGAGTTTGTAATATTCAGTATGTTGGCGAGACCAAAAACACGGGTCCCTCAAAAAACGGATCTATGGCCATAGGTCTACTATCAAAACCGGTAAAATGGACACCCCTGTTGGGTATCACTTCAATCTCCCTGATCATTCGATATCAGATATGAGTGTACTGGGCATATAATCACTTGGTCACCGTAGTAATGCTGTCCGTCTTAGCCGTGAGAAAATGTGGATGAAGCGTCTTCGGACTACCACATGGTCTCAACATCCAGGAGGGTAATGACTAACACCATGCAGCTTTCTGATAATCCTTCTTTCGTGTTCAGTCCTTCACCCTTCTCTCTTTGATCTTTCCCCCTCTTGTCACTAATCCCTACCCTACCCATTGCCCTTCCCTTTGATCTCTCCCTACCAGCTTCACTCTTTGTCCTTTGTTTCTCATCCGTGTCCTATTCACTCTCTCTCCCCTTCCTTCGTGTATATGTATCTGTTTTGTCCTTGTTACTCTGCCTTTGAGAAAGATCCTGCTAGGATCGAAACGTCAGGCCCACTAAATTTTAAGATTTACATTTTGGTAATTTTAGTCAGTAAGCAGTTTGCAACATTTTTGTATATCACCTTCTTTATTACGTGTGTTTATTTGTTTGAGACTAATAACACTGAGTCTGAGTCCTACATACTGACAAACAGGATTCTCACTCATATGAAAACGAAGGGAATATAAACAAAAGATCTATAATGTTGGTTTCTGTTTGCCGCTGTCAAACTCAGCCACGCACGACGTTACTATGGTAAAGACAAAGCGACGTGTTTTTTTCCAGTCAAACCACCAAGGCAACGCCCCTGCATTGCAATAAATAGCGGGCAGAGTGGAGTGAAGGAATTATTCACTAATTATTCATTAAGGAATTATTATAATGAAGTCCCATACACTTTGTGCACGAAATATGCACGTGCGTTTTGGGGTAGGAATGGAGGTTACGGGTTCAAGCCCCGTTGATGTCAATCTTTTTTTTCTTTTTTTTAAGAGAACCAGATGCGGAAAAGCTTCATGTTCTGTAACCCAAAAGACATAAATCTCTAGTTTGTTTGTTCGTTCGTTTTTGAAAATACAGTCTATATGCAAGTGGGTTCAGTGCTTTACCCTCTTTACTCGATCACAATGAAATCCACAAGTCAACTGCCAACGACATATTCCTTCAAATCCGAATTGCCTCTTACATCGAAGCGTTAGACGAGAGGAAATAAGCAATGCAAGTGGCAGTCTGTGAAAACGCTCGGCTAGCAACGTGTAGGTCCCTGGTTCGATTCCCGGGGGCAACTTTTCAGCTCATATTTTTTTTCTCGGAAAGACCCCGTCGGCAGTATCAGGTGTTTGAAAAACTCCGGCAAACACCAACATTGCAAGTGGCGCATCCAGATGAGTCGGTGTGATGCTGGGACTGTCCTCGTAATCCAGGTTTGCGTCTTCGGACAGGGACAAGTGCTTTCGGTCGACTCGGCGGCCAAGGTCTAGGGGCCGCTGTGTTTCCTCCCTCACATGGCGCTAGGGTCTACGGCCTATATGGATGGGGTCAGGGAAGGAAGTGCGGTGGACCGGTACCGAGGTCAGAAGAGCTCTATATAGACCTGTGCACACGGGGCGATCCTGGAGGCCCTTGGAGTTCGGAAAGCTTGGTCTGACACCGCATAACTTTTTGTCTTCCAAGGTTTTTAACAATTTTATTCTAATATGAATTGTATAATTATAATTATACGAAATTATAATGATATAGGCCTACCAAAATGGTAAATATATGAAATGATATCTTTATGATATCCTTTTGTTTCTTTTTCTTTTTAATTCATTCGCCCCTTTGCCCATCACAGTAGTTATATTTGCCCAAAATTCATATTTGACACGTCGAATATAATCTTGTTAATTTTCGTAGCCTTCCATAACTATTATTCAAACTGGTGAGATTTCTGGCTTAACATGATAACAAGTAGGCACACACGCACAGTCACGATTTCTGCAGCATCGCTTGAAGGAGTTGACTTAGTGTGCTGCATCCTATGCAGCACACTAAGTCAACTGTGGGAACGAAATTAAAAGCTACCCCTTTTCAGACATAATTAAAGAGGGCGGTGTTTGCCGAAAGGAACTCAACCCAGCGATCTTCGAAAATTCAAGAAATTTCCGCTTTTCTCGAAAACGGCCAATTTTTGAGGTCTCACACTTCACGGAATGTCTAAAAACTATTACAAACTTTTTGATGGGGATGTTATTTCTCAAATTTGTAAAGTCCGGAAATTGGACAAGTTGCACATTCTTTACAGCCCGGCCTAGATACATACATGCACTTGATTCCCCACTTTTCATTGTTTATATAGAGCAGCATGGTTTCCTCGCACTAATTCATTTCAAGATGGCTTCGCCCGTGCCGCTGATTATCATAAAGTGTGGACCCACAACTCTTTTTTTGAATCAGGGGCCTTCGGAGTCTAATTAACTGATGTACTGTAAAATAAGTGAAGCTTAAGACAACCCGGGATTGCCATATTCGGATTTGCGTGTAATTCGGGGCATGTGGGACTTGAAATATGGCCCTATTTTTCTGTGGAAGTACACGGATGCGTCCCAAAAATCCTTGCAGATTTTAGGCCTGGACTACTAGAGTTGCCGTACTTTGCTTACCATCGCCTCGGCATACATCTTTCCGAGAAATTCACCACCGTTATTCTACTCGCTGTTTTCGAATTTATCCGCCAGACGTTTATTAATTTTGTAAAATAAAAAATCAATGACTCGCAGTCGCCAATCTCTTTCGGGTTTTTTCCTAGGAACAGACCGTAACTACAAATTTCTAATAATATTACGAAATCCAAATTAAAACAATTTATTGTGCGACCCATGATCCCACCACTTACGCGGACTATATTATTCTGTGTGCGACGGATTACACCCGAACAAGTTTGCGGAAGCTTGACCGTTAGCCCGGAATAGCGCCCTCAATACAAAAGAAATAACCCAGATTATTTCGGTTTGATACGTGATCCATTATGAAACAAATACGTTTCCCTTTTGATCAACTCTCTATACTTGTAAAGTTTTAAGGAACAGTTTCCACCAAAAATGCGAGACTCCCGTAAAAAAAATGATTCAACATGATTTCCGCTTGATTTTTTGTTGACGTAGTTTGGTGGGATGTTGCTTGTTGTTTGCTTTTTTGTTCGTTCGTTTTGGAAAATACTGTCTGTGCAAGTGGGTTCAGTGCGTTACCCGCTTTACTCGATCACAATGAAATCTACAAGTCAACTGCCAACGACATATTCCTTCAAATCCGAATTGCCTCTTACATCGAAGCGTTAGACGAGAGGAAATAAGCAATGCAAGTGGCAGTCTGTGAAAGCGCTCGGCTAGCAACGTGTAGGTCCGTGGTTCGATTCCCGGGGCCAATTTTTCAGCTCATATTTCTTTTCTCGGAAAGACCCCGTCGGCAGTATCAGGTGTTTGAAAAACTCCCGCAAACACCAACATTGCATGTGGCGCATCCAGATGAGTCGGTGTGATGCTGTGACTGTCCTCGTAATCCAGGTTTGCGTCTTCGTACAGGGACAAGTGCTTTCGGTCGACTCGGCGGCCAAGGTCTAGGGGCCGCTGTGTTTCCTCCCTCACATGGCGCTAGGGTCTACGGCCTATATGGATGGGGTCAGGGAAGGAAGTGCGGTGGACCGGTACCGAGGTCAGAAGAGCTCTATATAGACCTGTGCACACGGGGCGATCCTGGAGGCCCTTGGAGTTCGGAAAGCTTGGTCTTGCACCGTATAACTTTTTGTCTTCCAAGGATTTTAACAATTTTATTCTAATATGAATTGTATAATTATAATTATACGAAATTATAATGATATAGGCCTACCAAAATGGTAAATATATGAAATGATATCTTTATGATATCCTTTTGTTTCTTTTTCTTTTTAATTTATTCGCCCCTTTGCCCATCACAGTAGTTATATTTGCCCAAAATTCATATTTGACACGTCGAATATGTTGTTGTAAATTTTCGGAGCCTTCCATAACTATTATTCAAACTGGTGAGATTTCTGGCTTAACATGATAACAAGTAGGCACACACGCACAGTCACGATTTCTGCAGCATCGCTTGAAGGAGTTGACTTAGTGTGCTGCATCCTATGCAGCACACTAAGTCAACTGTGGGAACGAAATTAAAAGCTACCCCTTTTCAGACATAATTAAAGAGGGCGGTGTTTGCCGAAAGGAACTCAACCGAGCGATCTTCGAAAATTTAAGAAATTTCCGCTTTTCTTGAAAACGGCCAATTTTTGAGGTCTCACACTTCACGGAATGTCTGAAACTATTACAAACTTTTTGATGCGGATGTTATTTCTCAAATTTGTAATGTCCGGAAATTGGACAAGTTGCACATTCTTTACAGCCCGGCCTAGATACATACATGCACTTGATTCCCCACTTTTGATTGTTCATATAGAGCAGCATGGTTTCCTCGCACTAATTCATTTCAAGATGGCTTCGCCCGTGCCGCTGATTATCATAAAGTGTGGACCCACAACTCTTTTTTGAATCAGGGGCCTTCGGAGTCTAATTAACTGATATACTGTAGAATAAGTGAAGCTTAAGACAACCCGGGATTGCCATATTCGGATTTGCGTGTAATTTGGGGCATGTGGGACTTGAAATATGGCCCTATTTTTCTATGGAAGTACACGGATGCCTCCCAAAAATCCTTGCAGATTTTAGGCCTGGACTACTAGAGTTGCCGTACTTTGCTTACCATCGCCTCGGCATACATCTTTCCGAGAAATTCACCACCGTTACTCTACCCGCTGTTTTCAAATTAATCCGCCAGACGTTTATTTGTAAAATAAAAAATCAATGACTCGCATTCGCCAATTCCTTTCGGGTTTTTTCCTAGGAACAGACCGTAACTACAAATTTCTAATAATATTACGAAATCAAAATTAAAACAATTTATTGTGCGACCCATGATCCCACCACTTACGCGGACTATATTATTCTGTGTGCGACGGATTACACCCGAACAAGTTGGCGGAAGCTTGACCGTTAGCCCGGAATAGCGCCCTCAATACAAAAGAAATAACCCAGATTATTTCGGTTTGATACGTGAGCCATTATGGAACAAATACGTTTCCCTTTTCATCAACTCTCTATACTTGTAAAGTTTTAAGGAACAATTTCCACCAAAAATGCGAGACTCCCGTAAAAAAAAAAGATTCAACATGATTTACGCTTGATATTTTGTTGACGTAGTTTGGTGAGATGTTGCTTGTTGTTTGCTTTTTTGTTCGTTCGTTTTGGAAAATACTGTCTATGCAAGTGGGTTCAGTGCGTTACCCTCTTTCCTCGATCACAATGAAATCTACAAGTCAACTGCCAACGACATATTCCTTCAAATCCGAATTGCCTCTTACATCGAAGCGTTAGACGAGAGGAAATAAGCAATGCAAGTGGCAGTCTGTGAAAACGCTCAGCTAGCAACGTGTAGGTCCGTGGTTCGATTCCCGGGGCCAATTTTTCAGCTCATATTTCTTTTCTCGGAAAGACCCCGTCGGCAGTATCAGGTGCTTGAAAAACTCCCGCAAACACCAACATTGCATGTGGCGCATCCAGATGAGTCGGTGCGATGCTGGGACTGTCCTCGTAATCCAGGTTTGCGTCTTCGTACAGGGACAAGTGCTTTCGGTCGACTCGGCGGCCAAGGTCTAGGAGCCGCTGTGTTTCCTCCCTCACATGGCGCTTGGGTCTACGGCCTATATGGATGGGGTCAGGGAAGGAAGTGCAGTGGACCGGTACCGAGATCAGAAGAGCTCTATATAGACCTGTGCTCACGGGGCGATCCTGGAGGCCCTTGGAGTTCGGAAAGCTTGGTCTGACACCGCATAACTTTTTGTCTTCCAAGGTTTTTAACAATTTTATTCTAATATGAATTGTATAATTATAATTATACGAAATTATAATGATATAGGCCTACCAAAATGGTAAATATATGAAATGATATCTTTATGATATCCTTTTGGTTCTTTTTCTTTTTAATTCATTCGCCCCTTTGCCCATCACAGTAGTTATATTTGCCCGAAATTCATATTTGACACGTCGAATATGTTGTTGTATATTTTCGTAGCCTTCCATAACTATTATTCAAACTGGTGAGATTTCTGCCTTAACATCGTAACATGTAGGCACACACGCACACTCACGATTTCTGCAGCATCGCTTGAAGGAGTTGACTTAGTGTGCTGCATCCTATGCAGCACACTAAGTCAACTGTGGGAACGAAATTAAAAGCTACCCCTTTTCAGACATAAATTAAGAGGGCGGTGTTTGCCGAAAGGAACTCAACCGAGCGATCTTCGAAAATTTAAGAAATTTCCGCTTTTCTCGAAAACGGCCAATTTTTGAGGTCTCACACTTCACGGAATGTCTGAAACTATTACAAACTTTTTGATGCGGATGTTATTTCTCAAATTTGTAATTTCCGGAAATTGGACAAGTTGCACATTCTTTACAGCCCGGCCTAGATACATACATGCACTTGATTCCCCACTTTTGATTGTTCATATAGAGCAGCATGGTTTCCTCGCACTAATTCATTTCAAGATGGCTTCGCCCGTGCCGCTGATTATCATAAAGTGTGGACCCACAACTCTTTTTTGAACAGGGGCCTTCGGAGTCTAATTAACTGATATACTGTAGAATAAGTGAAGCTTAAGACAACCCGGGATTGCCATATTCGGATTTGCGTGTAATTCGGGGCATGTGGGACTTGAAATATGGCCCTTTTTTTCTGTGGAAGTACACGGATGCGTCCCAAAAATCCTTGCAGATTTTAGGCCTGGACTACTAGAGTTGCCGTACTTTGCTTACCATCGCCTCGGCATACTTCTTTCCGAGAAATTCACCACCGTTACTCTAGCCGCTGTTTTCGAATTAATCCGCCAGACGTTTATTTGTAAAATAAAAAATCAATGACTCGCATTCGCCAATCCCTTTCGGGTTTTTTCCTAGGAACAGACCGTAACTACAAATTTCTAACAACATTACGAAATCAAAATTAAAACAATTTATTGTGGGCCCATGATCCCACCACTAACGCGGACTATATTATTCTGTGTGCGACGGATTACACCCGAACAAGTTGGCGGAAGCTTGACCGTTAGCCCGGAATAGCGCCCTCAATACAAAAGAAATAACCCAGATTATTTCGGTTTGATACGTGATCCATTATGGAACAAATACGTTTCCCTTTTGATCAACTCTCTATACTTGTAAAGTTTTAAGGAACAATTTCCACCAAAAATGCGAGACTCCCGTAAAAAAAAATGATTCAACATGATTTCCGCTTGATTTTTTGTTGACGTAGTTTACTGGGATGTTGCTTGTTGTTTGCTTTTTTGTTCGTTCGTTTTGGAAAATACTGTCTATGCAAGTGGGTTCAGTGCGTTACCCTCTTTACTCGATCACAATGAAATCTACAAGTCAACTGCCAACGACATATTCCTTTAAATCCGAATTGCCTCTTACATCGAAGCGTTAGACGAGAGGAAATAAGCAATGCAAGTGGCAGTCTGTGAAAACGCTCGACTAGCAACGTGTAGGTCCGTGGTTCGATTCCCGGGGCCAATTTTTCAGCTCATATTTCTTTTCTCGGAAAGACCCCGTCGGCAGTATCAGGTGTTTGAAAAACTCCCGCAAACACCAACATTGCATGTGGCGCATCCAGATGAGTCGGTGTGATGCTGTGACTGTCCTCGTAATCCAGGTTTGCGTCTTCGTACAGGGACAAGTGCTTTCGGTCGACTCGGCGGCCAAGGTCTAGGGGCCGCTGTGTTTCCTCCCTCACATGGCACTTGGGTCTACGGCCTATATGGATGGGGTCAGGGAAGGAAGTGCGGTGGACCGGTACCGAGGTCAGAAGAGCTCTATATAGACCTGTGCACACGGGGCGATCCCGGAGGCCCTTGGAGTTCGGAAAGCTTGGTCTGACACCGCATAACGTTTTGTCTTCCAAGGATTTTAACAATTTTATTCTAATATGAATTGTATAATTATAATTATACGAAATTATAATGATATAGGCCTACCAAAATGGTAAATATATGAAATGATATCTTTATGATATCCTTTTGGTTCTTTTTCTTTTTAATTCATTCGCCCCTTTGCCCATCACAGTAGATATATTTGCCCGAAATTCATATTTGACACGTCGAATATGTTGTTGTATATTTTCGTAGCCATCCATAACTATTATTCAAACTGGTGAGATTTCTGCCTTAACATCATAACATGTAGGCACACACGCACACTCACGATTTCTGCAACATCGCTTGAAGGAGTTGACTTAGTGTGCTGCATCCTATGCAGCACACTAAGTCAACTGTGGGAACGAAATTAAAAGCTACCCCTTTTCGGACATAAATTAAGCGGGCGGTGTTTGCCGAAAGGAACTCAACCGAGCGATCTTCGAAAATTTAAGAAATTTCCGCTTTTCTCGAAAACGGCCAATTTTTGAGGTCTCACACTTCACGGAATGTCTGAAACTATTACAAACTTTTTGATGCGGATGTTATTTCTCAAATTTGTAATTTCCGGAAATTGGACAAGTTGCACATTCTTTACAGCCCGGCCTAGATACATACATGCACTTGATTCCCCACTTTTGATTGTTCATATAGAGCAGCATGGTTTCCTCGCACTAATTCATTTCAAGATGGCTTCGCCCGTGCCGCTGATTATCATAAAGTGTGGACCCACAACTCTTTTTTGAACAGGGGCCTTCGGAGTCTAATTAACTGATATACTGTAGAATAAGTGAAGCTTAAGACAACCCGGGATTGCCATATTCGGATTTGCGTGTAATTCGGGGCATGTGGGACTTGAAATATGGCCCTTTTTTTCTGTGGAAGTACACGGATGCGTCCCAAAAATCCTTGCAGATTTTAGGCCTGGACTACTAGAGTTGCCGTACTTTGCTTACCATCGCCTCGGCATACTTCTTTCCGAGAAATTCACCACCGTTACTCTAGCCGCTGTTTTCGAATTAATCCGCCAGACGTTTATTTGTAAAATAAAAAATCAATGACTCGCATTCGCCAATCCCTTTCGGGTTTTTTCCTAGGAACAGACCGTAACTACAAATTTCTAACAACATTACGAAATCAAAATTAAAACAATTTATTGTGGGCCCATGATCCCACCACTAACGCGGACTATATTATTCTGTGTGCGACGGATTACACCCGAACAAGTTGGCGGAAGCTTGACCGTTAGCCCGGAATAGCGCCCTCAATACAAAAGAAATGACCCAGATTATTTCGGTTTGATACGTGATCCATTATGGAACAAATACGTTTCCCTTTTGATCAACTCTCTATACTTGTAAAGTTTTAAGGAACAATTTCCACCAAAAATGCGAGACTCCCGTAAAAAAAAATGATTCAACATGATTTCCGCTTGATTTTTTGTTGACGTAGTTTACTGGGATGTTGCTTGTTGTTTGCTTTTTTGTTCGTTCGTTTTGGAAAATACTGTCTATGCAAGTGGGTTCAGTGCGTTACCCTCTTTACTCGATCACAATGAAATCTACAAGTCAACTGCCAACGACATATTCCTTTAAATCCGAATTGCCTCTTACATCGAAGCGTTAGACGAGAGGAAATAAGCAATGCAAGTGGCAGTCTGTGAAAACGCTCGACTAGCAACGTGTAGGTCCGTGGTTCGATTCCCGGGGCCAATTTTTCAGCTCATATTTCTTTTCTCGGAAAGACCCCGTCGGCAGTATCAGGTGTTTGAAAAACTCCCGCAAACACCAACATTGCATGTGGCGCATCCAGATGAGTCGGTGTGATGCTGTGACTGTCCTCGTAATCCAGGTTTGCGTCTTCGTACAGGGACAAGTGCTTTCGGTCGACTCGGCGGCCAAGGTCTAGGGGCCGCTGTGTTTCCTCCCTCACATGGCACTTGGGTCTACGGCCTATATGGATGGGGTCAGGGAAGGAAGTGCGGTGGACCGGTACCGAGGTCAGAAGAGCTCTATATAGACCTGTGCACACGGGGCGATCCCGGAGGCCCTTGGAGTTCGGAAAGCTTGGTCTGACACCGCATAACGTTTTGTCTTCCAAGGATTTTAACAATTTTATTCTAATATGAATTGTATAATTATAATTATACGAAATTATAATGATATAGGCCTACCAAAATGGTAAATATATGAAATGATATCTTTATGATATCCTTTTGGTTCTTTTTCTTTTTAATTCATTCGCCCCTTTGCCCATCACAGTAGTTATATTTGCCCGAAATTCATATTTGACACGTCGAATATGTTGTTGTATATTTTCGTAGCCTTCCATAACTATTATTCAAACTGGTGAGATTTCTGCCTTAACATCATAACATGTAGGCACACACGCACACTCACGATTTCTGCAGTATCGCTTGAAGGAGTTGACTTAGTGTGCTGCATCCTATGCAGCACACTAAGTCAACTGTGGGAACGAAATTAAAAGCTACCCCTTTTCAGACATAAATTAAGAGGGCGGTGTTTGCCGAAAGGAACTCAACCGAGCGATCTTCGAAAATTTAAGAAATTTCCGCTTTTCTCGAAAACGGCCAATTTTTGAGGTCTCACACTTCAAGGAATGTCTGAAACTATTACAAACTTTTTGATGCGGATGTTATTTCTCAAATTTGTAATGTCCGGAAATTGGACAAGTTGCACATTCTTTACAGCCCGGCCTAGATACATACATGCACTTGATTCCCCACTTTTAATTGTTCATATAGAGCAGCAAGGTTTCCTCGCACTAATTCATTTCAAGATGGCTTCGCCCGTGCCGCTGATTATCATAAAGTGTGGACCCACAACTCTTTTTTGAATCAGGGGCCTTCGGAGTCTAATTAACTGATATACTGTAGAATAAGTGAAGTTTAAGACAACCCGGGATTGCCATATTCGGATTTGCGTGTAATTTGGGGCATGTGGGACTTGAAATATGGCCCTATTTTTCTATGGAAGTACACGGATGCCTCCCAAAAATCCTTGCAGATTTTAGGCCTGGACTACTAGAGTTGCCGTACTTTGCTTACCATCGCCTCGGCATACATCTTTCCGAGAAATTCACCACCGTTACTCTAGCTGCTGTTTTCGAATTAATCCGCCAGACGTTTATTTGTAAAATAAAAAATCAATGACTCGCATTCGCGCATCCCTTTCGGGTTTTTTCCTAGGAACAGACAGTAACTACAAATTTCTAACAATATTACGAAATCAAAATTAAAACAATTTATTGTGCGACCCATGATCCCACCACTAACGCGGACTATATTATTCTGTGTGCGACGGATTACACCCGAACAAGTTGGCGGAAGCTTGACCGTTAGCCCGGAATAGCGCCCTCAATACAAAAGAAATAACCCAGATTATTTCGGTTTGATACGTGATCCATTACGGAACAAATACGTTTCCCTTTTAATCAACTCTCTATACTTGTAAAGTTTTAAGGAACAATTTCCACCAAAAATGCGAGACTCCCGTAAAAAAATGATTGAACATGATTTCCGCTTGATTTTTTGTTGACGTAGTTTAGTGGGATGTTGCTTGTTGTTTGCTTTTTTGTTCGTTCGTTTTGGAAAATACTGTCTATACAAGTGGGTTCAGTGCGTTACCCTCTTTACTCGATCAAAATGAAATCTACAAGTCAACTGCCAACGACATATTCCTTCAAATCCGAATTGCCTCTTACATCGAAGCGTTAGACGAGAGGAAATAAGCAATGCAAGTGGCAGTCTGTGAAAACGCTCGACTAGCAACGTGTAGGTCCGTGGTTCGATTCCCGGGGCCAATTTTTCAGCTCATATTTCTTTTCTCGGAAAGACCCCGTCGGCAGTATCAGGTGTTTGAAAAACTCCCGCAAACACCAACATTGCATGTGGCGCATCCAGATGAGTCGGTGTGATGCTGTGACTGTCCTCGTAATCCAGGTTTGCGTCTTCGTACAGGGACAAGTGCTTTCGGTCGACTCGGCGGCCAAGGTCTAGGGGCCGCTGTGTTTCCTCCCTCACATGGCGCTTGGGTCTACGGCCTGTATGGATGGAGTCAGGGAAGGAAGTGCGGTGGACCGGTGCCGAGGTCAGAAGAGCTCTATATAGACCTGTGCACACGGGGCGATCCTGGAGGCCCTTGGAGTTCGGAAAGCTTGGTCTGACACCGCATAACGTTTTGTCTTCAAAGGTTTTTAACAATTTTATTCTAATATGAATTGTATAATTATAATTATACGAAATTATAATGATATAGGCCTACCAAAATGGTGAATATATGAAATGATATCTTTATGATATCCTTTTGGTTCTTTTTCTTTTTAATTCATTCGCCCCTTTGCCCATCACAGTAGTTATATTGCCCAAAATTCATATTTGACACGTCGAATATGTTGTTGTATATTTTCGTAGCCTTCCATAACTATTATTCAAACTGGTGAGATTTCTGCCTTAACATCATAACATGTAGGCACACACGCACACTCACGATTTCTGCAGTATCGCTTGAAGGAGTTGACTTAGTGTGCTGCATCCTATGCAGCACACTAAGTCAACTGTGGGAACGAAATTAAAAGCTACCCCTTTTCAGACATAAATTAAGAGGGCGGTGTTTGCCGAAAGGAACTCAACCGAGCGATCTTCGAAAATTTAAGAAATTTCCGCTTTTCTCGAAAACGGCCAATTTTTGAGGTCTCACACTTCAAGGAATGTCTGAAACTATTACAAACTTTTTGATGCGGATGTTATTTCTCAAATTTGTAATGTCCGGAAATTGGACAAGTTGCACATTCTTTACAGCCCGGCCTAGATACATACATGCACTTGATTCCCCACTTTTAATTGTTCATATAGAGCAGCAAGGTTTCCTCGCACTAATTCATTTCAAGATGGCTTCGCCCGTGCCGCTGATTATCATAAAGTGTGGACCCACAACTCTTTTTTTAATCAGGGGCCTTCGGAGTCTAATTAACTGATATACTGTAGAATAAGTGAAGTTTAAGACAACCCGGGATTGCCATATTCGGATTTGCGTGTAATTTGGGGCATGTGGGACTTGAAATATGGCCCTATTTTTCTATGGAAGTACACGGATGCCTCCCAAAAATCCTTGCAGATTTTAGGCCTGGACTACTAGAGTTGCCGTACTTTGCTTACCATCGCCTCGGCATACATCTTTCCGAGAAATTCACCACCGTTACTCTAGCTGCTGTTTTCGAATTAATCCGCCAGACGTTTATTTGTAAAATAAAAAATCAATGACTCGCATTCGCGCATCCCTTTCGGGTTTTTTCCTAGGAACAGACCGTAACTACAAATTTCTAACAATATTACGAAATCAAAATTAAAACAATTTATTGTGCGACCCATGATCCCACCACTAACGCGGACTATATTATTCTGTGTGCGACGGATTACACCCGAACAAGTTGGCGGAAGCTTGACCGTTAGCCCGGAATAGCGCCCTCAATACAAAAGAAATAACCCAGATTATTTCGGTTTGATACGTGATCCATTACGGAACAAATACGTTTCCCTTTTAATCAACTCTCTATACTTGTAAAGTTTTAAGGAACAATTTCCACCAAAAATGCGAGACTCCCGTAAAAAAATGATTGAACATGATTTCCGCTTGATTTTTTGTTGACGTAGTTTAGTGGGATGTTGCTTGTTGTTTGCTTTTTTGTTCGTTCGTTTTGGAAAATACTGTCTATACAAGTGGGTTCAGTGCGTTACCCTCTTTACTCGATCAAAATGAAATCTACAAGTCAACTGCCAACGACATATTCCTTCAAATCCGAATTGCCTCTTACATCGAAGCGTTAGACGAGAGGAAATAAGCAATGCAAGTGGCAGTATGTGAAAACGCTCGGCTAGCAACGTGTAGGTCCGTGGTTCGATTCCCGTGGCCAATTTTTCAGCTCATATATCTTTTCTCGGAAAGACCCCGTCGGCAGTATCAGGTGTTTGAAAAACTCCCGCAAACACCAACATTGCATGTGGCGCATCCAGATGAGTCGGTGCGATGCTGGGACTGTCCTCGTAATCCAGGTTTGCGTCTTCGTACAGGGACAAGTGCTTTCGGTCGACTCGGTGGCCAAGGTCTAGGGGCCGCTGTGTTTCCTCCCTCACATGGCGCTAGGGTCTACGGCCTATATGGATGGGGTCAGGGAAGGAAGTGCGGTGGACCGGTACCGAGGTCAGAAGAGCTCTATATAGACCTGTGCACATGGGGCGATCCTGGAGGCCCTTGGAGTTCGGAAAGCTTGGTCTGACACCGCATAACGTTTTGTCTTCCAAGGTTTTTAACAATTTTATTCTAATATGAATTGTATAATTATAATTATACGAAATTATAATGATATAGGCCTACCAAAATGGTAAATATATGAAATGATATCTTTATGATATCCTTTTGGTTCTTTTTCTTTTTAATTCATTCGCCCCTTTGCCCATCACAGTAGTTATATTTGCCCGAAATTCATATTTGACACGTCGAATATGTTGTTGTATATTTTCGTAGCCTTCCATAACTATTATTCAAACTGGTGAGATTTCTGGCTTAACATGATAACAAGTAGGCACACACGCACAGTCACGATTTCTGCAGCATCGCTTGAAGGAGTTGACTTAGTGTGCTGCATCCTATGCAGCACACTAAGTCAACTGTGGGAACGAAATTAAAAGCTACCCCTTTTCAGACATAATTAAAGAGGGCGGTGTTTGCCGAAAGGAACTCAACCGAGCGATCTTCGAAAATTCAAGAAATTTCCGCTTTTCTCGAAAACGGCCAATTTTTGAGGTCTCACACTTCACGGAATGTCTGAAACTATTACAAACTTTTTGATGCGGATGTTATTTCTCAAATTTGTAATGTCCGGAAATTGGACAAGTTGCATATTCTTTACGGCCCGGCCTAGATACATACATGCACTAATCTGGATTCCCCACTTTTCATTGTTCATATAGAGCAGCATGGTTTCATCGCACTAATTCATTTCAAGATGGCTTCGCCCGTGCCGCTGATTATCATAAAGTGTGGACCCACAACTCTTTTTTGAATCAGGGGCCTTCGGAGTCTAATTAACTGATATACTGTAGAATAAGTGAAGCTTAAGACAACCCGGGATTGCCATATTCGGATTTGCGTGTAATTCGGGGCATGTGGGACTTGAAATATGGCCCTATTTTTCTGTGGAAGTACACGGATGCGTCCCAAAAATCCTTGCAGATTTTAGGCCCCTACTACTAGAGTTGCCGTACTTTGCTTACCATCGCCTCGGCACACATCTTTCCGAGAAATTCACCACCGTTACTCTACCCGCTGTTTTCGAATTAATCCGCCAGACGTTTATTTGTAAAATAAAAAATCAATGACTCGCATTCGCCAATCCCTTTCGGGTTTTTTCCTAGGAACAGACCGTAACTACAAATTTCTAATGATATTACGAAATCAAAATTAAAACAATTTATTGTGCGACCCATGATCCCACCACTAACGCGGACTATAATATTCTGTTTGCGACGGATTACACCCGAACAAGTTGGCGGAAGCTTGACCGTTAGCCCGGAAGAGCGCCCTCAATACAAAAGAAATAACCCAGATTATTTCGGTTTGATACGTGATCCATTATGGAACAAATACGTTTCCCTTTTGATCAACTCTCTATACTTGTAAAGTTTTAAGGAACAATTTCCACCGAAAATGCGAGACTACCGTAAAAAAAATGATTCAACATGATTTCCGCTTGATTTTTTGTTGACGTAGTTTGGTGGGATGTTGCTTGTTGTTTGTTTTTTTGTTCGTTCGTTTTTGAAATACTGTCTATGCAAGTGGGTTCAGTGCGTTACCCTCTTTACTCGATCACAATGAAATCTATAAGTCAACTGCCAACGACATATTCCTTCAAATCCGAATTGCCTCTTACATCGAAGCGTTAGACGAGAGGAAATAAGGAATGCAAGTGGCAGTCTGTGAAAACGCTCGGCTAGCAACGTGTAGGTCCGTGGTACGATTCCCGTGGCCAATTTTTCAGCTCATATATCTTTTCTCGGAAAGACCCCGTCGGCAGTATCAGGTGTTTGAAAAACTCCCGCAAACACCAACATTGCATGTGGCGCATCCAGATGAGTCGGTGCGATGCTGGGACTGTCCTCGTAATCCAGGTTTGCGTCTTCGTACAGGGACAAGTGCTTTCGGTCGACTCGGCGGCCAAGGTCTAGGGGCCGCTGTGTTTCCTCCCTCACATGGCGCTTGGGTCTACGGCCTGTATGGATGGAGTCAGGGAAGGAAGTGCGGTGGACCGGTACCGAGGTCAGAAGAGCTCTATATAGACCTGTGCACACGGGGCGATCCTGGAGGCCCTTGGAGTTCGGAAAGCTTGGTCTGACACCGCATAACGTTTTGTCTTCCAAGGTTTTTAACAATTTTATTCTAATATGAATTGTATAATTATAATTATACGAAATTATAATGATATAGGCCTACCAAAATGGTAAATATATGAAATGATATCTTTATGATATCCTTTTGGTTCTTTTTCTCTTTAATTCATTCGCCCCTTTGCCCATCACAGTAGTTATATTTGCCCGAAATTCATATTTGACACGTCGAATATGTTGTTGTATATTTTCGTAGCCTTCCATAACTATTATTCAAACTGGTGAGATTTCTGGCTTAACATGATAACAAGTAGGCACACACGCACAGTCACGATTTCTGCAGCATCGCTTGAAGGAGTTGACTTAGTGTGCTGCATCCTATGCAGCACACTAAGTCAACTGTGGGAACGAAATTAAAAGCTACCCCTTTTCAGACATAATTAAAGAGGGCGGTGTTTGCCGAAAGGAACTCAACCGAGCGATCTTCGAAAATTCAAGAAATTTCCGCTTTTCTCGAAAACGGCCAATTTTTGAGGTCTCACACTTCACGGAATGTCTGAAACTATTACAAACTTTTTGATGCGGATGTTATTTCTCAACTTTGTAATGTCCGGAAATTGGACAAGTTGCACATTCTTTACAGCCCGGCCTAGATACATACATGCACTTGATTCCCCACTTTTAATTGTTCATATAGAGCAGCATGGTTTCCTCGCACTAATTCATTTCAAGATGGCTTCGCCCGTGCCGCTGATTATCATAAAGTGTGGACCCACAACTCTTTTTTGAATCAGGGGCCTTCGGAGTCTAATTAACTGATATACTGTAGAATAAGTGAAGCTTAAGACAACCCGGGATTGCCATATTCGGATTTGCGTGTAATTCGGGGCATGTGGGACTTGAAATATGGCCCTTTTTTCTGTGGAAGTACACGGATGCGTCCCAAAAATCCTTGCAGATTTTAGGCCCGGACTACTAGAGTTGCCGTACTTTGCTTACCATCGCCTCGGCATACATCTTTCCGAGAAATTCACCACCGTTACTCTACCCGCTGTTTTCGAATTAATCCGCCAGACGTTTATTTGTAAAATAAAAAATCAATGACTCGCATTCGCCAATCCCTTTCGGGATTTTTCCTAGGAACAGACCGTAACTACAAATTTCTAATGATATTACGAAATCAAAATTAAAACAATTTATTGTGCGACCCATGATCCCACCACTAACGCGGACTATAATATTCTGTTTGCGACGGATTACACCCGAACAAGTTGGCGGAAGCTTGACCGTTAGCCCGGAATAGCGCCCTCAATACAAAAGAAATAACCCAGATTATTTCGGTTTGATACGTGATCCATTATGGAACAAATACGTTTCCCTTTTGATCAACTCTCTATACTTGTAAAGTTTTAAGGAACAATTTCCACCGAAAATGCGAGACTACCGTAAAAAAAATGATTCAACATGATTTCCGCTTGATTTTTTGTTGACGTAGTTTACTGGGATGTTGCTTGTTGTTTGTTTTTTTGTTCGTTCGTTTTTGAAATACTGTCTATGCAAGTGGGTTCAGTGCGTTACCCTCTTTACTCGATCACAATGAAATCTATAAGTCAACTGCCAACGACATATTCCTTCAAATCCGAGATGCCTCTTACATCGAAGCGTTAGACGAGAGGAAATAAGGAATGCAAGTGGCAGTCTGTGAAAACGCTCGGCTAGCAACGTGTAGGTCCGTGGTTCGATTCCCGTGGCCAATTTTTCAGCTCATATATCTTTTCTCGGAAAGACCCCGTCGGCAGTATCAGGTGTTTGAAAAACTCCCGCAAACACCAACATTGCATGTGGCGCATCCAGATGAGTCGGTGCGATGCTGGGACTGTCCTCGTAATCCAGGTTTGCGTCTTCGTACAGGGACAAGTGCTTTCGGTCGACTCGGCGGCCAAGGTCTAGGGGCCGCTGTGTTTCCTCCCTCACATGGCGCTTGGGTCTACGGCCTGTATGGATGGAGTCAGGGAAGGAAGTGCGGTGGACCGGTACCGAGGTCAGAAGAGCTCTATATAGACCTGTGCACATGGGGCGATCCTGGAGGCCCTTGGAGTTCGGAAAGCTTGGTCTGACACCGCATAACGTTTTGTCTTCCAAGGTTTTTAACAATTTTATTCTAATATGAATTGTATAATTATAATTATACGAAATTATAATGATATAGGCCTACCAAAATGGTAAATATATGAAATGATATCTTTATGATATCCTTTTGGTTCTTTTTCTTTTTAATTCATTCGCCCCTTTGCCCATCACAGTAGTTATATTTGCCCGAAATTCATATTTGACACGTCGAATATGTTGTTGTATATTTTCGTAGCCTTCCATAACTATTATTCAAACTGGTGAGATTTCTGGCTTAACATAATAACAAGTAGGCACACACGCACAGTCACGATTTCTGCAGCTTCGCTTGAAGGAGTTGACTTAGTGTGCTGCATCCTATGCAGCACACTAAGTCAACTGTGGGACCGAAATTAAAAGCTACCCCTTTTCAGACATAAATTAAGAGGGCGGTGTTTGCCGAAAGGAACTCAACCGAGCGATCTTCGAAAATTTAAGAAATTTCCGCTTTTCTCGAAAACGGCCAATTTTTGAGGTCTCACACTTCACGGAATGTCTGAAACTATTACAAACTTTTTGATGCGGATGTTATTTCTCAAATTCGTAATGTCCGGAAATTGGACAAATTGCACATTCCTTACAGCCCGGCCTAGATACATACATGCACTTGATTCCCCACTTTTGATTGTTCATATAGAGCAGCATGGTTTCCTCGCACTAATTCATTTCAAGATGGCTTCGCCCGTGCCGCTGATTATCATAAAGTGTGGACCCACGACTCTTTTTTGAATCAGGGGCCTTCGGAGTCTAATTAACTGATATACTGTAGAATAAGTGAAGTTTAAGACAACCCGGGATTGCCATATTCGGATTTGCGTGTAATTTGGGGCATGTGGGACTTGAAATATGGCCCTTTTTTTCTGTGGAAGTACACGGATGCGTCCCAAAAATCCTTGCAGATTTTAGGCCTGGACTACTAGAGTTGCCGTACTTTGCTTACCATCGCCTCGGCATACATCTTTCCGAGAAATTCACCACCGTTACTCTACCCGCTGTTTTCGAATTAATCCGCCAGACGTTTATTTGTAAAATAAAAAATCAATGACTCGCATTCGCCAATCCCTTTCGGGTATTTTCCTAGGAACAGACCGTAACTACAAATTTCTAACAATATTACGAAATCAAAATTAAAACAATTTATTGTGCGACCCATGATCCCACCACTAACGCGGACTATATTATTCTGTGTGCGACGGATTACACCCGAACAAGTTGGCGGAAGCTTGACCGTTAGCCCGGAATAGCGCCCTCAATACAAAAGAAATAACCCAGATTATTTCGGTTTGATACGTGATCCATTATGGAACAAATACGTTTCCCTTTTGATCAACTCTCTATACTTGTAAAGTTTTAAGGAACAATTTCCACCGAAAATGCGAGACTACCGTAAAAAAAATGATTCAACATGATTTCCGCTTGATTTTTTGTTGACGTAGTTTGGTGGGATGTTGCTTGTTGTTTGTTTTTTTGTTCGTTCGTTTTTGAAATACTGTCTATGCAAGTGGGTTCAGTGCGTTACCCTCTTTACTCGATCACAATGAAATCTATAAGTCAACTGCCAACGACATATTCCTTCAAATCCGAATTGCCTCTTACATCGAAGCGTTAGACGAGAGGAAATAAGGAATGCAAGTGGCAGTCTGTGAAAACGCTCGGCTAGCAACGTGTAGGTCCGTGGTACGATTCCCGTGGCCAATTTTTCAGCTCATATATCTTTTCTCGGAAAGACCCCGTCGGCAGTATCAGGTGTTTGAAAAACTCCCGCAAACACCAACATTGCATGTGGCGCATCCAGATGAGTCGGTGCGATGCTGGGACTGTCCTCGTAATCCAGGTTTGCGTCTTCGTACAGGGACAAGTGCTTTCGGTCGACTCGGCGGCCAAGGTCTAGGGGCCGCTGTGTTTCCTCCCTCACATGGCGCTTGGGTCTACGGCCTGTATGGATGGAGTCAGGGAAGGAAGTGCGGTGGACCGGTACCGAGGTCAGAAGAGCTCTATATAGACCTGTGCACACGGGGCGATCCTGGAGGCCCTTGGAGTTCGGAAAGCTTGGTCTGACACCGCAAAACGTTTTGTCTTCCAAGGTTTTTAACAATTTTATTCTAATATGAATTGTATAATTATAATTATACGAAATTATAATGATATAGGCCTACCAAAATGGTAAATATATGAAATGATATCTTTATGATATCCTTTTGGTTCTTTTTCTCTTTAATTCATTCGCCCCTTTGCCCATCACAGTAGTTATATTTGCCCGAAATTCATATTTGACACGTCGAATATGTTGTTGTATATTTTCGTAGCCTTCCATAACTATTATTCAAACTGGTGAGATTTCTGGCTTAACATGATAACAAGTAGGCACACACGCACAGTCACGATTTCTGCAGCATCGCTTGAAGGAGTTGACTTAGTGTGCTGCATCCTATGCAGCACACTAAGTCAACTGTGGGAACGAAATTAAAAGCTACCCCTTTTCAGACATAATTAAAGAGGGCGGTGTTTGCCGAAAGGAACTCAACCGAGCGATCTTCGAAAATTCAAGAAATTTCCGCTTTTCTCGAAAACGGCCAATTTTTGAGGTCTCACACTTCACGGAATGTCTGAAACTATTACAAACTTTTTGATGCGGATGTTATTTCTCAACTTTGTAATGTCCGGAAATTGGACAAGTTGCACATTCTTTACAGCCCGGCCTAGATACATACATGCACTTGATTCCCCACTTTTAATTGTTCATATAGAGCAGCATGGTTTCCTCGCACTAATTCATTTCAAGATGGCTTCGCCCGTGCCGCTGATTATCATAAAGTGTGGACCCACAACTCTTTTTTGAATCAGGGGCCTTCGGAGTCTAATTAACTGATATACTGTAGAATAAGTGAAGCTTAAGACAACCCGGGATTGCCATATTCGGATTTGCGTGTAATTCGGGGCATGTGGGACTTGAAATATGGCCCTATTTTTCTGTGGAAGTACACGGATGCGTCCCAAAAATCCTTGCAGATTTTAGGCCTGGACTACTAGAGTTGCCGTACTTTGCTTACCATCGCCTCGGCACACATCTTTCCGAGAAATTCACCACCGTTACTCTACCCGCTGTTTTCGAATTAATCCGCCAGACGTTTATTTGTAAAATAAAAAATCAATGACTCGCATTCGCCAATCCCTTTCGGGTTTTTTCCTAGGAACAGACCGTAACTACAAATTTCGAATGATATTACGAAATCAAAATTAAAACAATTTATTGTGCGACCCATGATCCCACCACTAACGCGGACTATAATATTCTGTTTGCGACGGATTACACCCGAACAAGTTGGCGGAAGCTTGACCGTTAGCCCGGAAGAGCGCCCTCAATACAAAAGAAATAACCCAGATTATTTCGGTTTGATACGTGATCCATTATGGAACAAATACGTTTCCCTTTTGATCAACTCTCTATACTTGTAAAGTTTTAAGGAACAATTTCCACCGAAAATGCGAGACTACCGTAAAAAAAATGATTCAACATGATTTCCGCTTGATTTTTTGTTGACGTAGTTTGGTGGGATGTTGCTTGTTGTTTGTTTTTTTGTTCGTTCGTTTTTGAAATACTGTCTATGCAAGTGGGTTCAGTGCGTTACCCTCTTTACTCGATCACAATGAAATCTATAAGTCAACTGCCAACGACATATTCCTTCAAATCCGAATTGCCTCTTACATCGAAGCGTTAGACGAGAGGAAATAAGGAATGCAAGTGGCAGTCTGTGAAAACGCTCGGCTAGCAACGTGTAGGTCCGTGGTTCGATTCCCGTGGCCAATTTTTCAGCTCATATATCTTTTCTCGGAAAGACCCCGTCGGCAGTATCAGTTGTTTGAAAAACTCCCGCAAACACCAACATTGCATGTGGCGCATCCAGATGAGTCGGTGCGATGCTGGGACTGTCCTCGTAATCCAGGTTTGCGTCTTCGTACAGGGACAAGTGCTTTCGGTCGACTCGGCGGCCAAGGTCTAGGGGCCGCTGTGTTTCCTCCCTCACATGGCGCTTGGGTCTACGGCCTGTATGGATGGAGTCAGGGAAGGAAGTGCGGTGGACCGGTACCGAGGTCAGAAGAGCTCTATATAGACCTGTGCACATGGGGCGATCCTGGAGGCCCTTGGAGTTCGGAAAGCTTGGTCTGACACCGCATAACGTTTTGTCTTCCAAGGTTTTTAACAATTTTATTCTAATATGAATTGTATAATTATAATTATACGAAATTATAATGATATAGGCCTACCAAAATGGTAAATATATGAAATGATATCTTTATGATATCCTTTTGGTTCTTTTTCTTTTTAATTCATTCGCCCCTTTGCCCATCACAGTAGTTATATTTGCCCGAAATTCATATTTGACACGTCGAATATGTTGTTGTATATTTTCGTAGCCTTCCATAACTATTATTCAAACTGGTGAGATTTCTGGCTTAACATAATAACAAGTAGGCACACACGCACAGTCACGATTTCTGCAGCATCGCTTGAAGGAGTTGACTTAGTGTGCTGCATCCTATGCAGCACACTAAGTCAACTGTGGGACCGAAATTAAAAGCTACCCCTTTTCAGACATAAATTAAGAGGGCGGTGTTTGCCGAAAGGAACTCAACCGAGCGATCTTCGAAAATTTAAGAAATTTCCGCTTTTCTCGAAAACGGCCAATTTTTGAGGTCTCACACTTCACGGAATGTCTGAAACTATTACAAACTTTTTGATGCGGATGTTATTTCTCAAATTCGTAATGTCCGGAAATTGGACAAGTTGCACATTATTTACAGCCCGGCCTAGATACATACATGCACTTGATTCCCCACTTTTGATTGTTCATATAGAGCAGCATGGTTACCTCGCACTAATTCATTTCAAGATGGCTTCGCCCGTGCCGCTGATTATCATAAAGTGTGGACCCACGACTCTTTTTTGAATCAGGGGCCTTCGGAGTCTAATTAACTGATATACTGTAGAATAAGTGAAGTTTAAGACAACCCGGGATTGCCATATTCGGATTTGCGTGTAATTCGGGGCATGTGGGACTTGAAATATGGCCCTATTTTTCTGTGGAAGTACACGGATGCGTCCCCAAAATCCTTGCAGATTTTAGGCCTGGACTACTAGAGTTGCCGTACTTTGCTTACCATCGCCTCGGCATACATCTTTCCGAGAAATTCACCACCGTTACTCTACCCGCTGTTTTCGAATTAATCCGCCAGACGTTTATTTGTAAAATAAAAAATCAATGACTCGCATTCGCCAATCCCTTTCGGGTATTTTCCTAGGAACAGACCGTAACTACAAATTTCTAACAATATTACGAAATCAAAATTAAAACAATTTATTGTGCGACCCATGATCCCACCACTAACGCGGACTATATTATTCTGTGTGCGACGGATTACACCCGAACAAGTTGGCGGAAGCTTGACCGTTAGCCCGGAATAGCGCCCTCAATACAAAAGAAATAACCCAGATTATTTCGGTTTGATACGTGATCCATTATGGAACAATTACGTTTGCCTTTTGATCAACTCTCTATACTTGTAAAGTTTTAAGGAACAATTTCCACCAAAATTGCGAGACTCCCGTAAAAAAAAAATGATTCAACATGATTTCCGCTTGATTTTTTGTTGACGTAGTTCAGTGGGATGTTGCTTGTTGTTTGCTTTTTTGTTCGTTCGTTTTGGAAAATACTGTGTATGCAAGTGGGTTCAGTGCGTTACCCTCTTTACTCGATCACAATGAAATCTACAAGTCAACTGCCAACGACATATTCCTTCAAATCCGAATTGCCTCTTACAACGAAGCGTTAGACGAGAGGAAATAAGGAATGCAAGTGGCAGTCTGTGAAAACGCTCGGCTAGCAACGTGTAGGTCCGTGGTTCGATTCCCGTGGCCAATTTTTCAGCTCATATTTCTTTTCTCGGAAAGACCCCGTCGGCAGTATCAGGTGTTTGAAAAACTCCCGCAAACACCAACATTGCATGTGGCGCATCCAGATGAGTCGGTGTGATGCTGTGACTGTCCTCGTAATCCAGGTTTGCGTCTTCGTACAGGGACAAGTGCTTTCGGTCGACTCGGCGGCCAAGGTCTAGGGGCCGCTGTGTTTCCTCCCTCACATGGCACTTGGGTCTACGGCCTATATGGATGGGGTCAGGGAAGGAAGTGCGGTGGACCGGTACCGAGGTCAGAAGAGCTCTATATAGACCTGTGCACACGGGGCGATCCCGGAGGCCCTTGGAGTTCGGAAAGCTTGGTCTGACACCGCATAACGTTTTGTCTTCCAAGGTTTTTAACAATTTTATTCTAATATGAATTGTATAATTATAATTATACGAAATTATAATGATATAGGCCTACCAAAATGGCAAATATATGAAATGATATCTTTATGATATCCTTTTGGTTCTTTTTCTTTTTAATTCATTCGCCCCTTTGCCCATCACAGTAGTTATATTTGCCCGAAATTCATATTTGACACGTCGAATATGTTGTTGTATATTTTCGTAGCCTTCCATAACTATTATTCAAACTGGTGAGATTTCTGCCTTAACATCATAACATGTAGGCACACACGCACACTCACGATTTCTGCAGCATCGCTTGAAGGAGTTGACTTAGTGTGCTGCATCCTATGCAGCACACTAAGTCAACTGTGGGACCGAAATTAAAAGCTACCCCTTTTCAGACATAAATTAAGAGGGCGGTGTTTGCCGAAAGGAACTCAACCGAGCGATCTTCGAAAATTTAAGAAATTTCCGCTTTTCTCGAAAACGGCCAATTTTTGAGGTCTCACACTTCACGGAATGTCTGAAACTATTACAAACTTTTTGATGCGGATGTTATTTCTCAAATTTGTAATGTCCGGAAATTGGACAAGTTGCACATTCTTTACAGCCCGGCCTAGATACATACATGCACTTGATTCCCCACTTTTGATTGTTCATATAGAGCAGCATGGTTTCCTCGCACTAATTCATTTCAAGATGGCTTCGCCCGTGCCGCTGATTATCATAAAGTGTGGACCCACAACTCTTTTTTGAATCAGGGGCCTTCGGAGTCTAATTAACTGATATACTGTAGAATAAGTGAAGTTTAAGACAACCCGGGATTGCCATATTCGGATTTGCGTGTAATTCGGGGCATGTGGGACTTGAAATATGGCCCTATTTTTCTGCGGAAGTACACGCATGCGTCCCAAAAATCCTTGCAGATTTTAGGCCTGGACTACTAGAGTTGCCGTACTTTGCTTACCATCGCCTCGGCATACATCTTTCCGAGAAATTCACCACCGTTACTCTACCCGCTGTTTTCGAATTAATCCGCCAGACGTTTATTTGTAAAATAAAAAATCAATGACTCGCATTCGCCAATCCCTTTCGTGTATTTTCCTAGGAACAGACCGTAACTACAAATTTCTAACAATATTACGAAATCAAAATTAAAACAATTTATTGTGCGACCCATGATCCCACCACTAACGCGGACTATATTATTCTGTGTGCGACGGATTACACCCGAACAAGTTGGCGGAAGCTTGACCGTTAGCCTGGAATAGCGCCCTCAATACAAAAGAAATAACCCAGATTATTTCGGTTTGATACGTGATCCATTATGGAACAATTACGTTTCCCTTTTGATCAACTCTCTATACTTGTAAAGTTTTAAGGAACAATTTCCACCAAAATTGCTAGACTCCCGTAAAAAAAAAATGATTCAACATGATTTCCGCTTGATTTTTTGTTGACGTAGTTTGGTGGGATGTTGCTTGTTGTTTGCTTTTTTGTTCGTTCGTTTTGGAAAATACTGTGTATGCAAGTGGGTTCAGTGCGTTACCCTCTTTACTCGATCACAATGAAATCTACAAGTCAACTGCCAACGACATATTCCTTCAAATCCGAATTGCCTCTTACAACGAAGCGTTAGACGAGAGGAAATAAGGAATGCAAGTGGCAGTCTGTGAAAACGCTCGGCTAGCAACGTGTAGGTCCGTGGTTCGATTCCCGGGGCCAATTTTTCAGCTCATATTTCTTTTCTCGGAAAGACCCCGTCGGCAGTATCAGGTGTTTGAAAAACTCCCGCAAACACCAACATTGCATGTGGCGCATCCAGATGAGTCGGTGTGATGCTGTGACTGTCCTCGTAATCCAGGTTTGCGTCTTCGTACAGGGACAAGTGCTTTCGGTCGACTCGGCGGCCAAGGTCTAGGGGCCGCTGTGTTTCCTCCCTCACATGGCACTTGGGTCTACGGCCTATATGGATGGGGTCAGGGAAGGAAGTGCGGTGGACCGGTGCCGAGGTCAGAAGAGCTCCATATAGACCTGTGCACACGGGGCGATCCCGGAGGCCCTTGGAGTTCGGAAAGCTTGGTCTGACACCGCATCACTTTTTGTCTTCCAAGGTTTTTAACAATTTTATTCTAATATGAATTGTATAATTATAATTATACGAAATTATAATGATATAGGCCTACCAAAATGGTAAATATATGAAATGATATCTTTATGATATCCTTTTGTTTCTTTTTCTTTTTAATTCATTCGCCCCTTTGCCCATCACAGTAGTTATATTTGCCCAAAATTCATATTTGACACGTCGAATATGTTGTTGTAAATTTTCGGAGCCTTCCATAACTATTATTCAAACTGGTGAGATTTCTGGCTTAACATGATAACAAGTAGGCACACACGCACAGTCACGATTTCTGCAGCATCGCTTGAAGGAGTTGACTTAGTGTGCTGCATCCTATGCAGCACACTAAGTCAACTGTGGGAACGAAATTAAAAGCTACCCCTTTTCAGACATAATTAAAGAGGGCGGTGTTTGCCGAAAGGAACTCAACCGAGCGATCTTCGAAAATTCAAGAAATTTCCGCTTTTCTCGAAAACGGCCAATTTTTGAGGTCTCACACTTCACGGAATGTCTGAAACTATTACAAACTTTTTGATGCGGATGTTATTTCTCAAATTTGTAATGTCCGGAAATTGGACAAGTTGCATATTCTTTACGGCCCGGCCTAGATACATACATGCACTAATCTGGATTCCCCACTTTTCATTGTTCATATAGAGCAGCATGGTTTCATCGCACTAATTCATTTCAAGATGGCTTCGCCCGTGCCGCTGATTATCATAAAGTGTGGACCCACAAGTCTTTTTTGAATCAGGGGCCTTCGGAGTCTAATTAACTGATATACTGTAGAATAAGTGAAGCTTAAGACAACCCGGGATTGCCATATTCGGATTTGCGTGTAATTCGGGGCATGTGGGACTTGAAATATGGCCCTATTTTTCTGTGGAAGTACACGGATGCGTCCCAAAAATCCTTGCAGATTTTAGGCCCCTACTACTAGAGTTGCCGTACTTTGCTTACCATCGCCTCGGCACACATCTTTCCGAGAAATTCACCACCGTTACTCTACCCGCTGTTTTCGAATTAATCCGCCAGACGTTTATTTGTAAAATAAAAAATCAATGACTCGCATTCGCCAATCCCTTTCGGGGTTTTTCCTAGGAACAGACCGTAACTACAAATTTCTAATGATATTACGAAATCAAAATTAAAACAATTTATTGTGCGACCCATGATCCCACCACTAACGCGGACTATAATATTCTGTTTGCGACGGATTACACCCGAACAAGTTGGCGGAAGCTTGACCGTTAGCCCGGAATAGCGCCCTCAATACAAAAGAAATAACCCAGATTATTTCGGTTTGATACGTGATCCATTATGGAACAAATACGTTTCCCTTTTGATCAACTCTCTATACTTGTAAAGTTTTAAGGAACAATTTCCACCGAAAATGCGAGACTACCGTAAAAAAAATGATTCAACATGATTTCCGCTTGATTTTTTGTTGACGTAGTTTGGTGGGATGTTGCTTGTTGTTTGTTTTTTTGTTCGTTCGTTTTTGAAATACTGTCTATGCAAGTGGGTTCAGTGCGTTACCCTCTTTACTCGATCACAATGAAATCTATAAGTCAACTGCCAACGACATATTCCTTCAAATCCGAATTGCCTCTTACATCGAAGCGTTAGACGAGAGGAAATAAGGAATGCAAGTGGCAGTCTGTGAAAACGCTCGGCTAGCAACGTGTAGGTCCATGGTTTGATTCCCGTGGCCAATTTTTCAGCTCATATATCTTTTCTCGGAAAGACCCCGTCGGCAGTATCAGGTGTTTGAAAAACTCCCGCAAACACCAACATTGCATGTGGCGCATCCAGATGAGTCGGTGCGATGCTGGGACTGTCCTCGTAATCCAGGTTTGCGTCTTCGTACAGGGACAAGTGCTTTCGGTCGACTCGGCGGCCAAGGTCTAGGGGCCGCTGTGTTTCCTCCCTCACATGGCGCTTGGGTCTACGGCCTGTATGGATGGAGTCAGGGAAGGAAGTGCGGTGGACCGGTACCGAGGTCAGAAGAGCTCTATATAGACCTGTGCACACGGGGCGATCCTGGAGGCCCTTGGAGTTCGGAAAGCTTGGTCTGACACCGCATAACGTTTTGTCTTCCAAGGTTTTTAACAATTTTATTCTAATATGAATTGTATAATTATAATTATACGAAATTATAATGATATAGGCCTACCAAAATGGTAAATATATGAAATGATATCTTTATGATATCCTTTTGGTTCTTTTTCTCTTTAATTCATTCGCCCCTTTGCCCATCACAGTAGTTATATTTGCCCGAAATTCATATTTGACACGTCGAATATGTTGTTGTATATTTTCGTAGCCTTCCATAACTATTATTCAAACTGGTGAGATTTCTGGCTTAACATGATAACAAGTAGGCACACACGCACAGTCACGATTTCTGCAGCATCGCTTGAAGGAGTTGACTTAGTGTGCTGCATCCTATGCAGCACACTAAGTCAACTGTGGGAACGAAATTAAAAGCTACCCCTTTTCAGACATAATTAAAGAGGGCGGTGTTTGCCGAAAGGAACTCAACCGAGCGATCTTCGAAAATTCAAGAAATTTCCGCTTTTCTCGAAAACGGCCAATTTTTGAGGTCTCACACTTCACGGAATGTCTGAAACTATTACAAACTTTTTGATGCGGATGTTATTTCTCAACTTTGTAATGTCCGGAAATTGGACAAGTTGCATATTCTTTACAGCCCGGCCTAGATACATACATGCACTTGATTCCCCACTTTTAATTGTTCATATAGAGCAGCATGGTTTCCTCGCACTAATTCATTTCAAGATGGCTTCGCCCGTGCCGCTGAGTATCATAAAGTGTGGACCCACAACTCTTTTTTGAATCAGGGGCCTTCGGAGTATAATTAACTGATATACTGTAGAATAAGTGAAGCTTAAGACAACCCGGGATTGCCATATTCGGATTTGCGTGTAATTCGGGGCATGTGGGACTTGAAATATGGCCCTTTTTTTCTGTGGAAGTACACGGATGCGTCCCAAAAATCCTTGCAGATTTTAGGCCCGGACTACTAGAGTTGCCGTACTTTGCTTACCATCGCCTCGGCATACATCTTTCCGAGAAATTCACCACCGTTACTCTACCCGCTGTTTTCGAATTAATCCGCCAGACGTTTATTTGTAAAATAAAAAATCAATGACTCGCATTCGCCAATCCCTTTCGGGATTTTTCCTAGGAACAGACCGTAACTACAAATTTCTAATGATATTACGAAATCAAAATTAAAACAATTTATTGTGCGACCCATGATCCCACCACTAACGCGGACTATAATATTCTGTTTGCGACGGATTACACCCGAACAAGTTGGCGGAAGCTTGACCGATAGCCCGGAAGAGCGCCCTCAATACAAAAGAAATAACCCAGATTATTTCGGTTTGATACGTGATCCATTATGGAACAAATACGTTTCCCTTTTGATCAACTCTCTATACTTGTAAAGTTTTAAGGAACAATTTCCACCGAAAATGCGAGACTACCGTAAAAAAAATGATTCAACATGATTTCCGCTTGATTTTTTGTTGACGTAGTTTGGTGGGATGTTGCTTGTTGTTTGTTTTTTTGTTCGTTCGTTCTTGAAATACTGTCTATGCAAGTGGGTTCAGTGCGTTACCCTCTTTACTCTATCACAATGAAATCTATAAGTCAACTGCCAACGACATATTCCTTCAAATCCGAATTGCCTCTTACATCGAAGCGTTAGACGAGAGGAAATAAGGAATGCAAGTGGCAGTCTGTGAAAACGCTCGGCTAGCAACGTGTAGGTCCGTGGTTCGATTCCCGTGGCCAATTTTTCAGCTCATATATCTTTTCTCGGAAAGACCCCGTCGGCAGTATCAGGTGTTTGAAAAACTCCCGCAAACACCAACATTGCATGTGGCGCATCCAGATGAGTCGGTGCGATGCTGGGACTGTCCTCGTAATCCAGGTTTGCGTCTTCGTACAGGGACAAGTGCTTTCGGTCGACTCGGCGGCCAAGGTCTAGGGGCCGCTGTGTTTCCTCCCTCACATGGCGCTTGGGTCTACGGCCTGTATGGATGGAGTCAGGGAAGGAAGTGCGGTGGACCGGTACCGAGGTCAGAAGAGCTCTATATAGACCTGTGCACATGGGGCGATCCTGGAGGCCCTTGGAGTTCGGAAAGCTTGGTCTGACACCGCATAACGTTTTGTCTTCCAAGGTTTTTAACAATTTTATTCTAATATGAATTGTATAATTATAATTATACGAAATTATAATGATATAGGCCTACCAAAATGGTAAATATATGAAATGATATCTTTATGATATCCTTTTGGTTCTTTTTCTTTTTAATTCATTCGCCCCTTTGCCCATCACAGTAGTTATATTTGCCCGAAATTCATATTTGACACGTCGAATATGTTGTTGTATATTTTCGTAGCCTTCCATAACTATTATTCAAACTGGTGAGATTTCTGGCTTAACATAATAACAAGTAGGCACACACGCACAGTCACGATTTCTGCAGCATCGCTTGAAGGAGTTGACTTAGTGTGCTGCATCCTATGCAGCACACTAAGTCAACTGTGGGAACGAAATTAAAAGCTACCCCTTTTCAGACATAAATTAAGAGGGCGGTGTTTGCCGAAAGGAACTCAACCGAACGATCTTCGAAAATTTAAGAAATTTCCGCTTTTCTCGAAAACGGCCAATTTTTGAGGTCTCACACTTCACGGAATGTCTGAAACTATTACAAACTTTTTGATGCGGATGTTATTTCTCAAATTTGTAATGTCCGGAAATTGGACAAGTTGCATATTCTTTACGGCCCGGCCTAGATACATACATGCACTAATCTGGATTCCCCACTTTTGATTGTTCATATAGAGCAGCATGGTTTCATCGCACTAATTCATTTCAAGATGGCTTCGCCCGTGCCGCTGATTATCATAAAGTGTGGACCCACAACTCTTTTTTGAATCAGGGGCCTTCGGAGTCTAATTAACTGATATACTGTAGAATAAGTGAAGCTTAAGACAACCCGGGATTGCCATATTCGGATTTGCGTGTAATTCGGGGCATGTGGGACTTGAAATATGGCCCTATTTTTCTGTGGAAGTACACGGATGCGTCCCAAAAATCCTTGCAGATTTTAGGCCTGGACTACTAGAGTTGCCGTACTTTGCTTACCATCGCCTCGGCACACATCTTTCCGAGAAATTCACCACCGTTACTCTACCCGCTGTTTTCGAATTAATCCGCCAGACGTTTATTTGTAAAATAAAAAATCAATGACTCGCATTCGCCAATCCCTTTCGGGTATTTTCCTAGGAACAGACCGTAACTACAAATTTCTAACAATATTACGAAATCAAAATTAAAACAATTTATTGTGCGACCCATGATCCCACCACTAACGCGGACTATAATATTCTGTTTGCGACGGATTACACCCGAACAAGTTGGCGGAAGCTTGACCGATAGCCCGGAAGAGCGCCCTCAATACAAAAGAAATAACCCAGATTATTTCGGTTTGATACGTGATCCATTATGGAACAAATACGTTTCCCTTTTGATCAACTCTCTATACTTGTAAAGTTTTAAGGAACAATTTCCACCGAAAATGCGAGACTACCGTAAAAAAAATGATTCAACATGATTTCCGCTTGATTTTTTGTTGACGTAGTTTAGTGGGATGTTGCTTGTTGTTTGCTTTTTTGTTCGTTCGTTTTGGAAAATACTGTGTATGCAAGTGGGTTCAGTGCGTTACCCTCTTTACTCGATCACAATGAAATCTACAAGTCAACTGCCAACGACATATTCCTTCAAATCCGAATTGCCTCTTACATCGAAGCGTTAGACGAGAGGAAATAAGCAATGCAAGTGGCAGTCTGTGAAAACGCTCGGCTAGCAACGTGTAGGTCCGTGGTTCGATTCCCGGGGCCAATTTTTCAGCTCATATTTCTTTTCTCGGAAAGACCCCGTCGGCAGTATCAGGTGTTTGAAAAACTCCCGCAAACACCAACATTGCATGTGGCGCATCCAGAGGAGTCGGTGTGATGCTGTGACTGTCCTCGTAATCCAGGTTTGCGTCTTCGTACAGGGACAAGTGCTTTCGGTCGACTCGGCGGCCAAGGTCTAGGGGCCGCTGTGTTTCCTCCCTCACATGGCACTTGGGTCTACGGCCTATATGGATGGGGTCAGGGAAGGAAGTGTGGTGGACCGGTACCGAGGTCAGAAGAGCTCTATATAGACCTGTGCACACGGGGCGATCCTGGAGGCCCTTGGAGTTCGGAAAGCTTGGTCTGACACCGCATAACTTTTTGTCTTCCAAGGTTTTTAACAATTTTATTCTAATATGAATTGTATAATTATAATTATACGAAATTATAATGATATAGGCCTACCAAAATGGTAAATATATGAAATGATATGTTTATGATATCCTTTTGTTTCTTTTTCTTTTTAATTCATTCGCCCCTTTGCCCATCACAGTAGTTATATTTGCCCAAAATTCATATTTGACACGTCGAATATGTTGTTGTATATTTTCGTAGCCTTCCATAACTATTATTCAAACTGGTGAGATTTCTGCCTTAACATCATAACATGTAGGCACACACGCCCATAGAACCATATTCTCCACACTTCAGATCGTCTGGCTGAAGCCATTCCTAATTCGCCTGTTTTGGCTTTCAGGCGCCCCCGTAACCTGCGTGACTTAATTGTCCGAGCAGAGGTTCCCCCTTTGGACTCTTCACCTCCAACCAAATTTGGTACATTTAAGTGTACCTCGAAATGCATTGTTTGCAAGACACATGTCAAGGAAATAGACTCTTTCAATGGACATTCTTCTGGAACTACCCACACGACCTATGGCTCTATCACGTGCACTACCTCAAACATCATATACCTCATCTCTTGTAGAGTTTGTAATATTCAGTATGTTGGCGAGACAAAAAACACCCTAAAAAAACGAATCTATGGCCATAGGTCTACCATCAAAACCGGTAAAATGGACACCCCTGTTGGGTATCACTTCAATCTCCCTGATCATTCGATATCAGATATGAGTGTACTGGGCATAGAATCACTTGGTCACCGTAGTAATGCTGTCCGTCTTAGCCGTGAGAAAATGTGGATGAAGCGTCTTCGGACTATTCAACCACATGGTCTCAACATCCAGGAGGGTAATGACTAACACCATGCAGCTTTCTGATAATCCTTCTTTTGTGTTCAGTCTTTCACACTTCTCTCTTTGATCTTTCCCCCTATTGTCACTAATCCCTACCCCACTCCTTGCCCTTCTCTTTGATCTTTCCCCCTCCTCTCACTAATCTCTACCCTACCCCTTGCCCTTCCCTTTGATCTCTCCCTACTAGCTTCACTCTTTGTCCTTTGTTTCTCATCCGTGTCCTATTCACTCTCTCCCCCCTGCCTTCGTGTACATGTATCTGTTTTGTCCTTGTCACTCTGCCTTTGAGAAAGGTCCTGCTAGGATCGAAACGTCAGGCCCACTAAAATTTTTTGTTTTTAAGTGTGTTAAAAAGCGTTGTGTCCGCTTTATTCACAACCTTTTGAAAACGAATTTCATGGCTGTTAACTTAATTCCCTTTCTCGTGATATTTTCCTATTAACTTTAGTGATTCAGACTTGTGGACCACATTTCGATTTGTTGGGGTTCTGACAACCTTAGACCCCCTATGAAACACAGTCTAACTCTGATCGCCATCCGTGAAAGCGAAACAAAGCGACCTCTAACGACGACGACGATGATTAATGGTCGATTTCGTACCAATCCCATCATTCAACAAAAGGTGCGCTTAGTTGACCGGGATGTGAAACGATTTAGAGATATCTCTAAATCGAATTAGAGATATCTCTAAATCCAATTAGAGATATCTCTAAATCCAATTAGAGATATCTCTAAATCGAATTAGAGATATCTCTAAACCAATTAGAGATATCTCTAAATTAGATTAGAGATATCTCTAAATCGATTTGGAGATATCTCTAAATCGATTTGGAGATATCTCCAAATCGATTTGGAGATATCTTTAAATGAATTTGAAGAAACGCGAACGATTTAGTATTTAGAGATATCTCTAAATGATTTAGAGATATCTTTAATTCATTTAAAGATATCTCTAAATCTCTTAGAGATATCTTTAAATGATTTAGAGCTCATTTAGAGATATCTCTAAATAATTTTGAAGATATCTCTTAACCAAATGGAGCAAGCAACAACGATTCTGTTTATTGGAGATATCTCTAAATATTTAAAGATATCTTTAAATAATTAGAGATATCTCTAAATAAATCGCAAACATCAACGCGTAAGGAATAAATTGTTAAAACGGCTCTCCATAGCGAAGCGTCCCTAGTCTCCTTCCATGAGAGCACCTTCCTATCTTATGGCCTGCTATATTAGCCAATCCTAGTCCACGCATATTGCAAGGTTCTTGCTTTATGGTTAAACAGACTAACCCCTATGGAATATAGCAAAGAACACGGCAAGTGGTCTTAAAGTGTCGCGTACATTTTTTTGTTCCACGGGTCAACAGAGAGGCGGTGTCACTGAATGGGATTACACCATCATTTTCACAAACTCGGACTAAAGCAAAGGCCAACTCAACTGTTTATATTTAAAACTTAAAACAATAAAAGCGCTTGGGCTAGAGAAGTGGACAAGATTTTGACCTATCTTTTAATATTATTTTACTAATTATAGTTATAAAATAGCTGAAGGCCTGATTTTGATAACAAAAATAGGCCTAGTGAATGAATAGTATTGATCAAATATTAGCCAAGGCCTGGCTTAGTTACCGACGTCGCACCGTAGGCTTCAGTCGGTCGGCGGTCTTCACTCACTTTCGACATCACAAGCGTACCGCTTGGTCTTTTCCATGTTGAACTTCAGAGACGTGAATATCTCGAATGTCTGATTAATACAGATAAAACCTCGTCTTGCGTACAAACCCATCGACGAAAATCATGGCTTGGGGTTGTGGAGGAGGTCCACGTGGATGTCCAAGGGCGAGGACATACACGTGTATGGCGGTGAAAGTCAGACTCATTGGGACGTCACGTGTATTGGCCAGTAACTTGGTTGCTAGAGGCTATAGTTCTCGCCAAGTGAAGAACTCCATTGCTAAAGTCTATTCCATTCCAAGAAGTTCGGCACTCAAACAAAAGCCACCAGGTCCCAAGGACAAGCCCAAGGTTCCCTTAGTTACTTCCTACCACCCTTCTCTTCCTCCTCTCAGGAAGATAACTATAAGGAAAACCACATATTCTCCAAACTTCAGATCGTCTGGCTGATGCCATTCCAAATTCGCCTGTTTTGGCTTTCAGGCGCCCCCGTAATCTGCGTGACTTAATTGTCCGACCAGAGGTTCCCCCTTTGGACTCTTCACCTCCAACTAAATTTGGTACATTTAAGTGTATACCTCGAAATGCATTGTTTGCAAGACACTTGTCAAGAAAATAGACTCTTTCAATGGACATTCTTCTGGTACTACCCACACGACCTATGGCTCTATCACGTGCACTACCTCAAACATCATATACCTCATCTCATGTAGAGTTTGTAATATTCAGTATGTTGGCGAGACCAAAAACAGCCTCAAAAAACGTAGCTATGGCCATAGGTCTACAATCAAAACTGGTAAAATGGACACCCCTGTTGGGTATCACTTCAATCTCCCTGATCATTCGATATCAGATATGAGTGTACTGGGCATAGAATCCCTTGATCACCGTAGTAATGCTTCTTAGCCGTGAGAAAATGTGGATGAAGCGTCTTCGGACTATTCAACCACATGGTCTCAACATCCAGGAGGGTAATGACTAACACCATATGCAGCTTTCTGACAATCCTTCTCAGTTTGTGTTCACTCCTCCACACTTCTCTCTTTGATCTCCCCTCCTTCTCACTAATCCCTACCCTACTCCTTGCCCTTTCCTTTGATCTCTCCCTACCAGCTAATTACTCTTTGTCCTTTGTTTCTCATCCGTGTCCTATTCAATCTCTTCCCCCTTCCTTCGTGTACATGTATCTGTTTTGTCCTTGTCACTCTGCCTTTGAGAAAGTTCCTGCTAGGATCGAAACGTCAGGCCCACTGAATTTTAAGATATCTTTCACTGATATACAAAAAAAAATTGCAAACTGCTTACTGACTAAAATTACCAAAATGCAAATCTTAAAATTTAGTGGGCCTGCCTTTGAGAAACCTACAACCTACAATTATTACCTATGTGCTACTCACCTACGAGTTTCATAAAGAGTGACTGCGTTGACATCGCAACAGAAAACTCCCGCATGGGCCCGGACGGATGTACCCCTACTAAATGTATAATTATACTGCGTGCAGTTATACAATCGCGAGCTGAACGATGGTGTACTGCCAGGCTTTTGGATGTCAAAATGCTAGTGGGAAAAAGGCTGAGGAAATCTTTCTATGCAGTTCTCAACAAGGACAAGAGACCTGAGTTGTTTTGGAAGTGGGCTGCGGCCATCAAAGTTGAGAAATTTCTCGAATTTGGCTTTGAGAAAGCCTGGCACAGCCAGTGGACGTGTCACGCGTACGGGCCTTTATAACCGAGTTTTCTCGTCCGGGGTCACGCACGAATTTGCGCCGCGGCTTACACGAGGTTTTGCGAGACTGAATTCGAGACACAGGAAAATACCCGAATGTAGCATAGGTGCTGCCAAGATGGCGAGGTAAGTGGATAGCTGACATCGTGCTCTCTATTTTCATATCAAATATGTCCACTTTCGTTAATATTTTGGACATGTAACAGCGCGACCAAAAAAGCATACTTTCTGGAGAAAAATAAGAATTTACGTCGCACTTTTTCAGTCGATTTTTCGGTGAAATAACAACCCTCAAAATACATATTAGTCATCATTTTGGAAAAGAAAAACCTTATTGGAGGCACGCATTAGATCTTCAACTACCTAGAAAAGTTGGATTTGAAAGGATTTGATACGCTGAGGCATAGAAAACGACAATTTCCCAAAGCCTTTTTCAAGGCCGCTTTCGCTGTGCTCACGTGACATTCGATTTGTGTGGACGAGAAATTTGGGGTCAACGCGTGACACGTCCACTGGCTGGGCAGTACACCATCGTTCGGGGTACATCCGTCTGGCCGGGCCCATGCGGGAGTTTTCCGTTGCGATGTCATACCGTACCCCCGCAGTGACTGGCGGGCCATTCGAAAAGATGGCGGTAGTTGCGGTGAGTAGCACATGGAGGTGAGTAGCACATAGGTAATTGTAGGTTGTTTTAACACCCAATCAGATAAGCCAACATTTTTCTCTGGGTTTCATTCCCCTTTAAGAAAATTGTTATTCATTATGGTGATTAAATTTATTTCCTTATTTTTGTGAGGACAGTTTTGATTATTTTGAAAGGATGGGAAAGACCGGAGAGGGTAGCACTAGCAGGAAGATCAAAGTGCAAGTATGTGATAGGTCTCCTGATGACGGGAAGAGTACATACTACCCGAAACGTTGAAAGAGAAGATATACATGGTGTCACCGCAATCTTTCCACTAGCTATAGGTGATAGGTGATACAAAAAGTCAATCCAACTTCCCCATCTCAAAGTGGCTCAGGCCAGTGGGACAAAATTTATGCAAACCAATAAGTTTTAAGCATATTAGTGTTTTTGAGGAAAGTGTTAGAAGCAGTGTCGAAAAAAACACCGAAAGATGAACAAAAAAAACCATACACGGAAATATTTTACAGTGCCACACAGAATTTGAGTTATTTTAATAAACTCAGCCCTGTACAAAAACGGACGCCGGCGTCCGCTAAAATAAATCACGTTTAACTTTTTATCTACCGCCCTCTATTGGTCAAAAGTGGTACCATTGGAAAGGTGAATAAACGAGCTTTCTTACCATAGTATGGTACCCTATGTCGGAAGTATACTAAAATTAACAGGGGATGAAAAAGAAGCCAGACCAATCCTTTTTCTGTCATTCACAAATGTTCGCAAGTTTCGGCCCCAAGTGTGCAACTTCCGGTTGAATTATCGCGTCAAATACTTCATACTACAGCATCAGAATGCCCCAAAAGAAGCCTGAAAACACACTACATATTGGCCAGTGTTCCAGAACAACATATGGAGGACATTTCAGATAATGTTGAATTTCTTCGATGAGAGCGGAGAAAAGACGATCTTGAAGTGGCATACTAGCTGGATGTATGATTGTTTATCTACCCATGCGTTTACATGTACATTGACCAATACACGTTTACAGGCATGGTAACAGATCATTTGAATGGCATCATTTGGTGGGTAATACTCACTTTTGTCTACATATTTCTATATGGATAGAAAGAGTATTAGAAGTAGGATACAAAAATGAAGTCAAAACTTTCTCAGTAATTTTCTAAAATTATGAAATTTACAATTTATTATGAAGAAAAATGAAATTTTCAAATTCAATTGAGAGATTAAAAATGGCCGCATTTTTTTCCAAAAGCCCCTGGAGGATTTATTTCTTCACAGAAATGTAGCTCAATATGTAAGCTTCGAATAGTATATAATGTGATGAGGTTTCTGACAAGAAAAGTGGACTTGTGAGGACAAAATCACAGCACATGCAAAACTCACAAAAAAGGGCACGAGTTTAAAGGGTTAAGAATTTCTTTTGCGTTTGGCTTCACTGAAAATAATGTAGGTGACCTACGTTGAAAGAGAAGATGCTTACTGCGCGGTGTGTCGTGGACATCAATAAAACCGGGTAATCTTACGGAAGTGACAGGCTTGATCAACATTTTCCATGTTTATTCTAATAGTCTGTAGTGTGGAAAAGTAACTGAGACCCCTTTTAGTGTGATACTTTCATTCACATTGGTCAGCTTGAAGAAAAGGCCTTATATCGTCGAAAACCGGCCACTCTATGATACAGTACAGTATGCTTACTACAAGTACGGTGTCCCATGAAGGACGCGCAATATTTGCATAATGTTTTCAATAAGTTTCTCGGGGTGAAAGTGAACAATACATCTTCTGACAATACAAGCACATTGTCTTTTTCATGACATGCTAAACTTTTTCTGCGTTTTGCGTACTCTAGCAGCTTCACCTCCTAATGTAGTTGCGGCACGGAGAAAGGCAACAGTGGTTGCCTTGACCATAACCCTCATCCTCCCAGCAGTCCGACACCCAGTAGGAGGATTGGTTGCGGCAACCGTAATTACCCTTCCCTCGAAAGGGTCTCCGACCTTCGGGAGGCGGTTACCGCAACTTTTGAACGATGGGGGTTACTCTGGATGTTTTATTCCTCATGCTAGGCATCTATATTGGTCTGATTTTTTCCCTCTCCCCTGTTCTCTATTATTTTCTCCTGACAAAGCCAAATTTTCCTGACCATCTGTACTCGTGAATGTGACCGAGGAGTTTCAAAATATTCTAAATTATTCAATTCAGAGCCGCTTAGAGAACGGGACGAAGCCTGGGCCTGAACCAGGACAGTACACACTATACGGTAAATGGTTATATTTTGTTTTTAGAGAATCTAAAGACCGTAATTTATTGGACGGTATAAAATAATATGTATACAGGAGCCGTCTGTTCAAGTCATTGTGTAGCGGATGTGCACTACCTAACAGGAATGCAAATAAATCTAAAACAATAGAGGGCCTGACGATTCGATCCTAGCAGGACCTCTCTCAAAGGCAAGTAACAAGGACATAGTCAGGGAAAGGAAAACCCTTGACACACATGATGTAGGAAGGACAAGGGGGATGCAGATTTACACACAAGGGATGTGAGATCAATGGAAAAACAAACAAAAGGGCGAGGAGGATCAGAGGGGTGGAAAAAAAGTGGGAAATCAAAGGGAAGAGGAAAGAAAGCAGGGTTTAATGAAGTGAGGATTAGTCATTCCTTTCCTGTATGCAGGCCTACAGGGTAGGCCTTTTAACAATGTTTTGCAAGTGATCATACCATTGGTCCAGTATGCGTAGAGTAAGAGGAGTATCCAGAAAAAGAGACTGCTTCCTTGACATGGGTCTGGCAGATTACACAAAGTTTAGAATTCTCGCCAAGTGAAGAACTCCATTGCTAAAGTCTATTCCATTCCCAGAAGTTCGGCACTCAAACAAAAGCCACCAGGTCCCAAGGACAATCCCAAGGTTCCCTTGGTTAATTCCTACCACCCTTCTCTTCCTCCTCTCAGGAAGATAACTAAGGAAAACCACCATTATTCTCCACACTTCCAAATTCGCCTGTTTTGGCTTTCAGGCGCCCCCGTAACCTGCGTGACTTAATTGTCCGAGCAGAGGTTCCCCCTTTGGACACTTCACCTCCGACTAAATTTGGTGCCTCGTAATGTACCTCGAAATGCATTGTTTGCAAGACACATGTGAAGGAAATAGACTCTTTCAATGGACATTCTTCTGGAACTACCCACACGACCTATCACCTAAATTACCTCAAACATCATATACCGCATCTCTTGTAGAGTAGTGTATGTATATTGGCGAGACCAACAACACCCTCCAAACGTATCTATGGTCATAGGTCTATACAATCAAAACCGGTAAAATGGACACCCCTGTTGGGTATCATTTCAATCTCCCTGATCATTCGATATCAGATATGAGTGTACTGGGCATAGAATCCCTCGGTCACCGTAGTAATGCTGTCCGTCTTAGCCGTGAGAAAATGTGGATGAAGCGTCTTCGGACTATTCAACCACATGGTTTCAACATCCATGAGGGTAATGACTAACACCATGCAGCTTTCTGATACTCCTTTTTTTGTGTTCACTCCTTCACACTTCTCTCTTTGATCTTTCCCCCTCTTCTCACTAATCCCTACCCTACTCCTTGCCCTTCCCTTTGATCTCTCCTACCAGCTTTACTCTTTGTCCTTTGTTTCATTTGTAAGGATTTACGGATTTAGTCGGAGGTGAAGAGTCCAAAGGGGGAACCTCTGCTCGGACAATTCTTAAGTCAAGCAGGTTACGGGGACGCCTGAAAGCCCAAACAGGCGATTTTGGAATGGCATCGGCCAGACGATCTGAAGTTTGGAGAATATGGTGGTTTTCCTTATTTATCTTCCTGAGAGGAGGAAGAGAAGGGTGGTAGGAAGTAACTATAAGGGAACCTTGGGATTGTCCTTGGGACCTGGTGGCTTTTGTTTGAGTGTCGAACTTCTGGGAATTGAATGGATTGTAGCAATGGAATTCTTCATTTGGCGAGAACTATATCCTCTAGCAACCAAGTTACTGGCCAATACTCGTGTAGCCATACGAAGGTCAGACTCATCGGAACATAATTATGCGCCTCAATCTGAGGGCCTGGCTGTAAGCTATACCAGTCTTACAGTGCCTGGGGTGACAACTGGAGGCATGGAGATGTGAGTGTCGGTGGGCTTAGAATACAAGTCAGTATACACAACTGTAGTAAGTGTGTTGAGGTCTTTCCGCACGGTGACATCCTCGAAGTGGGTCTGCTGGAGAGAGTCCCTCGGTGCTCCCATTTGAATTTGATAGTGCTGTGGTAGGAATTGATGTGGTCAAAGAAGGCATTCAAGCTGCTACCGTCCGTAGTCCAAATGAAGAAAACGTCATCTATCTATCTCCACCAAATCCAAGGACGCCATGGAGCCTCACTGAGCATGCGTTCCTCAAGGTCACCCATGAAGAGGCAAGCAAAGGAATGAGCCATGCGCGTGCTCATGGAAGTGCCATGCACTTGGAGATAGTGCTTGCCAAGAAAGGAGAATTTGTTCTTGGCCAGCACTATATATACCTCATGAGGGTGGTTATGTCAGAGATGGGTGGAGAAGACTGTTTTCATTTGGCCAGGGCCGAGGAGCAAGCTTGAATGCCTTCTTCCTGGGGATGTTAGTGTATAGAGAGGAAACGTCAATAGTACCAATTATGGCAGTGGTCGGAATTTGATCCTTGACACTTTTCAACTTTTGCAGAAAGTCGGGAGTGTCATGGACGTGGGAGGGGATTTGGGAAAACCAATGGTCTGAGAAAAGAGTCGATGAAAAGAGATATGTGTTCCGTAGGTGAACCATTGCCAGAGATGATGGGTCTGCCTGGGTTGTTGGCCTTGTGAATTTTCGGGAGAAGGTAGAATCGGGCAGATCTACAATTGATGGGTGATAGAAATTTGTGAGGTTTATTGCTCAATTGATCACGTGATCGCATGTCATCCAAAACTTCCTGAATTTGCTCTGAAAATGTGCCAGTGGGTTTAGAGTCCAGACATTAGTGCTGGGGATTGTTTAGTTAGCGATTGGCTTCATCAATGTATTTTTGGCGATCCATGATTACTACGGTTGACCCTTCATCTGCTGGCTTGATGACGTCACCGCGGGAACGTAGAGTGTTGAGAGCAAGACGTTCTTCCCTGGAAGATTGTAATGGGGTATACGGGTAAGATGAGAGGAGCTGGTTGCAAACTTGAGAACTGACTGCTTGCACATATATACGTTTCAAGGGCGAGGGGGGGCCCAGGTGCTTATTACTAGGAAAGGTTCTTCTTTACGGGAGCCAGAAAAGGCCCAGAATCAAAGAAGAACTCAGTCAGAAGAAGTCTGCGGTAATACCGTAATACCGAGAATGTACGTGTTACCGCGAGATTCCTGACTTCCTGGCTCCTTGGATAGGAGGTAAAGCATGGAGCGGCCAACGTTTTCGTTAAAATGTTTTATATCGCGCCGATTGAAGCAGTTTAAACTATTAGAAAAGTCATTTAGGAATAACATTTTAAAATACAATGTGTAAAGTACGTGATTTTGCACGTTTTACAGACAAAAATAGTTGAAATATTGTTTTCGTTTTCACGTTTGAAACCGTAGAACCTATGCAACAAGAGGTGATAGTCGTGTTCCCAGACAAGCGAACTTGTTACCTTAAACTTGTAAATGTATGTATACATACGTGTACTGGCTAACGTCGCACGTTGATCGTGTTTTGATTTTGTATTATTTTGTTAACATGTACGGTATCCACATGAACAGTACAATACAAGGCGCTTTTCTTGCCCGAATACGAACCACACCAACTTCGGCGCGATACAAGTAGTAATGCTCACGTCGCGTACCACAGTCGGGCCGTATTCGCAATACTGTACTTACAACCGGAAGATGATGGTCGGGTCATATTTATTTATTTTCTCTGCCGTATTCTATTTTTTTGGTAGGTTTGTTTGCTCATTCTTATAATTTTAATATACTTAATCCATAAACCTGGGTTTTTAGTTGGAAAGAGGCTTTCTTCATTTTGTAATAATGCAATCAAAATCGGGCACGCGTTAATCTCCTATAGCAGGCGGTGCGGAGGTGCCCGGAAGTGTACGGTGACCTTTTTCACCGCGAGACTTACACGGTTTATACTAAGCGAGATCTTGACTGAGCGTTATTTGGTCAACTTTGGGGGGAGTTGGACAAAAGTTCAAAATATTACTAATTACTATATTATAATACGTATTTTCAAAAAAAATATCAGCCCGGCCGGTGTTAAGCATTTCATATTCATCATCGTTATACATTTATTAATATTCGAATACTGCACTCGATTCGATTTGCGGAATAATGCCTGAATCATACAGTACATGTACTTGGTGTCACGGAACTCGTAGGCCTAGCTCAAAGGAGAAGAAGACCTGCAAGCATTACAGTTCTACAGTGTACATATGTACTATGTCATGTGTACCGTGACAAGCAATGCAATAGTCGTTTAGTGACCACGGGAAATTAAATAACTCTAATAGGAGTGTATAGTAATACGGTCAACAAAAATAGTTCAGGAGGATGTTTGGGACGAAAACTCATTTAAAGATTCGTAAACAACAAGAAGCAAGGTGGCATGACGTAGCTGAAGCTTATGGTAGGATTATTCCGACGCATCTGGCATTTTGGACATTCTATTTCCGCATCGACCACGGTAGTACCATGGTAGTACTGACCACAATGACAGTTGATATCCCGGCTTATCTGGAAAGTTCAATTTCAGGAGAATTTCCATCTCCGGGCACAAAGTGTGGTCACCTGACGCATGGCATGCATGAATATCAATACATATTTATTTATTTTATTTTATTAACTTTTTTTGGGGGGGGGGAATTAGCCAAAAAGGTTCGCATTAGACGGTGGAAAGAGGCTAAAATATGCGAAAGTCGGGAGTGTCATGGACGTATGAGGGGATTTGGGGAACCAATGGTCTGAGAAAAAAGAGTCAATGAAAAGAGATATGTGTTCCGTAGGTGAACCATTGCCAGAGATGATGGGTCTGCCTGGGTTGATGGCCTTGTGAATTTTCGGGAGAAGGTAGAATCGGGCAGATCTACAATTGATCTGTGATAGAAATTTGTGAGCTTTCTTGCTCAATTGATCACGTGATCGCATGTCATCCAAAACTTCCTGAATTTGCTCTGAAAATGTGCCAGTGGGTTTAGAGTCCAGACATTAGTGCTGGGGATTGTTTAGTTGGCGATTGGCTTCATCAATGTATTTTTGGCGATCCATGATTACTACGGTTGACCCTTCATCTGCTGGCTTGATAATGACGTCACCGCGGGAACGTAGAGTGTTGAGAGCAAGACGTTCTTCCCTGGAAGATTGTAATGGGGTATACGGGTAAGATGAGAGGAGTTGCAAACTTGAGAACTGACTGCTTGCACATATATACGTTTCAAGGGCTGGAACACGGTTCTTGAGGGGGGAGGGGACCCAGGTGCTTATTACTAGGAAAGGTTCTTCTTTACGGGAGCCAGAAAAGGCCCAGAATCAAAGAAGAACTCAGTCAGAAGAAGTGTTCGGTAATACCGTAATACCGAGAATGTACGTGTTACCGCGAGATTCCTGACTTCCTGGCTCCTTGGATAGGAGGTAAAGCGTGGAGCGGCGAACGTTTTCGTTAAAATGTTTTGTATCGCGCCGATTGAAGCAGTTTAAACTATTAGAATAGTCATTTAGGAATAACATTTTTAAATACAATGTGTAAAGTACGTGATTTTGCACGTTTTACAGACAAAAAAAGTTGAAATATTGTTTTCGTTTTCACGTTTGAAACCGTAGAACCTATGCAACAAGAGGTGATAGTCGTGTTCCCAGACAAGCGAACTTGTAAGTTGTTACCTTAAACTTGTAAATGTATGTACATACGTGTACTGGCTAACGTCGCACGTTACGTTGATCGTGTTTTGATTTTGTATTATTTTGTTAACATGTACGGTATCCACATGAACAGTACAATACAAGGCGCTTTTCTTGCCCGAATACGAACCACACCAACTTCGGCGCGATACAAGTAGTAATGCTCACGTCGCGTACCACAGTCGGGCCGTATTCGCAATACTGTACTTACAACCGGAAGATGATGGTCGGGTTTATTTATTTATTTTCTCTGCTGTATTCTAATTTTTTGGTAGGTTTGTTTGCTCATTCTTATAATTTTAATATACTTAATCCATAAACCTAGGTTTTTAGTTGGAAAGAGGCTTTCTTCATTTTGTAATAATGCATTCAAAATTGGGCACGCGTTAATCTCCTATAGCAGGCGGTGCGGAGGTGCCCGGAAGTGTACGGTGACCCTTTTCACCGCGAGACTTACACGGTTTATACTGAGATAAGTGAGATCTTGACTGAGCGTTATTTGGTCAACTTTGGGGGGAGTTGGACAGAAGTTCAAAATATTACTAATTACTATATTATAATACGTATTTTCAAAAATAAATATCAGCCCGGCCGGTGTTAAGCATTTCATATTCTTCATCGTTATACATTTATTAATATTCGAATACTGCACTCGATTCGATTTGCGGAATAATGCCTGAATCATACAGTACATGTACTTGGTGTCACGGAACTCGTAGGCCTAGCTCAAAGGAGAAGAAGACCTGCAAGCATTACAGTTCTACAGTGTACATATGTACTATGTCATGTGTACCGTGACAAGCAATGCAATAGTCGTTTAGTGACCACGGGGAATTAAATAACTCTAATAGGAGTGTATAGTAATACGGTCAACAAAAATAGTTCAGGAGGATGTTTGGGACGAAAACTCATTTAAAGATTCGTAAACAACAAGAAGCAAGGTGGCATGACGTAGCTGAAACTTATGGTAGGATTATTCCGACGCATCTGGCATTTTGGACATTCTATTTCCGCATCGACCACGGTAGTACCATGGTAGTACTGACCACAATGACAGTTGATATCCCGGCTTATCTGGAAAGTTAAATTTCAGGAGAATTTCCATCTCCGGGCACAAAGTGTGGTCACCTGACGCATGGCATGCATGAATATCAATACATATTTATTTATTTTATTTTATTAACTTTTTTTTGGGGGGGGGAATTAGCCAAAAAGGTTCGCATTAGACGGTGGAAAGAGGCTAAAATATGAATATATGAATAATTGTAAATTTTGCCAGAGTTTGTTCCTAATTTGCACAGTTGCTGAATTGCACTATAATCACTAAATATAAAACGTATCAAAAATATCAGAAATATTAGAAAAATATAATATTATAAAATACAATGTAATAAAATATAATATTGTATAATGGTTTTAATCATTATAATTATAATTATACAAAAACATTATTATTATTGCTTACTAAGTGAAATTAAGCTATACAAAACATTAATAGCAATATAAACTTAACCATACTGTATATATCCGCTGTAGCCATGGGCGTATTTCATTCGGGAAAATAATGTTAGGGTTGATTAGCATATATATCAATTGCATTAAATTGCATTAAATAATAAATAGCATAAAATATACCACATCAGCATTAAACATATGACAACTCGACTGGGACGGAAAATCACTACTGAGAACTTACACATTACTTCAATACTGTCAAACAAAAGAGGAAAAACTTACTGGGAACTTTAAACAAATTAAAATAATATTTTTTTTTTCTTCAATAACTGGAATTGATCAACAGCTGGAATTGATTGTTTTTCTCCCGCGGGACACATATTTTTGGTAGAAATTAGTTTGTGTTCACCGGAATGACATTCCCGTGGCGGGAGCAGTGCCCGCAAGGATCGGTGATGGGGCTCCCCCCGAACAAAGCGGTCAAATACGTCCCGGAGAAGTCAAACGATAACAAGCCGACTGCACCGGCTCCTGCAATTGCAAAGTCACAGCTGATTGTTGGTTTCCCGGGCTCCGCCATTCAACCTGAATAGCGGTTACTTTTTCCTGCTCTGTTGTCTGTGCGATTATATCAATGATAGAATTGGACCGAACAAAATATTGTTCAAGCGGTAATGATATTATATATTGCCCTTGAACCAGGATTCGGAAGCAATTAGAGAAAAAGAAAATGATTGCTCTGAGTCACGTAGGTTACGCTCAACACAGATCCGGGACACGTCGAGTCGGTGTTCCACGCGCGGGTTTCCAACTGCATATTATTTTATAATATGCATGTTGGAATAAAATGCCGTACGTCAAATGCGTTCACGGCTCCTTAGCATAAATTAACTTCGGGACCCATTGACCTCCCGCAGTCGGGAGATTAACTCATGAATATTCAGTTGTGACGTACGGCATTTCACTTGGCCGCCTTTAAGGTCTACCTGTTGGATGGGGGGTCGGAACCAGCAAGGGCCGTGTGGAGTACATGTATGTGGCCGTTTTCGAAATGAAGGCTTAGCCTAGGGTTCAGGCTTCGTCTCCGTCAGACAAAACCTGAAAATTCAGGTTGTCGAATTTAAAGGTTTATTGACTTGATAGCAAGGTAAAGGGTATTCCCCAAGAAACTGGGGCCAAACGCTTGTTTTTAGATGCCTGTGATAAGAGAAAGAGTAAGATAAATTATGACCAAAGCCTAAGCCCAAGCCTATGCCTTCATTTCGAAAACGGTTTTAGTACAGCCTCCTCCCTTGCAGAACGGGGTTGACAACCGGACCGCAGTACGCAGCAGCCACTGCCGCCCCGCGTATATACAGTCGATCGGTCGTGCTGGCTCATCCCCGCGGGTCCTAGTAGAAATCGACGAATGGGCTCACTCTGTCATCAAGCCTTGCCACGGCTGGGCCCATTCCGTCGACGACGGGCCACAGCTGATCCGTCGAGTTTCCATCGGGAGTGGCGATCTGCATTGAAGAGGCAGGAGGTTTCCATGGGGGTTTAACATTGTAAACATGCATGCATGCATGCGGGTCATTGGTCTTATTCCAACCTTGTGTCCATGCACTGACCATGGGATCGAAATGAAAGAGAAAACTGTAAGAACTGCAGCCAAAACCGATTTCCCCCAACCTGTGATTCGATAAGGATTTTTGAGAGTTTGTGGTGGATTTTGACCGACACAGTGCAACAGTTGGATTATTACTGCATTACAACTACAAAATGCTAACCAGTTGAGATTTTGACCGACGTCTGCAGTAGGTTATAATAATTATTTGTTAAAAAAAACAGGCCAGAATGCCGTCCAATTGAAAGTTCTGTACTCAGGTCTAAGATTATTCGAAGTGCAGTCTGCATATTTTATTCTGACTGTATTTTTAACAGCATCCTAAAAGTAAAATGCTCTCATTGTATTTCAGTTACATTGGAGCTACATTCGGGAGCTGATACTCCGCGCCTGGATCTTCATGATTGCTGCTGTTTTTATAATAAGTATGACCGGGCCTCGAATAGCTTTTGCCCTTCGGTAGTCAAAGCAAATACTGCAACCATGCTACAACAAACGAGGAAATATACAGTGCTCTGCGAGATGTCACAGCACTCCGCGTACTGCATCCGCCCTGGAAACCCACGCAATACCACGATTGTATACATAACCAATTCAGGAAGGCACAGGAGACGGAAGATCGTGAGAAATTTCGTTCCACGAAAAAGAAAAAAGAAGCGCTCGGCCGGATAACTATAGAAATAATTATGATGGAAAGAGGGAACACCCACAGGAAGTGGTTTCTGGAATGAGGAAGCAGGGATATTCCTGAGTAAAAAATAGCCAACTGATGACGGCGATTAGACTTTGACCACAAATGGCTTTGATCAACTGCCTTTTTACTCGACACCAGGCTATCAATAGATTTCTATAGCTCGATCAATCACTCTCCAACAAGTTCAGGAAGGGGCATTCTTCATAAAGAGCCTCCTGTTTAAAAAAAAATTGCTTCCCGGGGAAGTCCCTATATACCTGGACCGACTGATGACGTGACTGTTGCTACTGGGCAATTGTAATTAATGTTCAAAGACAAGATATCACGCCCTTTTCTTCAGTTTTTTATAGGTTTTTACCACAGAGGTGAAATATATAGATATATATATAGATCTCTGGAGATAATATGGCAGTTAATGTTTGTATGTATCTGACTGGCGCCCCCACCCCCAGCAAAGATAGTGGACTGGTTGTGAAGGCCTCCACCGAAGGGCTGGATAGCTCAGGTGGTAAGAGAGCTGGTATGTTCAATCAGAGGCCCCAATTCAAATCGCGGTCCAGACGAGATCCCTCTGCGGTTTTCGTAAAGTGAATTACTGTAGTCATGCTGAGTAATTGTATATCAAAGGCAAAGTGACAGGGACACTGTTTTTCAGAAAAGTAAATCAGTAAGCAGTTTGAATTTTTTTTGCATTATTATCAACTTCAAAACTGCAGTCACGAACCTTTATTTGGATTTATGTTTTATACTTTGAAATGTTCGGAAGAAATTTATCTGAATTGGACCCACAACTGATTATTTTTTATTATCATTAATATTATCATTATTTTTTTGGGGGAGTGGAGAAAATTCAACGACAATTATAGACCAAATGCAACGCTAAACTCTGCCCCCCTTCCTCTCAATACAATCCAGGGACGAGACCCCCTACTCACCGTGAGCTGGGCAGAGCAGAGCAGGCTCCGGTCAAATTGCACAGGGGGCACGGTGGCGGTAGCGTAGGACGAGGAGAAGGACGAGGAGTAGGACGAGCTATAGCCCGCGGTCGGGTCATCGCAGTTTTCAAGCAGCGACATCTGTGGTAAAGAGAGAATAGAGAGTGAGGAATAGAGTCTGTATCCATGCAAAGTTCAAGCATGAGGCATGCAGGCCTGAGCTCTATCGGATTCGGAACGGATATCGTCATCTGTAACGTGTCTATATCCAATCGGTATAATTATTATACCCAAGCGACTCTTGGTATTTCTATTGGCAATGACCGCCAAAACGCACCAGCAACTGACGCCAGTAGCCGCCATGTTAGCACTCGCATGCGTCTGATGTAGCCTGGTGTATGCCATTTACGGGCCTGGCACACCAGCGGCGGAACGATTTTCAGAGTGGGGGGGGGGGGACAGATGTGAGACCATACATCTACCAATTTAGCGAAGTCACGTGATCACGTCGCCCACCGTGACGCATACCGTAGACCGCCCCCTCTTCCGGCCTCCAAGGTTGGACCTTTTTGTTTTCAGTTTTTAAGATGAATCCCCAATTAAAGCCACTTGTTTTTATATTACCGTGCATGGGATTTTTTCGGAGTAAGTGAATAAAAAGTCGGGGCCTTGCAAAAAAAAAACCACTCAATTTACGACGTAAACATTTTCAACGTGGTCACCAGACGAAACAGCCGAGACATCAAAAAAGCAACTTGTAAACACGGGAAACATGACATGATTGCATCAGTTATAATCGCACGTGCATTTGTAGTCTTGGGCCAAGACGTTTGTGAACATATAGCAAGAGGGCACGTGACCGAGCATTGCCTAGATGGTTTAGACTACATACCACCGCCGTTCAAGGTTCGTATAATGCGGCATCCATTCATGGAACAGTCCCCCACGTTAGTCGTGTTCTAACGCAATCTTGATTCAATAGGGGTCGAGGGCGTATACATACGTCAGGGTTCTAGCCAGGATCTTGGAGAAAGTGTGGGCCTTTTAGCTCAAAGAGTCCACTTCGCAAAATGCGAAGGCCTTAACGGCGTGAGTTTTTTTGGACGTAAGATGCTCTCAGGTGCATTTTAAAGTTTCAATTCAAATCCAAAGTTTTTCCATTAAGCCTATTAAAATAAAACCTTTGTTCAAGTCTCGGAATACAAAATCAGGAACAGGATCGAAGCGCAAATACTGGAAAGACGTCACCGTTTACAATGCACGTGCGGCATGCCTTCTTGATCCTTCCTCAATGGTACCCGGCGATCCTACTACCGTCACGTCTCAGCTATAGGACATACAGGGCGTACACACACATACTGTATACCAGCCTACCTCTGGCGTACCGGGTGGCAATAAGACCGCTGGATTACCGACTTGATTTCAAGTCTACTAGATGGTCGGTCATGCGCATGATAAACAGAACTACATTCTAAATTTTCGTTCGTAGCCAATAATATTTATGAAGTTAGATTATTTTTCTGCTTTTCTTACCAATTACCAATCTTACCTAGCAAAGATTCCTTGTTGATTTTTTTTTAAGGACCTGCCAAGAGTGGGGAGCCACTGTCCCCCTGACCCCCCCCCCCCATCCAGTTCCAACGCCGGTGGTCTGAGTGCGGATGGGGCTGCTGCGATGCGCCACATACATTCAGTTCATAGATAGGTCGTGTCCGAAACGGAGCTACAGCTAGGTCTAGGTCTTCTCCCTATTGGAAATACACGGAGATGCGAAGACACTAGCCCTAGCCGTAGCTTTGGGAGCCCGTTTCGGACACGACCATATTCAGCGGTGAAACTAATCGCCCTCTTATATCCCTGCGCGGCGCGTGTGCAAGCTTAGCGTCCCATGGTGAACCGGGGTGAAACATCTACGAAAAACACATTATTTCAAAAGGCACCGAGAAAATAGAAGGGTTTACCTGCTCTCGAAGGCGCCTGACCGCCGCGTTGACAAACTCCCGCAGACAGTTGGCAGTGTCAGCCACTTCATGGAACGAGTTATTTAGCAGGTGCTCTCTTGTGCGGTCCAGCCAAGCCTCGTAGGCCTCCAGCTCGCAAACCGAAAACCAAAGTTTGTCCAACGGCTATTGGGGACAAGGGTGAGAGATTTCTTACCGTGTCAAGCAGACAGAGAAGTGAAACAATGACTTGCACGAAAGAGTGCGTGCTTGTATGACGCTAACAGAACATTCAAACTAAACTACGCCGATATAATCTTGGACAATTAAACCCCGTGCCAAAAAAAGTGATGATCGGAAAATCAAACAAATATTAAACGAATTAATCAACCAACAAACCAACAAGCAATAAACAAGCAAGCAAGCTAAGAACCAACAACACAAACATACAAACAAACAAACCAAATGACCAACAAACAAGTAAAACAAGAAGAAGTACCAGTAACCAACCAACCAAATAAACAAAATAGTCAATCAACCATATAACCAATCAGCCGTTCAAAAAGTAGGGGCCTACCCAATAAATCGACAAACCAAGGACCGTACAAACGATCTGCTTCGATGATTAAATAAATAAATAAGTAAAAGTGATATACCAAAATGTTGCAAACTGCTTACTGACTAAAATTACCAAAAATGCAAATCTCAAAATTTAGTGGGCCTGACATTTCGATCCTAGCAGGACTTTTCTACCTCTGCCAGGATCGAAACGTCAGGCCTACTCACTTTTGAGAATAAATAACTAAATAAAAAAATGTAAAAATAATAAATTAAAAAAATAATATGCAAGGTGTGCCTTTGAGAAACGTCCTGCTAGGATCGAAACGTGAGCAGATTCCAACTTCACAATCAGTATAGTGAATGGAGAGGATTCGCGATAGTGTTATTAATATCAACAACCTTCTGGTCAAGTCTGTAACTTGGTAAATTGCGCTGGTTTTCGGCGGGCAAATGTGATTTCTTTATTATTGCAAACTGATATTACCAGAAAAGGGTAAATGAAAACCAGCAGACAGACAATCACATAGATTGAGGGATAGACGAGCGATGATTGTCTTGAGGAGTCAACCCACCTTAGCATCATCTAAGCCTGCTGGTGCTTCCACGATAAGCAGAGGGTCGGTACTATATATATCAGAGCCCTTCAGTTTTGACTGTGAAAAAAAGAGAGAAGAGATAACGTATAACAGCCAGCTCATTCCATTCCGATTGGCAATCCATTTTACTCAGAGGAGAGTTCGGGCATTCCTGAGAGGCAGACTGTTCATCGAGCACTGAGTGTTAATTCTTGGAAGATTTCACTCCCTCTTTCATTAAATGAAAAGAGTTTTCAAAAACAAAGGACGGATTAATTATTCGACTAGACCTACATTTCAGGCCTCTGGGTTTAACGATACCAACGCTCTAATACCAACTGACCAATCCTGCTGTTCAGGGAACTGTCTTTTTCAAATACATGTATAATCAACTGTCTTTGCTGAGATGGGTGACGCAGGCCCCAGTCCAGAAGCATTAAAGTCAAACGATTTCCCCAGTTTGTGTGTTAAACCATTAAACCGTTCTGTAGTGTAAGAAATAGTTTATTACTCGTGAGTAATAAACTATTTGTCGATGTTTGAGTGAAGATTTCTCTAGAAGTATAGCATCCCAGACTGTAAAATTTCAACATAAGGACTCTTTCATGACCATCTACAAACTGTGTAAATTAGAAGGAAATCTGTGGACATCGGTGTTTTCCGATCTTCCAAATGTTGTATTGGGCCTTTAATACAGTGATTGGTCTTTAATACAGTGATTGGTCTTTAAGGTGCAGCATGGTTTGGGGTGTTTTTGTTTAGGCAACTCGACAAATTTCTGCCTACTTACCGGGTAAGTCTGTCTGAGGCTATCGGTCGACCGTACGTACTCCCTTAGTCGCAGTATGTAGTCATTGTAGATTGCTTCGTGAATCCTGCAGAGGCCGGCGTCAGATGGGTTGGTGAGTGGGACCTCACGCTTGCCTATCGGTGTGCCGGAGGTCGATAGGGTGCAACCCAAGAGAACCGCCATCATCACCATCACCTTAACCAACCAATTTCGATTCTGCGACTCGGATTTCCAACACCCGGCCATCCCGCAATAATATATACTTTCTGTCTATTTATCGGCCCTTGACAAATTAGAGAATCACTTGGGAAGCAATTGTTTGCTAGCTCGCCAGAAAACGCGGAAGAGTGATTTTTTAATGACGGCAACTGTCGAGTGATAGCCCTCTTTTATACTTTTTGTGTGGATAGTTTTGGCGCAAAGTTGCCTAATCACTCTTGTTTTTTTGCAAGACTGTATAAAATGCTCATTATCAAGCCCTTTTCGCCATAAACCAGCATCCAGCTTAAGGGCCGTGCGTATATTGCGGAAACAGACAGTTCAAAGTATGAGAAAGTTCCCCCTCTGCTCACCGCAATGATTGCAATTAGGTAGGCGATGATTTCATTTGACATTCTCTCTCTCTCTTTACATCCTTGTGAGAGGGTTGGATAAGAATCCTGATACCTTTTAATCAATGAATCGAACATTATCATTGAGATCCGGGAGCACAATATTGTAACGAACTCAACTTCCAAATGCGCCACCCATTAATTGCCTCACAGTCTATAAATATTTATTTCTTTCTCCACTAAAATAGTTGGGTAAAAATGTATGGGGGAAATAGTTTGCAAAACAAGTCTTGATCTGGTTTTTATCAGGAATGTTTGGAGATTGGGGTTTATTGAGACTGACTCAACCAAACAGTTTGTCTTTCATTGACAAACAATGTTACCGGTAAAGTATTTTGGTAAACGTAGGTCAAAGTAAAATCAAATACGAAATTTTTGTATGAAATCAAATCCTTTTTTTTTTTTTTTTTTACAGTGCTCAATAACCTACGAACCGGGTTAGTTTTACAATGTAATGGATTTACCGGTTTTTATCTGAAAGTTGAAAAATCTTCTACCTTGAATTTTTGGAGCACAAGAGAGCCCTTTTTATTCTCGTTTCGGAAATACATTCTTTAAAAGATGTAAAACAACGATGTCCACAGATTTCCTTCTAATTATCACAGTTTGTAGTGGACATAATACGAGTTATCGCGTACCCACGATCGCGTACCCACGGGACATTATCCATGTCGTATACATGTACATGTACATGCGATATAAGTCTTACGTATTTACGACATCTACGTACGACTTATATCTCGTACGTACGACTCAACTCTTGTGACGTACGATATATAAGTCTGTCGTACCGGTACGCATTATACGAGTTAACTTTATTTACATTATTAACATTATTCGTTAGTCGTACGTACGAGATATAAATCATACGTGGGCCTACGACAGAGATATCGTACGATCAAGTTGGTCAGAGAGGAAATATCTTTTCGCCATGTCCCTAATACAGCCTCGTACGTAGTCTTCACAGATGTAGTATTATATAGGTGGAAATCCTCCTACGTGGTTCAGTGGACGGGATGCGTGTGGATACTCACTATACACAGACCAGTTCTAGACAAGACGGTGGCTGATTTGTTTAGCTAGTTAGCTGTTTCGGTGAGACCGAAACAGCTAACTAGCTAAACTTTCGATTTCATTTTCTCCTTATTCAGCCAAATCGTTCTGGACCCCTACTTTGGTAGTTTACTTTATCCAAGATGGTCCTAGAAGAAACGATGACGTCATCTGGTGTCGAGTTTTTAAAAAGGCATTTTTGGACCCGTACGATTTGTAGATTTTGTTCGGCTTCGTGATTTAGGAACTTTATTACAACTAATTGACATCGGACTTGGTACACTCTCAGGCAACCACTAAGATATGCTCCCACACGAAATTTGAAACGTTGACGTTATCAGGTGTCAGGTTACGTAACTTTTTCTTCCCTCATAGGTTTGTACACGTTTTTTATGTTGAGTATTTCGGCAGTTCGTTACATCATTTTGGCAGTTTATGGCATCTGATACTTAGACGACCATACAAATATTATCCTGACAGACATTTGAAATGATGACGTCATCAGGAGTCGGGTTACGTCGCTTTAAAGAGGCATTTTCCCCCTTAGGCTTTTCTTCCTTTCTATTGCAAATATACCCAAGAGTCCAAATATGAAGTAATACTTTATGAAAATTAGTCAGTCGAGTCACGTGACACGAATTTAAAGGTCCATGTTTTTCCCATAGGTTTAGTGCACGAATTTCAATGTCAAATACTGAGGCACTCATCCATTATAAAGCTGCATTATCTTAACTGATTAAACTGTTTGAAGTAGGTCAAACTTTGCTTGAGTTTACAACCGACAATGATTTTCACATCAATTCAAACCTCGCTAACATTTTCAATTGAACATTTCTAAAAACATGGCATTGATTTATGCACAGCGGAACAGCTTGTGTTTGTCCACAAACACGTTACTAGTTTAATTTCATTTGTATTTGTTCAAACTGACCCATAACGTTTCCATGATAGTGTTGCGACAACTTTTGTCCCAATCCATGCAGCAAAGAACGATTATGATTTCATGTTTGAACCTTTATCTTTTCAGATTATGTGTAAACCCGAAGTCTAGAACTAGAATTAACCCCAATTCTGATTAAAATACAGGGTCACGAATTGACAGTGGTTCAAGTAATAAAGCAAATAGGCTTAGGCTTATATACACTCGCTTACTAAAAATGAACATTAACTATTATAACCAGACTAACAAAATACGAGAATAAAAAGAAACATGAGACAAGTTTGGGGAACTATAGTGGCGCAGAAGGGACATCGCAAATCGCAAATATCTGTAAAGATATTTGCGCACATTATTTGCGACAAAATATCTTTGCAGATATTTGCGATATTTGCTATGTCCCTTCTGCGCCACCATACGGAACCCACAGACTTTTAAGGTTAAATTTACAAACGAAAAGCCGTGTGTTCCAGTCTATGCGACACAAGTCGACGAGTACGTATACAACGCACTACCGAACAATATTATTAACCTTCTCCTTGAGCGATTGTTTAGAATTCAATATCATCTGGAAGTAAAAATATTTTGCCAACCAACTAAGTGATAGGTTTGTAGTAACACCATGCAATTATTTATCTTTTGTGAGGGTGTGTGGTTCTGCAAATAACCGGAAGAACTCGACGTTTCAAACAGTATTCGAAATGAAGACTTAGGCTCGGGCTCAGGCTTCGTCTCCGTCTGACAAAACCTGAAAATCTAGGTTGTGGTTTGTTTCCGAATTTGAAGGTTTGTTGGCTTGAAAGGTACAGGGTATTCCCCAAGAAAATGGGGCCAAACGCTTGTTTTTAGATGCCTGTGATATTATAACGAGTAAGATGAATCTGACTGAATCCTAAGCCTGAGCCTAAGCCTTCAATTCGAAAACGGCCTATGTCCGTCTTCAGGAGACTCTGAGACGAACACACACTCACAAAAGAGAAATTGCATGGTGTTTCTGAAGACCTATAGCTTATTCTGTTGTATACTCTCACCACGAAAACCTTCAAATCTCAACTGACTTCAAACATCAAAAGGCAAATCGGGTTTTAAGAGTATAGAGTAATCATAAAACGAGAATGAAAGGTTTTGTGAACCCAAACAACTTGTAAGAAATACAACCGAAAGGCTGGGTGTTCTTGCATACGCGTTTATAACTATAGCACTGCCAGGCACGAAAGCGAAAATTGCTGAGCTTTTTCCTACGTACTAGACACTAGGTCGTACGTGCGAGATTCCATAAACAAAACACAAATAATTATAGCCCTAAATGATAGGCATTTAAGATAATGAATCGCACGTTCGCAGGCGGTTTTTTTATTTATTGTGACACTCCCATTCCTTATCCTGTTTATTAGCTTTTCCGCCGCTTCCAGGGAAGCGGAAAAGCTATATCTATCTGTTGTTCAGATTGTTTTAGCTTTTCCGCCGCAAAGCGGAAAAGCTATTGTTGTTGTTAAGATTTTTCTTTTATTCCTTCTTCTTCTTGTCGCCAAAATCCCATAGACTTTGTACAGGGGTTTTGTAAGAGCCACTTTGGCCATTGAACACACTTGGATTTTTTTCAAACTTTGCGAATGCATAGAGCCCATGCTGAAGTTATGCACAGTATCGTTGAAACAATCGTGACGTCACCACGTGTCACGTGACGGCGCTTTAAAGTGGCAAATTTCAAAGTCCATTTTTAGCAAAAGTACAGATTCGTTTGATTTCATCTTTGCACTACATCTAAGTTGGGAAAAGGTGTATCCAAAAATTGCCTCATTTGATCATGACGTCATCTCATGAATATTAATGAGGTCATGAACTTGTCTGATTTTCACATTCAATTGCGCATATTTGGCCAACGGAGCGAGATTTTTTTCATTTTTTCGTTAATATCTATTTGGCCTGCCCTCGATAGACCCCCTTCTTCTGCCGTCCGCCTCACACCCACTTCTCCTCGTCGTCTGTCCTTCCTCGAGCAGCCGTTCGGTTGGGCTCGCTTAGAAACACCATCCAAGGCCAAAATGCCATGACGCAATTGTGACGTCATCAAAATGCGTGTTTTTAAAACGCATATTTGCCAAAGGTTAATCGTCTCGAAATTTGGTGGGCATTTAGCTATTGGGCTAGACATTCTAAATCCTGAGTTTCGAAGCAATTGACCATTGTTCAGAATTATTATGATTTTTTGAATGTTATAATGAAGTCCCATACACTTTGTGCACGAAATATGCACGTGCGTTTTGGGGTAGGAATGGAGGATACGGGTTCGAAACCCAGTGACGTAAAACTCTCTTTTTTTCGTCCGTCACAAATTCAATTAAAACGACGCGAAGTGGGCCTTAACCTATTATAGAATAAACATATGTATTTTGTTCTGTTTTTCTTTGTCTGTTTTTGCTTGGGTGGTCACGTGAAAGGGCCAAACTGTCAATCACGATGCTACCTATCCAGACAGTTGCCGTGAAGTGCGCCCTCATGTGGTGCAGAAAGAAAATAAATGGCTGGTGTACCGCATAATTTTTTCGGAAGACATTTTTGCCATTGAACAAATTTTGATTTTTTTCAAACTTGGCAAATGCATAAAACCCTCGCTGAAATTTTGCGTCGTAGTCTTGAAAACGTCATGACGTCACCACGTGTCACGTGACAGTGCTTTAAAGTGGCAAATTTCAAACTCCATTTTAAGCAAAAATGCAATTTCGTTTGGTTTCAATTTTGCAGTATATCTAAGTTGGGAAAAGGTGTATCCAAAAATTGCCCTCATTTGATAGTGACGTCATCTCATGAATATTAATGAAGTCATGATATTTTGCGATTTTAACATTCAATTGAGCATATTTGGCCAACGGAGCAAGATTTTTTTCATTTTTTCGATTATATCTATTGGGGATGTAGTTTAGAAACACCCTCCGGGGCCAAAATGCCATGACGCAATCGTGACGTCATCAAAATGCGTGTTTTTATAACACATATTAGCCATTGGACAATCTTCTCGAAAGTTGTTGGGCAGTTAGCTATTGGGCAAGACATTCTAAATCCCGAGTTTGGAATTAATTAACCATTGTTCAGAATTGTTATGATTTTGTTTAGATTATAATGTAGTCCCATACACTTTGTGCACAAAATATGCAGGTGCGTTTTGGGTTAGGAATTGAGGTTATGGGTTCGAATCCCGTTGATGTCAATTTTTTTTTCATAATTGTTTAATTTTTTTAAAGAGAACCAGATGCGGAAAAGCGTTATGTTCTGTTTGCCAACAGACAAAAATCTCTAGTTTTTCCTTCTTCTTCTTCTCCCCCAAAGCCCATAGACAATGCACACGGGTTTTGTAAGCACGACTTTAGTCATTGAACAGACTTGGATTTTTTCAAACGTGGCAAATGCATAAAGCCCATGCTGAAATTGATCCTAAACACCTTGATATCATCATGACGTCATCACGTGTCACGTGACCTTGCTTTAAAGGGGCAAATTTCAAAATCCATTAAAAGCAAAAGTACAAGTTCGTTTGGTTTCACAATGCACTGTATCTAAGTTGGGAAAAGGTGTATCCAAAAATTGCCATCAATTGACCGTGACGTCATCTCATGAATATTTATAAGGTCATGAACTTTTCAGATTTTCACATTGAAATGAGTATATTTGGCCAACGGAGCGAGATTTTTTTCATTTTTTCGTTAATATCTATTGGGGACATGGTTTAGAAACACCTTCCGGAGCCAAAATGTCGTTACGCAATCATGACGTCATCAAAATGCGTGATATTAAAACACATATAAGGCATTGGCTGATCATCTCGAAATTTGGTATGTAGTTAGCTATCGTGCTAGACATTCCAAATCTAAAGTTTGGAACCGAAGGACCATTGTTTATAATTTTTATGAATTTTTGAATACCACACTCGAGTCCCATAGGCTTTGTGCACAAAATATGTACATGCGTTTTGGAGTAGGAATGGGGCTATTCTATGACTTGTTAAAAACAGAAGCGGAAAAGCTCTATGCTCTGTTTCACAACAGACATATATTTCTCGTTTATGTATGTATTTATGTTTTGTTTAACCTCAAAGCTTTAGAAATTATGTATTCCTTGAAACCACAATAATGTTCCAATATCCCCCTTTTTAGGAGAGCATTAAAAGGGCGCACAGCGATTTTTTCCGTACCACATGATTATTCGCTATATGGGCCCATATGTTTGTGCACCAACAAATTACGGGGTGGGGGTCAGGGGGAGGGTAGGGGACTATACCAGTTGAAGTTAAAGCTAGGGATGGGCTCTCTGCACAGCTAATAAAGGCTTTCTGCACAGCGAATACAACGTACGTGAACAATCTGAGTGACCTGAGACTCAATTTTTCATACTTTGTTTGTGCGCAAACAAAATGATTGGCCCATAGCCTATCGGTGGTTTTAAAGGGACATAATAGGGAACAAATAAAGCAAACCATTTTTATTGAGGGAACAACGAAATTTTGTTGAGGGAACAACCAATTTTGTTGAGGGAACAACCAAATATTTTTGAGGGAACAACCAAATTTTGTTGAGGGAACAACCAAATTTTGTTAAGGGAACAACCAAATTTTGTTGAGGGAACAACCAAATTTTATTGAGGGAACAACCACATTTTGTTAAGAGGAAAACATTAAATTTGGTTGAGGAGACCAAAATAGAATTGGGAGTAGATACATATAATTAAATAGGCCTACTGTACATATACATATATATATATATATATATATATATATATATATATATAACTTTATTGAAGACAATGCAGAGAGATTGACAGCAGTCATGGCCGAAAGAGAAGCCCTTGTAAAAGCTTACTTTGAAATGGGACTAAAATACTTAGAAATTACATTTGCTTTGGCCCAATATCATCACATTGTGGTAAGTGAGAGACACTTCAAACGCATTTTAAGGGGCATGTGCCTTTTTAGACGTAAATGCTACAGCGATATCGAAGACGTCATCAACTTCATTGAGTGACAGTTGCGAGCATCTGATTTTGTAGACCAAATTCAACCATCCATCTAGTCGATACTTTGCATCCAAGGCTGGCCACATATAGTTCGACCTGCATTGTGTAAGCCGACTGCATTCCTGGAGAGAAATCCTGGTTTGGATACTAACATGCAGAAGGAAAATCCAGGGAAACTTGACATCAATAAAACCAAAAAATGCCGTCGGAAGAAACAATAGGCCTAAACGGTAGGCTTTCTAGATGATGAGTCGAACGGAGGCGGTTTTAAATTGTGACACGCCCGTTCCTTATCCTGTTTATTTTTGTAGTTTTGCTTTAACCTCAAAGCGTTAGAAAATTATGTATTCCTCGAAAACACGACAGTACATGCCAAGGTCACTGACTGGTGGTTTTCCTTGTTTTCCTACCGACGGTGTCTATGCCAACAATAAAGGGAGAACATCATCTGCATGGACCCAATTTCATAGAGCCGCTTAATTAAGCGTGAAAATCTGTTGATCAAAAAGAGTCTTCCTCGTGTAAGCAGGATTGTAAACTGCACTGCGATGTGATGTCCATTGCTTTTGACTTGTTTTCCACTCTTCTTTACTTATGCATGAAACAAAAGTGAAGTTTGGGTAGGCCAGGTGATCCTGTGCCTCATGAGTTTTTGCGCTGCAGCACATTTTGAAGCTTAAGCGGCTCTATGAAATTGGCCCCTGATCGGGCCTAGACAATTAAAAGTGCCGTGGCGCAAGTCAAAAGCTTTAAACTACTAGCTATAGGCCTAGCTGTCGTATGTCTTGACGTTTGGATCCTAACATGACCTTTCTCAGAGGCAGAAAGGTCCATTTAGGATCCAAACGTCAGGCCCTCCTTATTTTTGATATTCGCGTTTTGGACATTTAATCAGTGTAAGCAGTTTGGATATTACTGCCATATATCTTCAGGGATCATGACCTCTTTTTTCAACACTGGTCAAAAGTTCCCTGTCAGTTTTATTTTATTTACTCGATCGACTTAAATCGCAAAAGCTAGCTTCAGTTTGTATGTGATTCTCGAACTGCTGTAGTCGGGTTTACAACAATAATATTGCGGTGGTTGATTGCATCTGAATGAAAAACGGGGGGCGTAATCACTGGAGACATACGGCCTTATGTGTGAATGCGTATGATTGGCGCCCCACCCCGGCGAAGATTATAGTTGACATTTCAGATGTCAGCCATCTAAGGGCTAGATGGATCAGATTAAGAGCGCTGGCACGCAAAAACCGAGGTCATTGGTTCAAGTCCCGGTCCAGTCAAAGTTTCCTTTGCCATTTCATTAGTTTGCGCTTGGTATTTTAGTCAAATAAAAGTGACTGAGAACTTTTGGACAAATTTGATATTCGTTTTTACTTTCTAATTTCAGTTAGATAGATCCTCGAAAATAAAGAGAGGGGAGAGAGGGGAGAGAGATTCAGTGATAAAAGTCTCTTTCTGAGTTGTCACTCAACAGTCACAAACAAACTGTAGAGGGCGGTGTTCTAAAGTGGGCAAACTGCAGGAAACAATTATAAGAAAATAATATAATCACAAAAAAAATGATTAGCGATACAGCTCTTTGACTGTTTTGGACGCCACCGGCCTCCCTGTTATCGTGGTGGTTGTCGTGGTGATTGTCGTGGTGGTTGTCGTGGTGGTTGTCGTGGCCGTCCGCCGTTGTCGTTGTTGTCGTTAAAGGGGGTGTCTCGTGGTGATTGCTAGGATCCTAATGAAGCTGGCATCAATAGCCTTATGAGGACACGCTGTAGACCCCACATTGTATCCACTGTGTTATCAGTAAACAATCAGATAAGAAAGTCCCCTGAGGTACAGTTTTGCTTCTGCCAGCCACTGGTGCGTATGTGGTTACCATGTGTAGGGTTTGGGGCTAGTGTCCCTAACGTAAGAGAGAGAAGTACATGTACATGTACATGTACATGTACATGTACAGTATACATGTACATGTACATGTACATGTACAGTACATGTAAGTTCCAAGACATGCAAGTCAGTGAGCTCACTGCATGGACTGAATCATGGAGGAATCTCTTCTTATTCTTCCATGATTGAATCAAACAACATCAATGCAATCTCACATGATATGAAATTCAACACACTGCCTTGATAACATCCCTATTTCTGTAGCAGTATTTCTGAGCAATGGATGCATATACTCAATGGGTCATGAATAAAAAAAATAGCAAACGTATAGTATAAGTTCAAGCATCTACTAGGACTACTAGTACTAGTACTACCATGGAGGAATGGTACTACCAAGTAAAATAATTACTTAGAACAAGTACATGTAGGCCTAAATGCTTGAATTTGTATGAATGAAATGTTCCTTTTGGTGAGAATGGTACTGGTAGCAAATTGCATGTGCACGATCCTAATTGTTTTTAACTGTACGGCTTTTATTGTATGTTAGTATACACACCGAGCAGCCTAGTGCCAGTGGAGTGGTGCATATTTCAACATGGCGGATGTGTGATTTCGATCCAGAAAACCTGAGTAATGAAGAACATTTCTCCACGACTGTATAATGCAAGCAAAGTATTTGAATTATGCACACTCCCTCCTATAAGTATAAGGAGCATTTACAACTTTTCCCTCTGAATAGCATTCACGAAGCCTACGATACGCGTACGACGCAGGTAACTATAAGCCAGGACTTGGCTAGATGCATGCATGCAACCGTGAGTAAAGCTAACATAAACAAAAACGATCTGCATTCCAATCTACATGCAGATAAGACTGGTTCGCTGTCTACGTCTGTACGAGGGAAAAAGTGAACAAAAAAGTGATCACTATCACTACAGGTTCATTTGAAACATTGCAATTGTAAATAATATCAATGCAAAACTGTTGTTTGCAGTGTAAATTAATCGTACTGTCGCAGTACCGAGTCTACTTTGTGTTTGCTTATAACACAACAAAACAGTTGCTAGATTTATTTGTATCGGCCTATAGTTTATTTTTCAATAAGGGATTGAAGAAAATGTAATATTTGTATAAATTAAAATTATGGCGGTCACGTGCGTCTCTAGCTCTGCGTGCTTCTCTGTTGCCATACTCAATAATGTGTATGATTGGTAGTTTGTTTTTAGTCACAGTAAGGATAAGACTAGTTAGACCATGGAGGAAGAAGGGGGAGATGCTTAGACACGGAGGAATACCTACATGGTTAGACCATGGTTAGACCATGCAGGTACCTCCATTGTTAGACCATGGCGGTAGAGGCCTCCATGGTTAGACCTACTGATAATGCAGACGACGCGTGTCGTTCGCACATTCGCATCATCTGCATATTTTTTTATAAAAATTATGTTCGCAGCGTTCGCAGCCAAAAAAATCCGTAGTCTGATACCCTATGATGTGAAAACAGAATACACGTAATGATTAGCGAAGTCTGGGTAGCCCTCAGCACTTGTTAGGGAAGTTGCTGCACGATTTCAACATTTCAACCACTGTACCGTTTCTCTTAACTGCTGCTCGATTGAAACCGACAAATATGTCTATAAGTTTTTTAAAATACAAGGATGATCTCCTGAAGGCCTGGAAAGATGTATCGAATGAAAATTCGTCCACTGACTGGTATGTTTTCTCTTGTGCATTTCCTGATTCACTGGGCAAAAGGACTGTGTGTACATTGTACATGGGACCTAGCCTACCCTGGGATTGCGCGCACGGTTGACGTGTTCGTGTGTCAAGACAATTCATTTCCGGGTTTTAGACAGGGCGAGATCTGCAAAGTGCAAGCCACTAATCCGGATAGAGATAGTTTCTTAGAAGTTATATTATTGCTTTTGATATGAAATGGGTCATTAATTCCTTGATTTTGTTAGAATTACTAATAAAGTAATAATACTATTACTAAGTAATATCGTGGGAACCCCCGTTTTCGACGGTACACGTTTTCGACGCTTAGCCTTCTATTCTAACTCACATCGCACAATGAAAACAACTCCGTATAACGATCTCAGACTTCGTATCTTACAGTTGGTTTCCTGTTCTTGTCCGTCACCGAAAATATGGAAAGTTACTCAAGTAGGCCAAACTCGTGTGATTCAAAAAGTTGCTCTTTTCGGGTCTATTTTCCTACGCAGTGCCTGTTGTTACGGCAGTCGTCCGTGTGGTTCCATGACTTCACAGTATTTGTCAGGATGTTTAGCTGTTGGAACCAGACTATCAGCTAATAGACTTGTTCAACCAGCCTGCAATGCTGACGAAATACAATCAAGTCAGGGAACCACACGGACGACTGCCGTAACAACAGCCCGGCACTGCGATTTTTCTAGGTACAAAATTGGCAGTTGCTTCGAAGCACCAGTTTTCTTTATTGTTGGTCCTAAACAAAATGTGAGTGTACCATAATAAACCCCAACATCCGTAGACAAAAAAAAAATCACGCAACTTGAGGCAGTCCGTTCTGGGTAAAAACTATGGAGGCTCCTATTATTATTTAAAGACAAAAAGTAACATGGCCCAATAGGCTTTTATAAAAAATGGAAAAAAAAAAAGGGCAGCTAGAGAAAGTACCAAGAAGGAGAAAATGTGTCTCTGGAGTGACATTGGGAAAGGTCATAACTGAAGAAGCAGTGAGAAAGAGGATTGTGGAGTTTTTTTAAACGTCACAAAAGAAGACATCAACCAGACCCATACGTTTTAAGCATAAATTATGAATGATTTGAGGAAAGCGTTAGAAGCAGTGTCGGGGAAAAAACAACACAAAGATGAACACAAAAAACCATACAGGGAAGAATTTTACAGTGCCACACAGCATTTTGAGTTATTTTAAGAATTTATTTTGCGTTTGGCTGCACTGGGACACCTTACTTAACACCACCGACGAAAATAGGTCATGGTGCTTACTGCACGGTGCGCCGCGGACGTCAACAAAACTGGGTAATCTTACGGAAGTGACAGGCGTGATCAACCTTCTCTATGATTATTCTAATAGTCTGTGGTGTGGAGAAAGTGACTGAGACCTCTTAGTTTGATATCATACTTTTGTCCACATTGTTCAGTTTGAAGAAAAGTCCTTATATCGTCGAAAACCGGTTACTGGAGGATACAGTAATAGTATAATACTAATAGTAATACTAATAGTAATACTAATAGTAATACATGTATAGTAATACTAATTAGTAATACTCAGTAATAGTAAATTTAGTAATACATGTATTACTAATAGTAATAATATAAATTACTAATACTATTACTGTCCTAATACTACTATACTATACTACACATGTATGTAGTCTATAGTCTATAGTAATAAAGTAATAAAAATAGCCTTTAATTAATTTTGTTGAATTTCCAACACAAATGTTGAAACAAAGAATTCCTTTTGCAAATACCACCACTGTGTCTGCAAAAAGTTAGCATTTAATTTCATTTCCACGGTTTTCCTTATGACTTGGTTGACGGATTGAGCCGAAACTTACGCAGGCGTTATTTTCATGTACATGTATAGGCCTACGTTTGACAAAGTACAGACGCGATTGTTTGACCTTCGCAAATAGTGTACCCTACCTTTAAAGCCCCAACACAACATTGGTCGAGGTCAAAGAATAGCATCATTCCTTACGTTGTCTGATCCAACATATGCATGAAATAGCACACCTGTGAAAATTTTAGCTCAATCTGCCAACCGAGTCTCCAGAAAATCGTGAAAACCACTTCATTTGTTTCGCGAAAATGCAGCATTCAATGCCGTACTGTGCCGAAAAATAATTCTCGGTGAGACGCAAACAAATTATTTTAATCTTTTCTCCCAAAATACAACATTTTAGACAGAAATATTTCAGTGAGAGGTTTCTACTATAACCATCTTCAAACTGTATAAGTTTCATGTAAATCTGTGAACATTTCTGGTTTTTTTATCTTAATACCAATGTTGTGTAGGGGCTTTAAGTCAGAGGTCTTGGGTTCAGCTCCTGGTCAAGGAGCTTGACTGCAAATACACATGATTAAGACAACATCTGCTGTTTTGAAGGCTCAAACGTAAAATGTATATTTTTCTTTCATACAGGGTGGTTTTAGGCTATGAAGGAAAAAGCTATGAGCTTAAAGTAGTTGACACCGGTGGTAAGTTTTCTGTATAACAATTGCTTACAATTTAAGAAATCTATGAGCATGAGGGGAGGGTGCTGACTGATTTTCCCAAATCCTGCAGAATCCTATTGTCCTAATGCAGGAATGTGTAGGATTGAGGGCACATGGTACATGTAGTTGATGCATCAATGTAGGAATTTGCAGGATTGAGGGCATAAGGCTGTTTTGTCACTACAGTAGAAAAATGTAGGATACAGGTTACTAGGCCCATTGTGATGGATGAGGATCTTGTAGGATTGAGGCTCCATGGGTCAAACACCAAAATGAAATTTTGAAGGATTCTGTTATGTGGTTATAAAATTCTACATTATCACAAAAAAAACATTCTAACCATTAGGTTTAACATTTAAGACTGTAAGGTGCTGTAGACTGTATGAAAAGCAGTTGGTCATATTGAAGGTCATGTGTCTGAAGTTGTATGCAGCACTCTACATACAATTACAATGTATGGTAAAGGTGGTCACTGCCTCACTGGGGAGGGTCAGTGGTCTGGTGTCAGTCTGATTACATAGCACTCTGCATACAATGTCTACCCCAAAACGCACGTTCATATTTCTTGCACAAAGTGTAAGGGACTTCATTATAACATTAAAAAAATCATAATAATTTTGAACAATGGTCAACTGGTTTAAAACTCAGGACTTAGAATGTCTAGCCCAATAGCTAAATGCCCACCAAATTTCGAGAAGGTTAACCTTTGGCTAATATGTGTTTCAAAAACACGCATTTTGATGACGTCACGATTGCGTCATGGCGTTTTGGCCCTGGAAGGTGTTTCAAAACTACATCCCCAATAGATATAACCGAATAAAATGAAAAAAAACCTTGCTCCGTTGGCCAAATATGCGCAATTGAATGTGAAAATCTAAAAAGTTCATGACCTCATTAATATTCATGAGATGACATCACGATCAAATGAGGGCAATTTTTGGATACACCTTTTCCCAACTTAGATATAGTGCAAAATTGAAACCGAACGGAATTTCATTTTTGCTTTTATTTGACTTTGAAATTTGCCCCTTTAAAGCGCTGTCACGTGACATGTGGTGACGTCATGAAGTTTTCAAGACAACTGTGCATAACTTCAGCAACGGTTCTATGCATTTGCCAAGTTTGAAAAAAATCCAAGTGTGTTCAATAGCAAAATTGCCTTCCACAAAACCCCTGCACAAAGTCTATGGGATTTTGGCACAAGAAAAAAATAAAATCTTAACAAAAACAATAGCTTTTCCGCTTCGCTTCGCGACGGTAAAGCTAAAAACAAACATTGACATCAGCGGGATTCGAACCCGTAACCTCAATTTCTACCCCAAAACGCACATGCATATTTCATGCACAAAGTGTATGGGACTTCATTATAACATTCAAAAACTCATAATAATTCTGAACAATGGTCAAGTGGTTCAAAACTCAGGGCTTACATGTGTAGAATGTCTAGCCCAATAGCTAAATGCCTACTAAATTTCGAGAAGGTTAACCTTTGGCTAATACATGTATGTATTTCAAAAACACGCATGTCAAACAGAACATAACGCTTTTCCGCATCTGGCTCTCTTAAAAAAAGCCTATAAAACACTGTGCGCACCTGCTGTATACAGCTTGTACAGTAGAAGGGCATCTACCGAACACCCCTCCCCGACCCAGTCTGAGGCAATGGTACAGTCCAAGCAGTGACCCTCCTTCTCGACCTTGAGACACGCGCACACCTTCACAGACTTTAGATCTATTTAAAAAAAACATCTGGAGATAGCGTTTGGAAATCGTATTTTTAATCACCACAGGCGTTTTAAAACTACTGGCAGCATATGTAAGGTATCATCGGAAAGGAAAAATTTTACTCTTTCTTGTGGTGAAACAATTAAACACGTAACAATTTTTTATGAGTTTCTATGAATTTGTGAAAAAAAATTAGACTTTCATTTCTAATTTCCGTTATGTTTACGTCATGTCATTAAAACTTGTCATGTGCATTGTCCGAGTGTGTGGCTGTCTCCTGGCCGAATTTCAAACGATTTCCTCAAACTTCGCCACAGAGATCGTGTTAAATTACATTTTCGGACATTTTAAACCTGCCGCTAGAGGGCGCTCGAGTACTTGATGACGTCATATGTTAATGAATTACAGAGAGTGACTCAACCTTGACCTAACAACGTTAACACAAAGTTCATATCTGTCTTCAAATTTGAATAAGAGCCCTTACAATGTCACTTCCTGTTTCAACCAGAAGACGAGGTCAGATGACATTACAAAGGTCATCGATCTGTAGCGGCTGGAAACACTTCTCACATACCACAAACAGCAAGACAAGGGAGCCAACTGTTGATTTGTTATGAATTTTTGAAGGTTTTAAAGTTCAAAGTTCAAACAGCGGTCACGTGACCGTCTTTCGAACAACTCACTTCAAACCAACTTGAGGCACAAGGTTGGGTCATGTACTTTGTGTGTGTCAAGTTTGGCTGAAGAATCTTCTGTAGTTCTCTAGATACAGAGGTGAGAAGAATCGAGGAGGAAGAAGAACAAGAAGAAGAGGAAGAAGAAGTAAAAGAAGAAACTGAAAAAAAAAAATCAGAACAATCGGAATACCTTTTCCGCTACGCTGTAGCGGCGGAAAAGCCAATTCCGGTACGCTGTAGCGGCGGAAAAGCCAAAGAAGAAGATTAAGAAGAAACTGGAATAAAAAAAATCAGAACAAACGGAATACCTTTTCCGCTACGCTGTAGCGGCGGAAAAGCCAACCAAAAAAAGACAGAACAACAACAATAGCTTTTCCGCTTCGCGGCGGAAAAGCTAACAAAATCAGAACAACAATAGCTTTTCCGCTTCGCGGCGGAAAAGCTAACTAGAGATTTATGTCTGTTGGCTAACAGAACATAACGCTTTTCCGCATCTGGTTCTCTTTAAAAAAAAAAAAAAAAATTGACATCAGCTTTTCCGCTTCGCGGCGGAAAAGCTAAAAAGGAAGAAGATAAAGGAGACAAGGAATGACAAAAGAAAAAAGAAACCCTCCCAAAAAGACAGAAGAAACCTCCCCCCCCAAAAAAAAGAAAAAGAAAAAAAAAAAGGCACTTGATGAAGACTACAGCAACGAGAAGTTGCACTTGTAAAGTTTCTGAGTCCTTTCCAAAATTTCACATTTATAACACTGCCCACAAATTCAGTGCAGGATTTTGCAGGATTTCGAATGTACAAAAATAAACCAAAAACAAAACAAAAAAATCATAAAGGGCAAAGAAAGTTGCAATTGTAAAGTTTATTAGCCACAAAAAACAATCACAGTTTATCGTCCTTTCCGAAATTTCACATAACACTGCCCCAAATTCAGTGCAGGATTGTGTAGGATTCAGGTCATATGGGGTTTTTAACACTGAAGGATTGTAAGATTGTGTAGGATTCAGGTCAAGAGCTAGAAAAAAAGGGGTCGGGAGTTGAGTGTTTTAATTGGAAAGCAATTATATTGGATTTCACTGTGATTTTTAGCCCAGCCTCTGGTTCAATGAACATGTACATTGTACTGGCAGTCTGCTATGTGAGTTGTCCAGCCCTTATAATTTGGGCTTCCTGAATAGTCAACAAATGTAACTGGGCAATTCCACGCAAAGGTGAACATGACACTGGAAATTTCAAATATATTCAAATTGCACAAATTTGGTGTCAAATGAAAGCTGAAAGTCTATATTTTGAAGATGTAAGATTAAAATTTGATTTTTCGCGCATTTCCCCACCTAAATTTTGGATTGCGCAATCAACATATTTTTTTCCAAAAAAAGGGAAAATTCTTGAAGATTGTATGTCACCTGTTCTGGGATTTTAAATGCATTTCAAACTTCAAAACAATGGTAATATCAGTAATCAGGCTATAAATGAGACTACAGAAACAAGTTTTCCTGCATCATGTAAATCGTTTCACCTCAGCGATTTTGAATATTTTGCTACTTTAAATGTCCTTCCGTTACCAAAAATTACACATTTATCAATATATTTTCCAAAATTGCAGTAAAGATTCAGAGAAAAGCTGTAAAAATAGTGAGTTCAGGCTGGCAAATAATATTTTACCACTTTGGTGTCTCTACATCATTACGTTTAGTAATTAACATCAATTATGATGTGTCCTTCCGTTACCAAAGCTCCGGTAACGGAAGGACAAAATTGGTAACGGAAGGACAAAATGCTATGCATCTCATCAAATTACCATGTAAATATGTGTGTAGGTTCCTATCATCAGTTTTGTCATCGTTATAGGTCTCCCCAATGAGGAGGAAAGGGGTTGGGGAGGGGAGAAGTGGGGAGGAGGTGGGGTGACTTGTCTCCGAAGTCTCAATCATGAGCAGTGACAGGGCACAATTACACGTACAGTACAGTACATGAACTTAGATATTGTCAAAATTTTAAAGGAAAGTCTTTTGTGAACCAATGGATTAAAATGGATTGGAATATACATGTAAGTTTGCTAATGCTCAACTACACAGCTTATGCCAACTTCCATCATGCCTTTTCATTGAGATGCCTGCACTACAATCACTGCACACATCTGATGAGGAAATTTCCCTTCCGAAATGTGGGGATTTTGTTGTGAAATATATTTGTCCAAACAAAGTTGCCAGAGTACAGTATATTGGTTATATTTATAAAACAATAACAGCGATTCATGACTAAGAGTAAGAGTTTTCTGTCATGCATCTTCACAAAAGTGACCAAAGGGGTGCTGTATTCAATGCAAAAGATGTAGCAGATACCGGTACATGTAAGTTTGGAGTAATTTCCAATGAGCAAATTCTGAAGATTCTTCCAGCACCAGTCATGGACAACAGTGAGAGATACCATTTTGCAGAAGTTATCCCAGAAGTGTTCTAGTTACAGTAGTAGTGTTGCCATTGACTAAAGCAAATTTGTGGAAGCACAAGCCTTTTGATTGTTATTTTGTGATCTTTCAAGAAAAGTCATAGCTTCATAGTTATATTTCCGATAAATCTGTTCTTGTGCATACAGCCATTAATTAGGCCTACATGTAATTAATTTTAAGTGAACAGTACATTTTGTGTAGAACAGGTATCAGTAGGCAATTTTGACATCATGCTCATGCAGTAATGCCAGAAAAACTGTACATTACTCATTCCAGTATGTTTGTTTGAAGGACCAAAAACAATTTTGTCATCTCCCATACATTGACTATGTAAATTTCGATGGTCCTTCCGTTACCGTCCTTCCGTTACCGAAACCAAATTTAGATTTGTCTTTGTTTCTCATTCACCAACTTATTTTTTTTTAAGTGGAACTGATTAGGTATTGTGGCACAGGCTATAGATTCTATTCAATACATTTTCAACATTATTGACTCTCACACTTCAGAGCGTTTAAAGGAAATACGTGTTGAGTGAAAAACCCATGTCCATTTTGCGTCCTTCCGTTACCGACCTCATTAAATATGCATATTTTGTCAGTGTAAGATTTGACTCACATTTTTTTCAGTGAAAATGAAAGATAGCACCAATGGTCACATAACTATGGTATTTTGTTTTTAATATTAGGTAAAGTCTCTGAAATATATGTTCTCAGAAATTGAAAACTGCCTGTGAATGTCCTTCCGTTACCATGGAATTGCCCAACTTCTAATCTCTAGGGATCACATTTTTCAGATGCAAAGAAATAATTATGAATTCAACTTGTTACTTGACTACATGTACATGTACCGTAACCCATACATTTCCTTGCACATTCAACAACACCTACATGTACAGTGTACATGTGCACGTACATGTACATGTACTTGTAGTGTTGAAAATCTATCACACAACAATGAAAGTGGTAAAATAAGTTTACTTGCACAAAACTTTATAACCTACTGAAATGTTGTTTAAAAATCTATGTAGCGCAGAGTAGGGCAAGCCCTCATTGAGTAACTTTTAGCATGTTTCTAAGGCTTTAAATAAATCATTGACTAATTTCATGGAGCTTCTGTCATGGAGATATTTATCAATCACTTTTATTTGGGTGACAGGATTACCAAGCACATTTGTTATTTTGGCATGTTTTGTCTTGTATTCAGCCTTTCAATCCTCATTGACTTGGGGTTACTTTGGAGGTTTCATTTGTTAGTAATTTTTGTACTAAAATATTAATTCACTTATGAAGGGCAATTTGTACTGGAATCATTATCTTTGTTGTTGGATTTTACTTTGCATATTTGTTGTGAACAATTAAAAAGAGTCAAGGGTACTTATTGTCTTTCTTAAAACTATTGACAGAAGATGGTCTTGAGGAAATGGGGGACTCCCTTAATGGCAGTAAGATAATGTATGCCTACTGTCGTGTGAAGGACCCTAACACTGGCTTGCCCAAGTTTGTCTTCATCAATTGGGTAAGAGACTTATCTTAGTTATTGACAAGCAGGCAACATGTTTGCCTGTTGTGCTGTTGTTCATTTTCAGCATTGAATAAATATATGTACCACATAGTCATTAGTACCTTGGGCGGTTTTGGAAAAATCAAAACCGAAAAAAGCGCTGAACCCTCGACTCAGTTAAACCGTAAAACTGTTGTTTTTTTCTGTGAAAAACAAAAGAAAAAACCAACACAATTCCAAAGTATAGAAAGAACCCCATTATTATCCCAATCCATGTTTGGTTTCGGTATCAAAATATAATATAAATTTATTGTAGCATGCCGCGGTAAAAAACAGTCTTGCTAATACTTCTGTGAGTTCTGATCATAGCGCAGCCTACGCGTGTGCAGCCATGCGTCTGCTGTGCACTGTGCAGTATACAGTGTGTGCAAGGACGTGTTGTGTCATATTACATTGCTGCGCGTAGTCTGGTTTTGGCCCCACTAATCCTATAGTGTTGCTATGGCTTTACCTACTCTAAAGGTGGAAACCAGACCTAAACGTAACCTTTCTAATGTCGGTAGGGAAATCAGTCATAACTAAAATGCACTACACTTTTCAACCTTGGCATGTGTTATAACTGCATGCATGATGGAATTAGTTTTTGATCGGTACCGGTTTGAAAGTACATGTACATGTATGTACTTTCATTGTTTGTCTCCGAATGTTGTTTCTGCATGAATTGATATTATTCCCTTAATATTTAAATAGGAAGAAGAGGATACAGGCTTCAATTTAAGGATAAAATTGACAAATTTGGACGATGTTTACAGCGTGCACTTGGCAGACGAAAAACGCGAGTTTGACTTTTTTCTCCGCCGTTTTGGTTCGATCTACCCAGAGTGAATGGACGGCAGTCTTGCACAATACGATCAGCCTCAACGTAAATGTACTGTACAGTGTGCGAAAATCACGAGTACGATCGCAGAAGCCACTTTTAGAGCAGATTTGGTCGGCAAATGCCTTAAATTTCTGAAACAAAACATTTGCATTTTTAACTCATGTGAAAAAGAAAAAAACAAAAACAAATGTGATTAAACTTTCATTGTTTTTTTGAAAAATCAAAACCGAAAAACCGTCTGAGACAAAATGTCAGAGGCAGAACCCCAAAAAACCTGAAGAAAAAGAAAGATTGCCCAAGCCTAAAAGCCTGTTTTTGGTTCATAAATATAAGTTTGCATATTTTTGGCAAACGTTAATGCACAATGTACAGTAGAATGCTACATGTACATGTATCATCCTGACTTATTTGTATGGTTCAAAGGTGTTTTGAAATTTGAATGTTATTACATGTGCATGTACATTACATGTATGCATGATAGTGTTGACACTATTGCATAGCAGGGGCATAGTGGGGCATACTACACACAATAAAGCTTCTGAATGTTTAGGTCTCTAAATGGTTTATAGTCTGCCATGCAAATTGAGGGGGACACTGTAAATTTCATATAAAATATAAAAGCATGAATAACAACTTTGTATTTTGGTTTTGATTGATACGAAAATATCAAATAAAGGAAAAATAGACTGGGAACTTTTAATGGGTCTGTGCAATGAGTACCACATTTTCTACTGTAATCTAGGGATCTTAAGTGTACAAACATTATTGGCAACCTTCTTTTTCTTAGTGGAGTCACAAATTGGTCATCTTTTTTACCTTTAAAAGTATCCTTAAAAAAATGAGGGTGCTATTGTGAGGTCATTTCAGGAACCCACAGTTTAAAAAACAAAAGAAAAACATTAACTTTCAAACTGCAAATTAATCCCTCTGGCTTACATGTAGGTTTGATGAAAAAACTCCTTCACTAAATGATCTTGAACCATACATTTTGGCATTAGATCAACAGGTTTAGGAATAGGTTTGCAGGAAAAACCAGAAACATTCAGAAACTGTTGTACACAATCAATTGACTTTCTGTTGCATGATCCTGTAATGACATCACAAATTTGCACATGAATATTGAAATTCACAGTAGCATAAAAACTGAAAACTTGCAAATACATGTACACCCCCAGAATGAGTTTTAAAAGCAGTTTTTGATTGTTAGGAACATTGCAAAACAGTTCTTTAGCATGGATTTAAGTAATACGATTTTTATTGCACAGACCCTTTTTAAAGGCAAAGACAAATTTTGGACTGGACTTTCACTTGAACCCAAGACCTCTGGTATTGTGTACCAGCGCTCTACTGTATGCAAAACCAGAGTTCTCAGGCAAAGTTTTCTTTTTCTTTGCCATTTTTGATTTTATTGTATATTTTCAGACAATTATTAAATAAATATGCCTGTTTAAAATTATATTTGTCACAAACAACCATTGCGATAGTTTGGAAATTAATGTCACAATCAGTATATGTATGCTTATGTATATATGTGTATGTTTATTCAACATGTTTAGCAAGGAGAAGGTGCACCAACCACAGCTAAGGGAACATGTGCCAGACATGTAGCAGATGTGGCCAAGATGTTTAGGGTAAGTTAGTCGGACCAATTGTCCCTATTTATCTGACGTGTAGTAGACTAATGGTATAGAGTTGTTATCTTTAAAGGGGATATGCACCAGTGTTGCAATTTCTTTTAATATGGTAGTATTTAGTTACCTAAATAATGCTATGCTAAGTATGGGTGTTTTTATTATTATTATTTTTTTATAAAAGGTGATTTTCAAGTGTTTTTGTAAAGGCCCGAATTGAATTGGATTCCTCATTGAAATGGCGAAATAACGTCAGTGAGGGCAGCAAACAAATATTGGATAAAACGTGACGCGTAAGGACAGACACGAAAGTTGTGTCTGTGATGCACAGTTCCGGCAAGCAGTAACTGAATCACTCCACGTCGCGCATTATTATGCAGCACGATAGTCGGGTGTCCAGATTCTAGCATTGATTGTGGGTTCAATTAGTCTTGTTCCCTGTCACAAAGTTTGCTGTAAAAATACTGTACATTATTGTACATGTACAGTACATTGTACATGTACTGTAAATTATACATGTACGTACGATGAGTTTGCAATATACTTGTAAAAGTTGTAGTTGTACAATCAGACATTCACGCAGTTGAACAAAATGCCGATCCATTGTGTTGTTGGAGGTTGTTCATGGAACCAAAAGAACTGCCCAGAGGTTAGTTTCTTCATGTTTCCATCCGGCAAAGTATGCGAGCGTCAATGGATACGGCTCGTTAATAATACGCGATGTGATTTCAAGAAATCGGTCCATTCAAGAGTGTGCAGTGCCGGAAGCTGACTTCCAAGTTTCGTCGCTGCTGAAGCGGAAATTCAGAATCGCTGGATCGCGGCTGCTACTGATTGAAACCTTCCTCGGTGCCTTCAATAAAAAAGTCCCAAGATGAGAATGCCTCCACTTCATCTCCTACTACTACTAGTACTAGTCCTAGAAAGTGGTTCAGGTCAGCATACCAAAAACGGGAAACACAAAGGGTAAGTTAACTACGTTGCTACTTTTGTTTGTTCTTTTGCACCCATAAACTTCACTGTCTTTCTTTTTTTCCTTAAAACGATAATCGTGTTGGGGTTCTAGTTGGGGTTCTAGTACTACTACTACTACTAGTACTACTACTAGTAGTAGTAGTAGTACTAGTACGTAGTAGCTAGTCCGAGCAACTTGGACCCTTACAATCGCCCTTTTTAAACATTTTTGAAGAGGTCGGGCGATAGTAGGGTCAAAGTTTTTCAGTAAGGAAACACGTGGGAACAATGATGTGTTCGACTCCATGACTACCCCCGACCGAAACCCCCAGATTTTACCCCGAAAACACCTGTGAAACCATCACACGCACCCATCTTTTGATTAAGTGAGAATAACCAATTTCAACACTGGTCATTTGTTTTACTCACGTTTGGGGAAAAAGGAGAAATTTCCCCTCAGGTGATCGAGAAGATTCTCTCCCGTCCGACAAGCCAAAATGCGGCGGCCATCTTTGATTTTTAACTGCGCACGCAACCGCTACACGCAAATCGATGACGTTTTGACAGGTTGGTGTGCGAGTGGGTTTGTGTGAGTGTGTGCGTGCGCACACATGCGTTGACCCCTATGGTCGCGCAAAACGTCATTGATTTGCGTGTATACCGTTTCAATTTGGCTCGTCGGACGGGAGAGAATCTTCCCGATAACCTGAGGGGAAATTTCTCCCATTTTCCCAAACGTGAGTAAAACAAATGACCAGTATTGAAATCGGTCACTGGTTATTCTTGCAAGTTCAATAAAGTTGATGTCATAATTATTTTTACTCATAATTTTTCTACTTTATTCTTTATCTCTTCGCTTAGCTAATCTTCAACAGTGATAACTGGAGACAGCGTTTCACGAGGGTAGCCAACAACCAAGGCCTGAGTTTTTTCTTTTGCCAGCCAGCTGCCCTCCATATTGCTGAGCTCAAGATCTTCAATCAAGGTCTCCCAATCCAACTCATCCTTTACCCGATGGAATCAATGGCTACTGTCACACGATGAGTCTCCCCTTCCTGGCGCTCCATATATGATATCATTGTACCTAGTATACATCAGCAACACAGCATCGTCACCATCGCGGATTATAAGCGCCTCATCACCAATTACCTGGGCACATCGTATGGCCAGTTTGGATGACCCCATGAAGAATCCATTGACTGTTCAAGTCACAGAGGGACTCAAACGAACACTTGCCAAACCAAGAGCAAGAAAAGAGCCTATAACACCTCAGATCCTCGAACAGATGGTACAACTACATGGAGCCGACAGATCAGTCCATAATCTGATGAACATTTTATTCAATCTGTAATGGACACTGTTATTCAGTCTTAAAATAATCTGTTTGAAAGACCTACCATAACATTGCTTAGCTAGCCTGAGAGCGGTGGTCTGCATACGTTTCCACTTTTCAAAGATGTTTTTGTGTTTTTTCTTATCTGGCGATCACCAGAACTTTGCACTCATTTAGCAAGAAAAGGATTATAAGTATTATATTGTAACGGGGTCCTTAAAAGTAGGCTGCACCCGCCAGTGGAAATGACCTCTCACTCAAAATGAAGGACCAACTCTGGGAAACACAAAATTTCCAGTACAAAAATAATTAATCAAGAGTATCATTATGAGCATGCCATAGATCAAAACCAAAGAAAGGATAGAAGACTTGACCAAAATACTTCAAAACACTGGATTGAGCAGTAAGAAAATAACAAACAGTAACTTACAGTACAAAAAGAAAACTGACAACGACGGACAACTTATACACAACAAAGATGGCCGCACAACCAGTGCATACTGGCCAAAGTGCAAAACTTATACAGCGATGGGTATTAGGGGCTGGGGCTCTATGGCAAGGCAAGGTTATCCATTTAGTGTCATTATAATACCTACACATGTACATGTAAAGGTGGATATTCAACACTGTAGACAGTGTGCCAGAATTTACTGTCGGTAGAAAGTAAATTAAATGTGTTAAATGTAGTAGCACAAAAAAAAACACCGGAACCAATGTTTTTCACTTTCATGTGTTGATTAAAAAGATTCAAAGGAGGACATTCAGTTTAGAATGCATTGTGTAAGCACCAGTTTATAATAAATTGCCACGTGTGTTATGGAACCACATATAGCTCCTTGTCAGTCAAAGACACATGCATGTGACTTGATACAAAAAACAGTTGTTATATATGGAAAATTGCATATATTGGGTACATTGAGCTGTTTAGAAAGTGCACAGTTCATTCCTTGTTTTACAAAATGGGCAAGTATGCAAAAACAAATTGTATACATGTAGGCTTATGTGTTCACCTCAACTCGTCTCCCACCATGGCTTTTTTACCGTACTGCTGCCTATATTGCATCTATGCAGTCTGCAAGGTGGCTGGTTTGAGGCAAACTGCCTCAAACCACGGGTGGTCAGTGAAACACCCGTCAGTTGGAAGGTCCCTTCTCTCAGCTTTTCCTGCAACTGCGGAATCTCTCTGCAGCACTTGCAGGTTTCTGGTTCAGGCGTAATGGAGCATTTGCCACATGTACACCTACAAGAGTAGCAGAAAATGTAACAAATTAAAGAAAATAAAATGAAAAGAGCAGGAAAACCCCTAAACCCCTAAACAAATACAAATGAGATTTGAAGGTTTGCATGGTGATAATAGCAGGATAAAATCCTGCAGTGACACCATGTAAATTCTCTTTTGTGAGTAAGTGTTGTTTTGAAAAGAACCGGAGGAACTCCACGTTTCAAAAAGTGTACTCTGTTCTCCTGAAGACGAACAGAGTAGCCTACACTGTTGGAAACATCAAGTTCCTCCGGTTCTTTTCAGAACCACACTTACATGTACTCACAGTCACAAAAGAGAATTTACAAGGTGTCACCGCAAACTATTTTATCCAAGTCTTCTACACGTAAAAACTTAGTAAAGCAGGATTAGGCCTAAATTATGTACTGTACACATGTACAGTGTACATGTACATACTGTGTACATGTACATACATGTACATGTGTACGTGTGGGTGTACATGTATGTACATGTACATGTACATGTACATGTACAGTACATGTACATGTACATGTACATGTACATGTACACTGCACATATTTACCATACGTACACATGTACCCGGGCCCTATGTACATTGCACATGTACATGTACGTACATGTACATGTACATAATTATGTACGTTACGATCATCCTATTCTGAGTAACTTGGACCCGAGGTGGGAGATAAAAAGGGGAAGGGACAGGGAAGACGTAAGAAAAAGAAAAGAGGGGATTAATCCATAGTATGCACGTAAATAGGGACTATATTGCACTGGCGGACGTGGACTACTTTCCGGTGCCACGCATACAATCGACCGTGCGAGCAAGGTGTGCATCGGCCTACAGCACTGTATGTACGGGATTGTAATGTACTGTGCACACAACATGGCTCCGTGTAAACCGGTCTGATGCTGTATGCTCTAAATCTAAGAAGAGTAAGAGACTTCAAACCCCCACGAGAAAATCGAAATCGGTGATTATCTAAACGTAGACTTACATAACACCTTCTGGCAAATACAAGCATTATCATAAAACGGGATGAAATTAACATTAGCAATTTGTGTCCAGTTGTCGATCACTACCATGACTAGCCGCAGTGCTGGCTTCACGTTCCCGATCCTCTATCTCCTGATCCGTCAATTCTGGCTCAAATTGGTAAGGTTGGATCTCTTGCCTCATCCAATGAGTATGAGGAACATGTCAACTGGTCACTGGGCCCTCATTGTCACTGAAAACATCGACATTTGAACTGCTGTTTTCTTCAGAGTCAGACATGTTTTCACGCAACCACAGTGTAACAAGTACGGTAGTGCTGCAAGCTGGGATAGCAGCAAACAGCCGTTGAACATATGGGTCCGTTACACGTCACAATTCCTGGACTCGGGACAGAAGGATCCGACGGCTTTTTTTTATTTGGGTCTTGTGCAGCTTCAAAAACCTGTTTTTTTTTTTTTTTTTTACACAATATCTAACCTTAAAATTTAGATTAAGATTTACATTTACATTTAGATTTTGGTAATTTTAGTCAGTAATTTTAGTCAGTAATTTTAGTCAGTAAGCAGTTTGCAACATTTTTGTATCACAATATCTAACTGTTGCAAAATAACTTTACTATGTTTTTTGTGTAGAAAAAAGTTTATTCTAGCATATGATACACATTTGACTAAAATGCTACTGAGCACTGCATATCCCCTTTAAGATGCATGTTGAATCAAGTATTGGTAGACAGGCCTTCAAGATGAGATAACTTATTCCGATTAGACTTGGTTACCCCAAAATTGTCCACCAAATTTGTTTGCTGTACACGATGTGTATTGTGTACTGCAAATGGCCCGGCCATACTGGTATACAATGTACATTACCATATACCTGCCTTTAGTGTACAGCTGCCTGGCAGATACCAGAACAGTGCAGCATGGAAGGATTGATAAATCAGGTTTTGTGTTATGAACAGTGATGTTTGTCCACCGTATTTCCTCTTTGTTTTCTGAAAATAAAACATATGTAAAGTATGTATTTTTACAACATATTTAGCTGCATTCGGAGACATCGGGAGGAAATTGAATCTGCATTTTTTTGCAGCTTGGGTAATATTGTAAATGATCTGATAACTACATTAGGGTAGAGCACATGGGGAAAAATGTCCCAAACACAAGTGGCTGAGCATGCCCAGCGCACCAACTTCACTCTGTATGAATTATGAAAAGTGTGCTACATTGTACCAACAGCGGAAGTGAGCTTGCACTTGCAGTGGGTCTGTTTCCGACGCATTACCTTTGTGAAGACCGTAATGCATGTGTCAAATGGCTGACTGGCATGCCTCTCCCCTTCAAGTTTTTTGGATTTTCGGGTGTTTTTTTAATAACAAAAGCTTATTGCCCTTCAAGATCTCACTGATGGCAGCACTATACAAGCTTACAGACAGGTGATGGTTGGGTTAGGAAACCCAGTACTTTTTCGATGTCGCAACACTTTTCTTCGATTTCAAGATATTGAAAATATCACGCTATCCTGAAATGCGGTCGATATCATAATCGTCGGAAACCGATATTGCGATATTGATCAATATTGTAGTATCGAACAACACTAATTCCGAGTGCCCCACATTTGCTGATATAGAAGAAGCTTGACATCAAGATGTGTAGTGTGATACAAAATATTTGTGTTGTATCCAGGGAGCCCATGTGACCATCAATGCCCGCACTGAGGACGATGTGGATCCTGATGACATCCTGGACAAAGTCTCCAAGGCCTCTGGTTCCAACTACAGCATTCACAGGGAGGTAGCCAAACCTGACGCTGAAATTGGTCCTGTTTCATCTGTCTACAAGAGGACAAATGCCGCTGCGGAGATCAAATCCAAAAGAAGTGACAATTTCTGGACAGAGTCTGAGGTATGAACGCAGACAATCTTTCCCCCAAATAACTGAAACAAATCCCCCATTAGGAGTGAAAGATGGTCAGAAATATCCAAGAAAAGTAAGATCTGTAAATGTAGGAAACACAATGACTTATATTGAACAGAGTGGACCCTACAGTCTGCTCTGCGCAATAGATTCCCTTCCCCTCATGAGTCCTGCTAACCCGCTACCACAGTGTCCCCCTCAAACCCAGTGAGTGTATCCTGCTCACCCTCTACCACAGTGTCCCCCTCAAACCCAGTGAGTGTGTCCTGCTAACCCTCTACCACAGTCTCCCTCAAACCCAGTGAGTGTGTCCTGCTAACCCGCTACCACAGTGTCCCCCTCAAACCCAGTGAGTGTATCCTGCTCACCCTCTACCACAGTGTCCCCCTCAGACCCAGTGAGTGTGTCCTGCTAACCCTCTACCACAGTGACCCCCTTAAACCCAGTGAGTGTGTCCTGCTGACCCTCTAGCACAGTGACCCCCTTAAACCCAGTGAGTGTGTCCTGCTAACCCTCTACCACAGTGACCCCCTTAAACCCAGTGAGTGTGTCCTGCTAACCCTCTACCACAGTGACCCCCTTAAACCCAGTGAGTGTGTCCTGCTCACCCTCTACCACAGTGTCCCCCTCAAACCCAGAGAGTATGTCCTGCTGACCCTCTGCCACAGTGACCCCCTTAAACCCAGTGAGTGTGTCCTGCTGACCCTCTGCCACAGTGACCCCCTTCAAACCCAATGAGTGTGTCCTGCTAACCCTCTACCACATTGTCCCTGTCAAACCCAGCGAGTGTGTCCTGCTCAAACCCAGTTTCCTTCTGACCCTCTACACAGTGTCCCCCCTCAAACCCAGTGAGTCCTGCTGACCCTCTACACAGTGTCCTCCTCAAACCCAGTGTTTCCTGCTGAACCTCTAGCGTAGTGTCCCCTCAAACCCAGTGAGTGTGTCCTGCTGACCCTCTACACAGTGTCCCCCTCAAACCAGTGAGTCCTGCTATTCCTCTACCACAGTGTCCCCCTCAAACCCAGTGAGTGTGTCCTGCTCAAACCCAGTGAGTGTTTCCTGCTGACCCTCTACACAGTGTCCCCCTCAAACCCAGTGAGTCCTGGTATTCCTCTACCACAGTGTCCCCCTCAAACCCAGTGAGTATGTCCTACTGACCCTCTACCACAGTGTCCCCCTCAAACCCAGTGAGTATGTCCTACTGACCCTCCAAACAGTGTCCCCCTCAAACCCAGTGAGTGTGTCCTGCTGACCCTCTACCACAGTGTCCCCCTCAAACCCAGTGAGTATGTCCTACTGACCCTCTACACAGTGTCCCCCTCAAACCCAGTGAGTGTGTCCTGCTGACCCTCTACAGTGTCCCCCTCAAACCCAGTGAGTGTGTCCTGCTGAACCTCTAGCATAGTGTCCCCATCAAACCCAGTGAGTGTGTCCTGCTAACCCTCTATCATAGTGTCTCCATCAAACCCAGTGTGTCCTGCTTACCCTCTACCACAGTGTCCTGCTCAAACCCAGTGTTTCCCGCTGAACCTCTAGCATAGTGTCCCCATCAAACCCAGTGTGTCCTGCTGACCCCCTACCACAGTGTCCCCCTCAAACCCAGTGAGTGTGTCCTGCTGACCCTCTACACAGTGTCCCTCTCAAATCCAGAATGTCCTGCTGACCCTCTACACAGTGTCCTCCTCAAACCCAGTGAGTGTTTCCTGTTAACCCTCTAGCATAGTGTCCTCCTCAAACCCAGTGAGTATGTCCTGCTGACCCTCTACACAATGTCCCCATCAAACCAGTGAGTCCTGCTATTTTTCTACCAGTATCCCCCTCAAACCCAGTGGGTATGTCCTACTGACCCTCTACCACAGTGTCCCCGTCAAACCCAGTAATTGTGTCCTGCTAACCCTCTACCACATTGTCCCCCTCAAACCCAGTGAGTGTGTCCTGCTGACCCTCTACCACAGTGTCCCCTCAAACCCAGTGAGTGTGTCCTGCTGACCCTCTACCACAGTGTCCCACTCAAACCCAGTGAGTGTGTCCTGCTGACCCTCTACCACAGTGTCCCACTCAAACCCAGTATGTCTTGATGACCCTCTACACAGTGTCCCTCTCAAACCCAGTGAGTGTGTCCTGCTGACCCTCTACACAGTGTCCCACTCAAACCCAGTGAGTGTGTCCTGCTGACCCTCTACACAGTGTCCCACTCAAACCCAGTATGTCCTGATGACCCTCTACACAGTGTCCCTCTCAAACCCAGTGAGTTTGTCCTGCTGACCCTCTACACAGTGTCCCACTCAAACCCAGTGAGTGTGTCCTGCTGACCCTCTACACAGTGTCCCACTCAAACCCTGTATGTCCTGATGACCCTCTACACAGTGTCCCCCTCAAACCCAGTGAGTGTGTCCTGCTCAAACCCAGTGAGTGTGTCCTGCTGACCCTCTACACAGTGTCCCACTCAAACCCAGTATGTCCTGATGACCCTCTACACAGTGTCCCCCTCAAACCCAGTGAGTTTGTCCTGCTGACCCTCTACCACAGTGTCCCACTCAAACCCAGTATGTCCTGATGACCCTCTACACAGTGTCCCCCTCAAACCCAGTGAGTGTGTCCTGATGACCCTCTACACAGTGTCCCTCTCAAACCCAGTATGTCCTGATGACCCTCTACACAGTGTCCCCCTCAAACCCAGTGAGTGTGTCCTGCTGACCCTCTACCACAGTGTCCCCCTCAAACCCAGTGAGTTTGTCCTGCTGACCCTCTACACAGTGTCCCCCTCAAACCCAGTGAGTGTGTCCTGATGACCCTCTACACAGTGTCCCTCTCAAACCCAGTATGTCCTGATGACCCTCTACACAGTGTCCCCCTCAAACCCAGTGAGTGTGTCCTGATGACCCTCTACACAGTGTCCCTCTCAAACCCAGTATGTCCTGATGACCCTCTACACAGTGTCCCTCTCAAACCCAGTATGTCCTGATGACCCTCTACACAGTGTCCCCCTCAAACCCAGTGAGTGTGTCCTGCTGACCCTCTACCACAGTGTCCCCCTCAAACCCAGTGAGTTTGTCCTGCTGACCCTCTACACAGTGTCCCCCTCAAACCCAGTGAGTGTGTCCTGATGACCCTCTACACAGTGTCCCTCTCAAACCCAGTGAGTGTGTCCTGCTGACCCTCTACCACAGTGTCCCACTCAAACCCAGTGAGTGTGTCCTGCTGACCCTCTACACAGTGTCCCACTCAAACCCAGTATGTCCTGATGACCCTCTACACAGTGTCTCTCTCAAACCCAGTGAGTGTGTCCTGCTGACCCTCTACACAGTGTCCCACTCAAACCCAGTGAGTGTGTCCTGCTGACCCCCTACACAGTGTCCCACTCAAACCCAGTATGTCCTGATGACCCTCTACACAGTGTCCCCCTCAAACCCAGTGAGTGTGTCCTGCTCAAACCCAGTGAGTGTGTCCTGCTGACCCTCTACACAGTGTCCCACTCAAACCCAGTATGTCCTGATGACCCTCTACACAGTGTCCCCCTCAAACCCAGTGAGTGTGTCCTGATGACCCTCTACACAGTGTCCCTCTCAAACCCAGTATGTCCTGATGACCCTCTACACAGTGTCCCCCTCAAACCCAGTGAGTGTGTCCTGCTGACCCTCTACCACAGTGTCCCCCTCAAACCCAGTGAGTTTGTCCTGCTGACCCTCTACACAGTGTCCCCCTCAAACCCAGTGAGTGTGTCCTGCTGACCCTCTACCACAGTGTCCCCCTCAAACCCAGTGAGTTTGTCCTGCTGACCCTCTACACAGTGTCCCCCTCAAACCCAGTGAGTGTGTCCTGATGACCCTCTACACAGTGTCCCTCTCAAACCCAGTGAGTGTGTCCTGCTGACCCTCTACCACAGTGTCCCACTCAAACCCAGTGAGTGTGTCCTGCTGACCCTCTACACAGTGTCCCACTCAAACCCAGTATGTCCTGATGACCCTCTACACAGTGTCCCTCTCAAACCCAGTGAGTTTGTCCTGCTGACCCTCTACACAGTGTCCCACTCAAACCCAGTGAGTGTGTCCTGCTGACCCTCTACACAGTGTCCCACTCAAACCCAGTATGTCCTGATGACCCTCTACACAGTGTCCCCCTCAAACCCAGTGAGTGTGTCCTGCTCAAACCCAGTGAGTGTGTCCTGCTGACCCTCTACACAGTGTCCCACTCAAACCCAGTATGTCCTGATGACCCTCTACACAGTGTCCCCCTCAAACCCAGTGAGTTTGTCCTGCTGACCCTCTACCACAGTGTCCCACTCAAACCCAGTATGTCCTGATGACCCTCTACACAGTGTCCCCCTCAAACCCAGTGAGTGTGTCCTGATGACCCTCTACACAGTGTCCCTCTCAAACCCAGTATGTCCTGATGACCCTCTACACAGTGTCCCCCTCAAACCCAGTGAGTGTGTCCTGCTGACCCTCTACCACAGTGTCCCCCTCAAACCCAGTGAGTTTGTCCTGCTGACCCTCTACACAGTGTCCCCCTCAAACCCAGTGAGTGTGTCCTGATGACCCTCTACACAGTGTCCCTCTCAAACCCAGTATGTCCTGATGACCCTCTACACAGTGTCCCCCTCAAACCCAGTATGTCCTGATGACCCTCTACACAGTGTCCCTCTCAAACCCAGTATGTCCTGATGACCCTCTACACAGTGTCCCCCTCAAACCCAGTGAGTGTGTCCTGCTGACCCTCTACCACAGTGTCCCCCTCAAACCCAGTGAGTTTGTCCTGCTGACCCTCTAAACAGTGTCCCCCTCAAACCCAGTGAGTGTGTCCTGATGACCCTCTACACAGTGTCCCTCTCAAACCCAGTATGTCCTGATGACCTGTAGGGAATTCATTATCCAGGTGCTGGCAAGCACCTCACTCCACCTACCCAGGGTGGTTTAAATAACAAAAGCCAAGACCCTGCAGTTCCACAGCTATTATCCAAAAAAACCCCATTATAACAAAGAGTCTTAACCACAAGTAAAAAGCCCAAGGAGCACACATGCACATCCTTGCTCACTCTGGACCAAGACGCCGATGCAGCCAGACCAGCTTTGCAGCACTCCCTACTGCCCAGACATCTCCTTACTTGGTTTGCCCTGACACGGAGCAGGCCCTGAATTGGTAGTGTTTGCTCCTACACAGGGACTGTCTCCGTGGAAGGACAAACTAGTGTGAGTAGTAGTGCCCCTTTAAATTAAAATTAGTAGCCACAAAAACTTAGGGGAATAAATAATCCCACAAAAACCCTAAAGACCCTCTACACAGTGTCCCCCTCAAACCCAGTGAGTGTGTCCTGATGACCCTCTACACAGTGTCCCTCTCAAACCCAGTATGTCCTGATGACCCTCTACACAGTGTCCCCCTCAAACCCAGTGAGTGTGTCCTGCTGACCCTCTACCACAGTGTCCCCCTCAAACCCAGTGAGTTTGTCCTGCTGACCCTCTACACAGTGTCCCCCTCAAACCCAGTGAGTGTGTCCTGCTGACCCTCTACCACAGTGTCCCCCTCAAACCCAGTGAGTTTGTCCTGCTGACCCTCTACACAGTGTCCCCCTCAAACCCAGTGTCAGAGGGTTATGAAAAGGGGTCCCAGACCAGATGCTATTTGATTTAAGAAAAGCCGTAGACATTTTTAGAATGGAAAATATTAATAAATTTAATCATAAATCCATAATTAATTCAGTTCAACAATTTATAGAAGAATATAAACAATGTTCTTGCAAAATGCAGAGCCGGGTAGGGATAGGTGCACGGGTGCTTCTGGTGTTCCCATGTCCTTCCGTATAGATGGAGCCTCACAGCTACTCCCAATAGGTGCTTTCCTGGTGGATGCTGTACATGCCGGCTCTCGCTCTCCAGTTGCAGACTGAACATAAAGTTCTATGTACGAAAATGTTGTCCCCTGGACAACGGCGGCTATCAACAAAAATAAATAGATAAAACATTTTGTTTTGGGCTTAATGCCTCCCATCTCTCGAATTTCATTTTTTGAGTGATTACTGGTTACCCGCAATTTATGCTTCCAGCTTCCCAATTTTTAGATTTATTTGTCATCCCCATTAAACTCCCAACTACCGTTATTTTGTTTCTCATTCCTCCCACTTAAATGTGCGATCCTAACAATCAAGCATAAACCAAATATGTATACAACAAAAGTTTTCCATTCTTATTAAACTTAGATGTATATACAATTTCTGAATTTACCAAACCTGCCAACTAATATTAAATCCTTATTTAAATGACACATCCGCCTTATTCATCATATACGTAAAAGGGTAACTTATATTGCAAGCCCCTCCTCCAAAAAGGAACAATATAATAATTTTCACATGCCCTCATTTTTGAGAGACAATATTAACCTTACATCATGTGAACTGTTAATTAAGGAAACTTGTTTTCTCACTTACGTTGGTTTCCAAAAGAAAATATGACTTGCAACAGGGAGAAGGTTGTGGTCGTCTGAGATGATCTGGCAGAGAGCTTCCAGCGAGCGGACTCCAAGCCTCCGCAAATGTTGCGGCCTTACACCCACATAAAGCAGTTTGGCCTTTTCAAGCCCCACACGCCCACGGTGTGCACATGTTATGCCTGAGCTGGGCAGAACCCCACACCCATGGTACTATGGACTCACGTCCAAGTATTGGTGCTCATGCACCTACAGGTAGCTTTCTGGTGCACCGACCACACCCATGATATGGGCTCAGGAGAGCTCACTAGGCTGCTGACCACCTCCCTTGATGTTAAAATTGCAAGTGACTCAACTTTGCCAGACCCAGGGAGTTCTGGACCTCTGGCCATTATAATGCAAATATATACAAAGTCTACCAGGGAAACATGCACATTCCATTTACAAAAGCTCCCAGATTCCACTCCTCCACTGTGGAGTGGGGAACACAATACACAATTCATGACCAACGGTACACCCACTTTCCTGCTATGGTGGTCTGCATAGGACATGCACAGAAAATCTTGTTAAACACACATATCTGTAAATATTCACAAGATATATCCCCCTTAACATGCAGGTCATAATTACTATCCTTAACTTAGAAAAGAAAATATTGGGTGATTTCAATCTCATTGTGACACCCAGTGAGTGTGTCCTGCTGACCCTCTACCACAGTGTCCCCCTCAAACCCAGTGAGTGTGTCCTGCTGACCCTCTACACAGTGTCCCCCTCAAACCCAGTGAGTGTGTCCTGCTGACCCTCTACCACAGTGTCCCCCTCAAACCCAGTGAGTGTGTCCTGATGACCCTCTACACAGTGTCCCCATCAAACCAGTGAGTCCTGCTATTCCTCTACCAGTGTCCCCCTCAAACCCAGTGAGTATTTCCTACTGACCCTCTACTAAGGCTGTTGTCGACAAGGCTTTTGTCGACATAGTCGCGACAAAGAAAATATTCCGACATGTCGACAAGGTTTTTCGGTAGTCGCGACAAAAACAATAAAATACATTAGCCTACCTCAAGTCATAATGGGCAATCTCTGAAAAGAAGGGAATAAAAAGGGAACAAAAAATCCTAAAATTGTGTGCTGAGCATTTCATTTTTGCTTATCCACGCCGGAAAATAATAGTTACTAAATATGTTGGAAGTTGGAAGGGATCGCGACGCGACCAAAGAAAATCGTTCACCGAACGCATTTTGCCATTACGTTGTACAGTATATACTGTATAGCGCACGTTTCTATGGCCGGTCGACAGCAGTACAGTAGCTGGTATACGTTGCTGCATCGCATGCATTTAATACACGTGCGTACGGGATACCAGTGCAATGCAGAGATCAGGAAAGATCGTGGACGTCCGAGGGAAGGATCGAGAAATGAGATCGCACGTGCGTCGCGGTCGGTACCTAGCTGAAAGTAGCCGCATGTTTGGGCCCAAAATCCCGGCGGCCGCGTATTTTATTTCGTTGAAAAACGGACCGTCCAATACGCGGCTGGTTTTGGGGTGCCCAATACGCTGCTGGTTTTTGGGTGCCCAATACGCGGCTACCTTTAGCTAGGTGCGGACGGTGACGTCTTTTCTTTTCATCGAAACTATCTGGTTCTCCAACTCTCATGTACATGTGTACATAAGTGATAGCCAATAGGAAAACCACTGCAGCCGCTGTGCAGCGAATTCATAAAATATTCATTATTTCTTGCAGTGCTAACGCACGCATCGCCGATCGATGACGTCATGAATAAACAATGAGCAATCGCTTTTTTATGATTTTTTTAGGAAATTACGGCTGTAACACCCAATATCGGCACAAAAATTATTTTGTTGTGTATAATCGTAAATATGAAAGCCATTAAAATATGAAATTTTATTGAAATTAAGATTATCCATGAAAACTAATTTCACAAGTTCACAACTATGGCGGTTTGACATGCCCCATTCGTTTATTAACTTAAAAAAATCAGACATTGTGACTATAGATATTTGACTAAATCGAGTCTCTGTCGCGACAATGTCGACAGTCGGCATAAAATTCTCGCGACATGTCGACAAGAATTTTTTCTCACGACAACAGCCTTACCCTCTACCACAGTGTCCTGCTCAAACCCAGTGAGTGTGTCCTGCTCAAACCCAGTATGTCCTGATGACCCTCTACACAGTGTCCCCATCAAACCCAGTGAGTGTGTCCTGCTGACCCTCTACCACAGTGTCCCCTCAAACCCAGTGAGTGTGTCCTGCTGACCCTCTACCACAGTGTCCCCTCAAACCCAGTGAGTGTGTCCTGCTAACCCTCTACACAGTGTCCCCCTCAAACCCAGTGAGTGTGTCCAGCTGACCCTCTACCACAGTGTCCCCCTCAAACCCAGTGAGTATGTCCTGCTGACCCTCTACACAGTGTCCCCCTCAAACCCAGTGAGTGTTTCCTGCTGAACCTCTAGCATAGTGTCCCCATCAAACCCAGTGAGTGTGTCCTGCTAACCCTCTATCATAGTGTCTCCATCAAACCCAGTGTGTCCTGCTTACCCTCTACCACAGTGTCCTGCTCAAACCCAGTGTTTCCTGCTGAACCTCTAGCATAGTGTCCCCATCAAACCCAGTGAGTCCTGCTATTCCTCTACCACAGTGTCCCCCTCAAACCCAGTGAGTTTGTCCTGCTGACCCTCTACCACATTGTCCTCCTCAAACCCCCTGAGTGTTTCCTGTTAACCCTCTGCCACAGTGTCTCCCTCAAACCCAGTGAGTGTGTCCTGCTAACCCTCTACCACAGTGTCCCCTCAAACCTAGTGAGTGTGTCCTGCTAACCCTCTACCACATTGTCCTCCTCAAACCTAGTGAGTGTGTCCTGCTGACCCTCTACCACAGTGTCCCCCTTAAAACCAGGGAGTGTGTCCTGCTGACCCTTTACCACATTGTCCTCCTCAAACCCCCTGAGTGTGTCTTGCTGACCCTCTACCATATTGTCTCCCTCAAACCCAGTGAGTATGTCCTGCTGACCCTCTACCACAGTGTCCCCCTCAACCCAGTGAGTGTGTCCTGCTAACCCTCTACCACATTGTCCTCCTCAAACCTAGTGAGTGTGTCCTGCTGACCCTCTACCACAGTGTCCCCCTTAAAACCAGGGAGTGTGTCCTGCTGACCCTTTACCACATTGTCCTCCTCAAACCCCCTGAGTGTGTCTTGCTGACCCTCTACCATATTGTCTCCCTCAAACCCAGTGAGTGTGTCCTGCTGACCCTCTACCACAGTGTCCCCCTCAACCCAGTGAGTGTGTCCTGCTAACCCTCTACACAGTGTCCCCCTCAAACCCAATGAGTCCTGGTATTCCTCTACCACTGTGTCCCCATTAAACCCAGTGAGTCCTGCTATTCCTCTAGCACAGTGTCCCCCTCAAACCCAGTGAGTGTGTCCTGCTAACCCTCTACACAGTGTCCCCCTCAAACCCAATGAGTCCTGCTATTCCTCTACCACAGTGTCCCCCTCAAACCCAGTGAGCATGTCCTGCTAACCCTCTACACAGTGTCCCCCTCAAACCCAATGAGTCCTGGTATTCCTCTACCACAGTGTCCCCATTAAACCCAGTGAGTCCTGCTATTCCTCTAGCACAGTGTCCCCCTCAAACCCAGTGAGTGTGTCCTGCTAACCCTCTACACAGTGTCCCCCTCAAACCCAATGAGTCCTGCTATTCCTCTAGCACAGTGTCCCCCTCAAACCCAGTGAGCATGTCCTGCTGACCCTCTACTATAGTGTCCCCCTCAAACCCAGTGAGTCCTGCTGACCCTCTACCAAAATGTCCCCCTCAAACCCAGTGAGTGTGTCCTGCTAACCCTCTACCAAAATGTCCCCCTGAAACCCACTGAGTGTGTCCTGCTGACCCTCTACCACAGTGTCCCCCTCAACCAAGTGAGTATGTCCTGCTAACCCTCTACACAGTGTCCCCCTCAAACCCAATGAGTCCTGGTATTCCTCTACCACAGTGTCCCCATTAAACCCAGTGTGTCCTGCTATTCCTCTACCACAGTGTCCCCCTCAAACCCAGTGAGCATGTCCTGCTGACCCTCTACACAGTGTCCCCCTCAAACCCAATGAGTCCTGCTATTCCTCTACCACAGTGTCCCCCTCAAACCCAGTGATAGAAGGGCCCATTGTGCATTGTCAATGCGTCTGAGTAACCCCCTGTGCTAATACTGATAGCCTCCACTCCAGATAGTGTTTGCGGTGAAGAAAGTTGGTGGAATTCCACTGCCTGACCGACGAACGTTGGGCTGTGTAACATGCCAACACACTGTCTCCCGTGGCATTGTTCCATACAGATATTGTGCTTAACTTTGTGGTCTGTTTTGCTGTATTGCAACAGCGAGCTGAACAGCAGCGGTTGGAGGAGGACAAGAAGAATAAGGCAGCAGAATTGAAGAAGATTGATCAGGAGAGGAGAGAGAGAGAGGAGAGAGAGGCAGCAGAGAGAGATCGCAAGATTGGACAAAGAATGAAGACAGTGGAGCAGCAGAAGTAAGCTATTACCCCAAATCTCTGCAAATTCAATTGCCCATGTGATGTCTGAAACCTAGCAATAGGTTGGCAGTTAATGCACATTGGCTATTTTGCATTCCCCGCAGTAAATGCCTGCATGTATTACCAGTACATGTGCAGTCTTGTGTGATTCATACATACATGAAGACCAGTGTAAGCATGCATTTTGGTTACCTGCCTATCCAATATGAATTGTCAGTGGATGTCTCTACCCTTGTCCATAATTATATTAAAAATTCATCAAGCATTGTAAAATTGAAAAGTAATTGTTTTCATGCTTTTGTGTGTATCAGTTTTATATGATATGCTATTTTGTATGTGAAAATAAATGTTTACAAGTTTTTATTTATGCTGCACGCCCTTAGATTTGTATGAGTGCTCCTAAGATTTGTACCATGGTGTTCTTTGACACACCTTACAAATTGTGAGACATCCACTTTTCCTTGACATAACTTTTCTTTCAAAGTGCTCCCATACTGTCTCCTTTTTTTATTGACTTCCTATGAATTTGATGTCAAATAAATGTATCTTGTGAAAGTGATAACTATATAATATAGGCCTACCTGTATGTCGTAATTATATGTGTTTATTAAATTATTGGACAGTGGCCACTATTATAATGCACATCATTAATAGCCTACAAAGGTCCTACATGTCAAATCTGTATGATGGCATTACCTCATTGGTGTGCATCAGACATTGAGCAACATCACAGACTAGTCTGGAGGCAGACCCAGTGCATGAACATACATGCATTTTGGTCATATACATTGAAGCTTAAACTAAACAGGTAAACAGGTAAAATTTTACACATGAAACTAAAACTACTTCTGCAGTGTTCAATCTATAAAAGTAAATTATATCAAATTCCAGCCAAAGAATTGTTTTCTTCTAAATGATCTTCATATTTTGGGGTTGGGTGGAGGGTTTTAAGTCAATGGTTGAAATCAATTGATCTAAATAAAGCAACCTTATCTTGAAAAATGCCACAATAACAGACATCTAAGATACACAGAAATTAGCCATCATTAGTTATAGTCATTTTAAGCCACAGGTGTTGTGAAAAGGATATTTTTAAGTACAATATTAATTCAGACCAATTTGCTTTATCCAAGATAAGGAGCACAAAAGATGGTCTCCCTTTCATGCTAAAATCCTATTGCCAAAGCCGCCATACAATTCTTAATCTTGACATTTTAGCCTACAGTCAGACAGTAGGTGTACAGTCAGCTCCAAAGATTTTATGATTTTGATTATCATGATACAAACCTACAAAGTACAAGACTTTGGCAAACTCAGTAAAGTAATTCATAATGGCCATTCAGTGTGGATCAAATTTACTGTATTATACATGCACCAATTGTACATACAGTATGTAGATATTTCACAAAGCTGAAGGAACTGCCAGTCAATACTTAACCTCCTTTGTTACCAGAATTGTCACTACTTTAAACACAGATGATGGTGCTGATTGGCCAGTGATCAGGTGATGAAGCCCTGATTCATTTTGAAGTCCTTGCCATTCACAAACATAGTCAGTGACCACAGATTGTATTGGGCTTGTGAATATTACAGCCACTGTATTTTTGTTAAACAATTTAGGACATGGAGTTTGTCAGATTGTTTATGAATACCAATGATTTTTAAATGGCCCATCAGCCTGAATAAACATGATAAAGGTACAATATGACTCTTATCAGAAAGTCAGCAAGGCTTCAATAATTTATGTGCATATTTTTTTTAAAGGATGCAAGAGAAGCATACTCATGAGCAGGATCAAAAAGCAGAGCAAGCCAGATGGGTAAGTCTGAGGGGAAGAAGGACTGAGATTCATGTAGGGAATGGGAAGGACACCCAGTTGATGGCCTGTCACATTTTGTGTCCATGATTTCCTCCTTCAGGAGGAAAAGCAAAGACAGATGGAAAGAGAGACATCAACAAAAAGGCAGACAGGAGGCAGTGATCGCACTAAGGTATGTAATCCTTAATCCCTCCAGCACTTACCGATATGCCCAGTGCCTTAGTTGAGTCCTTCCATACCGAGTCTGAGTCCAAGTCCTTGCCATCCATGTCCTAGTTCTTGCTATCTGAGTCCGAGTCCTTGCTATCCGAGTCATGGTCCTTGCTATCCGAGTCAAAGTCCTTGCCATCTGTGTCTGAGTCCTTGCTATCCGAGTCAAAGTCCTTGCCATCTGTGTCTAAGTGCTTGCTATCCGAGTCAAAGTCCTTGCCATCTGTGTCTGAGTCCTTGCTATCCGAGTCAAAGTCCTTGCCATCTGTGTCTGAGTCCCTGCTATCCGAGTCAAAGTCCTTGCCATCTGTGTCTGAGTCCTTGCTATCAGAGTCAAAGTCCTTGCCATCTGTGTCTGAGTCCCTGCTATCCGAGTCAAAGTCCTTGCTATCTGTGTCTGAGTCCTTGCTATCAGAGTCAAAGTCCTTGCCATCTGTGTCTGAGTCCTTGCTATCCGAGTCAAAGTCCTTGCCATCTGTGTCTGAGTCCTTGCTATCCGAGTCAAAGTCCTTGCCATCTGTGTCTGAGTCCTTGCTATCCGAGTCAAAGTCCTTGCCATCTGTGTCTAAGTGCTTGCTATCCGAGTCAAAGTCCTTGCCATCTGTGTCTGAGTCCTTGCTATCCGAGTCAAAGTCCTTGCCATCTGTGTCTGAGTCCTTGCTATCCGAGTCAAAGTCCTTGCTATCTGAGTCAGAGTCCTTGCTATCCAAGTCTGAGTCCTTGCCACCGAAGCCCGAGTCATTGTCATCTGTGTCCGAGTCCTTGCCATCCGAGTCTGAGTCCTTGCTATCCGAGTCAGAGTCCTTGCCATCTGAATCAGAGTCCTTGCCATCCGAGTCCGAGTCCTTGCTATCCGAGTCAGAGTCCTTGCTATCTGAATCAGAGTCCTTGCTATCCGAGTAAGAGTCCTTGCCATCTAAGTCAGAGTCCGTGCTATCCGAGTCAGAGTCCTTGCCATCTGTGTCCGAGTCCTTGCTATCCGAGTCGAGTCCTTGCCATCTAAGTCAGAGTCCGTGCTATCCGAGTCAGAGTCCTTGCCATCTGTGTCCGAGTCCTTGCTATCCGAGTCGAGTCCTTGCCATCTAAGTCAGAGTCCGTGCTATCCGAGTCAGAGTCCTTGCCATCTGTGTCCGAGTCCTTGCTATCCGAGTAAGAGTCCTTGCCATCTAAGTCAGAGTCCGTGCTATCCGAGTCAGAGTCCTTGCCATCTGTGTCCGAGTCCTTGCTATCCGAGTCGAGTCCTTGCCATCTTAGTCAGAGTCCGTGCTATCCGAGTCAGAGTCCTTGCCATCTGTGTCCGAGTCCTTGCTATCCGAGTCGAGTCCTTGCCTCTCGAGTCGAGTCCTTGCCATCCGAGTCGAGTCCTTGCCACTCGAGTCCAAGTCCTTGCTATTCGTGTTCGAGTCCTTGCTGTCTGTGTTTGAGTCCTTGTCATCCAAGTCCGAGTCCTTGCCATTCATGTCCGAGTCTTTGCCACCCGAGTCTGATTACTTGCTATCCAAGTCTGAGTCCTTGCTTTCCGAGTCCGATTCCTTGCTATCCGAGTCCAAGTCCGTGGAATTCCACCCACAATCTTCACTGCAATCTGTATGCTTGGTTGGAGCTGACCAACTCGAAGATTTGACTGCCTGCACTGGAGGGTAGTCTGTGGGACCATTGGTATCATACATGTTGTACATGCACACACACACACACAAGTTGCGCCACACTCCATTGACGATGCACAATGGACCCTTTTCTGAATGAATAATCTCTTGACAAAAGCCACACCGATGTCCAAATTTCTTGATTATATCAATTAACAACAGCTTGGATTTATTTGACCATTAATATTGACTACAATATGGCATCTACCCACTTCCCCTATCCTTGGGACAGAAGAAACCAATAAATGCAACACACTTTTTGCTTGTTCAAAATTTACTTACTAGACGTTACCGGCATGCGCTTGCGCCTTTACAGGGATTTTTCGAATGGTCCATTCCATACATTGTGCCATACGTAATACAGGGTCAGTGTCAGGCATGACCAAAGGGATCCATTAGACTATCTTCGTTAAATAAAATTGCGGTAAGATAAGGTAAAAATTGTGAGGTTTTTTTAGGACTTTGGCTGAGTCCTCAAGATAACCGAGACCTGATTGTTCGAGTCAAAAAGGACTCCGAATCGGACAGTGCTGGAGGACTTTAGTCCCAACACAAAAGTGGTTAACCTGCAAACACATTCGTGTTCAAGTCCTTGCTGTCCATGTCAGAGTCAGAGTCCTTGTCATCTGTGCTCCCACCCTGGCAAAGACTAGTTGACTATTTGGTAGGCCACCATCTAAGTGATGGATAGCTCAGAATGAAAGAGCGCTTGGGTTGGAATCCTGGTCAAGTCAAAGTTTTCTTTGTCAGTTTTTCAGTTTTTAATTGATTTGTTTGATTTGAATTGAAAAAAGCTGCTTTAACTTTATGTGATCCCTGAGCTGCTGTAGCCAGGTTTACAACGATTGGTTGTTTGCATCTGAATGAAAGCGGGGTGTGATCCCTGAAGATATACGGCTGTTAATGGTTGAATTGCTTCTGAATGGCGCCCCCCCCTCCCCCCCCCCCCCCCGGCAAAGACTGGTTATCTATTAGGGAAGGCCACCATCTTACATATCTTAGGGCTGGATAGCTCGATGGGAAAAGCGCTGGTACACAAAACATCTGGTTCAATCCTGGTCCAGTCAAAGTTTTCTGTGCCATTTTTTAAAATTTGATCAAAGTTCCCTATCATTTGTTATTTATTTGTTGTTCATTTTATCACAGGAGGCTGCTGATATGGTAGCTCAGAGGGACAATGATCCCCGTGCTAGGTTTCAGCAGAGGGGTTCATCTGGCCCAGCACCGCCTCCTTCTCGACCATCAAGGACCCCAGTCCAGCTTCCTTCCAGGGAACCAGAACCAGAGCCTGAGCCTGAGCCACAGTATGAGCCAGAACCAGAACCACAGTATGAACCAGAGCCTGCGTCTGAGCCATGGAATGAGCCTGAGCCTGAGCCACAGAATGAGCCCGAGCCTGAGCCACAGTATGAGCCCGAACCTGAGCAACAGTATGAGCCCGAACCTGAGCAACAGTATGAGCCAGAGCCAGAGCCTGAGCCTGAGCCACAGTATGAGCCAGAGCCAATCTATGAACCAGAACCAGGTAATTTGGAAGATTTCCAAGTTAGTGATTAATGTTATAAGAATAGAATAGAATAGAATAGAAAGCAATAGCTTCTATTTGTGTTTGCAATACAGTACAGGGCATTTTCACATAAATAATGATAAAAAAACAAATGTCTGGAGTCAAACCATACTGGCAAATTCTCAGAGCAAATGCAGGAAGTTTTGGATGATATGCGACCACGTGATCAACTAAGCAAGAAAACTCTCAAAATCCTATCTCCATCAATTGTAGCACTGCCAGATTATACCTCCTCCCTAAAATTCATAGTGTAACAACCCAGGCAGACCTATCATCTCTGGCAATGGTTCACTCACAGAACACATATCTTTATTCATTGACTCCTTCCTTAGACCCCTGGTTCCTCTTATTCCTCCTTGCGTCCATGCCACTCCTGACTTCCTACAGAAGTTGGAGGGTGAAAAGAATCAGATTCCCACCACAACTATTGTTGGTACCATTGATGTTTCCTCTCTATTCACCAACATCCCCCATAAAGAAGGCATGGAGGCTTGCTCCTCTGCCCTAGTCAAGAGTAAACAGTCTTTAATACCCGCCCATATCTGACATAACCACTTGTTTTGACCAAGAATAATTTTTCATTTTTTGGCAAACTCTCTCCAAATACATGGCACTGCTATGGGCAAACGCATGGCTCCTTCCTTTACTTAAATTGACTTCTTCACTTTGCGAGAGCTGTAGCCTCTTGCAACCAAGTTCCTGGCCAATAATTGTGCATGGTGCAAAATGGCTGAGTCATGGGTGACCGATAGATAGATTGTGCAACAACATGTGGTTGGGTTGCGTGTGAAAGTAGAATCATGGAGCTGTCAAAAGTTTGCGCGTTCGCGGGTGCCTTTTCAAAGTCGTAATCTTGCCCCAAAAGGAGAAAGCCAGACAGCAAAACGAGCCACTACTTAACAATACAGAACAAAAATGTCGCAAACTTTATTCCATATTTCAGGTAGGCCTACATGTACGTGCGTGATCGTTTAATTGGTACCTACAACAGTACATGTATTAATACAAGTTTTGTTGTCATCATTTTGATCGCAGCCGCTAATCGCGAGGCTCCGTCCACCACTAAAAATACCCTACGGTAGCTATAACACTGTTGGTCATCATAGTGATGAAGCGTCTTTGGCCAATTCAACCACATGGCATCAACCTCCAGGGGGGGGGGAGTGATAAACAAATTGCATGTTTACCAATAATCCCCCTTTTCCCCCATTTCTCTCATTTCTCTCTTTCACCCTTTCCCTTTGATGTTTTCCCCCTTTCACTGCCTAATCCCTGCCCAAAGCCCTGCCCTCCCCTTTGATCTCACCCTACCACTACCAGCTTTCCCCAGTATGAAGTGAAGTTACTCCTTGCTGTTGTTGGTGTCATGTGCATAACACAGTAGGAGTCGTGTGCAAAAAACTGATGCTTGAAACTCAAGCGGTAGACATCTGAAAATGTTTCCCTCCATCATTGAAGGCACAGACAGGAAAAGGAAAAGCATGACATCAATGATTAGACTATTGTCTTCACTTTAAGGAATACACTTGTCACTCATTTTTCATAAGTTATTATTTATTAATTTGTTTGAAGGTGTTTTCCTCCTTACTTCTGGTCTTTTTACATCATATTCTTCAAACTTGTCATTTGCATTGTCTGGGTTATGGTAAATGTTTTCCTAAAACTTCGCAATTGACATCGAGTGAAAATGCACATCTTCAGTTCATATCAATTCAATTCAAGGGGAACATTAATTTCCATATCACAGATAAAGAAAGTACAACAATGTTTAACAGTTAATATTGGGATAACTAACACATGAGGCACCCTGAAGTGTAAGATTATCTCAGAAATATCAGATTTAGGAAAAGTATTTATCAGTGTGTCCTTTATTACCCTTTCATTTATCAGATGTTGTGCCTCCTGTGGATGATGGCCCTGCTACTGAACCTGCTGGAGAAGAGGTCATGGCTAGAGCAGTGTATGACTATCAAGCAGGTAACATGCTAACCTTTTCTAAATGTATTTGTAATTTCACACTCACGATCAGGTATTTTTCTGATGCTTGCTAACTCAATCGATGAAATGGCTGTGTGCGTCTAGTACACAGTCGTTTGATTTAAAGCAAAGTTTGACAACTATTACATGAAACAATATCTTGTTGACAATTAGGGAAGGCCAGCATCTAAGGGCTAGATAGCTCAGATTGAAGATCACTGGTATGTTAATCTAGAAGTCCCAGTCCAGTCAAAGTTTTCTTTGCCAATTTTTCAATTCGTTCCAAGTCAGTTTTTCCTTTGTTTGTTTGAAACAACATCTTCCTCAATTTAAAGTGTAAGCCTACCAGTATGATGCTGATACTGTCGTCAAAGATCAATAAACCCAAACTAAAACTTTAAATTTCTTGCTTCGCATCTGTCGCAAACTTACTATACCTGTATAGTAAGACAAGACATACATGTACTTGCAGCATGGGTAGTAGTGCATGGGTGTTTTGTGTGGGATGCTCCAATTCCCCAGAAAACGTACAGTATTGTCAAGCCTAAAAATTGTAGTTGGATGAAATCTATAGCGTGCCCAAATTTGTGTGGAGATAAACAACTCAAGGGGATTTTGTCTACCGGTATCCTGAAAGAGCCACCCTTGCTTTTGGATAGGACAGTGGTGACCGTCATGATGTGCAGCCATCTTGAATTAATTTCATCTCGTTTAGGCTCGAAAATAACCCGTAAAGACACTTTTTGCTCACCTATTGCTTAAGCAACAAAATGTTCCCCTAACCCCTTCGTGCCGGGAAGCCGCTATGCATGCGCAATGAGTTTCAAAATTTGGACACCGCTATTGTCCAAACTGTAGACAAAGACTCTTTTCAGCAATATGTATCATGACAAACACCTTTTTTGATGTCAGTTGCTGCATGAGTTGCCAGATCAACGGTAACATTGGTGCTATTGTGGGGCTTCATTATGAACGATCAAGGGTCTGCGCGCTACTATGGCAGACAGTGTGCAGGCCTGCCGAACACCCAATGCTCTCACCGGAGAGACTATGGAATGCGCCCACTGCCTTTACCGCAAATTGCACGCTTTGATGAGGCCGTCCAGCTGGATCCTATGTCCGCTGCAGTGCAGGAATGTTTGCGGTCAAATGGTAGCAGCACACACAGTTCTCGGAGTCGTGTTGCACAGTCGACGCTCCATTGGACTACACACAAAAGGCCAATCTTTGAGGGCTAATAATCCCTTGACAAAAGCCACGCAGACTTCCTACTGTGCCTCATTTTGATTCACTGATAAAATAGTGCACTCTTATTGAATTACATTATCTTGCAGGTTTATTGTTCTCTTATTGTTCAGCGAGCTTTTGAAATGGCACTGTGTTGGCCATTGGCACTAAAATAATCCCGCCGTCAAGGGGTTAACAAGTTAACAGTAACTATGAAATGGCATCACTGTTAAGCAAGCTGCTAAGGGGAAAAGTGGCACTTTTAGCGGCTTTATGAAATTGGCCCCTGGTCACTATTCCTGGGCAAACATGGGACTCAGTTGATTGAAATAAGCGAGAGGAAAGTTTACTGGGTTGTTTCCTCTGCACTTAATATGGGAAATCAGCCTATGGTTCCATAATAATCCACTGATTTCATTATTCCAGTGCATCCATATAAGCATCTCTGTTACGGTTGCTATTAACATGTATATCTGTAGTTGTGGAAATGAATATTGATATCAGAAATATACATAAGGTTAATTTATATTGACTTTTCCCTGTGATTTTTGTTTTCATATTTGAAGCTGATGATACTGAGATTACCTTTGATCCTGGTGATATTATCACAAACATTGAGACGATTGATCCTGGTTGGTGGCGAGGGACGGGACCAGATGGTTCTCATGGACTCTTTCCTGCAAACTATGTGGAGCTCATTGAATGATAGAATTTTAAAAAATTGATCATGTTATATTTGCCTGTGCTGAAAGTAACTGATATGATATTATGAGAGGACCTATCCTGCTGAACTACTCACCTTGTAATTTTTTTGATTTAATGCATAATTTTTTTCTGAAAAATGGTTTCTGCCCTTTTTATCATTCCACCCGTGGGCAGTTGGTTGAGCTTGCTTTGCAATTGAAAGGTTGGGTATTTTAACAGGTGAGGATATTTTAATAGTATTGGAAAGATCATTACTGGACAAATTATGTTTAACCCAGTTACCAAATCCCAGCATTCAGAAACCAATCAGTCTTGTTTCAATCACTTGAATACTGTGGGGGAAAAATGAAAAAAATACTGATTTATGATTCACCACTTTGTTTATAAGATTATTGCCATAGCTAAAGAACCAGTTGAAGAATGCTCGTTTCAAAGGTCATGAGATCAATATGAAAACAAGTTGACTGGCAGATATCGAGGTTAGATGTTGCATAACAGTGCAACACAGAAAAGCATTGTATTTATTGCATAGGATTAAGAAACATTCTTATATGTTTAAGAAATCTAAGGATCACAGATTTTAAGTTTTAAGTAATTTGAAATTGAAACTTTTGTCAAATACAACAAGCTTTATGCATTTCACTATAATTTTATACGAATTTGTAAACAACTTAAAGTGATACCGGTATACAAAAATGTTGCAAACTGCTTACTGACTAAAATTACAAAAATGCAATTTTCAAAATTTAGTGGGCCCGATGTTTCGATCCTAGTAGGACCTTTCTAAAAGGCAGAGAAAAGTCCTCCTAGGATCAAAACGTCAGGCCCACTAGATTTTGAAAATTGTAAACATACAAATGAAATGTAAGGTAAGGGAAAAGACAAATTTGATGTCGGAATACCACTGCATGGTATCAATTTTAATCCTCAGATCTCTAATTTGGACGAAAATGGTGGCAAAGAAAACCTAGTGTCTATGGTGCTTGATGAGTGGGGCAGTAGTTTGAAATGGTACGATCGGCATAAAGTATGGGACATTTTTAGCTCTACTTTTCAAATCGTTATCACAAAGTAGTTGTGTATCGGTATGCTCTTTATTTTGTCATACATAATGATTGAATATGAAATTTTTTTATTATTTTTTATTATGGTTAATAAACAGCTGTTTGGTCGCTACAAAATATCCAAACAAGAACCCTGCAACATAGATTGCAAAATAATTATCTCAAAGCTCCTTTTGATTTGAATTTAGTATTGATACTTGTACCAATATAAAAACACTTGAGAGGGTTGTTTTCTCAACAAAGTGGAGATACGGTATGGCTCTTTTATGTGAACACAAGCATTGCTCTTTATTTCCAATGACTGTATTGAGCCATAATGAATGTTACCTTTATTGATTTCCTTTTGTATAAATTTATATTTAGTATCGGTTTATGGATTGCGTAAATTGCATATTTAATTGATTAATGCAGTACAGTATAGCACAGCATTGAAAGATGTTTCAGATATGAAGATACCATTGCAACTATCTCCTCAACATTTAAAAAAAAAATTTCTGCTCGTAAAGATTGTTAGTTTCAAATTGAACACGAGGAAAGGGTTTTACAATTGCATATCTGTTATGAATAATCCAGTATTGTATAAATCCTTTGAGTTATCCTTGCATCAATAGATGGGCCTTAAATCTTTCATGAAGTGATAATGAAAGCCTTGTATCAGGTCTGTATGACGTAAAACAATGCACTGGCATATTTTGATGCATTTTTGTATGACAACATCTTACCTATAATTTCCTATTTCCCCCTATAAGGCCTCATTCCTTACTTGTTTGATATGCAACTTATTTTATAAAAATAATAATACAATATGTTTTTTCAGGAAAACGTTGGTGTTGTTGTGGTGCATGGGAGAGGGGAGTCCCTACATAGGAGAGGGGCGTCCCTAGGTGGGAGATTGGAGTCCCTACGTACGTGGGAGATGTGAGTCCCTACAAAGGAGAGGGGAGTCCCTACATAGGAGAGGGGCGTCCCTACATAGGAGAGGGGCGTCCCTACATAGGAGAGGGAAGTCCCTACATAGGAGAGGGGCGTCCCTACATAGGAGATGGGAGTCCCTACATAGGAGATGGGAGTCCCTACGTGGGAGATGGGAGTCCCTACATAGGAGATGGGAGTCCCTACATAGGAGATGGGAGTCCCTACATAGGAGATGGGAGTCCCTACATATAGGAGATGGGAGTCCCTACGTGGGAGATGGGAGTCCCTACATAGGAGATGGGAGTCCCTACGTGGGAGATTGGATTCCCTACATAGGAGATGGGAGTCCCTACATAGGAGATGGGAGTCCCTACATAGGAGATGGGAGTCCCTACATAGGAGATGGGAGTCCCTACATATAGGAGAGAGGCGTCCCTACGTGGGAGAGAGGCGTCCCTAGGTGGGAGATTGGAGTCCCTACGTACGTGGGAGATGTGAGTCCCTACAAAGGAGAGGGGAGTCCCTACATAGGAGAGGGGCGTCCCTACATAGGAAATGGGAGTCCCTACATAGGAGAGGGGAGTCCCTACGTGGGAGATGGGCGTCCCTACATAGGAGATGGGAGTCCCTACATAGGAGAGGGGCGTCCCTAGGTGGGAGATTGGAGTCCCTACGTACGTGGGAGATGTGAGTCCCTACAAAGGAGAGGGGAGTCCCTACATAGGAGAGGGGCGTCCCTACATAGGAGATGGGAGTCCCTACGTGGGAGATTGGAGTCCCTACATAGGAGATGGGAGTCCCTACGTGGGAGAGGGGAGTCCCTACATATAGGAGAGGGGCGTCCCTACATAGGAGAGGGGCGTCCCTACATAGGAGAGGGGAGTCCCTACGTAGGAGATGGGAGTCCCTACGTGGGAGATTGGATTCCCTACATAGGAGATGGGAGTCCCTACATATAGGAGAGGGGCGTCCCTACATAGGAGAGAGGCGTCCCTACGTGGGAGAGGGGAGTCCCTACGTGGGAGATTGGAGTCCCTACATAGGAGATGGGAGTCCCTACATAGGAGATGGGAGTCCCTACATAGGAGATGGGAGTCCCTACATAGGAGATGGGAGTCCCTACATATAGGAGAGAGGCGTCCCTACGTGGGAGAGGGGAGTCCCTACGTGGGAGATTGGAGTCCCTTGGAGAAGGGAGTTTACATGCCCGCAAGATTCTTTGCTGGAGATTGTAATAAAAATTGTAATCAAAAATAGAAACAGACGTTTTACGTTCTGACTGGCACCCCCATATCGGCAAAGACTGGTTGACTATTAGGGAAGGCCACCATCTAAGGGCTGGATAGCTCAGATGGTAAGAGAGCTGGTAAGTTAATCCAGAGATATCGGGTTCAAATACCGGTCCAGTCAAAGTTTTCTTTGCCATTTTTCATAATTGTTCCAACACGCAGTGAAAGTGTGATGTCCTAAATGACAGAAAACAACCGACATGAATCCAATTCAAGACTTAGTAGCTGTGTCATCGCTCAAGTTAAAGATTCTATTCATCTATTTTAAACGTACGTTTTGGTACAAACCAAAGAAAGTGAGGACAAATCGAGTGTTCGTGTAGACAAACTAGAGGCGGATTATAAGATTGGTGATGATCGAGCTCCTGGCGGAGTATAGTCCCCACCGCAGGTTCGCATGAATGTGACCCCCCAAACGATGATTATATAACCACGGACTACCTCCATTTTATAACTAATTAGCGAGAGTGTAATTCAGACTGAAACGAGTTTCAAAGGGTCTCTGCAATAACACCATGCCTCAGAACTGTTTTGCAATGTTGCTAACTGTCATAACACGCAGGGCCAGAGCGCGCGGCGTGCATGGGGATCCGCCGACGTACATGTACATACGTATGCTGCGCCTGCGTGTGGGATACGATGCGGGATCCAGAGACGACTCATCGGGCAAGACTAGATTGGTTATGCTGTGGGCAACTCATCTTGATTTGGTTGATGTTGACAAACAGAAGAAAAAGAAATCCCAACAGACAGCAACCAGTCTCTCGTATAATTTCCAGCGTCCTCCTATGGTGTGACGAGTCGCAAGCCAATGGGCCTGCACTCGAATGACAACTGAAACGTTTTTCTGGAGCCTTTCCTCAATCTCGCAATTAGTAATGGGAAGCTCTTTGGAGACTGTCCCACGGGGCGACTGGCCACTCTGAAAACTTTTGCAAAACTACCCAAGTAAGCGCCCCAACTAGTTTTCACACTCTTTCTGGTGGTGTTTTTCTGCTAATAAAAATTTCAATATTTAGGAGCAAATAATTATGTCATCACATGATTATGCAACAGAAACTCAATTGGTTGTGTGTAAAAAATTCTTAAGACTATTTTGTTTATAATAATAATAATAATAATAATAATAATAATAATAATAATTTTTAGAATAGGTATTTATTTCTTCCTGCAGACGTATGTCCCTAAACATCAATAATTATATCAATTCGACATTTATTTTCACATCGACATCCTATGTATACAATTCAATTAGGTCTATGTATAAACAAAAATAATATTCTTACAGACAGTATGTGATTTTATGTAATTATTATAAGATGTCAACATGAAGGAAAAAGGTTAAGCACAGATTTTGTAGCTTTCCATGGGAGAAGACAAAACTACTTACTACACACGGACTACTTACAGGACAATAAGTTTTAGAGTGACCCGCTGTCACGATCTCACACGGGCTCCCGAGCTGAGTTGAGCCGTGACGTCACTGGCTCACCTCAGCACGTTGCAGCAACGCTCTCAGCTACTTAGCTAGACTGGTTCCCGTCCCCTACCTGGTCTCCAGACGTCTCACGTCCTCCGAAATGTAGAGGCCGTTAGCGATTATCTTTCCGTACCACATAAACGCTATGGGCCCATATTTGTATGCTCAAACAATTTACGGGGTGGGGGCTAAACCAGTTGAAGTTAAAGCTAGGGATGGGCTTAACAGCCAATAAAGGCTTTCTGCACATGCACAGCGAATACAACGTACGTGAACAATCTGAGTGACCTGAAACTCAATTCTTCATACTTTGTTTGCGCACAAACATATGGGCCCATAGCGTTTTTGTGGTACGGAAAAAAATATCGCGGGCCGGTAGCTAATAGGCATGGTTCCCGTCCCCTACCTGGTCTCCAGACGTCTCACGTCCTCCGAAATGTAGGGGCCGGTAGCGGATAAAAAATGTCGGAGGAAAGCTGACGGTCTTATGCTAATGAGGCTTGGTCCCAGAATGCAATACTGTGACTAAAGCCGGCTTTCTCTTATTCCGAAAATGTCCGGAAAATTCCCAACAAACGTGACTGAAAGCGCTGCTTTGCCAATGGACGTCGGTAACGGTCTCACCCGTGCGTGGGACCCGGATCAGACCGTTACACTGGTAGAAAAGGTACAAAGACTAAACAAAGCAAAGATAACTAGACAAAAGTAAACAAAGCAAAGATTAAAGTATTTCTTATGTATAGCTAAAATAAGTATTGATAATTGATTCTTTTTCTTTTTTTAAATAATACCACGTTGAAATGGTCTGTTTCTAAAGAATGAAGTTCTATTTTTCCTCACACAGGTCACCTTTCAGCTGCGTATCCAGTCAATGTTGGTAAAGATCGTTCAGTTTCAGAGTATTTAGTTTGGCAAATAAAGGAGTGGTATGAGCAAGGTAACCTGCGTTATTTACAATACGAATAGCTTTCTTTCTGTAGCTTGAAGAGTTTATTAAAACCATGTGCAGTTGAAGATCCCCCAAAAGAAAGTAGGGCATAGTTCAAGTATTAAAGAATGAAGGAATTGTATAATGTTAGAAGAATATTTTGGGGTACGAAATTCTTCAGACGATTCATAACCCCAATATCTTTTACTACATAAAACATCAATGTGGTATTAAATTCCGGGTTAGGTTTTCATCTATACAAACTCCAAGAAATTTAGTAGTCTTGACTTGATTAAGCACAGTACCGTCAAAGCTCTGGCCTGGTATTGGTGTTGTCGTTTACAGAAGATAATGTAACTAGTCTTCAGTGAATTAATAACTAATTTGTTCGAAATGAACCATCTACTTATTTTAAACAGTTCGATGTTGATGTGTTGGATGGCTATAATTTATCCACATTATGATGATTTTGAATTAATTTAGTATCATCTGCAAATAAACCGAAAGACATGACATCAGAAGATCTACAGATGTCACTGATATAAATAATAAATAGTAACGGACCTAACACACTGACTTGGGGAACTCCACAACTGATGGACTGTTCTAAAGATTGATTCAAGTTATAAGAAACGAACTGCCTTCTCTTTGATACATAACTCCTAAACCAGTTCAAAGCCAACCCTCGAACACCGAAATGCTCCAGTTTATTTAGAAGAATGTCATGGTTAACAGTGTCAAATGCCTTAGACAGGTCAAGAAAAAACCCAACAGAGAACTGCCTGATCTTAAAGGCATCGATAATTTTACTTAACATATCAAGTATAGCCAACTCTGTAGAGTGAGACAAGACGCCATACTTGTTAATAAACGTAATCATGCATGGGGTTGACACAAGTTTTACAAATACTTTAGAGAAAACAGGTAGAATAGTAAAAGGTGTATAATTAGTGACCTCGTGTCTACTTCTGCATTTGTATATTGGGACCACCTTACCCATTTTAATTTCGTCAGGAAAGACTCCCTTGGAGATCAATATTGATTAAAGAGCAAAGTAGGCCAAGTGGTATAGCTAAAGTATGGAATTCCTTATCTGCCGTCGCCCGTCGCCTCTTAATTTTTGTTGTGTCCCAATAATTGTTTTCTGCCATTTGCTAGTTCCATACATGCCACTTTCCGTCGCGCCGTCGCCCGGAGGAGATATATATGCAGACCGACGTATGAAGCTCAATATTTTATTGTATCTTCAATTAGGGGGTATGGGGTAGGGTAGGGGTAGGGATAGGGGGTAGGGTAGGGGAGGGCGACATTCTGACAGCGTTTCGTTCATTTTGCAGGGAAACAGCTCCGCCGTGGCCAACAAAAATCGCCCATTGAAACGTGTGGGATTCTACCTCACCATTACCTCCATTCGGACTCACGTGAGATTGTATTGTCTGGTGATTGAGGTTACGCCACACGGGACGTGAAATTCCAGAAGATTCAAGGCTATATAACGCATGCCTTGATCACCATCACAATGGCCACTGACCAGCTACTGGACGCTCGGTCTAAAGCGGATAACAATAGCATTGATACTGCGCAGCTCGTCAAGCTTCTCGTGGATGCTGTTGCCTTTCTTGGCACAAGCAACGCCCAGTTGAATGTTCGCAGACGGGACCTCATCCGCCCCGATCTTAGCCCAAAGTATGCACCCCTGTGCTCGTCACAGGTAAAATCCACAAGCTTACTGTTTGGCGATGACCTGATCCAGACATGCAAATCTATCCAAGAGGCAAACAGATTGGGCTCGAAGGTATACGGTTCGGACCAACGTGGCCGCAGACGGGGTAACTACACGTACACCCGAGCTGGTGCTTCACATGCATCGGGGGACTGGCGCGGAATTCGAGGCCGGCCCCAGCAACGATCAGCGTATTACCGCAGGGGCCGGTACAACAGAACGCAGTTCAACCAAGCGCCATCCCAAAGCCCAAGCCAGTTCACGAGCACTGGGGCAAACGGAAGGAAGCCTCTAGCATAGAGGGCTCAAGACCAAGCAAACGACTCGCTTCAGACACAGTGAGTAAGTGTTATCCTATTGGAGGCAAACTTAAACACTTTGTCTCGGCATGGGAAACCGTTACTTCTGATACATGGGTTCTGGATTCGGTCTCTCACTGCCATACTGAATTCATTGAAACCCCTACGCAACGGAGAACCCCAAAGCCCATTAACTTTTCGGCTGTTGAATCTAGTCTGATTGATGCCGAGGTACAATCGCTGTTCAGTAAAGGTGCCATAAAGCCAGTGACCCCTTGTCGGGGCGAGTTCTTGTCGAATATTTTTCTGCGCCCCAAAAAGGATGGTGCTATGCGACCAATCATTAACCTTAAAGCTCTCAATGAGTTTGTCAAATACCATCACTTTAAGATGGAAACTTTTGAATATGCATTGACGCTAATCCGTCGAGGCTGTTATCTTGCCTCTCTTGACCTAAAAGATGCATACTTTACAGTTCCGATAGCACAGGAACATCAGAAGTAATTACGGTTTCGATGGAGAGACAAATTGTGGCAATTCACGTGTCTATGCTTTGGTTTGTCTAGTGCACCTCGTATCTTCACCAAAATTATGAAACCCGTTGTAGCTACATTGCGAAACCAGGGACACATTTCATCAAATTACATCGATGACTCCCTTCTTATTGGTGACTCCGAAGAGGAATGTAACAGAAATATCCATGATAGATGTCGTTTAATGGATCGCTTGGGGTTTGTTATAAACCAAACCAAGTCGGTTAAAACTCCAACACAGAAGTTAGAATTTTTGGGTTTCGTAATCAATACAACTGACATGTTGGTCTCCCTACCAGCACGAAAAGTTTCCAGCATAGTACAGGCATGTACGCATCTTGTAAACCAGAGACGGCCAACAATTTGGCTCGTAACTCGAGTTATTGGAAAACTTATTTCGTCCTTTCCTGCGGTACCCACCGGACCTCTCTTTTACAGAAGTCTGGAAATAGCGAAAGATACCGCGTTGAAATTAAACAATGGCGATTTTTCCGCCCATATGCAGCTGCCTAATGAGGCAATCACTGATTTACAATGGTGGATAACAAACTTGCCAACTTCCTCACGAGAAATTCGTGGCTCACGGGTTGCTGAAGTTGAAATCCAAACCGATGCATCACTCAATGGATGGGGAGCATACTCTCCCTCGCTTAATTTGGAAACAAGCGGCAAGTGGAAACCTGACGAAGTGAACTTGCACATCAACTGCCTAGAATTGTTAGCAGTCCTATATGCGATACAGTCACTTGCCAATCACTTAAGAGGTAAACTTGTGTCCGTGAAGGTTGACAATATTAGTGCGGTAGCCTACATAAATCACATGGGTGGATGTAGATCCAAGGAACTTAACAAGTTAGCTAGAAAATTGTGGTTTTGGTGCTTAGAGAATGGGACGTGGATTATCGCATACCATATCCCAGGAAAGCAGAATACTGCAGCGGATTTACTGTCACGATCATTTAACGATAACCTAGAATGGCAGCTAAATAAGACAGTCTTTGACCTCATACTAAAAACAACCCGAATCAAACCAACAGTAGACCTGTTTGCATCCCGAATCAACTTTCAGATTAAACCATTTATATCACGCTATCCAGATCCGGAAGCGAGATCTTTCGACGCATTCTCCTTTTCATGGACGAATGAAGTTGCTTACTGTTTTCCCCCCTTCTGTCTTATCGACAGGGTTATACAAAAGATAGAGCAAGACAAGGCAACGGCCATCCTGGTGTTTCCATTGTGGACCACACAGACCTGGTATCCCAGACTACTGCGCATCATCATCATGTCGCCACTCAGGCTGCCCAACAGAAGCGACCTACTACAACTTCCACATTTGCCAGAAAGCCAACACCCCCTACGAGATCGTCTAGTGCTGTGTGCAGCTCTCTTATCAGGCGATCCCTTAGCACAAGAGGACTTTCGTCGACAACTATCGACATCATCACCGAGTCTTGGAAACCCAACACACGAAAACAGTACTACTCAGCGATTACAAAGTGGCTCAATTTCTGTGTTGAACGGACTATCCATCCAATTCAAGCGTCTGTAGGACAAGCCCTCGATTTTCTGTCAGCACTGTATCATATAGTGGTGCTGCATATAGCACGGTAAATACAGCACGCAGTGCCCTGTCTACTCTGCTCTGGTCAACGACGGACTCTTCAGTTCAATTTGGCAGCCATCCGCTAGTCACCCGGTTCATGCGAGGTGTGTTCAACTTGAGGCCACAGTTACCTCGGTACTCACATACTTGGGACGTTAGTATATTGCTTCGCTTTATTAGCGGGTTGGAACCAGTCCAGTCAATAAATCTGAAACTCACGTGCCTGTGTGCTGTGACAACCGGCCAACGGGCACAGACATTGTCCCTAATCAAGATTAATAACATGGTTATACAACGAAATATGGTTAAGATTGGAATAACCGACCTTATTAAAACTTCTCGCCCTGACAAACCACAACCAGATTTGGTTTTGTCACCTTATCCACATAATAAAACTTTGTGTAGTAAGATCTTTAGCAAACTACATCAGACGAACCAAACATCTACGTGCGAACAAAACAAAACTGTTTTTGAGCTATGCTCCTCCACACAATGAAGTCGCCACGGCAACGATATCCAGATGGCTGAAGCAGTCACTAACCGAGGCAGGTGTAGATACCCCAGTGTATAAGGCACACAGTATCCGTTCCGCAGCCACTTCAGGGGCCGCAAGCAGGGGCGTATCAATTGATGCAATTTTGAAAACAGCAGGTTGGGCGAAAGCGTCGACTTTTGCAAAGTTCTATAACCGAAGCACGGCTGACCTCGAACATCAGCATATTGCTTTTTCTAAGGGTGTACTTGCACACCAAGCTTAAAGAAACGTTTATATAAATTCAACGTATGGCCATTGTTAAACCTATTTGTTGGTGTTACCGGATGACGGTTTACCAAATAAACAAGATATTAGTTACTGCAACTATTGGTCCATCTCTTTACACTGCCCAGCTTTGAAGTCTCACGTGAGTCCGAATGGAGGTAATGGTGAGGTAGAATTCCCCAATTAAACGAGCGAAGTGAAGTTTGATGGGGATTCTAACGAGCCATTACCGAAATGAGGAGTCACGTGACTCCCTCCCTGTTGTGGTGGACTTCGTGATTTATATCACATGTAAATGTATATACGTTTATCCCACCCTAGAGGATGACCAGTGTAAAGCCTGGAGGGCGGACCAGCAAGGGCCACTTTATATAGGAGGTGGGGCCCTTCTTCTCCCTTTGTATCTTTGAATGTGTGGCGTAACCTCAATCACCAGACAATACAATCTCACGTGACTCCTCATTTCGGTAATGGCTCGTTAGAATCCCCATCAAACTTCACTTCGCTCGTTTAATTGGGGAATTCTATTCGGGGATTGAGCTTCATACGTATGCACGTATACATAGTTCGTCGCCCGTCGCCCTTTTCTCCTTCTCTTTTGCCTCGATCATGTGGATGTCACGTGACTGCATTATTTTTTGCTCTGCAGCGCGCAGACGGAGGTTGAGCTAGAGACATAATTTCAGGCCTTATACCAGTCAGCCGATACAGACATTTCATGTTGATGTTTTCCTCTGATTTTAAGCTTCAAATTCAAAAATACTGTAAATAGCAAATTGTTTTTGTTATTATTTTGTGTTGTGTATTTAACTGTTTATTGAATGTTAGGGGGATTTACTGTAACACGTGGATTTTGCTAGGTCGTCTGAAGTCCTAGGTCCTGTGTGTTACCGGTAGAGTGCCACATATTGCAGACGATGAATGAACAGACTCCGAACACCAATTGCAAGATTGGGTCGATGAGATGTATTTCTAAACACAGACAAAGAACAGTCTCCGAACACAAAGATTGGGCCGATGAGATGTGTTGCAATCTCAGACTAACTTTGTTGTGGGTTCTGCAGAGGGCAGGAGAAGAAGATAAGACTGCTCTTCTCTAAATCTTAAGAGGCTTGTGGACGGTGGCCTTTATACAACAGTAATGGGAACAGGGGGTTTGGGGTAATATCCAAAAAGGACTGGTTTCCATCCCTTGTTGAATATGTAATTATACTCAAATTATAAAATGTCGAACAAGGGATGGATTGGATGAGAAACTATAGGGGATTGAATAATGAATAATGAATGATAAAGTGGTTTTTTCTAATAGTGGCATGCTTTTGTCGTAGACGCTCTTTCTTTGAATAGAGACCATTCCCATGATTTCATAGGGGACCTTCACAAACCTAAGGAGGTGGTCACTACCGGACTTGGTCCATAGGGGCATGGCTGAGGTGAACATTAGGGGCATAGTTGCGTCGTATCGTCGCATCGTCGCATTGTCGCATCGTCGCATCGTCGCATTGTCGCGTCGTCGCATTGTCGCATCGTCGCATCGTCGCATTTTGATAAAGGCCTATCTTGAGTTTCGCCAAGGGCGCACAAGCTTCTGAGTTCATGTTAATGCATATGCCTACGTCCTCAAATTATACGTTGTTAAATCTGCGCTGCCAAGAGGAAAGTGTCCTTTTGAAATATACCAGCTACTGATCTAATAAGGCCTGCTTGCCGAACATAATTATTGCAATTCGAAAGAGCTGGACTGTAGCCTCTACCCCCTGTTTCTACCTTCATGTATAAACCACTAATACAATTGAATACTAATTAATACAGCCGCTCCATTTTTTAAGTGGTCACTCAGATTAAATGACCAAAGCAAGAGTTCACTTGATACAAAACTACAAGTTGATTGTCCAATGATTGAACACGGTCCACCCTACTTCAATTTCCTCATTCAAATCTAAACCTGCTCCCCAGTCTATAGTATTATTTAAATAACACATATAGGCCTAATGCATTTTGATGATAGTGTTTGCTTGCCTTGTTAACTGATATTCGTTACTCACTTATTTTCCAGAAGAGGACCAGTTTTAACTTTTCAGACAGTTGAGTTACTTTCCATCCTGTGTCCAATTTTTCTCTGTATAATCATATTCACAATCTGAGTTTCAGGAGGGGAAAAAGGCCTAGGCTTATATACCATGTAATTCTGCCGGTCCCTTTATTACTCTGATTGGGCAATTTGCATTATGTCATGCCGGTTGGCCAGAGGTCTTTCATTTTGATATTATACATTAAGCTCCGTGCATGAATCTTTACAAATCAGAGTAAGGGACCGGTACGATAGCCTTTGCAAGAAGAAAGCCGGTGCCGACAAAATATACACTGCCTATTTGAGTATATAGGCCTATGCATTTACATGAACTCAGAAGCGAAACTTAAGACAGGCCTTCATCAAAATGCGACGATGCGACAATACGACGGTGCGACGATGTAATGATGCGACAATGCAACGATGCGACGGCACGACGCAACTATGCGACGACACGACGCGACTATGCGCCGTCGACGGCGTAAACGGCTAGAGACCCTGAAAAACAAAATGCGACTATGCGACGGCACGTACGACGCGACTATGCGACGGCACGGCACGACGCAACTGTATGCGACGGCACGACGCGACTATGCGACGTACGGCACGACGCGACGCCTAAACGGCCCTATACGAACAGTGCAAAAAGGGGCGACGGCACGACGCGACTATGCGCCGTCGACGGCGTAAACGGCTAGAGACCCTGAGAAACAAAATGCGGCGGTGCGACTATGCGACGGCACGACGCGACGCAAAAATGGGTGACGGCACGACGCGGCAGCACGACGCAACTATGCGACGGCACGACGCGACTATGCGCCGTGGACGGCGCACGTTTGAGAGATCCGGGTGCGAAACATGCGCCGCAGAGATGGAATTCCATATTAACATGAACTCAGAAGCTTGAGCGCCCTCACTTGGCGAAACTCAAGACAGGCCTTTAAAAGAAGGCGACGATGCGACGATGCGACGGCACGACGCAACTATGCGACGGCACGACGCGACTATGCGACGTCACGACGCGACGCCGAAACGTTCTTATACACAGTGCCAAAAGGGGCGACGGCACGACGAAACGGCACGACGCGACGGCACGACGCGACGGCACGACGCGACGGCACGACGCGACTATGTTCCGTGGACGGCGCATGGTTCATGCGAAACATGCGCCGCGTAACTTGGCAGAGATGGAATTCCATACATTCCTGGCCTTTTGAAAGTTTTTTCTATGCTCTTTTTAAACTCTTGGGTCCTGACATGACCTTACAATAGCGACCTCATTTGTATAAGGATATTTCTAAAGGTAAAAAAGATGACCAATTTCTGACTTCACTAAAAAAGAAGCTTGCTAATATGATTGTACACTTCAGATCCATAGATGACAGAAGAAAATGAGCTTGTCTGTAATATTTATTGCAGAGACCCTTTAATTTCATAACTGTGATCTAGAAATTCACCAATAAGGAAAGCTGTGAGAATTAGCAGTAAATAAAGATTTAGCTGATATGGTGAATATTCTCGTAAATAAATACAACAGACCAGACAACTGTAAAATGTTTTCCCACGGTGCGTGTGACCCAGTTAATATGGGATATAAAGACCAGAATCTCGTTCTTTTGATGTGAAATTCCAGGCGATCTAGGCCTCACAATGCATTCAGCATTTTCAGACTGCACTTCGAATATCCTTGAGTAAATGCTTTCACCCCGCCTCGATCTGGTGTGACTAGAATTTTATCTTTTGTGCTTGATCATTACTTGACCTAAGTAAAAGCATTATGCGCGCCACTCGTTATAAATGCATTCACGACTCTTTGCCCCACTAACTCATTGGAAAGGCCACATAAACATAATCATTGTATAGATCTATCTCGTTGCGCAGAAATCTTTAGCAAAACACCTAGAATCTAAGCTCGGTGAATAATTTATTAAACCGGCGGGATGCCTATTTTATTGCCTTGAGTCATTTGCAAACTGCTAAAGTAGGTTGCCTGGACCTTAATGTTATTAGATGGCATAGGCTAGGGACATTTTCATTCATTATTTTGTTGGATACTGTGCAGGAGCAACCCGTATCACACATATACATCAGGATGAGATTTTAGCGGTACCTGTTTCCAGGAGTGTTCCTGCAATTTTTGTTTGTCACTTCTAAAAAATATTTATAAAGAATTCGATTCCGAGGCTGATTATAGTTCATTCTTTAGGAGGGCCTGACGTTTCAATGTTAGTGGGATCTTTCTCAAAGGAAGAAAAGGCAGTTTTGATGTTGATCTATTTTTTCTTTGCTTCACTAAACGCAAACCACACACATAATAATTATATACTCTTTTTGAAGTTACGCATACAGGATACATTGTTATCAACGTTCCCTTAACATGATCCGAGGAGGTAACTATCTCCATGGTGCAATAGTTGCGATGATCTATAAACTCTTCAAACCAACCGAGCATATACAGTTCTCTTTGAAAATATTCTCAAAGTGCTTATAAGGGACAGTAAGAGGACTAAAGAAGTCGGCATGCTCCAAATCGTTAATTACTTTTGCGCGTGTAAACAAATCTATGCACTTCCCTGATCCAAGGAAAACACTGTAAAATAGTTTAAGTCTTGTCGAATTTTCAGTGCCAGGAGTGGGTTCTATTCATAATCAATTCAACCTTAAAAAAAAACCTCCATGGCCCTGGGTTGTGATCTGTAAAGGAGGAGGTCATCACTAGTTCTGAATAATCATGTTTCAATCTTGTGCTCTGAAATAACACACAACCGGTTGAGCCACTAAGATTAACCAAATTCATCATATCCTGTAAAAAAAATCTGACTGTCACATGTCTATATAGTTAGGCCTATCTGATAAAGCTAAGTTGCTTTGGTGAGATTTGGGTGTGGGGAGTAAAAGAAAAGATTTTTACACGAAAGCCTGTGGCTTTTCGCTTTAATAATTTTTAGTTAATCAAACGGCTTGTTATGTGACGATTCATGCCTGTAGCTAGCGGTAATAAACCGTGTAACTCTCGTGGTGAAAAGGGTCACCGTACACTCCCGGGCGCCTAGCCTCCGCGCCGCCTGCTATAGGAGATTAACACCTGCCCAATTCTGAATATAATTACATAATGAAGAAAGCCTCTTTCCAACTAAAAACTTAAGTATATTAAAAATATAAGAATGAGCAAAAAAACATGAAAATGAGAATACGGCAGAGAAAACAAATAAATAGAACCCGACCTTCATCTTCCGGTTACTAAGTACAGTATTGCGAATACGGCCCGACTGTGGTACGCGACGTGATCATTACTACTTGTATCGCGCCGAAGTTGGTGTGGTTCGCATTCGGGCAAGTAAAGCGCCTTGTACTGTACTGTACATGTGGATACCGTACATATGTAAACAAAATATTCCAAAATCAAAACACAACGTGAAAACGTGCAAAATCACGTACTTTACACATTGTATTTTAATATTTTATTCCTAAAAGACTATTCTAATAGTTAAAACTGCTTCAATCGGCGCGATACAAAATATTTTAACAAAAACGTTCGCCGCTCAACGCAGCTTTACCTCCTATCCGAGGATCCCGGAAGTCAGGTAACACGTACATTCACGAGGTGCATGTGAAAGTCGCACCGATCAGCGTTGCGTTCAAGTTGCGCTACTAATTCAGCCAATCTGCAAATTAAGCCCAACTAATAAAACCTATAGTCAAAACTATAATAATGCGTTATAGGCCCCTTACCCGTATTTCCAAAACGACATTCTACCAATAATGTTTGAAAAGATTCGTATAGCCTGCATGATCGAACGAAAAATAATTATGCTATAGTATATCAAATTCATTCAATTCCACAGAGTAAGACCAACTGTAAAGGGTAAATCAGGGTTGCCGATCAATTGGCCAAACAAAATAATCAGTCAACCCGTAATTAAAACTTGATAAAAGAAAACCAAATATTTTGGTACGTCATTCAAAAAGTCACTGTACGGCGTTAGATGTTTTCGACAGCGCGAAATACTACAATATCAGTTCGAACAACTTTGTACCCAAAGCAATCGACCAAATCAAACGTATTTCATTCCATAGAGTATAGCCATATAAGTGTATAATTTTGTTCGCAAAAATAACTTATAACCTGTGTTTCGACAACACAAATTACTTTCGAATTTGGAGTAGATTTGAACCATGCATGGGTGGTAGACCAGAATCTGAAACCAATCGACAGAGTAAGAAACAAGTAGGACAAATGACATAATCAACGACCATTATTAATTAGCCGATTCAATCGGCCAACCGATCTCATTTTCTAAACAAATACATTTTCGGTAAGCGTCCTATTTAGCACTTTAATTAGCAAACCGAATTTGCTCTCTCCAAAATTGGGCCTGCCCATAGTATGGACTGAGTTGGATTATGGAAGAAAATTTCAACATTTCGAAAGAATGTAGGCCTATTTTGTTTTTAACTGAGCACTATTTTTTTTTTTTTAGAGTCGCTTTGTTATCTTGATCTACTAGATCACCAGGTGGGCTGTAAATAAAACTGACAAATGCTTATAAATATACCTTTGATGTTTTGGGGTGGAATAGTTGTTTTATTCGTTGACAAAAATGGACAGGGTAAAAAAAAATGCCTCATTTTAATTGCTGCATACGTTCCAGGAATTTGAAAACGCGGCTGAGTCACGGCTGAATAGGCGGCTGGGGCCCTTTACGAACCATACATGTATCCTCCAATAACCGGTTTTCGACGATATAAGGACTTTTTTTCAAACTGAACAATGTGGACGAAAGTTTCACACTAAAAGAGGTCCCAGTCTCTTTCTCCACACCACAGACTATTAGAATAATCATAGAGAAGGTTGATCAAGCCTGTCACTTCCGTAAGATTACCCGGTTTTGTTGACGCCCGCGGTGCACCGCGCAGTAAGCATCGTCACCTATTTTCGTCGGTGGTGTTTAGTAAGGTGTCCCAGTGCAGCCAAACGCAAAATAAATTCTTAAAATAACTCAAAATGCTGTGTGGCACTGTAAAATTCTTCCCTGTATGTTTTTTTGTGTTCATCTTTGTTTTTGTTTTTCCACACTGCTTCTAACACTTTCCTCAAATCATTCATAATTTATGCTTAAAACTTATTGGTCTGGTTGATGTCTTCTTTTGTGACGTTTAAAAAAGACTCCACAATCCTCTTTCTCGCTGCTTCTTCAGTTATGACCTTTCCCAATGTCACTCCAGAGACACATTTCCTCCTTCTTGGTACTTTCTCTAGCTGCCCTTTAATTTTTTTCATTTTAAAAAAAGGCCTATTGGGCCATGTTACTTTTTGTCTTTAAATAATAATAAAAAATAAATTAAAAAAAATATATAAGCGAAACGCCCTATAGGAGGCTCAATAGTTTTTACCCTGAACGGACTGCCTCAAGTTGCGTGATATATTTTTTTTCTACGAATGTTGGGGTTTGTTATGGTACACTCAGATTTATTTTAGGACCAACAATAAAGAAAACTGGAGCTTCGAAGCAACTGCCAATTTTGTACCTAGGAAAATAGACCCCAAAAGAGCAACTTTTGAATAACACGAGTTTTGCCTACTGGAAAAGCCTTAAATTTCCACATTTTCGGTGACGGACAAGAGCAGGAAACCAACTGTAAGATACGAAGTCTGAGATCGTTATATGGAGTTGTTTTCATAGTGCGATGTGAGTTCGAAGGCTAAGCGTCGAAAACGTGTAGCGTCGAAAACGGGGGTTCCCACGAGAGTACACGTATCAGGCTCGGGCTCAGGCTTCTTCTCCGTCTGACAAAACCTGAAAATCCAGGCTGTGGTTCGTCGCCCAAATTGAAGGATTGTTGGCTTGATAAGTACAAAGTATTCACCAAGAAACTGGAGTCAAACGTTAGTTTCTAGATGCCTGTAACATTATGATGAGTAAGAATAATGACCGAATCCTAAGCCCGAGCCTAAGCCTTCATCTCATATCGACACTAACCTTTAGATAGGTTCTCATACAACTTACAAGGGCATCTTGCGGGATAGATTTGAAGTCTGGTTCCTTGACCTAAAAATGTTTGTGACGACCATCGGCCAGTAAGTAAACCAATGAACCAAGTGGAATATCGTGAACTCGTGAACTTGATGTGGCAGTTGTGGCTATGATGTTCTGCCTTGCTGTTTATCACACGTAAATCATTTTAAATTAAAATAATGTAGAGTACGAACTACGATCAAATATAGTAACAATTGAAATTGTACGTGAACCATTCCGAACCATGGAAATGCAACTGTATTTTCATAAACCAATGTCATGCCTAACGTAAGTAAAAAGTACCCCCAGAATTGTGGGGTTCTACGTCGTCGGGAGAGCAGCGGACGACGTACATGTAGAACCCCACAGTTCTGGGGGTAGTACTAGTAGTAGAACCCCACAGTTCTGGGGGTAAGTAAAACGTAGGCCTAGTACTAGTCCGAGTAACTTGGACCTGACAAGTCACCCTTTTTTATCGAATTTTGAAATTTTGAGTTTCGGGTGACTCAAAATTTCAAAATTCGATAAAAAAAGGGTGACTTGTCTGGTCCAAGTTACTCGGACTAGCCTAGTACTAGTACTAGTAGTACTAGTAGTAGTAGTACTACTACTACTACTAGTAGTAGTACTATTACTACTACTAAAGACACTAGTACTACTATATTACTACTAGTACTAGTACTAGTAGTAGTAGTAGTAGTAGTAGTAGTACTACTAGTACTACTACTACTAGTAGTAGTAGTAGTACTAGTACTACTACAAACTAGTACTAGAAGTAGTACTAGTAGTAGTAGTAGTACTAGTACTTAGTAGTACTACTAGTACTAGTACTAGTACTACTTGTAGAAGTTGTACTAGTAGTACTAGTACTACTACTAGTACTACTAGTACGTAGTAGTATAGTGGGAACCCCCGTTTTCGACGGTACACGTTTTCGACACTTAGCCTTCTAACTCACATCACACGATGAAAACAACTCCGTATAACGATCTCAGACTTTGTATCTTACACTCAGTTGGTTTCCTGCTCTTGTCCGTCAAAATGTGGAAAGTTAAGGCTTTTCCAGTAGGCCAAACTCGTGTGATTCAAAAAGTTGCTCTTTTGGGGTCTATTTTCCTAGGTACAAAATTGGCAGTTGCTTCGAAGCTCCAGTTTTCTTTATTGTTGGTCCTATAAAAAATCTGAGTGTACCATAACAAACCCCAACATCCGTAGAAAAAAAATATATCACGCAACTTGAGGCAGTCCGTTCTGGGTAAAAACTATGGAGGCTCTTATAGGGCGTCTCGCTTAGTTATATATATTTTTTTATATATTTGTTATTATTATTTACGCTGTGGCTATTGTTACGGCAGCCGTAACGCAACTTCCATTTTCTATAGTTACGGCCCTGCAACTGCCCAAGCGCGAGGACATGCCAGATCGAACACTGTACACTGACTACTTTGGAAGCGCGATGTTAGCTGGCGACGCTGCCGCCCGGCCGTCGTGCTTGATCTTGATTTGTTGCATTTGCATGATACATTCATCATTATTTGTTGCCATGCTGTTTGATTAAAAGAAAATTACAACGTTGATTTATAGGTACAATAGTTTTATAATTTGTATAGTTGTCTTTCAAACCTCCCTAAAATCGAATGACTTCTCGTATTTTCTGCCGCCACATGCACGCACGCGAAGTCGACATCGTAGTACAGTGCATCGCTGACGACTTTGTTAGGGACCCGTTTTTTTGCCGATCTCACCGTGCGAGTGAATCTTCTATAAATGATTGACTAAAAGATACCTTTTTGCATTCCGATAATGACAGGGATATTGCTTCAAGACAAGCAAATTATGTGCCTACAGCCAGAGAATTTGCCATGTTAGCTTGAGGCGGCGCTGCCTGTGCATGTGGCGTTTATACCCCATGCAACAAAATCTGACCTCGCGCTTGCGCAGTTGCAGTGCCGTAACTATAGAAAATGGAAGTTGCGTTACGGCTGCCGTAACAATAGCCACTGCGTATTATTTAAAGACAAAAAGTAACATGGCCCAATAGGCTTTTATAAAAAATGAAAAAAAATAAAAGGGCAGCTAGAAAAAGTACCAAGAAGGAGGAAATGTGTCTCTGGAGTGACATTGGGAAAGGTCATAACTGAAGAAGCAGTGAGAAAGAGGATTGTGGATTTTTTTTATACGTCACAAAAGAAGACATCAACCAGACCATTATGTTTTAAGCATAAATTATGAATGATTTGAGGAAAGTGTTAGAAGCAGTGTGGAAAAACAAAAACAAAGATGAACACAAAAAAACCTACAGGGAAGAATTTTACAGTGCCACACAGCATTTTGAGTTATTTTAAGAATTTATTTTGCGTTTGGCTACACTGGGACACCTTACTAAACACCACTGACGAAAATAGGTCACGTTGCTTACTGCGCGGTGCGCCGCGGACGTCAACAAAACCGGGTAATCTTACGGAAGTGACAGGCTTGATCAACCTTCTCTATGATTATTCTAATAGTCAGTGGTGTGGAGAAAGTGACTGAGACCTCTTTTAGTTTTAGTGTGATACTTTCGTCCACATTGTTCAGTTTGAAGAAAAGTGCTTATATCGTCGAAAATCGGTTATTGGAGGATACTACTACAAGTACAAGTAGTAGTACTAGTACTAGTTGAACTAGTACAGTAGTAGTAAGTACAAGTACCGGTAGTAGTAGTACTAGTTGTTTCCTCCAGTTTTCGACGATATAAGGACTTTTCTTCAAGCTGACCAAAGTGGACGAAAGAATCACATTAAAAGAGGTCTCAGTCACTTTCTCCACACCACAGACTATTACTGTTAGAATAATCATAGAGAAGGTTGATCAAGCCTGTCACTTCCGTAAGATTACCCGGTTTTGTTGACGTCCGCGGCGCACCGCGCAGTAAGCATCGTCACCTTTTTTCATTGGTGGTGTTTAGTAAGGTGTCCCAGTGTAGCCAAATGCAAAATAAATTCTTAAAATAACTAAAAATGCTGTGTGGCACTGTACAATTCTTCCCTATATGTTTTTTTGTGTTATCTTCGGGGGTTTTTTTCGACACTGTTTCTAACACTTTCCTCAAATCATTCATAATTTATGCTTAAAACTATTGTCATTGGTCTGGTGGTCTGGTTGATGTCTTCTTCTGTGTCGTTTAAAAAAACTCCACAATCCTCTTTCTCACTGCTTCTTCAGTTATAACCTTTCCCAATTTCACTTAAGAGACTCATTTCCTCCTTGTTACTTTCTCTAGCTGCTCTTTTATTTGTTTCGTTTTTTTATAAAAGCCTATTATTAGGCCATGTTACTTTATGTCTTTAAATAAAAATATAAAAAAATATAAAAAAATTATATAAAGCGAGACACCCTATAAGAGCCTCCATGGTTTTTACCCAGAACGGACTGCCTCAAGTTGCGTGATATTTTTTTTTTCTACGGATGTTGGGGTTTATTATGGTACACTTTTTTTTAGGACCAACAATAAAGAAAACTGGAGCTTCGAAGCAACTGCCAATTTTGTACCTAGGAAAATAGACCCCAAAAGAGCAACTTTTTGAATCACACGAGTTTGGCCTACCGGAAAAGCCTTAATTTTCCACATTTTCGGTGACGGACAAGAGCAGGAAAGCAACTGGAAGATACGAAGTCTGAGATCGTTATACGGAGTTGTTTTCATAGTGCGATGTGAGTTCGAAGGCTAAGCGTCAAAAACGTGTACCGTCGAAAACGGGGGTTCCCATAATACAGAAGTTGCAGCACAACAATTTTATAACATTTGTAAATTGTACAAAGTACTAACTAAACTTACCGTACATGTGTAGTTTGCAACATTTTTGTATATCACCTTAAACTTACCGTAGTTAGTAACTACACCCTTACTCTATGCATGGAGGAAGGAACTCCCTGCTTACACTGTACGTACACGTCACTGATTACGCTATACGACGGTCAGTACAGTACGCGGCTGTGTACCAAATAATAATGTGCTATTACTCAGTAGTGGTAGTACTACTAGTACTACTACTAGTACTAGTAGTAGAAGTAGTAGTACTAGTACTAGTACTTGAGTTGTAGTAGTACTAGTACTAGTACTTGAGTTGTAGTAGTACTAGTACTAGTACTTGAGTTGTAGTAGTACTAGTACTAGTACTTGAGTTGTAGTAGTACTACTAGTATTAGTACATGTACTACTACTACTACGTAGTAGTAGTAGTAGTACTAGTAGTAGTACAGTAGTACTAGTACTAGTAGTAGTAGTACTTACTACTAGCTACTACAAAACCACTAGGCTTAGTAGTAGTAGTAATATTTTTTAATAATATAGTCCGAGTAACTTGGACCTTTACATTTTACAACCGCCCTTTAAAAAAAAATTGAGGGGTCGGGTGATAGTAGGGTCCAAGATTCTCAGTAACTAGTAAGGGTACACGAACAAACAACGATGTGTTCGACTCCATGACTATTTCTGGTTCTGTATTTCCCTGACATTGGGTTTTCTCTTTCAGCTACTATGCATGCATACTTACAAAGTCCGTCTGTTTTTTCGCAGAGGTAACTAGCTGCTCAGCTTCTACCGATGGCATTGTGATGTGAGTCCAAGACTGATTCTTAGCTCAGCCACAGCGAGTGGACTCAGATTTTGCACAATGAGGATAAGACGGATTCATAAACTTGTGATTGCCATGATGTGCATCTTGATGTATACAGTATACAAGGTAACAACAGATGTGGGTGAAGACAGTAACCCAGGCAGGCATGGCATGGTTGCTAGTCCGGTACAACCATTAAAGCAGAAACAGAAGCAGGCTGTGCCAAATCCACATCCACAAAAAGAGACTGGAAACATTGTAAAAGGCAGTCTGGATGGACGCCAAGTTCAAGGGATGTCCAACCTAAATAAGACCAATATCAACCCTGTGAAGGTCAGGACCAACCGAACTGGATCAGCTGAGCATATCAGACAGGCAATTTTGGATTTCAACAGTAAGGAGGAGATACACAACCTGGCCAGGTTTCCTTCACGCTCAGAATCAAGCATCGTCATCTTAGTCATGGTGCACAAGAGAGTAGAATATTTGCGCTACCTCATCAATTCACTCAGGAAAGTGAGGGACATAGAAGATGCTCTTCTTATATTCAGTCATGACTACTATTCTGAGGAGATCAATGCACTTGTCAACAAAATTGACTTCTGTCAGGTACGTTTTTTGTATGAGAAGGTCACATACTATGCCTATAATTATTTACTTGTTTCACATACACGTGTACATGTATAACTTTAAGCCATACAATATTTCGTAAGTGGTTAGGCTATTTGGAATCATAAAGAGCCCTAGGAGAAAGCACAAGTTGACCTTTTTTTATACTAAAATTTCATACGTGTACATGTACCCAGTAATGTGCTATGTTACAGTCCAAAATTAAAGTACAATGTACATTCTGCGTTTACAATACATACCGGTACATGTAAATGGATCACCTTGGCAGTGTGAGACTAAAAATTTTAACAAAATGAGAGTAGGGCCTACTGTACATGTACATCCTGTCCATTTTGTCAGGGTAATTACTATTAATCTATTTGGCATCAACTCATTCTTGTTGACCATTGCTTTTTTTTGCATACAAGCACAGTGTTAACCAACCATTTTCCCTTCTTTCTGTTTCAGACTTTGCAAATATTTTATCCATATTTATTGCAAATCTATGAGAAGGAGTTTCCTGGAGAGGATCCTGGTGACTGTGCAAGAGATATGAAAAGAGACAGGTAACAACAAATCCTTTCATCTCAATCCCATGGAAAGACCTCACAGGCTCAACAATGAAATACATGCATGAACACATGTGCCTGATAAAACTATTGTTTCACTGAAATAAAAATGTACTAAACTGAAGAATGAAATCAAAATGAAATAATCTTTCAACAGAAATGAAGGGGTTGTTCATCACGGTGGTGTAATAATCTTTCCTTGACACAATTTGAATGTATAAAACAGCTTCGGACTGGCATCTATATTGTAGAAATGTATTTGAGTGCTGGGGAATACGCTTCTCACAGGACTGCATACATTCACATGTTGCTCTCAACTGGTGAAGAGCTACTAGAAGTTTTTTTTTTTTTCAAGTCTTGGTTCACAAGTTTCTTTGCTGCCTAATTTTGATAAGAAAAATAATAATAAAAAACATGTGACACATTTATTTTATGGTAAGTACATGTAAACATGCACGTATGTGTACATGTATGTATACTGTACAATGTCACTTTGTGCACAAGAACAGATCCACAGATCCCAGTGCCATATCACATCAGGCAGGCTTGAAAATTTTAAATTGAATTTCAATTTTTTTTTGAACATCCTACTGGGGAGTGGGGACATTTAAAAATTGATATTTTTTCCACACTGCTCAAATGCTTGTTTTAGAGTTTTGTTTATAACATTTGTAAAATGTTTAGGCCTAACATGCGAGAACTAAAATGATACAGATGTCTTAAAATTTAGTGGGCCTGACGTTTCGATCCTAGCAGGACCTTTCTGGAGAAAGGTCCTGCTAGGATTCAAGATCACGCATTTTGATGACGTCACGATTGCGTCATGTCATTTTGGTCCTGGAGGGTGTTTCTAAACCACGTCCCCAATAGATTTAAAAGAAAAGAAAACAAAATCTCCTTCAAATAATTATGCTCAATTGAATGTTACATCTGAAAAGTTCATGACCTCATTAATATTCATGATGAGGTCACAATTAAATAGGGCAATTTTTTGATACACCTTTTCCCAACTTAGATCTAGTGCTCTTTGCATTTGGAACGTTTGATGAAAATCCTCTTACAAGTGGCTTATACAAAACCCATGTGCAAAGTCTATGGAATTTTTCCGACAAGAAGAAGTCTGAAAAAAATCCGAACCAAAACAATACCTTTTCCGCTAATTACAGTGCAGTAATAATGTACAGCAATGTGTAGTAAATGACACAATGGAGCTTTATTGTCATGTACATGTACAATGTAAGGCTCAAAGTTGGTTATGATTTCTGTATTGATATGAAGTTATGGACAATGACTTGAGGCTTGTTATTGTTTGTAGTTGCAGTTGACTGCACAGTAAGTGACTGTTCAATATCTTTTCCTTTTGTCCCCTTCCCCTTGGGTACAATATTCTAAATTGACGTATTTATTTTCTGCATGGTATGAAACCACGGTGTGAAACCACGTTGTGATACCATTGATTTGCAGTGTTGTATGTGTTTGCTCTGGATTCTGATGATGCTAACAAATGATGTACATGTAGGCCTATCTCTTTGAGATCTGATAAATATTAAGTTTGCAACAGTTTTTGTTCTGTATTAACTTCACATAATTAAGTTTGCAACAAAGGCTACAATCGTTGGTTTTTACTTGTACGCACTACATGTATAAATCTATAATCAGGAAACCTCTTCCTTGTACAAATCAGAATCCTGTTGTATGTACATAAACACATGCACATGTCCACATGGTATGTGCCAAATCCTTCACAATGATAATCTATACACCATCACGTTAAATTACCCTTCTGTAATGTAAAGATACTTCCATGTAGATTTCTTGTGGCAAAATAAATACCGGCACTGTAGTCACACTGGGCTGTGAAAATAGGTTCTTCATTTTTTTTTTCTTCAGTTCACAGCCCCAATGTCACAATTTTGAAATTGTTTAATCAAATTCCTTAATCATAACACCACCTGAACCTCCCAAATACCAAAGCCATGGTTGTTTTCCATAGTGCCTAGGCCATGTACATATGTCTGAAAAGCAGCTGAACAAATTTACTTCTATTAATATGTAGCTTTCTCTGTGTAATTAGAAAGTGCAAAGTAGGAAGTCAATATAGTTCCTGATGAATGTACATGGACTAGCATATACTTTCTCCAGGAACTGTCTGTATTCTATACATGTTTTAAACTACACATTCGTACATAACATGTACACGTATGGGGGAAAATTGGTACAATAATAAATGAATATTCTTCATTCAATAAAGGTTTGCCCTCCTGGATGCACCATATAAATGTATTCAGTCAATTGCCTGATTCCCTGTATAGAAAACAGCTTGGGTGGGATTCAACCTGTGGCTCCTCCTTTCTAGTGCAGATGTTTTGATCACTGAGTTGGCAGAGGTGCATATAATATTTTTAATTACAGTCATGACAGTGCCAATTATACAAATAGTTCATGATGTGTGAATAGGCTTAAATTGAATTCTTGTGAGCTTAAGGCCTATTATGTTTTATCAATAGTACTATATGACAAGTAGAGATTCGGTATATATGAAATTAATTGATATGTCTGTATTGGTCCATAGAGCCAAAGAAGTGAGATGTAACAACTGGGAACACCCAGACAAATATGGGCATTACCGTGAGGTTCGATTCGTCATGACCAAACACCATTGGTTTTGGAAGGTAATAAAAGTCCCTTAGGCTTCCACCTTTTTTTTCTCACACATGGCTTCACTTTTTCCAGTGGAGTAGATAAACTTTGTCAATACCCGGTATTCTTATTTGCTTTTTCCACCTCTATAGGGTCCTTATTGTCTGTTTGGTCCTATCAGTTGTTGGCCAGAGTGCCTCAAAGGATGGTCATGTGACCACAGTTCAAAGTTCAAGTGTTTAAATCATTGAAATTTGATGTTAAATAAGTGGTAGGCATTTGTCTTGCTGTTGTTGCATATGAAAGGACATTTCAAGGCTGGCATTTCATTCAATTGGGATTATGTCATCTGACCCTTCCTTACGGTCAAAACCGGAAGTGCCCTAGTATTTAAATTTGGGAGTAGATACACGTACATTACCAGTATGTATGAAGTGCTTCTTTTCAACGATGTTAGGTTAATTACGCTTCTCCAAAACATGAACATGTGAAGTCATCATCAACTGCTCCAGGGCCCTCTAGCAGCATGTTGATAAATGTCTGGGGAAATCATTTGAAAATTGGTGGAAACATTGACTTTCACCCAGACAATGTACAGTACTTGCCAAATTTAAAGGACATGATGTAAACAGAAGTTATGAGGAAAATACCTGTTGTACATGTATTTCAAAAATTAATTAAAAATCAAAATCCTTAAATTTTTCAATTTGCCCCCATCATGTTGAAAGGTAGACTTCAATCTTGTGAACGATGCCATGCTTTTGATCTCATTAGTCTGACTCTTCCTGCACCCCCAACGATGGAGAGTGAATTATGTCCAAATGTCAATCACTCAAACATCAAGGTCACGACCTCTGCTGTGTTACACCTGTGTATTCAACTACATGTATATTGACCGAAGGCATCCACAAATGAAGTTCACTGATCTTTGCACCTTGCCAGCATTATAGTCCTTATGCACTGAGACTCCCTACACAGTTTAACTGCCATGTCCATGTAGCCTTGTCCAATGCGGTCTCTCCAGTACCGTATGGCTCCGGGCAGAGATCTTGGCCAAACGCATGCAAACCACTATACCACACTGGGTACATGCAAGCTGTACAAGGCTCTCAGATCGCACCGCTGCCATACCACACACAACAATCTGTGTGCGTACATATGTGTATGAGCCTGTACGCAGCTGTCCTGGCTGCCCTTGAGTAGCAAGACCGCCTTGTAGGGTCTGTAGTTCTGAGTTGTAATGTGTTTCTTTGAATTTTCGTCCACTTTTGGATGAAAACTGGGGGGTGGAGGCGTCAGTGATATATGCTGCTATGTAGCTCTCATGAATATTAATGAATTTTCTGTAGCCAATCACAAGATTCAGAAAATGCGCTTACGCAATGCTGCTGTGTACTTTACACGTTGAGCGAGCGCAGACCATACGTATAGACCTCCCCCCATGCAGCCAATCACAAGACTCGGGAAAATGTGGTTATAAATGCAATGCCGCTTTTTAGGCCTACTGTACGCGTTGCACACAGACATTACACAGACCAGACCCCTCCCCCCCCCCCCCCCCGCACTACACACTTTCCCACGTGTTGTGTGCCAGCCTGGCCCAGCTGTTACTCATGCATAATGCATACCATTATTAAATATGACCACGTATGTTACACCGCAGGGACCAATGGTACGCAGTGGGAGCATCTCTCATTACTGTAATGAGTTCTGCTGGGATTTTACAGATCCATCAAGGCTTTGGTTTATGGACCAAGACAAGACGCGCATACGACATAATACGCAAGCCAGTTACGGGCGGGGTATGGTAGACAGTGTTCATAAGCTATGAGCGGATCAATGGGGCTAGCTGCATTTCGCAACGATGTTGCGCGAAGCTGTGTTTGCACTGGCAATGCACGCGCTTCAATAAATGCTTGCTGAAACGGCCGTGTGTTCCATGCAGATTGTGGGTATGTGGGCTGTGCACTGGCACCGGCATAAAGTTCTAGTTGTTTTAAAATGGTAACTTTAAACCCTTCAGATTGGCAGGAGATTTTTCAGTTCCAAAATGGTATCTTTTCAGCTTTTAGATTTAAAGGAAGGTTTTGATCGTAGCATTGTTGCTAGGATTGAAGCGTCAGGCCCTTCTAACAGTTTAAACATACAAGGTGTTAATCATTCCTTTTTTGGATGTTGAGGCCATATAGTTGAATTGTCCGAAGATGCTTCATCCACATTTTTTCCCAGCTCAAATGAACAGCATCACTACGATGACCAAGTTGAAGTTACACCCAACAGTGGTGTCCAGTATACAAGTTTTGTCAGTAGACGTATGGTCAGAAGTCAACTAGACTTTTCAATTTGTTCGAAAGCTCCCAGTCAGTTTTTCCTTTGTTTGTTTGACTTTGTGTGATTCCCAAGCTGCTGTAGCCAGGTTTACAGCAATTGGTTGTTTGCATCTGAATGAATCAATGAAAGCAGGGGTGTGATCAGGTGATCCCTGGAGATATATAGCAGTTTATGGTTGAATTGCTTCTGACTGGCGCCCCCACCCTGGCAAAGACTAGTTACCGGTAGTTACTATTATGGAAGGCCACCATCTAAGGGCTGGATAGCTCAGATGGGAGAGCACCAGTTGGTATGTTAATCCAGAGGTCTCGTGTTCAAGTCCTGGTCCAGTCAAAGTTTTCTTTGCCAATTTTTGGATATACTCTTTCCATTGATTGCTTACTTTTGAATGCTGACTCATTTGTATTCTGACAGCTGCAGTATGTGTTTGGGAGCTTGGGTGCTACTAAGAATCACAATGGCCTGGTCCTGCTACTGGAGGAAGACCATTACCTCACTCCTGACTCTTATGTCATGCTCCAGCAGATGTATGAGCTCAAGAAAAGGTCAGCACTTTACTCCTTCCTCATATGGTTGTTTCTTTCTGTCTATTTCAGGAAATTTAGAACCACGTTATTTTGTACTGCTTCTAGAGAAAAGGCTTCCTGAAAAAAGCTCTCAATTATAGAGGCAATTCAAGCAATGTTTTTACAAGGAAAAGTTGTAAAATTGGTTCTTATTTAAAGTGAACTTCCTTACAAGACGGGTGTAATGTATTTAATCAATGACATGCTTTTTTTTTATGTTTTCAGTAAATGTCCAGATTGTGATATATTCACACTTGGAACATACGACAAAAGCAGACGATACAGGGAAAGGGGAAATACGGTAAGGATTAAGGAGACATATCAGAACTATTGCACATGACATGATGATCATGTAAATGATTAACAAGTACACCCACAGTCAAATAATGTTAACATGAGATTGGTCTTTATGAAATCCTGGATGAGACAAGTAAGTTCTGAGCAAAGCATACAGTAGATATTTTTTAGTCCTCATAGCTTTGCTTTTTGAATTTCTGCTGCTTGTGTGAAGTGAAAGAGTTGTACTTCTAGTTCTAATTTTTAGAAAACCATTCTTGGCATTCTGTGTGCTTTGGAGAAAATGGCAAAAACTTAGCAGAAGCTATGTGGCTATTGTCCTTTGGTGTGACAACATTGTAAGCTGGAATGGCGCAAAGAATGACCGCTTTGTAAGTTTGTATCAATGATGTTCACTGGCCAAATAGTTCTTTCCGGAACATGATCATGTGATGTTGTGATGTCATCAACTTTTAGAGCACCCTCTAGCAGCAGCTTGAAAATGTCAGAAATGCATTTTCACCCGATGTTGTTTGCGGAAATAATTTAAAAAAAAATCATGAGGAACATACTACAGTAGTATTCCATCTAGACAAGTTTAAGGAACATTGTGAAAACACACCAGAAAAAAAGAGAAGATTCTGCTCATCACATCACAGGGTAGACATTAACCTTGGACATGATATGATGCTCTGGCACTTCCAACAATGAGAGTTACACTGTACATGTACAAATGTTGGTCTTTTGAACTTCAAGGGACCCTTTTTGGAAAAGATGGTTTGTGCTGGGTTGCACTCTTGTATTCAACCACATTGATTGCAGACTGGTCCATACACGAAGCCCATAGCTGAGTCTTAGTGCTGAGCTAATGTGCAGCGAGACTCTACTCAATTCAACTCCCCGACCTACAATGTAAGACTTGCCATTTGCACTGGGCATTGCATGCAGAGGTTAAATGCATGGTTAGTGCACATGCAATGCAAGTTCTGGCTGCAGTTTGGATGTTTTTGAAGCTAGCTGGTTCTTCTCTCCTCAGAGCCACATTCTCAGAAGATATATTGTACATGATGTCATCCCAAATTTTGAATTTGTATTGTTTTACCAAACTAATTTTTGTTTTTCTTCAAATGCAGTATTACATTTTATCAGATTTTCTTTCTGAGTGGAAATGGAGATAGTGTGGGATGATAGTATTCTGACCTTTAAGGAATGAGAAATAACCTTACCTGTTGTATGAAGTGCTGTGTTATGGTATTTGTCATTATGACAGGTGGATGTTCTACAGTGGTATTCCTCAAGACATAACATGGGCATGGCACTAGATAGAAGGACATGGCAGAGGCTACAACCCTGTGTCAAGGTGAGCTTTGATCCAAACAGACCTGACTAATACATACCTGCTTACCGGTATATCATCAGCCTTCAAAAGAAGTACCGGGTAGATACAGTAGTAGCCTCACATCCAAGTATGTTGTCTGCACTAGCTGCTCCTTGATCATTTGTCAGCCAAGGAATTGTGCACTGAGTGAAGAGGTCTTTTAACCAAGTACCCCCGGTATCTGTTGTGCTATACCCCATGGCTCAAGTGTACAGTGATAGCAATCAGATAGCATTATCACATTGTAGGTCCACCAGAGGTGTAAAGCACAATAAATAATAAGATATTGGTGTAAAGTATGCTGAAGTGCATTGTTGATAAAAAAAAAACATGGCCCTGTCACTCTTTGTATTTATCCGTATGAGTTCCTTTGTGGATATTTTTAACATTTAGCCGTACACTCAAAGTTTCGAAATGGCGATGCTCATATAAATGGTGAATTCAGCATATCCATTGCGTATGAAGTGCATACGGTATGCATTTCTATGCAGTGCACAACACTAGTTTACTGCTGTGGATAGCTGCATACGCAGTGCACATGCCAGCGTATTCCGGACAAGCTTTAAGGCAGCCGGCCGTGCTGCCTTGATAAGCACGGCCAAATAAAAACAAACACGGCCTAATTATAGCATCACACCTTACACTTTTAAGCACACGCCGTGCAGCTGTATAACTTGAGAAAAATAATTCTGTATCACTGATCAAATAAGTTTACACTACTAGTAGTGCATGTGTAATGTTTACAAAGTATCAAGGTAGCACTAGTACTAGCAGATAGTCGATAAAAGAATATGTTAGTGTTACGATCCTCCATCCCATTCACGAATCACGATCCCATTCACGAACGCACATGCAGTGCATGCACTGGAAGCACAATACGTGCTGTGAAAAGTCCCCACGTGTCATGGTGCATGGTATACACTATACAGTGTGTGCAAAGACGTGTTGTGTCATGTTACGCCGCAGCGCGTAGGCTGGTTTCGGCCCTACTGGTCCTGTAGTGTCGCTACGGCTTTACCTAGAGGCGGAAACCAAACCTAGACTTGCCAACCTCGTTAACGTCGCGAAGGGAAATCGGTCATAACGAAAATGCGCTACTTTCATCGTTTGTCTCCGAATGTTGTTTCCACGTAATTCAATATTATTCCCTTCCTTTGAAATGGAATGGATAGAAAGAAGATATTACAGGCTTCAATTTAAGGGTAAAATCGACAGATTTGGACAATGTTTACAGGGTGTGCTCGGCGGTCGAAAAACAATAGTTTGACTTTTTTCTCCGCCGTTTTTGCTCGATCTACCGTGGCGCAGCATGGAGTGATTTTTTCAAAAATAATTTTCAACTTCCCATATCTCAACAAATAAATGACAAATCCTCCTAAACAATTCTGCAATTCTAGAAAATACATTACATACAGTGCGTACTTCGGTTGACCGCGAAACTCGAAATATCGCTGGTACAACTGTAACTGTAACTTTAGTTTATTGTTAGAAAACAACTGTAAGGACTGATGAAAGTCTACTAATCATTGTGCACATGCTGACACTGGATCAGACGGTGGTCTCGCACCACGACAAACTATCAGCCTCAACGTAAATGTAAGCGGATGCAAATCACGGGGATGAGTACGATCCCAAAAGCAGTTTTAGAGCAGATTTGGTCGGCAAATGCCTTAAATTTCTGAAACAAAACAAATGTATTTTCAACTCAAGTGAAAAAGAAAAAAACAAAGTGGATTAAAATTTCATGTTTTTTTTTTAATTAAAACCGAAAAACCGTCTCCAACCAGTCCAAGGCAAAACCCCCCCCAAAAACGGAAAAAGTTCTGACGGTTCGGGAATTACAAACTGCAACTGCATATTGGTCGGTAGATTTTGTGCACAAAATATTGGGAACCAAGGACGATATTCTTTCTCGGAACTCCTGTCTTTCCGCTTCAGGTTAATTACTTGTCACATGGGTTTCAATTCATTAAATATTTGATTATTCGGCACCCCTAAATGGACCATCTCTGCATTATACAATAGGCCATGGATCACGTGTTTCTACATTTCTACATTTCATTTACACAGCCTTTGTTTTTTTTCACACACACCCTGTTGGTGCCTAAAAGCTTGATTCCGGATGCACCCTACTATGTATACTTATCCCAGCAGCATGCCTGACACACTTCTGATGAATGTCAAGCATATTCTGAGCATATTCCTGCTGCTCTTCGCACGTTATGAAGGGGCAGCAGCTTCATAGCGTGAACATGAACCTTTTGTCATCATGGGCCACTGGCTGGAAAGGTGGATCAAGTACTACTCCTGCTAGCTGGCCATGGTTCCTGTGATGCTGCACCTTCTGTTGATGCTCCTCATGCCCCTGTTCCTGAAGCTGCTAGACGTGGGCGTGGTGCTTGTGTTTGACATGGTGCTCAACCCCCTCTTCCAGTCAGACCATTGACAGCCTGAACCTGAAGATGAGGGTGGTGAAGAAGTGGTGCACTGGAGGTCCCCTCGGTAGGTCATAGGCCTCCTCCGCATGCTAGATATGGATGATGACTCTTATTGATGAGGATAATCCTGCTGCTCCTCCTCCTGATTTTTTCCTTGCACGATAAGCTTCACTGTGGAGGGGTGGTGCTGCATGGTGGTCAGCATCACCTGGAACCTCTTGGCCAGGATGCCAGAGGCATTTCCATTACCCTCCTGGCATGTGTGAGACAGAGTTGAAAATCCTTTCTTCTCTGGTCATGCCCCTGAGACTTCATCGGGGTGGTCATCAGGGGAAAAGCATTGTCTGCAATGATGAAATAGGGAACATCTTGGATGTCGTTGGGGAGAGACTCGGGATCTTGAAGGCTGATGGTACCATCATCAATGCATTCCTTGAGTTCAATGTTATTGAAAACCTGGCCATTGGATGCAAACCCCAAGCCACCAATATCTGCCCAGAGAAAATTGCAGTCCACATCCTTGTAGTACCTGTCAGCTACCTGACGCCATTGCTTGGGCAGACCAGCAGCTCATCCCGGTATTCTGCTGTGAAGTCTCCCCAGACGGTCCTGTAGAACAACCACAGAGATGGTGCTGTGTGGTACTTGCCAGGAATTACTTCCCGAATGCGAAGGTGTTCTCAGATGCAGGGTGCCGAAGGGATAATGCAAGCTTCAAGACTGGTTCCATGGGGTGCCTCATAAAGGTGTATTTCTTGGTGAGTCTTCCTCCCTCTCTCCAGTGATTCATCATGCATATCAGGGAACCTTCCCTGGGAAGTTGGTGAAGGCTTTTGTGTCCTCATTTTGGAGCTCCACCATTAGTTGATCATAGACATCAAACTGATGTCTTCTCCCTGTCCATTGCCGAACCCAGTTGTGCTCTTCTATTTTCCTCTCTCTTCTTTAACAAAGAAGGTTGAGCTGCAGGTGTAGGATGTCGTGCTGGTGTTGGATGACAGCAGTCAGGTGCTGGTGCCGGCCTGGAACTGCCATCTTCATACATGTATCTATACCAGATTCCGAGTGTACCCTGGATGTGCAGCAAGTATGCTGTATGGACGCTGTCTTTGCGTTACTCATAAGTTACACATAAGTACAATACGCTGCAGAACCAATGGTACTAAATTTTGACGTAAAGTGATACTTTACAAAAATGTTGCAAACTGCTTATTGACTTAAATTAATACCAAAATGCAAATCTCAAAAATTTAGTGGGCCTGACGTTTCGATCCTAGCAGGACCTTTCTCAAAGGCAGAGTGACAAGGACAAAACATTGCAGTAGAAACATTGTATTTTGGTAATTTTAGTCAGTAAGCTGTTTGCAACATTTTTGTCTCTTGTTTGTTGCTCTTAACTAACACGAATAACCCACCTGTTTCTTTCAACTTAGGAAACAGCAAGAAAAGGCTCTTCGGTACACCTTCCATCAAGACAACTAAAACTTTTTCTCAGTCTCTTGCCTGATCCCTACTGGCTTACAGATATCTCCCCAAATTGGGAAACCTACAGAAAAACTGGAATCAAATTCTATATAGTGCTTCCATCCAGCTCATTAAGTTCCTTTCTGTGAAATCACTCTTCAGGCTGTCCACCAGGGGATTGCTAATCTGGACTCCAAACTCCGCTCCAGCTGTTCTGAAAGCAAATACAAGGATCTCAGTGATGAGATTGAGAAAGGTCTCTCTAACCTCAATTCTGTTCTCACCTACAGGAGAAACAAAATGATTTGTGGCTTGTTACCAAACAACGCAGACACACCCACTTCAGACTCAGTCCCCTGTCCACACCATCACCCCCACTAACACTGTTGTCAATCTTTCCTCTTCAGACGCGGAGCATACGTTACTTTCAAGGGTTTGAACTTTTGTCCAACTCCCCCCAAAGTTGACCAAGTAATGCCCAGTCCAGATCAAGATCATTCCAGGGATGAACATCTTGCTCTCAACACTCTACGTTTCTGCAGTGACATCATTATCAAGCCAGCAGATGAAGGGTCAGCCGTAGTAATCATGTATCGCCAAAAATACATTGTTGAAGCCCATCTCCAACTGAATAATCCCCAGCACTTATGTCTGGACTCAAACCCCACTGGAACATTTTCGGAGCAAATTCAGGAAGTTTTGGATGAAGTGCGATCACATGATCAATTGAGCAAGAAAGCTCAAAAATCTATATCACCCATCAATTGTAGAACTGCCAGATTCTACCTTCTCCAGAAAATTTGCAAGGCCAACAACCTAGGCAGACCCATCATCTCTGGCAATGGTTCACCTACGGAACACATATCTTTTTTCATTGACTCTTTTCTCAAACCCTTTGTTCCCCAAATCCCCTCCTACGTTCATGACACTCCCGACTTTCTGCGAAAGTTGGAAAGTGTCAAGGATCAAATTCCTGCCACTTTCTTCTCTATACACTAACATCCCCCAGAAAGAAGGCATTCAAACTTGTTCATCGGCCATGGCCAAAAGAAAAACATTTTTCTCCCCCCCATTTCTGACGTAACCACCGTCATGAGGCTAGTGCTGACCAAGATTTTTTTTCCTTTCTTGGCAAGCACTATCTCCAAGTGCATGGCACTGCCATGGGCATGCGCATGGCTCCTTCTTTGCTTGCCTCTTCATGGGTGACCTTGAGGAACGCATGCAGGCCTTCATTTTAATAAATACGAGGAGAGCTAAAAATTGGTGTCCTTTATAATTCACTTTGTTGATTTAAGGAGAGCGATTTGCAAATGCTCTCCTTATAATCTTCAAAGTGAAATAAGGAGAGCGATTTGCTCTCGCAAACAAAAACCAAGTTAAATGTAAACGTACTGGTATTGGTATTGGGCGGTTTTGGAAAAACCGAAAAAACAGCCGGACCCTCAACTCGGTTAAACCATAAAACCGGATTTTTTTTCTATGAAAAACAAAAGAAAAACCCCCACACAATTCCAACGACAAAGAAAGAAACCCATTATGGATGTTCTGGATGTTCCGATCAGGCTTGAGTAGCGCAGCGCATGTATGCAGCCATGTGGCCGCTGTACATTACATGTGCACTGTGCAGTATATAGTGTGTGCAAGGACGTGTTGTGTCATGTCATGTGCAGCGCTGGTTTCGGCCCTACTGCTCCTGTAGTGTTGTTATGGCTTTATTTAGAGGCGGAAACCAAACCTAGACTTGCTAATGTTGCAAAGGGAAATCTGTCATAACTAAAATGCGCTTCTTTCATTGTTCATCTCCGAATGTTGTTTCCGTTATTTAACATTTTTCCCTTTGTCATTAATTTTGAAAGTGGTATGGATAGAAAGAAGAGAATAGAGGCTTCAATTTGAGGGTGAAATCTACACATTTTGACGATGTTTACAGGGTGGGCTAGGCAGCCGAAAAACACAAGTTTGACTTTTTCTCTGCCATTTTAGCTCGATCTGCCATGGCCGCATAGAGCGATTTGGCAATTTTCAACTTCCGATATCTCAAGAAAGAAATTAAAATTCTTCTCAAATTCTCTAGAATTCGCTGGTAAAAATGTAATAAACATAAGTTTATTTGTTAGAGAACAACTGTAAGGGCTGGCAGAAGTCTACTAATCATTGCATACGTACAAGTGCCGTGTACACACACTGGACAGCGGTCTCGCACCACGATTGACAAACGATCATCAGCCTCAACTCAACATAAATCACAACGACGAGTACGGTCCCAAAAGCCGTTTTTAGAGCAGATTTGGTTGCAAATGCCTTAAATTTCTGACACAAAACATTTGCACTTTTAACTCATGTGACCAAAAAAAAAAAACTCCAAAACAAAAGTGATTAAATTTTCACGGTTTTTGAAAAATCATAATGCTCTCTATATAGGAAGGTTTGCGGTGAACACCATGTATCAGGTCTCTTACATATGTAACTCGACGTTTCGACCAGTATGCTCTGGCCGTCATTCTTAATGCTCTCGTTAAATTTGTAAGGAGTGTCCTTGTCACTCTGCCTTTGAGAAAGGTCCTGCTACATGTTGGATCAAAACGTACTAAAGTGTGTGCAATATGTCTGCATGCTATTCATGAATTGGATGTACGCTGCAAGTACATGTACACTAAATGTGTATTTACATGTATACGTCCAGTGTACGCGGCTCACACGTTGACGGGGTGCGCACCGAGGGTTAGCGTATTCCGTGTATTCATACCGCACCGATGCGCTGCGTATTTATACATGTAGCTTGCGATCTATGTACCAGCGTACGCAGCGTAGTTTTGAGCTTGCCCTGAACTATCAGGAGCACTGGGGAGTGCTGTGCATAATATCTTCGTATATAAAATGTACACAAAACAAATAAGATGCATATGGGGTGCATGTTGTGCATATTTGAAAAGAATGCCAATGTGCAACCCATGAGGAATTAGGATACGTAAAAGTATGGTAGGGCCTACAAGCATCACCGGTGTCTGGCTGAGCTGGCCTGGTGTCCAACAATATGATTGCTCTTACCTTAATGACATTGTTGTGTATTTATTAGTGAAATAGAAATGACTTAATAGTAGTCATGAGTACTACCAAGTGACCTTGTGTGAAGTGCTTAAATTTGTGATTGTGCTCAGTGGTTATACAAGATGCTATTGCCAAGTAATTGGCATAATTTTATGTATAATTTATAGTTTTACATATGGTTTACTGGTTTGCTACCCTCGCATTGTTTACTTTTCAATTTAAGTCTAAATTAGTATAATACAAAACTAACAGACAACATGATATACATGTTGTGCTACATAAAGTTAGACCCTGGTTGTGACCATTGTGGATATTGTGGACAGTATGTTAAATCACTACAAATGGGCCTGCGTTAGGTTAACTGGTAGTGGTTACAAATATGATGCCACCCATACATTCTCTTCCCTCTTCAGAGTCTAATTTTCCTGATATAGGTTGTCAAACTCTTTCATGTAAGCTTTGATATAATTTTACTTTCTCTGTATGTTATCAAGGAGTTTTGCAGGTATGATGATTACAATTGGGATTGGACATTACAGCATATCAGCCTGACATGCACTAAGCCATCTCTGACAGTGATGGTCCCAAGAGCACCCAGAATCTTCCACATTGGTGAATGGTAAGTGCTGCCATGCTAGGAAAGTGTTGTGTTGTATTAGTCATGACTGGAATATGCAAGCATACAATTGCAAGTAGGTTAAGTCCACAAAATACCAGTTTGAGCTTTGAATCATATCTCTTGAGTCTGAGACCCAATTCATCTAGCTTGAATGAGTCATTTTAATTTAATACCTACTGTTTGGGAATTTATTTTTTCTCCAAATTTTGACAGCTATTCTCAAATCACATTTACTAGAAATAGGCATGCTAGTACAGTATATTAGATTAACTAGTGGAGTAATTCAGAGAACAATCATTTGATCAACTTATGTACATGTACCGGTACTTGAACCCCATTACAATTCTGTAAAAGCAGCTGGCTGACGATTCCAGTTTGTCTGTTTAAGTGTCTCAAATACAATTACAGTATTTTACGGAATTTTCTATTTTCACCGAGTCACACAAGTTGAGTCTGTGTCCAAGTCGGAGTCGGTAGGTTTGAGTCTGAATCTGAATCTGAATCCGAATCTGAATGAGTCATAGAAAATAAGACTCTTTTCCAAGTCACAACTCAGAAATATGCAGAAGGGCCTTCTCTCTACCAATCACTGCAGTTCCAAATATTTTGTGTGTCTGAGGGCTGCGCATTCATTTTAATGCATGACAATAATTCATCCAAGTTTGCTATTCACCACACTGAAGTCATGATTCTTTTTCTAAATTTATGATTTTTCCTTGTGAATTGAAAGGCATTGTTGTAATTAAAACCTTGAAGTCCAAGACTGAGGCAGAGACTGAGAACTCATTGCCCAAGACCAGGATTACAATGAATGCCTAATGCCTATAACAGACCAATAACATGCAATCAATATGGTGTGTTATGTACATCCTTTTTGTCAGTCTCCCCGCTGCACATCCGATGGTCCCATGTCAAAGTTTGTCAACATTGATCAGTGAACATGCATTGCACATTGTCTGGCAAATGCAAATATTGTGGAAAAACAGTGTGTAGAATGTGTTGAATCACCATACAAATAATGTTTTTTAAAAGTGAGTGTGTAAGGAATAAGTGGAGTGGTCAAATTTTAAAAATTTAGGTCTCAATATAAACTAGAAAAGTGTTTATGGACAAACACAAGCTGTTCGGAGAACATGATTTAATGAGATGCATGTAGTAATGTTCAAGTGAAAATGTTAGCGAGGTTTGATGTGATGTGAAAATCATATCAGTTTTCATCTTTAATATTACGCAAGGTTTCAACCTGATGTACATGTAATGTACTTCAAACAATATAGATAATGCAGCTTTAATGTCACATTACATGATAATGTAACATTGACATATTTGATTGAAGACCACCCCAGGCTGATGATCCAACATGTGTGTCCAATGGTACAAAGTCTGATGTCATCTAGATTGTGGTTGACAAAAATCATGTACAAAACTTACAGAGAAAACCGCAACTCCATGACTGCTGATGAAGTGACAATAACAAGTTTTGTCCAATAGCAACAAGGGTAATGGACTAAATGTGCACCTAATACAAAGTCAGTCAAGTACCACAGTATTTGACATTCAAGTACATGTACCTATGGAGAAAAGCTGGTACCTTTAAATTCATGTCATTTGATTTGTGCTAAAAAATATAACTTCATATTTTGACTCTTTGGTATATATCCAACAGAATAAAGAAGGAAAAAAAATGGCTGAATAGGGAGGGGAAAAAATGTTTTAAAAAAACGGAAACGAGCTGTTTTAGAAAGACCGAAGCAGCTAAAAAGACTAAAAACTTATATAAAAAAAAAACGAAAACAAGAGCTGTTTCAAAAAGACCGAAACTGCTAATAAATCTTGCTCTGTTACTATCTGCATGTGTTAGACCTTTGAATGAGACATGACACTAGAATGAATTTTGAGATCTCATAATTGACAAGACCTTAAAAATATGCTTTTGATGTACAGACATTGAACTGACCATAATATCAAGTTACAAGGCGCATTACTGGTACTATCTGGTACTATTGTAAACAGTGAAATTTGTATTGAATAACATTACCAGTGATGATATTCAATTGAATTTTGTGACATTTATATTTAGTACATCTCATTCTGACCACATGAGGTGGATAGCTCACAAGGTGAGAGCACGGCTAGTCGGCTACATTGGGAAAGAGGTCTTGGGTTCAAGTGCCAGTCAAGTCAAAATAACTTTGCCATTGTTCAAACTGTTTAAACATTCCCACTCAGTTGTCTTAATTTGACATACATGTACATGTATCATTTTTGAAATATCATTGCCTTCTTTTTGGCATAAGTTAATGAGCTAGCACTTATTATCTGAAGCTACATTGACACAATAAATCTTTAGCTCTTTAGATCTGTTACTGTCCAGGCTCATTCATGTGAGATTCTCTGGACCAACCGAAATCCATCATCATCTGGGCTCATCCCTCATCAGCAAAGCCATGACGTCATTCATGGCTCAGTGATATAACCGTAGCTAAATTCACTCAAAGTTATTATTGGCACATGGTACATTGTTGATCATGCAAACAGAGCATTGTTTTAGTGACCTTAAAGAAAGCCTATTAGCTTTAGAGCTAAGGGGCCACAAATGGAATTTGTGTTTTTAAATAGATCTTGAGTGTGTGTCAACTACAAACTGCATCTATGTGAGGCACCGCGCTCCTGCATTGCTTACCATTCAGTGAGATCAGTCAATGAGCAGGCTGATCTAGCAAAAATGCCTGTTCGGTATCAAAATGTTTGTTAGTTGTTTAATGGGATTCATAAAAATGCATGTATTACATGGTATTACAGTGTCCATGTAATTAGGTTTTATATGACACAATTTTCTCAAATATTATTAGTTACTAAATTTCCTCAATAGAAATGTGCACCAACAGGTCAGGACTGGGAAAAAATGTTTGTCTTATCTGGGATATCATCAAAAGTTCTTAGGTTATTAAAGGGGAATGCAACCCAAGAAATAAAGTTAGCTTATCTAATTGGGTGTTAAATTAACCTACAATTACCTATGAGTCACTCACGTATGATTTTCATAAAGAGAGAAAATTCTTGGAATTGTAGGTTGAATTTGGTTTCCCGAACCTAGCCATCTTTTCGAAAAAGCCGCCGCTGATTGCGGGGATGTGACGTGAGGACGGATTACTGCCATATGACTACGAGTATAAGGGGCCCGGATGTGCCCCCTACTGCGTGCAGTTTGTGTACACTCACAAGCTAAATGATGGTGTACTGCCAGGCTTTTGGCTGTAAAAATGCAAATAAGGACAAGGAAACTGAGTTACTTAGGAAGTGGGCCTTGGCTATCAAAGTGGAGAAATATTTCAAAATCGGCTACCAATACTCAATAGAAATCGAAAGGATGTAAATGTGATTTGTGTTGTATAGCGATTACTTTACCTCCATCCATACTTCACCAAGGAGGATTCGGAGGAGGACTTGTGGCCCAAACCATAGCCAAACTCACCGGCTCAAAGCCGAGAAAGGATACTGAAAGAACATGCTGTTCCTTCTCTATATTCCACATCGACCAGCGGTGGCAGCATGTGAATCAACAGCTTCAAGAATTTCCGAATTTTGTTAATTCGTTTCGGTCCCTGCGTTAATGTTTATTTATTCTCCCATGCACGTGCATGTGAGATCCTTCTCGGTGAAGACTGCATGAATCAGTTTGATTTCTTTATTTTAGAAAATATAAATTGATTTAAAAAACACAACCTATATTTTTAATATTTTGGGGGTTTTGATTTATATATGACTTTGTGAAAATATTGATTAATAACTTTAGTTAAAATTGAAAGGATTGAACAAGCTTAATAAACCTGTTCGACGTTCGCAAAGCATTATGGGTATAGATGACAAACTGACTGTTTTTATGACAACTCTATCTGTCTATGGTAGAGCACTTAAAAACCAGATGGAGTTCAGAAATGAAACTCAATGTTTGTCTAGATACCAGATTACCAGCAAATATTTTTTGTCGGAACGTTGAGTGGGTAGTTTCGGAGAAATCAGTGGGATTCCCTTTGTTGCTGGAATGTAGACGAAAATTCTGTGTGAGTTTCATTTCTGAAAAAAAATCACGAACTTACATGCTTCTCCATAGAGTTGTGTGATAAAAATATTGCCAGTTTGTTATCTATGCCCATGATGCTTTGCGAACGTTTGAAAGGTTTATTAATCAACCAGACGCGGTTGCCGTCATTCCGTTGTGTCATCACACCCCCAGCAAACAGCGGCGCCTTTTCGAAAATATGCTACATACGGGAATGCAAATTCGAACTACAATTCCATGAATTTTCTCTCTTCATGAAAATCATATGTGAGTGTCTTATAGGTAATTGTAGGTTGTTTTTAACTCCCAATCAGATAAGCAATCTTTATTTCTTGGGTTACATTCCCCTTTAAACACTTTGCGCCGGGCGTTTTTCCAGTGTCCATGACTGCCATACAATGATACAGGGGGGAGGGGGGGTTTAACAATGCATCATTTTCAAATCTCGCTAAAACAATTGGAGCAATATATTTCTGTGAAATAAATCAGTAAGGGTATACTATGGGTACAAGAGAGTAAAACCTGGCACAATTGGGACATTGTTGTGGCTTTTGTCAAGAGATTATCCGTTCAAAAAAGGGCCCATTGTGAGTTGTCAATGGAGCATCATGGACGTGTGTATGGCATGTGTGTGTATGACTAGCCTCCACTCCAGGCAGTCAAATCTTTGAGTTGGTCGGCCCAAATCGAGCGTACAGATTGCGGTGAAGAATTTGGGTGGATAATCCACTGCCTCCCACAATTGCACAATTACTGCTGCTAATCTTGCAATTAGTGTGGCAACTTGCATCCAAAAGGGTCTTTTTTTCATGATTCGTATTGCTTTGTTCTAAGCTGAAAAGAGTCTTTGTTTAAAATGTGGACAATAGTGGTACCCGGAACCGTCGCATAGTCAAACCAACGGTGCTCCGATTTCGGAGGTCCCTACGCGAAGTGCTTAACAGGGTCTGATGATATATATAAAAATGGGAGGTGTCTCTACTGAAATGACTCCCCAATCTGCCAATATCTATAGATTGTACTATGTCCCTGGTACTTTGACATTGTTCTTTCTTACTCTATTGTGTTTGTCTGCAGTGGTATCCATCACAACAAAGGCTCGTGCAATGCTGAGGAATTAGTCAATCAGTTGGATGGCATTGTGGCTAGCAGCAGGGACTTTCTGTTTCCTGATAGCCTCACCATGACTCCACTCACCAGGGCCATCTATCGCAAGATGCCTAAGCCAAATGGAGGTTGGGGTGATGTTAGAGATCACGCTCTTTGCAGATCTTATGGCAATATTGAAGCAACCAATGTTGCATTATGATGCTTGGATTGCTGGCCTCAAACTTTGTGCCTTACTTTTCTATTTTATGAGTATCATTTGCAGGTCTATGGTATTGCTCCAGACTTTACCGTTTAGACTTATCTACAGGAACAGAATGAATTTGGGATTGGAATGTGACTTAAGTTTTCATGCTCAATCATCATGAAACTATCCACAAATCTGAATCATGTTAGGTAAAATCCATGTGCAACTTGTGTATCTGCAAGTGTGCCACCACAAATGTACTGGTACAGTGCATAATCTTCATACTATGCGCCACTATACTAAAGATTCTCTCTGATCAGGGTTTGCTAAGATGTAGAGTGTTGAAGACATTTTGCTCAATGTTTGTTCATTTGCACATTCCTATGGCACTGACTTCCAAGTTTATCTATTTGGAATAGTTATTATTTAGTTGGGTTTTGTTTTCATTGAATTTGATCTGAAAGGTTTAATTTAGTAGGTTGCAGTGTACAGGGCAGAAATGTTTTATTGTACATGTAATGAAATGTCTTTCATCTTTGCTAATTTTATTTAGAATTATGTTAAATCATTTACTGTGTCTTTTGACTTCTGATGCTGGAATGTTACTGGTATAATGTATGATGTATATTCCCTATTTTGTTTGCTCGTATCTACTGCATACCTTTATTTGGCAGGAGCATTAATCACAAACTGTGAAGTCAACTCTTTGTGAAGTCAATGATGCTGATACGGAGTCAATGGCAATTAATTAAAATTTAAATGGACTAGGAATTGAACTTGGGTTAGTGGTATAAAGCTAGCCTTCTACTGCCTGTGCTATCCAGCCCTTAGATGGTCACCTCCTAATGAGACCTTTCCTTGGGTGTGGGCACTGGACAATCAAATGCTGTGCATCTCTGTAAACCTCGCTACAGGAGTTCTTGGATCACACAAAATGGATCCTTTCCAGTTTCCTCTCATTTGTTAAAAAACTGCGTCTGACACAACTGTAGGCCTACTTAAGTCCATCCAAGATATTCAACCACACCTGGGTTCAAATCCTGTTCCAGTATGATTGTCTTTGCTACATGTATGTCAACTATTAAAAGTTGTCCAATCAGTTTCCTTTTCATTGTTTGTATAAATCTTTGTTTTGATTATTTATCATTGAAGATTTAAGACATAGCCTACAGCCATTCAACATATACTGCACTTCCAACCCACACAAACACATGAACCTTTTGGGACCTTTTGTAGAAACTGTTTACATGTGGGCTTTCTTACCTGTGCCCTTGCCCTTATTGGGAAATAACATTGAGTGAGTCAGTCCATGTAGCCAAGCATCTTTTGAACCTTAGGTTTCAAAGTGGGCAATTGTCCTGAAATTTGCGTTTGAGTTTTCTGTTTAAGTGATCATTTCTGGAATTCACTTATGTGACACAATGAAACTGACCATAATTGGTTTGCTACTGAGTAAAAGACTGCATTTTCAGTGTACATGTACATGTTTCAAATTTCCCAATTGCATCCCTTAATAGATTAATGTGATGTTTTGTTTGGCAAAAAGAGTGAACATATTTCTCTTGTAAGGAAATTTTCCCAACAAAATAGTGATTTAGAGTTGCCTAATTGCATAATAGTAATGATTTTGTTCTTAGTAATTCTATTCAGGTTAAGTGAGACAATTTATGTAAAGTTTATGTGAAGTAGAACTGGGTGCGACGACTGAAAAATATACCACAAAAAGACAAACGTTCTTACGTTCATTTATTTGTTTGACATTGTAGACACATTTAGAGTTAGCAATTTTGAATCTTTCCCACCCAGCGTGACCACTGGGACATGAAGAGGTAGGAGTTCAGTGGAGTGTGTCATTATGTTAATAGATACCAAGGGTAGAGGAGAGTCAGAGACCCAGAAGGCAGCCTAGGAGATGGATGAAGTGGAGTAGTCTTTGGATATAAAAGACCCATTGGACAGGAGTGGAAGCCATATGTTGTCGATGTGGACACTGATGATGGTTGGAATCCAGCAGTCTTCTGACAGAGTACACACTGCGAGAAACGTTGAATTACCGACAAGCCACACTCTTTCTCAAAGGAGATTTGTTACACGGTGTCACCGCAAACCTTTCACTTTGTACTTCAACCATGCAAACCTTCCAATCTTATATTAGGTATAGGTAGGACACAATCATGTTCCGTAGCGCTTTTCTCTTTCACAGTGGTTGCGTTTCGTCTTCACTTTGCTGCAACAGTTGATTGTGGTGGCTGCCAGGCGAAAGAAAAACATCACAATTGGGAAATGGAAAGGCACTGCAGCACGAACCGGCTTTCGCACAATTGCATCTGGAAGATTTCATTTTGAACAAAATTATACGCCACATTTTGGGCTCGTTTGTGCGTTTGTATGCGTCCAGATTAGCTGCAAACCTGTAGTTGACTTGTAACTAGATATGGGCGAACAACTATTTCCCGAAGAATGTTTTAGAGACTTTTCCCAAGGACACTCGGGTGGAGGTAGGCCTACGTAGGATGGTTTGCAATATCCAGAGTGTATGGTAACTGGGCATAACATTTGGCCTGTGTAGCTTGTACCCACTCTCCTTAACCCTAGCTGGTATCAGCATGCTAAAGCGTTCACTGCTATCTTAAGATGGTGAAATGCTCTGCTTCATAAATAATATGCACACAATATCCGTGTTGAGAAGAACGGTCTGGATAATTGTACTGTGATGACGATGAAAAGAGGTCAAGAAGGTTCATTCGGAGGGCATTTGCCTCCCAGATGGATCGCAGCTGAGAGGTATAGCGGAAGGGTGGCTACAAGTATCTTGGGGTTCTTGAGTCGGATGGCATGCTACCGGTGCATCGTGAGATCAAGGAGAGGCTTAGAGGCGAGTATTCGAGGCGGGAGAAAAAGTGTCTCAGGTCTAAACTAAACGGGGGAAACATGGCGATGGCAATTAACACGTAGGCGGTGTCTATGATGAGGTATAGTGCTTGGATTGTTGACTGGATCTGGACGAAGGCAGAGTTGGACGAAGTGTATATGAAGACCAAGAAAATATGACGATGCATAGCGTGTTGCACCCTCGGTCAAATGTCTGTAGGCAGTGTCTTCCTAGAGCTGAGGGTGGAAGGGGGCTCATCAGTGTGGAAGACACTGCCAACATTGAGAGAAGGAGCCTGAAAGGTCATGTCAGCACCACCTGGGAAAGGCTACTAGTAATGGGTGTGCGAGTCCTGGGTGTTGAGGAACAGGTACCCAAGGAGTTTAAGAGGGAAAGGATGGATGTGAGGCAACGGAGCTGGCAGGGAAAACCACTGTGGTGTGATTTCTGCGGTGTATGGAGGGACAAGCGAGTGGCAAGACTTTGAATTGGTTGAAGAATGGGGATCTGAAGAAGGAAACTGAGGGCCTGATTACTGCTGCTCAAGACCAGTCGCTACAGACGAACTTGATAAAGGCTAGGATTGAGAAGGCTAACGTCTCTCCTATGTGTATGATGTGCAATGCGACTAAGGAGACTGCCTTTCATATTGTCAGCGAGTGCATGATGATGGCGTAGACGGAGAACAAGGCATGGCACAAGTTGGCGAAGGTGGTTCATTGGGACTATAAATGTAAGAATAATGGTTTTCGGGTCATCGGTAAAGGTCGGATTACTCCAGAAAGCGGCCGTTCTAGGAACAGCTAGTATCCAAAGAAAAATCCTCGTGGTGAAACAAACTCATGAAAATAAGATCTTCCATTGTGTTGTGCGAACTTAACGTAATAGAAATAATGATTATTATTATTATTATTATTAAAATTCCTGAGATTTATAATGCTCCAACACCAATTTACAACAAATACTCAAGGCGCACAGAAGAGCAAGGGGTCGAGCAGAAAGGAAAGGATAAAATGTAGCATTGGAATCAATGAACATTAAATACCTAGTTTGTGAAGGACTCATTGGAAGATATCTATCTGATACGATGAGATATAATTATGTGTTCCAGAGAGTGTGCCCTGCGTGTGTGAAGGCACGTTCACCCCAACATATCTTACTTGAGGGAACGAGTTGACCGGAATCGTCAGAATGGAGTGATCCAACTGGATAATCGGGATTCGCTCAGGCTAAGATAATGTTTATTGTGGGGCAGACCCATGTACGCAATGAAAATCTGAAAGTAAAACATATGGTCCGAGCCCCAATCCAAAGTCGGTAGAGTCAGTAGGTCCTAGTTCGAATCATGAGTTATGCGCCGTCGTAGTCGTGACGTCACGGTTTAAACGAGCCTCGCCGTCTGAATTAATATTATCCGTGAAAACTGATGTCACAACCATGAACTTTAGACATGAATTATTCGATTATTAACTAAAAAAAGTCTTTTCACTGTTTACATTCAATGTCGACATCCACATAAAATTACGTCGACGTGTCGACTTTTTTGGGGGTCGAGGTCAAAGAATAGCATCCATACGTTGTCTAATCCAGCATATGCATGAAATAGCACACCCGTGAAAATGTCAGCTCAATCCGCCAACCGAGTCTCGAGAAAATAGTGAAAATCCGCGAAAGTGCAGTATTCAACGAATTGTTCCGAAAAAAATCGTTTAGATCTAGGGGGTGAAACGAAATGTTTTTCTTTACTCTTTTCTATAATAAAAACCCCAGCATTTTAGACAAATATTTCAGTGCGAGGTTTCTACTTTAGCTTCAAACTGTATAAGTTTCATGTAAATCTGTGAACATTTCTTTTTTTTAATCTTACCAATGCTGCGTATGGACTTTAAAGCCCCTTCACAACATTAGTCGAGGTCAAAGAATAGCATCCATACGTTGTCTGATCCAACATATGCATGAACCAATGTTGTGTAGGAGCTTTAAGCCGAGGTCAGTCAGATGCAGCCCTGGCAAATGATTCACGCTTTTCCATCGCTGAGAAATATCAGCATAAAATATTGACAGTGACGACTCTCATTGGTATGTATACATCATTACATGTGTATGACTCCTTATTACCACTGTTGTTTAACAGAAGGATTGAACGATTGGCCATCGGAGGAGCCTGAACCAGCGCGAAGCAAATAAGGTAGGAAGTAACGTTGGACTGCCATAGCGTATATGCTATGGCACACGAGCAGCTGTCCTATGTCCGATTTATTAATCCCATTCATTAGGGAAATTAAAGACCATCGGAACCCATACGTGTTTCGGGCACAAATGTTATGCACAAAGTCTACGGGACAATATTAATTTATAATAATTCGAAACAATAATCGAACGGTTCGAATCTTTCGAAGTTCGGTGACTGGCCAATTTACTAACTGTCCATCAAGTTTCAAGGTCATTGGCCATAGCCATATGTGGCCATATGTGTTTTAAAATCTCGCATTCTGATGACGTCTTGATTGCATTGTGTCATTTTGGACCCAGAAGGTGTTTCTAAATCATATCCACAATAGACATTAAAGAACAAAGAAAATCCTCGCTCCGAGAGCCGAATATCGTCAATTGAATGTGAACATCTGAAAAATTCATGACCTGATTTTTATTCACGAGATGATGTCACGATCAAATGATGGTAAAATTTTTGGATACACCTTTTCCAAACTTAGATATAGTGCAAAATTTAAACCAAACAAAATTACACTTTTGCTTATAGTAATGGAGTTGGGTTAAGAACGGTCTCTCCATATTGCTGAAAAACTTGTTAAAATGCACCCTTGCTCTGTCTGGGATTTATCGGCCGAAGAAGAAGAGGAAGTGGAAGAAAACAAATCAGAACGAAAACTATGCATTTTCCGTTGAGACGGAAAAGCCAATAAATGTGCAGGTCATACGTTTTTAGACAAGCTGTAGCATCTCGTCTCACGTATACATGTACACGCGTTTTTATGAGCACAGGCCTATGCGATTGCGTAATTCCACGTAAGCCACTCTGAAGTGTGCTAATATTACACGCAGTATTTCTCCTATTCGATCATCATGCACGTTTGCCCTCGCATCCTTTGGGTTTTAGTGCGAGTGGTACAGCAAGTAAAAATCCTCTGGCCATGCACATTTAAGTGCCTCGGGCATCATACTCGTTCACCCATGTGCAGCTCTACTCGCTCCACTTGCAATGTCTGTTGACTTGATCTTGGTCAATCATCGCTATGATCAGTCCTTGCATGGCGCACCCACGCGGCTGTTCTATCTGTGTGACGTGCATTATAATACTCAGAATCTGAAACGTATAATCCAAGTATTCTTTCGTAATAATTATAAACCAAGATAAGTAAACATTATGGCAGGCAAGGTTGACATTTAACCCCGACATAGAGATATTTATATTTCTAGACGTGCAAAGATACAATGTTAGGGTCTGTGCAATGAATATCGCAGTCCAGCTCTTTCTGCTGTCATCTAGGGATCTGAAGTGTTTAAACAAATTGCCAAGCTTCTTTTTCTTAGTGGAGTTAGAAATAGGTCATAATTTTTACCTTTAAAATTTTCCTCATCAGAATGAGGGCGATTTGTAAGGTCATGTCAGGAACCCACAGTTTAACAAACATCAGAAAAACATTAACTTTCAAACTGCCAATAATAATCCCTCTGGATTAGATCTGATGTAAAACTCCTTCACTAAATGATTATGAAGCATACATTTTGGCAGTAAATCAACATGTTTTCTGAAACTTTTGTACACAACCAATAATATCGGGTTTCTGTTACATGATAATGTGATGACATCACAAATTTGATCATGAATACTGAAATTCTCATTAGCATAAAAACCGAAAACTTGCAAATACATACACAGTTATGTACATCCACAGAGCGAGTGTGAAAAACAGTTTGATTGTAATGGAAACATTTCATCGAGTAATAGAGATATATCTATTCCTACGAAGATATATCTATAAAAGATAAAAGTAGTGAGGCACGCCATCAAAGTAGTGAGGTGGGCCATCAAAGCAGTGAGGTGGGCCATCAAAGTAGTGAGGTGGGCCATCAAAGTAGTGAGGTGGGCCATCAAAGCAGTGAGGTGGGCCATCAAAGTAGTGAGGTGGGCCATCAAAGTAGTGAGGTGGGCCATCAAAGCAGTGAGGTGGGCCATCAAAGTAGTGAGGTGGGCCATCAAAGTAGTGAGGTGGGCCATCAAAGTAGTGAGGTGGGCCATCAAAGCAGTGAGGTGGGCCATCAAAGTAGTGAGGTGGGCCATCAAAGCAGTGAGGTGGGCCATCAAAGTAGTGATGCAGGCCATCAAAGTAGTGAGGCAGGTCATCAAAGTAGTGATGCAGGCCATCAAAGTAGTGATGCAGGCCATCAAAGTAGTGATGCAGGCCATCAAAGTAGTGAGGTAGGCCATCAAAGTAGTGAGGTAGGCTACCAAAGTAGTGAGGCAGGTCTGGCTATCAAAGTAGTGAGGCCATCAAAGTAGTGAGGTAGGCCATCAAAGTAGTGAGGCAGGCCATCAAAGTAGTGAGGTAGGTCAACAAAGTAGTGAGCCAGGCCATCAAAGTAGTAAGGTAGGCTATCAAAGTAGTGAGGCCATCAAAGTAGTGAGGCAGGTCTGGCTGTCAAAGTAGTGAGGTAGGCCTTCAAAGTCTAGGCCACCTTAAGTTTAACTTGCACGGGAAACAAAAGTGGAGTTTCAACGAAGAGTGTTATCCAGAAACAAACACCAATTTAGTTGCGTGTTTGCATTATGTTGGGAAAAAATAATGATTTTTTTTTTAAACAAGCTCGACGACCAAACAGTAAAATTAAATGGTAAATAACAATATACTGATTTGATACTAAAATTTAATTAATAAGCATTGACATTAATTATTATAATAGCCATATGAACTGAAACCACCCCGAACACAGCGCCCTCGGTGCGTCATGATAAAAGGGCCATGAAATCAAAATTTATGCAAATGTTCTGAAAAAAAACATATTACCAGAAACCTGTTTCCCATATTGGGACGTCATTATATGAATCTTGCTATGAGATTATGACATTGTTCGGGTGCAATTTGTAGCCATATGCCGTTCCCATTCTTTACTTTATTTCCCAATTAAAGTATGGAGTGTCTTATTTGCTGCGTGTTACAGGCCTATGGGAAAAATGGCCATAGGCGAAATGCAAACATCATTCAGTGTGAGCTGTTATTATTAAGATTCGAGTGAGTTTTTTTCTGCACAAAGCTTTAGTCAGTTCGGGTTTGAGACAGAGCAAGCATATCACTTAATTAACCTGTCCATGCATGTGGTCTTGTCCACCACACGTCCTCTGCTCATTTTATTTTGTAAATGGACAGTTGTATACAGGAGGAATTATGTTTATTCAATCATATTTTGTTCCACATATTTCATATGTAATCACTTTTTGGGCATTGCAGGGAATCAATGTATTGCTATTTCAAGACAGTGATTCATTACTGTTTTGCAGGAAATGGATAATTAAATGTATATTATTTTTCTTTTTCCTTTAGATGCTCATTGCTTGGCGAAGTGAGTCAGAATGGAGTTTTGGTCAGTCTTGCCGGGTTGTATGATCTGATAACTGTGGACAAGAATGTCTGTATTTTTGGTTGATTTAATCTATAGGACCCATGCGTCTTGGATGCATTTCCTCTGTGGTGTTTTGGACGCGGTTGCTGAATGGAAATGCTTGTTCATCGTTTTTTTTTTCTGAAGGATGTTTCCAGAATGTGATGAAAGAGGATAATATTTGGGTTACGTTAAATAACAATTGCATACCATTATTCTTTTAATGGTAAAAATACTGCATTTTTGGAATGGCTCTTTTTGAACGCTAAGTCGAATTTCTCGGACTAATTAAAGGTCTTTGTAGTCTTCAATATACATGTACATGTATGTATCTCTAACGTCAGATTAGTTTCTTGCTAGCATCGAAATATATTTTCACTCCTGAAAATGTTGTGGACCTCAAGCCGATTGATGAAGCTTTATCGATGTTTTTTATAATATTCTGTTTCAATACATTAAATTTGGCAGCAGGTTGTATTTCCGAAATGACTGACATTATATGTTTGTTGGATATCCAGGTCTTAGAAAGTTTTCGATAATTAAATTATCAAAGGATTTATTAAATTATCAAAAGATTAGTTAAATTATCAAAGGATTAGTTAAATTATCAAAGAATTAGTTAAATTATCAAAGGAACATTTCGGCGTTTGGCAATACAATCATATAGCCTTGTAAGAACATGTTGTGTACGCCTATCTGTGCATGGTACTTACTACTTCACCATCGTGTTGTCTATGACATATAGGATTTATTAGCACAGGTTGTGATTTGATCTGGAGAGCAGGCGGTGGCTGCATCTTCAGTGTCAGTTTTCGATGCCCCTTTAGAATTACACAGTACTCTGCCATTCGTGTACTGCCATTTCAAGACAACTTCGTATTTCACTCTTGACATTTCCAGTCTACGCGTTTTTGCAAGTGTGCACTCGCTGCAAACTTTCGCGTTGGTAGTAATTTACAGGGAATTCCGGACAGCAGTACATTGCGTCTGAACTTAGAAGTGATTGTTCATCTACAACAGATACGAGGTGACCATTGGGAAGTACGTTCTGCTTGCTGTATAGGCATATAGACCGGAGGGACGATTGGGTTAAGTTGTGTAGACAGAATATCTTTGTCATCATTATAGACCTTGAACAGTCATTCGTGCCATGCAATCAAGATCAATACACATTCAGAATATTCTTTAATGGTGCTTTTTATAAATTTTTACTGATTTGTTTTACTGATGACATGTTGAATGTAGGATTATGCCCACAAGTATCAATATGCCAGCAGTATACTGATATTGAATAGGATATGGAACCGCGGTGGACCACGGTACAGAAACCCAAACAGCGAAATAGTAAGGAAGTAGGTACAGTAGGTAGATTTTATTGGAAAAAGGAAAAGAATCAGGCTAAATGTTCCTTCCGAGCTCGTGTGTGAATCCTCACCATGGATACGATTGAACTGTGAAAGGAGGCAAGATGAAAGAAAACACGTATCACTCGAAATGCATGAAACACTCATTCGTAAATATGACGATAACCTCTTGGTGGATATAATCACTGGCATTAATTGGTAAATCGTTCAACATTGTGATAACAGATTCACGAAACGGGATGGGGCATATAAGTGATTCTCAACAATGTCAAAGAACACTGCCCATATCTCATTACTTGAGGAACGAGAGCCTGACCTTTACAATGCCAAAGGACATAAGCCTAGGCCGACATATTTACATTATATGTATCAATAGAAAGTATCTGTCTGAGAATATTAAGGGCCTATTGCCAACAGCCAACGGACGAGGTTGGAGGTTGGATGTCTAGATTAGCGAAGGAAATACGTGATTAGAATACAGGGATGCGTTCCGGCTGCCGTGACCGTGAATGAAATGAATTTGGCTCATTCGAAGAGAGCGCAAATGATAAATTATGGATATGTTTCCGCCCACGGTCACCAAACACATTCAAGATTCCCGCTATTATGAGAAGGGGAGTGTACATAAATCACCAACGCAGTTCACGATGTCTTTATGCGACTGTGCGAGACTATTGTAGGCGATTAGTATTCCTCGATTGCCACCAGGATTGTGGGGATATGTACAAAAACCTTTCCAGCAGCACCACCGTATCAACTTTGGATATCACCTTTCTTGATTTTTTTGACCCTGTTGAAAACATTTACATGGCACAGCTGCACGTCTCTTCGTAGGTACAGATAGGATTGATGATGCCACTATCAGCAAGCCTAACACTGCGTTTACACTTGATCCCGCAAGGAGGATCAGATCCCGCAAGGAGGATATCAGATCCCGCAAGGAGGATATCAGATCCCGCAAGGAGGAGCAGATCCCGCAAGGAGGATAAGATCCCGCAAGGAGGATCAGATCCTGCAAGGAGGATCAGATCCCGCAAGGACGATCAGATCCCGCAAGGACGATCAGATCCCGCAAGGAGGATCAGATCCCGCAAGGAGGATCAGATCCCGCAAGGAGGATCAGATCCGGATCAAAACTGTGTGTAAACGCAACGCAAGATCAGATCCTGATGCCGGGATCTGATCCTCCTCTCGGGAATGATCAGATCCGGTTCAGATCCCGCCATTTGCAACGCGGGATCAGATCCCGGAAACTGATTACTGTATGCATAGTTTAGTTTCGCGCGTATTGGCTGCCGTTGTGCTCCAGTGTCCATTATCAGTACATATAATATTTGCTCCGAGGTTACAGCGCTTCATCGATGCCATGCGGGATCAGGATCAAGTGTAAACGCGGCAGGGATCTGATCCCGCTCGTTGATCGTGACCGCAGGATCTGCTCCTCCGTTGCGAGATCAGGTGTAAACGCACAGCGTAATGAAATGGAATGGAATTTGAATGTTGAATGAAATGAATCGAAGTGGAATGTATTGGAACGGGGTGAATGTAGCGGAACTGGGTGGAATGAAGTTGGATAGAGTGTAATGCAGTGGGATGGAGTGGAATGAAGTGGAACGAAGTGGAGCGGAGTGGAATAGAGTAAAATATAATGGAATTGAGTAGAATTGAGTGGAATTGAGTGGAATTAATTGGAATTGAGTGGAATTGAGTGGAATAGAGTAAAATATAATGGAATGGAGTGGAATGTAGTGGAATGGAGTGGTATGTAGTGTATGGAGTTTAATTGAGTTGAAATGAGTGGAATGGAGTTGAATAGAGTGGAATGGAGTGGAAAAGGTTAAAAAAAGAGTGGAATATAGTTGAATATAGTGGAATGTAGTGGAATAGAGTGAAATAGAGTAAAATGGAGTGGTAAAGAGTAACATAGAGTGGAATGGAGTGAAATCAAACATGTGAAATGAAGATTTGGTAAAACGATAGTTGCGCTGCATTCGATCCCACTTGGAAAATATCGCAAAGAGGATCGCGGGCGACTTTGGCAATTGAACACACTTGGATTGTTATCATATTTGGTAAATGCATAGAGCCTATGTTGAAATTGTATAAGATAAGATTGTATAAGATGTCTTAAAAACGTCATGAACGTCAAAAACGTCATCGCGTGTCACGTGACAGCGCTTTAAAGGGGCAAATTTCAAGCTCCATTAAAAGCAAAAGTACAGGCTCGTTTGGTTTCATCTTTGCACTATATCTAAGATGGGAAAAGTTGTATCCAAAAATTGCCATCATTAGATCATGACCTTATCTCATGAATATTTATGAGGTCATGAACATTTCAGTTTTTCACATTCAATTGCGCATATTTGGCCAACGGAGTGAGATTTTCTTCATTTTTTCTTTGATATCTATTGGGGACATGATTTAGAAAAACCTTCCAGAGCCAAAATGTCATTACGCAATCATGACGTCATCAAAATGCGTCATTTCAAATCACATATAAGCCAATGGTCAATCTTTTTAAAATTTGGTGGGTAGACATTTTAAATCGTAGATTTGGAACCAAGTGACTATTGTTCAGAATCATTATGATTTTTTGAACATTATAATGAAGTCCCATACACTTTTGGATTGGAGGTTATGGGTTCGAATCCAGATGTCAATTTTTTGTTCAATTTTTATTTCAGATAACCAGATGCGGAAAAGCGTTATGTTTTGTTTGCCAACAGACATGAATCTCTAGTTGCATTTTGTTTTATCTTACCTTTTTGTGCACTTGTCTTGATCTGATGCACTCCACACGCTACATATTTTGGTGTATTTTTTCTTATTGCTGTATATCTTTTAATCATCTGTTGTTTTGAACTTGTATTCTTGTTTTATCATGGTAGCTTTAAATCGATATCGTGGAAGTCGTGGTGGCAGGCACAAAAAAACGTAATTATAAGAGCTCGAAAACCTACCATTACTACACCAAATAGTGGTTGTCTTTATGATAGTCAGTCCTGTATGCATACAGTAAACAAGGATAATCTTGTTTATGTACATGTATCTTGTCGGACCTCAGCTAACCCTTCAGGCCGTTTCGATTTATGGAACGCTAGATCTCTTACAGCTAAAACGAAGTCTGTAGCTCTTTGTGATATTGTTATCACCAATCAACTTGATATTGTGGCCATCACAGAGACATGGCTGTCTGGGGGTGTCCGCGATAACTGTACTATTGCAGGATAAATAGGTTTGCAGAGACACCATGGAAATTCTCTTTTGTGAGTAAGTGTGGTTCTGAAAAGAACCGGAGGAACTCGACGTTTCGAACAGTATACTCTGCTCGTCTTCAGGAAAATGCTGGATTCCAACTGGGAGTGGGGCTTATGTAGTGTGGGGAGGGATCCTGGTGAGGGGATTAGCTCAGTGAAGGGTGAAGGCGGGAACTGTAAAGGCGGGAACAATGGATGCTGCACAGGATCCTAGTTGTGGGTGTACTGTGTGTGTGCTCTCTTATGTGTGTCATAAGTGTGGACTGCTAGGGGAGTGAACAAGTGATACCGAGGGAGAGACTAGTGGAAGGGGGGGGGGGCTAGTTGTCCTAGGGTATAGGAGACCCATCAGACCGGGGGGTTTTGAGGATAGGGCGCCAGATGTCGCTGATGTTAAAACCTATGACTTAGGGGACAGTGTTGTGTCGGTATATCTCGATGGCTTCCCTGATGCGACGTGGGTACCAATGATGGATGCTGGTGATGAGCTTAGCTTGGTCCCAGTGGATGGTGTGGTTTTCGGTGTAGGAGTGCTTGACAATCTCCTTCCCTGCCATGGGCTCGGTGTTCGTTGAGTCTGGTAGGGAGGTCCCTTCCAGTCTCGCCGATGTACACCTTGCCACATTGGCACGGGATCTTATAAACACCTGGTCTGCGGTGGGGGTCTTGGCGGTCCTTGTGTGAAGTCAGTAGGTGTTGTATCTTCAGGGGGGTTGTGTGAAACACCCGAATGCAGTGCTTGTGAAGGATACGTTGGAGCCAACCTATAGTTGAAAAAAAAACTCACTTCATCTGTGTTCCTTGATGAATTCTCATCACTAATGGAAACTATCTCAAAAGCCCGTCATCTACTGTTAGCTGGTGATTTCAATTTTCATGTCGATGTCAGTGCGTGATAATAACGAAGCTGCTTCATTATTTCAATATTTATACTTCAATATTTTAGAATTGTTTGGCGTGCATCAACATGTGTCTGGTCCCACTCAAGCTAGCAATCATACACTTGACTTCATATGATATCTAGACGTGAGGAGAACTTTAAAACCTCTCCATCCATGCATTCATTATGACCTGACCTCTGGTCATGCCGTCATTAAGTGTCAGCTAAACATTGATCGTTCGATCTCCACCAAGTCAGAAAACTCGTAGGATTCGTGATATTGATCCAGTTCCAGTATGATGTAAATTCTCTTCTGTATCAAACTTCGTTGAGTGACTGTGATTCACTGGTTTCTCATTTCAACAACATGCTCAATGGTATTCTAGAGCCATGTCCCAGTGAAAGCTCGAGTTATAATATTGCGACCACACTCTCCTTGCTACACTGACGAACTTCGCATTGCTAGGAGTTGGAACGCACCATATGAAGGTATATTTCTTTGTGTGTATACAGAAATTTGAACCTAATAAAACAGGTAAGTCAACTTAGCAGACCATCCATTTGGCAGACAGTGCAGCGGCCATTATATGATGACGGTGAGATGTCAATGAAGTGACATGATTATCGATGACGCAGCCAGGCTAATTGACTACCGATAGATTGCCCATATCCATCACTTTGCTTTCAGCAATATTTGCTAGGCGGGGAAGGGGTGTTCCTGCGACTTGTTCCCATCATCAGTTCATGGTCTCCTCCATACTGGATAATGTATAGAGACGGCTAGTAGGGTCTTAAGAGATAAGATCGTCTTCGTGAGATTTGGTTCACTAGCCGGGGAATCAGGTTGCCCTGCGCATGTCCGCTGCGCAGATTGTTTTAGATCGTGCCCTCTCGGACTGAAGAGCGATTGGCAAGAGAGAAAAAAAAGTAAAGAAACGGGCACTGGCGAGATATCATCTTATCACAGACATATGAATTACACATCCCTATCTGTACTTTATCTGAGGCAAAAAACTTTGCCTTTCTTCTACCGCTTATAACGCTGCGTCTTTTAGAAGAACTGGTGGTCATATGTCAGTAGTTATCCGTAGAGAAACAGTTTGTTATACTTCTGCTTGGGTATAATTAAATTAACATATTAAGTTATTCTTAATAAGTGAATAAGTGAAGATTTCACAAATGTTAAAAATACCCGTTATCTTTTAGTATTTTCAGATGGCAAATGATTATACCTTGCCTAATGCTAATCGTGCCGTAAGGGGGATTTGATACAAACATTGATTTGATACGAAGGTTGTATTGTTAGATGTAATGGGTTTGTTGAAAATTCGATTTGAGCATTCCAAAAATTGAAATATACTAACAATTGTAAGAATGATATTTTCAGTATTACTTCTAGAGTATTGCATGTCTGTCTTTCTTATTTATGATCAGGATGATTTGTGGAAACTCAGTTTCTTGAAAACCGATGTAGTGTTTTAAGGTGAACAAAGATTAATTCTGTATATAGTTACGAATACAGCATGTCTAATAGGAGATTCCATGCGACATGCGAAATGCTCAATTCATTTTCGTTTCAGTAACGTGCCTTCAGAAAAGTGTGCTTGCATCATGCTATAAATTACTAGGGCATCTATTGTCGTTTCCCAAAAGCTGCATTAAAACGTCCAATTCATCCTCACCACCACGCAGCCTGTAAATCATGCGCCATGCTCAACCATCTGTTATCGGACGTAGCATTCTAGTGATATTGATGATTTATAACACTGTGACGCTGGCACTGAAACCTTTCATTCCATGTAATTCGTCAATCTTTATCAAATAGTATCACTTGTACAAACAAGATCGTGTAGGCCCACATTTCCGGTAGAAAAGGTGTTAATTTATGATACAGAAAACAGCTGGGCCTGCGGTTTACTATTACATTCAATCAGAGTAGGTCAGATATGCTTTCTGATGTGGTGCAAAGATTTTTTTCTGATATTGAGCTTTTTCTGGATGAAATCCGAAATGTGCTGAATTTGACAAAAGAAAAGAAAACTTCACTGAACAGGGACTTGATCATGAACCCATGATCTCTGGTACCACGTACAGTGCTGTCACACCTGAGCTATTTAGCCCTAACATAGCAACCTTTTTTTTAAACAATCAATTAGTCAACTATCTTTTCAAGAGACACCAGTCAGAAAATTCTACCATTAAGTGCGCCGGGGATCACGCCCCGTTTTTATTCAGATGCAATCAACCAATAGCTGTCAGCCTAGATAATAGCAGGTCAGGGATCAACACCACGTCTTTTTTCCCTTAATTTGTTTAAATGAAAGAAACTTCCTTGGAACAATGTGTTCAACATTTTCAGAAAATGGCAAAACATTATTGTGCTGAACATAATTGTTTGCAAAGAAATACAGGATAAAAAAGAATGCCCATGTCAAGATATATGACACCTGAAAAATAGATGGTTGACAGTGTGGATGATGTAGATAGTTGAGAGAGTGGATGATGTAGACGGTTAACAGTGTGGATGATGTCGATAGTTGACATGGAGGATGATGCAGATGGTTGACAGGGTAGATGATGCAGATGGTTGACAGGGTGGATGATGTAGATGGTTGACAGGGTGGATGATGTAGACGGTTGACAGGGTGGATGATGTAGATAGTTGACATGGAGGATGATGCAGATGGTTGACAGGGTAGATGATGCAGATGGTTGACAGGGTGGATGATGTAGATGGTTGACAGGGTGGATGATGTAGACGGTTGACAGTGTAAATGATGTAGATAGTTGACATGGAGGATGATGCAGATGGTTGACAGGGTAGATGATGCAGATGGTTGACAGGGTGGATGATGTAGATGGTTGACAGTGTGGATGATGTAGATGGTTAACCGTGTGGATGATGTAGATGGTTGACATGGAGGATGATGCAGATGGTTGACAGGGTAGATGATGTAGATGGTTGACAGGGTGGATGATGTAGATGGTTGACAGGGTGGATGATGTAGATGGTTGAAAGGGTGGATGATGTAGATTGTTGACAGGGTGGATGATGTAGATGGTTAACAGGGTGGATGATGTAGATGGTTGACAGGGTGGATGATGCAGATGGTTGACAGGGTAGATGATGTAGATGGTTGACAGGGTGGATGATGTAGATGGTTGACAGTGTGGATGATGTAGATGGTTGACAGTGTGGATGATGAAGATGGTTGACAGGGTAGATGATGTAGATGGTTGACAGGGTGGATGATGTAGATGGTTGACAGGGTGGATGATGTAGATGATTGACAGGGTTGATGATGTAGATGGTTGACAGTGTGGATGATGTAGATGGTTAACAGTGTGGATGATGTAGATGGTTGACATGGAGGAGGATGCAGATGGTTGACAGGGTAGATGATGTAGATGGTTGACAGGGTGGATGATGTAGATGGTTGACAGGGTAGATGATGTGGATGGTTGACAGGGTTGATGATGTAGATGATTGACAGGGTCGATGATGTAGATGGTTGACAGGGTAGATGATGTAGATGGTTGACAGGGAGGATGATGCAGATGGTTGACAGGGTGGATAATGTAGATGGTTGACAGGGTGGATGATGTAGATGGTTGACAGGGTAGATGATGTTGATGGTTGACAGGGTGGATGATGTAGGTGGTTAACAGTGTGGATGATGTAGATGGTTGACATTGAGGATGATGCAGATGGTTGACAGGGTAGATGATGTAGATGGTTGACAGGGTGGATGATGTAGATGGTTGACAGTGTGGATGATGTAGATGGTTGACAGGGTGGATGATGTTGATGGTTGACATGGTGGATGATATAGATGGTTGACAGGGTGGATGAAGTAGATGGTTAACAGTGTGGATGATGTAGATGGTTGACATGGAGTATGATGTAGATGGTTGACAGGGTAGATGATGTAGATGGTTGACAGGGTGGATGATGTAGATGGTTGACAGGGTGGATGATGTAGATGGTTAACAGTGTGGATGATGTAGATGGTTGACATGAAGGATGATGCAGATGGTTGACATGGAGGATGATGCAGATGGTTGACAGGGTAGATGATGTAGATGGTTGACAGGGTAGATGATGTTGATGGTTGACAGGGTGGATGATGTTGATGGTTAACAGTGTGGATGATGTAGATGGTTGACAGGGTATATGATGTTGATGGTTGACAGGGTGGATGATGTAGTAGTTAACAGTGTGGACGATGTAGATGGTTAACAGTGTGGACGATGTAGATGGTTGACACGGAGGATGATGCAGATGGTTGACAGGGTAGATGATGTAGATGGTTGACAGGGTAGATGATGTAGATGGTTGACAGGGTGGATGATGTAGATGGTTGACAGTGTGGATGATGTAGATGGTTGACAGGGTGGATGAAGTAGATGGTTGACAAGGTGGATGAAGTTGATGGTTGACAGGGTGGATGATGTTGATGGTTGACAGAGTGGATGACGTAGATGGTTGACAGGGTAGATGATGTAGATGGTTGACGGGTGGATGACGTAGATGATTGACAGGGTTGATGATGTAGATGGTTGACAGTGTGGATGATGTAGATGGTTAACAGTGTGGATGATGTAGATGGTTGACATGGAGGATGATGCAGATGGTTGACAGGGTAGATGATGTAGATGGTTGACAGGGTGGATGATGTAGATTGTTGACAGTGTGGATGATGTAGATGGTTGACAGGGTGGATGAAGTAGATGGTTGACGGGGTGGATGATGTTGATGGTTGACAGGGTAGAAGATGTAGATGTTAACAGTGTGGATGATGTAGATGGTTGACATGGAGGATGATGCAGATGGTTGACAGGGTAGATGATGTAGATGGTTGACAGGGTGGATGATGTAGATGGTTGACAGGGTGGATGATGTAGATGGTTGACAGTGTGGATGATGTAGATGGTTGACAGGGTGGATGAAGTAGATGGTTGACAGGGTGGATGATGTTGATGGTTGACAGGGTAGATGATGTAGATGGTTGACAGGGTAGATGATGTAGATGGATGACAGGGTAGATGATGTAGATGGTTGACAGGGTGGATGATGTAGATGGTTGACAGGGTGGATGATGTAGATGGTTGACAGGGTAGATGATGTAGATGGTTGGTAGGGTAGATGATGCAGATTGTTGACAGGGTGGATGAAGTTGATGGTTGACAGGGTGGATGACGTAGATGGTTGACAGGGTAGATGATGTAGATGGTTGACAGGGTGGATGATGCAGATGGTTGACATGGTGGATGATTTAGATGGTTGGTAGGGTAGATGAAGCAGATTGTTGACAGGGTGGATGAAGTTGGTGATTGACAGGGTGGATGACGTAGATGGTTGACAGGGTAGATGATGTAGATGGTTGACAGGGTGGATGATGTAGATGGTTGGCGGGGTAGATGATGTAGATGGTTGACAGGGTGGATGATGTAGTTGCTTGACAGGGTGGATGATGTAGATGGTTGGCGGGGTAGATGATGTAGATGGTTGACAGGGTGGATGATGTAGATGGTTGACAGGGTGGATGGTGTAGTTAGTTGTTAGGGCGGATGATGTAGATGGTTGACAGGGTAGATGATGTAGATGGTTGACAGGGTGGATGATGTAGATGGTTGACAGTGTGGATGATGTAGATGGTTGACAGGGTAGATGATGTAGATTGTTGGCGGGGTAGATGATGTAGATGGTTGACAGGGTGGATGGTGTAGATGATTGACAGGGTCGATGATGTAGATGGTTGACAGGGTAGATGATGTAGATGGTTGACAGGGAGGATGATGCAGATGGTTGACAGGGTGGATAATGTAGATGGTTGACAGGGTGGATGATGTAGATGGTTGACAGGGTGGATGATGTAGATGGTTGACAGGGTGGATGATGTAGATGGTTGACAGGGTGGATGGTGTAGTTAGTTGTTAGGGCGGATGATGTAGATGGTTGACAGGGTAGATGATGTAGATGGTTGACAGGGTGGATGATGTAGATGGTTGACAGTGTGGATGATGTAGATGGTTGACAGGGTAGATGATGTAGATTGTTGGCGGGGTAGATGATGTAGATGGTTGACAGGGTGGATGGTGTAGATGATTGACAGGGTCGATGATGTAGATGGTTGACAGGGTAGATGATGTAGATGGTTGACAGGGAGGATGATGCAGATGGTTGACAGGGTGGATAATGTAGATGGTTGACAGGGTGGATGATGTAGATGGTTGACAGGGTGGATGATGTAGATGGTTGACAGGGTGGATGATGTAGATGGTTGACAGTGTGGATGATGTAGATGGTTGACAGGGTGGATGAAGTAGATGGTTGACAGGGTGGATGATGTTGATGGTTGACAGGGTAGATGATGTAGATGGTTGACAGGGTAGATGATGTAGATGGATGACAGGGTAGATGATGTAGATGGTTGACAGGGTGGATGATGTAGATGGTTGACAGGGTGGATGATGTAGATGGTTGACAGGGTAGATGATGTAGATGGTTGGTAGGGTAGATGATGCAGATTGTTGACAGGGTGGATGAAGTTGATGGTTGACAGGGTAGATGATGTAGATGGTTGACAGGGTGGATGATGTAGATGGTTGACAGGGAGGATGATGTAGATGGTTGACAGGGAGGATGATGTATATGGCTGACAGGTTTGATGATGTAGATGGTTGACAGGGTGGATGATGTAGTTAGTTGTTAGGGTGGATGATGTAGATGGTTGACAGGGTAGATGATGTAAATGGTTGGCAGGGTAGATTGTGTAGATGGTTGACAGAGTGGACGATGTAGATGGTTGACAGGGTTGATGATGTAGAAGGTTGACAGGTTTGATGGTGTAGATGGTTGACAGGGTGGATGATGTAGATGGTTGACAGGGTATATGATGTAGATGGTTTGTCTTTACTTCCTGCTTCCTGGTTTTTCTGCAGCCTCAATCTCCTCTCCATGAGGCATAACAGCATCAGCCTTTCTTTTGTTCAATTTCAAGATCTAGGTTTTCCTGTGTTTCATGTTCAGTCCGACTTTCTTTACAATTTCCGGACATAATGATTTAAGTATATTAGTGCGATGTTATCTGTAAAATCTAGATCTTGAACATTGAGCACCAACAACTTAACTGAAGTGAACTTAACTTACTCGAATTCATAAAGCGCTAATAACCAAGTTTCAGAATGCTGTACAGTAAAAAACACTAATATTTAACCACTGAAAATGTGCTAAAACAATTTAAGAACGTTGTACAGTAAAAAAAAAAAAACAATAATAGTAAACCTCTTAAAATGTGCTAAAAACAATTTCAGAGCGTTGTACAGTAAAAAAAACCCATTATATTTAACCAAATGAAATGTGCTTAAAATTTAGTTGCCTGACGTTTCGATCCTAGCAGGACCTTTCCCAAAGGTGCTGCTAGGATAGAAACGTCAGGCCCACTAAATTTTAAGATTTGCATTTTGGTAATGTCAGACAGTAAGCCGTTTTTGTATATCAGTTGAAATGTGTTAAAAACAATTTCAGAGCGTTGTACAGTAAAAAAACACCAAGAATTCAAACTACAGTGAAATGCAGAGAACAATTATTAACACGGACAAATTTACAAAATGTCATTTACAAACATCAAAACTACAGTAGAATGAAAAATACAAAATTATCATGATTATTTCAACAAGAAGACAAATACGAGGGCACTAGCTAATCACAATAGAATAAGTATAAATAAAGATATAAACAATACACTATTGACGGATGTACAAAGTGCAATTTACAACATTTGAACTACAGTAGAATTGAAAAATTAAAGTTTATAGGCAATGGTACAAAAAACATACAAAACCACTGCACTAAATAGCAGAGAATAAAATCAGTTCGACTTAAAGAGATGTGTCTTGAGTTTCTTCTTTAAAGTCAAAATCGTAGGAGGGACGCGAATATCCTGAGGCAGATTATTCCACAATCTAGGCGCCGAAACAGCAAAAGAGCGATCACCATACTTAGTTTTTGTACGAGGTCCTTGAGCAAAGAAAAGTTGTGAAGCAGAACTTCACAGAGATCTTTGTCGTCACAAAGAGATCTTTGTCGTCACACTGTGCTATCTTGGTTTGATAATGCTGGCACTTTAATTGTTCGATGAGATCTTGATAAGCTTTGCATTGCTTTTGATACAACAGTTGTCGGTTCTCAGTTTTGACTTTATCCACCTACGTTCGAGGCGTCGCTTATCCCTCTTTGCTTCACGAACCTCTTCCGAGTACCATGGTGCATCTGGTCGTAAAGTCACGTTCTTTGATTTCTCAGGCGCGTGCTTATCCAGCAATATACGTAGTACCAGGTTAAACTGGTCAGCCAAGTCGGACGTAGTAGCGGCTGTGGAGAGTGCAAGCCTAGAGGATTTTATATCTTCTTTAAACTGTTCGATATCAATGTCCCGTAATCTTAGTTATTTGACAAACTTTCTTGATGTTGGAGGACATGGTAAATCAAGTACAGTTAGTATAGCATTATGATCAGATGCATGAAGGGTTCTTGATTCGCAGATAGGATGATCAGTCTTTCGCGAAATGAGGTGATCTAAAGTGTGACCTCCCTTGTGTGTTGCCTCATGAATATGATGAGAGAGGTTAGCGGAGTCCAGAATATCTAAGAAGGTTCTTGCCTCTCCATCAGTGTCATCATCTACATGGACATTGAAGTCTCCAGTTATGATAAACTGGCCATTATATGTCATTATATTCTCAAGAAAGGTCGAGAACTCAGTTAAAAACAAGCCTGACGGTGGAGGTCTATATATGGAAATAAGCCTCAACACAGATGATTTGTATGTTACCGAAAGATCTAAGAGTTCAAATGATTTGAATTAAATAGTAATCTAATTTAAATACACTAACAAAGCGCTACGATAGATAACACAGATTCCTCCTCCGCGTGTTTCACGAGGCGATTGGCAAAAACGATAGTCTGGTAAAGTACAATTCAGGTCAGCAAAAACAGTGTCGTCACGTGAATCGCCGTGCAACCAAGACTCCGTCACAACCAGGATGTCCAGATGGCCATCTGGATCCATAATTAGATCACTCATTGACCAGGTCTTGTTATTCATGGAACAAGCATTCCAAATACCAACTTGTAGTTTGGGCGTAGTTCTGGGCTGCCTGAGTTGTGCTGCATTGTCCGTAGGTCTGCGATTGTGTTGGAGAAGTATTCGCTTAAGATTCGATCGATTCACCCCTAGATCTGCCATGAGTCAATGGAAGTGATCGTTCGGTAATTCAAACAGGAATCAAAAGCTTACGACGCAACTTGCCTCCTCGATATCCCCGTTTAGTTCGAATAGCGATATTTAGATCCTTCAGGTGTTTCCATTCGATTGGCGTGAAAGGGCGAATGTGAGTGGTGCTTGTCACACCTTTTCCAATCTGAATCAGGCGTTCTCGCGAGTAATCAATGGGACACATTGCAAGAAATCCCCGGAGCCAGATCACGTAATGTGGCTTCTGCACAGTCCCATGCAACAGCAATGGATGGAAAATCAACGGTCAATTTGAAGGTCAGGAATCGATGAACATCTTGGAAAATAACACAAATGGTGGCAGAAAGTACTCACAAACAAACTGTCATCTACACACAGATGAAATAAATCCACAAACAGCAAAACTCCAACGAATATCAGAGCTCAATCCGTGTACGTGCAGCCATGTGAACCACCTTTTACTGCATTATTTGAGCTATAGTTCTAGTCATGATGCAGTCGATTGCAAGGAGAAATGGTTTATAATTTAGTGGGCCTCTAAGAAAGCCTCATCCGTGATACACAAAATTCAGACTGATTCCTCTTCATTGATAACATTTCAGGTTTTAGAATATGTTTGATAAATACTGACGTTTAAGATGAAATTGACCAAATCCATCAAGGGAATTATTGAACTATAACGTCACTAAAGTGTATTTACTTCACACACTGAAACGCCATACAATTTCATGTTCACTATGCAGTTAGGCCTGGTGTTGCCTATTCCAATTAATGGTTTCTATTTCATAGACGTGACAATGATTCCACTTTGCAAAGGTGGAGTGTAACCCGTACCATTTACTTCACGCCACAGGGCTTGGTCAGGTCAGGTAATTGGTCGGGTGAGACCAATACTGTATAATTAAACCAGTTCTTGACAGCTAAGTGTTTTCAAGAATAATTTCCACAGGTGCACCGGAAAAGCATGACGATGGAGCACATCGTCATGGTCAGCGAGACCAAATTTGATTAAACACCAGACTATCTGTGATACAACGGTAGCCATTCAATCTTTATTCTAGATGTACAGGCATACAATGTACTTGGTGATTGCACGGCAGATATATTAGAACGTGAATGCTATCGGTCACACACGGAGTATTCTGTACCATTACCGGAGGGGGCATTGCAACAAGTGTTTGATATTCATATTTTTTCCAAACCCCCGTTTTCTCTGGACCTTTTGATAACTAATTTATGAAATTGAACATTAATGATTCATGTTTGAAGACAGTTCAGGTTGTGGTCCTTCTAGATTGATGATGAAGGGTCTGCTTGTTGTGTATGTTGTTCAGATTATAGTCTGGAAATTTGTTCGATGACAAATTTAACGCAGTACTCAACGAGCATTTTGATTGATTTAATTTGATTTAATTTATCATCCACATAAAAACATAGAAATTTGCCGTCAACTGGATAAAACACGTTACAAAAATAAAACATATTATAAAAGCATATAAATACTGTAAGAAATCATTGATACACAGATTACACACATCCAATACAAATATCAAACTGAAACCCACAAATTACTACACCATCACGGATACACCAGAAAGCCACATATATTAATTTATATTAACATACGCAGATGCAACGTTTGTGGCAATAGGACAAAGAAAGGCTCAGCCATGACATATATATGTACTTTTGCCTTGGCGATCTGCTTGTCAATAACCTTTTTGAGGGCTTTAACACCCGGTTTGTCTCCTGAAAGATAAAGCTCCTTTCTCTGATGCAATGAATCTTTAATTTCCTAAGTTATCCAGGGTTTCTTATTTGGATAAGATTTTACAGATCTAAGGGGAATCGCATTATCAACACAGAAGTTAAAGTAATCTGATGTACAAGTAACCAGTTCATCCAGGGAGTTAGCTGAATCCATGAAGACATTCCAGTCTGTACTGTCAAAACATGCACGCAATTCCTCAGTGGCATCAGCGCTCCACACTTGCTGTTCGTTGACCACTGGCTTGCTTGACCGCCTTTTCTGCCTCTTTTCCATGGTAGGATTTCCCGAGGAAACTCCTCGAAGCCATGTGAATAAGGCAATGTAAGTTTTGCGGGTTTGGTCATGGTTGGGTTTAGGTAAAGATTCAAGCGTTGTAAAAAGCCGTGAAGCTAAAAATGTCAGTGAAATGAGAGCCACGTGCCGATGACCAAAAACGGAAATTTGATGAGAAAAAAAACACAACGAGACGACAGGAAATATCCAGTGGTGGTCGCAACGGTGCAGCGCCCTCATCTTGCAAACCGCGGCCTAGGATACGGAACACTGTTCGTGTCGGGTGGGGGCACAGCTCTAATTTGTTGTACGTCGACTATTAGAAAACTTTTTGAGAACTTGCTGGACGACCTTTGACGAACTGCCGATGTAAAGAAACACGAGTAAAGCGATAATTTAGACACAAAATTCCACAAGCGTTTAAAACTGTCATCATCTATGACCTTTCTTGATAGATTTTCGAACATCACTTCACGAAGCCTCTGTGAGATCTTCCACGGGATTACGTGAAAACATACACCTCTTCTGATTGCTGTCAGCTGCGTCCGACCGTGCTTGTCGCCGTTGGGTTAAGCTCTTTACAAATTATATCTAACTCTTCTCTAAATTTCATGTCAACGTTATGCTTAAAGAATTTCAACGTAAACAATTTAAGGAATATGGGCAGACTTTTCCAAGATGGGGCCGCGCCAGTCCTCAATTTGGCGGTCCATAGGATCTTCCACTTTCGTCATGTCGACACACCAGCGACCTCAAACAAATAACAAAGGGTTTTACCAAACAGATCTCTGTGAAGCTCAGTCAACGAGGTTTCTACCAAAACTTTTGTAACCGCAGTCTTTAGATGAATATTGCCCAAGAGGAGCGTACCTTTGCCTTGACCATTCCGTTACAATACTGGCAGCAGTTGATGAATCATTGACCTGGGAGCCCATTCCTGAATCATTGACCTGGGAGCCCATTCCTGAATCATTGACCTGGGAGCCCATTCCTGAATCATTGACCTGGGAGCCCAATCCTGAATCATTGACCTTGGAGCCATTCCTGAATCATTCCTTAAAGCCATTCCTGAATCATTCCTGAAAGCCCATTTCTGAATCATTCCCGGAAGCCCATTTCTGAATCATTGACCTGGGAGCCCATTCCTGAATTATTGACCTGGGAGCCCATTCCTGAATCATTCCCGGAAGCCCATTTCTGAATCATTGACCTGGGAGCCCATTCCTGAATCATTGACCTGGGAGCCCATTCCTGAATCATTCCCGGAAGCCCATTTCTGAATCATTGACCTGGGAGCCCATTCCTGAATCATTGACCTGGAAGCCCATTTCTGAATCATTCCCGGAAGCCCATTTCTGAATCATTGACCTGGAAGCCCATTCCTGAATCATTGACCTGGGAGCCCATTTCTGAATCATTGACCTGGGAGCCCATTCCTGAATCATTGACCTGGGAGCCCATTCCTGAATCATTGACCTAAAAGCCCATTCCTGAATCATTGACCTGGGAGCCCATTCCTGAATCATTGACCTAAAAGCCCATTCCTGAATCATTGACCTGGAAGACCATTCCTGAATCATTGGCCTTGGGGCCATTCCTGAATCATTGGCTTTGGAGCCCATTCCTGAATCATTGACCTGGGAGCCCATTCCTGAATCATTCCTGAAAGCCCATTTCTGAATCATCCCGGAAGCCCATTTCTGAATCATTGACCTGGGAGCCAATTCCTGAATCATTGACCTGGAAGCCCATTTCTGAATCATTCCCGGAAGCCCATTTCTGAATCATTGACCTAGAAGCCCATTCCTGAATCATTGACCTGGGAGCCCATTTCTGAATCATTGACCTGGGAGCCCATTCCTGAATCATTGACCTGGGAGCCCATTCCTGAATCATTGACCTAAAAGCCCATTCCTGAATCATTGACCTGGGAGCCCATTCCTGAATCATTGACCTGGGAGCCCATTCCTGAATCATTCACCTGGAAGACCATTCCTGAATCATTGGCCTTGGAGCCATTCCTGAATCATTGGCTTTGGAGCCCATTCCTGAATCATTGACCTGGGAGCCCATTCCTGAATCATTCCTGAAAGCCCATTTCTGAATCATCCCGGAAGCCCATTTCTGAATCATTGACCTGGGAGCCAATTCCTGAATTATTGACCTGGGAGCCCATTCCTGAATCATTGACCTGGGAGCCCATTCCTGAATCATTGACCTGGGAGCCAATTCCTGAATCATTGACCTGGGAGCCCATTCCTGAATCATTGACCTGGAAGCCCATTCCTGAATCATTGGCCTTGGAGCCATTCCTGAATCATTGACCTGGGAGCCCATTCCTGAATCATTCCTGAAAACCCATTTCTGAATCATTCCCGGAAGCCCATTTCTGAATCATTGACCTGGGAGCCCATTCCTGAATTATTGACCTGGGAGCCCATTACTGAATCATTGACCTGGGAGCCCATTCCTGAATCATTGACCTGGGAGCCCATTCCTGAATCATTGACCTGGGAGCCCATTCCTGAATCATTGACCTGGGAGCCCATTCCTGAATCATTGACCTGGGAGCCCATTCCTGAATCATTGACCTGGGAGCCCATTCCTGAATCATTGACCTGGGAGCCCATTCCTGAATCATTGGCCTTGGAGCCATTCCTGAATCATTGGCTTTGGAGCCCATTCTTGAATCATTGACCTGGGAGCCAATTCCTGAATCATTGACCTGGGAGCCCATTCCTGAATCATTGACCTGGAAGCCCATTCCTGAATCATTGACCTGGGAGCCCATTCCTGAATCATTGACCTGGGAGCCCATTCCTGAATCATTGACCTGGGAGCCCATTCCTGAATCATTGACCTGGAAGCCCATTCCTGAATCATTGACCTGGAAGCCCATTCCTGAATCATTGGCCTTGGAGCCATTCCTGAATCATTGGCTTTGGAGCCCATTCCTGAATCATTGGCTTTGGAGCCCATTCCTGAATCATTGACCTGGGAGCCCATTCCTGAATCATTGACCTGGAAGCCCATTCCTGAATCATTGACCTGGGAGCCCATTCCTGAATTATTGACCTGGGAGCCCATTCCTGAATCATTGACCTGGGAGCCCATTCCTGAATCATTGACCTGGAAGCCCATTCCTGAATCATTGACTTTGGAGCCCATTCCGCAATCATTGACCTGGGAGCCCATTCCGGAATCATTGACCTGGAAGCCCATTCCTAAATCATTGACCTGGAAGCCTATTCCTGAATCATTGACCTGGGAGCCAATTCATGAATCATTGACCTGGGAGCCCATTCCGGAATCATTGACCTGGGAGCCCATTCCTGAATCATTGACCTGGAAGCCCATTCCTGAATCATTGGCCTTGGAGCCATTCCTGAATCATTGGCTTTGGAGCCCATTCCTGAATCATTGACCTGGGAGCCCATTCCTGAATCATTGACCTGGGAGCCCATTCCTGAATCATTGACCTGGGAGCCCATTCCTGAATCATTGACCTGGGAGCCCATTCCTGAATCATTGACCTGGAAGCCCATTCCTGAATCATTGACCTGGAAGCCCATTCCTGAATCATTGGCCTTGGAGCCATTCCTGAATCATTGGCTTTGGAGCCCATTCCTGAATCATTGGCTTTGGAGCCCATTCCTGAATCATTGACCTGGGAGCCCATTCCTGAATCATTGACCTGGAAGCCCATTCCTGAATCATTGACCTGGGAGCCCATTCCTGAATTATTGACCTGGGAGCCCATTCCTGAATCATTGACCTGGGAGCCCATTCCTGAATCATTGACCTGGAAGCCCATTCCTGAATCATTGACTTTGGAGCCCATTCCGCAATCATTGACCTGGGAGCCCATTCCGGAATCATTGACCTGGAAGCCCATTCCTAAATCATTGACCTGGAAGCCTATTCCTGAATCATTGACCTGGGAGCCAATTCATGAATCATTGACCTGGGAGCCCATTCCTGAATCATTGACCTGGAAGCCCATTCCTGAATCATTGGCCTTGGAGCCATTCCTGAATCATTGGCTTTGGAGCCCATTCCTGAATCATTGACCTGGGAGCCCATTCCTGAATCATTGACCTGGGAGCCCATTCCTGAATCATTGACCTGGAAGCCCATTCCTGAATCATTGACCTGGAAGCCCATTCCTGAATCTTTGACCTGGGAGCCCACTCCTGAATTATTCCTGAAAGCCCATTTCTGAATCATTCCCGGAAGCCCATTTCTGAATCATTGACCTGGGAGCCCATTCCTGAATCATTGACCTGGGAGTCCATTCCTGAATTATTGACCTGGAAGCCCATTCCTGAATCATTGACCTGGTAGCCCATTCCTGAATCATTGGCCTTGGAGCCATTCCTGAATCATTGACCTGGGAGCCCATTCCTGAATCATTGACCTGGGAGCCCATTCCTGAATCATTGACCTGGGAGCCAATTCCTGAATCATTGACCTGGGAGCCCATTCCTGAATCATTGACCTGGGAGCCCATTCCTGAATCATTGACCTGGAAGCCCATTCCTGAATCATTGGCCTTGGAGCCATTCCTGAATCATTGACCTGGGAGCCCATTCCTGAATCATTCCTGAAAACCCATTTCTGAATCATTCCCGGAAGCCCATTTCTGAATCATTGACCTGGGAGCCCATTCCTGAATTATTGACCTGGGAGCCCATTACTGAATCATTGACCTGGGAGCCCATTCCTGAATCATTGACCTGGGAGCCCATTCCTGAATCATTGACCTGGGAGCCCATTCCTGAATCATTGACCTGGGAGCCCATTCCTGAATCATTGACCTGGGAGCCCATTCCTGAATCATTGACCTGGGAGCCCATTCCTGAATCATTGACCTGGGAGCCCATTCCTGAATCATTGGCCTTGGAGCCATTCCTGAATCATTGGCTTTGGAGCCCATTCTTGAATCATTGACCTGGGAGCCAATTCCTGAATCATTGACCTGGGAGCCCATTCCTGAATCATTGACCTGGAAGCCCATTCCTGAATCATTGACCTGGGAGCCCATTCCTGAATCATTGACCTGGGAGCCCATTCCTGAATCATTGACCTGGGAGCCCATTCCTGAATCATTGACCTGGAAGCCCATTCCTGAATCATTGACCTGGAAGCCCATTCCTGAATCATTGGCCTTGGAGCCATTCCTGAATCATTGGCTTTGGAGCCCATTCCTGAATCATTGGCTTTGGAGCCCATTCCTGAATCATTGACCTGGGAGCCCATTCCTGAATCATTGACCTGGAAGCCCATTCCTGAATCATTGACCTGGGAGCCCATTCCTGAATTATTGACCTGGGAGCCCATTCCTGAATCATTGACCTGGGAGCCCATTCCTGAAGCATTGACCTGGAAGCCCATTCCTGAATCATTGACTTTGGAGCCCATTCCGCAATCATTGACCTGGGAGCCCATTCCGGAATCATTGACCTGGAAGCCCATTCCTAAATCATTGACCTGGAAGCCCATTCCTGAATCATTGACCTGGAAGCCTATTCCTGAATCATTGACCTGGGAGCCAATTCATGAATCATTGACCTGGGAGCCCATTCCGGAATCATTGACCTGGGAGCCCATTCCTGAATCATTGACCTGGAAGCCCATTCCTGAATCATTGGCCTTGGAGCCATTCCTGAATCATTGGCTTTGGAGCCCATTCCTGAATCATTGACCTGGGAGCCCATTCCTGAATCATTGACCTGGGAGCCCATTCCTGAATCATTGACCTGGAAGCCCATTCCTGAATCATTGACCTGGAAGCCCATTCCTGAATCTTTGACCTGGGAGCCCACTCCTGAATTATTCCTGAAAGCCCATTTCTGAATCATTCCCGGAAGCCCATTTCTGAATCATTGACCTGGGAGCCCATTCCTGAATTATTGACCTGGGAGCCCATTCCTGAATCATTGACCTGGGAGTCCATTCCTGAATTATTGACCTGGAAGCCCATTCCTGAATCATTGACCTGGGAGCCCATTCCTGAATCATTGGCCTTGGAGCCATTCCTGAATCATTGACCTGGGAGCCCATTCCTGAATTATTGACCTGGGAGCCCATTCCTAAATCATTGACCTGGAAGCCCATTCCTGAATCATTGACCTGGAAGCCCATTCCTGAATCATTGACTTTGGAGCCCATTCCTGAATCATTGACCTGGGAGCCCATTCCGGAATCATTGACCTGGAAGCCCATTCCTGAATCATTGACCTGGAAGCCCATTCCTGAATCATTGACCTGGAAGCCTATTCCTGAATCATTGACCTGGAAGCCCATTCCTGAATCATTGGCCTTGGAGCCATTCCTGAATCATTGACCTGGGAGCCCATTCCTGAATCATTCCTGAAAACCCATTTCTGAATCATTCCCGGAAGCCCATTTCTGAATCATTGACCTGGGAGCCCATTCCTGAATTATTGACCTGGGAGCCCATTCCTGAATCATTGACCTGGGAGTCCATTCCTGAATTATTGACCTGGAAGCCCATTCCTGAATCATTGACCTGGGAGCCCATTCCTGAATCATTGGCCTTGGAGCCATTCCTGAATCATTGACCTGGGAGCCCATTCCTGAATTATTGACCTGGGAGCCCATTCCTAAATCATTGACCTGGAAGCCCATTCCTGAATCATTGACCTGGAAGCCCATTCCTGAATCATTGACTTTGGAGCCCATTCCTGAATCATTGACCTGGGAGCCCATTCCGGAATCATTGACCTGGAAGCCCATTCCTGAATCATTGACCTGGAAGCCCATTCCTGAATCATTGACCTGGAAGCCTATTCCTGAATCATTGACCTTGGAGCCCATTCCGGAATCATTGACCTGGGAACCCATTCCTGAATCATTTGCCTTGGAGCCCATTCCTGAATCATTGGCCATAAAATGAGTCTGGTTGAGTCTGAAGCTACCATTTTATCACGGCAGCATCAGCATAATTATTTGTGACAGGCAAAATGTTTGTTATTATTTCGAACCGGGGACGATACCTTTTCATTATTTTTATCATGGCAGGACCTATGGGAAAGGTCCTACCAGTATCGAATCGTCAGGTCCTCCTCGGGCAATTACTAATATTAGAATCATCTGATTTTACTTTGACCTTAATCATGTTCCTAGGACTCGATCGATATGTAGGGGTGCGTGCGTGATCTTGCGAAAGGGGTTCTATGTGTCAATCAATATCAGTCCTACATTTTCATTCCTTTGAGGACATGCCTGGTCCTCACAATTACGGCCAAGTCTAGATCTCTTCATTGTTTACTGTCCTCTGTATAAAAAAAAACCTGTCATTTTGTATGTTTTTTAAAGAATTCTCGACTATTTTGAAATGTGGACGATAAAGCTGACAGTGACGCAAACACCATGGCCATCGTGCTGAGTATGACTAGTCTCAAATAACATGTGAGTGTACGCCAACTCATAGAAGTGGTCAAACACCAGGGACTGCGATACTTTAATATCTGGCATTTTCACTCAAACTGATTTTCTGCCGTTAAAGCCAAGAAAGTCCTCCCTTCGAATGTATCATCCAATCAGCTTGTAGGTTATTTCTCCGACTTCTTCTGTGAAAATATCTTAACTGTGAAAACTAAGTTAGACAGCATTGCCGGAACTATCGTGCCTACCCATTGCACCCAGGCCGCCAAAAGACATGTTCATCTGCTGTGCCTGACGCTATTCCCAAAATGATCAAAGAGTCAAAATCAAAATCCTGTCCCTCAGGGATCTGCCATTGAAGCACTCTGCTTCACAGTGTACATCGCACCTCTCGAAGATGTAGTTGCATCCTTTCATGGGGTCATACGCTGATGTCATTCTATGACGATACTCATCTATACATGGTCATCAGGCCCTCCCAGAAAAGTTCTACAATCTCAAAACTGGAATAGTGCATACCCTCAGTGGAATCTCCAAGGACGGAGGTTTTACATCACATCTAAGTTCCTGAGGCAGCCATCCTCTACTGTCTCAATCGGTGTTGGCTCAGCTGTTGCCCACACAGCGTCTTCAGAACACAACCTTGGGGTAACATTTTGACAAACATCAATCCATATTTACAATGTATGTCGGGCTGCAAATTTGTCACTACGTAGGATCGGACAAATTCGCAAATATCTTAATCAATTTACTGCCGACAGAGAGTTATCCACGCGTTTATCATCTCGTGTTTTGGAATTGTATAATAGTTTGTTGTTTCAGACCGTGAATTTGCTAAGCTGTCCAAAATACTCCTGCCAGTATGGTGACACGTTCGAAGAAGTATCACCATATTACACCAGTTCTTGAGCGATTGCATTAGCTGCCAGGTCGCAAGCGGATTCGGTGCAAGATCTTGTTGCTGACGTACAAGCACTACACGGGCTTGCACCTGCGTATATAAATGAATTATTAACAGAACATAGGCCGATTCACTCACCTCAACACCATATGGCGATAGAGCATTCTCAGCAGCTGTTGCCTGCTGCTCCTAAACCTGGTCTGGCAAGACTCGCCCGGACAAGTTCGAAAGTCCCCCATCCGATCAGTAACACACATCGCCCTTGTCTAAATACCTTGTGTAAACCTGCAACCGTTTGATTGTATTTCTTCTGGACTCGTGTGTCTATTACTTAAATTTCTTATTGTTGAAAAGTTGGATTGTTATTTTTTTCCAGAAATTTTGTCTAAATCAACCGTTGACTATATCTGCCTCTATTAGGGTCATATTGAAATATGGATCGGTACATCACAGGGTTTTTTTTCTTCTTTTACTTAAATATGTTCGTAATTTTAAAAGAAACCTTAACGATACGGGATGAATTTTTTTTTCAACATTACATGCTGTAAGTACGTTGAATTACACGGCAAGCTCGATTACTTTTACCACGGTCTCGGTAATATTTTCCCTGGTCGAACGTCCAAGTGCGGACACTGACTACATTTGACCATAGTTTGCATGCACACTTGCTCTCATCAAAACGCTTGACTTCCACTCTTCTACTTCAGCAAAACTATAAAGGGGGTTCCCCCTTTGGACACTTCACCTCCCACTAGATTTGGTACATTTAAGTGTACCTCGAAATGCATTGTTTGCAAGACACATGTCAAGGAAACGGACTCTTTCAATGGACACTCTTCTGGAACTACCCACACGACCTATGGCTGTATCACGTGCACTACCTCAAACATCATATACCTCATCTCTTGTAGAGTTTGTAGTGGTTGTTGTTGGCGAGACCAAAAACACCCCTTAAAAACATATCTATGGCCATAGGTCTACAATCAAAACCGGTAAAATAGAGACCCCTGTTGGGTATCACTTCAATCTCCCTGATCATTCGATATCAGATATGAGTGTACTGGGCAATGGTCACCGTAGTAATGCTGTCCGGCTTAGCCGTAAGAAAATGTGGATGAAGCGTCTTCTAACTATTTAACCACATGCATGGTCTCAACAACCAGGAGGTTAATGACTAACACCATGCAGCTTTTTGATGACCCTTCTTTTGTGTTCACTCCTCCACACCCTACTCCTTGCCCTTCCCTTTTCTCATCCGTGTCCTATTCACTCTCTTCCCCTTCCTTTGTCCTTTTTTTGTATATCACTTTCAGTCAGGATTCCCAAGGGCTGATATGAGGAGAGAAATGAACACTATAGTCAAAAGGGTGCTGTACCATAGTTCGTATTTGAGTTCAGGAGAATGGCCCATGTATTCATCATTCGACTAATGGCGAGAAAATACACAACATTGTAAACAAAAATCACGCAGCTCATTAAAGGGGAGTGCAACCCAATCAATGAAGTTTGCTCATCTGATTGGGTGTTAAAACAACCTACAATTACCTATGAGTCACTCACGTACGATTTTCATAAAGAGCGAAAATTCGTGGAATTGTAGGTCGAATTTGCGTTCCCGTACGTAGCCATCTTTTCGAAGCTGCCGCCGCTGTTTGCTTGGGGTGTGATGTCACGACAGAATGACGGCAACCGCGTCTGATTGACATACTTGTATCTTTTAAATTATTTTTTTTTTAATAAAGAAATCAAACTTATTCATGCAGTCTTCATCGAGAATAATCTCACATGCACGTGCATGGGAGAATAAGTAAACATTCACGTAGGGACCGAAACGAAAACAATTCGGAATTTCTTGAAGCTGTCGATTCACGTGTTGTCACCGCTGGTCGATGTGGAATGAAGAGAAGGAACAGCATTTTCCTTTAGTATCCTTTGTATTGTTTGCCTTCTCCCAATCCTCCTCGGTGAAACATGGAGGTGAAGCGATCGCTACGGTACAAAATAATCACATATCCTTTCGATTTCTATTGAGTATTGGTAGCGCATTTCGAGAAATTTTTCCATTTTGATGGCCGCAGCAGCCCGCTTCCTAAGTAACTCAGTTTTCTTGTCTTTATTTGTAACTGCATGGAAAGTGTTTTCCAGTTTTTTCCTGCGGGCATTTTTACAGCCAAAAGCCTGACAGTAGGCCTACACCACCGTTTAGCTCGCGAGTGTACACAAACTACACCGTGCACTGCTGCACCGTGCAGCAGTAAATCAAAAAATAAGAGAAACAAATAGGGCCTATGCAAATGTCAAGTCTCTAAATCGCCAGGTCACCGATATGCCGGAAATAAACTTCTGTGAACATTAAATAAGCGTGACGTCCCGACTCCTTCGTCTTTATTTTTTAAAAACGCAAAATGATCACATGCCGCAAATGTTCCGTCAAATCCCTCTTGACATACCAGATGCCATGGGGTTCTTTGAGCATTGCATTATTTAAACCGAATTTCCCTTTGGCTAGTCCCACCTGTCACATCTTGCAAGCAGAATGAAGCTTATGAATATTTGTGTTTGGACGAGCAATGATAAACGTGCGACTTGTATTCTTCGTCAAATGTTCTCGGTATTTATCGCTTCTTCATCGCTGAATGCACACTGGAATTTCTCTGTCATGGAACGAGAAAATTTAGGGCAGGCGAGGAAATGCGATCTTGACAACTCCCTTAGTGTGGAGTGTGTTAATGCGGACATAGACGTTACCCCATGCATCTAGGTTAGCCTGAGGTGGTCTTATGCCCTGTCTCAGCTCCAAACCTCCAAGGTCTGTCCTCTTTTTTTTATCTAAGCATCTTATATAGGATGCGATCTAAGGAGACTGAACGTAACTCAAGCAGAATGGCTCTCTGGAGCGTACTAGCCAAGGCCCATTCCTACAGTAAGTAGTCGTTGAAATAATGACGGAAGGAAAATGGGGATTATTTGAGGTCATATTGCAAATCCTCACAAGCCGGCCGAGACACGACGGCCCACGTTAAGCAGTCTGACAAGTGTGAAGGCAGGTCTCCAAAGAGGGCATTTATGGGTGCAACACAAGTGCTTTGGCATGTCAGGCAGCACGCAATATTCTACTGTTGCCATGCGAATGCATTATGGGTTCTTAAAATATTTAAAGAAACACAAACTAATAATTATGTCAAAGCTACTGATTCATCGATATCAAAAAACAATTTCCCTTTGAAATATCTGACGGATAAAAATAAAAAATACTTAATGCAATTTAACAAAACCAAAAAGTCTAATCCTCTCACTGGCAATTTCGAACAGTGGGAATTTCTGACAATTATCAATCAATTCGTAAATTTACAAAATCAACGACAAGTAAAAGTGGTAAGCTCTGAATTTCAACTTTCACCCAAAAAATCCACACGCTACAATGATGAATTACAAATGATACAATTTTTCAATAACGTTATATTGAGCAGCAAAAATGTATGAAAGTTCATTGGACATGATGTTTTACAGATGTGTCATTCCAGAATATTCTATAATATTTGGCATTTATTTTTCAATTAAGTCACACTCTTATATTAATATTAGAATAAGTCTACTTTTAGATAAGTCTACTTTTACGACAAACCCAAGGTAAATTGCCATTTGCTTCGATTTTCCACAGATACAAACTTGATAAAGCACATGAATACATTCAACACCGAGGCAATTAAGTGTTTTGAAGTCAACCTTTACTCAAAATCTCGTCCTTTTCCATTCAAATAATTTTATGCTACCGGTTGCTGACCGAATACAACCAAATCCTTGGCTCTTTAGGCCTACATAAAAAAACATGGCCATATATAGGTTTGGTTTGAGCAGAGTGTAGATTTCCCCTGCTGACTGCCTAGCAGAGGCGCTTTGACGCCGATAACTTAGTTATGGAGAACCCAATGATCTAAAATAAACTACGTCAGCACGCCTAAAAGGTCCCGACTGGCTCGAAAACGCCGCTTCGCAGACGATATTAGCAAAGCCCGTGGAGAAATCTACCTCCAACCCAGTGACTAGTGGGCAAAACTTAATTGTCCTGACGCTAAGAATACAATCAAAATAGTTTCGACGGAAAAAAATTGATGTGCACTTTCGTGAGACATGTATGTGTTACTGACGTTTTAAGATTCGCAATCTCAGATATTGGTGTCACTGGGCCTGGGGAAATTATCGGAGCATAGATTATTTAACCTTACTCCACACATATCGATAACAATAATAGATCGATCGTGCATTTTTGACATTATCCTCTAAAATTCGGATGATATGATCATTATAAAGGATCACAGAAGTGCCCCTCAAACATGAAGAGTAGACAATAAAACGAGTAGGCCTATTGCGAAAATAGCGTTATTGGGAGAATGAATCGATGTATTTATAACATGATAATAAAGGGATTAAATCAGGAAGGCGGTCGACTGTTTCGGGACGATGAGTGAATGAATACTATGTGATCAATAATATGCATAGATATGCAACCTCTCACAATGGCTATGAAGGGCTCCGGGCAAGTCTGCACGAAGGATACTCTCACCCGTCCTCACCGTCTTGAGCACTTACCGCTTGACAAGATTGCAAAATAAAACAAAGGAAAGAAAAACGGTTTATGTGATCCATGTAGATACACGGGAGTTAATCGTCGAATGCTTCTGATTGGCGCCTCAACCCTAGCAAAGATAGCAGTGTTGTGGTCGAGTACTCGACAGAGTACGAAGGGTCTCTTGAAGATACCCCCAGGCTTAACACACGCTCGTTGGAATTGTGATTACGGGAACTGTAGCGACTGTAGCGACCGTCCATGCTGAGTCCCTGTATACTTTGACATTGGAGTACAAGTACGAATACGAGTACTCTGAAAATAGTATTGGAGTATGTAAATATAACTCGAAAACAAGTACCGAGTGCGGGTACTAAAACGCCAGAATAAACTCTAAAGAACGCGGGACGCTTTTTTGCTTTATTTGTTCATTTATTATTTGTTCTTCACCAAAATCTTCCTTCACAATGAAATGATGATTTCATTGTAAGAATTGCACAACAAGGTGAAGTCAATGTAATTCATAGTAATTATTGGATGTGATTTTCCTTTTTATTTCAATTTTTATTTTATTACTTTAATCATAAGTGTGTTCCTGGCTATCTCCCTTTTCTTCTCGGAGTTGTTGGACAAATTGAAAGTCTTTAGACATTGCTATAAACTTCTTTGTTTTGGTTTACTATTTCGTTTTCAGATGTATGTAGATTTTCTTAACTGCCATGAGGGTCTTCCAATGAGTTTGGCTTTGGCTTTATATATCCTCGATGAATACCCTCGTAGATGGTTTTTCATTCCACATCTCTTTGGTTTATTTTTTGTCTAGATAAGTAGCATTATAATCCTATTCCAATTCAGAGCTATGTAGATGACGCCCAATATTTTTTTTTCTATGTGTAAATTACAATGGACATGCTTTGACAGTATTATTATTCTTTGTGAACATAATGGCATTGGTTATTCTTTTTATGTAACCGGTAACGGTGATTGTTGTTAAAACAAAAGGTGATTTTGTGTTCAACAATTTACTATTTTGCTGTTAAATCTATAGCAGCTAATGCAGTTTCTAACTGCAATAATGGTTTGAATAAAACCAATATGAATAAATTTTCAAGAGGACACTTTATTCAAACAAAATATTTACAAATCAGTTACAAAAGCATAGAAAAAATAAACAAAGAAATTCATAATAATTGAACGTAATAAAAAAACTGGAATCGCAAAAAATATAAATAAACTTCAATATCAATATACTTCAGAAGTTAGGTTTTTTCTTAAACTGTCAGAAATTCCAGGTTATCATTATTCAGACTCAATAAGATTTGTTTTTCATTAGGGTCCCATCTTTGTATAAAAGAGGGTATTTCAGTTTTTAGTTTATGATAATTAAATTCGATATAAATTTTGCTTTATATTCGTTATTTCCAGGTTTGTAAAAATTGTTTTAAGTTGTCATTAACGTACAACCAATATATAGTGGCTGTATTAAGGCTAATATTTAGATAATTACAGAGGTCAACGCTTCTCCGCGTTCGAGTCCTGTCATTATGAATGAGACACCAAAAGACCACGAAATTCAGCTTAAGGTTGGGAAGAATCTGATGTATGAGGCGTTGAAGGAGCTGGAGAGCTGGTTGGTGATGCGGGCACTTGAAGAAGAGATGGGTGAGGTCTCCCTTCTCACGCGGTCCACACCATCCGCAGGTTTTCCGGAGTGTTGGGTTGAGGTGATGTAACACTTCTTGGGACGGCAGGATTCTGTGCAGCAGCCTGTATTGGACGTCTCCTTCCTTCTTGGAGACTGGCAGACGATAGATGTTTGTCCAGGGCACGGTGATCTCTGGCTGCAGGACGCTGTTGTGCCAGGGGGTTCTTGGTTTGGGCGGCAATGTGTTGACCTCTGAGTTGATGATGGTATAGATGAATTTGGTGGGGAAGGACGCAGGTGCCACGTTATCAACGAGGCGGATGTCTGGCGGAGGCTCATCCATTGAATAGAGGTTGATGGCCAGTTCATTGGGTGGTCGACGGGCACCCTTCTGGTTGAACACGTTTGGCAACTTGTTGGATATACATTCCTGTATTGTAGACAGTTCTCCTTTGGGGTTTCTAGAAGACATGAGTAGATCGCTTCTGTTGTGTTCCTTGATGTTTTCCGCTCTCTCTGCGCCAGGTCACATTGCTGTTGAGAAGGTGGTCTATTTTCGTGATCTTTTGTGACAGGAGTCGCGCATTGGGAGAAGCGTTGGTACTTATACAAAGAAATAAACGGTTAAAGGATTCGGGTGGTTTGCTCATTACGGCTTTAGAAATATCCCAAGCTTTAAGAACTTTTGAATAAAAAACGGGAATGCCGGTGACATTGGTGGCTATTTTAGTTTTTTAAAAAGGTGAAAATCATATCCCAGTTTGCTATACATTCTAAGATAATAAATAAGTTCTCCTTGAAGGGTGAGATTTGGAGACGATTGTAAATTATCTATGTTAATGAATGAAAGAATAAATGAATGAATTAATTAATTAATTAATTAATTGATAGACCCAATACAAAAATGTTGCAAACTGCTTACTGACTAAAATTACCAAAATGCAAATCTCAAAATAAATAGACCCATTATCAACGTTTCTAAGAGAGAGCCCCGTCATTGTGCGTTATCTTTTTTCAGATGAGCCAAAGTCAAGCATAATTATATAGGCCTACATGATGGCTCGCTGTAGAAATTGAGCTAATAATACTCAAAAATTTAATCTGGAAATCAGAAAATTACAGCAAAGTGGCAGCTTGACCTCTTAAAATTGGTGACCAAAACTTTCGTCAGGATTGCGTTTAAAGGTAATACGAGCCGATACAACTTTATTTGCAAGAAAAAGACATTGTTCATAGTATGAGTTGTCTATAATTCACATAGAACACTAAGTTCTCGCAAGACCTGCTAATACCCTTAGAATCATTCATTTGCTGAAATACGAATCCAACCCTAAGCCAAAATACACGCGATATCGGCAGTGCTCTTATTTCCATGCATTCAGTATCGTTAAGGGCATTGATTTCAGTATATTTGTCCACGAAACACTATGTATCGCTTTAATACGTTCATAATTAATAATAATAATAATAAGTATCTTTTATATAGCGCATTTCGTAACTGAAAGCCTACCTCAGTGCGCTTTAACAATGCAGTTATTCTGATTATAGTACAAACACAATTACAAACATTGACAAAATCTACAAGAAAAATAATGATTACATTAGCTCAGCTTATAAGCTCACTTTGTGTGGACCTGTGATGTTTGTTTTAGGTTTGAATGAATAGGTATGTTTTAAGTTTTGTTAAATTAGTCCAAACTGGACTCATCTCGCAAGTACTGTGGTAATGAGTTCCATAGTTCCGGAGCAATTATTTGAAACGCCCTTCCTCCATAGGACTTGGTCTTTGCATTACATGGTACTAGTAAGTTCTTTGATTGTGGGCGGAAAGTAACTTGGGGGTTATATGGTTGAACCAATTCTTGGAGGTAGTGAGGGGAAGATCCACACAGACAGCGAAAGACTATTACAAGAAGCTTAAACTCAATTCTACACTTGACAGGTAGCCAGTGGAGGTCAAGTAACAGTGGTGAGACATGCTCAAATATTCCCCTCTTCAACACAAGTCTAGCTGCTGAATTCTGTATCCTCTGCAGCTTTGCAAGATCCTTGTCTGGAAGGCCATATAGCAGGCTGTTGCAGTTGTCCAAAAGTGATGTTACAAATGCATGTATAAGAATTTCAGTCATAGCTTTGTTGAGGTATGGTCTGATCTTTCAGACCAATTAATTCGTAACATTAATTATAGTTCATAACTCACGTAGATAAAAGAGTACAGTGGGGCTCGCTTGGAATAGATATTGAATCTGTACATATCCAAATAGGCAATACAGGCACTAAGGCAAGTGAGGAACTTTCTATCAGCCATCTTGACCCACCCCTAATGGTAGTGTGCAACGTCCATTTCTTCAAGAGTTAAAAACTGTTTTAGCACGTTTAGGGACATCCTTGGCCTGTAAACAGGGCACGGACGTGCGTGGTTGTATGCCGTGAGAAGGTTTTTTGCTAACCCGGGAGCCGTTCCTTTCCCCCTCTATACTCTGCTGTCTGTTTGATCACGGCCCATGACGGCTAATGGGTTGCGTGCACAGTGTGAATGATTTGGGTTGTGTCAATGTATAGTGTTTGCAAGCTAACGACCACGTCACTTGGCCATTTTGTCTCCGACGTCTCCCCCCACACACCCTCTCCTTACTCCTACTGCTCTCTACATCAGGTTATTCACATCGAACGGTAAGGAATGTTCACAGTTGTCCCTCCTGGGAATTCAGATCATTTAGATTTTTCTCATACGGTTCCCGAATGACGCCAAACTAAGGAAAAACCCCGCCGAGCCCCCAATTGGCACAGATCTCAGCCAATCCTACACACCTAGCACGAACACATTCGGTACATGGGCGGCTCTAAGGTTTGTCCAAAGAGAGGGCCTAGAATATATTTAAGCCACTCAAGCATTAATGCAATTGCAATGTATTCCACAGAGCAACATTTGTTACATGAGTATACATTTTCATGTCCGTTTATGAAAAAAAAACACGATGCAAATCAAGCTATGACATAAAACAAAATTATACGATGAACGGGCACAGTTCCACAATGATTTGATAATAAATTAAATAAATTGATTAAATCATTCCTCTGGTGTATTAACAAAGACAAAGCCGAGCTTCTGTAGCCAGGTTTACAACAATTGCTTGTTTGCATCTGAAAGAAAGCGGGGGGTGATCTCTGGAGATATAAGGCAGTTAATGGTTGAATGCTTCTGACTGGCGCCTCCTCCCTCGGGCTCGAATCCTGGTCCAGTCGAAGTTTATTTGTTTGACTATGATAATAATGAAAAGAAAAAAACAGTCCTGAAATGGAGAGTACATGAGTTTTTGCTGTATAATTTGTCCAGTCTGCGTGGTTGTAATTGGATAGCCCGGCGGTTGGGGGTTTGGGGAGCAGATGAGATGAAACCAACTTTTTTAGGATGACAAAGGTGAGAAATGTATTTCGAAAAAAATATCTGGCGGATTATAGAAAGATCGATTACCATGCTATAAGATGAAGCAAACTTAATCCATCTAACCTATCCAAGTCCATTGTGTTTCAAAGGTCAGTTGTTACCCTTCAGAGGCTCAAAAGGACCTCTCTGCTTCACAGCTCCCAAGAGGCGGAATGCATGGACCATCCACACATTGGAGGTATTCTATACAAGACGCTTACTTTTACACAAAATGAAGGTTGTGATGTGTCCTACCTACCTGTCGATGGTGGTAAAAAATAAAGCAGTGGTACGAGCAAGGTAACCTGCGTTATTTACAATACGAATAACCTTTTTTCTGCATCTTGAAGAGTTTATTAAAACCATGTGCAGTTGAAGATCCCCCAAAAGAAAGTAGGCCATAGTTCAAGTATTAAAGAATGAAGGAATTGTTTAATGTTAGACTAATATTTTGGGGTACGAAAATCTTCAGACGATTCATAAACCCAATATCTTTGGAAATTGTAACACATAAACATCAATGTGGTATTAAATTCCAGGTGAGGTTTTCATCTATACAAACTCCAAGGAATTTAGTAGTCTTGACTTGATTAAGCACAGTACCGTCAAAGCTCTGGCCTGGTATTGGTGTTGTCGTGGACAGAAGATAATGTAACTAGTCTTCAGTGAATTAATAACTAATTTGTTCGAAATGGGCCATCTACTTATTTTAACAAGTTCCACAATGATAAGTTGGATGGCTACATCCACATTATTATGATTATGAATTAATATAGGAAGGTTTGCGGTGACACCATGTATAAAGTCTCTTAAAGAAAGAGATGTGGTTCTGAAAAGAACCTGAGTGGCAACTCGACGTTTCGACCAGTATGCTCTGGTCGTTATCAGGAGATGATTTGGCCATGATTTGGTCATCAGGTCATCAGGCCGTGATGATTTGGTCATCAGACCGTGATCAGGATATTTATCAATTCTGAATTAATTTAATATCATCTGCAAATAAACAGGAAGACATGACATCAGAAGATCTACAGATGTCATTGATATAAATAGTAACGGACTTAACACACTGACTTGGGGAACTCCACAACTGATGGACTGTTCTAAAGATTGATTCAAGTTATAAGAAACAAACTGCTTTCTCTTTGATACATAACTCCTAAACCAGTTCAAAGCCAACCCTCGAACACCGAAATGCTCCAGTTTATTTAGAAGAATGTCATGGTTAACAGTGTCAAATGCCTTAGACAGGTCAAGAAAAACCCAACAGAGAACTGCCTGATCTCAAAGGCATCGATAATTTTACTTAACATATCAAGTATAGCCAACTCTGTAGAGTGGTTTGAGACAAGACGCCATACTTGTTTTTCAAATAATTTGGATAAAACAGGTAAAATAGTAATAGGTGTATAATTAGTGAACTCGTGTCTACTTCTACCTTTGTATATTGGGACCACCTTACCCATTTTCAGTTCGTCTGGAAAGACTCCCTTGGAGATTGACTAATTAAAGAGCAAAGTAAGTGGTATAGCTAAAGCATTCCTGACCTTTGGTATTATTCTTTTCACGATTAAATTTGTGGTGCAGATTATTCTTCTTAACACGTTTTATCAAACCAGTGAGGATAATTTTATACTGAGTGTACACATGCTTAGTATGGTCTGTAAGATTGTTTTTTTCTGTAAAGGTAGTTTTTCGTTCTGATACAGTTATAAATTCCTTCAGTTATCCAAGGAGACTTGTTCCTGTTGTAACGAGTCTGAATTTCTTTCTCAGGAAAATGCTTATTGTAAAAATGGGGAACATACTCGAAAAAATGTGAATAAGAATCATCGACACTGAAAACATAAATTTTGTGACGTAATCCCAGTTAGTATCCAAAAGATCGTGAATGAAATGCTGAACATTAGTGTTGCTGAAATCACGTCTAGACGCATTCCCGTTAGGTGAAGTAGTTCTGGGTATTTTCTTACATCTGTAAATACTGGAAGATGATCACTAATATCAGTATCTAAAATTTAGTGGGCGAAACGTTTTGATCCTAGCAGGACCTTTCTCAAAGGCAGAGTGACAAGGACAAAACAGATACATGTACACGAAGGAAGGGGGAGAGAGTGAATAGGACACGGATGAGAAACAAAGCACAAAGAGTGAAGCTGATAGGGAGAGATCGAAGGGAAGGGTAAGGGGTAGGGTAGGGATTAGTGAGAGGAGGGGGAAAGATCAAAGAGAAGGGGAAGGAGTGGGGTAGGGATTAGTGACAAGAGGGGGAAAGATCAAAGAGAGAAGTGTGAAGGACTGAACACAAAAGAAGGATTATCAGAAAGCCGCATGGTGTTAGTCATTACCCTCCTGGATGTTGGGACCATGTGGTTGAATAGTCCGAAGACGCTTCATCCACATTTTCTCACGGCTAAGACGGACAGCATTACTACGGTGACCAAGTGATTCCATGCCCATTACACTCATATCTGATATCGAATGATCAGGGAGATTGAAGTGATACCCAACAGGGGTGTCCATTTTACCGGTTTTGATAGTAGACCTATGGCCATAGATCCGTTTTTTGAGGGTGTTTTTGGTCTCGCCAACATACTGAATATTACAAACTCTACAGGAGATGAGGTATATGATGTTTGAGGTAGTGCACGTGATAGAGCCATAGGTCGTGTGGGTAGTTCCAGAAGAATGTCCATTGAAAGTGTCTATTTCCTTGACATGTGTCTTGCAAGTAATGCATTTCAAGGTACACTTAAATGTACCAAATTTGGTTGGAGGTGAAGAGTCCAAAGGGGGAACCTCTGCTCGGACAATTAATTCACGCAGGTTACGGGGGCGCCTGAAAGCCAAAACAGGCGAATTAGAAATGGCTTCAGCCAGACGATCTGAAGTGTGGAGAATATGGTGGTTTTCCTTAGTTATCTTCCTGAGAGGAGGAAGAGGGAACCTTGGGCTTGTCCTTGGGACCTGGTGACTTTTGTTTTAGTGCCGAACTTCTAGGAATGGAATAGACTTTAGCAATGGAGTTCTTCACTTGGCGAGAACTATAGCCTCTAGCAACCAAGTTACTGACCAATACACGTGTATGGCGGCGAAAGTCAGACTCATTGGAACATATACGCCTCAATCTGAGGGCCTGGCTGTAAGCTATACCAGTCTTACAGTGTCTAGGGTGACAACTGGAGGAATGGAGATATTGATGAGTGTCGGTGGGCTTAGAATACAAGTCAGTAGTGAGTGTATTGAGGTCTTTCCGGACGGTGACGTCCAGAAAGTGGGTCTGTTGAAGAGACTGCTCCCATGTGAATTTGATAGTCCTATGGAAGGAATTGATGTGGTCAAAGAAAGCATTCAAGCTGCTACCGTTCGTAGTCCAAATAAAGAACAGGTCATCTATGTATCTCCACCAAATCCAGGGACGGCATGGAGCCTCACTGAGCATGCGTTCCTCAAGGTCACCCATGAAGAGGCATGCAAAGGAAGGAGCCATGCGCATGCCCATGGCAGTGCCATGCAGTTTAAGATAGTGCTTGCCAAGAAAGGAGAAGACTGTTTTCCTTTGGCCAGGGCCGAGGAGCAAGCTTGAATGCCTTCTTCCTGGGGATGTTAGTGTATAGAGAGGAAACGTCAATACTGCCAATTATGGCAGTGGCAGGAATTTGATCCTTGACACTTTCCAACTTTCGCAGAAAGTCGGGAGTGTCATGGACGTATGAGGGGATTTGGGGAACCAAGGGTTCGAGAAAAGAGTCAATGAAAAGAGATATGTGTTCCGTAGGTGAACCATTGCCAGAGAGGATGGGTCTGCCTTGGTTGTTGGCCTTGTGAATTTTCGGGAGAAGGTAGAATCTGACAGTTCTACAATTGATCGGTGATAGAAATCTGTGAGCTTTTTTACTCAAATCATCACGTGATCGCATGTCATCCAAAACTTCCTGAATTTGCTCTGAAAATTTGCCAGTGGGGTTAGAGTCCAGACATTTATAGTGCTGGGGATTGTTGAGTTGGCGATTGGCTTCATCAATATATTTTTGGCGATCCATGATTACTACGGCTGACCCTTTATCTGCTGGCTTGATAATGATGTCACCGCGGGAACGTAGAGTGTTGAGAGCAAGACGTTCTTCCCTAGGGAGATTGTCGTGGGGCTTACGTGTAAGATGAGAGGAGTTGGAAACTTGAGAACTGACTGCTTGCACATACGTTTCAAGGGCTGGAACACGGTTCTTGGGTGGGCCAGGTGCTTCTTACACGGAAAGGTTCTTCTTTACGGGAGCCAGAATCGAAGAAGAACTCAGTCAGATGAAGTCTGCGGTAATACTCAGTGAGATCTTGACTGAGCATTACTTGGTCAACTTGTAGACGTGTAGACTGGGGACTGCGTCTGAAGCGGTTGTGTCTGCGTTGTTTGGCAACAAGGCCACCAATCTTCTTGTTTCTCCTGTCGGTGAGAACAGAATTGAGGTTAGAGAGACCTTTCTCAATCTCATCACTGAGATCCTTGTACTGGCTTTCAGAACAGCTGGAGCGTAGTTTGGAGTCCAGATTAGCAATGTCCTGGTGGACAGCCTGAAGGGTGACTTCACATTGCTCAGAGAGGACCTTGATGAGCTGAATGGAAGCACTATAAAGAATTTGATTCCATTTTTTCTGTAGGTTTGGGGAGAGTTTTCCAATTTGGGGGTGTGAGATATCTGTAAGCCAGTAGGGATCAGGCGAGAGACTGAGAAAAAGTTGTAGTTGTCTTGATGGAAAGTGTACCGAAGAGCCTTTTCTTGCAGTTTCCTAAGTTGAAAAAAACAGGTAGGGTTATTCATGTTAGTAAGAGCAAAAAACAAGAGACAAACACAGAACGTAGACTTACATACCAACGGACGGACAGACTTACATACACACGTAGACAGGTCAGCAAGGAGGATCACCACGAGGGGATACAGCAACATAAGGAAATGACAAAAATGTTGCAAACTGCTTACTGACTAAAATTACCAAAATGTAAATCTAAAATTTAGTGGGCCTGACGTTTCGATCCTAGCAGGACCTTTCTCAAAGGCAGAGTGACAAGGACAAAACTAATATTAATATATTACTAATATCAGTAAGTAGAATACCACTTCTGTGATCTGAAAATACATTAGTAAAAAATAATCGAGGAGCGTAGCACTATGAGGAGTAAATCTAGTAGGTTTGTTAATAAGCGGGAAAATAGAATTTGATGACAATATATTAATAAATTATTTAACAATATTGCTTGTTTCTTGATGGAGTAAATTAATGTTAAAATCACCCATAACGTACACCCGTTTCTTGTAGTTTTGTACTTGGGCTAGTGCATCATTAAAGGATTTAGAAAAGTTAAGACAAGAAACATCTGGAGGTCTATACACAATTCCGATAATGATATAAGAGTTTTCAATTTCCAAAAAAACAAGACTCAATGTATTCAGTATTTGGACAAAATATTTTGGCGTATATTGTACAAGTAGGTGAGATCATTTTAATGTGCAATGCCACGCCTCCTCCCGGTTTACGTTTTCTTCAAAAACCGTTGAGTTTAATCATTGGATCATCAAAATCCTTAAACCAAGTTTCGGAAACAGCAATTATTTAAAAGATATCAGCCAGGATATTCAAGTATTGCTAAATTTCAGAGATGGTACTTGCCAGGCGAGCATTAATATGCAGACATTTAAAATGATATGCCTGAAAAAAATTATCCAAGAACTGGTCTTAATCGTAATAATCACAAGCAATATCAGGAATATCTAGTTTTATATTAGAATCTAAAATGGGATCAACTACTGTATTATCCTCTATCAATAAGGCCATTTAACAAAGTAGGTATGATAATACTTTTGATAAACTTGTATATCCTGGTCTCACTTCTATACAAACACATAACAAAACACAATACCCTATAGAACAATAAGTCGCAATAATGGGTAGATGATTAGGAATATATCATTACACAGAAGAGCGTCCGCAGAATAGTATGTAGAGGCAATGCTAAAATGGTCTGTGCAATAAATATCACGAGCTCATTTTTGTGAATCTATACAAATGGTAAATATAAAAATTAGAACTTATCGACAGAATGTGTACTAGAAGACATATTTGAGAGGAGATCATGCAAATCAGAACACAGAGACTGAACACTTATTTTGTAAATACTAACGGTGTTCCACTGTGGTCACGCCATTTTCCAACAAAGAAGCGGTACTTCTTCCCCTCTAAGTAAGCCTTGCTGACTTCAGCCTTCCATCTCCGCTTTTTCTGAAGGTCTTGTTTGGTGAGATCCTCTACGCAGAAGTATATCTCCTCCAATAGGGCGTGCCGCTGGTGTCGTAATATTTGAAGCTTGTCCTGGTAGCATTTCAATCTGAACACCTGATGTTGGGGCTGTCCAGGAATCTTGTCAGATGTCGTTTGGATGACGCAATTTTGAATTTGTTTTCATGAAACAAGTATTTAAATACGCAAATGTCAAACAAAATTGAGGAACACCTAAAAAGTGCAATGCTAGCATAATAGCCATGAATTTGTACTCAACCTTAAAATATAATAAAGGAATAAGACCCGTCCTACCTCTTTTAATATCCATTTATGTGGAACTCAAATAACTATAAAAAAAAAAAGCAGATTGCTCCGTTAGTTTAATGTTGATTAGTTTACAATCTACACAAGACAGCAGTAAACGCTATTGCAATATACCGCTTGTTCTACACAGCTGCTGTGTGAGGACTTGTCAGTGGGCCCGGTGCATGGAATGAGGTGTTGTGGTCAATAATATTCTCACGGAATTGCCTCCTGTGCGAGTTTATAAGCTCAGGATCGCCTCAGCATAAAATAATGCTACGAGGTATTTTGACGGGTCTCATGGTGTCCATATTCGTGGCACCAAATAGCACCATTTTGTCGTCTGTCTCGTGTTATCCTGAGGATATGATCATATTACATTTTCAAGGAGGGTTCACTCTAAATGTTATATTCATCAGGAAAACACCATACGAAGCTTGAGTTAAACTTGGTCAGTTTCATAAGGCGCTCAATTTATCATTAAGGACAATAAACAATATGATATTTTATTACCCTTACTGTACAAATAAAACTGAAGTATGGGTTCTGTCAACATGGTTTGTGCAAAGATTGTTAAGTCTCCAAAGTGAAAGGTGTTTTATAGAATGTAAAGGGTTTCATTTTCTATCAGAAAGGGCTGTTCTGTATATGTAGCATTGACATACACGATATAGCAGTGTGGCACTATGATCTGGACACGGATGGTTATTATAAATTATTAGCTGCTCCCCAGCATCCAATAACAGTAGGTGTTATGGTTAAAATATAACATGATTATGTGGGATTTTTTATAGGGCATACTAATAACATACATAAACTGTATTGACAAATCTTCGTTGCAATAAGGGATGATTGTCCATCATTCCGGTGTGAAGTTAGCAATCGATATTAGTAAGAGAATTACATTCTTACCGAAAATCATATCGTACATCCATCATATCACATCACATAGCCTAAATTCTCCTTTGCTTGATCTCCTCCGGACTTGAGATTAATTAGGCTTAAACTTGTTTTTCTTTTCCTGTTTGCAATCTGCGATTCATTCAAGCATGTTATTGATCTCTCAAGCTTGAGTTGATAACTATCGCACAGAAGCTTATCTTTGTGACTCGAGATATATAGTTGTCAGCTAAGACATATGTCTGCTAGCCTACTTTCCACTTGTGATTCCCGGCATGAACGCCTCTTCCTTGCGCGCTACCCATGCACATAAATCACATACAGGGAGTGGGCCAATCACAGCCCGCTAGATGCACTGCTGCGCAAGCGCAGACACGCGAGCCTTTCACCACGGGCCGGTGTCCTCTATCTGTCTTGCAACGGCTAGTAAATACGCTTCACTTTATTATACTGCCGTTTCGCGCACTGTCATCAATATGCAGTCATCACACGACTAGGGACCTTCATGTGGGTAGCTTGACCTCGTTCGATGTGTCAATTAGCCATTTTGGTTCCCTCGTGTGAACGGATGAAGAAAGTATCGATGTCCTTTTCGTGTACTGTGCAGCATCAGACATTTTTGCCAGACTACCTGCGATTTTGATCAAACAGTCTTTGTGATAGGGCAGAGGCAGTTTGACTGGAACTTCAACCATTCCCACGGCTGAATAATCTACTCTCTTGGAAAGTTTCAAGTTGATGGTCGTCTGTACACTTTCGGCAAAAAGGTTTTTTACCAACTTCGGATTTCATCTTATACATCAGGCCTGGTTTATGTCGCTGATGCAAGTTTATGTGTGATTAATACGTCGCAGTCATTACTTGGATACTCGGATCAAGGATAGGCCTAAAAAAAACAGGTAATACATTTCATTTCTTCCGTTAATTGAGATTGCCAGGCACTAATCATTTAATCCTCACATTCAAAGTCAGTGAAGCTTCACATGATGATTTGTTTCCTTCTATGTGTAACAGGGAACATCACATTGGTGTCATGGCGGAAAACGAGTCGTCGGATGTTGGTAACTTCTCGATGGGGTACGACGTAAATATTCTTCATTCACCTGCGGCAAGAACCATTGTAATCATATGTGCCAGTGCCATCTGCACTATGGGTATCTTTGGCAATGGACTCATCTGTCTAGTGCTGGCCCGTCGGCCCAAGATGCGCACCGTTATTAATCTGTTTATTGGCAACCTAGCCCTCTCTGATCTCGTCCTGTGCAGCTTCGGTGCGCCCTTGACCCTTTCCACCATGCTGATCAGACATTGGGTCTTGGGAGAGAAGCTGTGCCGTATATACAGCATGATCACGGGTTGCATGGTGCTCGTTTCCTCCCTTACCTTTACAGCCGTTGCGATAGATCGCTTCTGTCTTGTAGTTTACCCTTTCCTGCGTCCCATCACGAGGACATCTTGCTTGGTGGCCATTTTAATCATCTGGTTGGTCGCCATTGGCATGACGCTTCCCCTTGGTTTGCAGTCATTTGTTTTTGATCTGAGGGAGGTATACAACGACAGTGAAGCCAGTATCATATGTATTGAATTTTGGGAGAATGTGGAAAGTCGAAGGAAATATACCATTGCTCTTTTCGTGGTGCAATTTGTCTATCCTCTTCTGCTAGTTACTGTTGCGCACACAAGTATTGCCATCAAACTAACAAAAAATGTCAAACCGGGAGCTCGCAGTCGAGATAACGATGCCCAGGAAAACCGTCGACGCAGACGGACAAATCGTATGCTTTCCTCTGTAGTGACAGTCTTTGCCGTTTGCTGGCTTCCGTTTAATATCGTTTCTCTCATTCAAGAACTTGGCGGAAACGAAGTGTCTATCAGCCCTTTCGTGGGTCTGGTCGTCTACTTATTAGCCATGTGCAGTACTTGGTTGAATCCCATGCTGTACGCCTGGCTGAACGACAACTTCAGGAAAGAGTTTCACCGGCTCATGCCCTGCCTGCCTTGCCTGAGGGAGACTCGCAACATCACTTGTGTCAAGACGGAAAAGCCTGGAGTTTCCACCACCAATTTTATACACGACAAGCGTCCACAGTCAAGCATGGCTACATATCTGCAGCCTTCTGTCATCGAAAAGAGCTCCTCGGGTAAAAGTGGTGAGCATGACACGTCAATGTGACGTTAACGACAATCACCCATGGTTTATTTAGAAAACAATCCATAAAACAACCTAGATAACGATGTCAAACTGTAAAATGCATATTGGTTTAAGAAGTGAGATGGGCATGAAAACGAAAGCGAGGATACTCGATCTCTTTTCGTCGGCAAACTTCCCAGGAAAGACCGAAGCCAACAGATGGGTTATGTTTCTTACAGAATAGAAAGATGAATACCGCGCTTCTGTTCATTAGGCCTATATTACAAAAGGTTCCAGGTTTTAGAGCCACGTCTTGCTGTTTATACTTCTCTTCACCACAAGGTTACATTTCTTTAATTAATCATAACATAAAGAAGCCTTGCACCTCTTACTTATGCTTGATGGAAGAGAAGTCCCTATCTGGCTACTTTTTGGCACATTAGTATCGACACGTTTTACGTCCACCGTTGTCCATTGTTAGCAATAGACCTACACTATACAGACTATCCTCACGGCTGGTCCACTTCATAAGCTGTATCTGTATCAAGTAAATGCTGTCTTCTTACATATATATTTGGTTGTATACAAATATAATCTTAAGTATCAACTTTAGATTATAAATTTTTCAACTTTAATACACGGTGGTAAATTCTATTTATTTTTTTTCCTAAGGGCGTATTTTTGTAAATTCTATTGACTAAAATATTGAGGGATCCCCGTGACTATTCACCTTTTCTATGCTATGATATCATGATATTAATTATTTCAATTTGAAATCATGTTATATATATGATGCATAGCGGTACCCGCTGCTATACACTATTTATTCGAATCCACCACACGATTTCGACCAGCTCGGTTGTCAAGTGGGTAAAACGTCTGCACTAGAAAGCGGGAGTCGCGGGTTCGAATTCTGTACGAGCTGTCTGAATTTGTTTTCATCAGGCATCGGGCACAGGTTCTTATCAAGTCGAGTAGGGCAAACCCTCATTGAATTACATTCTCCTCGGCGTAAACATCATGTTTTATCGATGAGGCATACATTTTGTTTTGTTTTACATTTTGGTAACTCGGTATCATACGTGTCCATGCGTGTCCATCTGCGTTGCCATAGAAGTTGGGACGCGTTGAACACGTCTGGGCTTTGATGAAATCGATCCTAGGACGAGTTTTGACAGAGGACGAGTTACCCTTCCTAAGACGCGTCTTAGCGTATCGTGAAATCGACCGTTGGTCACAAGGGACAGTGTGATGACAGAAATTGTTTTGAGATCATCGGTATCTGTAGCAGTTCCTGAGTATTCCAGCACAAATGTAGTGTGAACTATTCCTTTGCCCCATAGATGTTCATATTTCAATTCAATGTGAGCCCTTTTGGACAGATGTATTATTGCATACAAGCAAAATTGTTTTGAGAACAAACGGGTAACAAAGATAGAGGTCAGTTAAATTCACGTCAATGACATGAGGCCCTTATGCATCTGAGAATAAGACATGCATGTCCAGAGTAACTACATGCATTTAGCAGGGATATGAGATTGATACTTGTTGGCGTTTCCTGATGTAATTTAATCATTGTTCACAGGGCATGTCGATTGTCGATCTTGAGGGCCGTGTTCGAAAGAAATAAGCGTCTTCTTTGAAGCAAATAATCTTCTTCTTTTCAAGTATCCTCCTAACCCACCAAACATTGGGAAAATCGAAAAACCATTAAATTAAGACACGGCATTTGTATCGTAATATTGCATTTGCATATGATTTTCGTGGCATGTAAAAATAATACAACCACGATCAGTTTGTTTAAAAAAATATCCTAGAAGACTAAATGCTCCAAACATTACCCGGTTGGAAAATACGAGCACAGATTTCCGAATGCCTCATCGCTTTTATTTGGGCTATACTTGTAGCTACAGTAGCAGGGGAAAACTACCGTAATGTTAAGTTTCGAATTCAATACTTTCATTGAATTTATGTGGGGAAAATCTTTTGCGCTTCAGTGGCTTGGTAAAATCCGACTTTTCTCTTACACTTCAGCACCAGGCCACCTGAACTACTGCGCGGCTAATCAATCACTAGATTCACATGCGTGGAGTGTATGGGCATTGAATTACACCGCGACTAATTCATCACTGGATTACCTTGCATGCATTGTTTGGGCATTGCAGCACTTAGTGCGACCCGGTCAGATGTCCAGACTTACAGGAATAGGTTTACTCTGCAATATACAAAGATACATTATGTTTTGTACGAAATCTGTCAACCAATTCTGTCATGGCTTTGACTCCATGTAGGCAATGTTTTAAGTGCAAATGGTGTACCCTCTACCCAACTAGCTGGCCTATGCCAATCAATTGGCCGTGGGCCAGCTGCTCAAATAGACATACTAGCCAATTTCCACTCGCACTAGCTGTTCTATGACAAAACATTCCATTTTGTCTTCCTGTTATTGCTCTCTTGCAACTGTTATAGTCAACAGCCAAACTATGAAGCCTATTTCATTGTGCAATGACATAAATATTTGCCATATATCCGAGGCCACAAAACGATCAAGAACGTACATCGCATACAGAAGCGTCGCCTGGCTGTGAAACCAGATTCGCCTGGAAATGGTTCGTAGGAAAATATTAATATAAAAACCAGCTTGGTTGTCAAGTGGTTAAGACGTCTGAAATCAAAAGCAGGAGTGGCGGGTTCGGATCCCGCCGGAGCTACCTACATTTGTTTTTACCAGGCATCGGGCAAATTACAAAATGCATTTCTTCTTTAAAATAACCGGTTATCCATTAAATTAAAGTAACAAAAGAAAAGTGGATCGGAAGTTAACCCGAGACCACTCCAGCATTTGTCTGGGAGTTTGAATAGTCAACTCACCTTGCTGAGGTGGGGCGCCAGTCAGAAGCATATTGCAATGAATTTCTGTATATCTCCAGAATCAATTTTCAGTCAGATAAAAAGTCATCTCAAGCACTCAGGAGATCAAACATGTGGATGCAATATCGTATTTATTGTATGGAAAATGACAGGCGCAGTTGAAACCGAATGAAATAAAATTCGCGTGTCAATGCAGAGTTTCAACAAAGAAATCTTGAACTGATCAGATTTGAAGCCAGGCCTGTGGGTGAGCACACTGGCACTCCGCCATTATCACCCAGCCCTTAGGTGGCGGCCTTCATTTTCAATTATCGTTTGTTACGTGATAATGGGGATGGCACCTAATGATTTCATTGTGGGCGCAGCGGCAGAAGCATCTGACAAGCTAGCGTCTGTTCTATTATTAATTATAATAATCTGTGTCAAGTTTTAAAGATTCAAATAATACTGTATATAATGCATTGTGCGTTGATGCGTTGTGCGGTAACAAAATGCCAACAATTGAATACGCCTGGCTTGAAAGTTTGTGTCGGTTGGTTTTAAATTTTCAAAACATAAACTACAAAACCACTTAACAAGGATTGACGCAAATCAAACATTGATAAATGAATATACATATCATTTAATTCGAACGAAAATCATTTTAATGCAGCCGGGAAAAACTTAATTCGATATCTGTTCCCCAACTTAATCACGATGCTTTTGATAAAACCACGGCACGAATAAACTGATGTACACGAACAAACCTTTGAATTCATTCCCAAGTTTCAAGTGAATTCAGAATAAGGGCACAGCCCTGAGAGCAATTTTAAGCAAGTTCAGTCATTCTAGATGGGTCTTGTTGGTATGTGTTCGTTCCACGTGACATCACATACATATCACCATGAAAGGCAAATGGAAGAAACACGAATACACCGGCTCGTTTCACAGCAGGTGTACCTTGCAACCTTTTCCGAATTCACAATTCACCTTTGCCCGCTTATACCAATTAGATCGAACACTGTGCATCCCTCCCAACATTCACACCCACGTGGAAAGACGGGAAAACACCGTGAAATTGAGAAAATACGTTTGGGCTCTCCCTTCCACAGCTTAAAAGGATAGTGAGAAATTGAATTTTCATTGAGATTGCTCTTGTTAACGGAATAGCAATTAGTTTTAGTGGATTTGGTGATTGTGCACTTAGTTTGTGACAAACTTTTTATCAACACAATGAAATCGCACGCTCTAATACAGAGTTTGCCATCCAGCAAAAGGTATTATTCACTTTAACGTTTGGCGTCATTTGGAAACCGAGTCAGTGGTTGAAGAAAAAACAAGACAGGGCAATGCCAGACCAGACAGGCTAAACAAGTCAGAGGAAGACATGCCGAAACGAGACGAGGAGAGAATAGAAGAGATGGAGATAATACGAGAAGAAACGAGAAGAGACGGAATGGAACGAGACGACTAACACGAGACAAGACAACACAAGACATCTCAGGACGAGGCAGGGCAGAACGAGACAAGAGGGAACAAGATAAGACAAGGCAGGGCAGGGTATGGCAAGATGAGACGATGCGAGACAAGACAAGACAAGACAAGACAAGACAAGACAAGACAAGACAAGACAAGACAAGACAAGACAAGACAAGACAAGACAAGACAAGACAAGACAAGACAAGACAAGACAAGACAAGACAAGACAAGACAAGACAAGACAAGACAAGACAAGACAAGACAAGACAAGACAAGACAAGACAAGACAAGACAAGACAAGAGACAAGCAAGTAAAGCAAAGCAAGACTAGACGAGAAGAGACGAGACGAGGCGCGACGAAACGCGACGAGACGAGACGATACGAGACGAGACGAAACGACACGGCGTAGACGACAAGACAAGATATGACATGTACGGTACAACACACGGACGCAACACACACACACCGAAGACACAACATGGACACAGACGGACACAGCACGGACACAGCATGGAGACGGCATGGATACAGCACACACACACACACACACACACACATCACAGACACGTACAGCACAAACACATACATAGCACAGACACAGTACAGACACAGCAAGCAAAGATACAGACACAGGCACAGACACAGACCGGACACAGCACGGACACAGCACGGACACAGCACGGACACAGCACGGACACTGCTCGGACACAGCTCGGACACAGCACGGACACAGCACGGACACAGCACAGACAAAGCTCGGACACAGCTCGGAAACAGCACGGACACAGCACGGACACAGCACGGACACAGCACGGACACAGCACGGACACAGCACGGACACTGCTCGGACAAGGCTCGGACACAGCACGGACACAGCTCAGACACAGCACGGAAACAGCACGGAAACAGCACGGACACAGCACGGACACAGCACGGACACTGCTCGGACACTGCTCGGACACAGCTCGGAAACAGCACGGACACAGCACGGACACAGCACACACACACACACACAGAACATATACAGAATGGACACAGAATGGACACAGTGCAGGAACGACACGACACAACCCGACGTAACATGACACGAAACTACTAAACACCACGAATCAACCAAATACATTACTATACCAGATAACGCTATTCGAAGACAACACACATGAAGGGTAAATGAAAATCATGAATAATTTTTGTGATATGCTTGAAGAAAAATATGGAAAACCTCTGATGAGTTTTATTTGTGACTGATTAAACAATCTTGAATACGTTAGTAAATATTAAGTAAATATTATTTTCTTCATAATTATTTTTTGGGGAAAACCGACTTTGAATCCGTAGGGCCTACGACTTTGATGTCATTATTCATTGATGTGGAATTGGATGAGAGTCACAGTGGGAAGGGAGAGCAACCCACCATCGGCCAATACTGTTTCTAACAGAATGCCTCCAGTGGGTCGTGCACTGCGCTTTGCTCCCTGTGAAAGTCTATCACACGTCGTGCTTCCCAACCATGATTTGACTTTAAGCCAGCCTCGGGTGGACATTGCAATGACAAGTCTGCGACTAGCATTTAACGACAAAGCTACGTGTCGGTCACGATTGTCGTAGGAACCCACAGTAACCTCCACGGTATGGAGACATTCGACAACCTGCGGCCATAAAAAGAAAGAAATCGATTAAATAGACGGTTACAAACAGACAAATTCAAACTCTAGTTCCGGACCGTGAGGTAGCAATCCTAGTCAGTTGCACGTGATATAAGCGTGGCAGAGATAATATCTTCATATCCACGATTCTCAAACGATTGTGATCGCAGTAATACTGATGAAGGCGGTTCCTTCGCGGAGAGAGCAAATCGCAACTGGACCTGAGGGTGCCTTTCAGTTTAAAGTATGCTGTGACTGACTCGTTAAAGGGCCACCCCAAAGCAAGGTCACTTTTCCAGATTTAACTTTAATGCAATAAGTAATATAACCATCTTGCAACATAGAAACATTACACAAATCTGCCATTAATGGTAGAAAAAAATTCAAGCACATGATCTTAAACAAAAAAAAAGTTTCACCGATTTCAAAAACGCTCATTGTGTATTCATTATAACTACCCCAAAACGTCAGCAAGAGAAGCGCGATGTGAACACTTGCCCGGAAATAAACACATTACGACTGTACGAGTCATGTACAATGTGCAGTGCAATACGCGTGTCAAAACCTTGTCGTTTCTCCTCTCACTTTTCGTCGATCGTTCCATCTTTCCAGCTTATTTTGTAGAATTCCCTAATTCGTCAACGCATCGAGGGCGCATTACAAAGTTCCCCCGTGGTAACTGAACTGGCAAAAGTATTTTTCAGAAGATCTCGTGAACTTGGATTCAGAAAATCGTTTAAGGTAAAAAGCTCCATCAGCTGTTCATCGCCGCTTCATTTGGAACACGTAATTTTAATCTCTAAATGTAGATCAAACTGGCGCTGTAAATCTTTCGCACTGAGGAAAAATCGCAAACGAGACGTGTACAGTACAGTGTCCACCGCACCCTGGCGTGGATACGTCTCTCGCTGACGTCACAAGTCTCGAAGTAAACACAAAAACTGATATCGCGCGTTTCGGAAATCGGGCTGACTCTGAGTTGAAAGAAAATACCCCTTTTTTCTCCTGCTGTCATTTTTGACCCATAAATCCATTCTGTTTGGGTTTGTTGAATACTAATCTGCAAATTTAACATTAAAACCACACACCATATGGCAAGTCAGACGGATATGAAAGTTTAACCTTTTGGGGGAAAAACGTTTGTTGATTTTCTAAGCAACATATTCAACCGACGTAATATTTTCTAATGTAATATTTTACGTGCATCAGGAAATGCACAGTTACAGTGTACTTCACTTTAACTTGTATTAAATGCATGGGGATACTTTTTACTGAGTTTACAGGAACCCATGGTGAGAAGTTATACTATTTCTACAAGGATCAGAGAATCAGCCATCATACAGAATGATAATGTCTCAGCAGGTTGACAGAGAGTGACATTGGTCACCTTTCGCAGAGTGACCTGCTTCCCACATCACCAAGGGGCCTATAGACCTCGTGCTAAATGTTTATAAGGCCCACATTGCCATGATTTGTGGCTGTTGAGACAGTACCTGCTTTCTGACCATATGGGTACGTGGTTATGCCTCGTTTCCGACTAGTTACCCAGCTGCCAATTCATTCCACACAGTCCATCTTATTTCATCGCAAGGCCTTCTTGTTCTGTATGTCCTGTTTTACCTATAGTAACTTGGAAGCATCTAATATTTTGACTATGAAAACAAAAACAACAAAGCTGGTTTCATTAATTTTCTCACACGATCATTGTTACATTAATCGATATAGGCCTAATTATTTTTTTACACAAACTGAAAGATGAATATATGGATTTAGAACGATGGTCATAAATGTAGTGAATAAATAATGAAAAACACCAAAACATTGCGTTAATGGGAATGCGTGTTCACGCAATGAGTCCTATAATTGTCGAGACAAATCACTTTATGTCAATGTACAATGTATCGCTATGATAGTTACTTAAGATTTAGTTGGATATCAAAGAGATCTTGTAACTGTCCCACCAGTGACATATTTGATCTATTGTATAAATTTATCGAAATTATTGTAACAATGATGATATCATTGAATTCATAGCGAATTCATTTAAGACCAGGGATCTGAAAGAGTATTCTATTGCGTAAATCATACAATAAAAAGAAAAGGTCACTGACTTGGGTAATGCAATCACATTCAAGACACGATCCAGTTTGAAGCAAGGCATTTTGTTTAGCGTCCCAGAGATTTTACCACCTGACCTGTGCAGCCAAAACATTGCGGCATTAAGAGGTTATGGGCAGCAAGTCAAATTCCGATCAAATTGTATTCTCTTTGTTACAGTGTATTAATTGTGTACAGCAGTAAATAGCCTGCTTCTTGGAAAAAACAAGAAATAGCATTTGTTTCAAATATACTTTGCGTTGTATAAAACGAGCCTGTTGCTAAATAAACGGAATCAATCATTGTACATAGAAAAGGAACATGCATAGTATCACTCATGGTCAGCATTTTTTTCCTGTGAAGTATCGGTGTTATAATCTGTAGATTAAAATGGTGATTCTGTGAAATCCAAGCTAGGATCCTGCCAACCATTTCTTTCTATGAATATTAAACTTGGTGTCTATGTTATTACTGTAATGTACACGAAAATATAACTAACCTCACCTTAGAATATTTGCCCTATTTTTTGAGATTTTAATTGGATATTGCTGCACGTACTCAGCTATATAATGTATGTTGTGTGAAGCTATCTTGCTTGCATGGTATGTAATTTGTACTGAATGAAATCCCGTAGGCAATGGATCTTCAGTGGAGATTGCTAAATCGCTGTGACTTTAACGGAATAAATTGGTGTAGAATTACTATACATTATTCATAAATCTAAGAGTGTAATCACTTTGAAGAATGCAAAAAGCATGTCCGCAAGCTGCACCTCCTAATGGAAACAACTTTAAAAAAAATCTTTTGGAGGTACAGGACAATATCTTCCGATATAAAACTTAGTATAGCCTATGTTTCTGTACCCAAAGCTGACATTTTTATGTCGTTGATTTCAATTTAAGGAATACATCATGTATATAAATTGCCATATGCTGTTCCGACTGTGGAGAAAGCGGACTGTTAATCGCTTGTATAATCGGCCCAGTGCTAGAACGTGGAAGACACCGTATCAACGTGATCATGATAGAGAAGTGTGATTGTCACGATAGTACGGGGAAATTAAAGGTAAAAAGAGAAAGCTACACAAAAATAGATCGCCCCTTCAGACGGTTATCCAAGTGAGTTGATTTCTAAAGTTATCATATAACAGGCATCGCCACAAACTTCAAACGTCCGTAAATCGCTTGTATCGTGAGACTGGGTTACTTTTAATTTCGTAGCATTCAGCATTCAAACCCAGGTTAAGGAGAACAAAGTTTGAGTCCATGCACCGGCATTTTCGTCCGTACAACAAAAGACAAGACCAGTCTCTCCTTGGGCTTGAATTGTCTGAACTTGAAACAGATGAAACGTGCAATGATGAAATGAAAATATGGTTAATGGTTCTGTTAATGACAAATTCAATTCAATATGATATAGCCTTTTCTCCGTCATCCGGGTCTGTCATGAAAAAAAAATCATATTGTGCACTTTCGATGCCCCGGTATGGACGCAGAACCCTTAGCGTCGTTCATATTCATTATTTGAGTAAACTAAGATATTTTGAATTGTCCATAATGTATGAAATAAACAGACATCAGTAATCACTACTTGAACCTAAGTTTGTGTTGATGAAATTCCACAGTCATTTTGTGGTGTAAATTCCCAGGCTCCAACGTTTTGGCTCTCGCGCTATCGAGTCATTACTGTCATTAGATGGACAGATTGGAATTCCTTATGACTCGGAGAAGTCAATTTAGATTTCAGAACAAAATTATTTTACTGCATGTCTTAACCATTTAGAGTGGCTGTCCATTCGCTTCACTTCCCCTCTCTGCTTGCTGTATTATTTTTATTGCAGTGCACGTTTTGGACCAGCTGTCGTGTAATAATACAAGCAGTCGATCGCTGCTTCTGGCGTCCCAAATGTTCGAGGTCGTAATGCGAACCAAACGGCGCGGAAAATTGAAAAACAGTATGGGCTTTAGACCTGTCTTTTAACCACAAGAGGACAACTCTGCATATAAAGATTATAGCTAAAATAGTCTGAGTGAGGAAACAGAAAAAGTAAACACCCGGAAAATTGGAGAGAAAATTAATTGCTGTAATCTGTTGGCAATGATTTGCCATAAAAATAGGAAATATATCTTCAAAAGTATTTCACTGAAATGGGACATTTTAGTTATATTTTCCAGTATTCTAACTCAAAGTTTTAAAACCGAATCAAAATTATAATACTATTTCAATATTATCAATTATAAACCATGACTTTAGAAATTTTGTAGAAAAACAAGTTGACGAAAGCACTATAATAAACAAATGCGACACACGTGTGATGCTGACGTATAAATACGCAATGGCGGTTGCAGCATCGGAACTGTCACCCGATGAGTCAGTCGTTGCTTATCATAGCTTTGACATATAGCTTGATAGAAAATGTCCTGATTAAATTATCTTTAAACATGAAGGTCGAGTAACAGAAATTATCTAATTTCTTTTAGAATAGAGGTACATGCCATGGGTTCAGTATATCGCTTCTGTCATGAATTATGAACTGACAGAGGCCTGCATGGTGTGTATGTTTTTGCAAACGTATCCCGAAGGCAACTCGAAGCATAGCGAGCTAAAGGAATGTTTGGAAATCTGAAGTTCTAATTTTCTGATGTTAAAACAGACCTTTCAAAGATAATTCCGTTAAGTTTTCAGTCCAGAATATTGCTTGCAATTGATTATTTGTCATGGGCCCCAAGCGGTATAAGGGCGAAAACTGTATTTTCAGATATCAGAGGCAAAATGCAATTTCAATTGTCGTCAGTCGAAGTTCGTGCAAATCAGAAGAAGCATTTTCAATCCTGACACAGAGTCCAGCTGATTAATGCATTCGGGTTGCCACCAATTCTCGTTGCCCACTTGATCTTAGTGCACGTCTTAATATAAACGGGCCCGCGCTTAACTGGAATGAAACTTGCATGACTTGTAACGCCAGCGCTGTCGCACGCAATAAAGGCGTCCATACATAGGCCTTAGAGTGCATTTTCTACTGCAGCTCCGATCGGTGTCTCCTTGGTCGGCGCTGTCTATCTCGCCGTGCAGCACCACACGCTCCGCTAACCAGCGGTCACATTTCAAACCAGGCTATCGGAAGAGCACTTTCATTGAATAATTCCCGGCATACATGTCTATTGAATTCCCGGCGAGTATAAAGTTATGCATGTTCTTTTAAGAATAAGCGATATCGTAGAAGGTTCTTCCTCGTACATGTCTTACTGGTTCAGGTGTTTACGGCGTGCTATTGATATATTATTTCGTGGCTTTTGTAATGCTGATTTTTATTTTCTTAAAATCTTTGATATATTTATAACGTCAAGCTGACCGGTAAAGGCCGCAACCTGTAATAACCCCTGCGATGATTTACACAGTGAATACCTTCTGGTCCTCGTTATATAATGCGATGTTCTCTCCTTGTCTATGGGGTGTTAGTGCAATGGTCAATGAGATAGGTTCAGCGCTTTTAGATTAGTCCTATCTTATCATATACGAGTTAGATTTGAACAAGCCTTCGCGGGGAGCATCGAAGGTCTTCAAATATTCTGTTTTACCGCAACTTTCCCATCGGTGTGTTTGTCATATTTTTCTTGGTTAATCGTATGACATGCTTTGCCCCTGTCGACCACTATCCTTCCACCTGTGAATACGAAACGATTGGGTCCGTTTCTCAATCAAATTTGGATTTACTGAACTAAACATTCCAAGAATGTCCATCATTCAAAAGCGATTCAATGGGCATCCAACACATCCAGTGTCTGACTTTGAGCAATCCTAAAGGGTAGAGTGTGGCATATTTTTGTATGAAACATTCCCGAGTTACATTAATTGGTTCCCGAGCGTCATTTGCCAGATGTCAAAATATTTTTACCTTTGTGCTCGCCGACTGTATGACGAGACAAAAAAAGCAGCGTGTCTAAACCTCCTTGGTCATTGGACAGCCAGGTGGAGGCCATCTTAAAACAACGTGAACGCTCAACTTAAATCATTCCCTGAATTGCTCCGCTAGCCAGGAGTCAGCTGGGTCAGACGGAATCTATGTAAATATCCGTTGGTTATCACAGCTGTGCACAGCTTCAACAATGACAGCAGATGTCTATAACATAAATCAATTCCCTGACGTTGCCATTATATCATGCCTTAAATACAGGCTGCGTGGCCTAGAAGAACAATTGCAGGCGGCCTTTTGAGATGGTATCCAAAAGGTGAGACTCAAAAGTACGGCATGTTGCATGCGGAATAGATTGAATAGCTACAATGTTCGTTGTTATCTTTTATCATTAAATCTGACGATGTACCTGTTGTTACGGAATTTCTTTAGCGTGATAAATCTCAACCTTATATCAAAGGACATTACTGCATTTGAGAAATGTCCTGCATGCTAGTATCGAAACGTCGGCCCCTCCTTTTTTTTGATATTTGCATTTTGGTTATTTTAGTCAGTGAGCAGTTTGCAACAATTTTGAGTATCACTCTAGATTTGACTCTTTTTTTTTATATGAAAATGAACATGTTTTCGTCTATTAGGCTATGCGTATATCAAAATAATTGTTTATGAAAGACCGATGTGGTGATGAATATACTGAAGCTTTTTTCTTCATGGTTAAAGGGAATGCAACCCAAGAAATAAAGTTTGCTTATCTGATTGGGAGTTAAAAACAACCTACAATTACCTATGAGTCACTCACGTACGATTTTTATAAAGAGAAAAAAAATATGGCATTGTACGTCGAATTTGCGTTCCCGTACGTAGCCATCTTTTGAAAAAGCCACCGCTGATAGCGGGAATGTGACGTGACGACGGATTACTGCCATATGACTACGAGTATAAGGGGCCCGGATGTGCCCCCTACAGTACAGCGTGCACGGTGCAGTTTGTGTACACTCGGGAGCTAAACGATGGTGTGCTGCCAGGCTTTTGGCTGTAAAAATGCCAGCACTTTCCATTAGGACAAGAAAACTGAGTTACTTAGGAAGTGGGCTGCGGCCATCAAAGTGGAGACATTTCTCAAAATCGACTACCAATTCTCAATACAAATCGAAAGGATGTGAATGTGATTTGTACTGCACTGTAAGTGTAGCCACGCTTCACCGAGGAGGATTGGGAGGAGGACGCCAAACTCACCGCTTCGAAGCCGAGAAAGGATACTGAAAGAATATTCCAAATTGCACGTGCATATGCTGTCCTTCTCGGTGAAGACTGCATGAATCAGTTTGATTTCTTTATCTTTCATATTTTCTTGTTTAGATTTATGTATGACTTTGTAATAAAAAGATTAATAACTTAAAGTTAAAATTTAAAGGATTGAACAAGCTTAATAAACCTTTTCGGCATTATGAGTATAGATGACAGACTAGCCGCATTTTTATCACACAACTGTATGGAGAAGCAAGTAAGTTCGTGAATTGTTTATTTTTTTGCTCAAAAAACAGATGAAGTTCAGAAGAGAAACTCACACAGAATTTTTGTCAAGATACCAGGAACAAAATATATTTTGAGTCAGAGAAATCGGTGGAGATTCCCTTGGTGACAGAATAACAAACTCTGGGCGTGCATGCAGCTACCTGTACGCGATGCACACATTGAACAATGTATTTTGTTGCTGGTATCTAGACGAAAGTTCTGTGTGTGTTTCATTTCTTAACTCCATCTAGTTTTTGAGAAAAGCAAAATTCACGAAATGTGATAAAAAAAATACGGCCATATTTTCATCTATACCCATGATGCTTTGCGAACGTTCGAAAGGTTTATTGATCAGTCAGACGCGGTTGCCGTCATTCCGTCGTGACATCACACCCCCAGCAAACAGCGGCGGCACCTGATGGCTACGTACGGGAACGCAAATGCGACTTACAATTCCATGAATTTTCTCTCTTTATGAAAATCTTACGTGAGTAACTCATAGGTAATTGTAGGTTGTTTTTAACACCCAATCAGATAAGCAAAGTTTATTTCTTTGGTTGCATTCCCCTTTAAGCCCGACAAATCGTGCCCCTGATAACCTTGAGAAGGAGAGTTATACACTCGGCTACTCCAGGTTAGAGCGAATACGTTACTTGAGCATGATAGGTAGAAGCCATTTTAAGTTTTGCCCATGTCCAAGCTAGCAGCACCATCTATTAGCCTTTATAGTTTTATAAGCATCTACCTACACTTTCATTAACTATTGTGACATACTAACAAATCCTTTAATACTTCAAAAGCTTTACAGCGGTTTTCTAACCAAAACTCGGTTTTAATCAAATCTTGGTATATTTCTTCGATGGAAAGTAAATTGTAAAAAGTAACAGAATAAACTGAATTCTCAAGACACTGACTTTAACGTATAGTGTGGTCCTGTTCACACTCATGCTGGCTTTCACATAGGCTACCCCTTACATTGTAATTACCATCAAGCAGAAGATAAATGATCAATTATTATCATGTTATTAACCTATTCTATATTGGAGACAAGACAAAGTCCAAAGTGGTTTTTTCTATGAAATTGGGTTGATCATAAACTGTATATCTGTATGTGCTCTCGTACACGGAACTTGCTTAATACTGGTATATGTACATCGCTTACACAACCTTCCGTTTATGTTTGCAGATTGAATGCTAGTTCAACATGCACGGTCTGTTGGCGTTCGTTTAGGCACACCATGCTGAAATGCCGACGGACCTGTGAGCGCAGGGGTTCCGTAAACAACGGGTGTTTAATTTCCAGAGAGATCACTGGCACGGCAATGCACGCTGACGCACTTGCCTCTGTTTTTCTTCGATCAACAAAACGCTGCAAGCCATCTGAAATTTCATCCATCATGTTCTCTCAGTGTCTTCCTTATGCTGACGTTCTAGTCAAGGCAGGGTAGGCCAACGTGCCCCTTCCCTTCTACCTTTGCCCCTTCGCCGTTTATCATCTTGAATCTGCTATTCGTATCGTGACCACTGCAAATTATGCATTAATCCCACGTCATTGTAGTGACTTTATCAAGCTAGTTATAGCCACCAATATCTGTCAATAATTCTTACTGAACTCACGACGCGCCTTACATTTGCTGTTTCTGTTTTCTGAGTTACATCCGGTCAAGTGGGGAACATGTCAACTGTTGTAATAGGACATAGGGCAGTTCGTTATAATTATAAGCACTTAGATTTGACTTCCCGAGGAGGGAATACTTTAGGTGTAGATATAAGGCAAGAGCATTATATGAACATTGATGGTGAGATATAATGTAATCATTACAATAGGTATTTTAGCGCTACTGACACAAAGGACGCAAGATGAGTGAAAGAAATCAAAATTGGCATTTAGCTGAAGCCCATTATGTAGAAAAAACTGGAACTCATATTGAGAGACAAGGGGATCCTTGATAAGAAGCACTGAACTCAGCCTTCCTCTAAGCATGTGAAACATACTGATGCGCATCAGTACAAATACCCTGAATAAGTTGCTTTCAGCTGTCTTACTTTAAGTTATTTCATACAAACTCCCTACGCCCTCCCTACACTACCCTACCCTATTCCAATGTCTTCCTTTATCCCACCCTCTTCTAAAGTGTTTATTAATATATATATAGCAATAACTGTGTTTTTGTATATGTATTTATTATGATATTTGTTTCTGTCTTGTTATGTTTTTGTGTATTTCTTAAATTATTGTATGTATACAAATTTTGTAATTGTTCACTGGGAAAACAATTCTCATGCTGTTTGCAGCATGACAATAAAGAAATCTAATTATAAGCATGTGATATTAAATGTGTGCGGACTGTTCGTATACCTCAAACAAGCAAATACCTAAAGTGATGGTTTTGACAGAAAGTTTCCGCAAGCTTTCTTAGTTTGGGAGTGAGTGGTATGGTTATAAATAGGCCTACATTCTTTTAGAGCTTTCCCTTGAAACTAGTGAACCACTCATTATGCAATGAAATTAATCTAATATTTGCTACATCCCCGGAGAAAACTCACGGCTGGTCGCAAAAAAAGTAACGATGTCGCCAACAAAATCTACGACCAGTCCTGAAAATGTATGTCCGTCAGGGCTACCGTAACAATACCGTACAATTCATTTTGTCGTACTGCATGCTACATAATAATGCATGAATGTATTTCCCACAGAGTGTCTTTTGGCTTTAATGTGTTCTCGATTTGGACTTTCGAAAAAAAATACAAAATCATTAAAATTGGCTTGAATTAAGGATCCGAGATATGCATCAAAATAATGATGGACACTTTGATAATTAGGCCTATCCTTTGCCTTAGGCCCTTTTCCCAAACCCTGTTTAGGCTCATGCTCTGGCTTTGTCTCCTATTCTTTCGTCCAAGTACACAGCATGAAAATGAGAGACTTTTGGCTTCGTTTTTTAAGGTTCTGCTGTGTTTTGAAAAAAATTAAAAGCTTTAACTTCAGCAAAGAACCCCAACCTGTGCTTTCAGCTTTGGAAAAGGGCCCTCATCATTGAACACTTTTAGGCATCTTTAAGTAGGATTTCACTAGTGCTATACACGCTTTGCACAAATACCTCGTCCTGCAGCATCAATGTCTCCACAACCTGTATGCATTGCGACTTAAAGTCGCCTCTAGAAATTGTATCAGCAATTACCCTCTGGCTTTGACACGGAGGATAAAAGGGTGGTTTCTGAGCAGAAAAATTGAAAAGAACCCAACACAAACTAATACAAGAGATGGGTGAGTGTCCTAAGACCAAAAAGAAGATCTGAAAATGAATCTGAAAAAGGTGCGCGGTTTTGTATTATCTTCCTTCCTATAGATCGCACAACTTTATACAATAATATTATTGTTTTTGGTGATTGTAATACATTTACTGCACTGTCGGGCGACGGTATAGTTGACGTAATGGCGCCAAACGTATATACGTCCGAATTGTTCAATCTTGACCGGACAATAAGATGCGGATACATCGGGTCATTATGTATGGAATCTAGCAAACGCTAGGAAGTTCTAGCAAATAGCAAAAGCATTTACTACCAAGTAAAAGGATTTAGAACAATTAAAAACTTGAATTTGTATGAATAAAATTGTCCTATTACTGTTACGAATCTGCTAGTGCAAATATTAGCAAATGCTAAATTGATTGCACATCCCGATGGTTTTTAACAATATGGCTTTCATTGTAACTATATAATATGTATGTACGTTCACACGCACACACGCCGAGCAGCCTGGTTGCTCGGTGCTGTGGTTACACCAAATTTCAACATGGCGGATATGTACAGCAGCGATTCCGATCCAGAAAACATCGGTGATGGGGACAATTTCTCCACGACTGCACAATGCAAGCATATTTGGATTCTGCACACTCCCTCCTGGGGGCATAATAGGACCTACACCTTATTTTGTGCATTGTATTTGCTTCTCCTTTTCAAGGTTGCCATGACCCTGTCTTAGAAAACGACCAGTAAATACTCAACATCTGAAGCACTTACTTCTTTTAATTCATACGAAAAGAAGCATATGCTAATGGTCTAGGATTTAGCCAGGATTTATAGGACTTCTAGGATTTCTTTCCAGTAAAAGCATGAACTTTTATTCTCACATACACGAGTTAATGCCACTAGAATTGTTGTAAAAGTAAATGCTGGTTATATACATACGACCCAATGAATTGTCTATCTGGATTTATGCATGGCTTCAATGTTAGGGGCATTTTAATTAGTTACGTAAAAGTCTATGGTAATTTTAAATGTATTACATTGGGAAGGGTAGTATCGCAATGATGTTCACAGAAGAGTGTTATTAGGATACATTGTGAAACGTCAGACTCTCCCAATCTAATCAGTAGAATTGAAATAGCGACGTGAGCCGTATGTAGTAGTCTGTTAAATACGGTTGCCGCTGCATGGCCGGCCATGTAGACAACTGCGCATACATGCACCATAAGGCGTTATAAAATAACTCTTAGCTCCACTCATGGCAACGGGTCATCAAATGCTTTAATGTCATTTTAAACTCGTCAAGCATTGCAATAATGAACAATAAATAGACGTCCATTATACCAATGCCAATACCAAGTTAAACGCGAGAGCACATTGTGCTTTCTTGTGAGGTAGGTTATAACCAGCACCACGAAAGATGTTCAACGTGTATATAGTGTATCCATAGTAGTGGGAATGTATACGTATCCAGGTAGAGCGATAAAATGAATGAGGCAGATATGGAGGGTTGATCGATGCTGTTGTCTTCGTTCCAATCATATATAATTGTCATGATAATTCCTCACTTCGAGTTAGTGTACATTAGGTATTTCGTATAGGTCTTTGATAGAGTAGGGCCTATAATTATAACCCTCTGAGCAGCCACGGATATTAACGGATCAGCAAACGACTTGCGCGTAACCCAATCATTTGCGACAGGCTGCATGGGGGATGTTTAACTCGTCTTTGTGATCCGCATGTCTGACCCACTATATTCAAAAGGACGTCTGTCTTGTGTGAACTTTTAAAGAAAAAATGACGACATTAACAACAATATTATGTGCTTGACTGGACATCGCTATGACATTCTTAAAACAGCTCCCAGGGGTATAATGCTGCTTAGCACTCTATAGGCGATCGAATTCTTCATATTTGACTCTACTCTACTAAGCTTTAACCGACTGAATATTATTAAAAGTAGAAACTTGTTTTGGCCAAAATGATACCAGATTTCGAGCTCCCATGCAAAAGGCTGCAATGTTCGATAAAGATACAGATGTGACATGAATGATGACTGCAATATTTAATCAACCCGTATGAATGTGATTGGTAATAAGGTTGTAAGTAATGCAACTTTGGTCATTAAGAAAGTAAATAGCTCATCAGCTGATAAGCCACCATCATCTATTATCCGCCCACGGTTTCTGAAGGAGTAAGAGTAAGAAAGAGTCAGTCAAGACGCCCTTTCTTCATGTGATTACACCGGGACTCTACATTTGCTTCAATGGCTACGTAACACAATAAGGGCCAACCACTCGCCATTCTTTAGCATATTTCCCCAGCAGCCTGCTCAATCAACACATCTCTTCTCTGATGGGCTACAAATCGCACCTCATATCAGGTATTGGGTGCTTTTCTTATGTACTCTGCCTGCATAGTTATTTCCTGCTTTCAGCTAAAGAGGCCGTTTGAGCCAGAGTTTAAAACTGCGACATCCTCTGGCTTTAAAAGAAAAGACACAGTGACGTATACAACACCGTCAGCCGAGAAGTAGATCTGAAACTCTAATCACTCTAGAGGCAGAATGATCCGGAATGCCATTGGAATACAAATTATAATCCTTGATATTCAACGTGCAGTCTGAAAATGCTGACTGTATTATCATAGCATTATAAGTACTCCCACTGTGTTCCTACATTTGGAAGCTAATACGTCATTTGCAATGGGTGAGAATCATTGGAGTCGGGTTCGGAGCGCATTTTGGGCATTTCTCATTCCGGCTGGTAATATATCATAATAATTTTGACTGGGGCCTTTATGCTGGCCTAACAGATATCCACGTTTGCGAGTTACAGAATTATGTTAGCACGAAAGTCATCTCAAGCGCGATGTTTTTTCCGCTAAAAAAAGGGCTAAGCAAAGTCCGTAGATAAAGAGCTCCACAAAACAGGCCTGAAATGATACGGATATTGGCCTAAATCTCACAATCTTTTTTCGGTATTGAGTTGATTATGCCTCTAGATTCATTGAGGACAATCAAAAGCTACGCAATAACAGTGCGTGGACTTGTAGTGACCTAAAAATTCGGCAAGTTGCACATTTAAGTTCTTTAATTTTAATTGTGGAAAAGACAACCACGGACTATTATGAAAAGAAAACCTTCCCAACCCGCGTTGCGTTGAAGGTTTAGTGAGAGCACGTTATAGTGTTCACCATGGGGCACTTGGTTTTCTCCTTTTCTCCAGAAGATATTGACAGTCTCATGAGCCCATGCATGTTCCGCATTTACGATTGTGGAGGGGCCGCCATGGTATAAACAAACAATCCAACATCCTGGATGCTGTGACAAAATGTATCTGCATTTGGATCATCTATCCAGTCTTGTCTCCAAAACATCGGTGCATTCTGCCTTCTTTTCTTGTAATGCACATGTTACCTGACTATATTCATCCAAGAAACGTCCAGATAATTCCCAAATTTCACACACAAAAATCAAATTGAAAAACTGGCAAATTACACTTTGACTGGATCAGAATTTGAGCCCGTGACCTTTTGTTTTGCGTTATACCAGCCCTCTTACCATCTTAGCTATCCAGCCCTTAGTTAGTTTTGTATACTTCTTTTGTTTTATCACGAAGATCAGATTCTGTAGTAAAATGACGGCGGTATACTCACCCGATTGAAAGCGCTTGAATAGGTGACGACATCCTTATAAATTATATTCCAGACCTTACCTGAAAATCCGATGGTTCGAAATCCATTCTTAAAGAAACGTGTTTTAAAGAAACAATTTTTACATTTATATTTCAATTCATGGTGGGGCCACCTTTTATTCCACCATTGGTTTGTGTGTAAGCAAAATGGATCGTTGTTTCATTGATTGAATAAAAACTACTTGGCTATTTGATAAAAAAAAAATGGGATATGTTCACACCATAATTGTGCAACAAGAAAAGTTTGAGACGATTTGAAAAAGCGTGCAAATGGGATACGCAACCTTTAATGACTAGTAATCCTCCTCCTCATCCTACTCCTCCTTCTCCTTCTCCTTCTCCTTCTCCTTCTCCTTCTCCTTCTCCTTCTCCTTCTCCTTCTCCTTTTCCTTCTCCTTCTCTTGATGTTGTATTCGTGTATATTATAGTAGGTACTCAAGGTTACTGCAAGATGAATGAAGAGGAAAATGGGGTGAGCGGAAACAAACATTTCGAGTGTACCCAGGATGTACGGCAAGTACGCTGTATGTACGTTGTCTTTGCGTTTCTCTTAAGTTACAGATGAGTACTGTACAATGCGCTGCAGAACCAACGGTACTCAAATCAGTGTAATATGTCTGCATGCGTTGGATATGCGCTGCAAGTGCACTATGTTTACTTCCCATGTATACGCGACGATCCGAGGGTTAGCGTATAATTATTTTACCGCGTTTTCATACCGCACCGATGCGGGACCGATGCTCTGTGTTTTTCTAACTTACGACCTGCGTACCAGCGTACGCAGCGTAGTTTTTAGCTTGCCCAAAACTTTCCGGAGCACTATCCGCTAGGTATTCGCCGAAAATTTAAAAAACATCGATTATAAGCGTATGCCAGCGTTTTTAGTGAAATATTGATTCGTCGGCACATAGGGCCTTACCTCATAGACACACACATAATAGAACTTTGAGAAATGCATTACACTTTGTTGATCAGTTTCATTTCATCTAAACCCCACAAATACCCAACAACGTTAGTCATAACTTGTATTTCTTTAAAGTATTAAATATTTGTCTAGCTTCCTGGGAACTGAGCATCATACACCTTGACGTGAAAATAACCCTATGGTTGTATGCCTTGAGCTGGATTCAGCGTGGATCAATCTATTAGAGGGCTGTCTTCTCCTCTGACACTTCTGATTTGTGCGACTAAGGAAGGACTTGCTGATGGAGTTTCTTGTCTCAAGACAGGAAAGAGTACCGGTATACGGCACAGGCATTTCAGCCATCCATCAGCCATTCTTACATCCTAAACGTGGAAAACGTCAGATGAATAGAACAAAAAATCTACATTTTCTACCCTGCTGTATTTCTCTCCTCTTTATTATAACTATTGACCCTCTTCTGGTCTATAGCCGTGATAGTTAGCTTGCATATTGTCTTGATGTTCATTGTACTGTCATCATAAACGACAAGGACAAAAAGTAGTTTCATTTTCGGAATATATCTTTGTCATTGTAAGAGAGTTCGCTTGAATTTCTCTTTCAAACAAAAACTGAGATGGTGTTCCTTTTACTCACGCACGTTTCAATTTTCGGTTTGAATAACAGCGGAAGGTGTTTTTTGGGACTGGGCATTCTCCAAATTCCAAGGCGATGTACAGCTTGTACGAGGCAATAAAAAAAATGACAAAACACAAGTCCTACCAGGTTTAGGCATTTGAAATCTCGGTAACCGAATTCCAGTTTCCAGAGATTTGAAAGTAACATTCAAACTCAAGTATTACTCACAGTGAATGAGCCTCAGTGCTAGGCTAGTAGATCAAAGAAGAAGGGTGACTTGGAAACTCCATCCATTTGAATGCTATTCTTTTTTTTTAATAAATTGATATCAAACCTAGCTAGGGCTGGTGCGTTTCCAGTTTCCGGTGTAGTATTACGTTGCAGTCTCCAGGCCACAATCAGTCAACGTATAAGAATAAAATCAATCCAATTCGGGTCATCGAACGAATTAGTCATCTCCCCTCCCCTTCAACTTCAAATTGGTGACTGGTATATAGAGGGTCATACACAGCTAAAAGTACGGGGTGCATTGCAGCTGTGATCCATAAAGACGAAATAATCAATCTCGCCATTGCGAATATATTGAGTCAGAAGAAGTCTGTGTGCTGGCAGTCTACCTTTTCATTGCAACGGGAGCTATGAGCTATATATAATTACTCCACGAGTCAGCCCTCACCTTTGCTCTTACATTTTCTAGTCACTGACTCCGCATATCAAGCACGCTCAAGTGTCTCCTAACCTATCTCATGGACACTTGTACAGCAGGTGCTGTACTTGCACGTGCTCTCTCCAGCGCGCAGCATGTATCCGTAATCAGTCCTTCCCGATGAAAGAAATGTGAACAAGTCAAGCAACAGTCCAATATAAGATGAAACGGACGATATAAAGAACAGTTTAAAGAGATGTTGGCTTGAACGGCGGACTGGCGATGATCAATTTTTGGAAAGAATATTAGTTTCAACATTTAAATGACATTCAGAACGACATAGGCCTATTGTTAGAATAGTAAAATCTAAAATAGAAGGGCTGTTTGACCAATCATTCGCCAAAGGACAGATGTGGGCGGCCAGAATAAGTATAATTGAAGTTTGCAGTATTATGATATGATACACTATGATTAGCCCAAGTGACTCCTTTAGAATATTTAATCAAACGAACAAAGGAAAGGGAAACTGCCTAGCAGATTTCGAATAGTTCATTAATTGGCAAACAATATTTGACTGGACCTGAACCCGAGACCTCTGACTCAATCAATCAACCATTAAGATAAGAATACCCGTGACAGACAAGGGAATTTGGTGGCGAAGTTTGAGATGAGACATGACGTGGCACTCAAATATTAAGGGGTCCGTACGAGAACTACTGTTAACCCAATGACGCAATTTTCATTCTAGTTTGTTTTATTATTTCTTGAACTGTTCTGCGTGGCCTTTAGGCTGGAAGTTATAGGGCAATGAGTGACTCTAACAAGCATACATTACTTGCCGATATAGGACGTTCCAGATAACTGTAATGTCAGCCTACCGAGCGTCACATAGTGCCAGGTAGTACCATATGTATGCAGGTATTTCAGGTATTTCATATTAGAAATGTTTTATTGTGAGAATAGAAGGAGTAATAGGTTTGCGGTGACACAATGTAAATTCAGTGTACTATATTCACCATATAAAATACTATATAGTCTCCTAAAGACGAACAGAGTGATCTATGCACTGTTCGAAACGTCGAGTTCCTCCGTCGAGTTCTTTTCAGAACTACACATACTCAGAAGAGAGTATTTACATGGTGTCACCGCAAACCTATAACAGGTATTTCATGGCCCTCACTTTGTCTGCACTCGTCATTGTGAAGTAAGCACATTGGCACCAGCCATGGTTGACGTAAGGTGGCAATGCTTCTTTCTTAATATTCGAATTGTATCTTCGTCCTTGTCGTGGGCTTCGTAAGTACCGGTCTACGTGACCTAACGCGGAAGAGTGTCTACGGAAATACTCACGTAAAAGGCTGGGACCTGTCGTGATCCGTTTAACCCAAAATGGAAATGAACCGTGATTATCCGTTATAGCTGGAATCATTCGTAAAGAAATACGCTATCGTTTCGTAGTCCCTTGAAACGGTCAGTTAAATCACTGAGTATCGGTTGGAATCCCCACCGTCCATCCATATAATCTATTTTCGCCCCTGCAGAAAATGCTACTAAAAATATGGAGGATCGGTGTCCGTTGTCATCTCTCCTATTAACTCCTCAATCCCTTCTAGTACTGCCCCAACGAAACGAGGTTGGAGAGCCAATAAATCTTGTGGCGAGAGTGGAATTCCAAGCACTCTCAAAGTGCCGGTGAGGTTTGGTTGCCTGCAGTGGCGTTTTCGAACCCTACAACGTGTGCGCGTCTCTTTTCTTTAATTGCAAATCGCCAGCGCTCGTCGCCGGCGTTACCCAGGCGTACAAATTGTTTAAGACAATGAAAACACGCTGCCATGTTTTGTCAAAACACAGTGGTCCTTCATAAGGTATGGCCTTAGTCTTCGTGCCATGCAGTGGAACGTAATTACATCATCATCTGACATGAGCCACGGGAGTTTACGAAAACACGAGTCGGTCTACCGTTTCTGTTATCGATTACAGCTGAACAACCCCCCCCCCCCAAACAAAGATCAGGACATACCTACTCATATAAAAATTGATCGAGTAAAACTCATCACTGCATGTGATCGCGAATAACTGCCTGTCGTTCTCTACATACCTCGTTTGGTTCTCATCCGCATCGAGCAGTTATTACAACATAAAACAGTATAAGGCCTATATATCGTCCACGTATTAAATCGAATGTTTGGAAACAGGTAACAAATTAACTAATTTACATTAATTAATTTACAAAGTGTTAACCTCGAATTACCTTCAAGCTGATACTATTTGTGATTATTAGGTTTTTATGATGTACATTATCGTTTTAGTATTTTTTTTAAGTCTTTGAATAGGCCTACAGCCCCACAAAAAAAGGAGGGAATACCACACAATTAGAATTGGTTAATACAGACAAAGATAGCAAGTGAGGATTGTGTATCATCGGTTATTACACACTGATCAACAATAATTGCCTCCATGTTATGGTTTGCATATACAATTGTACAAATGATACAATGTTGCATGCATTAGATCGAGTCGAATTGTTACGAATAGAATCAAGAAGAATGTGTGTTGAGCATTGTTGTAGCTGAACTTACGGGTCCGCGATCGTGCCCAATTATATACCGGTGATCGGGATCTGTTTGATTTTAGAATCCAATCATTCCGATCATGTTCAGCAAATATACACTTTCCAAATTTGAATGTGGTCCTCATGCATTATTCTCATCTGGTTGATTGCGGTGCAAATGCCTATTGATTTGGTTTCTGTTTCATTGGGAATCCTTCAAATATTTACCCCATTCTTAATACAAAGTGTGCATCGACATGCAGAAGACAGACTCATAAATAAATACGAATGTATGGAGACGTCTTAATCTGCCGAAATCAAATTATTACTCTATAAATAGATTGACTCCGCGGGTGAAGGTAGTCTAAATAATGTTTACCGCCACCCAAAAGAAACCGAGTTTGCATAAAACGGGTGCTGAAAACAAATGGAAGCACATTATGCCAAGGCTCTTTAAAAACGTGACTTACATCTAAAACGCCTTATCTCTGTTCAATTTGGACATGACTGTATCTATATCTGACAATAGAAGGTAAGAAACAGCCTCTACTGAGGTTTCGCTCTCACAATCTCAAACCAAGAGTTGGAAATTAACAATGTTGTAGTGTACTGCAGTGTTCCGCAGGTTTCATAATTATCTGGTTATCAATCCATCCTTGTCTATCTTGAGCTCTTTCTTTCCTCCTTCGATACCTCTCTCTACCTTTGACCTTTGACGATCTCAACCATTATGGTATGCCCTTCAATTCTCTTGGCCTTTTTTCTCTTAGTCGTTTCTTTAAATTCCATCATGTCTAAGGATAGGTCAAACCCACTTCTTTTGTCTCCCTTTCCAACTTTTGATCAAAGGGTCTCTGCAATGCAAGTCATAAACACTAACAAAATATCTCGAAAGGAGGATACGGGCAACCGAGATGAGACGCTTTAGCAGACTCATATGGCATCTCTCAAAAAGACCGCATTACCAATAATGAGGTGATCAACCACATACAGGGAATATTCGGGCCGTTTGAAGAGTGAACAGTGAAGAAAAGAAAATTGAATTTCTACGGTCACATCACAACATTATCAGGACTCTCCAAACACTATACTGCAAGGCACTGTACCAGGAAAAAAAGCAAGAGGAAGACGAAATAAAAGATGGGAGAACAGCATACGTGAATGGACGGGTATATATGGGGCTGGAAAAGACAACGAGAGAGGCTGAGGACAGACATGGATGGAGGTGACTGGCTGCAAAATCTTCTGTGACGCCCCAAACGGTCACCCAGACCGCGGGATACGTAAGACGTAAGACCTAAGCAATAAACATGACAGTCAAGCTCATTTTCTGCTGTTATATTGGGATCTGAAGTGTACAAACATATTGCCAACCTTCTTTTTCTTAGTGGAGTCAGAGATTGATTATCTTCTTTACCTTTAAAAATATCGTTATAAAAATGAGGACGCTATTGTGAAGTCGTTTCAGGAACCCACAGTTTAAAAAACATCAGAAAAACATTACCTTTCAAACTGCAAATTAATCGCTCTGGATGAGGTCTGATGAAAACTCCTTCACTAAATGATTATGAAGCATACATTTTGCCAGTAAATCAACAGGTTTAGAGATATGTCTGCAGAACAAAAAGCATACATTTTCAGAGCTCCTGTACGGCCTCGGTAAAACAAAAAATTCTTTCTATAAATTGAAATTGCAATATTTCCTTGGGTCTTCCCTTGTGGATATGTCCCAAACAGCACCCAGTCATATTGATATAGTCCATTTGCAGGTTCATAGATAAAAAAAAAAACCGAAACAAGTCATTTGCTTACCCTCAAAATGGTGTATTTTGTATTAAAATATAAGAAGTAAAAAAAATATGTAAGCTTGGATTCTTCCCACGGCCTTCCCCCGTCCAGGGGCAGGAACTTCACATGCAAGTATGGATGTCAGTCCAGTTACCACATGTTTGCGCTTATGTAACTCTTTGATACTGACCCACTTGTACCAATGCGAAGGGAGAACGGGGAGAACACAGCCGGTTATGCCTTGGACTTGTCATTTGAAGTGTAGCCATAAGAGAGCAGGCGTGACTTTCTGTAGGGTCATTGTTTGTTTCCACTCTCCCCATTTTCCACTTCATCTTGTAGCGCAAGTGAAAGGTGAACTGAACGCCTCTCACAAAGCTCCCAACCGAATCGGCGAGAACTTCAAAATATAACGATGCAACTTCGAGCACCTACTATTTTTATATACAAATACTACATCAAAAGCGAAGAAGGAGAAAAGAAGAAGAAAAAGAAAAAGAAGAACAAGAACAAGAAGAAGAAGGAGAAGAATGAGAAGAAAAGAAGAAAAAGAAGAAGAATAAGGAGGAGCAGGAGGAGGAGAAGGAGAGGGAGGAGCAGGAGGAGGAGAAGGATGCCATTGACGATTCACTGACGGAACACGACAGCAAATTGGAATGCAGTTGTACTTTTTTCGACCGCTTCCTCCCTGACTCTTATTCGGAAGCGAATAAAAATGGTGATGGCCAAATAAACTAAAGATGGGTGTACAGCCTCTATTGCTGTCAGCTTTCATGTATGAGTAGTTTTAATCTTGAATCGAAATTAATTCCGGGATGCTTCAGGAGAGACAGACATGCCCTAAAAGACACATACATGTATTCATATTTGTTGAATATGTTAAGAAAACTGTTTCTTGTCAAATGTGTAATATGCTTAAAAGAATCCGTGACTATGTTCCGTTAGCTTAGAGAGGCCATCATTAGATAATTGCAGTACAGTATGGGGAGGAAGGTACATATCTCATGACAATGTTCTCAACCAATGTATAAAAAGAGCGGCAAGGATGATCCTTACATGTGATTTCTTAACTCCTTCAGCTGACACGTTTTCTAAACTTAATTGGATGTAATTTTCCAATACAGTCGAATACAAAAAAGGCCATTCGGGTTCATGAACGTCTAAACATGGCCAACATGCAACAGGCATTGCACAGAGATGTCATTAAAGGTTCCCTTTGCGGAAAAATAAATAATGTTACGCATCAAGCTTCGCTGCACTAAACCAGCTCGGTCATATGTATAGTTAAGAACCATGACCTCTTCAACCTTTTCCAAATCTGATTTACGTAATACATTCACTGGTAATACCGCTGTTACATTTATGAGATTTACGGTCTCCAAAAACCAAAAGACAGATCTTGAGGCCAATTGTTTGTTTTGGGTTAAGGAGTCCACGTTTTTAATCAATAAATCTGAAAATTATACAAATTTCAGTTTAATTCAGTTGGTCAGCCAAAATTGTCAAGGAGACTTCTGATCAATTGAATACCTAAAGTTTGAATATTAACTTCCACTGAATAGGGTTTCTTTAAACAAAATATTTATTCCATTCATATAGTAATTAAAAACCTTCTCTAAGACAATTTATTCTTTAGAAGAAAAGATATGATAATACTGTACTTTTTGAGAGGACAAATGCGCCATACTCAAAACAAAAACCAAATTAATAAGTCCAATTAATCAAATACCAATAAAGCAACAATTATGTACACAAAGCATGGATTGCTGGTCACGGGATGGGCGAAAACCCCGCAAAAACCGTACAAGGGAAAAAATAACACGGGGAAATTCCCAATCCGGCTCCAGGTTCCTTGGCAACCAAGTGTACAACTCCATAGATCAGAACCGAATATCCCATGAGCTATGCAGCAGACAGGCATGGGGGGAAGGGAGGAGGTGAAGCAAAACTGCTTAAATCGTTGGTGTGCCTCTGAATGTAGTCAAGATCTGCCAGTCTGCAGCCCCATAGGCAGTGGACTACCGGTACTGAACCCTACCAAAAGGCCTGAGTGATCGTGTTTCAAATAGCCAGTTATGTAACCACTGGCGCTTTTCCTCGACTAGGAGCTTGCGCTATTGTTTCCGTTAAATTCTGGCAGGTTAATTCAGCCAGAAACGACTTGTATCACTTAAAAGCGATTAATCGAGATTAATCTTTTCTATAATTAATACCGTTAAGACTAATCTGCTAAGATACATATCTCGGTTGCCATTATAATATTTAAGGAGCCGGAAGGGGATTTTCCCGTGTTTTTCTTTGATTTGAATTGAATTGAACTGAAGGGAATCATATGAAAATATTTGTTAAAGTAGACTAACTGTTGCTACATCTCGTAATGTCAAGGTTATGTCATCACTATATATACGTTGATAATGCGTACGTTACGCAATCTTTCGTCCAATATAGTTACTTCAATTGAAGCCAATTGAAGCCACGTTCATTAATCCAGTCTCTGTCCAGGAGCATTCGCATTAGAGTAAAATAATAGGGGGTCTAACCGGGACTGTTCTTAAATTTCGATTAAAGTGATTGGTTTATCGGCATTGTTATTGATACGTTGTCACAATATAGTCGTTGAGAAGCTCTTTATGATAATATACATGTACTGCAGTTGTTCCTAGCACGATCCAATTCTTAAATAAAAACCTCAAATCAAGTAGGCCTACCTTTAAACCACTCACTTGAATGAAACTATCCACTAAGTCTTGTTTGCTTGTAATCGAGTTTCCCAAGGTTTGCTACATGAAAGATCCTGAAGCATGTGAAGATGGTACATTTTCTCCTCGGATGTAGTGAATGAGCGGCAAATTCATCAATGCTCTCTTCACTTCAAAAATGCAGATTTGTTTTCTTTTATATAGCTCGCCCTTTGAACGTTGGTCATTAGTACGCAGCAAACTGCAACGTTAACTAGACAGATATAATAGGTCCTGTAAAATCAAGTATTTCTTTCACGGATTTGGTGGTTTCTATCCCACAAACGTTGTAGTAAACAAACACAGAATCAACCTTATTTTCTGGTAGATCAATCAGATAATATAGATTTTTTTTGTCATAGGGCCTATATTATTGTACGCTTTTCTTTAATGTTGCCATAATCACGAAGGCACGTTGTTAGGCCATACAAAACAATATTCATTCTGCCTTTAAGAAAGGTCCTGCTATAGAATAGAAAAACATGCCCTTTTTGCAAACAATATTTATGTAAGGTACACACTGACGCTCATGTGTCAGCTGATCAATAATTCGGGAGTTGAGGCTTCAGACGTTATTGGTCAATATTGTACATCGGGCAAGCCCTACATACTATGCCAACGTTGCCTACCAGACCTCGAGCAGATGCATAGTACGTCTCATCAGGGGCACGGTGACATTTTATATATAAAATTATACATTTTAATTAGCCCGATGCGTGTCTTCTGGACCACGCTTCGCAATGCATCTCTGTGCCATCAATCGACCTTGAGTCATTGTTAGTGTCGTGTATGAGGTCCATAATATTCCTCCTGCACGGTGAGTACTGGACGTATGTCTATACACGTGGGGATAACGATGGAAACTTGAACACAAATAACACAGGTACGTTCACTGACGTGAAATGAATCGGTAAATCTCCCTTTTCTCGTTGAAAAAATAGACCTCACTTACAAAACCACCCTTCCATTTGTTTTTAAATTTTTCGTATATATTAGGCCTATATGATCTTATATCGTTATCCTTATTTAATATAGGCCTAGCAAGAATTTCATTGAATATTTTTTCTACTCAAAACTCTGCTCAACACTGCTCCTTAAGTCTTCTGGGCATTATGAACTTTATATTTTAAGCATAAATGAACAATAAAGGAACACACTGTTCAGAAATATCTGTGAGAAAACAAATGTTTAATTTAATGACGACACGTATGTGAATATAGATGCATTAGAATGGTTTATTGACACATGATAATCGAACGTTTTAATGCACGAACAGGATTTAACAATGTTGCCAAGCAAATTCGTGATCATACACTTTTTGGTGCCTTTAATCATTTTGTAATCAAAACAAACATTGTTTTCATAAAAAGTAGCAATTTTCGTTCGATGTATTTTTGTGATTTACGCAGAATGCCCTAAGTTTACTGGATGTTCGTTACTATCACACCCTGCATCCCCTCATAAAAAGGATAACAATGAAAATAATAGGCCTAATAATTATCAATACTAATAATAACAACATAAATCTTATATCGCACTAATCAATATAGCGCTTTGCGTATCACAAGGAAATTAATACAACTTTATGCAATCCCATTAAAAGATAAACATGCAGGCATATATTGTTAAAATGTTAAAAAAATTACAAACCTAGAAAAATATGAAACCATCATAAGCCTATTGCAAAAGCAACATTAAGAACAAAGAGAAAATTAAGCCAATTGAAGTTTGTAGGTCTATAATGTTAACGTACAGATTCACGAAGGATGGTCAGGTTGAATATACATGAAATTCAGTACATTGTGAAATGTAACGTCATGCGTGTATTTAATTTCGGAGGCACCAAAGGGTTGTTCGATTCTGCGACCCTCGATTGCATCCATGTAGCACCATCAATCGGCTCTTCCATCCCTCAAAACTACTGAGCGCACAAACAAGCAACTGTCAAAGAGACCAAGTAATAAACTAAGCATTCCTAAATCATTTTCGTTGCATACACATGATTAGCTATACAGCCTTTCGTCACCCAAGATGGTATCAATGATACTCTTAAGAAGGAGACCACACAGGGGACAAAACCCATTTGAATGGGACGATATTTTCACTCATTAGACCAAATGCGTGGTTAGGTGCTTGGATTTCCCGTCCGGAAAAAACATTAGTTGGTAGAATTACAGTACGTTCCCGGTTTTGTTTCGTGTAACGCGCAAGAAAAAACGCCTTGCAGAGCACTTGACTGACCGGGCGTCTGTTGGAGCACGAACGCGTGACCACATGATGTGAACCAAGATAGACAGATGCTTCTCCACGCTGTCGTTCATCGGACATTCGTGAACGGGGATTCATGAGGTCGAGTGAGCAAAGAATCAATCTCAAAGTTTGCCTCTCCTGCTCCCCATAGAAATACAGGAAAACTAAATCATTCGAATGGAGAAAGATTGTTCAGACGATAAAACTGCGACGAAAAAGAGAAACAATAACTGGCTTCAAAAATGGTTGTGACGATGGCTTCAGCAAACCCTACCTATGATTTTATCGAAGTTTTGATGTGGAAAGCGACATGATACATTCATTAATTCATTTCAGTTATGACACGGTTAGTCCTAATACACAAGTCACTGCCTCTAGTTTGCATAGGCCTAACAGTGCTCTTCCCATCTGAGCTACCCAGCCCTTAGATGGTGGCCTACCAACTGGTCAACTGTTCTCTGCAGGGGTGTGTATATGTAAGAGTTTCTTCATCCATATATAGTTTGTAGCCATATCATGTTTACTCAAAATAATGTGGGGTCTATAATTCCGAGTGTACATTATGGGAGGACGTTAGCCATGACTGAAAATTGGCCAATAGATTGAAAAACGTACATGTATGTTCCAAAGACAGGAGACCTCAAGGAATGTTCTAATATAGAACCATTGCCCTTATCAAGCCCCGAGCAGGTTTCATGACAAACAAAAGAACAAGGGACCATCTGTACAACCTGTAATCACTCATTCAAAAGCATAATAATATCAACACAGACCTTCCCGTTTCTTTCAACAAAAATACAATGTGTGACTGTGTCAAATGTTTCAATGATTGAGTTCTGACCCTGTATAAATCGTTTCGTGATCGGCAATAAGCTACAGACAGACTGCATAATGCCACAGCAGACCCTTTTCTTGCTGGAAAGGGTGTTAGACAGGGCTGCATTGTATCGTCATATCCCTTCAGCCTATATACGGGAGACACAATGAGAAACGTCCAAGAAGACAGCAGAAGCAATCAATATAATCGCCCAAAGAAGAAGAGACTTGCGATACGCAGGTCAAACTGCCTAAAGGTATCAAGTTATAATTGTTATGCCCATGAAGGAACACGGTGAAGAGAAAGGTCTCCTTCCGCACATCAAGAAAGCATAATGGACATTGATAATGGACATTGATAAATGCTTGGTCAAGACAAATATAACGATTGATTGCCAACACCTTCAAAATGTAGACAGTTTTGAATTCTTGGGGGCAACAATACATAGGGACGGTCTATCTGATCATAAAATTTGCATAAGAACTGCCAAAGCTTCACAGCAACTTGTCAATATAATATTTATGAACATAGTCTGGAAGCGACATAGGAACAACATTCATATACACATTCTGAAATCCTGCTTTTCTCCTGCACTGAAATATGTCTTTTTCACGTGATATCGTTAAGGCAATGCGCCTGGTTAATTTGACACATTCGTTAGAGTATTACTTAAGATACTTCGGCCAAGAAGAAAGGTTTTGCAACAACTTATTATTCCCTGCCACGGCAATTATAATTAATTAAAACAGTTTCAAGTGTCAAAAGTTAATCCCTAGATCGATCATGATATACAGTATATTTTTTTTCACCAAATCAAAGACATGGGAAAGAAAATGGGAACTTTTGATAATTTGTAAAAAATAACAGGGAGCATTTGGCTTGACCGGGACTTTTACCAAAGACGGCTTAACGTACCATGGTTGATTTCATGTAACCCATCGTAACTTACGATCCATCGCAACACTGTGAGTGATGCACAGGAACCATAAACCTGTAAACACGTATACGATGGTTATCTATCGTAAGTTGATTTACGATGAATCGTAAGGTTTTGTGAAATCCGCCCAAACGCATAAAATGATGGATATGTAATGTAACGAAACTGAGTTCAACAAGACCATGTGAGACGTACGAGGCAAATAATTATCTTTAACTGGCGATATATATTACCATTGCTGCCAAGAAACATTCTAACATTTTTTTTATCCGAACACTAGAATTCTATCTGCATTCGAAAGGTGCCCAGAGGAAACTTCTGCTCAAATTAATTATAATGCCAAACCTCTTAAGAATGGAAATTGTCTGTTATCAGTTGGCACCCTCACGGCTAATACATAAATAACCTACGTTTTGCTAGCGTCCTTATTTCATTGCCCTTTCCATATTCACTACTGTGTACTGAGTCTCGACCATTTCCTCATACGGGAAATGTGGGTAACTTTTTACTGTTATTTCTTCTCATCCGTTCACCAGTGTTTGAGAAAGGCATGCGATTCATTGACACCAAAAAGATTCCCCTGTCTCCGCGCGCTTCTATTCACACACTCCCTTTAATCTAGCAATTTGCAAGTGGCGCGAGATGAAAGGTGTATAAGCTGTCACATCAATTGCACGTAGTGAGGCCGGAATTTGCCTCGTCTTGTTTACACTTCACAGGGTGATCAAATTTCACAAATTTCTATAGTCTGTACTTTTCCATATACAAAAAGAAAAAATAAAGGCGAATGAACCCATATATTGATTAGCCAGTGCATTAACGTGTATTACCGAGCATCAGGTGCAGTTAGTCGATAAGATGCAACTTTACTTAGACATAATACAATATCCTGAGACATCAGCATGTTTCCCTCGCCTCAATCAGCGACTCTATATATTATGTGATAATACAAGGCAAGCAAACTGGCGCTTGGGTAACAGACGGCCACATTACGCCTGTAGGTACATGATACACGCTTCGACGTCCATCATTAATGAAGGCTGGTCCTACCTATAGTCAAGATATGCCCTGGCTGTACTGGACATTAAACGGATTGGGGTAATCAGATGGAGCGAGACCGCCACTGCCAACTCATAAGTAGGTTTGTGCTCGCTCTACAGCGATAATTAAATGAGATCAACGGGTTTTCGCGAGCGTCAGTCGGTACCAGTTGATTAATGAACACAGGGTGGCCACTGACCAAAGATGACCCTTCTTACACAGGGAGTGCAGAATCATTATCAACTTCACAGCAGCAGCGACGACCACGGGACCGGCAAACGCGTCAACGATACGTTTATAGCATCAGAAGAAGAAGAATACTTTTTTAGTTTTACTTTTCAAAGAAAATCCTGTGTTGATATTTCAAAACAATTGAGATTTTTTAAGAATAAAGGGAATTGAACAGACATAAAATACAGAATGCTTTCTATGACAAGGATAGCATTCAATGGTAGGGATAACAGGTAGGCATATAAGAAAGATAGAAGAGACTCGGAGGTGAGAGAAAATGTTTGGTAATCACATCAGAATTGTTTCTCAGTTATAAGGATATAAATTATTGTTTGACAGTGTTTATGTGGGATTTGTCCTGGACAATTTGAAATTCTTTTCAAGACCGGGTGAGACGAACGCCTTGATTCAACTTTCTCAGCAAAAATACACTAAACATTAAGGCTCTTGTCAGTTTCAGGGCATTGTAACTTAACTCGTGACAAGCCAAGACGCGACTGGCGAAAGTGGCTAGTTGATCAACCGCCCTGCAGCTTGTGATTAGACCCGCGATTGGTTTCTACATCCTCAGTGGCTCAAATGACGAGCAAAAACCTCTTTCAGAATCCGAATCGCAGAGGACAGCTGATCGATTAAGCTGTCTTTCCCGTGGAGCGTTGGGATATCCCCGAACACGACGACGTGGGCAACTCTTGTCCTGGACTTAGACATGCCGACGGGGATAATACATCAGGTTTTAGAGCGACACGTTGCAAGGCTTGTTTTGTGCTGAGACCATCTGTGTGGAGCGCCTCGATGACATGATCATGGAGAGGCCAGTTCTCTGCCACATGAACTGAAAAAATGCTTCCTTCGCACCAACATTGTTTACATTGCTTCAGCATGTGATCGCAGGATAACGAACGAACTGCTCAGCCGGCCACGGGCAATCCGTCCACATGGTCAAGCTGCATGTTCCGCGGGGACATGATTGTGATCCTTTGTGTGCAAATTCGTCTTGGATTCGTTATTCCCAAAGGCCAAAAAGAATACTAGATATCAAGATTGAATATAGGCCTAAAGTTGCAAAGTTCTTGATTTTGAATGTGGCAGATTGCTTATTTTAGTGCCTGTATTTTCGCCTTTCACTTCATACGTACATGGGTACAAACTGTCATACCCCACTATACGCATACTAATAATACCGGGGTATATGCACCCTAGCCAGGAGATAATGAAAGAGTACGTTATCTATTAATTTCAGCCCCGCCTACCCAAATAAACTCTGCATTGTATCAACATTCTAACACATACTAGTGGTCGGATGAAGTTTACAGAGTGCGCCCTGGTCAATACATAAGCTATCATGAATCTAAGTCCTAATTATATGCCTAAGGATGGTCAATGAAGTATAGGCCTACATTTTCTAGTCCATTATAGCAAACAGATCCACGTACAAGCTCGCATGCATGTGTTGACATTAAAATGTCCTGAGCCATATACCTCTCAAGGCCTTTTCACACTACCAAATTCCCTTTCACATGTATACAATCGCTTACTCGGCATTTTCCCGGGCAACAGCATAATCCCGGGAAAATGCAAGCCCTGCTCTGGAGCAGAAGCGCGCCGTAGACCGTACCCAGGATTGGGCGTATTTTCCCAGGAATGGGAGAAAGTATATATAAATTGACCCGAGACGTGTTAGCTATAACTCAGCGGCTGTGCACTGTGACCATAACCGGCAGTGCATGCTTGGTGCGGCATGCACTGTGGTTGCCGTAATTCCCGGGGGAAATTTTCATGAGTTTGAATCGAGTAAATCTCCGGGAAATCATTCATTGGGGAATGAGCAAAACAATTGTGTATGAATCTTCGTATTATAGATATAACAAGATGTCATAGGTGTGTAGTGTGGACGTGATTGAAGAGGAAATGAGGCCTTTTCGTGTCGCATTTACAAAGCGCCTCACTAGCTGATGAGCCTGTTTCCAGAATACGTATGCAGGCATATTTGCAAGCGGGTTAGTACACAACTTAACAAAGATGGCGTTGTCCGAAATTATATTTACGTGATCTGTAAAGTATTTTTATTATCATCAAAGGACAAAATGGACAAAGGACTTAAAGTGGAATGCAACCCCAAAAATAAAGTTTTCTTATCTAATTGGATGTTAAAAACAACCTACAATTACCTATGAGCCGCTCACCTACGATTTTCATGAAGAGAAGACCGCCCAACGCCGCGCTGCCCCAGGTCCGAGTTCTTGTTGTTGCACAAAATACGGCACGGTACATGTATCTACACGTGTGATTATAGTTATGTATAAGCGGGTCTGCGCGAAATACTAGGCAGAACGTGCATGTTCTTTCAGCACCCTTTCTCGGCTTCGAGCCGGTGAGTTTGGCCCGCAAATCCTCCTCCCAATCCTCCTCGGTGAAGTGGTCGCAGTACAAATCACATTCACATCATTTCGATTGTTTTGCCTATTGAGTATTGAAAGCCGATTTTGAAAAATTACTCCACTTTGATGGCCGCAGCCCACTTCCTAGATAACTCAGGTTTCTTTTCCTTGTTGAGAATTGCATAGAAAGTATTTTCCAACTTTTCCCGCTGGATTTTTTGTTTAAGGTTTCTTAAAACTGTTTTACTTGCTCTTTAAGGAGAAGAATTAACGTCCAATTTCGATTGGCACAGAAATTCCAGTTATTCAGAGAGTCGTTGCACATGTAGATTGTTCGTGAGAACAGTAACTTGTTGCCTCCTCAATACTGATTCTGCGTGTCTCTGTCGTGTGAAAGCTTGCTAAAATCCCAATTAATCAGTGGAACAGACAAGCGGCCTATTTTCAAAAACCCGTGTTATTGTGCTCGTGTGAAATAGGCTTATGACGCCAGGTGACCGCAGGCTATTGCTCAGCTTAGTTTGTCTCCAGGGGCTTCATTGACAGATGTTCTGTCAAGAAAGCGACTGTTTTTGTTTTGCTTTTCCGCGGCTTCAGCGAAGCGAAAAAAAAACATTTCTTTTCGCTCTGAATTTGTCTTCCTGATCTTCTTCTCCAAAAAAGCCCATTCACTTTATGCACGTTTATTCTACCCAATATTTAGTCCATTTGAAACTTTGGATCTTCGACATAAATGGTACTGAACTTTGACGCAATGATGGCGTCATCGTGTCATTTATTATTGATTTTGGAATCTTAAGTTTTCGCCTTTCACTTCACAAATTTGAAGGCAAAGTTTAGTTTTGCCTAATTGGTGATCTTACGCCATAATAATTACGTCATGTTTACGATTGTTACGTTGCAAGCCTTTATAGGGACAAACTGCCAAGTGCATTCATGACGCAATAGTATGTCCGAGTAGATCATAACTTGGCTTATATCTATATATGCTGGGAAAAAGTGTATCCAAAAAATGCCGCCATGTTATCGTGAATCATCTCATGAATATTTGTAAAGTAATAAAATGTTCTTAAGATTTTCTTGCCTGATGTTTTTTTGCCAATGTTGCCATTGAGGCTGAACTCTTACAGAGACGATGGAGGTGGATTGGTCACACCTTACGAAAACCGATGCCTAACATAACCAGACAGGCACTCACATGGAATCCTCAAGGGAAAAAAAAGAGGGTAAGGCCTGGAAACTCATCGCGCAGAGACATGGAGGCAGATGTTAAAAGGATAGACCGCACATGGAAAGATCTGGGGACGATGGATCAGGAACTTTGTTGCCGGCCTATGTTCCGGGAGGTGCGATAGATGTAAGTAAGTAATGAAATATTCACAGTTTAGGATTCATTTGAGCATGTTTGACCAAAGTCAGAACAATGTCCCAAAGGTCCTTGTACGCTGCGACCATTAGTGTCAGAGTGACCTCATTGGAAGGTCACGTGACAGTCCTTTAAAGCAAACAACTAAATGCATTCATGACGCAACCGGATGTCGGAGCAGATCATAACATTGTATCTAAGGCTGCGTCTGAATTCATTGGCTACGGTTTGAAAGTACACACAAGTCTACAAAAGTCGTCAACAAGTAGCTGCAGCCAGTTCCCATGGGGTTGCGTGTTACTTCTCGCGGTAGCGGACACGGTGTCATGCCAAAAACTGTCCCTGCAAAAAAAATGTCAGCTCATTAGCATACTTATCGCTAATTGGTTTAAGCATGGATGACATCATTGCAATCCCGGAAGCTTGCCAACTTAGTGTCCGTAGCTACTTGGTGGACAGTATTTGGCAAGGACCGGACAGTTTTCCCACTCTTGAGCGGACGTAATACGTGCCAAATAGTGTCATTGTCAACTGCGCTTGTGCAACTGCCTTTATTGGACCAATGGGCAATTGTATGTATGCTTACATACTTATACAGTAGGCCTATACTTAATTAAGAGCGGACAGTATTTTGGCAGCGGACACTTTTTGGCATGACAACGGCCTAAGTTGGGAAAAGGTGTAAAAAAAAATTGCCATCATCCCATAAATATAATTGAGGTAATATTTTTTTATAATTCAGCATTCATTTGAGCCTATTTGGCCATCAAAGAAAGATTTGTCTTATCGTAACTAATGCACATACAGCCTAGAAACTTCTTTTTCACAAACGTGATATGACGTCATCATGACGTTATTCTGCCCACGTCTTTGGTCCCTGTGTGCGACATTGGATCTTCACTAATAACCCCGTTAACTCTTCCTGAACTACAATGTTGATGTTGTCGCTTTTCATTATAACATCATCGCAAACTGTTAAATCATCTTTGCTAGTGATAGGTGGTTTTTCACCAGAGAGGGGGCGAGCGATCCTACTTTATTGCTCGAGTGTTGAAGGCCAGAGGATTTATGAAACCCTACCCAGGAGTGAAGAAATTCCGCCAAAAGGAACGAGTATTTTAGATATAACACGATGTTTGCGTCGAGGAGAATGTGATTCAATGAGGGTTTGCCCTGCTCGAGGTGATAAACACTGAGTGCTCAGTGCTTTCCCCGATATCTGCTGAAAAAAAATCCCGAGAGGGATTCATGATATTATCTATGATACAACGCGGTACCCGCCGTTTTACAATATTCGAATCCACCAAACGACCTCGACCTGCTCGGTGGTTAAGATGTCTGCACAAGAAATCAGGAGTTGCGAGTTCGAATCCAGCCCGAGCTGCCTGATTTTTTGTCATTGGGCAAAGCACTGAGCACTCGGTGTTTATCACCTCGAGCAGAGCAAACCCTCAATGGACGAGTATTTACTAGTACGCCATTCAAGCCCTTCAGGAACATTTCCAGCCCCCAGTTCATGTAGTATTAGAGCGCTACACATTCAGACAAAGAAACCAGCACTCTGGTGAGTCCATAGCCATTTTTTTTTGTCTACACTGCGAGAACGTTCTAAAAAACAGTCAAAAAACTAAAGGCTTCTTTTAAAAGACCTAACTCTTCAGAAAACCATAGAGATGACACGTCGTTTCGAGAAAGCTATCTACGAAACAAAAACACTGATGGACACGAATGTTCATGTTCAGAATATCAGTAAAGCCAGTAAGAACACAATGAAGTATAAGCCAACAACCCCCGTTTAGCTGGGCCTTCTAAAACATTTTGCTACCGTTGTGGCTCAAAATCTCGATTGGCAAACGACAGGGTGTGTCCAGCAAGATTACAGGAATGTTATACATGCCACACATTTGGTCATCTGAGCAAGGTAATGGCCATTAGGGAGCACAACTATAAGAGCATAGCCAATGTATGGTAGAACTCAAAAACATTATATTCAAATCTCCCGTGTCCTTTATGCAGGTAGACGCTCTAGCAGTAGTAGCGCGGACCGATATAACGAAATAGTTTCAATATATTTACACAACAATAGTACAGTTCATGGATACCACATCTTCCCTTCTATTTCAACTATATAAGAAAAAATGACTAAGGCCTAATGTGTACAGAGACAGACCACAGGAAGCAAAGCACAACCACGTGCTAAAACGAGTCACTATATCGACGGACAAGAACTGGAATCCTTCACATACATGATGCAGCAGCATTACCAGCGACCAGGAAAGACGACGTCCCCGTCTTGGCTATTGACAGACCTGGAGGTCCGTTACACTGCAAGGTCGACGTAAACGGGATCCCTCTCATGCTAACGGTCGACACGTGATCTGGAGTTAGCATCCATACAAGGAGCATGTTCAACGGGTACATTTTGCCAGAGCCGTTACGAAAACCTCCACGGAACAGAAACTGCTTTCTTTTACACAACATACAATTCAAGTTGTTGGACATTTTCAATGTGCTGTAAGTTACAAGGATGCTAACACTCTCTGTTACATATTGTAGAATCTGGTACAGATTTTTTGGGCAGAGATCTTGTTCAGTCGTTGAATATTGATACTAAAGAGTCTAGCTTAACATGTAACAATATTGATCACAGGAAATAAAGTGTAACCCTAACCGTTATCGCCAAGAAATTTGAAAATATGTTCAATGCTGAAACCAGTTACGGGATTCGTTCACAAATGTAAATGAGAAAGTATAATCAGCAAGTCAGAAATTACGCCGACTGCTATTTACTCGTCAGAGATAAAGTTTCAGAGGAGTTGAAAAGACTTGAGAAACAAGACATCATATTGAAAAGATAGAATCTGAATATTGGGTATCGCATGTCGTGGTCTCATGGAAGAAAACGGGAAAGCTGAGACTTTGTGTCGATCTTAGACGAGTTAATGAGGTAATAATACCGCATAAATATCCACTTCCAAAAATTTACGAAATATTCAGTGAGTTGAGAAACGCAACCATATTCAGTGAATTAGACATCACCACCATCGCCTGCGTAAAGATTCCAGATGTTTGACTGCATTTATCCCTCATCACGAAAGCCTGTTTCAGAACAAATGGTATGCTTCGGATTATCAATCGGCACCTTCGGCATTTCAAAAAAAAATGTGTACTATTTTGAGTGGTATTAACTGTGTACATGGTTATCTAGAAGATTTAATCATCTATGGTAAAGACCAGGCCGAGCATGATTCCAATGTTTGTTAGGGAAGTTTGAAATTTTGGCGTCGCACAGTATAGTCCTAAGCGCTTCTGGTAGCCTATCCAGGTTGATGACAAAATAATACCACGCAATAGTGAATGCGCCTGTGCCACATGATAAAAACAATATCAGATCATTCTTAGGCTTGGCAGGGTATTTTAAAAAGTACATTCCTCACTTTGCCAGTGTTGTGGAACCTCTAAGTAGACTGCTGCGTCATTACCAAAAGTTTGTATGGACTGAAGACGCACAGCAAAGCATTGAGGTATTGGAGAATGCAATAGTAAGCAGAACCATTCTTTCAATGCTCGATCCGGATTTACATGCGATTTGGACGACGAACGCATCAGTGTACTGTTTGGGTTACGCAAATAAAGAATGCTGAAGAAGTGACACTTGAACGCGCCAGTCGCACACTACCTAGTACCGAACGAAATTACTCGGTGGAGCATGGAGCAAGGAAAAGAAGAGGTTAGAACCGACCGAATTCAAAGGGCAATGATGGCCCCCTGGCTGCATGGTTTGAAAAGGAGAGGCATTTGCTTTTGTGTGGCCATGCTAAAAGTGGTAAAAGATTTAAATTATGCACTGACCATCAAGGAATGATAGCATTACTTTAAAAAGGGTCAGATCGTTAATCAATGCGTATTGCCCATGTGTCTGCGAGACTGAAATCATGATTATGATTTCAAATTTTCAAAAGTCAACGAAAACATAGTAGTAGATGCATGTCAAGACTGCCTATACATTCCTGCTGAATGTACTTGAATTTGATTCAGATGGACACTATTATTTATCAAATTGCCCTTTAATATTATTTATGTGACTGTACTGTATGAGTGTTTCATTCGAAGAACTACAGAAGTGTACGAAAAAGGATATGGTACTTATCGATGTAAATAAATACATTTAAACTAGTTGGCCTAAAAAGTTAAATCATATTGATTCTGAAAAGATTTCAGTATTTGAACCATATTTCACAATCAAAGATGATTTAAAAGATGCATGATGTAGTAATGAGAAACGACATATTTGTAATTCCTGAAGAGTTTACAGGGTTATTACTGAGACTGGGTCATGAGTCGCATCAGGGTATGACACATACTAAACAACGTTTGAGAGAATTGTTTTGGTGGCGTTGCACAAGTTGAAAGCATGCGTTATCAAATCGTGTATCACTTATCTGTTGAATGACAGGAATGAAACAAAAAGAAATGAGTGTAAAACAGAACTTCGCCGCAAAGAAACCAGTTTCATTGCCAAAGTGTGCGTGGTGTAAACCAGGAATTTACATGACATGTTGGACCATTTGAAAAAGGACCAGTTGAATATTGATACGCCATAACGCTTATAGATTATTACAGCCAGAAGTATGTTTTACGTCTAACGTAAAGACTAAATCTGTAATAACGTTTTTAAAGGCCATTTTCAGCGGAGAAGGTTTCCCAAAAGTTTCCCCAGATTAGTGATAATGGAGTTCAATTTACCTCAACCGAATTTAATAGTTTTCTAGAGGAGAGAGGTATCAAACATGGATGCTTCCTTGTACTATCAACAGAGTAATGGGGCGGTTGAAAGGTTAATAGAGTGTTGAAAAACGCTATCCAAAATGCAATTATCAAAAACAAACCCTGGAAATGTACTTTGAACGAATATCTAACCGTGAATAGGGCAACGCCACATGCAACAACTGGGGTTTCCCGAGTGCTATATTACATGGTAGATAATGAGAACAAAATTAAACATTCAGGGTTTCACAATGTCAAGTCCTGATTTATTAAAGCTGAAAAACACAACCCGGGAAAGAGTTGATGTTAAACAAACAAAATAATTAGAAGAAACATGTCAAAACGGTAAATTGCCAGAGACAAGATAGTACACTTTTTAGAGACATTTTTCTGATAGTTGGAATAGATCTGAACGTTAAGGGAAGATGTGGTATTCATGAACTGTATCGTTATGTAAATATATTGGAACGTTTTCTTTTTATATCGGTCCGCGCTACTGCGTTATAGCATCTACCGATTGATATAAAGGACCCGGGAGAATTGAATAGAGAGAGTTGTTGAGTTCTGCCGCACATTGGCTAATTGTGTTCCCTAACGGCCATTACCTTGCGTGTGCACGCAACGATAGATGGATATTTAGCAAATGTGCAAGGAATTCAGAATATTGAACAATCAAATTGCGGGAAACCCCTACGCTTTGTTTTAAACTGACATATGTAAGGTATAGTTTTTCTTCTTCTTAAGAAAAGCCCATTCACGATGTCCCATTTCTTCCACGCACGTCTTTGCTTCCTTTGCAATTGTTGATCTTATCTTCAGCATACGTATACCAATAAAGAACCCTCATGCATAAGTGGTTCTATAACAATGAAGTAATTATGTCGTTATCAAAAGATTTATTATTGATTTTAGCATATCAAATTTTCCATTTTTGTATTTGCATTTGCGAACAACATTCTCCCAATAATGGTTGGGAGAATTTGCAGATAACAATAAACAGAGTTTGGATCGAGATGCAAATCTCTCATAATGCCCAATATGTCCTTCGATTTCGGTTCTTTTTAAATATTTTTCGCGGTTGCCAATCAATGTACCTTTTTGGAAGATTAATTTTCTCTTTTGTTGCCTTTTGTTGCATTGTTGTGCCACTAAAACTTTGGTAAAAACGGATCCGACCCGTTGAAACGCGAAACTTGTCCACAACACACGCCTTCGCGCTTTTGACACTTTCGCAAAAAAAAACACTTCAGAAAAACGCGAGAATCAGGTAAATAGAAAACAAATCAACATGCCACAAAATAGCAGACATCTTACTTCACATGACGGATCCGAAGTTCTTGTTCAAAAAGAATGACAAGATTAGAATACTGTTTGTTTACCTATGTAGATTAGGGTATTTAAATACCGGTAGTCTTTATGTGTATCACATATCCCGAAATGTGATCGATGTGATCGCTTTGCCATACTTTGATGTAGCAATCAATTTCACTCCAAATTGGCTTCACCATTTTACAAGACCAGAAAAAGTGCTCTATATAATCTATTCCATCATTGGAAAAAAGTTCCGATCTCCGTTTCGCTCTTCTTTCTTTTGTGACGCCATATCAGTCTTCCTGCAATCGTTTTTGGAGCTTTGCAGTTGGCAAGAGGGTACACCCGAGATAATCTGATCCCAAGATAGCTGTGGCGTTCCATAACTCAATCAGACATGAAATATTACCCCGTCGGTATTCATTCTATCCGTTTTACCTTCTCTTTTCTCTCTTTCTCCTTTCTCTATTTCTCCCCTCTCTCTGCCTCTCCACCTCTTTCTGTCTCTCAATACATCTTTCTCCCTCTTCCTCCTCTCACTCTCCCTTCCTCCCCTCCTCTTCACCTATCTCTCTTCCTCTCTTTTTCTCCCTCTACCACTCCCCTCTCCCCCTCTCTCCACCTCGCTCCCCCATGCATCTCTCTCCGCCCCCTCTCTCATTCGCTTGCTCTGTCTTTGAATAAATATTCTGCACTCTTGTGATTAGATTTCCACTCTCTCCGTCGTATTGTGGATGAAGCAGAGTGGTACGTGCTTAAAGTTATGTGCTCGTATAGAGGAATGTGCCATAACATCCAATCCCCACAGCCATTGGAAGAGGATTTCAAGCTAAGTGAGTATCGACTCTTTAGACTAGCCTAACGTAATTTTGGTATCGATTCCGTCACTAATTGAACGTCAATTATGTATGCACCCCCAAATACAATGACTCAATCTGAATTACTAGTTACATATTCATGTTAGAAATTAACACTTCATGTATATGTATCTTTCCGACCACATCCCACACGAGGCTCCACTATGGGAGCCATCAAATATAAAAACATCCGTTATGATAACAAGTGCATGGTGTCGATTTAAGAACAATGAAATAACATAACTTCTAAAATGTATGCATTTATTTACAATAATGTATTTATAATAAATTACGTGTTTAAACTGTGTGTAAAATGTATGTTCCTAAAATGTTTCATAAAAGTAAAAGAGGAATTGCCTTGGGTAGGCTTTCATGTAAATTATCACATTTATGGCCACTGCTGATTTTAATGGGTATGGGTGTTTACCTAACATACTGTAGGCCAAGTTCACGCCGAAACAGTGTGGATTGCAGGCCCCGTTGCAGTCTCGCTAGGATGTGATTTCTTGTCAAATTTGGAATTGAACAGCAAAATACCATGGAACCTAGTTTGCGTTTACTCGATTGCTTAGCATTTAATCCTCGGAATGATATTGACAAATCTACAAATTTAATTTAAGCAATTAGTTCAATCTAACCAAACATAAACACCGGCGTGCAGGCATTTCAAATACACCCAAGCAGTGAACTCTTTCTCGGTAGATTTTATGCAAAAATGGGACCCATGCGTAGAGATGTAGATAATCGTTAGGCTAATAGAGACAGCATTTGTATGTGTCGAACTAGGAAAGGCGTCTTTCCATATATACCAAAAATGCACTATGCAGTGGGAGCAAAGAGAACACGCAAGCGTCAGAATAGATATACCGCGGGAAGCTTTAGGGACTGGCCTGTAATCAACGATTGACGGTTGTTCAACATGAGGTAGCCTACTTGCAGGTGTCTGGCACGTAGGCGAACCATGGACAACATTATCGATTCAAGGTTTAACCAGGCTGTGTAGTGCGAGACAATTTGGGAATATGCTGTGACTATAGCAGGGTATTTATATTTGTAACGGGAATTTATAGCGTGCTAAGGATTGCACCTGACCGAGGATGAGCGAAGGAAGCAGAATTTCCTTCATGTTTACAACTCGTTTCAACGTCTGTAATTAAAAGCAAATCATTACACTGATACAAAAACAAGGTTTGGGTTCAACTGTATGACTACAACACACTTTATTGGTTTATTGTACAACTTATGGTGGCAAATAAACAAGTGATACACATCCCACACAGCGAACAAAATATCCATGCATCACAGTATTACGATACTTTGACAGGGCAAGTCTCTTCTGTGGTGTGCAATATCAATGACGATTCTTCCCACGGCCTTCCCCCGTCCAGGAGCAGTGAACATCACATGCAAGTATGGATGTCAGTCCAGTTACCACATGTTTGCGCTTATGTAACTCTTTGATACCGACCCACTTGTACCAATGCGAAGGGAGAACGGGGAGAACACAGCCGGTTATGCCTTGGACTTGTCATTTGAAGTGTAGCCATAAGAGAGCAGGCGTGACTTTCTGTAGGGTCATTGTTTGTTTCCACTCTCCCCATTTTCCACTTCATCTTGTAGCGCAAGTGAAAGGTGAACTGAACGCCTCTCACAAAGCTCCCAACCGAATCGGCGAGAACTTCAAAATATAACGATGCAACTTCGAGCACCTACTATTTTATATACAAATACTACATCAAAAGCAAAGAAGGAGAAAAGAAGAAGAAAAAGAAAAAGAAGAAGAAAAAGAAAAAGAAGAACAAGAAAAAGAAGAAGAAGGAGAAGAAGAAGAAGATTAAGGAGGAGCAGGAGGAGGAGAAGGAGCAGGAGAAGGAGGAGGAGAAGAAGGATGCCATTGACTTCAAACTTCAAAGTATAACAGCTCGACTTCGAGCACCTACAACATATACGAATACTACATCAAACGCAAATCGTGAAATCACACCGATTCGCGGACAAAAAAGAACGTGACTGAGATTTCAGGCAGAGGGAATAGTATTTGGTTACAAAATAAACCAGTCCAAGGTTTAAAGGGAGCTTTTAGTTTGCATCTGAGATTAGTGTCACCCGTGAATTTTCTTTTGAAATTATCATTAACGATAATTAAATGTTACAATACTTCTTTAAGAATTCTCACTTGATGAGAACTTCACCGAAATGTTAGCAGTATTCATAAAAACAATTAATGAAAATATAAGGCTTCGTCTAATTTCTTTCGTTTTTTATTTGCATGCCTATGTTTTTTCAATGTTAAACTTTTATAATCAGTTTAATACCGCATTACGTTTCACTGTTCTGTAAAGTAACCACTTACACCTATAACCTCGTCACAGTGTCCACTTAAACAGTAGTGAAGTTTTACCAAAAGATGATTTGTCCGTTTAATAAATCTCAGACAATAGTTAATATAATGCTAAACGCTAAATGATAAGGTATCATCATTGCGTTGGCGCTAGTGGCTCCAGTCATTGCTCGAATGCAAAGTAGTGTTTTGTTAGCTTCAGACCCTGTGACACTTCTCTCTAAAGGTTGAGCAGATCCACTAAAATACGACCTTTCATAAAGAAAGCAAAAATAACGAAAAATTGGCTGATAAAATTGTAATTGGGATGTTTTGCTGAAATATATTAGCACGAACCACAACGACAAGCTCTCGGACAATATTCACCAATAAAGCCACTGATTAGTCGAGGCCAAAACAGTCCCCGTAACCGAATTAATTTTAAAGCTAGGAAGAATAAGGCCATCTACTGCGCAGCCTCTCAGATACAAGAGTACAGAAAGGAGGATACAAGTACGTACGAGGCATAACGACGACGCCGGATTACCCGCAAGTGATTTTAATTATTAAGGCTGTCTGGCGACCATCAGTTTCCGCCGTGGAAATGGCCCTTGGGGGACACGACCAACTAGTGCATTGACGGCTAACACGCCCCGAGCTCCAGGCCATGATACGGATGGCATCCCGGGAGCTGACCGTGACGGGAGGCCGGCAGGTCCCATCTGATCAATACAGGCCATCCTGGCGCACCTGTTAAGTACGGTGGACGAGTTGTCCGGCATTTTATGGTGGCATCACATGACTAACGCAGCTGCAATGGTTAACTTCGTTTTACACCATGCATGGCAGTCAAACGGGCAAAACACAATGACATCACACACTGCACGTTGATTACGCTATGACGTCCCGGAATTGATTGTTTCTGTGGACCACTAAGTCTTGTCGCCCAATCCAAGGCCTATCCTATACTCATCATGGAATCCTATTATCGGTGTTATCGGCTCGATGATACCCCACGGGAATAGAGGAAGTAGGAATTCAAAATTGGATCCAAGATTTAAAGCAAAAATAGGTTGTCGGGGAAAACAAGTTCTTCAAGCCTCATCATAATGCTTTGTGACCGAAATACCTCATCTGCAACCACCGTATAGGGTATCGGACATATGTGCTCTTTCCCAATCCTGACAAGCACAAAATAATTTCCGCCATCATTCTGCCGTATGAGTATAGTGTTAACACAGAGGAATTTTGAATGGGCGCGCAGTTCAATCATTTATAAGTGCAAGTAGGAGTAATGAGAAGGTTCATTTGTAATAAAAGGAGAAAAAGCGAGTGTTCTGTGTGAATTTGACAAAATGTAGTTTTCTTGAAGTAAATCCAGTGAGAGTTGGACATTACAGAATTGATAGAAGTGTTTACCCATATAGAGCATCCCATTGGTGGGAGGTTTGGGCCATTGGCGTGCGGGTGTGTTTGGTTTGTCCCATATGGCGTCACATATATACTGCTGCTATGTTGTCAGTCCACTGGAATAATATGACAGAGATTTATTGCCAGAAAAAAAAATAATGGATAAATTCTCATTGAAAATCAATCAAATAAAGGGAAAAATGACAGGGAACTTTTGAACAATGTTAAAGAAAACTTCGATAGAGCAGGGACTTGAACCCGAGACCCATTTTGGTACGCAAAACACGACTGTTTTGCGTGCCAAAATGTAGTAATTTCAATTGATTACATTTCTTGATCTTATAACTTTTAATATTGATGTGTTTAGGTCACTTTTAGTTAATCATTGTTCTCTTGAAAATTGTTCCAATACTTTACGTTATGTGCCAAAATGTTTCTAACTGCTTACTGATTTAAATGACCAAAATTCAAATCTCATAAATATATAGAAGGCCTGATGTTATGATCCTATATAGCTGGGCATTTCACCAAGGTAGAATGGCAAGGACAAAACAGACAGGAAGGAGAGGGTGATAGGGATACGGAAGACAAAGAGGAACGCTTGTTCATAGAAAAAGGGGAAAATTAAAGGGGAGTGTAGGGATTAGGGTACGGACTAGTTACATGTAACGAAGTGGGAAAAATTAAAGGGAAAAACTTTCAGAGAGAAGTGAGGGGGTTAACCCATACGAATGATTTGAGCATGGTGGCGCCAGACAGAAGCGTTCAACCCCTAAGGGTCCACAACACTAAATCAAGCTCCAGTAGAACGCTGTACAAAAACACTCACTTTCAAAGCCAATTACCTCACACCCAAAAGACTCTCTGTTCTTGTAGCTTTACTGAAAATTGTAGTTTGGACCTTCATCTCTCAGATTCTTTTCAATTTGAGTGCCCTTAGCCGAATAGATTATTTGGTAATTACCCCCAGAAAAAAACACCCCAAAGTGTGTTGCCGTCCAAGCTGATTTTCTGCAAGGATGGACCCCTCCACTTACTCACTGCCAAATAGGGCCACATTTAAAGCAGGATATGGTCCAAATGACATACCAAATTGAAGAGTTAACCCCCAACTTGTCTTAAGTGTCACTTGTTCTTCAATGTATCAGTTAATTAGCCTCCAAATACCTCTTATTAAAACAAATTGTGGGTCAACACTTCATGATAATCAGCTCGGCGGAGCCATCTTGGATGGATTTTGTGTGCTGCACCCCTAACTACCGTATATCTCCATGGATCACCGTGTGAGGGGACTAGAGCTACATTCTCAGCCAAAAAACTGACACTGGCCAATGAATGTGCACGCCCTGTTCACGTCTTTTCCGAAATCAAACAGGACACAGGTGTTGGTCTCACGTTCTCGAGAGGCAGAAATCTCACCAAACGTTCACGCACACGGTGAGCTACATGCTGAGCTAACGGCCTCGAGAAATTTTTGGCTCAGCAGATAGCTCTTGTGTGCTAGTACGTAAAGCGAAAAACAAAACCCGTTCAGTCAAATTTGGTCTAAAGTTTCCAGTCAGTTTTCATTTATTTCTTAGACTTGAATTGAAAAAGCTGCATCCACTTTTTACGATACCCGAGCTGCTGTAGTCAGATTTACAATAATTGGTTAAATTATTGTCATAATACGTTTCATCCACATTTTCTCCGGCTCAGACGAGAACATCTCTATGGTTACCAAGTGATTCTATGCGCAATGGGGCTCACATTTATATCTGATATAGAATTATTCTGGAGAGTGAAGTGACTACCAAGAGGGCCCCAATAGCAATCGTAAACGTATGTACGGAAGCATATAATTATAGAGCTGCCAAACATTAAAATATGACAGGACTATCTCGTGAATACGAGATAATATGACGTGCTCGACCTTTTTAATGTTTGGCAGCTCTACCCTTCCCTAGCATAGTAAAATGTGTATTATATTAAATATATCTTGCAGCCATAGGCTGAATAACATGAAGTTAACAACGTGCATAAGAAACACCCACAACCTAATAAATAAATCTCAGTAAAATGGTATAATTTATAAATACAATGGTGACAGCAAGAACTCATATTGAATTGCTATTAATGAGGTACTGCCTGACTGTGTATTGAAGGTTGAAGCTTTGAGACACAGTCCACTGTCCAAACGTGTTTTTCATCAAAGGTCCAATAAGAAAAGGCCCATTCTCCGTTTTCAAACATAGTTACGCAGGAGATCTTATTATTTAAGATATCTTTTTAGTGTATTAGAGCATACCTTCGATGCTGTCAATTTTGTTCCCTTATAGGGAATACAACCAGATGCTGCTGGGATAATTTAGGGAATATGACATCCAATTAAGTAGGCCTGCTAATATTTTTTAATGAAATGTTGTTTTAGGGGTGGTTTCATTCAAGAGGACCATTATCCTAAAGATGTTCCAGATTTGCACCAATGTGATTTGCACCAATGGATCTTCTTTATCGATTTTCCAAATCATTTTTAACAAAATTAGAACCTCCTTTGTTTTACTTTGTTTACTTGAAATATTAGAACATCCCAGCTATAGGTTATGTGAACATCTGTTGGAAAGGATGCTTCGGTGTGTCGTGTAGTCTCTTAATGATGAAGATAGCACACGTATTGTAAGTGGCTTTCGATTGAAAGATATTATACAGGCCATCTTCATAAATGTTCAATTTTCATCACAATGATCTGTGTTGCATTTCGACAAGATGGGCGAAAACGCATGGGCAAATTACATTGGTTCTGGGTTGAATTGTTTGCATTATAACTGATTATAATAGGTATTTGGTTTCTATCTGAAATAAGTACCTTCCGAGTATCTTTTCTGCACATATATATTTCTCTGAGACGTGAGTTATAGGTGTCATACATTTTTGGTTGGCGCATTCTATGCATGCATTCTGTTTGTATCATTATTGTATGGTAGAATTGTATAAATGATCTGGAAGCCTGAAACGATCTATAGTTGTAGGAGAATACCCAATGGCCCGGTTGTCTAAAATGTAAAACAAGATTGAATTCAATATTCGCCCTTTCCCGCAGGGAAAATAACAGTGCTTACAGTTGATGTTATTTGATGCCAATCTTCACACCTACTTTTTCCTCTCGCTCAGTCCCTGCATAGTATTCGCACTGCCTTTCTGTGGCTTTCTCCATAACAACGCATGGTTCGTCAGTTCCTCGGCTGTACGTAAATCTTTCTGACGTGAAGTACACTTTTCCAAATTGTTTGCACAGATTTGTTGTCGTAGAGCGCTAGAAACCTCGCCAAAGAATAAAAACCCCAAAGGTAAGAACACCATCCTTCAGTGTCCATTTCCTGAGTAAATATTGGCTGCACGCTCACAGCAGTGTTACCAAAGTACGCCCCAAACCCAAACAAGTCTCCAGAGCCTTTAGCAATCCCCGTCAAAGCTGCTTTGGCGAGGAAATAAAATACCACACGACGCTTGTGTAGTAGGCCCTACATGAAATCACAAACTCTTCGAAACAATAATTATGATCCAGGTCTTGCATCGCCTGATCTAACTGAGAAAGCGTATGATAGGCCTACAGTTATCAAAATCATAATGTTACAATGATTCATATCATGATCACGCTTTTGCAATCAAAGTGGTACTACTGTTGAACTTGTAGAAAGTAATGCATATCAATGTTGCATGTAAACTGCCTATTGACTTAAATGACCAACATGCAAATCAAACAAATTAGCGAGCCTGACGTTTGGATCTGGCAGGACCATTCTGATAGGTCCTGCTATAGCATGGACAGTCAGACATTCTTCTTACAATATGGCAGTTTCCCGGCACGTATTTCACATCCCTTATACTGACACATTGAGATACCCCTTGGGCGCGCCTGTGGCAGTGTCTGCATCCCATTGACAGGAGCCCAAGTTTACAAGTCTCTATATATTCAGAAGTGCTGTCACTTAGGATGATCCGGCCTTCGAAAACAAGGAACGTTTCCGCCACTACCTTGCCGTTACTCCACCTAAGAATCATTCAGGCACACAATGATAAACCCACCACCTCTGCTATAGGCCTACAAATACAAGATCAACTTGAGCCTACATGCATGTTGATGCGTCATTGTTAGGACTGGCCCTGGCTATTCTGTTTAAATGTTGTCTTAAAGGCAGCATGAAATAGGATTTAGTTTGCATTATTTATGTATAAAACAATAAAGTATGAAATAGTTAATTATATTTTGAGTGATTCGATGTTTGGTTTCTTTGAAAAGTATGAGGAAAATGGGTTTACAGGCCGCTCCGCAGGTGGATTTTGACCCAAATTAGCATATTTCTCTATTTAACTACCAAGCATTGTGTAAGTCTTCACTTGTTTCCAACCGATCACCAAACGCGAAAATATCAGGGTAAGTTTGATTTTTTGTGGTTTTTTTTGGGGGGGGCTCAATCGCAAGGCACCCGGCCATGAGTAACGTTACTCGTCAGGCCAGCCTATGCTGTGCATAAGGCATGTACGGGCTGAACTCGTAACGTAAACGGGACGGGCTCCGAGTCCGGTGAATATTGTAAAATATCATCTAAGTGATAAAGTTGAAGGTGGTTTTCATGTTTTACCTCACAAAGTCGAGTATGGGTCTACTATATACTTCTAGGTTTGATAGACCGAGAATGTACGGGTTACCGCGAGATTCCTGACTTCCGGGCTCCTCGGATAGGAGGTAAAGCGTGGAACGTCGAACGTTTTTGTTAAAATGTTTTCTATCGCGCCGATTGAAGCAGTTTAAACTATTAGACTAGTCTTTTAGGAATAGAATATTAAAATTTAATGTGTAAAGTACATGTTTTTGCACGTTTTCACGTTTGTGTTATGATTTTGTATTATTTTGTTTATATGTACGGTATCCACAAGTCATGTACAATAGGCCTACAGTACAAGGCGCTTTTCTTGCCCGAATGCGAACCAAACCAACTTCGGCGCGATACAAGTAGTAATGATCACGTCGCGTACCACAGTCGGGCCGTATTCGCAATACTGTACTTATAACCGGAAGATGAAGGTCGGGTTCTATTTATTTGTTTTCTCTGGCGTATTCTCTTTTTTGGATTTTTTTTTGCATATTCTTATATTTTTAATATACTTAATCCATAAACCTAGGTTTTTAGTAATAATGCATTCAAAATTGGGCATGTGTTAATCTCCTTTAGCAGGCAGCGCGGAGGTGCCCGGAAGTGTACGGTGACCTTTTTCACCACGAGACTTACACGGTCTATCGACGCGATCCGCGTCGCGTGGCCTAAGTGTACGACCACTTCTTGTGTCGTCCGTTCGTGTATATGCCCCGTGTCGCACATGCAGTACATATGTGTATACTACGACAGCTCACAGATTTACGCGGTGCTGCATAAGCGCTGCGGCCTTGTCTGGTGCCCAGACGTCATTTCGCGAGACATTCCCTGTGCCTTTGTTGACATCGGAGAATTTGAACTACAACCGAAACTGAAACGGGGGCATTTTTCGGGTGTCAAATAAACACACAAATGGACGGCGTCTCCGGACAGTTGAGGAGAATCCTCGAGGGACACGGTATCCGTACCGTGTTTCGTTCCTCAACCACCTTGAGGAACAAACTCATCCACCCCAAGGACCCTGTCCCCCCGGAAAGACGCGGAGGTGTCGTCTACGATATTCCGTGTGGCGAGTGCAACCATGCAGGTCTACATCGGCGAAACCGGCCGGCCCATCGGTGAGAGAATCAAGGAGCATCAACGCGACGTGAGACTCTCCCGTGTGGACGAATCGGCGGTAGCCGAGCACGCCCAAACAACATCAATCGAGACAGCGGCATTGACATCCCCGGTTTCTGGCTCCCCACCATTGGACGCCACGACCGCCGACCCACCACGGACTGGGCCGCTAGTGGACGCCAGAATCGCGCGCCAAACCGCACGATCACTACTACGACGTCCGCAAACTGGTACACAGGAACCGACGAAGCGGACATAAACAGACGCCGCAGCGCATTCTTCAGTTGCCTGATGAAGGTTAGCAGTTAGCAACCGAAACGTCGCCACCAGCAACGACACATCGCGTGACTTTGATCACCCTTTCCACTTATCTGCACCACCGCGATGAACAACCCCTTCATTTCTATTGAAACACACAAATGATGAACAGAAACTGTTTATGCTTTTATTCACACTATAAATATATTAATGAGTGTATTTATAGAATAGAATTGGCTAGTAGAAATTTAGGCTTCACCCTGCCTTTAACCAGCATCAAAACCAATGGAATATGAGAAGTTAACCATAAAAAGCCAGTGATATTGCCTTTCTGCAGGAAACAAATCAAGGGCCTTCACACTCGTCCCTGAGCTGCATCCCTTCAGTGTAAAACAATGCTTCGGTGATCTTCGGTGATCTAAGTGTGTGGAACTCATGTCATTGAAGCACTGGCACTGTGTTCTTGATAAACTGCTTTTTGATAAGATATTTTTACCTTCTTTTTTTCGTTCGCATTCACACAGGTCAAAAATCGAAGCTCAAGAAATCTCGACAACAAAGTTTGTAGTTTGAGCTAAATGTGTGCAAATGTAATGACATCGTGAGCACTATGCAATTGGTGTAATTTGTTGCAAGGTAACGGACGTTACCTTGCAACACTTAAAATAAATAATTTTGCTGGCTGAAAAATTTCATAATTTTCATAAATTTCATTTGACTGATCAGTAGCGACGTCTTCTCAGTTGTTGAGACGTCAAAGACATCTCCAGCAGTCGCACCGTTCCCACACGGTCACCTGAAGGTCGTGACAGGTCAAGGTCGCCGAGAGGTCATCACGGGTCAAGGTCGCCGATAGATCGTCACGGGTCTCCACAAGGTCGCCGATAGGTCGTCACGGGTCTCCGCAAGGTCACTGATGGGTCGTCACGGGTCTCCGCAAGGTCGCCGATAGATCGTCACGGGTCTCCACAAGGTCACCGATCGGTCGTCAAGGGTCTCCGCAAGGTCGCCGATAGATCGTCACGGGTCTCCACAAGGTCGCCGATAGGTCGTCACGGGTCTCCGCAAGGTCACTGATGGGTCGTCACGGGTCTCCACAAGGTCAACGATGGGTCGCCACGGGTTTCCACAAGGTCGCCGATAGGTCGTCACGGGTATCCACAAGGTCCCCGATGGGTCGTCACGGGTCTACGCAAGGTTGCCGATAGGTCGTCACGGGTATCCACAAGGTCGCCGATGGGTCGTCACGGGTCTACGCAAGGTTGCCGATAGGTCGTCACGGGTATCCACAAGGTCCCCGATGGGTCGTCACGGGTCTACGCAAGGTTGCCGATAGGTCGTCACGGGTCTCCACAAGGTCACCGATCGGTCGTCAAGGGTCTCCGCAAGGTCGCCGATAGATCGTCACGGGTCTCCACAAGGTCGCCGATAGGTCGTCACGGGTCTCCGCAAGGTCACTGATGGGTCGTCACGGGTCTCCACAAGGTCAACGATGGGTCGTCACGGGTCTCCACAAGGTCGCCGATAGGTCGTCACGGGTCTCCGCAAGGTCACTGATGGGTCGTCACGGGTCTCCACAAGGTCAACGATGGGTCGCCACGGGTTTCCACAAGGTTGCCGATAGGTCGTCACGGGTCTCCACAAGGTCACCGATCGGTCGTCAAGGGTCTCCGCAAGGTCGCCGATAGATCGTCACGGGTCTCCACAAGGTCGCCGATAGGTCGTCACGGGTCTCCGCAAGGTCACTGATGGGTCGTCACGGGTCTCCACAAGGTCAACGATGGGTCGCCACGGGTTTCCACAAGGTCGCCGATAGGTCGTCACGGGTATCCACAAGGTCGCCGATGGGACGTCACGGGTCTACGCAAGGTTGCCGATAGGTCGTCACGGGTATCCACAAGGTCCCCGATGGGTCGTCACGGGTCTACGCAAGGTCACCGATGGGTCGTTAAGCGTCTACGCAAGGTCACCGATGGGTCGTCAAGCGTCTACGCAAGGTCACCGATGGGTCGTCAAGCGTCTACGCAAGGTCACCGATGGGTCGTCAAGCGTCTACGCAAGGTCACCGATGGGTCGTCAAGGGTCTACGCAAGGTCACCGATGGGTCGTCAAGCGTCTACGCAAGGTCACCGATGGGTCGTCAAGGGTCTACGCAAGGTCACCGATGGGTCGTCAAGGGTCTACGCAAGGTCACCGATGGGTCGTCAAGGGTCTACGCAAGGTCACCGATGGGTCGTCAAGGGTCTACGCAAGGTCACCGATGGGTCGTCAAGGGTCTACGCAAGGTCACCGATGGGTCGTCAAGGGTCTACGCAAGGTCACCGATGGGTCGTCACGCGTCTACGCACGGTCACCGATGGGTCGTCAAGGGTCTACGCAAGGTCCCTGCGACGTCGACGCAACTGATTGAGACGTTGTGAGGACGTCTGCGAGACCTGCTGGAGACTAAAATGTCTAAAAAATATATATATAAAGAAATCACACACTACCGCTCTTACCACCCAAGTTATCCAGCTCTAAGAAGGTCCTTCCCAACTTAATTGATAGTCAACTGGTCGGTCTTTCCCGGGGTGGGGAGCCAGTCTATGATAATCACACCATCCGTTTTCATCGAGATGCAAACAACTGTTTGTTATAAATCTTGCTACAGCAGTCGGGACCATGTCAGGTGGATGCACGCTTCTCATTGTTCAGTTTTGATATGTACATGTCAATATCAGTTTTTATAATACTAATTTGTGAAAAAATTTGCAATGAAAACTTTTACTGGACCGAGACATCTAGTTTTGCGCACAGGCGCTCTTACCACCGGAGCTATAGATGGTGGCCTTCCCTAATAGTCAAGTCTGCCGGAGTGGGGGCACCAGTCAGAAGCAATTCAACCGTTAACTGCCAAATATCCCTTCTTTCATTTAGGTACAAACAACCATTTGTTGTAAACCTGGCTACAGACTGACTAGGAAGCCTTGAACAAATTGCAACATTTGTATGAGTTTTGTGAAACAATTCGCCTCTGAGTAAAATATGACCCATGACACTACACTCGGGAAAGGAGTAATTAAAAGTTTACACGGAAAGTGGTGGTTAACGTTGAAAACTGTGCATGCAAGATATGGCCTGATTGCCGTCCAGAAAGCAAGTGAACTTCTCGTGGCTTCTCGTTGGACTTTGCATTGAAAATCTTTTCATTCAGATTGCAAGGCTTTTTCGTAATTCAATCATTTCCCATAATTAGTTCACTGCCTCTATATAGCTTGCTACACAGAGGCAACATAGCACACGACCAGCGTTTATAATATGTTTGGTCAAGCCAACTTTTTTTACAGTTACAACCACTCAGTACCGGTACGTCAGCACCCCATCAACGCATATGCATAGGAGTTTAAATTATAATGTATGGAATCTTGTGACTCTGCAGGTATTATAATAGTTCTAGGAATGGCAATACAGCATGTGAGATATTGGTTTTCCCCTTGGCAGAGATTTTGGTGACAGATATGTGCCGCACTTAAAAAGACTCATCCTTATTGATTACCACTAACCATCTGAAAAATAAGAACGGTGACCTCAACGAGAGAGGCGTCTTGTTTGCACCTGGCTGGCTACCTTCCACTTGAGCAGAGAGGAGAGGCCAGCCGACTTGCTGTAGGTGGCAGCGACATTCATGGTGTCGCACGAACCAGGTTTTAATAAAAGGTTTGGAATACCCCGCCAATATGTTTCGCACACGAGAAGTCTAAATTTACTGGAGTTACACATATGAACCTAATCTCAATTCCTTTTCTAAAGTTGAAGTGTCAGAATTCCATGCCAAGGCCTTGGGACGATAACCCATTGATGAACATTTTCATACATGGAGTCGACATGGGCAAATGGCGTCACTCGGCTTGGACATTGTTTTCCGTCATGAGCAGTGAACAGCCGCTGGGAGGCAGGGTGATTACGCTTCGATCGTCATCAGTTTGGGTTCTGCTTGAAGCTATCACACACCAATAACTTGATCTGCCTCTAGCATGCAAAACGCGTTCACCATGCCCCGAGAAGTAGAGCCCGAATTAATCGCCAATATGCACCCATCACAGGTGCCAATTTGGAAAAAAAGTACGTTAAGGTCTTTTAAAAGTGGAGTTCTTTCTTTTAGACATTTTAATTGTAATGAGCTTTTGATCATATTTATTTAAAGAGCACTGTATATATTATAAAATTATTATCATTATTATTATATCAAACAAGATGGGGCTAGAATGTGAGTTATATATGTTTTACGAAAGAACGGCGGACTAGTTTGGTCTCATTACGATCTCTTTAACACTGGCTGCTGCCACATCAATGATTCCTTCATCAATTATTTACCGTAGCTCCTGAATGAAATATTATCCAGCTTACATTGAATGCCATCATACATAAAATTATAATTCAATTAATATGTCACAATGCAATCAGGACCATCGTGATTATTCAATGGGGGTTTGCTCAAATCGATATACAAGTGGCTTGGGCAGGATTGGTAGAGGTCGTTTGGTGGATTCGAATCTGTATAGCATCGGTAACTGCTTTGCATCAATTACTTTCATGTGTAGGAGAATAGGATTCATTGTGGGTTGGCCCTATTCGACGTATGATTAACACTGTTTGTTCTGAGCTTGTAGCCCGATTGCCAACTGACCAAAATCATGCAGTACAGAACTACAGATTCAAATCCACAGAACGACTTCGACCAGCTCAGTGGTCGGACGTCTGCATTAGAAAGCAGGAGTCGCGGTTTGGAACTTCATAGCATTATATTCCATTAATTGTATTGTTTTCCAGGTATTGGGAGAAGAATTGAGGCTAAGCAGTATCCGTCCAGTATGACGAGTTAATGTGAACACGCTTATACTGAAAAAGAATATCTTTCGGGAATCCACACAAAGCCTTGAACAGCGGACAAATTAATAACGATTCACTGGTGGTACGCAACAGTAGGCGACAGTTCTGTACGCCTCATGGACCATGATTGGACAGCGAGCTTGGCTACAAAGCTACCTGTGGTTTTTAGGCGGTAGACCTTAAAGCTGACCAAGCAAAAGGCCGTACGTCAAATGTGTTCATGGCTCTTTAGCATAAAAAGTAATTAACTTCCGGACCCATTGACCTCCCACAGTCGGGAGATTAACTCATGAATATTCAGTTGTGACATACGGCATTTCACTTGGCCGCCTCTAAGGTCTACCTTTTTAGCAGGCTCATGTGTTTAATCTAAAGGCAGGCTGAAGCATAAATCCTATTTTAATCTATAAGTACACTGATTTATATATTTGAAGTGTGAAATAAAAGCATAGCAATTTATGTTCATCATTATTTTGTGTGTTTATTTTATATGACCCCCCAAAATTCCCCCCTTGCAGTTTCGCTTGTAATGACGTCTGGCCACCAGACGAATCAACAGGGCCGCTGCAGACTGCGTAAATCTTTGCGCGCCCACGTCCTGTACACATTGTGTATATGCGACCCGCACGGACGACACAAGAAGTGGTTTTACACATCTCTACGCGACGCGGATCGCGGCGATTAAGCCTACACCCATACTCGACTTTGTGAGGTAAGACATGACTAATCCGCCAGGAGATAAAAACCAGTATTTCATACTTGATTAGTTAATACAATGCGAACCAAATCCCTTTTCAACCTGCCTTTAAGTATGCAAATCGAAGGTTAGGCCTAACGAACGATTTACTTATTAGAAATTAGACTAAAAGCAAGAGCAAGAGTCTCTTTTCAAGGCCAAATTTACCATGTCAGAGCGAAAAACCTGTGGCTGCGGTATAAAAAAAATACGCGACCGGCTATCCACCATTCAATGTGTCAACGAGCATTTACGGTACTTCATTCAACGGCCTATTGTGTTGCTATTGACATGACATAGCTATACCATTTGCAACGCTAATTAATGACCTGATGACGATGTCAATGTACTTCTACAGTTCACTGATCATGTGTCATTAAATCGGTAAGTTAAACTTTGTAAGAATAGGCCTATGTAACGTGGATTCCCCTTCCCAAGCCCACAACATGTTTCCCATACGCACGAATTAAGGCGTGTAGGCCTATAGGGCCTATATGCGTTTGTGGGCAGGGCTCGTCAATTTATCATAAACTGCTTGTGGCTGTTAGGTCAAGGTTGTACGCCACGCTATTAAGGTGAAGAACTAAAATGTTGTTTTGTAGAGCGTTGAACACAAACAAATGGCTCGTCAATTGAATTTGGTACTACACGTCTTTCGACGTGACAGTCTATCGCGTCAGTTGCTAGTCGGAACGGCAGACGACCCGCTCTGCACTAATGCTAACATGGTGTCGCTGCAAATTATTGCATTCAAACTTGGTCCTCATGCTTAATATAATCTCGAGCCGTTTGAGTAAATGCACATACTAAACAAATAACTGCATGCAAGCACACCCCTCTCAGTAGATGTTTCTGCACATTCTTAAACGTTTTCCAATCGATTGTAAAGATCTTTATGTTAACTTACGTACAACAAAAGGTAATTCATCAAAACATTTGCGATTCTCTTCAAACACGCTAGTTTCATCAGTTTCATTAAAATTTGCATCAACAAGTACACATTGGCCCCACAAGTAATCAATTCGTCTCGTTTATGCCGGTATTGTTACTCAAAAAGCACCTTCACAATTTAAGATAAAGAAGATAACACATTATTGTGCTTTGTATCACAGATCGATGCTAAGATTAGTTTTCCGCGTTTTTTCATTCGAAATTCTCGATAATGAATACACTCCTTGTTCCATCAGAAATACTGAGAGCTTCACATCAACACAGAAGGCTTTAATTAAGATTAATAAGATTGTTAGTGAAATGTCAAATCAAATAGCAATTAAATTACATAGTAATTAGTATCGACTGCGATTGCTCACACGTCCGAAATGTGATGCACTACGGAAAACAAACTAGATCTTGTGGAAGGTTTGCGGTGACACACACATGTAATATCTTTTGAGACGGAATGTGGGTCTGAAAAGAGAAGGTGTAACTCAACGTTTCGTGCAGTATGTTTTCTTTCCTCTCGTCGGGCAACTGCTGGATTCCAACTATAGCATCAGAGCTCATGTGGTGCCCACCAAAGAGATGCCTATAGCGTGTTTTAAGTATAGGGTCGGAGCGGAACATCAGTCGTACAGGATGACCGGCAAGAGTTGCAAGGTTGTAGGGAATGTTGTCAGCACGTTGCAGAGCGAGTATTATAGCTTGGCGTTCACTTTCCTCTCTATGGACAAGTGTGGGGTCCTTGGTGAGAGGGCGGAAGAAGAGCCTCTGCACTTTCCGGTCATAGTCCATCCTGTCCATCACTACCGGCGGTACAGTGGCATTGCCTTTGTCAGCAGTCACGATATGGATGGACCGGTCCTGATGCAGATCTTGTAGAGCCCTCAATTCTTGGCTGGAGAGGTTGGGCTTTACTGGGCTCGGCTGACTTCTAGGCGGATGTTCGGTGGCTTATGATCTCGCGATCGACTGGCGCCGATCTTGGTCTGATGGCAAATTTATCCCCGAGCGCAAGCACCCCTGTTTCCGTGGACGAAAGGGCCGTATGGTTATTAGTTACAATTGGAAACAAATCAGAACATTTTTGCTTTATTAGCCCAATAGGCTTAAATGATGCTGAATTCTGAAAGAAAGAAATCATTACCTCATTAATATTCTTGATATGACGTCACGATAACATGGTGGCAATTTTGGGATATGTATATGCCAAGTTATGATCTGCTCGAATCGTCATGAATGCAACAAGCTATTTGCCCCTTTTAAGACCTGTCACTTGACCTTCCAATGAGGTCACTAATTGAGAGAGCGGTGGGCTGGAGAAACGTGTAGGAGAAAAATGAATGGGCCTTTTTGAAGAAGAACAAGAAGAACCTTCTTTGTCTGTTTTAACAGAGCATATAATATTATAAGGGTTTTTCCGCATAAAGATACATTATTCAATCGAGGCGTCACTTCACATTGCAGCATGATTACAGGCAGTCTGCACTCGTCCAGCAGGTTTCTAGAATTAGCTGCTGCATGCAATGCACAGACGTCGAGCCTGTATCTAAGCGGGCGCTTTACAAGTGCATATATGGAGCATAATATAATGCTTCACTTTCTCCAGTGGTAAATCCGTTGAACTCTGTAGGCAGTCCTGGGGTGGATTTCACAAAGCCTTAAGATGCATCGTAATGGATAAGCCATCGGGTGTTTTAATGGGTCGTATGGTCTCTGTGCATCGCTCAACGTCTTGCGATTCATCATAAGTTACAGTATGAGTTTAATGAAATTGACCACAGGTGCATGATGCATTACGTAAGGCCTGCACGGTCCCAAGATCCGTTGTGACCTTTGCAAAATACATGCATAACATGCAATGGGTGCGTAGACGAAGTATAAGTGGCTTATGTCAATACAAACTGACTATAGCGCCGCAAGTGGACCACCCTGATGTGGTCAGTGTTGGTACAGTACCGACTTAAAGGTACATGTACAATGTACATAGCGCGAGTCGTGTGCACAAACTGATGCTTGATTGCGGCTTAATTGAAGCTCAAGCGATAAACATTGATATTTATTCATATTTTCAACGTCATATAGGCGCTGGAACAACCTGATATCTTCGCAATGATTTATATCTATATCCTGTAATATAATGAATGAATCGCATGCACTCGTACCTGAAGAAGAGTATGATTTGTTATGAACTTTTTATTTTCTCCTAACTTCCGGTTAGTTTTCGTCATGTCTCTTGAACTTGGCAGATAGATTGTCTGGGTGCGGGGCAATGTTCATGCCGATTTCCTCAAACTTCGCAAGTGGCATCGAGTGAAAATGCGACCTTGGCCTGACACCGCTATAACGAAGTTATGGTACTATCACCATGATAAAACACCATGATTGTGTACATATACAGTATGTGTAATTGTGCTGAGTTGGCCTTGATGGGGCAAGACCCCTTTCCTAGAAGTGAGACTTGTCCGAGGAATGTGGACACTGGGCTAGGCTGGACTGGAACTTGCCCACAGTGATTCTGTTCACGGAAAGCCAACTTTACTCATTTGCCCTATCATTGAATATTATCCCATATCATTGAATATTATCCCTATATCATTGAATGTATCCCTATCATTGAATGTTATCCCATATCATTGAATGTTATCCTTATATCATTGAATGTTATCCCTATATCATTGAATGTTATCCCATATCATTGAATGTTATCCCTATATCATTGAATGTTATCCCTATCATTTGATAATATCCCTATATCATTGAATGTTATCCCTATATCATTTAATGTTATCCCTATCATTTAATGTTATCCCTATCATTTCATGTTATCCCATATCATTGAATGTTATCGCATATCATTGAATGTATCCCTATCATTGAATGTTATCCCTATATCATTGAATGTTATCCCTATATCATTTAATGTTATCCTATCATTTCATGTTATCCCATATCATTGAATGTTATCCCATATCATTGAATGTATCCCTATCATTGAATATTATCCCTATATCATTGAATGTTATCCCTATATCATTGAATGTTATCCCTATATCATTGACTGTTATCCCTAATCATTGAATGTTATCCCTTTATCATTGAATGTTATCCCATATCATTTAATGTTATCCCTATATCATTTAATTTTATCCCTAAATCATTGAATGGTATCCCTATTATTGAATGGTATCCTTACATCATTTAATGTTATCCCTATCATTTAATATTATCACTACATCATTTAATGTTATCCCTATATCATTGAATGTTATCTCTACATCATTGAATGTTATCCCTACATCATTGAATGTTATCCCTATATCATTGAATGTTATCCCATATCATTAAATGTTATCCCTATATCATTGAATGTTATCCCTATATCATTGAATGTTATCCCTTCATCATTTAATGTTATCCCTATATCATTTAATGTTATCCTATATCATTGAATGTTATCCATATATCATTGAATGTTATCACTACATCCTTTAATGTATCCCTATCATTGAATGTTATCCCTATATCATTGAATGTTATCACTACATCATTTAATGTATCCCTATCATTTAATGTATCCCTATATCATTTAATGTTGTCCCTATATCATTGAATGTTATCCCTATATCATTGAATGTTATCACTACATCATTTAATGTTATCCCTATATCATTTAATGTTATCACTACATCATTTAATGTTATCCCTATATCATTTAATGTTGTCCCTATATCATTTAATGTTATCCTATATCATTGAACAGTGCTATCCCTATATCATTGAACAGTGCTATCCCTATATCATTGAATGTTATCCATATATCATTGAATGTTATCCCTATATCATTTAATGTTATTCCTATGTCATTGAATGTTACCCCTATATCATTGAATGTTATCCTATATCATTGAATGTTACCCAAATATCATTGAACGTCATCCCTATTTTGGATTTATATTCCATCTTTGAACTTTATTCCAATGATTGAATGTTATCCCTATGATATATGGATAACAATCAATGATAGGGACAACAATCAAAGAAGGGGCAAAACTTCGACATAGAGCAATTTTCATTAAAAGAAATGGGATGACATTAAATGATATGAGTGACAATAAATAAATGATAGGAACCACATTCAATGATGTGGGTGACATTAAATCAATGATAGGGATGATATTCAATGATGTGGGTGACAATAAATCGATAAAAGGGGTCACATTCAATAATGTGGGTGACAATAAATCAATGATAGGGATCACATTCAATGATGTGGGTAACAATAAATCAATGATAGGGATCACATTCAATGATGTGGGTGACAATAAATGAATGATAGGGATGACATTAAATGATATGAGTGACAATAAATCAATGATAGGGATAACATTCAATGATGTGGGTGACAATAAATCAATGATAGGGATCACATTCAATGATGTGGGTGACAATAAATCAATGATAGGAATCACATTCAATGATGTGGGTGACAATAAGTCAACGATAGGGGTCACATTCAATAATGTGGGTGGCAATAAATCAATGATAGGGATCTCATTCAATGATGTGGGTGACAATAAATCAATGATAGGGATCACATTCAATGATGTGGGTGACAATAAATCAATGATAGGGATCACATTCAATGATGTGAGTGACAATAAATCAATGATAGGGATGACAATAATGATAGTATTGACACTAAATCAATGATAGGGATCACATTCAATAATGTGGGTAACAATAAATCAATGATAGGGATCACATTCAATGATGTGGGTGACAATAAATCATTGATAGGGATCACATTCAATGATGTGGGTGACAATAAATCAACGATAGGGATCACATTCAATGATGTGGGTGACAATAAATCAATGGTATGGATCAAATTAAATGATGTGAGTGACAATAAATCAATGATAGGGATCACAATCAATAATGTGGGTGACAATAAATCAATGATAGGGATCACATTCAATGATGTGGGTGACAATAAATCAATGATAGGAATCATATTCAATGATGTGAGTGACAATAAATCAATGATAGGGATCACAATCAATAATGTGGGTGACAATAAATCAATGATAGGGATCACATTCAATGATGTGGGTGACAATAAATCAATGGTAGGGATCACATTCAATAATGTGGGTGACATTAAATCAATGATAGGGATCACATTCAATGATGTGGGTGACAATAAATCAATGATAGGAATCATATTCAATGATGTGAGTGACTATAAATCAATGATAGGGATCACAATCAATAATGTGGGTGACAATAAATCAATGATAGGGATCACATTCAATGATGTGGGTGACAATAAATCAATGATAGGGATCACAATTAATGATATGAGTGACAATAAATCAATGATAGGGATCACATTCAATGATGTGAGTGACAATAAATCAATGATAGGGATGACATTCAATTATGTGAGTGACAAAAAATCAATGATAGGGATCACATTCAATGATGTGGGTGACAATAAATCAATGATAGGGATCACATTCAATGATGTGAGTGACAATAAATCAATGATAGGGATCACATTCAATGATGTGGGTGACAATAAATCAGTGATAGGGATCACATTCAATGATATGAGTGACAATAAATCAATGATAGGGATCACATTCAATGATGTGGGTGACAATAAGTCAATGATAGGGATCACATTCAATGATGTGGGTGACAATAAATCAATGATAGGGATCACATTCAATGATGTGGGTGACAATAAATCAATGATAGGGATCACATTCAATGATGTGAGTGACAATAAATCAATGACAGGGATCACATTCAATGATGTGAGTTACAATAAATTAATGATAGGGATAACATTCAATGATGTGGGTGACAATAAATCAATGGTATGGATCACATTCAATGATGTGAGTGACAATAAATCAATGATAGGGATAACATTCAATGATGTGGGTGACAATAAATCATTGATAGGGATCACATTCAATAATGTGGGTGACAATAAGTCAACGATAGGGGTCACATTCAATAATGTGGGTGACAATAAATCAATGATAGGGATCACATTCAATGATGTGGGTAACAATAAATCAATGATAGGGATCACATTCAATGATGTGAGTGACAATAAATCAATGATAGGGATCACATTCAATGATGTGGGTGACAATAAATCAATGATAGGGATCACATTCAATGATGTGAGTGACAATAAATCAATGATAGGGATGACAATAATGATAGTATTGACACTAAATCAATGATAGGGATCAAATTCAATAATGTGGGTGACAATCAATCAATGATAGGGATCACATTCAATGATGTGGGTGACAATAAATCATTGATAGGGATCACATTCAATGATGTGGGTGACAATAAGTCAATGATAGGGATCACATTCAATGATGTGGGTGACAATAAATTAATGATAGGGATCAAATTCAATGATGTGAGTGACAATAAATCAATAATAGGGATCACATTCATTTATGTGAGTGACAATAAATCAATGATAGGGATCACATTCAATGATGTGGGTGACAATAAATCAATGATAGGGATCACATTCAATGATGTGGGTGACAATAAATCAATGATAGGGATCACATTCAATGATGTGGGTGACAATAAATCAATGATAGGGATCACATTCAATTATGTGAGTGACAATAAATCAATGATAGGGATCACATTCAATGATGTGGGTGACAATAAATCAATGATAGGGATCACATTCAATGATGTGAGTGACAATAAATCAATGACAGGGATCACATTCAATGATGTGAGTGACAATAAATTAATGATAGGGATAACATTCAATGATGTGGGTGACAATAAGTCAATGATAGGGATCACATTCAATGATGTGAGTGACAATAAATCAATGACAGGGATCACATTCAATTATGTGAGTGACAATAAATCAATGATAGGGATCACATTCAATTATGTGAGTGACAATAAATCAATGATAGGGATCACATTCAATGATGAGGGTGACAATAAATCAATGATAGGGATCACATTCAATGATGTGGGTGACAATAAATCAATGGTATGGATCACATTCAATGATGTGGGTGACAATAAATCAATGATAGGGATCACATTAAATGATATGAGTGACAATAAATCAATGATAGGAATCACATTCAATGATGTGGGTGACAATAAATCAACGATAGGGATCACATTCAATGATGTGGGTGACAATAAATCAATGGTATGTATCAAATTCAATGATGTGAGTGCCAATAAATCAATGATAGGGATCACAATCAATAATTTGGGTGACATTAAATCAATGATAGGGATCACATTCAATGATGTGGGTGACAATAAATCAATGATAGGAATCATATTCAATGATGTGAGTGACAATAAATCAATGATAGGGATCACAATCAATAATGTGGGTGACAATAAATCAATGATAGGGATCACATTCAATGATGTGGGTGACAACAAATCAATGGTAGGGATCACATTCAATAATGTGGGTGACATTAAATCAATGATAGGGATCACATTCAATGATGTGGGTGACAATAAATCAATGATAGGAATCATATTCAATGATGTGGGTGACAATAAATCAATGATAGGGATCACATTCAATGATGTGGGTGACAATAAATCAATGATAGGGATCACATTCAATGATGTGAGTGACAATAAATCAATGATAGGGATCACATTCAATGATGTGGGTGACAATAAATCAATGATAGGGATGACATTCAATTATGTGAGTGACAATAAATCAATGATAGGGATCACATTCAATGATGTGGGTGACAATAAATCAATGATAGGGATGACATTCAATGATGTGAGTGACAATAAGTCAACGATAGGGATCACTTTCAATGATGTGAGTGACAATAAATCAATGATAGGGATGACATTCAATTATGTGAGTGACAATAAATCAATGATAGGGATCACATTCAATGATGTGGGTGACAATAAATCAATGATAGGGATCACATTCAATGATGTGAGTGACAATAAATCAATGATATGGATCACATTCAATGATGTGGGTGACAATAAATCAGTGATAGGGATCACATTCAATGATATGAGTGACAATAAATCAATGATAGGGATAACATTCAATGATGTGTGTGACAATAAATCAATGATAGGGATCACATTCAACGATGTGGGTGACAATAAATGATAGGGATATAGGGATATATTAAAAAAAGAAAACATTCAAAGAGTGAGAAAAACAAAACATGGCGAAACATGGCGAAACACTCAATGCTTACCTTTTCGCGCCGGGACCTCCGAATCCGGAGGTCAATTGGATTGCCTTTGCAACTGGGCCCTCCGAATCCGGGCACCACTATTGTCCACATTCTAAACAAAGACTCTTTTCAGCTTAGAACAAAGCAATACGAATCAGTACAATGGCCCTTTTTGACGCAAGTTGCCACATGAATTGCAAGATAAGCAGCAGTAATTGTGCAATTGTGGGACTTTTACTGTGGAGGATCGAGGGATACCGCGCTACAGCTGAAAGCACGCAGGGGACATTGTCTTTGCATGCCACACAGCCCAACGGTCGCCGGTCTGGCATTGGAATTCCCCCCACATTCTTTACCGTAATCTGTACTCTCGTTTGTGGCCGACCAACTCGAAGATTTGACTGCCTGGAGTGGAGGCTGGAGTCTGCGGTCAGGGATTGCCAGCAGCGTACACGCACGCACGCACACGCACACGTCCGTTACGGTCCATTGACGACGCACAAAGGGCCCTTTTTCGAACGGATATCTCTTGACAAAAGCCACAACGACGTCCGAATTGTGCCAGGTTTTACTCTCTTGTACCCATAGTATACCCTTATGGATTGATTTCACAGAGATATATTGTTCCGATTGTTAAAGCAAAATTTTAAAATGATGCATTGTTCAAAAACCCCCGTATGGCGGTCATCGGCGCTGAAACCCCCCCCCCCCCCCCCCCGGCGCGAAGTGGTTAAGATGATAATCAATTTAGAGCTACTATACAGAGAAAAATGGGGGTAAGAGAGAGAGAGGCAAGGTAGAACATTCAATGAAAGGGAAAGCAACATTTGAAAGACTTTGATGATATAAATGCATTCAATGATAAACATATCATTAATTGATGGTAATGACAATAGATGATAGGGTAAATATGATAAGAGTCACATTCAATGATGTGAAAAAATAACGATTCCAATTTCAAAAAATGATAAGGATGACATTCAATGAAAGAGAAAAACGTCATTGATATAGGGAAACACTTTCAGTGTGGGAAACACTTTAGGTGTGGGATAACATAAAATGAAATAGGTGTGGGATAACATAAAATGAAAAAGGTGTGGGATAACATAAAATAAAATAGGTGAAACATTAAATGATATAGATAACATTCAATGAAGAAGATACGAATTAACTTACAGTACATGAAAGTAAACAAATAATGAATATACATGTATGAACAGAATAAACAGAAGAACAAGAAGAACAAGAAGAACAAGAAGAACAAGAAGAACAAGAAGAACAAGAACAAGAACAATAACAAGACTTTTGACTTTTCAACTCATAGACACTTTATTTCAGTTCCAGTGAAAAGCTATGTTCAACAAATGGGAATATATGTATATACAATATTTACAAAACATCACATGCAATTAACAAAGACATTCAAGTCATCATTTAAAACAAGAAAACATTGGAAGGCATTCAAGGATCCAAACATGAACAGAGGCATTCGCCATGTCTCGCTAACACGAGCAGCTAATCATGGAAAAGATCCCAGAGTAGTTCTCAATTTTCTCAATTTTCATGTCAACAATTTGCTTGGAAAAAAATCCTTGCTTTGTACGATAAGGGGGTTATTATTCCATTTACAGAATAGAAGACATTAATTTTAATATTTTTTTATTTTTTTTTATCAAAGCAGTATTTACACTATTTTATAAAAAGAGTCAGGATTCATTTCATATATATACATGAAATTAATACACTAAGTGGAAAACAAGGTATTTCACCACAACCAGAGGCATTCCACCATGTCTCGCTAACGCGAGCAGCTGTTTGTGGTGAGAAATCCCTGGGAAATTCAATTTTATATACGATATAGAAACATTCATTTTCAAAAGAGTTAAATAGAGTTCAGCAGTCACATAAAATGTGTTTAATGGAAAAGCGACTCACATTACATGTCAGTTGGTTACTTTAGTACATTACTAGAGTATTGTTTATTGCCCACTTGTTTAAGAATAAAGGGATAGAGTTATTTGTTTTATGGAAATGGAATTCCATAAGAAGTCTATTTTTTATCCTGTGCTTCCAAATGAGAAGAGGGTCATAATCATTACAGGTACGGTAGAGGTTATCGATTGTATATTTTAGGCCAATTATTAAGAAAATTGCCAGGCGGACGGAATCTTTGTTTCGAGATCGAGCATGCGGAACAAGTGACCAGTAAACATCCAAGTCGATGACGAGTAGAGGAAGCAAACGATGGTAACAAAAAGGTGTGTGACAGGTAACAAAAAGGTGTGTGAAAGTTCCCTTATCTCCACACCAAATAGAGATTAAAAAAATTAATCTGATTTATAAACAGCGGGTCAAATTTGCTTGCCTTGGAGAGGCTTCACGGAGACTAGTGAAAGCTTCACCTGGGTACAGCTTGCACAGAAACCTGGGATGCGCAAATCCAAGGGCGCACAGAGGAATGTTACATATAGCATTGCCTCTTTATGTGGGTCTCAGGCTATTTTACATAACAAGGGACTTGGCAGGTATGGCTGGTGAAGCTAAACGTGCGTTAGGAGTGCCACTTCTCTCTTGGCTGTCGTCAGCACAACACGGCATATATACTTATGAATATTTTTTTTTATTCCCACCTCCCTCCCCACCACCAGGACCTACTTTTATTTGTATTTTCACCCGAAAGTATGGCGAAGTTAAGATACGGTCCTCTAAATTAAGCATTTAAGCTAAGTACGGAGTTTTAACTTGGTTGCCACAAAAGTGGAGCCGGATAAGAATTTTTCCTCGTGTTTTTCCCAAGAAGGTTTTCACGGGGTTTTCGCTCATCCCGTGCTTAGCAAATGCATAAGTAGTTGTTGTATATGAATTGGATGGAGAGTTAAAGGTTGTCATATGCATAATGAATGAATGATTTAAAGCTACTTAAACCAAGAGGGTGACGTTCACCTTGTGATTGAACTAATCGGTTGAAGCTCGAAATAATTATTGTAAGAAATTATGGAAAGAAAATGAATTGCTTGTTTTTATTTGAGTAACGTAGATAATAGTTCAGAAACCAAATATTATATAACCACAAGCCAGGTCGGTCGTCACCTACTGAAAACAACCTTGAGAAAATGTTAATGTTTTCTAAAACTTGAAATTAAATTGAATCATGGTAACGGCCTGAGCCGTGTCATCGTAACGATTTAACAACCATGTAACTGAAGTTGTTAATTATTAATGATATTTATATATAAAATAAACAATGGACTCCGGAACCCACATAAACAAAGGTATGCTTGGAGCAGTTTGATGTGTAGTCGAGACACGCAATTATAAAGACAGTTGGAGGAGATGGTGTTGTTGAGATGGTGAAGTACTGGAAGAGAGGGAATTATGAAGCAGTTTAAACTGAACGTCCCCTTCTTTTTTGTTAGCTGGAAGTTCGTATATGTTTTTCCACGGAATCTTGAAGCTCTATGGGAAGAAGCCGTTATTGTGCCACGGGGTGACGATCGGTGAATCAAAAAGGTTGATGTTGGCGTTGATTAGCCAGTAAAAAGCTCATGAGGGAACAAGAAGAGCATCTGTGTCAGTATTAAGCAGTACATGGCCAGGAGTCGGAGGGTGGTAGGGGATGTCACCATCAAGTTGACGGAGAAGTCCTTTGTGGTTGAAGAGAGCAGGGAAGGTAGAGGCCAAAGCACGGTGGAGGCGAGTGATGTCCTGCTGCAGAAGTCGAGTTGAGGGAGGGCGCGCACTCCCAAGGGAGGCGCCGAAGTCGTTCAAGGAGCGCCACGTACCATTGTGAGGGTCAATGAGGTGCTTAACTAGTTTTGTTCCGCATGCTCGGAGTCTCTCAAAGAAAGCCGCATCACCGGGCAAGGGATTAACAAGAGGAGGATAAATAACGGGCAAATTTAGGACATGATTTAGTGAGTCAGACGGAGTAACAATTCGAGCACCAATGGTCATCCAGGCACGCACCATTTCCCTGTAAACTGGGGAAAGACTACTTAGAAGTTTAGTATCAAGTTTTGAGGTGAAAATTTGATATTCCAGGTGAAGGAGGTTATATTTACGAAAGTTGAAATCCATTAAGGTATAGCATGGATGAGGTTGAAATTGAAGAAAGCCTTGGAGGGTTTTAAATTAAAAAGTGAGGCTACGTGCCCGGAGACAAACTAGACCAAGCCCACCTTTATCGCATGTTTGAAAAAGCGTGGGCTTTTTAAGGAGGTGTCGTTTCCCGGACCACACGAAATTTACAAGCAAATCTTGAAATTCGCGAAGGACGTTTTCGGAACAGGAGAGAACATCAAGATAGTGATAGACTTTAGTGGCAGCAATTTGGTTCGCAACGATGACTTTTCCTTTGAAAGATAGAACATAGCAAAGGTATTTCCATCTAGAGAGAATCTTTGAAAGACTTTCTTTACAATTTATCCAGTTTTGTTCATTATATTTTTATACTGTTTCAAAGATGAACACTCCAAAAATGGAGACCAAGATTGTTCCAATTAAATTCCAGGGGTTTGTCAGATTGCCCGGTCGAGGAACCGACCACTGGTCCTTTGGACTTGCTGCAATTAAGCTTACTACCGCTACATTTACTGAATATATCATACACTTTTCTTACAGTTTTAAAGCCTGCATTGGAGGTAACAGACACGGTGATATCGTCTGCATAGGCTGACACTGAGCAAAGGCTGTGAGTATTGGGAAGGAGAAGAGAGGTGTCATTTAAGTTTGACCTGAAAGCGTGGAGGAGCGGTTCAATAGCAATTGTGTATAACAGCCCGGAGAGCGGGCAGCCCTGACGCATACCTTGTAGAAATTGAAAAGGGGCGGTCAGGGAGCCGCAGACTTTTATGTGGCTCTCGGCTTCGGTATACAAAAGGCGAAGAAAATAAGGAGAATTAGTCCCCAAACCTCATGGCTCTCAAAACATTGAATAGATAAGTATGGTCAACATTGTCAAAAGCTTTTTGCTGATCCAGGTTTACTATACCAAGCGGAAGGTTTTCTAGATTATAATAATCAATTACGTCACGGATTAGATTAATGTTGTCATAAATAGTACGGCCAGGAATGCAGTAGGATTGGTCTATATTTATAATATTTCCAATGTAAAAATTCATTCTGTTGGCAAGAAGTTTAGTAAAAATCTTATAATCTGTATTTAAAAGGGAGACAGGCCTCCAGTTCGATTTTTCATCTAGATCTCCTTTTTTTGGTATGAGGGTGATCACTGCTTTCAGAAAAGAAAGGACCCAGAGGAGATAGCAAAGTTCAAAACATCAAAGAGATCATCTCTAAATATATGCCAGAATGAGGTAAATAATTCAGATGTAAGGCCATCGAGGCCGGGTTTTTTATTTTTGCTAAGTTGATTAACAACAGAGTCTAGTTCTTTTATATTTAGTGGAGCGTCGAGATCTTCGGCGTCCGAGGGATCAAGCCAGGGAAGGTTACATAATAGTGAATTCAAAGCGCTTTTGTCCGTTTCCACACGGCTCTAAAGGTTGGCGTAAAAAGTCCGGCAATGCATTTTAATTTGGTCGGGGTCTTCGCTGACCGTACCGTCTGCAAGGCGAGTGCTACAAACAGTTTTTGAGAGAGAGTGGGATTTTTCGAGGTTGAAAAATTAGAAGAAGCAAGTATCAATTTCGTTTGTGTGTTTGAAGCGGGAGCGGACAATAGCGCCTTGGGCTTGATTTCTTAGAAAGATGTTTAATTCATGTCTTTGGGTTTTAAGGAGCTTTTGAATTTCCGGGGTAATGACTGGCGTAGATTGAAGTTCTTCAATGTGGGCGTTTAACCGAAGAAATGTGGCACGCTTTTTTGCTGCAAGATGATAGCTATATTTCTATGTGAGGGATTTAATCTGGGCCTTGCCAAGATCCCACCACTTACACAGGCTGTTAACATTTGTTTGTTTTTTCCAAATTTCCAGTTTTCCCAAAAGAGACAAATTATTTCTCGATAGTTTTTGGCTTCTAAAAGGGAATTATTGAAATGCCAATAAGCACTTACTCTATGAGAGGATGAGGGAAGTTTAATGGATAGGTGGACAGCCGAGTGATCAGACAGGGAACAAGGGATGATGCCACAGGAGCGAATGGACGGCATTAGACTAGGTGGAGCATAGAGATGGTCCAGCCTTGCCTTGGACACGCCTGCGTTATTGGACTTTATGCGCATCCATGTGTACTGCTTCTCGAGTGGGAAAAATCTACGCCAGACATCACACAAGTTTGCATTAGAGAGCAAAGTTTTAAGAGCCATGGAGACACGAGGACGGTGCTCGGTCAGCCTATTAAGACGATCCATAACGGGATTACAAGTGCAATTAAGGTCACCTCCGACGATATTAAAAGTTCCATCTATAGAAGCGTTGTCAAGAAGAGGCAAAAGTTTTTCAAATATACTAATGGCTAAGTTATCATTTTGTGAAATAAGGCAGTTGAAGATATTATAAACAGAGTTTTGAGATTTAATTGGAACAGACAGAAGATGACCTGGTACAACAATACTGTAGGCTAATAAAGATATGTTTTTCTTAATTAGAAATATGACCCCACTTCCATGTGTGGAGCCGGGTGCGGAAACAGGGGTGTAGTTAGACCAGTTTCGCCAACAGGGATATTTCTCAGTAAGAGAGTAAGTTTCTTGAAGAAGAATAATATCATAATTTGTTGATAGGTTAGAAAAGTATTTAGAAAGGGCTAAATTTTTGGTTAGGTTGGCACCTCCAGTATTAAGAGTGATAACGGACAGTGCCATGAGCAGAGTGTAAACAAAATTCATTACGGGGAGACGGAATTAAGTTTCGAGGTTTTTAATTAGTTTTCTTGTTCTTGACTGCAGTTTCATTTGTACCAGGGGGTTGTTAATAAGGGTCCTAAGTTGGCGGATGAGTCCTGGTAGGTCAGATGTATGTTTTAGTGCAATTGGCTTGGCCTTTTTTTCTTTTATTTAACTTCACACAGGAAGCTTCTCAGCTGGGAAGTAGTTTGGGGCCGGTTAGTGTTGGGAGGTTGGCAAAACTATGCTCTCCGTCAGGCAGATTTTGGGATTCATCTGTAATCGGGGAGTCGGTGTCAGATGGAGCAAAGGGATTGGGAGTGGAGGGCACAGAGGGAACCAGAGCTATTGATCCTGAGCCAGAAATGGGGAACGGGATTATTTCAGTAGGAGTTACTGTGGAGGAGAGAGGTGGCATAGGGGTCGGAAGGGCATCATCGGGCGTATCGAGAGGTTGGGAGACTGTGGCAGTAGTCGGGGAGACCACAACTCGAATGGGGATTCTTTTTCGGAGCTTCCTTTGGGGGTTGGAGGATTTCAGCGGGCTGAGAGTTGGTGTTTCTTCAGAGTGTTCTTCGGGGGAGAGCTTTCGCTTGGAGACTACTTCTGAGAAAAGTCTTGTAGGAGCCGGAGGAGTACCCAGACATTTTTGTGTGTGTCCATCGGACTTCCCTCGGATACGGCATTAGAAGGCTCGTTAGGTGTTGTTGTTTGGGGAGTGGGGCTACCTCTTGCGAGGCTCTCACTGGCCTCCGCCCAGCTTGGTTCGGGGTGGATGTTACCGCTGGTCTAGAGGATCTTCTTGGCTTAGGTACCGGAGGGGGGATCATAGTGGCTTTCGTATTCTTGGGTGGGTGCTTGGGGTCTGATTTGTTTCGGTCAGAATTCTGAGGGGAATCAATAGGGGCATTATGTTTGTCAGTGTCTTTGGGTTTCTTACAGTAACAACTGATATGACCAAATTCCTTACAGTTGAGGCACCGAACTGACATGAATGACAAGAAGACACGATAATTAACACCAGAGTAGGTAAAAGTTATGTGGTCTGGTAAAGGCAAATTAGGCTTAACGATTACTTGGGCTTGTCTTTGGAAGGACATTATATGTTTAAGTCTTGGGTTTTTGAGGCCAAGGGGTATTGGTTTCACTGGCGTTACAACTTTACAGAAACTAGAGATATTATTAATCAGGATTGAGTTCGGGATTTCAGGGTAGACGATGGATAGGGTGAGACGTGTAGTGGGTTGGACTAAGGGTGTAAATTCAAGAAAAGAGTTGCTATAGGTCATGCCTTTTGCAACAGCGTCGGCAACTTCTTCTTTAGTGCTCATATAGAACGCAACACGATTTTTCCTATGCGACTAGCTGACACAACGTGCAAATCAGGTCTGCATTTGTCAAAATTCTCTATAGGACCCCACTGGTACATTGTCTAGAGCCATGGAAGAAACGCCATTCTCTCTTGACATGTTATCACCAAACGGGCCTTCAGTGCGAACAAAATGGTCGGAGGACACGCTCGGCTGGTTCAAAATAGGTGGGTTTGCCTGAGCGGCCATAATGGCCGACTCAGTAGTACGAAACACGCAGGAGTTAAAGGAATAACGTTAAAAAACAACCAAATAAAACAGAATTTACCTCTGGGCTTGGTCTAGTAGCTGCTACTCAGTAAATGTAATTAATGTACAACACAGGTAGGAGATAAACCTTTATACAGATTGCAAAATAACACGATAGAGTGAGAGCAGAAAAGAACCCTGCTGGATAGCTCAAAGAGAAAGAGAAAGAACAAGAACAATATCAAGAACAAGAACAAGAAGAACAAGAACAAGAACAAGAACAAGAAGAACACGAACAAGAACAAGAACAAGAACAAGAAGAACACGAACAAGAACAAGAAGAACAAGAACAAGAACAAGAACAAGAACAAGAACAAGAACAAGAACAAGAACAAGAACAAGAACAAGAACAAGAACAAGAACAAGAACAAGAACAAGAACAAGAACAAGAAGAACAAGAACAAGAAGAACAAGAAGAGCAAGACTTTTCAAAGGAAAACTTTATTTTCCAAATGAAACACAAAATACAGTTGACAAATATATACGAGAACAAATAATATAAAAATAAAAAAGGGGAAAAACAATCATACAATTGGAAAAACAAAAAACACGGTTCATTGGTTTATTACTAAATGAAAACGAAAACATTCAATGAAAGGGAAAGCAGCATTTGAAAGACTTTGATGAAACAAATGCTTTCAATGATAAACATAATCATTAATTGATGGTAATGACAATAGATGATAAGAGTCACATTCAATGATGTGAAAAAATAACGATTCAAATTTCAAAAAAGAACAAGAAGAACAAGAACAAGAACAAGAAGAACAAGAACAAGAACAAGAACAAGAACAAGAACAAGAACAAGAACAAGAACAAGAACAAGAACAAGAACAAGAACAAGAACAAGAACAAGAACAAGAAGAAGAAGAAGAAGAAGAAGAAGAAGAAGAAGAAGAAGAAGAACAACAACAACAACAAGAACAACAAGAAGGAGAAGACCCAGCTCTTGGCAGACAAGCAGGAGGTTTTTATTGCCTGATGGAGTGTCGTAACCTCCACCTCAAAGTGAGACCGCTTCAAGCGTCTCTAGAGCTTGCCCAAGCCGCCTCTTACGACACGCAGGATAAGTGATGTGAGCTAGACGTACGAAGAAGGTGTACTAAATCCAACTCTGCCCGGGCTCTAAGAACTCCGAGATGCTTGTCAGCTCCATCAAGGCTGTGTATGATAGTTATTTCCAACCCTCCCTCGTATGTGAACCAACGGCACATTGTTATTGAAGGGCGCCATCAATGGGAAATGGAAGAATCACTTTCGTATTTTCATCATTTTGGCCCTGGACCAAGAGCCAAGCTTTATGGTTTAAGTGTCACGTGAAAATATGGTTGAAAATCGTGTTTTGAGCGAAGAAGATCTATCTTGATTTTCATGCTGAAGCAGCTCTATAAAATTGGCGCCAGATCCCGCCGAGACCCACATTAGACAGCCGGAATGAATTCCCGATGGAAGAGGTGAAGCTGGACTGGATTTTGAACCCGAGACCTCTGATTTTGCGTACCAGCACTCTTACCATCTGAGCTATCCAACCCTTATAGCCAACTATACTCTTTGCCGGGGTGGGGCGCAATTTAACCAGAAGCATTAACTGCGATAAATCTCCACGGATCACACCCCGGCTTTCATTTAGATGCAAACAACCAATATTATAAACCTGGCTACAGCAGCTCAGTGGATGGGCAAAGACTATAGATGACTATTTGGGAAGGGCATCATCTAAGGGCTGGTTAGCTCAGACGGCAGATCACTGGTACGTTAATCCAGAGGTCTCGGGTTCAAGTCCCGGTACAATCAAAGTTTTCTTTGCCATTTTTTCAATTTGTATATTTACTGATGAATAACAAACCTAAAGAAAATCACAGAGTGAATCATAGAGCTGTCTGAAAAATAATTGTGGACAGACTCGGTACTACAAATCGCATGTGTATTCCCCAAGATCCGTGAATATCCCAAGCGGTCGTTGTTTCTACTCATCTCTCACACTTCCAAGGGAGAAAAAGAAAATTAAAGTAATCAATCTCTGAATTATCAGTGACATCAATCATGACAAAATTTCATGGGCGCAATTATTTCTGCAAATCCCCGCGGTCATTTGCCCTTGGTTTTTGTCTCTCCTACTAGACCCTCGCCCCCGCCATTCCAACCTAATACATTTCAAACGAAAAATATATTGATTGCGCGGGAAATTATTGTTGGAGGGGCATATATTTAGTAAATAGATAGATTCCTCCAATACCTGAACATTTCAAAGTACTCCCAATAACGGACAGATTGGCAGTTTCAGGTGCAATAACAGCACAACTGAACAGCGCTTCAAAATACCGTGGCTTCATAATGTAAGGAGGCCACGAAATGACCAGCTTGCCCTCACTTGTCTTTTCATTAATTCACCGTGTGAATAGTTCTGGTCTTGAATCCCATATGGTGCAAAAATATTGCTTCAAAATAAACACATTGCAACATGGTTTGAACGCGATACTAACACAAAAGGAAATACAGTCCCTCCTTCAAGTTCTAGAATAATTATCATGTATTCTTATATCGGATTATAAAAATTATTGTCAGAAATATAATTTCTATTTAGAAAGGAAATCTTGCCTTTGATTAAAACTAAGTGCCCTTTTTTATTCAAGCACCTGCCTAAAAGGCAACTGGCAAGGGCAATGACTGCGGGTTTACATGTAGTAACACACCCTCGGGCTTTTCCTTAAAGGAACCAGTAAAGGAACCAGAAATGCAGTGTCAAATTGTCACATCGTATTTTTTTCAACTATCCATTGGTGTGTATAAATGACGTAACGTAAATAAAGGCATAGAAATCCTGAAAAATGTCTCGACAGTCGGGTCCCGCACATGACGTCTAGGTACGCGTCAAATCACGACGGCTCGAAGTGGTCGCTGAGGCCTTTTCACACTGTCCGGAATCTTGGGGTCGGAACCGGTTCCGACCCCAAGATTTTTTTCAACCCTTTTCACACTACTAAAATTTCAACCCGGTTCCGAACCGGGTAGAATGCTCTAGCCGGTTCGAAACCAACCCTGGCAGGGACCAGGGTTGAAAATCTCGAGCCGGATTGAAAAAGCATTTTTCAGCTTGAACCGGTTCGAAAACGATAGTGTGAACCGCCCCGGGTTGAGATCACTACCGACGATCCGGGTTGAGTTGTGTGGCGCGAAACTCCGCGGAAGAACACGTACCCACAGACGAAAAGTTCGTTGACACCCACACAGTACGTACTGTTGTGCACAGAATGCGCAATGTTTAACAGCAGTCTGGATTCTGTTAATGCGCGCTGTGCTTACGGTCGCGCAAACTTTGACAGCTCTTTCTATGGTTCTACTTTCGCACGCAACTCAACCACGTGTTGTTGCGCAATCTATCGATCGTGCAACCAATGTTATGCACAGAATGCGCAATGTTTCACAGCAGTCTGGATTCTATTTTACGCGCGCTGTGCTAACGGCCGTGCGGCGGCCGGTATAGTCCCATATGCCCAACTATCCCGTCGGCCGAAAGGCAAAAGGGCACGGCGGCACTGTGCGGGTACGGAAATTCGTTGCTGTGAAAATCATCAAATTTTGAGGGCACTGCAGCAATTACATAGGTGGTGCTATACAATGTTTCGTCGTTATTTCATTTAGGAGAGTTGCTTCTTGCCTTCTTCGCGAATGCTTCGCGAAAGCTTTTCGTGAAACGCGCAAATTAGGGGGGCCTACCAACATTTCTAAATCGCGCATGCTTCACGAAACTGGAGTCTACTTATTTTTGACTGGTACATCCGGCCGCTTGGCGCGTCGCAAGGCATTGTGGGAGCGAGAAAATCACCACAGCGCGCAGGCGCCGCACATGATCCGTGTTGAGAGTTCATAGTGTGAATACGCACGGCTGTATCCGGATTGAAAGTTACCCGGTTCACGCCGCGGCTAGTTTGTGTCATGAACAGTGTGAACGTTGCGTCTCTGTGAACCGGGTCGAAAACAGCCAAGGCTGAACCGGAGCGGAACCGGGTAGGTTTCAACCCGGTTCGAAGCGAAGATAAAAGTGTGAAAAGGCCTAGGGCCGAAAACTCACTGGGCCAAAACCACTTTGCTCTGGTTTCCTTGACCTTGGCCGTCAAGATCTGAAGTTTCCGTTTAACTGGAAAAAGGATGAAAGCTTACTCCATCCTTGGAAGTTTGCTACATCCAGCAGCCACATAACTTGTCGGCATTACCAAACTAACGTGCACATTTCTCACCGATAACGTAAAGGAAACTCAATGTGACGCGTGCATGAATGCGAGACAAATCCTGCAGAATCCTATTCACCTTTTGCAGGATTCTGCAGGATTCAGGGCACATGAGAGTTGACACATTGCAGGATTTTGCAGGATTGAGGGCATTAGGGATTTATGTCACTGTATGAAAATGCAGCATACAGGCTACTAGTTTCACAAAATTCCTCTCCAGCACTTTGCTGGAGAGGAACTTGCAGGATTGAGGGCACATGATAGTTGACACACTGTAGGAATGTGAAGGATTGAGGGCATAGACAATTTTGTCTGTAGGAAAATGAAGGATGCTGGTAACTTGACTATGATCTTGAATGTAGGATGCTGTGACTGGAGACTGCTCAGAGACATTCCATCACCTCCCCGAGAAATTACCAACAGCCCGTGGGTAAACTCACCCACGGATGCTGGGCAAGGAGACTGCTAGACAATCCAACTTCTCACCAGGAAATGACCAACAGCCCGTGGGTAAACTCACCCACGGATGCTGGGCAACGAGGCTGTCACACACATGTGCATGGATACCATCAACCTGATATGCAATAAACAAAGGCAGCACCCTGCATGCATGGGGAAAATTACATGTATCGTGAGAGCCCAGTTTTCGACGGTACGCGTTTTCGACGCTTGGCCTTCTAACTCACATCGCACGATAAAAACAACTCCGTATAACGATCTCAGACTTCGTATCTTCCGGTTTGTTTCCTGCTCTTGTCCGTCACCGAAAATGTGGAAAGTTAGGGCTCTTCCAGTGGGCCAAACTCGTGTAATTCAAAAAGTTGCTGTTTTGGGGTCTATTTTCCTAGGTACAAAATTGGCAGTTGCGTCGAAGCTCCAGTTTTCATTATTGTTGGTCCTAAAAAAAATCTGAGTGTACCATAACTAACCCCAACATACGTAGAAAATATATATATATCACGCAAATTGAGGCACTTCGTTCTGGGTAATAACTATGGAGGCTCCTATAGGGCGTCTCGCTTATATCATTTTTTATGGCCTAATAGGCTTTTATAAAAAAAAAATATTAAAAAAATGGGCAGCTAGAGAAAGTATCAAGAAGCAGGAAATGTGTCTCTTGAGTGACATTGGGAAAGGTCATAACTGAAGAAGCAGTGAGAAAGAGGATTGTGGAGTTTTTTTAAACGTCACAGAAGAAGACATCAACCAGAACAATAAGTTTTAAGCATAAATTGTGAATGTTTTAAGGAAAGTGTTAGAAGCAGTGTCGAAAAAGAAAATAACACAAAAAACATTCAGGGAAGAATTTTACAGTGCCACACAGCATTTGAGTTATTTTAAGAATTTATTTTGCGTTTGGCTGCACTGGGACACCTTACTAAACACCACCGTCGAAAATAGGTCATGATGCTTACTACGCGGTGCGCAGTGGACATCAACAAAACCGGGTAATCTTACGGAAGTGACAAGCTTGATCAACCTTCTCCATGATTATTATAATAGTCTGTGATGTGGAAAAAGTGACTGAGAGCTCTTTTAGTGTGATACTTTCGTCCACATTGGTGAGCTTGAAGAGAAGGCCTTATCTCGTCGAAAACAGGTAACTGGAGGATACTGTACATGTACATTGTACAGTACAGCAGAAACTCAGTGTACGTACTCTGTGTGGACAGCAACTTATTAGCCAATAACAAACTTGTAGTACACAAACAGCATTATTCCTCCTTTTTTGAGTCAAAATTCAGCCTCAATCCTCCAAAGTCCTCCAATACCACCCGGAGCATTCGGGAGGATTTGCAAAGGATGGAAAGACTGACTCGTTCATAGCTGTGGGACTCTTTTCCCATCGCTGAATTTGGCGTATCTTGCAGACCGGGAGAGGGCTGGATTATGACTTTGGGGCCGCACACCTTGGGATGGTCTTTCACAGGGGGGGGGGGTAGGCGTACCCTTGCCAACTAGCCTTCTGATTAAGACATTCAATGTACGTATTTACTTCATTGGTTTCTGTGAGTTTTGGGATTATATAAACTCAACTCTTGTTTGCATTTGATTTTCAATTGTGTGATTGATCTCATGCCAGATTTGGTTGGGTTTGGATCAATTGTGTTGAAATAAATCCGGTGATAAGCCGCGATGAGCAGAATTAGCAGATTTCGTTTCAGAGTCACCTTCCGTTGGGACAATCGAATTCGATTGACCGGAAATAATGAATAGGCCTACGGCATGTCGTCTATGTTTATAAAACTATGCCAAATTTCTGGACAAATTTCAAATTCCAAATTTCAAAAACTACTTGCTCATCAGGAAGCTAGTGAAGGTATCGGGAATTCTGTGAATCTATTTTGCACGGAAACCTGCGGTTTTCCAGAAAAAAGGAAATTCGTTCGGATTTTCAACGACCATTAGGCCTACAACAAATACCGCTCTCTATGACTGAAAAGGGTGTTAGCAACATATTGAGCCAAAATCTACGCAGGTGTGTTATTTCATGTAGGCCCCTATAGGTCTTTCTTAATAATTATTTATGCAAATTGTATTCATCGAACTGAAAGTGAGGTTATGGGCGCTATAGATTGCCGAGATGTCGGCGAAACACTGCGCAGTTACACTGTGTGCTCCTTCAGCAAGAGAAATACACCGCCAGAAATCAGCTTCAACCTATTTCCAAAGGATACCAACCCCGCAGAAAAGTGGATTATGAAGATTAGGCGAGATGAGGGGCCACTTTTCAAGGTAAATTTCTACTTTTAAACGACTTTTTTTTCGTCATGTTTGTAAATGGAATCGTCGATGTTGAGTGTGTTGCATGTTACTGCAAGAACTTAACGTAAAGTACAGTGTTTCGGCGCAGTGATTCGCCGACATCTCGGAAATCTAGCGCCCAAAGCCTCGCTTTCAGTTCGATGTGAAAAAATTGCATACATATCAAGAAAGGCCTATAGGGTGGGTTGGGCAAAGTATGGATGCCAATCCTCGATTGCAATCTATATGTTTGTCTGTCTGTCTGTCTGTCTGTCTGTCTGTCTGTCTGTCTGTCTGTCTGTATGTTTGTATGTATGTCTGTCTGTCGTTCGTTCGCTCGTTCGTTCGTTCGTTCGTTCGTCCGTCCGTCCGTCCGTCCGTTCGTTCGTCCGTTCGTTCGTTCGTTCGTTTGATCGTTCTCATTTACAAACAACTGATTTTTTTTTATCAAGTCAAATGTTAAAGTTGATTTCGTCCGTCAATTAGTAGACACTGACGACGCTTTCCAGCAGTGAAACTGCTTCAAAAGATGGATTCCAAAAAAATTAAGCCCATTCTTCATTGATTGTTTTGCATGTTACTAGGCCTGTAGGCCTAATAGCAAAAAATACCCTGCTTTGCTGCAGGCTTCGGAACCCGGGAGCAGCGTGCGCAGACACTTTTGCTCAGAATTGGTCTATCCTATACTAGGCTATACAAGAAAACTGTTTTCACTCATATTTCTCATACCAGGTCTATACTAAAACATATTTGTATGAGGTAAAGGGTCGTTGGGTTGTCCCTGGTGACCATCTCCATCCTCCCGGTTATTACTGCGGTCGTATTGGTTTGAATAAAAGCAAACGGTCACAGGAACTCGAATGTAGTTGAAGTAAAGAAAATAGTCAGAATATTCAAAATGCATTTCGAACTCCGTTCGTTTCCTGTTTTATTTCTGCCCTGATGATATGCAACATTCGTCAAGAAATGTTACTGTGTTGTCTGCAGCACGAACATTCACGCGGTGCGGAAATAGAGGGCGCGTCTTGAAAATTTGGAGGGAAAAAGCTGTTTAGGAACAGTGACGTCTCTGGCGCGGTCGGAATATAATGTAGTCTCCTCACATTATCCAGCATCTTTATGCTAATTTCCAGATTCACCGCGATCACTTCTCAATCGCGACAACAACTCATGCCATGCTCCTTCGTAAAACCATAGACCTGAAGGGAAATTGTTTGCTTTCCCTCCAATGGTCTAATGTTCACACTATGAACGCCCGATCCGTGTCGAAATCTATACGTGTCCGACCCGTGTCGAACACAGGTCAAATTTCAACACGGGTCACCCTCTCGCTCCGTTTTCACACGACTCATCGCAACACCGGCATTAATTGCTCGACATGTGTAACGTTTCGACCCGTGTATAGACCGTGTAAGTTGGCCTCAAGAATGTACGTGTTACCGCGAGATTCCTGACTTCCGGGCTCCTCGAATAGGAGGTAAAGCGTGAAGCGGCAAACGATTTTGTTAAAATATTTTGTATCGCGCCGATTGAAGCAGTTAAAACTATTAGAATCGTCATTTAGGAATAAAATATTAAAATACAATGTGTAAAGTACTTGATTTTGCACGTTTAACAGACAAAAATAGTTAAAATAAATTTTCGTTTTCACGTTTGAAACCGTAGAACCTATGCAACAAGAGGTGATAGTCGTGTTCCTAGACGAGCGAACTTGTTACCTTAAACTTGTAATTGTATGTACATAGTACGTGTACTGGCTAACGTCGCGCGTTACGTTGATCGTGTTTTGATTTTGTATTATTTTGCTTACGTCCGGTATCCAGGCGCTTTTCATGCCCGAATGCGAACCACACCAACTTCGGCGCGATACAAGTAGTAATGCTCACGTCGCGTACCACAGTCGGGCCGTATTCGCAATACTGTACATGTTGTACTTACAACCGGAAGATGAAGGTCAGGTATATTTATTTGTTTTCTCTGCCGTTTTCTCATTTTTTTTTTCATTCTTATATTTTTAATATACTTAATCCATAAACCTGGGTTTTTAGTTGGAAAGAGGCTTTCTTCATTATGTAATAATGCATTCAAAATCGGGCACGTGTTAATCTCCTATAGCAGGCGGCGCGGAGGTGCCCGGAAGTGTACGGTGACCTTTTTCACCACGAGACTTACTCGTTTCACACTACATACGGTATCGCGCTTTCAAAACGGATAGACCCTATAGACGGATAGACCGCATGCACTCAGCCGTAACGTCAAACTCAACCTACAGACGTTCAGACTATGGCTTTCAACAGGTGTCGGAATTCTCAACACGTGCCGAGCGCTCTACACGGGTCGACGCCGTGTAGAAATCAGATAGTGTGAAAAGCTCAGTCTGGTGGACACGGGTCCGACCCGTATCCAACACGGAGATTTTTTGTGAAAAGCCCCCAAGTCTATAAATAAATTTAACTAGCTAAAGGTAGCCGCGTATTCAGCCCAAAATCTAAGCCGCGCATTCAGCAGCATATTCACACAAACCTAGAACGCATGCGGCAAAAGGAGGCCCTTTTTCCGACGTACCTCGGGTCCGTTTTTCAAAGGGTACATTTTGTTTTTACTGAGAATTTGTTGTCATGTACTTATTAATTTTGCAAATTTGTGGGCTTTTTAGAGTTGTGTTCCCCCCAAAAAAAAATTGCTTAGAAAGTCTCTGTAAATGATCTATTTATTAAATTACATTCTCTTTTTGAAGATTGATATGTAAAAGTTCATGTTATTTGCTGGAATAATTTTATTTCTTTGAAAAACGGATCCCAGATACGTTGGAAAAAGGGCCTCCTTTTTCCGCATGCGTTCTAGGTTTGTGTGAATGTGCGGCTGAATACGCGGCTGGGATTTTAGGCCGAAAACGCGGCTACCTTGAGCTAGGTTAAACTTTGCGCAAAGTTTGTCTGGTTCCCAGACGTCCGGGGCATTCAGTAGCGCGTAGTCAGTTTACATAAATAATTGTTGAATTAGTTCGTCTCCAGATTTCGTGTGGGTGACATCGTGATCTGCAACAACATGCAGCGTTACCTCAGGCATCATCACCTCCCGTACGGCTGGCGGTACATTTGCGGAGGGCAGTACCAATTCGCGCGCTATATAAGTAAAGCGGCGCTATATCTTGGGGAGCCCAGTTTTCGACGGAACATGTTTTCGACGCTTGGCCTTCTAACTCACATCGCACGATGAAAACAACTCCGTATAACGATCTCAAACTTCGTATCTTCCGATTTTTTTCCTGCTCTTGTCCGTCACCGAAAATGTGGAAAGTTAAGGCTCTTCCGGTAGGCCAAACTCGTGTGATTCAAAAAGTTGCTCTTTTGGGGTCTATTTTCCTAGGTACAAAATTGGCAGTTGCTTCGTAGCTCCAATTTTCTTTATTGTTGGTCCTAAAAAAAATCCGAGTGTACCATAACAAACCTCAACATACATAGAAAAAATATATGTCACGCCACTTGAGGCAGTCTGTTCTGGGTAAAAACTATGGAGGCTTCTAAAGGGCGTCTCGCTTATATTTTTTGTATTTTTTTTATTATTATTTAAAGACATAAAGTAACATGGCCTAATAAGCTTTAAAAAAATTAAAAAAATTAAAAAAAAGGGCAGCTTGAGAAAGTACCAAGAAGGAGGAAATGTGTCTCTTGAGTGACATTGGGAAAGGTCATAACTGTGGCGAAATGGGGGCGGAAGGGGGCGGGGAAGGGGCGAGATCCCCGCGGAGGAGGGGGGGTACTATTTGGGAAAACCTCTACAATCCTCGATAGCGCTGCCACCAGGCGAAATAGTTCAGGCTTAAACCTCCAGAGTTTCGCCTCTCCGGTTTAACACTTCGCGTTGGCCGGTCGTGGGTTCGGGTCACAATATATGACGAAGGGGGAGGAGTTTGAATAAATCCTGACAGATAACCGGTTGTAAGATCTCAACTGTTTTAAATCTTTTAATTTGTGTCCGCAACAGAGAACAATAACAAGTCTGTTTTAAAGAACCTGTTATGTCCGCAACAATAAATAATTAAAATTCAGAGTCTGTATTTACACTCTGTACCTCTGTACATATAATGCATTTACACTATTGCAGCCTTATCGCCCTTTCTAATAGGCCTACCCGTCAACGAAATCCTTGGGTGGCTCCCGTCCAGTGATAATTAATCCTCTTTCGAGTACAGCCAAACCAGAGAGTAGGGGGAAAGAGCGGGTATAGCGGGCAGTATGATAAAGTGAGTATGGAGCAAGGTATCCTTTAAACCTGCCCATAGACCAAGACCAGGTTTTGTTTGTACCTGTCTAGGCCACTCGACTTGCAAGGCCAGACCAGGTATCTCCTAAACCTGTCTGCCTTCAAGAAGAGTTCAAAGGTCCCAGACCTTTCTTGAGAATTCCAAACAGGCTCCAGGCCTTTCTCAAGCCACTCGGAAAACAGACTCGTCAGCCTAATTCCACTGTCCTCTCAAGAACTCAGTAGTTCCGTGAGAAGTAAATAAAGCTCACTAAACTTCTACTATCTGCTAACCCAGGTCCAGCTCCCCGGTGCACAGTCAATGCACCATCAGCTCCCCAGTGCACAGTCAATACACCATCAGCTCCCCAGTGCACAGTCAATGCACCATGAGCTCCCCAGTGCACAGTCAATGCAGGGGTGCACTAAACTTTGCTCCCCACTGCACAACTCAATGATGCAGTGTTCCAAATAAATTAACTAAATTTTTTTTTTCTCCCCACTACACAAGTAAGGGAGTAGTCAATAAGGCTCGGCTCCCCAGTGCTTGGGTTACTTACATCCACTGACTTGGTCACTAGCTCCCCAACGCTCTATAACTTGTTTTCGTCAGAAATGGGCAGCACAATGATACTCTCAGCCAACACCAACCAAATCCAATTCCAAATCTTAAATCAAAATCCAAATTTGCTATAATTATTATACCCCTAGGCTGCGCGCCAAGCGCGAACGCGGAGTCAAAAATACGCGCTCGGACAATACGCGCTAGTAAATATAGACCGCGCCCACCTTTGCATGAAGTCAAAATACAGTAATTCACATAGCAATAACTTCTCCTAAAGATCTCTGACATCATACAATGAAATATCACACTACATGGCTGAAATCAATCTTCAAGAATTTCCCAGTTTGCTCTAGAGTTGTGAATATATTACAGCGAATCCACAAAATGCTTGCCTGTCCCGGAAATGAATGAACGTAAACAAACCCTAAGTTCATTGAAGAGAATGCACTGAGGTCATATATATAAATATTCATTAGCCAATCACTGACCTACCAGACGATAGCTTACAGAAAAGTCATAAAACTTCTGTAAATTACACACTTGTTTCAATTAAGACAACTTTTGACCTAAAGAAGGTAGAGAAATACTCATTTCAACTTTCTATAAGTATGAAATATTTCCTAAGGGTCTCAGCTTTCTAGAAATAATTTTAACATTCAGCCAACGACCAACGTTTTAACTGCCACTCAAAGGGCAGCCATCTTGGATTTACCCTCAAGCTATTTATAGCACACACAGCCCACATGTAAACACCCACGTGTGTATACACATATAATTTCGGCAGGGATATACTCACAACTGCTTGGAAATACTATTCTAAAAGACTACAAAATCCTACAAGACGAAAATGCATGGTCCCTAAAAGGATTTTGGTAAGACTTACAGTAATAACAACTTCATAAATGAGACATTTGGGGGAATTTTCGTTACATAACCAAAGAAACAGTGAGAAAGAGGATTGTGGAGTTTTTTTAAACGACACAGAAGACATCAACCAGATAAAAAATACCACCCCACCAAAAAGGAAAAGAAAACAGAATCTGCTTCCATGGCTGAATCACAATTAGCTTGGACCAAGCCGAACAATCACATCCTGCCTCGATGTATCTTCTGATGTGGAAATTAACAAGGATGAGAAATGCTGCGTGGGTCATTCAAAGATACCGCCCTACAGTATTTCACCTCTATGGTTTACTTGAAGATCCAAATTCGAAAAAGTAAAAAAGATATCTTTTAGTTAAATGAACTTCATTTCACATTTTAAGAAAATTATTCTCAATTTGAATTTTTCATTATGTTGATTAAATTTATTTCCTTATTATTATGAGGACAGTTTTGATGATTTGGAAAAGGATGGGAAAGGAGAGGGTAGCAGGTAGCATGACGATCCAAGGGAAAGGAGTTGATAGGTGATAAATAAAAGTCATTTAATTAATGCAATTATTTAATGCAAACTAATAAGTTTTAAGCATAAATTACGAATGTTTTCAGGAAAGTGTTAGAAGCAGTGTCGAAAAAAACCCGAAAGATGAACCAAAAAAACATACAGGGAAGAATTTTACAGTGCCACACAGCATTTTGAGTTATTTTAAGAATTTTTTTTGCGTTTGGCTTCACTGGGACACCGTACTAAACACCACCGTCGAAAATAGGTGACGATTCGTACTGCGCGGTGCGCCGTGGACATCAACAAAACCGGGTAATCTTACGGAAATGACAGGCTTGATGAACATTCTCTATGATTATTCTAATAGTCTGTGGTGTGGAGAAAGTAACTGAGAGCTCTTTTAGTGTGATACTTTCGTTCACATTGGTCAAATTGAAGAAAAGACCTTATATTGTCGAAAACCGTTAACTGGAGGATACAATTACTATCTTTGGGCAGTACTAAACGGTGAGGCTTGGATTAGCATTAGCAGAGTGGTCACACTCAAACCAGTTTGCGTCAAGACATGTCCGATGCCGACATAGGAGACATTTTGTCGGAATTGCAATCCAAATATCAATCGAAAGTAACGCTGAAGTACAACTTGTTCGTCTTGACGTGTAGAATCCGGCAGGTGCAGTTTTGTTTTACTCACGTTTGGGAAAAGGGAGAAAATTACCCTCAGTTGACCGAAAACGGGTCGACGAGCCGAGTTGGGGTGGCCATCTTGGATTTGAAAACTGGATGACGTCACCAGGGCCGGGTTCGGAGTGGTCTGCGGAAGTGTGTGCGCGCGCTTGCACGCGTTGAGCCCTACGACTGTTTCCTGAATTGCAGTACAAAGCAACGTCCGGGACATCGCACCGCGTGCGCACACACTTCCGCAGACCACTCCGAACCCTAGTCCGGGTAACTCGTCCGACAATCTCGGTGACAATGCGATATATTTCCCTCATTTCAGGAGAACACTGAAGTCTACGGTGACATTGGCGAGCATGTGGGAACATTATTTAAAGGTCTATGCTCCACGTACAAGATCTATGAGAGGTGTTTTCAAGCCCTGATGTAAGATGGATGGGATGAAGTCGAGCAATGGACCTTTCCCATGAAATATGCAAATTGGTGGGCAAGCGGGCTGCCAACCAATCATAGTTTTCCACGGGCGTGCGCGCGTTCCTTCTCACTAACAGTTTAGCGTGCGGTCATTGGCTATTCAGCGTCTCCTGCGCGCGTATTTCGAAACCTGCACGCAACGCGCACTCGTTTGCCCACCAATTTAGTAAAGCGCATGCGCCAGCTCTTATTTGCATATTTCATGGGAAAGGTCCATTGGCTGACATGACAGATGCCTGGAAGGCGCACGTCCTGGCCCTTAACCCGAATGGGGGCCAGAGGAGAAATTTGGAGAGACTCATCCAGCGTGTGGAGGCCGGTCCGCTAGAAGAGCGTCCGCCGAAGAAAAGACGCCACGAGGAGGAGGAGGTGGAGCCCGGCCCTGTAGCCACTGCTGCCCAGTCAGAGCCAGCTAAGGAGGAGGACGAGAAGCCAAGCGGATCGACATCGGCAGCAGCACAGCCGGCAGCCGGGCCTAGCTCATCTCAGGTACATTCTTGCTTTTATTTTGGTGGTTTTGGATCGCAAGGAAGTCTCAGATTTCCGGCATGCGGGAAAGCGTATCGCACCTTAGGTATGAAGGTATTTTTAAGAGTATCGGGAGCAACGCCAAAGGGCGTAAGGGGCATGTAATAGCATGGAAAACTATTCGGGCAGTAGTATATTAACCACTTCGCGCCGGGGGGTTTTTCAGCGCCGATGACCGCCATACGGGGGTTTTTGAACAATGCATCATTTTAAAATCTTGCTAAAACAATCGGAACAATATATTTCTGTGAAATAAATCAATAAGGGTATACTATGGGTACAAGAGAGTAAAACCTGGCACAATTCGGACGTCGTTGTGGCCTTTGTCAAGAGATTATCCGTTCGAAAAAGGGCCCTTTGTGCGTCGTCAATGGACCGTAACGGACGTGTGTGTGTGGGTTCGTGTACGCTGCTGACAATCCCTGACCGCAGACTCCAGCCTCCACTCCAGGCAGTCAAATCTTCGAGTTGGTCGGCCACAAACGAGCGTACAGATTACGGTAAAGAATGTGGGTGGAATTCCAATGCCAGACCGACGACCGTTGGGCTGTGTGGCATGCAAAGACAATGTCCCCCGCGTGCTTTCAGCTGCAGCGCGGTATCCCTCGATCCTCCACAGTAAAAGTCCCACAATTGCACAATTACTGCGGCTAATCTTGCAATTCATGTGGCAACGTGCGTCAAAAAGGGTCTTTGTACTGATTCATAATGCTTTGTTCTAAGCTGAAAAGAGTCTTTGTTTAGAATGTGGACAATAGTGGTGCCCGGATTCGGAGGGCCCCGTTGCAAAGGCAATCCAATTGACCTCCGGATTCGGAGGTCCCGGCGCGAAGTGGTTAAGGCACGCCCCAAGTAAGCCCATTTTTGATGCGGGCATTATTTTGTGTAGGGAACAAGCCCCGAGTAAGCCCATAATTATTGATGCAGGCATTTGTGTAGGGGACACGCCCCCAGTAAGCCCATTTTGATGCGGGCATTTGTGTAGGGGACACGCCCCTGGTAAGCCCATTTGGAGGGGGGCATTTTGTGTAGGGGACACGCCCCTCGTTAGCCCATTTTTGACTAATGCGAGCATTTATGGAGGGGACACGCCCCTAGTAAGCCCATTTTGAAGACGGGCAGGTGTGTATTGGACACGCCCCACTTAGGCCATTTTTTGAGCTTGGCATTTATGTAGGGGACGTGGACACGCCCTAGTAGCCCGTTTGAGACGGGCATGTGTGTAGGGGACACGCCCCTAGTAAGCCCATTTTGACGGCGGGCTGGTGTGTATGGGACACGCTCCTAGTAAGCCCGTTTTTTTACTATAATGCGGGCATTTTGTGTAGGGGACACGCCCCCAGTAAGCCATTTTGATGCGGCCATTTCTGTAGGGGACACCCCCCTTGTAAGCCAATTTTGATGGGGGCATTGGCGTACAGGACACGCCCCAGTAAGCCCATTTTTTGATGCAGACATTTGTGTAGGGGGCACGCCCCGTGAAAGCCCATTTTGATGCAGGCATTTTGTGTAGAGCACAAGCCTCGAGTAAGCCTTGACGCGGGCGTGTACGTTGGGGTCAAGCCCCTAGTAAGCCTATTTTGATGCAGACATTTTGTGGAGGGGACACGTCGTCAGCAAGCCTTGATGCGGGAAAAATGTGTAAGGGACATGCCCCCACAAACTTTTATTCATGTGTTTGTGTAGGGGAAGCGCCCCTAGTAAGCTCAATTTAATGCAAGCATTTTGTGTAGGGGACGCACCCCTTTGATGGGGGCATTTAGGTAGAGGACACCCCAAGGGTGCCCTGATGCAGGCGTTTGTGTAGAGAACACGCCTTTAGCAGCCGTGGCGCAGGCATTTTTGTACAGGGGTCATGCATCCAGTAGCCCCTTAGGGGGCATGGGTATAGAGACAAGCCCTAAGGGAACTTTGGCGCAGGCTGGTTGAAGCGCCCCATGTGCATGGAATAGGCTTTAACACAAGTTCGAAGAGGGGAACAGGTGCCATGTAGAGCCTGAAGCAGGCAAAATTAACTAGAGGGCACGCACATTGGAGTGTGGAATAAAGTGTGGGATAAAGTGGTAAGAGTTTCATGTTGTTCTGATTTGGGGGGACAATCTGGTAAAAAAAAATTAATAATAATAAAAAAATAATAAATAACAGGGTTTGTGGTGTTTCTTTTGAGCTGCAGGCCAGATCAGCTCTTGAGATGCACAAGCCCCGCCGGTTGGAGCTGCTGAGGGCCTGCACGTTGCTTATGTCATGTCTCTCCTCCGCAAGTATGTAGAAGAATTCACTCCTCTATCGTCAGAAGACTTGAAGGAGACTGCAGCTCTATGTCAACGTTTTGGCTGATTGCAACAGGCATGCAGAGGCTAAGATCGAGGGGATCGCAATGTATATAATTATATAAATCTATCACGGGAGAAGACAAGCACTTGCGTTTTGCAAGGAAACACTTGGGTTTGACCTGTCCACCCTCAGAAAGCAAGGCGCGTGTTGTCAACCCAGGGGGGCTAAACAGAGGCCGGCAGGGCTCGCCCTACAGAGGGGGTCAGTTTCGGCAGCCATGGGGTTTGTCTCGTGGGGGATCAGGGGCAGCCAGCTGGAGGGACATTTGTTACCGCTGTCGGAAGAAGGGGCATTTTGCCAGAGATTGTAAAGAAATTTTGTAAATGTAATGGGCCTGTAACCGGCAGTATATCCTTTGTGTGTGTTTTTTTACCTTTCCCTTTTTTCTCCCATGAGGGCGCTGTTTCTTTTGACCGTAAAATATAAGGCTTGTAACGTTGTAAATAGGACATGTAATCCGTCCCATGACATCTCATCCTTGTCAACTTCGCCATCTTGTTTGCCATTTTCGACCATTATTCTTCTGTCAACTTTCCCCGGACACCTCAGCCAAATTTGAACCACACCTGAACCACACCTGAACACATGATCACGACCAAGACAACAATTCTATCTGCCAACCCAATACAACTTGTCATCGCCACAATCAGTCACCATCTATGAATAAAACTTTGAAGAGATCATGTACAGTACTTGTCGTGTGTATCAATTTGGTTGGTTTGGAACTTATGGACACCATGAACACCGCCACTCTGTAGCGCCAACCTGTAGGCTACATTAGTTCAAATTTGGACTCTTTCTGTGCCTAACCAACAAGATGGCTACCGCCAAGGAGAAACCGACATCTCAACCAGAGCTGTCTGAAGAAGAGCAGCTTCTGGAAACTATCCGATATGGCATGGAGTCTGTAAGCCAAGTCGGAACTGGGCACTCCAGACAGTCCAGTGTCGCATCAAATGCATCCAGTGCCTCCAGTGCTAGGCTGCGGGCAGCAGCAGAAAAGGCCTCCCTGGAAGCTCAAGCTGCTGCGGAGCAGAAGAGGCGAGCCCTTGAAGAGGACGAGCTGAAGCTTCGCCAACGTCGAAGGCAGATGGAGCTGGAGACCAAGATCTCTATGGCCGAGGCTATGGAGAAGACCTTTGCAGAGGCGGAGGCAGAGCAGAATGCAACACGTGGAGTGCACTTCGCTCATTCGACACCAGAGGCAACTACTAGCGATAACGTCGCTCGTCACATGGGATTCAAGCTGCAGCACAGTACGTCCAATCTGCCGTCAACCATCAACAGCAGCTCTGAACAGGTTGGTGACATCCTTGCTCAGATGATGAACAACAGCCGGCTGCAGCAGCAATCCCTCGTGGAAACCCTGCAGCTTCCTAAGACGGAACTGATCACCTTTGACGGAGATCCTGTCATGTACTGGGCTTTTGTGCGTTCTTTTGAAAGCACAGTTGACAAGAGTTCAATCGACGATGGGGCGAAACTTGCCAGGCTGCTGCAGTATTGCACGGGTCCAGCCAAAAGGCTCATCCAGTGCTGCACCGTGAAGGACCCGAGTGAAGGCTACGCACTCGCCAGAAAGCTTCTGAGAGATCGCTTTGGAAATGAGTACGACATTTCCGATGCCTGGATCAGGAAGATCGTCAGCCGTCGTGACATATCAGACAACCAGAGCTTGCTGGATTTCTCTGATGATTTGAGAAATTGCCGAGAGACACTCAAATCAATGAACATGCTGGCCGAGTTAAACAACAGGCAAAGCTTGTTTAACATCGTTGAGAAGCTGCCGTTCCACCTCAAGAAGGAATGGCTCAACAAGGTCCACCACATCAGATCCACCGGGCATAGACTTCCCACCATTGATGACGTCATGCTGTTCGTTTCTGCAGCTGCAGAGCGAGCGAACGACCCAGTGTTCGGAAAGCTACTGGTTTCGGATCGCTCAGACAAAGGCCGAAAGGACAGTAGCGGTAAGCCTAAAGAACCCAGAGGTGATAAGCGACGTGCTAATTTCAATACCCAAGTGCAGCAGACGGGTAGTCAACACCATCAGCCACAACAGAAAGTCAGCGCATCTCCTGGAGGGGGGAGTGCCGCCACAGCCAAACCCTCTTGCCAATGCTGTTACTGCGGTCAAGAGCACAACCTGTTTGGATGCAGAGCATGGAAGGCGTTGAAGGTTACTGACAGACTCAACTACGTCCAGAGTCAGCATCTGTGTGTCAATTGCCTTGGCCATGGACACCGCTCCCGTGAGTGTACGAAGCAAACCGTATGCTCCGTACCAGGCTGTGGGCTAAAGCACACAAAGTTTCTTCATCTGCCTCGCAGCGGCAATCTTGCAGCATCGACAGACACCAAGCCAATAGTCGCTCTATCTCCAGACGCCCAACCATTTGTTGGCACGAGTCCTACCCCACCGACTTCGAGTACCCCAACCAACGTGACGTGCAGTGTCACTGGGGCCGGGGTTGGTAAGGTGGCTCTACCCATCGTGCCAGTGAAGGTGAGACGTCATAGAGGTTCATCTGACTTCTTCGTCACATACGCTCTGCTCGACACAGGGTCTACACAGAGCTTTTGCTCGGAAACGCTTACCAGGAGACTTGGAGTACCCATGAAGCACGACACCATGAGACTTACAACGCTCGACAACAGAGAAACCCTCACCGACACCTACGTTGTGAGCCTCGAGGTTGCCGACATCAGTGACAATAACGTCATCGTCATGTCACATGTGCTGACTAGGCCCATTCTTCACATTAATTCCGAGTGCCTTGTGACCCAAGAAGAGCTAAACAAGTGGTCGCACTTGAAAGATATCCCTATACCTGATGTTGACACGAAGGAAGTTCACCTCCTCATCGGACAAGATAATCCCTCTGTCATGATACCTAAGGAAGTTCGAGAAGCCGGCTTGGGAGCACCCTATGCCACCAGGACCATTTTGGGATGGACCCTTAATGGACCGGTAAACGCAGGGCCCTTAAAGCACGTGGCTTCTCACTTCGTCGACACTGACGCCAGTCTCCAACACCAAGTTGAAAGGTTCTGGCAACTAGACGACACCGGGAGCAGTAACCCTACCACGTCAGTCAGCGACCACAAAGCCATCGCTGTCTGGGAGCAGTCTCTTCATCGTGACGAAGGGCACTACACCATGGACATCCCTTTCAAGACTAGACCTCCCCACTTACCTGACAACAAGGCAGTCGCTCAGCACCGGCTGCGTCTGCTTGGCAAACGACTGATGCGTGACAGCAACCTAAAGGAGAAGTACACATCAGGTATTTCTGACTTGCTTGCTAAGGGGTACGCTGAGAAAGTCCCTGGGCACGAGTTGGAAAGATCCGGTGGAGACGTCTGGTACCTACCGCACCACCCAGTGTTTAATCCACGCAAACCTGGGAAGACACGCATCGTCTTTGATTGTGCGGCAAAATACCGCGGCATGTCACTCAACGACAGAGTACACCAAGGTCCTGACCTTACCAACAGTTTAGTTGGTGTTCTCCTTCGATTCCGCCAGGAGCCTGTCGCACTGATGGCAGACATAGAAGGAATGTTCCACCAAGTGCGTGTAAACAAGGCTGACCGTGACGTCCCACGTTTCCTTTGGTGGGCCAATGACGATCTCAATGACACACATGACATTCCGGATGACATCCCATTTGTTTGGTGGAGTGTGGTCACCAAGCTGTGCAAGTTTTGCCCTAAAGCGCACCGCACAGGACAACATGCATATGCTAGATGCCGAGACCGCCAACACTATCGACAAGAATTTCTACGTCGATGACTGTCTCAAATCGGTGGCAACTGAGCAAGATCCTATCTGTCTTGTCACTCAACTTTGTGAAGCGTTGGCCCTTGGGGTTTTTCGTCTAACAAAGTGGATAAGCAACTCAAGAGTGGTTCTTCGATCTATCCCCGAGTCCGAACGAGCAAAGGGAGTCCCTTCGTTAGAACTCGACGAGGACATGATACATGTACCTGCAGAACGAGCATTGGGAGTTCTGTGGGACATTGACACCGACATGTTTACCTTTGATGTACACCCGACAGTGAAACCGCAGACACGTCGTGGGCTATTGAGCACAGTTAGCTCCGTGTATGATCCGCTTGTAGGCTACAGGGCCTATTTCGACGGCTAGGAAATAGCCGGGTATTAACGACTGCATTAAAATAAAAAAGCATATGGCGATATCCCTTCGGAAAGTTTGTTTCCCTCTTTGCATGTTTTCGTTCTCCCTTTTCTCTTTTGGTGCAGGGATATAAGCGGTATCTCGAAATCCTCAAAGCTCACAGCTGGGAACAGTCCCGCTGCCATGTTTTTGACCCTATGTCAGCGCAGGCTTGGGTGCGGAGGCGTGGAATATATTCATGGGTAGATATAGAAGGGAAGAGAGTGGACGCCCCGAGAGATTTCGCCCCAAGGCCGGACGATGTTTTGGCCTGGATTTGTCAGCCGGATTTTATGGCTCTGCGCTTTCACGATCCCGATGCCTTTGCGGCTGGCAGCCTGCGTGGCTGCGAGGAAGCGTGGGGCCTTGTGTAAGCCGAGTGTCCAGGAACTGGTGAAAGAGTTAAGGGGTGGTTGCGAGAAGGCGTAGATTTATACGACTTTTTCCAGCCGTATCAATTAGGTACATACAGAGGCAGGGTTTTTGATTCGGCGGTGCCATCTGATATGTATTTCCCTAACGCCCCCGTTTGCAGACAGTTTGTGCCCTTCATCAATGATACGATTACGAAGCGTTTGGTCGAGGGTTCGCCGGTAGAATTGCTGGGACCGGTTAATGAGACTGCGCCACCGAAGTGTGTGAATGCCCTTTCAGTCAAGCCGAGCAAGCCCAGGTTGGTCTTATCTATGAAAGGTCCAAATCTCTGGTGTAAGGACACACCTTTTAAGTTAGTCCCGTTTGGGGACATCGTCAAGCCAATAAACAGAGGAGGTTTCTTTTCGGGTACGGACGATGCCCAGGGTGATAAGCAGATTCTCCTCACGAACAGGTCCAAAACATTTTGTGGATTCGAGTGGGCAGGGTTTTATTTTGTTGATTCGACCCTGCCGTTCGGCTTAAGAATAGTGCATATGTTTATTCTACTGTGGGTTTCTGTCTTTCAACGGTGTTGAAGAATAGGGGATTCATACGGAAGTATGGATTTCAGGATGTTGGAGTTGAAGCTTACGAAAGGGCATCGAGGGCTTTGTATGTCGTCTGCTACATGTAGTTGCAGCTGGGTTATTTTGTCAACATCATGGTCCATTTAGGATTCTATGTCCTTTTGGATACCCGATAAGAAGAAGAAGACCTTCGCCATATTGAGAGAGGATATCTTAACCGAAGACAAGGCGTGTATGAAGAAAATGCAGCAATTCATTGGAAAATGCCAGAGTTTCACATTAGCATTCCCGGCTGCCCGTCTGTTTGTGAGGGAGTGTTGTAATTTCACGTCCCGATTGGATGACGTTGCACTTCGCCGCTAACACATTCAGTGCGCCAGGAGGTTTCCTTCTGGCGGTTTATTGATTCAATATCGCAGCCGATACCTTGGAGGCAAGAACGTCATTTACACCTGCAGCTCAGTTCGGATGCGTCTGGCTACAGATGGGGTGGAGTTCTGTCGGAAAGGCAGGGCGACGTCACCTTTGGGGATTATTGGCCCAGGGAGATTCAAAAGTCGCAGGATATGTAATATAAGGAAGCTTTAGCCCTCTACTTCACCCTGATCTCTGTGATGGACCACCTATGGGACAGAAGAGTTGATGTTCAGGTTGATTCGGAAGGTTTATTCCATGCCTGGTCAGGCCTAAAGAAGAGGTCTCCCGCCCTTGCGAGAGTCCTAAGACGTGTATTCGCCTTTACGCTGGAGGCCAATTTCGACCTGCGACTTCAGTGGGTGCCATCTTGCAGTAACAGGGCAGATGCGCCTTCAAGATCTTCGGACTCGCGACTTGCAACGGCGCTATGGCGGCTCCTGCAGCAGGAGTTCGGGGGAGATCGGGCTTTACATGGGATCTGATGCCTCTCCCGTCGAATGTGCAAAGAGGGAATTCTTCTCTAGGGACCCATGCCCTGGAACATCAGGAGTGAACATAAGGAGAAGTTTTGTATGCATTTCCCCCTTTCGTCCTCATCGCATCTGTCATCCGGCTGTTTCGGGAGTGGGGAGATGTAGTTGCTACACTGGTCGTTCCAAAGCATCCACATCCGAGGCCGTGGTGGCCACAATTTATTACATTCCTTCATTCAGAAAGGTAGGTGTCTAAGTGAGATAGATCAGACAACAGTTGTTATAAGTGCCCAATGGCAAAGGGTTGGCATTCGAGCTTTGGGCGTGCAAGTGTTATTTTCCCCCAGCGCCAAAAATGCCGGATGTCCCGAGCGACGTTCCTCGTCAGATATCAGTGGCGATTATTTCCGATTCTATGTTCAAGGGTGTGGTCAAGTTTGCCTGGCCTTCTTTCATGAAGGTTAAAATGGATGTCACTGGCGGGGCAAGGATGGAGGCTCTTTGCAGGAATTTGGCGGCAGCGTGCAGAGCACAGAAGTTTGACCTGGTGGTTTTACATATCGGTATCAACGACATCAGCAGAACAAGAGGCGGTGCAGAAGTCGATAACTTACTAAGGGTTTTCAAAGTGGCGTCGAACCGATTGAGCGGCCAGTATCCAGGCATTCACTTCGTACTTTCGGAGCGCTGTCATTAACCGTAGGGTGGCGTCGGCAAATTCGGCATTGAAAGAGCTAAGCTCTAAGTCTTGCTGGCTTTTTCCTTCAAATGACCACATTTGTCAGCGCGATTTGCAGGATCAGGTACATCTCACGGTGTGGGGCAGTTTGAAGCTGCATCGACGTTTGCAGATGTTTCTGAGGCCCATTTGCGGCAGGCGCGAGGGAATTCGCATTCATCCCGAGGAAGGTCCCATCTCCTCGCCGCCGGCATCGCCAGGGCAAGCATAACTAGACGGGAATATGCGAGCGAAGGAATCATTATAATGTTCTCTATTCTCTCTTCGCAGCTCACAGCAGTTCGAGCAAGGTTAGAAGAGCATGACGGGAGATTGGATCGCCGCCCTTATGACAAGCAGAAAAACATTTTGGTTGGAAGTCTGGATATTTCCCTACAGAAAAATCACGGTTCCGGTTACTATACTGAAGGCAGCAGGAGCGAGGGGGCATCTCCGGAGGATGTGGTCAAATTTTTGATAGACAGGGACTCGAGAGGGAAGACTCAAGTTCACAAACTTGGATGTCGTTTCGTAGGCAAGAGGGGACATCAGGAATGTGGATGTAAGCGGCATTTAGCAGCGGGGACCGTAGATTCCTACATTGGACAATTGAGGGCGTACTTTAACGCAGCCGGCAGAAGGCTACCGTGGAGCCCGAAGGCCAAGACGGGGAACCCGTGCATATCGGATCGAGTGAAACGGTATTTGAAGGCCATCCGTTTGGAACAGGCGGAAGCACATGTGTCACCAAGGCAAGCGGTGCCAATCTTCTCCGGCAAGCTACGATGGTTAGTGGGTGAGATTCGGGGGCGCATCCAGCTTCTTATCGACGCAGAAGAGCCAAGCTTCATCAAGCGGTACGTCCTCTACAGGGACCTCGCATTTTTTTCTCTGCATATGGTGGGCAGGCGATCGAGCGGCGGACTTGGGCCGCACAAGGACTTGTGAGGCGACGAGGATTTATGGTAGAGATTTGCTTTTTCATTACACCATTGGCAAGACGATAAGGGAGGGCAATTCGGCCCTCATCATCATCCCGAAGCTGGAGAATTGGGAGATGGATCCAGTCGGGGCAGTGGACGAGATGGTGAATCTAGCTAGCAGCAATGGTTTTGACTTGCAAGGGGGTTATCTCTTCCGCCCATCAACGCCGGATCGCCGTTCCTTGGCCAACAAGCCTTTCATTGGCAATGGTCCGAACAATCTCTTGAAACTATACTTCTCGGTTTCGTCAGATCAACGTGACCAGGAGCTCAGGGCACACGGAGGTAGGGCCGGAGTTGCCGTAACTCTGAGTCTGAGGCTTTTGGGAGCGACGGAGCAGCAGATAATGGACCACTGCGGATGGGCAACATCTCGGATGTTTAAACATTACACCTAGATCGAGCCGTGTCACGAGGCGTTGCAGCACTGTCCGGATGCTCCAAGAAGCAGTGGATGTGGAGGGTGACGGCCAGGCATACAGGGCAGATCTTGCGCAGGAATATAGTCATGCGTCAAAAGACTCGGATAGATCATTTCTCTGGCTAGTTTACTATTTGCATCGCGGCGGACGTTGAGGGCGACAGATGATACATCAGTCGCGATTCTGGTGGATCGGAGGATGAGGTAAGAGCGGGAGCCAGCGCACGTTACAGGTGGGCACTTTCCCCTTTTTGCCCCACCCACCCCCTTTTCAGATGCAGCGTTTGGGCTAGGGTTTCTACTCCCAAATCTTTTCGCCTACATCTCATTCTTGTATAAGTCTGAGCCCGAGAAGAACGCCGCGGTGCAAATATTAAGTAGTTTGCAGAGTGGACGTTGTTACGGCAGTCATCCGTGTGGTTCCCTGACTTGTATTTCGTCAGCATTGCAGGCTGGTTGAACCAGTCTATTAGCTGATAGTCTGGTTCCAAGAGCTAAACATCCTGACAAATACTGTGAAGTCAGGGAACCACACGAACGACTGCCGTAACAACAGCCACTGCGTAAATCGTTTACTATATCTTAAAATTTAGTGGGCCTGACGTTTCGATCCTAGCAGGACCTTTTTCAAAAGGCTTTCTCTGCCTTTGAGAAAGGTCCTGCTAGGATCGAAACGTCAGGCCCACTAAATTTTAAGATTTACATTTTGGTAATTTTAGTCAGTAAGCAGTTTGCAACATTTTTGTATCGTGGGAACCCCCGTTTTCGACGGTACATGTTTTCGGCGCTTAGCCTTCTAAGTTCTAACTCACATCGCACGATGAAAACAACTCCGTATAACGATTTCAGACTTCGTATCTTACAGTTACAGTTGGTTTCCTGCTCTTGTCCATCACCGAAAATGTGGAAAGTTGAGACTTTTCCAGTAGGCCAAACTCGTGTGATTCAAAAAGTTGCTCTTTTGGGGTATCCTCCAATAACCGGTTTTCGACGATATAAGGACTTTTCTTCAAACTGAACAATGTGGACGAAAGTTTCACACTAAAAGAGGTCCCAGTCACTTTCTCCACACCACAGACTATTAGAATAATCATAGAGAAGGTTGATCAAGCCTGTCACTTCCGTAAGATTACCTGGTTTTGTTGACGTCCGCGGCGCACCGCGCAGTAAGCATCGTCACCTATTTTCGTCAGTGGTGTTTAGTAAGGTGTCCCAGTGCAGCCAAACGCAAAATAAATTCTGAAAATAACTCAAAATGCTGTGTGGCACTGTAAAATTCTTCCCTGTATGTTTTTTTGTGTTCATCTTTGTTTTTGTTTTTCCACACTGCTTCTAACACTTTCCTATAATCATTCATAATTTATGCTTAAAACGTATTGGTCTGGTTGATGTCTTCTTTTGTGACGTTTAAAAAAAACTCCACAATCCTCTTTCTCGCTGCTTTTTCAGTTATGACCTTTCCCAATGTCACTCCAGAGACACATTTCCTCCTTCTTGGTACTTTCTCTAGCTGCCCTTTTATTTTTTTCATTAAAAAAAAAAGCCTATTGGGCCATGTTACTTTTTGTCTTTAAATAATAATAAAAAATAAATTTAAAAAAATATATAAGCGAGACACCCTATAGAAGGCTCCATAGTTTTTACCCTGAACGGACTGCCTCAAGCTGCGTGATATATTTTTTTTCTACGGATGTTGGGGTTTGTTATGGTACACTCAGATTTTTTTTTAGGACCAACAATAAAGAAAACTGGAGCTTCGAAGCAACTGGGGTGGCCATCTTGGATTTGAAAACTGGATGACGTCACCAGGTCCGGTTTGTTTAAAACAAACACTCTTTTCAGCTTAGAATAAAGCAATACGAATCTTGACAAAGACCCTTTTTGACGCAAGTTGCCACATGAATTGCAAGATTAGCAGCAGTAATTGTGCTATTGTGGGACTTTACTGTGGATCAAGGGATAGCGCGCTGCCACTAAAAGCAAGTGGGGGACATTGTGTTGGCATGCCACACAGCCCAACGGTCATCGGTCAGGCAGTGGAATTCCACCCACATTCTTCACCGCAATCTGTGCTCGGTTGTGGCCGACCAACTCAAAGATTTGACTGCCTGGCTTGGACTGCGTTTACACCTGATCCCGCAAGGAGGATCAGATCCCGCGAGGGCAATCAAAGGGCGATCAAAGGGCGATCAACGCAAGTGTAAACGCTCGCGCGATCAGGATCAGATCCCGGGATCTGATCCACCTGCGGGATCAACATGCAAGTGTAAACGCAACGCGGGATCTGATCCTGCGGTTTTCAGCGACCACATTCGGCCCATGCCTGGAAAAACGCACGAAAACAAGCATCTTGCGTGTACGTGTGCAGTACATGTACAGTGTACGTGTACATGTACTGTACAGGTGTACATGTACATGTACAGTACTGTACACTGTACATGTACATGTACACACAATGTACACATACACTCGGCAAACAATTTGTCCAACTTTACGCTGGTAACCAATACTAGACAGGGTCGTGTGTGTGTGGTCGTGTGGGTGGGGGGGGGGGTTGAGAAACTGGTATCCGCATACAGTACATGTATGCATAGAGGTTGTACCATTGCAGAGTCCATCGGATTTCGCGCGTCATGGCCGGGCTGACGTTCTACTGCGCATGACTACTGACCTATGTGGATAACCTTTGGAGAGCGCTTCCGCTGCTCCACGCGCGATCAATGCGGGATCAGGATCAAGTGTATACGCGGCACTGGATCAGATCCTCTGTGACCGCAGGATCTGATCCTCCTCGCGGGATCAGGTGTAAACGCAGTGTAAGATGTTAGTCTGCGGTCAGGGATCGTCAGTACAGAAAATGCACACACACACACAAGTCCGTTACGCTCCATTGATGACACACAATTGGCCCTTTTTGGAATGGATAATCTGTTGACAAAAGCCACAATGATGTCTGAATTGTGCCAGGTTTTACACTCTTGTACCCAGTATACCCTTATCGATTTATTTGACTCTTTCAATGGACATTCTTCTGGAACTACCCACATGACCTATGGCTCTATCACGTGCACTACCTCAAACATCATATACCTCATCTCTTGTAGAGTTTGTAAAATTCAGTATGTTGGCGAGACCAAAAACACCCTCAAAAAACGGATCTATGGCCATTGGTCTACTATCAAAACCAGTAAAATGGACACCTCTGTTGGGTAATGGGTATCACTTCAATCTCCCTGATCATTCGATATCAGATATGAGTGTATTGGGCATAGAATCACTTGGTCACCGTAGTAATGCTGTCCCTCTTAGCCGTGAGAAATTGTGGATGAAGCGTCTTCGGACTATTCAACCACATGGTCTCAACATCCAGGAGGGTAATGACTAACACCATGCTGCTTTCTGGTAATCCTTTCTTTGTGTTCAGTCCTTCACAAGTTCACACTTCTCTCTTTGATCTTTCCCCCTGTTGTCACTAATCCCTACCCTACTCCTTGCCCTTCTCTTTGATCTTTCCCCCTCTTCTCACTAATCCCTACCCCACTCCTTGCCCTTCCCTTTGATCTCTCCCTACCAGCTTCACTCTTTGTCCACTCTTTGTCCTTTGTCCTATTCACTCTCCCCCCCCCCCTTCCTTCGTGTACATGTTTTGTCCTTGTCACTCTGCCTTTGAGAAAGGTCCAGCTAGGATCGAAACGTCAGGCCCACTAAATTTTAAGAAATATATTGTTACGATTGTTATAGCCATATTTGAAAATGATGCATTGTTCAAAAACCCCTGTATGGGGGTCATGGGCACTGTAAAAACGAAGTGGTTAAGGGCCTATCATTAGAGCTTTCAACTTGACGACGACCATGACCCCTGGCAATTAAATTCTTCTTGAGGTCCTGTGAATGGCGGGAGAAATATGAATCATTAGAACATTATTTCAATTTAAATTGATCTTCATTTCATATTAAGTTGATCCCCTTAGTGTGAGCAATTCATGTGTTAACAGTGGTGCTTCCAAACAAAAGTTATGCCATGTGAAGCACCCCACTGTTCATCGACAAGATGGAAACGCATTTAGAAGTTATGTAATTCCTTTGGCCATTCTTTAGCATGGATAATGAAATTGATACCAAACATGGGGCAAACCAGCTGTACAGACGAACAAGACACAACAAAAACATGTGAAATGGACACCATCACCATTCAAGTCTTCAAGAGCCTGTTGCTCATAACGATTTGTGGCCACACAAGTACATGTAAGGACACCGAATCATCCTTCACATTACCAACCACCATACCATGTGTACAAACATAACAGGTAGGGGCCTTTGACCCCTGCACAGGTCAGTTAACTAACCTCCACAAAGTACAACATGTAACACACTTTGCACCTTTTCCAAAACCCAGCTTAGGCTTCATCTCTGGCTTCGTCTCTGGCTACGTCTCTGGCTTCGTCTCTGTTATCACAAAGCTGAAAACAAAGGATGGAGTTCTTTGTTGAAGTTGAAGCTTTGGATTCTCTTTCCAAACACAGTATAACATTCAAAAACGAAGCCAAAGGTCTTCCATTTTCATGCCTTGTACTTTAAAATGGATGAAAGAAATGAAGACAAAGCCGGAGCCTGAGCTTTAAGCCAAGTTTTGGAAAAGGGCCCTTGCCTCAAATTAATCTAACATTTCATGTAAGTTACACAAAATTCCCGCTATAAGTACATTAAGGCATGTGGATTGGTTGAAAGCTAAAACTAAGCAACCAATCAGAGGCAGCCTCCAGCAACACTTCTGATTGGACACTGACAGAAACCTTGGATCCTCCAAAACCATATACATGTAAATAATTTTAAATTGTTAATGACCCCAGTCTCACACAGCACACATAATTTGCCACACTGGCAGTATCATAGCCAGTGCATCGCCTGCCACTGTAACACAACAGGAATAATGCATGATTTATGTGTACCCGGTACATGTACATGCGAGGCCACACGGCAAAAACTTGCATGCACAAGAGTACCACCAAGCCAGGCACTGGAATACTGATCACAGCCAAGTTCTTTCCATGAACTGGATGCCACCTTAAAAGGAGACAATATCAACCCTTTGCTGAGTATAAGAATTTCATCATTTACTTGATAAAATAAAAATAATAACGGACATTTCTAGAGCGCCAGAATCCGTCTGCAAAGACGCTCAAGGCGCTTAACAACATTATACAGAATCAAAGAAAATACTACATAAAATACATATACAATTAATTAGGAAAACTATGATCGAACAAATATGTTTTGAGAGAGGATTTGAAATCCGATATGGAGGACATACTACGGACCTCCTGAGAAAGAACATTCCACAGGGTAGGACCAGCATGGGAGAAAGCCCGCTCACCCCATAAATTATGGACGTGTGGGACTGCAAGCAGATAAGTATCCGATGATCTGAGTCATCTACCGGGTTTGTAATACTTTAGCAAACAGCTGTTATATTGCGGCGCAGCACAAGACAGGGAGTGAAAAACCAGCAACAATTTCTTGTACTTAATTCGTTCAGCAACAGGCAGCCAATGCAATGAACGTAATATAGGAGTAATATGAGATCTACCAGGAGACAAAGTAACAATACGACCTGCAGCATTTTGGAGCTTTTGAAGACGGACAAGTTGTGTGTTGGGTAATTTATACAGTAGTGAGTTACAGAAATCCAGACGAGATGAAATGAGCGCATGAACAAGTTTCTCAGTAGCGGGGCGAGTTAAGTATTATTATTATTATTGATAAAATGAATGATCACCATTTGAATGGGCACAGACAGTTGGTAGCAATTGTATTGAAGAGACATGATGAACATGCAATTGTGAAAAGTAAAAAAATAAAAATGTCAGAGAATGGAATCATTAGTCTATTTTGTCCCACCTCACCCCAGTCTACCCTTAATGTATTCTTGACAATTACTATGGCAGTCTCAAGCTTGTTTGCAGGTCAAAGATGTTAGAGGGCTGCGGCGGCTTTTGCTTTAAATCCACGTAAAACTCTACATTGAGATAAAATGGAAATGTAAAAAGAGGGTGTTCTGACTTGATATATGAATTTCTACCATATTTGAATTACAAGAATCTCTTTTCAAGAGATAATTTGAATAACTGAGAATTTAACTTGGCCGAAATCACATGTTCGCAGGTTGTTTGCTGTCACAGTTTGCTGTCACAGTGAGGGTGTGTCTGATCTGCTCATGTGTGTCTGGGTATTCAACTGCTGCTTTAGTACCTAGTTCCACGGCTAGTCTACGTCAACAAATCAATAACTTCCTTCATGTTGATCTGATCCACTCACCGGCTGTGGCTGCCCAGATGTTGCGGCTATAGGCTTCACAGTCTTGAGCTGGATCTCATCAACTGGAGTCATCTCTGCAGAATTTGGGGCGAAGCATGGAAGATTTCTCCTCGTTCATCTTTGAGAGTTGCTAGATGCAATTGCTGATGTGTTGGCCTAACGTATCGTGTGGATGTTGTGCTGCAGGCAGTGCAGGGTGTGCCAGGTTCAGTTGCCTGTCGGTTGTTTGGCGTGCCTGGTTCAGGTGCCAATTGGTTGTTTGGCTTGAACCAAGTTTTCTGCATCTTGTAAATGCCCCGTCTCACTCTACCCATCTTTAGGCAATTACGTTGAGTGTTGCTGCGGTGAAAGGTCTTTCGAGGTCCCCTTTTATAGTACATGTACCCGGTACAGTATTTTGCCGATGAGCGTAATGAATATTATATTATAAAGTTTTTGTTTCCAAGTAATTAGGGCCCATTCATCATGACGTCAGAAATGCACCTCTTCAAGTTGCCCTAATTTTTTTCCTGAAAGGGCATTTACAGGGTTTGTAATGCCATTGCACTACCCCCACCCAACAAGGGCAATATGGCAATATAATCCACCTGTTCAAGGAACACACTTGTAATGTTTACATTTGAATTCATCACCTTATACCGCATGTGATTTAGAGCAAGGTTCTTTGACCTCGACCGGATACTTATATATGGAATACAACACTCATGCAGAGCAGCAGAAACGGTGTCTCTCTCTTGTCCATTATTCCTGGCTCTAATCATTGTTCAGTAGTCTTAATCAGACATTATATTGGCGACGAGTGCATAAAACAGAATTCCGTATTCATCATACGCGTGTATTTCTACCGATAATCCTCGAATGCCGATGATTTTTGCCGATTATCGCCACTGACTTTGAGTTTGACTGGAGTTCACGAGCATCGTTCCAGCATGGCGCAGTACAGCATACCAGCACCATCGCCACTCGATCTCAACGATCGCAATCTCTGTCAAGGTTGGACAAAGTTTCTACAGCGTTTTCAGAACTTTGAAATCGCTACCGGCGTGCACAAGAAGATGATACTCTCCGTGTGGCAACATTCCTGTCTGTTATTGGCCGGCCTGCCGTCGACACTTACAACACGTTTGTGTGGACTAATGACAGTGACGCAAAGAAATACGACAAGGTTGTCGAAAAGTTCGCCGCGTTCTGCCAGGGGAAGAAAAACACCACATACGAACGATATATGTTCAATTGTAGAGTTCAATGAGAGGGTGAAACAATTGATGCTTTTATCACTTCCCTCAAGACACTCGCTGATACCTGCGAATTTGGTGAGTTGAAAGACAGCTTGATTCGAGATCGCATCATACTTGGCATCAGGGAAACTGGCCTCAAACAGCGCTTGCTTCGTGACCCAGAGCTCACACTATACAAAGCAATATCCCTGATCAGAGCTGCAACAACAGCATCAGAGCACCTTAAGAGCATGGATCAGCCTCAGCCTCATGTCAGTGCAGTTTGCAGGCGACCTCAGAAACCAAAGTGGCAACCCAAACAACGCCCACAAAAGCCGAAATCACACGGTGCCGACAAGTCATCCCATGCATCTTATCAGCCTTCTTCAAAGACATGTTACAACTGTGGAGGAAACTACCCACACAAGGACACGTGCCCTGCATATGGCAAAACCTGTGATTTCTGTAAAAAGATAAATCACTTCGCTCCTGTATGCCGTGCCAAGAACGCATCACACAAAGTGCACACAGTCCAAGATGAATCTGACCCATACGACTGTGCGTCTGATGATGATTACGCCTTCGTCATCAATCACAACGATGATAAACAACCACGTGTCAGCGTTCTCATTGATGGTCAACACTACTCGGTGCTGATTGATACTGGCGCATCTGTCAACATCATGAGTCAGAAAACTGTCAGCCAACTCCCTAAGCCGCATCTGCACCCATCCAGTTCGCACATCTAGGCTTATGGTGCAAGTACTCCGCTCCATGTCATAGGTAAAGCAACAGTGACAATCATCTTCAAAGATACCTCCGTCATCTGTGACTTTCATGTGGTCGAGGGACTTGGTGACACCCTTCTCAGCTTCCAGAGTGAATCTGACCTGAACATTGTACACATAACGTACAATCTTGAATCTAAATCGTCCATGGATAGCATCGTTGAGCAATACGCTGACCGCTTTGAAGGAATTGGCAAACTGTCTGATGTGAAATGCAAACTTCATGTCGACAAATCAGTCACACCTGTAGCTCAGCCGCATCGTAGGGTCCCTTTTCATGTTCGTCGTCAAGTTGAGGCTGAACTGAAACGCCTTCAAACACTTGATATCATCGAACCAGTCAACGATACACCAACTCCTTGGATATCGCCAATCCGCGTGGTACCCAAACCTAAGGATCCTAACGCCATACGACTTTGCATTGACATGCGTGCCGTCAACCAGGCAATTGAACGTGAACGGCATGTCACACCCACCATTGACGACATCATCGTCAAGCTCAACGGGGCTCAAGTGTTCTCAAAACTTGATCTAAACAGTGGGTATCATCAAATTGAACTCGATGAGAGAACTCTCGTTATTTGACCACTTTCTCAACACACGCTGGTCTCTACCAATTCAAGCGACTTAACTTCGGAGTCAACAGTGGTGCTGAACAATTTCAGAACCTCATCCAATTCTTCATTGGCTGGACTGCCAGGTGTCCTGAACATAAGTGACGACATACTTGTGTATGGGAAAAACACCGAAGAGCATAAAGACAACTTGGTAGGTTGTCTACAACGCCTCAGAGAGAAGAACTTGACACTCAACAAGACCAAAGGTCAGTTCCATGCAAGCAGCGTGGAATTCTTCGGTCATGTCTTCTCCTCAGACGGTGTTTCACCTAGCCCTGCCAAGGTAAAAGCACTCACTGATGCATCTCCTCCAGTCAACAAGGAAGAGCTTCGTAGCTTCCTGGGATTAGCCACCTACTGCGCTCGCTTCATACCCAGACTAGCGCTAATCTCGGAACCACTCCGTGCACTCACTAAGGAGTCATCTCCATGGATGTGGGGCAAACAGCAAAGGGACGCAATGGATAAAATCAAACAGTCAATCACTGAACATTGTAAGATTGCCTACTTCAATCCCGAAAGCCGAACCGAGATCATAGTCGACGCCAGCCCCATCGGCCTTTGCGCACTACTCGTTCAGCATGACTTGACTGGAAACACAGCTATTGTAGCAGTAGCTAGCCGATTGCTAACAGCAGTCGAACAGAGGTACTCACAAACTGAGCGGGAAGCCCTTGCTGTCACCTGGGGCATCCTCCATTTTCACCTGTACCTGTTCGGTAACACATTTGCAGTCATAACTGACCACAAGCCGCTTTTGCCAATGTTCAACCATAGCTACTCCAATCCACCAGCGAGAATCGAGCGATGGCTGTTGAAACTGCAGCAATACAGCTTCAAGGTTTACTACAAACCAGGCAAGTCAAACCCTGCTGACTATTTCTCGCGACACCCATGCTCGACTACTCAACAGTCAGAGCCCAATGCTGAGGAACATATCAACTTCGTCATTGATAATGCTGTTCCTAGATCGATAACTCTTGCAGAAATACAGGAGGCAACCAAGAATGATCGCGTCCTCCAACTAGCCATTAATGCTGTGAAACACAATTCATGGCACAAGATCAACAAAACAGCTGATGCCACTGTAAAATCACAACTGAACAGCATCTTCCATGTTCGGCATGAGCTCAGTGTAAACAGCACTGACGACATCCTATACTGCGGGACCATCGTATTGTCATTCCAGCTGCCCTCCACCAGCGCATCATTGACATAGCACACGAAGGCCATCAAGGCATAGTGAAGACCAAACAACTCCTCAGACAAAAAGTCTGGTTTGCCGGTCTTGACACACGAGTGGAGAATACCATTGCTGAATGCCTGCCTTGCCAAGCTTCAACTGTGGACAAAGCCACAAGTGAACCACTTTGCATGTCTGATATTCCCAGCACACCTTGGATAAACCTTAGCATTGACTTCAAGCAACTGCCGACAGGTGAGTACCTGCTTGTAGTGGTGGACGACTACAGTCGCTATCCAGAAATTGAAATCACCAGCTCCACCTCTGCAAAATCTGTCATTCCCAAGCTTGACAAAATCTTCGCAACTTTTGGCTGCCCAAAGGTTGTTCGCACAGATAATGGCCCGCCATTCCAGAGTACAGAGTTCGCATCCTTCGCCAAGTACATTGGATTTGAACATCGCCGCATTACACCTCTTTGGCCACAAGCAAACGGCGAGGTTGAGCGCATGATGCGGAATCTGAACAAAATGTATCGCACAGCAAAAGCTGAAGGCAGATCCTGGAAACAGGCCATGTACGCATATCTTCGCAACTACAGATCGACCCCCCATAGTACCACTGGTGTCCCACCTGCTTCATTACTTTTAGCCCACCCCTTCCACACTCGCCTTCCTGATGTACACACTGCTCCGGTTCAGGCCGACATCAACGCCAAAGACAAGCGCATGAAGGAAACCATGAAGAGAAATGCTGACAAGAACAAGTCCATGTGCACACACAAGCTGAAGTTGGGCGATCGCGTACTTGTGAAACAAACCGGCATAATCTCTACCTCAATGACCCCATACCAACTTCAACCTTTGACCATCACATCACTCAAAGGATCGATGGTCACAGCTACCCGTGATGACAACACTTCGATTACCCGAAATGCTTCTCTCTTCAAACGCCTAAAGCAGAACATCTCAACACCGGCAGCACGACCAGTCCACTACGATGCAGATGACTCGGACGTCGACATGGACTTGTATGATCAATCCGCTGCAGATAACAATCCACCTGCTAGACGAAACCCCACCAGACATCACCGAGCACCCCGACATCTCAATGATTACATTGTATCTACATGTACATAATTAAGGAACCAGATGGTAAAGATCTGGATAGAGAGTGAAGTGCTAGTAACCTCTCCTCTCACGTGTTCAGTTATTTTCGCCAAGTTGCTAGTTCTGCCATGTTTGGCAGTCTAGATAAGTTGTTCACAAAAAAAAAAAAAAAAAAAAGGTGCTGTGCCTTGTTAAACAACAAAATCAATTAGACTCACACTCAAGTGAAAGCTCAAACCACACTGTCAACTAAAGAAAACATTTGTTCTATGCTTCTATTTGTTTAAATGGTTTATTATGATCATCTGCAGTTAAACCGACTTCAAGATCCATGGATGCTAAACTCTAAGAATTTACTGTGATGACTCATAATTTGTAAAATGAACACTTGGACACTAAAACAAAAACAACAAAAAACAAACCAGGACTCTGACAATTGCCTTATTGCTTTTTCTTCATTTTAATTTCCACATAGAATCTTGCAATCCAGTAGTCTGTCAGAAATACTCCATTTGTTATTCGAAAGATAGGAGGAATGTTTACATTTGCATTCATCACCTTATACCGCATGTGATTTAGAGCAAGGTACTTTGACCTCTGACCGGATAGTTATATATTGGAATACAACACTCATGCAGAGCAGCAGAAACGGTGTCTCTCTCTTGTCCATTATTCCTGGCTCTAATCATCGTTCAGTAGTCTTAATCAGACATTATAACACTGACCATGCCAAATTACCCAGAAGTAAACTTTTATCAATGCCTAGCTAGCAACAAGCTCCACCCATCCAAAGTCCCCTTTTTTCACCAATTTTGGTGATAAAGCTAAACTTTTGCAGGTAGAAATTGTTGCAAAAATATTCCATGTATTGTAAAATAATTTCATTTCAAAATAAAATTTAATGTGAATGTGTGGTGACAAATGTTGTGAGAGAAACTGCTGAGAATGTAGCAGCTCCCCCCTCCTCCCAACTAGCCAGACAACCCACCAGCGGATGCTTCAAGCAAGTAGAGCAATTAAGTTGGTGAGTCAACAAGAATGTTAAATGATGGAAATATCATGCCAATAAAGATGATCTTGAGGAGGCGTAAATGTGATAATGCTCATAGGTCAATAGCAAATACCATTCTTTTGAGTAAGCACAAATATGAGAATGCTCAATTTGTAACAGCAGGCATGGCAGGTAGACTTTCACATTTTGTATCAAAATGGTGTGAGATCACCAATAACAATTCTGTCTTGAATGCAGTTCAACATTATTCTATTGAATTTGCCACTGACCCCTCGCAATATACTGTTCCGAAAGAAATACCTTTCTCGCAAAGAGAGGTAAATCTCGTTTCAGAGGAGATAGCGAAAAAGCTTCAAAGTTGACGAAAAGACCCACACAGATGTGGAATTCCTTTCAAACTTATTCTTCCGTCCAAAGAAAGACGGCACTTATCCCCCTGTTATTAACCTGCATGGGCTTAATGCCTTTCTCAGATACTCCAAATTTTAAAATGGAGACAATAAGTTATGCAATGCAGCTGATATCTCCGAACTGCTTCATGGCGACCCTTGACTTGAAAGACGCCTATTATGCAATTCAGCAATTGCTCGGGAACACAGCAAATTCATGCAGGTTTTTTGGGAGCAAGATAAAGTATACAAGTTTACTTGCAGCCTTGCCATTTGGGCTTTCATGTGCCCCTCATGTTTTCATAACGGAAATGAAACCCTTAGTTGCCTCACTACGACGCATGTGTTGTGTGATTATATCCATGATGCCCTATTGGTAGATAATACATAATGGTGAATGTATGAGTATATTTAGTAGCTCGTACAAAACTCACTGAAGATTTGGGTTCATAATCAACAAACAGAAATCTGCATTGGAAACCACACAGCATTACTTTTCTGGGTTTAGACTGCAGCGTAGGACACACGTTGAAATACGATCCACTGCTCTCTCTCGAATAAATCATCATTTGATACAAATAAAGCATTACAACCCCCAGATTGGTAAGACTGCGGGCTGCACCAACCGGGTCAACTGACCCCACTTTAATTACAGTACTTCTGATCAATTCTTTCTTTCTGTCTTTCTTTCAGTTTTTTCTTTCTTTCTTTCAATGTTTTCGTTTATTTAAAATAATAACAAGGTTATGAACCTTTAAGAAACTATGGATGCTGTGCTGGCGGCCAGATATATATGAAAACCCACACAAATCGTATAGGAAAATTGTGGGAACGTATACCTGATCTATGCGGGCCAACGCTTTCAGGCTAAGCTAGCAATCCGACTAAATAAGTGTTGACTGTCACGCAAACGGCTCCGAAAAACAGGACAACAAAATCAATCCTTTTTCATAGAATGTGTAGAAATAGTACTAAATTAAGCTTTAAAATATAAAGTAAATCTGCCATCGTAACACCCTTGTTGATTATTTGAATGTAGTGATACTGATAAAGACAATAAATACCATTTGTGAAACCCTTTCGTACTTGCTTCAAACGTAATGATACCTGTTACATAATTCCTTTCACTGTGTCATTTTTTAACGATATTACACTAACTCTTATTTCAACGTGTGTCCTTCGCTACAGTCTAGCCTGAAGTGATTTCTCCCGCTCCGCTAGCCACACCTTATTCAAATTATGCGCTAAAACAGTGAACCATGCATCCGTTACGTATCAAGTATAAAGTAGATTTATTCTAATTCGCCTGGCACTCAACCGAATGAATCATCATTTATACTTTTAACACTTGATACAAATAAGGCAACACAACTCCCAGATTGGTAAGACTGCGGGCTGCAGCAACCGGAATGAACTACAAAGAACGGTCTGGTTATATATGCTAAACTCCGAGTGACTTGGATACCGACAACAAACTGGAAAAACTGTCCTGGACATAAGTGTCCTTAGCTGTTTCTGTTTTCCAGCGTCCGTGACGCTTGAACAGCCTGTCGGGAATCCCGGCATTGGCAGCCGCTGAGGCTCCTCCAGCTCTAAATCTGTGCAAAGAATATTTGGATACATCATCAACTAATGGGGAAAGAGCCTCGATAAATATCTCCCTAACACTGGAATATGACATTGATTGATTGCCTTTTCTTAAGGAATAACCAGTGCTTGATTTAATCAGAGATCTGAAAATAAAGGCATCCTTGTCTGTGGGAACATTGCTTTGTCCAGGTAGAGCTCTAACATAGTCACTGGACATGTAAGCAGGCCATATCTGGATATAACGACGGTATCACCCTGACGATAGACGTCGGTCTTACTTGATTGGATGGAAATGGATAGATGGGAGCCAGTAAATGATCAGTGCCCCATTTTTATTGCTACAAACTCGTTAAAGCGTAAAAATCTAGAGAAGGAAATAAGAGCCATGGCCAAGGTCCTAATATTCATTAAGTTATGTGGGGACCTATTTATCTTGACCGTAACTCTGTACCATCCTTGACAGGATTTCAGGTGTAATGGGCTCTTTTCTTGTCTTTGGTTTGGACAGTGACCTTTTCAGTCCTTCTGTAGTTTGCAAAACAATGGGGTCATTTGTTGGGTCTTGGTAACTGGCTAAACGATGAGCCCAAGAAATGGACGCTAGGGAAGTCAATATCGGTGATGGTGAATTTGCTGAATTGCCAAGATGAACTAGATAGAGAGCTATCATATATGCGTCAGCAGGTAGAGGAGATCTTCTGTGCGCCGTAGACCATTCTTGCCATCTTGAGAAATAGGCGTTGTATTGAGAGACTGTTTAAGGCGCCCTTGACTTGGTGATGATCGCTGGGAGTTGCGCTGCGAGTTGACTCAACTCTTGGTCTTGAGCAGTCTCGAGAAATAGATCTGTCCAGATCCCGCTCTTGAAGATTAGCTTGGTAGAACAGAAGGTAATAAAATAAAAGAAAGGAGCGTTATAAAGAACCAAAAGATGCAAATAGAATTAACACCAAGCTTTCCTTACAGAGTAGAACAGATTAATCTTAAGACGTCCTGTTTTCTGGATCAATGTTTTTAATTGACCTTGCCCTCCTAGTACAAGACTAACTTCTGCACTATAGTAAGGAACTAAAGTTTCCATCTCGGAGACATCTGACTCTAGACACATACGTCAAAACCTCAGTAGATCCTTCTTACAGATTTTAAAGGGATCAGCTTCCGAATGCCTTCGCCCTTCAAACGGAATTATATAATACATTGTCAGGCTGAAGCTAACACACTCTGAGTGCTCCGAATGTGAGACCAGCAAATATAACTTCTACCGTTACGGTTTAACGAACCTTCTGAATCTCACGGCTAGTAAAGAACTACGAGTATGCATGTTCTGCACGAACTTAGCATTATGACCACGTCCTTCCTTCAACAAAGGTAAAGGACTTGAAAATTCAAGGATGTCAGAAATGTGCGACCTAGACGAATAATCATCCTGAAACAAGATCGCCCAATATGGGGCTGATTTCTACGCTGGGCAAATCAATGTATACCCTCGGCTTTACAAGCCAACAAATGGATAATAGTTCGAGATATGAGGTGGATAGGGGGTACTAGCCAATTATTGTCTATTGACCAATCGAGTGTTAACGCATCTATGACCTCTGTCCCGGGATTCCAAAATCTAGAGATAAACCTGAGAACCTTGGCATTGTAGTAACTGGCAAAGCAATCAATAGTATTAAGACCCCAACGATATTTGAGTATCGCATGCAATTCCTGCGAACATTCCCAGTCGTCGGGATCAACATTTTTACTTAGAAAGTCTGCTTTCTCGTTAGGGGATCCAGTGTCCTGCCAAAAAGTGTCCCTGCCAAATACTGTCCGCTCATTAGCATACTGATCGCTGATTGGTTAGCGTTAGGACTAGGATTAGGGTCGTTAGGGTTAGGGTTTGGATTAGAATTAGGATTGGGATTAGGATTAGGGTTAGGAATAGGGTTGTTTGGGTTAGGGTTAGCGTTACGGTTACAGTTAGGGTCCAACGGTACCAAAGTGCCCAACGTTGCGTGTGTTAGGCCAGCAACCATACACAATGCGTGTGTAGTGCGCAACCATACCCCAACCACGGTGGTTGAATGTCATACGTATTTGTAGTGTTTACATCTGCACAATGATGTAATGCGACGCGCGTGAGGTTATATGCAAATGTATGGCTTATATGTATTATGTGCATGGAAAGTTACCAGTACTGTTGTATAGGCCGTGGCGCTTACGAGACACGTGAGGTAGGTTAGTTGTACCATGGTTATGGAAACGGGAGGACAATAAAACATTGGACAGTCAGCGAACATTAAATTGGGTCTTGAATCTTGGTTTAATCCGTCTGGTTAAATCCGTGTTCCACACGAAATACTACAGTATTGGACCAATCAGCGATCAGTATGCTAATGAGTGGACACTATTTGGCATGACACCGGGAATCCATTCCATTACAAGGAATACTCTATACTGTATACACATACGGCAGATGCCGAGAGCAATGTCTTGTAAATCTGGTTTCATGCTGCCATGAGCAACCAATTTGACTACAGCTTGATTGTCAGTGAACCACTTCAACCGATTGTGCATGTTGAAACTTATCGATTTGTGAAGCTAGTACAAGCTCGACAGCTTTAAATTCTCTCCAAGTCGAACTGCGACTTTTTTGCATTTTCTTCCCACTGTCCATGACTGATGGAATTGTCCATATTTACAACGTAACCACCAAATCCGTGGGAGCTCGCATCGGAATACACTATTCTTGAACAACTATAATATAGCAACGTAGTTGATGCGAGTAGCTTTTACTCTGTCTATGTTTTGTAGCCAAAAATGTAATTCTTCTTGTGCTTGGACTGGAATCGATACGCTTGAATTCCAGGAATTTCTGGATTCGATAGCCCAATGCATGGCCTCATTATTCTACTCATAGAGCCAACTGCTAGATATGAAGCTTTTACGCTACCGCTAGCTAATTTCCTAACGTTCACGCCTTTAACGTAGGGGGAATGTAAAGTGGAGAGGATATTTTGAATGCCTTATTTAATGCTTAAGATTCTTCTTTCTGGTAAAATCAACACACCTTGATTGAGATCAGCAACAAATCCCAACCACTCTGTCTCTGAGACAGGATTCCAGGTACTTTTCTGTAGGTTCGGTACAAAACCTGCGTTAATCAAATCACATTTGACCTCAGCACTGTGCTTTGAAGCTTTCTGAAAGCTGTCCTCATAACCCAGTCCGTCATCTAAATACACTACGATATGTTTACCTTCACTCCGCCATTTCTCAACAAGAGGTCTTACTACTTTAGTGAAGACATAGGGGCTGTTGATAGACCAAAAGTAAGCACTTTAAATCTAAAAAAGGAATTGGTTCCTTGATATTTCCTGCAAAAACGTAACAATTTCTGATGATCAGATCTAATACTGATATGATGGTAACCAGACTTCAAATCAAATTGAAACATGAATCCATGTGGCCGGAGAAAGAAAAGGGCTGTACGTAAGTCTTCGTACTTAACTGATTGTTTCCACAAACATCTATTGACGTTCCTTAGGTGTAGGATTAGACGTTTTTTGCCCGTTTTCTGCACTGACACTGACAGGGAATTAACTATAAAAGGCTGTTCAGTACACCCGATGACACAATCGGTATCGAGGAGATCTAAAATAGCAGAGTTGACAAAATCGCTGTGATTGAGGGCGAAAACGTTGTTTATTCTATTTTTTTTTTAAATCTAGATCTGGGGTGTGTACTGGAGTTTCATAAAAGGGTAGGGCATAACCCTTCTCTATAACTTCTAGCACGAATGAACTCGCATGAAGAGTTCTCCAAAAGTGCAAATGCGTGGACAGCCGCCCAGCAACTTTGATTTTACGAGAGGAGGGGCTTTCCTCGTATTCAAAATAGTTGCAAGTGAAAGAATGATCATTAGCATAAATATCAGAAGAATGAAAGAACTCAACTTTGTTCACGGGCTCAGTAATGCCATTCCTATCCGCTTTAGGCCGTGGCGCCTTTGTTCAAGGTGTTTCCTGACTGCCGTCTGTCGACGTTGGGACAGGCCTTCCTCCAGTGCCCTTGGCCGCCACAGGCGTAGCAAGTGTCACGAATGGTGGGGTATCGCTGGCCACGAAAAAGCTGCTGTTGCCCCATAACAGGAATAGCAGAAGACTGATGAGAATCCGTCGATGTTTGGTTGTAGCTTGCCTTGAAGCGTTTGTTGTCATTCGTTTTGGTGGTCGTCTTGAGCTTTCTGGCAGCTCTCCCCTCTGCTCGTGCTATTCTCTTTTCATCATCGGAATCGTTAGCCAGTTCATTGGTTTCATATTCCTCTACTGTTGCCCACCCTGGGGGGCTGGTGTCGGCTAACCTGATCAGCTTTTGCCTGTGCTCCAAGAGCTTCTTAGCCTTGTCCAGTTCTTCTTGCACTGCTGCTGACTGATTTAAGCGTTCTGCTTCGCTTAGGTGATCGAGTACTCTTTGGTTGAAATTATACTGCCGTTTGTGGCCCTCTCTTTTCCATGATAGCTTCGAGGTGGCTACCGATTTAAGCTTTAGATTAATACTTGCTGTTATCTCGGCAAATTTATCCTGTTGGGTATCACTTCAATCTCTCTGATCATTCGATATCATATATGAGTGTACTGGGCATATAATCCCTTGGTCACCATAGAGAAGATGTGGATGAAGCGTCTTCGGACTACCGGTATTCAACCACATGGTCTCAACATCCAAGAGGGTAATAACTAACAGTAACACCATGCAGCTTTCTGATAATCCTTCCTTTGTGTTCACTCCTCCACACTTCTCTCTTTGATCTTTCCCCCTCTTCTCACTAATCCCTACCCTACTCCTTGCCCTTCCCTTTGATATCTCCCTACCAGCTTTACTCTTTGTCCTTTGTTTCTCATCCGAGTCCTATTCACTCTCTTCCCCCTTCCTTCGTGTACATGTATCTGTTTTGTCCTTGTCACTCTGCCTTTGAGAAAAGTCCTGCTAGGATCGAAACGTCAGGCTCACTAAATTTTAAGAAAACCAAAAGTTAGTAAGAAAATCACTTCAAAATTTAAAATTCAAAAAAATCAAAATATTGAGGTACATTAGGCTAGAGATAATTCTTGAGGTTGATATGCTTTTCAGAACCACACACATACTTACAAAAGGGATATTTTACATGGTGTCAGCGCAAACCTACTCCTTCTGATATGCTTTTACTATCACTATTGTTCCTGCACTTCTGATGATGAAAATGTTTATTGTTTGAGTTTAGGCGTCAGTTTGTGCCACGACTCATGCTGTGCCCATGTATTTAACTACACTGACCACAGGGTGGTCTACTTGCGGAGGAAACAGATCAATGCACAAGGACTGCCTACACAGTTGAACACACACATATATACCGCTGCAGAAAGATCTGTGACCTTCGCAAGTGGGCTAAGTGTACGGTAGGTACTAAATACATGTACCTGTACATAACACATAAAGAGCCATGTGCACAAACTGATGTTTGAAGCTCGTCAGTGATAAACAATTAAACATGACATTTCCATCATTAAAGCTGATTTTTAAGAAAATAAGGGAAAGAAATATTTAAGAGAACAAAGTTAAAAGAACTCGGATTTAATGAACTGAACTCAGATTTCCTTCTACAGACTTTCAAGATGGAGCTATTTGGATGTGGATTCAATGGGTTTGGTCAGTTACTGCCACAAGAGATGGAAAGGTGTTTGTTGTCTCCCGTCAAGATTTTTCCAAAACCAATATCCATCACTAGCTCACAAACTGCAGAAATTTATTTTTGGAAAATTGCTTCATCTTGGAGTGCAGTTTATGTTCTAACAGGTACGTAGCATTAATGAGTTTTGATGCAAAATGATAGCAACTAGACTTGGCAAGTTCTGGTCGAAGTTTCTTCAATTCTGGAGATATATATTGCAGTTAATGATTTAATTACTTCTGACTGGCACCCCCCAGCGCGGCAAAAGTTGACTATTTGACTATTTGGGAAGGCCACCATCTAAGGGCTGGATAGCTCAGATGGGAATAGCACTGGTATGCAAAACCAGGGGTCTCTGATCAAATCCTGGTCAAGTCAAAGTTTTCTTTGCCTTTTTTGTATCTTTTCCCAAAGATCCCTGTCAGTTTTTTATCTATTGTTTGACTTTATTTGTTTGACTTCAACAAATCCTCTTTGTGCGATCCCTGACCTGTATTGTATGGAAGTCTGTACGTTTGTCGGTATGTACCCTGTAAGTCTATATTTATTGTTTGTCTCTGGTTTTTTGCTCTTACCAGCATGAATAACCCCATCTGTTTCTTTTAACTCAGGAAACTGAAAGAAAGGGGCTCTTTAATTGGTACACCGTCCATCAAGACAACTACAACTTTTTCTCAGTCTCTCGCCTGATCCCTACTGGCTTACAGATATCTCACACCCCACATATTGGAAAACTCTTCCCCAACCTGCAGAAAAAAAATGGAATCAAATTCTATATAGTGCTTTCATCCAGCTGGTTAAGGTCCTTTCTGAGCAATGTGAAATCACTCTTCAGGCTGTCCACCAGGATATTTCTAATCTGCGGTCGATTTCACAAAACTCATCCTAACTTAAGATCAATCTTAGGATTTATGAAGAGTCTTAGCTCTAGGATCAATCTTATTTATGATCGATCCTAAGATCGATTTCACGAAACGCGTCTTAAGCAAGACGCGTCGGGAATATGATAAAACCGCAAGATAAATAGTGAACGAGGCTAAATTTGCATAACCAACATGCTGCGACGACTATTTCATGTATTCGAGATCGATTCTGCCGCATTGATGAAACGACCGTCGGATTTTCTCTGATTCAGGATGGTTGATTGGCGAGTTGACGTGGTACAACTTTTTGTGAAAAGATGTCGTCTGCAAGCTCATAAACAAAACGCTTGCGGGCGGTGTGCATGATATCATTAATGACAGTCGATACTAAGAACAATAACTGTTTATAGTGCCATAGTGGTAATTAAATTATCCAAGTTTCATGCTTTATGTGGTCACCAACCCTGTCTACAAGTTGCATGATCCCCATCAACGGAATATTTCATCGTCACGTAAACTATCCTAAGGATTCTGTCTCTCGCGAAAGATACGTTCTCTTCGCAATGCCCGTCTTGCTTTGTAGCTGGCCAACACAGTAGCAGCGCCATTGCATCTAGCTAGCAACGTACGTATGCATGTACGCGTAGCCGAATATTTGTAACACAAAATCAATGGCTAAGACGACCCAAAAACCAATCTTAAGTTAGGAAGGGTTCTGCTCCGTGGTGAAGGTATTTAGGAAATTAGGACGTGTTAAACCCTTCTTATCTTTGATGAAATCGTTCTCAGGACGCCTCCTAATTTAGGACGAGTTACTCTTCTTAACTCGAGTTAGGACGAGTCTTAATGTTTTGTGAAATCGACCGCTGGACTCCAAACTCCGCTCCAGCTGCTCTGAAAGCCAGTACAAGGACCTTAGTGACGAGATTGAGAAAGGTCTCTCTAACCTCAATTCTGTTCTCACCTACAGGTGAAACAAGAAGATTGGTGGCCTTATTACCAAACAACGCAGACACACCCACTTCAGATGCAGTCCCCTGTCCACACCATCACCCCCACTAACACTGTTGTCAAATTTTCCTCTTCTTTTCTAACTGACGCGGAGCATACGTTACTTTCAAACTCCCCCCCCCAAAAAAAATGACAAAGTAATGCTCAGTCAAGATCTCACCGAGTATTACAGCAGACCTCTTCTGACTGAGTTCTTCTTTGATTCTGGCTCCCGTAAAGGAGAACCTTTCAGAGTAAAAAGCACCTGGACCCCCCCCCCCTTAAGAACCATGTTCCAGCACTTGAAACGTATGTGCAAGCAGTCAGTTCTCAAGTTTGCAACTCCTCTCTTCTTACCCGTAAACCCCATTACAATCGTCCAGGGATGAACATCTTGCTCTTAACACTCTACGTACCTGCGGTGACATCGTTATCAAGCCAGCAGATGAAGGGTCAGCCGTAGTAATCATGTATCGCCAAAAATACATTGATGAAGCCAATCGCCAACTAAACAATCCCAGTCACAGTACTATTAAGTTCACATGGCAGCACTCACTCTAGCAGACCCACTTCCTGGATGTCACCATCTTGAAAGACCACAACAGACTAACTACTGACTTGTATTCTAAGCCCATCGACACTTACCCGGTATCAATATCTCCATTTCTCCTGTTGTCACCCCAGACACTGTAAGACTGGTATTGCATATAGCCAGGCCCTCAGATTGAGGTGCATATAGTCCAATGAGTCTGATTTTCACCGCCATCTGACATACACGATTATTGGCTAGAAACGTGGTTGCAACAAGCTATAGCTCTCGCCCAGTGAAAAATTCCATTGCTAAAGTCTGTTCCATTCCCAGAAGTTTGGTACATGTAATAAAACAAAGCCACCCGGCCCCAAGGACAATTCCAAGGTTCCCTTAGTTACTTCCTACCACCCTTGTCTTCCTCCTCTCCGGAAGATAACTAAGGAAAACCACCACATTCTCCATACTTCAGATCATCTTGCTTTTCCAAACTCACCTGTTTTGGCATTCAAGCGCCCCGTAAACTGTGTGACTTAATTGTCCGAGCAGAGGTTCGCCCTTTGGACACTGCACCTCCCACCAAATCTGGTACATTTAAGTGTACCTCGAAATGCATTGTTTGCAAGACACATGTCAAAGAAATAGAATCTTTCAATAGACATTCTTCTGGAACAACCCACATGACGTATGGCTGTATTACATGCACCACCTCAAACATTGTATACCTCATCTCGTGTAGAGTTTGTAATGTTCTATATGTTGCCGAAACCAAAAACAAGCTCCAAAAACTATAGCCATAGGTCTAAAATCAAAATCGGTAAAATTTACATCCCTATTGGGTATAACTTCAATCTCCCTGATCATTCGATATCAGGTATGAGTGTACTGGGCATAGAATCCCTTGGTCACCGTAGTAATGCTGTCCGTCTTAGCCGTGAGAAAATGTGGATGAAGCGTCTTCGGACTATTCAACCACAGTCATGGCCAGTCAACATCCAGGATGGTAAACACCTTGGATGTGTTAACTCCACGCTTCTCTCTTTGATCTGTCCTCTTCTCACTATAATCTCTACCCTACCCCCTGCCCTTCCCTTTGATCTCTCCCTACTAGCTTTCACTCTCTACCCCCTTCCTTCTTGTATCTATTTTGTCTGCCTTTGAGAAAGGTCCTTCTAGGATCGAAAAACCCTAAACTGCTGTAGCCAGGTTTGTAATCATTGGTTGTTTGCTTCTGAATGAAAACCGGGACATGATCCCTGATGAATTATGATTGCATATGAATGCCAAAATTACAAATCTTGGCATCTTCTTTACTTCACCCCATGTCATTGTATTTTATACTGTCCATCTGTCTGAGTAAGCAGAATGGGTCTTATTTAAGTACATGTGTGTTTTTCGGTGGTCCTGGGAGGTTTTATATAATTGTTTTCTTAATCTTCTTGATTCTGGAATTGAAACCCGGCTGCAGCAGTTCAGGGATCAAAGTGGAAATTAACAACAGAAAGGAAGAATGAAGAGGAAATTTTAAACAAAATAACAAGTTTAGCAACAAAAGTTTGACTTGACTAAGACCTGGTAAACGTACCGGTGCAGCTCTTATGTGGGGACCTTCCCATAAAGTAAAGTACTTGTATCTTGGCTAAGGTTGTTGCTGGTCAGAAGCATTTGACCATTGACAGTATATCTCCAGGGATCACGTCTGGCATTTGACTTGTGCCCCAACCCAAGCAAAGCTGACTATTTTGCAGGGCTTCAAGTCTAGTCTATTTTTCTTTTATTTATTTTCTTTCCTTGTTCAAAATATTACTAATTTTGACCCAACTCATCTGGTTTGTAATTTGTTTTATAATTATACCTTCCTTGGAATTTCAGTTGAAAAGAGATGTTAGAGATGTTGATATCCCAATGAAGAATTTGGATCATAAACCTGTATATATGAAGAATTTTCTCTCTTAACCTTCTTTCACAAATTATAATAGATGCAAACATATGGATGCAAGGCCTGTGTGTGTCGGAGAAAGCATGTATCCAAGACATTGAACCAGCTGAATGTGAAGCGCTATGGTCAATTTCTGACCTGGACATAGCTGGAAAGAAACTGTTCTTTGTGAAGACTGGTGGCAAGTGTGTTGCAATGGACATCCAGACATGCCAAGAGATTCCAGTCCAAGGCCTTGGACCTGATGCACCAAACATCTCAAAAATTGCTGTTGGTGAATTGAAGACAGTTGCAGTGTTAGGTATGCATGCATCTTAGCAGAAACGTGAAGTTACAGTTACTGTTTACCGGTACTTCTACTTAAAAATGAAAGATTTTGTGAAAACCTTTTACTTTTACCTTTTTCTTTACCTGGACAACAATTTTTTTTTGCCTGACGACCAAATGTTCTAGGCTGCTAGACCGACTGCCAAGTAGGCCTACAATAAAATTCTCGATAAGTGGTTACGTCGAAACTTAGTTCAACTCGAAATCTTACAATAAATTCTCTGTAACTCAAATACTCAACACTGCAAAAAACGCTTTGCATCTATTTTTTCGGGCCCCACATGTACGTACATAGGCCGCGTAAGAATTCTTCTGATTGGCTTACTGGGCAAACCGAAATAGCACGTAAGAATTTTTCTGATTGGCTGACTGATCTCAACTGTGAGCAATGCCGAAAAATGTCAGTCGTGTCTGAATCGGACTACATGTACGTTTTTTTTATATTGGCCTATTGGGCCTTGTCGGGCAGCTGAACATGAAATTTGGGCAACCAGGTTTTAGACTCCCCTGCCCAAAGGGCAACTACATTTTAAAAACAATTCGCGAGCCCTGCTGGTGACGACGCCAGTGACACTGATGACGCTGCTGATGCAGTCGTCGAGGTCCACGGTGCCGAGCCGTATAGGTTTGAGTAATGTTTGGGGAATTTCATGAACTTAATCTCTGGATTATTGGATGATGCTCTTGTGAAGCCCCCGACAATACAATTTAGAGGCATTATCAAACCATAGAGCAAGGATTTTCTCTTTGACTGAACGTCAAATCATCAACGTTGGCAACTGCAAATGACAGGGATTCACACTAGTGCCTAGCGACAATTCATGTACACATAATGACATCATTCACCAAAAGTATAATATAGCACCCTCTGGGAGTGCAGTTGAATTTGTAATTAACATATTTTATCCGCAATTTTAGAAATATGTTGAGATGAGGATTAACTGTATTTCTCTTAAAATTAATTAGCTATATGGCCACAATTACACCAAAACTTTTTACATAGATTTTAAATTTTCGATCAATTAGGTCTTAAAGGATGGTCATTTGACAGCACTTTAAAGATGCAAACTTCCAAGTGCAATTATGATGCAATCTTACATCCTACAGAACCATAGAGTAGCATTGAGAAAAGGGATATCCAGATAATGTCAACATGCTTCCGTGTACATTTTGGGGAAGGCATGGATGAATCATGTATGGGTTTCGTCCCTTATAAATTCAGTCCACATGATGCGAAGGGCATACACCCAGTAAAATAAAAATGTGGTTTTTAATTGTTTTCTTTTTCCTTTTTCTTTTTTACGTTGATGATCATGTGACAGCCCTCTAAAGGGGATAAGCCAAGTGCGATCATGACGAATTATTATGAATTTTTAAATATTATTATCATCAAGTCCCATAGACTTTGTGCACAAAATGTGTGTGTACATTCTGGGGTAGGATTGGAAGGTTTGGGTCCTACATTTGGCAGGTATCTCAGTTGGGAAAACGTGGATCCTAAAATAGCCATCTTGTGACTGTGATGTCATCTTATGAATATTAATGAGGTCATGAATTTTTCAGATTTTCACATATTCAATTGAGCAAATTTGGCCAAAACAGCGAGATACATAATGTGAATAAAACTTGATTGATTTTATTTCTCTTTGCGGAACAGCCCTATGCTTTGTTGCAAACAGACATAAAAGCTCTAGTTAGCTTTTCCGCTTCGAGGCTATTGTTTTTGTTCTGATTTTTCTTTTATGTCTTCTTCTTCTTGCCGCCATAATCCCATAGACTTTGTACAGGGGTTTTGTAAGGGCCATTAAACACCCTTGATTTTTTTCAAACTTTGCAAATGCATAGAGCCCATACTGAAGTTATCCACAGTATCATTTAAACATCGTGACGTCACCACGTTTCACGTGACAGCGCTTTAAATGTGAAAAGTTCAAAGTCCATTTTTAGCAAAAGTGCAAATTCGTTTGGTTTCATCTTTACACTATATCTAATTTGGGAAAACTTGCATCCAAAAATTGCCATCATTTGAATCCTGGTTTTGCCCCAAAAAAATCAAGTTTGTTTAAGAGAACCAGATGCGGAAAAGTGTTATATTTTGTTTGCCAACAGACATAAATCTCTAGTTTTTTCCCCAAAATTGCCCTATTTGATCTTGACGTCATCTCATAAATATTAATGAGGTCATGATCTTTTCAGATTGTAACATTCAATTGAGCATATTCGGCCAACAGAGCAAGATTTTTTGTAATTGTTTCGTTTATATCCATTGGGAATATAGTTAAGAAACACCTGGGGCCAAAATGCCATGACGCAATCGTGACGTCATCAAAATGCGTGATTTTAAAGCACATTATAGTCCGTATGCTCCATTGAAGACGCACAGTGGGCTCTTTTTTGAACGGATAATCTCGACGTCCGAATTGTGCCAGGTTTTACTCTCTTGTACCCATAGTCTACCCTTATCGATTTATTTCACAGAAATACATTGTTCCAATTGTCTAACGAGATTGAAAATGATGCATTGTGCAAAAACCCTGTATGGCAGTCATCGGCGCTGTAAAACCCCCCGGCGCGAAGTGGTTAATGTACATATTAGCCATTGGTCAATCTCTTACGTTTGGAACAGAAGGACCGTTGTTTAAAATTATTATGATTTCTTCAATAATACATGTATACTCAAGTCCCATAGACTTTGTGCACTAAATACGTACGTGCATTTCGGGGTAGGAATGGAGGTATGGGTTCGAATCCCGGTGATGTCGACTTTTTTGACCTCAAATTAAATCAAAATGGGCCTAGTCTTATTTTGCGTGGATGGTGACGTGACAGCCCTTTAAAGGACCAAACTGCAATGTGCAATCAAGTCGCGATCGAAATTCCCAAAGGATTAACATTTGGCATGTATCTAAGTTGGGAAAAGGTGTATCCCAAAATGACAATTTTGTGATGGTGATGTCATCCTATGAATATTAATGAGGTTATTACATTTTCACTATTTCAAATTCATTTGAGCATATTTTGCCCATACAGTGACATTTTCTTGTTGTTTCTCTTTGAAACAAATGAAACAGACTTGATCAACTCTCTTTCGGGCCGAAAATTCGCCATCGCTTGTGACACGATAGCGCTTTAAAGGGGCAAACGTCGCAGTCTGTTCATGCACAAAATAAACAAATGTGATTAATTTGAAATGCAATATGTATCAAAATTGGGACACAGATGCGGAAAAGCATTTTGATCTGTTTTGCAAACAGACATAAATCTCCAGTTTTCATTTGCTGTTGTATTTGATTTATGTTATGTATTGGTTGTATGTTGATTTTTTAAGTGATTTTAAGTTTTTAGCATTTTGATACTAGAATAAGATTTCTCAAATTTAGAGGGCCTGACATTTTTATCCTAGCAGGACCTTTCTGAAAGACAAAAACAGACTTCTTCCTTTAAGAAAAGTCCTGCTAGGGTCAAAACATCAAGCCCTCTAAAATTTTGAAATTTACATTTCGGTCATGTAAGTAAGCGATACTTTATAAATGCCATGGCCCAAAATAGTCTGAAGACAACCGCCCCAAAATGTAATGTGCAGTCGCTATCTGCTGTGGATTCTATGTACCTTGACTGCAATATGCTTTGTCCCAGGTATTTCTTTAAAGTGTTACATAAATATTAGATTACGGCGTGTCTAAAAGATATAATTTTCTAAACTAATTTTATTAATTAAGTTAGTGTTTCAGTTAAATAATTTAAACATGCGTATTTTTCAATGTTTTCATGAAACTGATTGATTAACTTCAGATATGTAGACTTGAATTCAGTGATTTTGAGTGTGTATAAACTGTAATGTTTTCTTTGTGGAAGAGCCTTTATTTAATTGATTTTAGATTTATTTTGACTTGAACTGTATTTTCATTAAAGGGAACTCAGTAGCTGGTCTCATTAAGTCGAAGGATTACACGTGTATCTTCAACCCTTTTGGCTGTAGAGTCTCATTTTCCCAAGTCTCCTGTGGAAAAGAACATGTGCTGTTGCTTACTCAAAGTGGTCAAGTCTACAGCTTTGGTCTAGGAAGGTATTGAACAGCTTCAATCCATGTCTTATCAATTGATGTTCCCATACCCCTGCTTATTTGCATTACATAAATAATTTCATTTATTCATTCCATTTTACTTGCATCCAATGTAATATTTCATAGTTGCTTATACAAACTTGGTCTAAATTTGTATACTTAGGCATGAGCAAAATGCAGTGGAAAAGATGATGTTCATCAAGTACATTCATTTGTTTCAGCCGGGGCCAGCTGGGTCATGGCACTACAGAGGAAGAAGACGAGCCTCGACTGCTTGAAGCCATTGGATGTGTTACTGTATCATCAATTAGTGCTGGAGGATGGCATTCAGCAGCAGTTAGCGGTGAGTTGTTTCCTCAATATACATGTATGTTCAAATTGCCTTCAGTCAAACCTGTTGTACATTTTTTCCCCTTCAAGTACTGTTTTTATAGGAGGCAAGAAAAATAACGGAAGGTGCCAATTTCACACAAATATTGATACATGGAGTGGTCATGTTGGTTATAGGGGCTTTGTTTACAGACACCAAAGCATTTATTTCAACCAGGATCTCCACTAGATCGATGGAGTCAAATTCAAGACTCATTTGGACTGTCTCACCATGACCATTGGTCTTAATACTACATGTAGTACTGTTGTTCGCTGATGGTCAACATGCCTGGACCAGTGCTCAATGTTTTACTGGAATTTCTGGAAAGTTTACTGTTGTTGCGAGATTTATTCTGTTATTTTGTTGCACTGTGATGTCTGTTGTATCGAAAGTATCGCAATACTATATACACGTACATTGTTTATGTAGTGTTACAACACCATGAATTTTGTGTTATTGACAGTAGTTCATCATTGAATGGTAATCAGCTAGAATAAGAGCAGGAAAACTTGTCGATAGTGAGCCATTGTAAAGTCACAGATGCGTGGGGCCATAAAGCCTTCTAGTATATACATGTACATATATATATGGTGACTATACTGTAAACATTACCTTAGCAGCATGGACATACTCTGGGACCCTTGGCCTTAGATTTACATCATAGTCATAGAAAGGTTGACTAGAAAGTTAGTTTACCTTACATTTCGATTGGAATAATTTTTTTTTATTCTACTGAAATGTCTTGGTAAAAAACAAAATGACTTACAGCAAAATGAAATAGTCAACTATCTTTGCCGGGGCCGGTGCCACTCTGAAGCATTTAATCCTTTTTGAGTAAAGTCCTTTTTGAGTAAACTGTCAAAAGTCAAAGTATTGTCAAAACGCATGTCCAAATTGATTTTGTTTTATTTGCATGTTCGGAAAGGTATTGTACAAGAGAATCATCTGTCTGAAGGAATTTTTCAACAAATCAGGGGAATTTGTAAGAGTATCTGCGGGTACACTTCAATCACTTTCGGCACACCATGTGCATGACCTCGGCTTTAGAGCCGTTTTTAGAGAAAAGTGGTTTTTGTGATTGCACGTTGCCTCGTCGTATTTCTCGCGTCTTAACTTTAGATTTTGGCAACGTATAGGAAAAAATACAGTGGTGGGAAAATCTCATAAACTAAAATTTGGATGAGAATCCTCATTATGCCGTGCTGGATCAAAATGTTCCATCTTGCAATTATTGAGATTATGAGTTTATGAGATTATGCTGATTTCATTAAAACAACTATTTACCAGAGCTTTTTTTTTTCCTTTCTTTTTATTATTATGTAGCAATCGGAGATATTTATATCTGGGGCTGGAATGAATCTGGCCAGTTAGGATTCCCTATGCAGAAAACTTCACTAGAAAACATCAACAGTGCCATGATGGATATTGTAATGGAAACATCTGATTGTCGGAGCCATGTGAGGAAACCTTTTGAGCACAAGCATGCTCGCCAAAAAGATGCAGATACTGGTCAAGATGAAAACAAGAAGAGGAGGATGTCTACTGGGTTGTACACGGATACATGTAATTGGAAAGACCTATCAGCATTAGAGCATAATATTCCAAGCATAAGTAATCCAGGATATCCCAAATTGACTCAAAGCAAGTTTGGTGAACTGAATGATGATGTTGTGGTCTTCCAAGCATTACCAAGGATTCTTGACCTCCCAAACAGCAGCGTGGTATCAAAGGTCAGCTGTGGGTCACGGCACACTGCAGCTATCTCTGGTGTGTATATCACTTTTAGAATCATTTTATGGTTTTCAATCAAAGACAGTTAATTCAAATGTTCTGCATAGATTAATCAATATTTGTAAGAAATTACTTTCATATATGATTATGAATATGTAGAACAAAAAACTCCTCTTCTCAATGGTTCTCTTGCCTGAGAAATTTCATAAAGCTGCTAAAAAATAAGTAATGACAAAAATATTGGAATATATTAAAAAAAATATCTTCGCAAACAAAATATTAATTTCATACCTTCCAGTTCCTTTCTTTGCTTTCGTCTGTTAATTTCATAACTTTTTTGTGATTGCAAGGGCTTTAATTAAGTGAAAAATTTCATGTGTTACAAGTAATGCATTCGAGCAATCCTTAAAGAGCAACTAAATAGACTCCGGTTATTGAAACTGAAAAGAGGTTGTTTCTGTTTAGCCTAAAGACAACATAAGCCTTAAATAACTTTTAAATGTTCCTAAGTCTTATTCCATCTGGGTTAATCTTTGAAGTTGCAGTTTGTTTTGTTGGCATATGAATTACATTTATGTGTGGAGAATTATGTAGAGAAATTAATTTGCCTGTTTGTTCAAATTTGTTAAAGGTTTCTATTTATTTGCTCAGGTGATGGCTGTCTCTACACATGGGGATGGGGCGAGTATGGACAACTGGGTCATGGAGATAGAAAAACATGTGACTGCCCTACCATGGTGAACTTTTTCAAAGATGACCAGCAGTCCCAAGTAGAAGATGTGTATTGTGGCATTTGGAACACTCTCTTTATAGTTAAAAGATGCTGTTAAGATATACTACAGATCTATTTTTTTTGTTTTAATTACAGCTAATGAAAACAAATCAATCAAGGGATATTGTACACTTTGCCATATTTTGACCAAAAATACAATATCTTTTTTTAGCGTCCCAAACTTTTGAGGCATGTGTTATGAAAGATGTGTGAAAGATGTTTGTGCTGCTCATTTGCTGTTTCTGCAGCTCATTTTCTCTTTGTCCACTCATTTGCTCATTGTGCTTCTCATTTGTTTTGTGCACTCATTTGCTCTTTGTGTTGCTCATTTGCTCTTTGTCCACTCATTTGCTCTTTGTCCACTCATTTGCTCTTTGTCCACTCATTTGCCCTTGTCAACTCATTTGCTCTTTGTCCACTCATTCGCCCTTGTCAACTCATTTGCTCTTTGTCCACTCATTTGCTCTTTGTCCACTCGTTTGCTCTTTGTCCACTCGTTTGCTCTTTGTGCTGCTCATTTGCTTTTTGTCCACCTATTTGCTCTATTGTACATTCATTTGCTCTCTGTGCAGCTCATTTGATCTTTGTGCTGCTCATTTGACCTTTGTTCACTCATTTGCTCTTTGTCCACTCATTTGCTCTCTGTGCAGCTCATTTGCTCTTTGTCCACTCATTTGCTCTCTGTGCAGCTCATTTGATCCTTAAGCTGCCCATTTGCTCTTTGTCCACTCATTTGCTCTCTGTGCAGCTCATTTGCTCTTTGTCCACTCATTTGCTCTCTGTGTAGCTCATTTGATCTTTGTGCTGCTCATTTAATCTTTGTGCTGCTCATTTGATCTTTGTCCACTCATTTGCTGTTTGTCCACTCATTTGCTCTCTGTGCAGCTCATTTGCTCTTTGTCCACTCATTTGCTCTCTGTGCAGCTCATTTGATCTTTGTCCACTCATTTGCTGTTTGTCCACTCATTTGCTCTCTGTGCAGCTCATTTGCTCTTTGTCCACTCATTTGCTCTCTGTGCAGCTCATTTGATCTTTGTGCTGCTCATTTGCTCTTTGTCCACTCATTTGGACTTTGTGCTGCTCATTTGATCTTTGTGCTGCACATTTCATCTTTGTACAGCTCTTTGCTCTCTGTGCTGCTCATTCGCTCTCTGTGCTGCTCATTTGCCCTTTGTCCACTCATTTGCTCTTTGTGCTGCTCATTTCTTTTGTGGGCACTCATTTGCTCTTTGTGTTGCTCATTTGCTCTTTGTCCACTCATTTGCTCTTTGTGCTGCTCATTTCTTTTGTGGGCACTCATTTGCTCTTTGTGTTGCTCATTTGCTCTTTGTCCACTCATTTGCTCTTTGTCCACTCATTTGCTCTTTGTCCACTCATTTGCTCTTTGTCCACTCATTTGCCCTTGTCAACTCATTTGCTCTTTGTGCTGCTCATTATTTTGCTCTTTGTCCATTTATTTGCTCTTTGTGTTGCTCATTCGATCTTTGTGCTGCACGTTTCATCTTTGTACAGCTCTTTGCTCTCTGTGCTGCTCATTTGCTCTCTGTGTTGCTCATTTGCCCTTTGTCCACTCATTTGCTCTTTGTGCTGCTCATTTCTTTTGTGGGCACTCATTTGCTCTTTGTGTTGCTCATTTGCTCCTTGTCCACTCAATTGCACTTTGTGCTGCTCATTATTTTGCTCTTTGTCCATTTATTTGCTCTTTGTCAACTCATTTGCTCTTTGTCCATTCATTTGCTCTTTGTCCACTCCTTTGCTCTTTGTGCTGCTCATTTGCTCTTTGTCCACCCGTTTGCTCTATGTACATTCATTTGCTCTGTGCTGCTCATTTGCTCATTTTTCATGCTCATGAACTTTATTAGCCCTGAACTGGGTAATGTCTGAACATCGGGCCGAATTTTTCGACTTGTTCTAACAGATTAAGAGATATAAACATTAATCACTGTTGAGCACTCGTATTTACAATACACCTATTACAGTGCGATTCTGTTGCATTATAAAGGAAGATGTTAATATTAAACAAAACAGAAAAAGTGTATCGAAACACTTAAGGTGTTCTGCTGTTATTATTTTCGTGCGTGTATAAAGCTTACCGATATGGATGATATTTAGTCCAATGATTGAATAAAAAAAGGCCAGCGCTATAATCTACCCAAATACATGTGTACATGTACTTTTTACGGCTAGAACGCCTTTTCGGTTGTTGGCCACTTTGTGCCAAGTCCTACCGAGCGCAAAACAACCAATTGTTATTAACCTGACTACAGCAGCTTGGGGATCACACAAACTTGTTTAAACGTTAAGGACTTTTTTCCTTTATTAGGGGTGATTAATTTCTGGTAATTTCTTTACTTACATTGTACTACAGTAAATACATATTTACCCCTTACACATAGCGGTGTATAGAGAAGAAGGTAGGAGAGACTAAAACCACGGAAAATTACCGCGGGGATTTGCAGAAATAATTACACCCATGAAATATGAGATGATGGATGTCGCTGATAATCCAGAGATTGATTACAAAAAGAATTGGTACAAAAGGTAACGTTTAGAAATGGGTAGTTCGTAAATTACTTTATTTCTCCTTTTCTCCCTTGGAAGTGTGAGAGATGATGAGAAACAACGACCGCTTGGGCAATCAAGGATCCCGGGTGTAGCATCGGTTTTTGAATCGCTTCTTCCACCGACACCGCCGTTCTTTATTCGCCACTACGGCGGTCCTGAGCACGTCAACTTTAATAAAAAATTACACACAAATAAATCATAAGGCTTTTTAAGCACTTGAACAAACACCTAGGACAGTACAGCAAACGAAAACTAAGTAATCGGCCTACACAAATAAATGACATGACGCTGCCGCAAGAGGGCGCTCTACTGAAAACGGCGACGCACGTAGCCCACTGCATCATACAATACAAATAATTATCTCAAAAAACAACCCACAATAAATCTACCTTGTAATTATATCAAGCGAATCTAAAGAGAAAACAAAGGGACGAAAAAGCTTAGGGCCCAGTGAGGCAGACTTATGGCCCAACCAAAAAAAACCACCATTAAATGCTCTACTCGCCATATACCTGTTCATATGTAAATAATGATCGACGCATCAAATCTTTAAAAAATAATGAGCCGAAAAATCCTTAAAGAAGAATGAAACCCAGAGAAAAAATGTTGGCTTATCTGATTGGACGTTAAACATAGCCTACAATTACTTATGTGCTACTCACCTACGAGTTTCATAAAGAGGGAAAAATCATGGAATTCGGTGGTCGAATTCGCGTTCCTGCAAACCGCCACCATTTTGAATGGCCCGCCGGTCACTGCGGGGGGTATGACATAAGGACGGGCAACTCCCGCATGGGCCCAGACGGATGGACCCTTACTACATGTACAGTATAATTATGTATATATACCGCGTGCAGTTAAACCAAGGAGGTATTAGGCGAGCACTCGCGAGCTGAACGATGGTGTACTGCCAGGCTTTTGGATGTCAAAATACCAGCGGGATAAAGCTGGGGAAATCTTTTCATGCAGTTCCAAACAAGGACAAGAGACCTAAGTTGCTTAGGAAGTGGGCTGCGGCCATCGAAGTTGAAAAATTTCTCAAAGTCGGCTACAAATACAGTCGACTCGAAATGACGTGATTTGTAGCGATCACTTCACCGAGGAGGATTAATTGGGAGGAGGATTGCTGGCCAAACTCACCGGCTCGAAGCCAAGAAAAATATTAAAGGAACATGCCGTACATATATAGTACCATGGAGGAAGAAGGGGGGGGATATACGTACCGTGCCTTATTTTTATTTGTGCTGCACTTTGCACGCTATCGGCGACGCGACTCCAGTTGCCATCAATGTTTATTCCCTGATCGCTGACCGCAACGAGTTGTCCCAGCACTAGTATTGTGTGCATGCATACCATGCACTGCATGCTTATGTGCAGTGAGGTTTCAGGGAAGTGCATGACCCCTGACCCCCAATAAGCTACACACAGCTTCGCTAACACGTGTAAAAGAGTACATGGAGATCGAGACTGTACGCAATCACCACGCTACAAATCACATCATTTCAACTGTATTTGTAGCTGACTTTGAGACATTTCTCAACTTTGATGGCCACAGCCCACTTCCTAAACAGCTGAGGTATCTTGTCCTTGTTGGGAACTATACACGGAAAGATTTCCCCAGCCTTTTCCAGCTGACATTTTGACATCCAAAAGCCTGGCAGTACACCATTGTTCAGCTCGCAAGTGCATACAAACTGCACGCAGTATAGTAAGGAGTACATCCGTCCGGGCCCATGCGGGAGTTTTCCGTTGCGATGTCATACCCCCCAGAGTGACCGGCGGGCCATTCAAAATGGTGGCGGTTTGCGGGAACGCGAATTCGACCACCGAATTCCATGATTTTTCCCTCTTTATGAAACTCGTAGGTGAGTAGCACATAGGTAATTGTAGGTTATGTTTAACGTTCAATCAGATAAGCCAACATTTTGCTCTGGGTTTCATTCTTCTTTAATTATCCGCCAAAATAACAATAAAATCACCCATCAACACTTACCCTGCAAAGGAATCAGGAAAGGCCAAAGGAATTCTTACCGCTGGTATATGGCGTCCAGGGTCCTACAAACTTGACAAATAGACGTATAGTAATATGGATGCGATACGATTATTATCCAGCTATCCCCACAAGAAGCATAATCAAATCTGGCGCCCTCTGCCGCCGTACAACGGTGGGGCCGTAACATCCCGGCTCGCTAATTGCGGGACTAAGGTCAAAAGCAATTACAACATACAACTTAAAGAAAAATAAACACCTGCAAGACACTTAGAATAAGAGGAAGCTAGTCCGCTTCCAGCAATAGGCACAGCTTAGTGATGGGCCTTCTCAGTTCTGCCACTCTCGTCTTAATTCTGTGAGGATGCTGTTTGTACCGAGATGTCCCATCTTCTGATGGGCGCTGCTAAGAATCAGCCTAGAGACGAGGGAGTCTCTGGGAAGTATTATAGGATGCTTAACTTCAACTGGCAACTTGGAGTGCTTGAGGAGACCACCTACCCTCAGTAGTCCCGTTTGGTCAACTACAGGGTCGAGTTGCCGCACAGATCGACTCGGCTAGGCCGCTGCTCTGCTGAACATATTTGATGATTTCTATGCCGGCCCTTTCCAACTCTTCCACACTGAGAGGAGTAGGTCTCTTAGCTCGCGTCAGCTGTGACTCCACATTATATGTCATTATAACATCCCGGCTCGCTAATTGCGGGACTAAGGTCAAAAGCAATTACAACATACAACTTAAAGAAAAATAAACACCTGCAAGACACTTAGAATAAGAGAAAGCTAGTCCGCTTCCAGCAATAGGCACAGCTTAGTGATGGGCCTTCTCAGTTCTGACGAGCCTGTGCGTACTGTTACACTCCGCACCAAGCCGTCTTCACTTGGATCCTCGAGTAGCTTCCGTGACTAGGTTGGTGTCTGCGACAAGGACCACGGCTCCGACCTTGATGTTCCGCGTCTCCTTGTGCCACTTCTGAGGTTCTAGCAGTCTGGTGAGGTACTCACGGCTCCATTTACGCCATTTGACGAAGATCCCAGGGGTGGCCTTTGGTCGGAGTTCAAGCGCAGCAGATGGTTAGGGGTCAGTGCTGGCTCATCTTCGCTGTGGTTAGAGGTTTTGGTGATAGGACGGCTGTTCAGAATAGCTTCCACCTCGCAGAACATGGTGTGGAGGTCTTCGTCGTCAGTTTGATGGGCTGCTCCTTCATGACGCCGTACAGCACCTTCCGCGTTGATCTAATGAGCCTTTCCCAGGTTCCTCCATGGTGGGAGGCTAGTGGACAGTTGAACTCCCACTGTATGCCTAACTGCTTCAGACTTGAGTCTATCTTGGCTTGGTTCCATTTCTCTATCTCCTCACGCATCTCTCGCTCTGCACCCACTAAGTTGGTTCCGTTATCGGATCTTAGTAACTTGACGGTTCTTCGTGTTGCAAATCGTCGCACTGCATTGATGCAAGAGTCTGCGATGAGGTCTTGGGCGACTTCCAGGTGGACTGCTCGGCTGGCCATGCAGGTGAATATCACTCCGTAGAGCTTCAAGATACTGCGTATGTAACCCGGAAAAATGAACCACTTAAAATAAACACCTCACTTCAAAGTGAAATTGCATCAAGGACATTGGACAGTGGGAGACTAAACGGGTAGTAAGTGAATTGGGTGAAGGGTTAACACGGTTCAATAAGTATAATAACACATAAAAACAATAAAATCACAAATTTTAACCTTTTAAAATATATTTCTAATTACCTCCTCTACACGTCCTCGCTTGATTTCGAATGGCCCAAAGTAGACTGCGTTTACACTGGATCCCGCGAGGAGGATCAGATCCCGCGAGGGCGATCAAAGGGCGATCAAAGGGCGATCAACGCAAGTGTAAACGCTCGCGCGATCAGGATCAGATCCCGGGATCTGATCCACCTCTCGGGAAGGATCAGATCCGGGTCTGAGCCCGCGTGCGGGATCAACATGCAAGTGTTAACGCAACGCGGGATCTGATCCTGCGGTTTTCAGCGACCACATCCGGCCCATGCCTGGAAAAATGCGCGAAAACGAGCATCTTGCGTGTACGTGTGCAGTACATATACATGTAAATTGTACAGTGTACATGTACGTATGTACATGTACATGTACACACAATGTACACGTACACGTACATGTACATGTACTGTACACTCGGCAAACAATCTGTCCAACTTTACGCTGGTAACCGATACTAGACAGGGTCGTGTGTGTGTGGTCGTGTGGGTGGGGGGGGGGGGTTGAGAAACTGGTATCCGCATACAGCACGGTAGCTGCAAAATGGCGACGGACACAGTGCGCGGACGGCTGTGGACCGATGAAGAATTGAAGTTATTTTTAGACATCTGGGCCAGTGAGGAAATATTAACGAAATTGGACGGTACCACCAGAAACACAGCGGTGTTCAACAATGTACGTGTGCACGTGCATGTGTGCAGTACATGTACAGTACATGTACATGTATCGTGGGAACCCCCGTTTTCGACGCTACACGTTTTCGACGCTTAGCCTTCTAACTCACATCGCACTATGAAAACAACTCCGTATAACGATCTCAGACTTCGTATCTTACAGTTGGTTTCCTGCTCTTGTCCGTCACCGAAAATGTGGAAATTTAAGGCTTTTCCAGTAGGCCAAACTCGTGTGATTCAAAAAGTTGCTCTTTTGGGGTCTATTTTCCTAGGTACAAAATTGGCAGTTGCTTCGAAGCTCCAGTTTTCTTTATTGTTGGTCCTAAAAAAAATGTGTACCATAACAAACCCCAACATCCGTAGAAAAAAAATATATCACGCAACTTGAGGCAGTCCGTTCTGGGTAAAAACTATGGAGCCTCCTATAGGGCGTCTCGCTTATATATTTTTTGAAATTTATTTTTTATTATTATTTAAAGACAAAAAGTAACATGGCCCAATAGGCTTTTTTTTTAAATGAAAAAAATAAAAGGGCAGCTAGAGAAAGTACCAAGAAGGAGGAAATGTGTCTCTGGAGTGATATTGGGAAAGGTCATAACTGAAGAAGCAGCGAGAAAGAGGATTGTGGAGTTTTTTTTAAACGTCACAAAAGAAGACATCAACCAGACCAATACGTTTTAAGCATAAATTATGAATGATTTGAGGAAAGTGTTAGAAGCAGTGTGGAAAAAAACAAACAAAGATGAACACAAAAAAACATACAGGGAAGAATTTTACAGTGCCACACAGCATTTTGAGTTATTTTAAGAATTTATTTTGCGTTTAGCTGCACTGGGACACCTTACTAAACACCACTGACGAAAATAGGTGACGATGCTTACTGCGCGGAGCGCCGCGGACGTCAACAAAACCGGGTAATCTTACGGAAGTGACAGGCTTGATCAACCTTCTCTATGATTATTCTAATAGTCTGTGGTGTGGAGAAAGTGACTGGGACCTCTTTTAGTGTGAAACTTTCGTCCACATTGTTCAGTTTGAAGAAAAGTCCTTATATCGTCGAAAACCGGTTATTGGAGGATACATGTACATGTACACATGTATGCATAGAGGTTGTACCGTTGCAAGAGTCCATCGGATTTCGCGCGTCATGGCCGGGCTGACGTTCTACTGCGCATGACTACTGACTTATGTGGATAACCTTTGGAGAGCGCTTCCGCTGCTCCACGCGCGATCAACGCGGGATCAGGATCCAGTGTAAACGCGGCACTGGATCAGATCCTCCGTGACCGCAGGATCTGATCCTCCTCGCGGGATCAAGTGTAAACGCAGTGGTAGTCGACACCAGACTGGCCTGTGTGGTTCCAAGTTCCAAGTTGGCCATTTTCTGCACCTGGAGGCGTCCACGAAATCGGCGGCACGGAACACATTTTGCTATGATGCTGCGTACCAATGACTGGCCCTTGAAATCCAGTACTCTCGTCTTAATTCTGTGAGGATGCTGTTTGTACCGAGATGTCCCATCTTCTGATGGGCGCTGCTAAGAATCAGCCTAGAGACGAGGGAGTCTCTGGGAAGTATTATAGGATGCTTAACTTCAACTGGCAACTTGGAGTGCTTGAGGAGACCACCTACCCTCAGTAGTCCCGTTTGGTCAACTACAGGGTCGAGTTGCCGCACAGATCGACTCGGCTAGGCCGCTGCTCTGCTGAACATATTTGATGATTTCTATGCCGGCCCTTTCCAACTCTTCCACACTGAGAGGAGTAGGTCTCTTAGCTCGCGTCAGCTGTGACTCCACATTATATGTCTGGTGCTCTTTGAAAAGTCGCTGCGCTCGCAGCACCCAAACAACTCTTGTCTTCAGTCGTTTCCAGGTCGAATATTGGCTGATCAGCTGCTGATCCGTAGTAACGGATCCTTCGCGGAGTTTCAAGGTGGCATCATGAACCCGCTTGACTTCTGGGTCTTCAACTGGTAGGTTTCGGAGAACTTCCATCAGCTCCAACAGAAATGCTGGGCCCTGAAACCAGAGGTTAGGGCCCACCTTCAGATGAATCCCTCTTGAAGCTATATCTGCTGGGTTCACCGAGGTCGGGACATGCCTCCATTGCTCAATGCTGGAGCCCTCTTGGATGGTTGTGACTCGGTTCGCAACAAACGTGTGAAATCTGGTCGTCTTGTTCGAAATGTATCTCAAGACGGAGGTACTATCTGTGCAGTAGTAGACATCAAATGATGTCTCCATCTCTGCCGTAATCAAGCTGACGAACTTCACGGTGATGCTAGCTGCTGTGAGCTCCATCCTCAGGGTTGTGACTTTCTTGAGAGGAGCGACCCTCGACTTGCCCATGAGAAGGTTGCAGAACGCTCTGCCTGAGCTGTCCTCAAGTCGAGTGTAGATGGCGATGCCGTAGCCTTCATCGGACACATCCGAAAAGGCGTGCATTTGGCAGGTATAGTGATGTTAGTAAAGTCCCTTGATCGTATACTTCTCGGTACTGACAAATGCTCTAACTTGACGATGTCCATAAGCCACTTGTTCCATACGCCCAGTTTTTTGTCTGCAATCTCCTCGTCCCACCCTAAGTCTCGTTTGCAGAGGCGTTGCAGCATGATCCTCGCTGGAAGGACGTATGGACCAGCTAGGCCCAAAGGGTCAAACACGCTGCTGATAATAACTTCAAGGTAATTCCATCTCAATTTCCAAAGGAAAGGCCTTTGCTTGCCCATATTCAATTCTCAAGAATTATTTCCAAATAGCAGGCATTATTCCAGATTCGGAAGAGTTTATTTTTAGACCTGCATTTCACCGCAAAGGAACCAATGCTCTGATAAAGAAAAAAAAGGCAACAGAGAAACTGTAGTAAGTCGTTTAAAAGAAGTATGTGGGGAGGCATACATTGGCCTCCATTCACACAGAGCTGGCAGGGCAACGGCCACTGCCCGGGCATCAGTAAATGACAGGCTCTGGAAGAGGCACGGGAGATGGAAGAGTGATACAGCCAAAGATGGCTACGTCGACGATAGTTTGGAACATAAACTGTCGGTAAAGCAGGCTCTAAACTTGTAAAACTGATTAAATCATAATTGTTGGAATGAATATATTCCATTCGGTTAATAATTGTTTTTTAAGTATCGTTAACTTTGAGTTACGCGATCTTTCCCGATCTTTGTATTTTCTATTGCTCACGGCAAGCATTACCAATAGAATGGTGTAAAAGAGAAGTGATTTGGGTTTTTGGGAGGTTACGGAAGGAGCAGTAGATTAGACTATGCCCTGTACAGACATGTCAAGAATGAAATGATTACGGAAATTGAAGCGATGGCCCACAGGGGTATCTACTCGCTTGGTGTTGGTAGTAGATCTATGTCTGTTAAGTCAGAATGTAAACTGCGGATTAATATTTAAATTAAAGGTTTATTTGGTCAATAGAGGGCGCTCTCCAATATTTTTGGTCGCCATGTCTTTGCAACAAGAAAAGAAAATATCGTCATACCGTTATCCCAAAATCGTAAGCGAAATTACCAGGCTATACATTATGTTATATTGTTTATTTATGCTTTGGCTTTATTTGGATATTTATAGGTTTAATATGGGGATACGCTTGGTTAATTCTTGGAGGCAATTTAAACACAAAATTGGGGATAGAACTGTGGGAAAGTCACGTCTCAAGGGTGTGGGCATAATTTGCATTGTTATGGTGGGCAGACCAACTCGGTTAAGTGATTGTTCTGTGTGATTTGCAATGATTACTTGTCATGCATAATTGATGTAAATCTAATTGTATTCCTGATTGTGATTGTTTGATTCGGCTTTGTAATTCTTAATGTGGATTTGTAATTTGTTTCGCAGATTAAACCGTGTTCTGCATTAGAGCGTCATTGTACGTGTACTCATTGTATCCGCCACATGAGTTTAATGATTGGGACCTACATGAGAACACCGACACTATGAGTACGAGAAGTAAACAAGCTTCTGTCACCAGTGATGGAAATCACAGTCAAGAACATCATGATCAGTCCGATCGTGTTGACGTCACGTCACCTCACAATAGTGGGGAACAAGATGGAGATGTCCTGCCAGGGGACTCTGTCAGTCAGGTATCAAGTAGTACCAGTAAGACATCATCGAATGCAAGCAGGACAAGATCGTCATTCAGCAGATCCCGGAAGCGGCTTCTAGCCAAGATGGCAGCACTTGAAGCTGAAGCGACAAGTCTGAGAGAGATCCAGGCCATAGAGATCGAAGAGCTCAAATTGCGACAGAAAAAGGCAGAGTTGGCTGTCAAGGCCAAACTGGACATGGCGAAAGCAGAAGAGATGGTCTACGCCATTGATGACACCCCCTACCCGCGGCACCCCCCACATCAACCCCAACACCGAATGACATATCACTGTTGGAGTCCGAGTCGCCGAAGAACAGTGTACTGAGGGATGAGCAGACACTTCAGGAGGAGCAGAGTTCTGTCCTCAAGGATGAACCGGCAGTTACGTCACCACAGCGTCAGGCCCCTGCTATGGACATGCCCAAGACAACCTCGTCAGACAGTGACACCCCGACATCACTTCTGGAGTTGATGCGAGAGGGACAACAGCAGCAGCAACGCATGTTAGCGACAATGCAACTCCCGAGAGCGGAATTGCTGACCTTCGACGGCGACCCGCTGCAATAATGGACTTTCATCAGGGCCTTCGAGAACAGTGTGGACAATTCTGTTGTTGGTGATAGCGCTAAGTTAGTCAGACTCTTACAGTACTGTAAAGGTAAGGTGAGAAAGGTCATAGAGTGTTGTGCTGTCATGCCGACAGATGTCGGATATCGTAAGGCCAAGGCACTGCTGAAAGAACGATTTGGCAGTGATCATGTCATTGCAGAGTCATGGGTTAACAAGGTAACAAAAGGTTAGAGTATCTCATGACAAGGCTGGATTGAGGGAATATGCAGATGATCTGAAAACCTGTCAGGAGACACTAGAGGCTATGGGCTATATCAATGAAATTGCAACACAGGGTGTAATGGTTAAGCTTGTGGAGAAGTTGCCCAATTATCTTCGTAGCCGATGGGTTAAACATGTAGGAGATGGTTGAAGGATGTGATGAAGGCATATCTGCTACAGCCATAATGGTATACCTACCACATCATCCTGTGCTGCAGTCAGGTAAACAAGGGAAGATGCGGATAGTCTTCGATTGTGCGGCCAAACACCACGGTCAGTCCTTGAACACGCAGACGATCAGCGGGCCAGATCTAACAAACAAATTGTAGGGTGTACTTCTACGCTTTAGGCAAGAACGGGTGGCACTGATGGCAGATATCCGAGCAATGTTTCACCAAGTTAGGGTAACTACGGAATGTCGCGATGTCTTGCGCTATCTTTGGTGGCCTGATGGCGATATGTCACGTGAACCAGCGGTGCATAGGATGGTTGCACACCCCTTTGGCGGTACTTGGAGCCCCAGTTGTTGTTCCTTTGCATTGCAGCGTACTGCAGATGACAACCATCAAGACTTCCATCCAGATACCGTCACATGTGTCAAGCGAAATTTCTATGTAGATGATTGCTTGGTCTCACCTGCGACTGAAGACAAGGCTATCCATATTTCTCGGCAGCTGCGAGAGCTCCTGTCACGGGGTGGTTTTCAGCTGACAAAGTGGTTAAGCAACAGCCCCCAGGTACTTGAGTCCATCCCTCAGGAAGAAAGGGCTGTAGGTGTCATCTTTTGCTGTATCTGCATATCTGAATTATGAGGCGTTACCAACTGAGAGAGCCCTAGGAATGTTGTGGGACATTGAGTTGGATTGTTTTGGTTACCGTGTCAGTCCAAAGGAGAAACCACTGACGAGGAGAGGGTTACTAAGTACGTGTTGTATCCTCCATTTATGACCCGCAGGGATTCGCCAGTCCCTTCACACTGTTGGCCAAGAAGATCGTTCAAGACTTAAGCAGGAAGAAGCTGGCTTGGGACGAAGCACTACCGTCACAATACAGAGAAGAGTGGCAACGATGGAAACAAGACTTGATCAAGCTCGAGCAATTTCGGGTAAATCGATGTGTCAAACCATATGGTTTACAAGATGGTGTTCGATACCAGTTGCATCATTTTTCTGACGCATCAGAGGTAGCTTATGGGGTTGCGACTTACCTTTGTATGATAAATTCAGCAGGGCACAGTCATTCATGTCTACTGTTATCAAAGTCACGTCTGGCACCACTGAAGAAGGTTACGATTCCTAGACTAGAATTGACGGCTGCGACACTTGCTGTGAGGCTGGATGCGATGATCAAAAGAGAATTCGACCTACCATTGGAGGAGTCCGTCTACTGGACCGATAGCACAATAGTGCTTCGATATATCAACAATGAGGAAAAGCGTTTCCACACCTTCGTGGCAAACAGGGTTGCCGTCATCCGGAACCAGTCAAGTCCACATCAGTGGCACCATGCATGTGGAAAGTGGGTTGAATTCGGCAGATGTCATAACAAGAGGACAATCCGCTGATGAGCTGTTGGCTAACCGGCATTGGTTGATTGGTCCTAATTTCTTGCGTCAAGAACGGCACACATGGCCAAGTTTACCATACTCGACAAATCTAGATGATACAGATGGAGAGGTGAAACCTGAGAAGGAGATAGTTACCATATATGCCACCAATCAAGCAGATTCTGACAACCCAACTGACAGATTGTTGTTGTGGTATACACTGAAGCGCAGTGTTGCATGGATCCTGCGAATAGCTGACAGTCTTCTTCAGAAAACCAGGAATCAGCAGACGATGCAAGAGGAGAAGACATTGACGGCCAATGACTTAGCTAGGGCGGAGGGTTCCATCATCAAATACATACAAAGACATTTTTTTCAGGAGGAATTCAGTCGTATGAAGAAGGACGAAGATGAGCTGCATAAGTCTTGTGTAGATGCAAGGAAGAAAGGTCAACTTTACAAGTTTGATCCGATCCTGACGGATGATGGTATCATTAGGATCGGGGGGCGTCTGGGAAATGCTCCTAACGATCAATCCGATCATCCTCCGATTTTGCCAAAGAACCACCATGTGGTATCTCTCATCATGAGGCATTATCATCTGCAATCCGGTCATTCTGGAAGGGAGTATGTCTTGTCACAATTACGACAAAGATTCTGGGTCATCAAGGCTAGATCTATGCTACGCAAGGTCCTGAGCGACTGCTTTGAATGTAGACGAAGATCCGCAGTACCGATACAGCAAAAGATGGCGAACTTACCACCCGACAGGGTTACCCCCGACAGACCACCATTCTCATTTGTTGGGGTTGATTGTTTCGGCCCATTTCTGGTGAAACAAGGTAGAAGCCAAATCAAGTGCTATGGTTGCATTTTCACTTGTCTAGCGTCGCGGGCGGTACATATCGAGGTTCTGCATACGATGAATACTGATTCCTTCATAAATGGCATGAATAGATTCATCTGTCGACGAGGGCAACCGATTGAAATGAGGTCCGGCAATGGCTCCAATTTCATTGGAGCGGAACGTGAGCTTAAGGAAGTTGGCAAGGGGATAGGTGAAAGGAAGGTTGACAAGTTTCTTCTACAGAAGGGAATTCAGTGGAAGTTCAACCCTCCGACTGCTTCCCATAATTATGGGAGGGGTCTGGGAGAGACAGATTAGGTCGACACGTAGGTTGTTGGATTCATTGATGACAGAGCAGTCAGTTAGCGACGAAACCTTGTCAACTTTGATGTGTCTTGTTGAATCCATCATAAACAACAGGCCAATAACTACTGTGTCAGACGACATCAACGATTTGAATCCACTTACACCAAACCACTTACTTCTTCTTCGAGGTGCACCACAATCACTTAGGGAATTTGACAAGAAAGATATGTACATGCGGAGAAGGTGGAAGCAAGCCCAGTACCTTGCGGATGTATTCTGGAGGAGATGGGTAAGGGAGTACCTCCCTACACTCCAAAAGAGGCAGAAATGGCTTGAGCCCAAGAGGAATCTCATGGTTGGAGATTTGGTGCTTATCGTCAACAATGACCTTCCGAGAAACCAGTGGCTTCTTGGTCGTGTCCTTGAAACCTTCCCAGGGAAGGATAAGATTGTAAGAGTGGTTAAGGTCAAAACCAAGTCATCCATTCTAACGAGACCAGTGCAGAAGCAATGTCTCTTGGAGTCAGTTGATTGAGAGTAAACTATCAAGTCTTTGTCACAGAAGTTTGTACTTTGATTCATAGCCAAATATTCATGTACCTGTATTAGCATTCTTAATGCTTTGTGTTGTGATCTTACAATGAAGAATAGGCGTTTAATTGTTATAATGACATGTTCCAATTTAAAGATACCAAACACCGATTTGTTCAAATGATTGCATTCTGCTGAAAATTTAGAATTGAATTAGTAAATGCCATTTTAATAGAGGAGTGTCATTTAAGGGGTCGGAATGTTAAGTCAGAATGTAAACTGCGGATTAATATTTAAATTAAAGGTTTATTTGGTCGATAGAGGGCGCTCTCCAATGTTTTGGTCGCCATGTCTTTGTAACAAGAAAAGAAAATATCGTCATACCGTTATCCCAAAATCGTAAGCGAAATTATCAGGCTATACATTATGTTATATTGTTTATTTATGCTTTGGGTTTATTTGGATATTTATAGGTTTAATATGGGGATACACTTGGTTAATTCTTGGAGGCAATTTAAACACAAAATTGGGGATAGAACTGTTGGAAAGTCACGTCTCAAGGGTGTGGGCATAATTTGCATTGTTATGGTGGGCAGACCAACTCGGTTAAGTGATTGTTCTGTGTGATTTGCAATGATTACTTGTCATGCATAATTGATGTAAATTTAATTGTATTCCTTATTGTGATTGAACATTTGATTTGGCTTTGTAATTCTTAATTTGGATTTGTAATTTGTTTCGCAGATTAAACCGTGTTCTGCATTCGAGCGTCATTGTACGTGTACTCATTGTATCCGCCACAATGTCCATTATAGAGTCGTTTCTTGAGGCTATTTGCAAGAGTTTGTGTACATGTACGAATCGTGCGGTGGCGCTGTTCGTGACGTAGACACCGGGGGGGGGGCACTATTGTATACCCAGGCCTTTTTTCAACTCCGTCTTCGTCTCTGATATCCAAAAGCTGATTATCACAGGTTGGAGTTGTTGAAGTTGGAGCTTTGAATTCTTAAGCCGGGTTTCGGAAAAAGGCGCCAGCACGATTTGAGTGACGATGGGCCATTGACGAAGTATGGACGGCCCCTTATTGCCCTTGCATACCGTACATGTAGACATGTAGACGGAAAAAACCAATGGCGGACCTATAAACCCTAATTGCAAAACGCATAATCAATCATTCTGAATAAAAACTAAGAAAACAAAATGGCTGACTCCCCCCCCAAAAAAAAAAAAAATCAAATAAATAAAAATTGACCGCGGAGAGTGCGTGTGTGCCGGATGGGGGAAATCGAGAAATCCAAACTGGACTCATTTCACTGCTCAAAACTTAGTAGAATCAGCAGTTTATTGAGTAAACTGAGTAGAATGAGCAGTGACATGAGTAAAATTAATAAAATGAGCAGTGACATGAGTAAAATTAATAAAATGAGCAGTATTTTGAGTAAAATGAGTACCGGTAAAGAATGAGCAAACACAAGCAGTGAAAAGAGCAAATGAGCAATGAAATAAGTAAAAAATAAGTAGAATCAGCAGTATAATGGGTAAACTGAATAGAATGAGCAGTGAAATGAGTAAAAATTAGTAGAATGAGCAGTATATTGAGTAAAATGTGTAAAGAATGAGCAAACATGAGCAGTGGACTCGAGATGTTCATATATTAGCAAATTTCATCCATGTCCTGCCACTTAGAGATTAAGATTCAACGAGTTAATATGAATTCGATTGATTTGATGAAGCTCTTTATATACTTTTAAATCTTGTAGCAAAAGCTACCATCGGCGATATAACCTTCAAAGACATGTAGCATGCACACATGCTGCAGATGAATCAGAAAATGATGATATTGACGATTATCATGAAGATGGGCCATTTCAGTTTGGCGATTCTTACATAGATTATTATTAACCCGGATTTAAAAAGCGCAGATGCCAAAATTCGGGAACAGAAAGCCACGGTACAGAATCGACGGTTGATGACGATGATTCAGAAGAGAGTGATGGGGAACTCGAACCAGAGGGAGAAGAGGACGAGTCATCTGAAAAAGAGGACGAGTCATCTGAAGAAGACGAGTCAGTCCCTGACTTGGAAGATAATGTTACTTATCAATACCGGTTGGAAGAGGCCAAAGAAGCCACCGAAAGGATGCGGAATGAAAAACGTGAGAAGTACATCGATGAGGGTATGGGCGAAGATCAAGCCAGAGACAAAGCCACTAGGAAAACCCTCTGGGCAGTCAAGAAACTCTTCTTTAACAAGTACAAGGATTTCGTATTAAGTTACTTTGGCCTGAAAGACAATGAAACCCACCATTATATTGTTGAAGTTCTCAACGAAAAAGTAAATAAAGGCACGAAACCTTACAAGGCCCTAAACAGGCTAATGGCTAAACGCCATGCCGAATTTCTCGGCCTGTTCCATCCTGATGCAGCGGAAGATAACATGGGAGACAGTGTCGATTAGAGAATCCTGACCAAAACGTTAACTTCAATAAAGTAATTAAAGTACAATAAAATGTAATATGAAACATGCTCATTGATGGTCGCTATTTTGCTAACTACAATTGAATCATTTCTTCGTCTCGAACGAATCCGTTGCATGGTAAAGGAGGATGGTTTCGATTAAATGATAATATAAAAAGAGAACATGAAATAACGAAGCATTAATGTGTCACGTAGATTTATTCTGATGTATATTTTTGGATTGTTTTTTTTTAAACAAAATACTTAGAAATGAGCAAATGGCTGTCAATGTTCTATCGTAGGTATAGCGTCTCCCCCTCCCAACCCTTGACGGTGGCACCCTCATCGACACCCTGTGCACGACCCGTCCGGTAGAAACTTTCAGGTCCCCCCAAACCCCATTATTCCGACTCGTGGGTCCACCATTGACCTAAAGGGGCTTACGGGCCCCCTCATTATTCAGACCATTAACACTTGTTTGTTCTGTCCGATCAAGACTCGTAGGTCCACCATTGACCTAAAGAGACTTACAGGTCCTCTCATTATTCAGACAATTAACATCAAATAAGGTCCCCTCACACAAACTTCATCGGGGACCAACCAAATAAGGCGTTCCCCACAAACTATTCGTCCCCCAACCAAACCTATACCCCCATGGCCGGCATCTATGACGAGTTTTCGCGGAAGAGTTATGATTTTCAAGCAGAAAATCGCCGAGGAATTCCCCTCCAACATCTGGAAAAACTTAGGAGCAAGATTGATAATGAGGCCAACTTTCTCCATCGGAATGACTTGAATATTACCCAAGACGAGGCTTCCCTGCTGTACCGTCAACTCACGGGAAGCCATGAGGTAGCCTTTTCAGAAAGCCGTCTGCTCGATCTTATTCAGCAGTACGAGGAGGAAACGGCCGGAGGACCGATATCCCTACAGTGCCACCCCGAGACGCTTCGGCATCGCATCAACCATCTAGCCAGTCATCTGCTGTGGCAGGGAGGACCTCCGAAATCCTAAGCAAGAAGCCCGCAGAAGATAAAGGCTCAGCAAGAATCCATTCCACATGGATATCGACACCTTCCTCTAAACATGGAGGAATCTCCTTATTCCTCCATGCTCTAAACGACAAAGATGGGATTGGAATTGTTCGTCTGAAGCGCTCCATTTCAGTATTCAAACCAAACGGCCCTTTTCAGGGCCACCACATTTTCAAAAAAGAGAGAAGTGTTTCAAATTGTTTGCTTACAGTGGCTTTTCCGTGCGTACTCAAGCGAAACAGTCCTTTTCAGGACTAATCGTAGTATATATTTTTACATGCATCGTCCATGCATCATCATTCCGATCGTCCCCCTTACATCTCATTCTGTCTTATGTATGCCGATTTTTTCCCCGTTCAACTCATACTCCGGCCGATTGGGTTCAAAGGTGCAACATTTTCCCCGTATAATTGACGTACGCGCTGTCCGATTTGGATTTCTCATTTTCCCCCATCCGGCACACACGCACTTCCCGTGGTCAGGGTGGGGGTTTTTGGGGGGGGTTTTTTTTGGGGGGGGAATCAGCCATTTTTTTTTCTTAGTTTTTTCTTCTTCTCAGAATGATTGATTATGGGTTTTGCAATCAGGGTTCATAGGTCCGCCATTGGTTTTTCCGTCCCCCACTCACGCTCCCTCCGACTAAGTTTATTGGTCCATCATTTCTCCCCGTATATGATTGACATACACGCTGTCCGGTTTGGAGTTCTCAATTCGCCATTTTGTTTTCCCGTCCCACTCACGCGCAAGGGGATTTGGGGGTCAGCCATTTTATTTCCTTAAAATTCTTTAGAATCCACCTTAGAATCCACTCTTTTAATTTTTTCCCTCATAGTTTCCCTATGATTGATGTAAGCGTTTTGCAATTAGCTTTCATAGATCCGCCATTTTGTCTTCTCCACATTATCACCATCCTTGTCCCGTTCTATCAATCACTCTGGGACTCCTCATTGACACCCTTTGTTCCGTCCAATCGCGCCTCTTAGTTCCACCATTATTCTGACAATCGACGCCCTTTTCTCTGGCCGATCGGAACTCGTAGGTCCCCCATTGTCCCGTAGAGACTTCCAGGTCTTTCATTGTCCCGTAGAGATTTCCAGGTCCCCTATTGTTATGCTAATATATGCTAATACTCCAAATGAATCCCTTTGTCATGCTAATAATATGTGTAAATTTACCAAAATGTGATTCATTGGTATGCTAATCCGCTCTATTGTTAATCTAATCCACTATATTGTATTTGTGCATTATGCATACTATTCGTTTGTTTTGTCCGATCAAGACCCAACACACTATTGAGCCCCCCCAAAAAAAAAAACAAAAAAAAACGGAGTCAAACTCGCATTTTTCGACCACCGAGTGCACCCTGTAAACATCGTCTAAACTGGTGAATATTACCCTCAAATTGAAGCCTGTATATTCGTCTTTCTTTCCATACTACTTTCAAAATTAATGACGAAGGAATTACGCGGAAACAAAATTCAGAGACATGGAACTATAACTTATAGAAACGATGAAAGTACATTCAAACCGGTACCGATCGAAAGCTTATTGCATCGTGTATCCAGATAATGGCCAAGGTTGAAAAGTGTAGTGCATTCATTTTTATATGTTATGACCGTTTTCGCTTCGCGACGTTAGAGAGGTTGTCAGGTCTAGGTCTGGTTTCCATCTCTAGGTAAAGCCTAGGTTAGCGACACTAAAGGATCGGTGGGGCCGAAACCAGTCTACGCGCAGCATTTTAACAAGACATAACACGTCATTGCACACACTCAAAGATACTAGAGGTGGTATCTTTGACACACTGTATACATGTACATGTACATCATACATGTATGTACAGTGTTATGGGGAATGTTTAATTAAAGAATATTTAGCGCACAATGAAGTTTTCCCATTTGCCTGTACATTTTGGTCTGATTCAGTGCCAATGCTTTGGCCAGTGGCCTTACAAAAGCAGCAACTTTTACTTTCATATAAGACCAGTCTTATGCAACTTCTATTTACATAAAACTTCTTACATAAAACTTTCTTAACTCTACCTTTTTTTTATTCCTTATGTAAGTGGAATTGTTTTATGTAAGTCTCAAACACTTATTTTAAGTCTTTGTTTTAAGTCTTACGTAAAGTTTATGTAATGGGAGACTAGCTGGCTATATAAAGTCCAGTGCGGACAAATCTCAGTAGTTTCATACGAGACCCGAGCGAGGAAGGACTGACAGAAGAAAGCTAAATGATCCCTGCAAGACAGCCACGGCTTCCTCTACAATCCGCCTAGTAGCAAGATGCACGTAGCCTCTTCTTGACGGAAGAACTTTTGGCTGAAGCTGAAGCAAGCAAGCCATAGTCATAGTGAAACCAACATGGTTCACTAACCTAGCCATCACTACCATATGGGCCACAACCGATCAGCTTTAGATCCAGACATCCAGGAGATCAACTTCCAAGTCCAGTCTCAAGACTAGATTGGACGCCAGAGCAACTCCCCTTCAAATGGACAATCTCCGCCCAACACCAGACTTCCCTTCACCTCCCTGATCATCAGAACCCATGACAGCAACAGTACTACAAGTGTCTACATTCCAGACTACAAGACCTTCACAAGACAAGGACTCGAAACCCTGTGCACAGCTAAGTTGTTATGTAATACCAAAGCCGGCCTTGGGGGTATTTCTAGTTACAGTATAAACAAAGGATGCTATTCTATCACTGTTAGGTTGATTCACTGTAATTCATGTGTATAAGAGTTTAATGAAGGAAAATAAAACTCTGATGTAGTTAATAGCAAAGTACCTTCTTCTGTTGCGTGTGATGATTAATTGGCTGAAAGTTAGCACTTTATGTCTAATGTCTAAAGTCTAATGTCTAAAGAAGATATTTAAAACATCCATCCGTAACAACAGTACATGTACGTACAGAGCATACACCGCGGCCGCATACGTATGTACGTGTATACGCTGCAATACTCAAGCCTCTCTGCTTGCCCAGCAGCTACAAGTTATTTTACTACCGAAACAAAACAAGGATTGTGGTAAAAATGGGGTTCTTTCTTTAACTTATATAATTGCGTGGTTTTGTTTTTCTTTTGTTTTTCATAGCAAAACTCAAATCCTCAGTTGATCGAGAAGATTCTCTCCCGTCCGACGAACCAAAAGGCGGCCATCTTGATTTCAAATTGAAACGGTAGGCCCTATACACGCAACGGTGACGTTTTGACAGGTCCGTATGCGCAGTGGATCCATGTAAATGTGTGCCGCCAGTAGGAGTCAACGCGTGTGTGGCTTGTTTGTTGGGGGCAGCATTCAATTATTATGTGAACATCGATATTTTGTGACCTTCCCCTGCTTCTGCAGGATGAATTACTATTGATTTTATGCGGTAGTTTGTTACGCCGGGCACCACACGCATTCGTGTAGTCCACGAGCTCGTCATAATGTGGCCATGCACCCTGCGCATTACTTCCTTGGCAGTGCATTATGGAACGCACAACGTGTGCCCGCTGGAATGGACCTTTCCCATGAAATATGCAAATAAGAGCTGGCGCATGCGCTTTAATAAATTGGTGGGCAAACGAGTGCGCGTTGCGTGCAGGTCTGGAAATACGCTCGTAGGAGATGCTGAATAGCCAATGACCGCACGCCAAACTGTTAATGAGAAGGAACGCGTGCACGCCCGTGGAAAACTATGATTGGTTGGCAGCCCGCTTGCCCACCAATTTAGTTAAGCGCATGCGCTAGGTCTAATTTGCATATTTCATGGGAAAGGTCCATTCCGACCACCGTACATTACCGCCATGCGCGTGCGCACTGCAGGTACAGTTTCAACCTATACGTTGTGCCATATATCTCATGAAATGAAATTTAGGCAAAATAATATAGGCCTATAAATTGTGAGGGTTTAGGAGGACTTGTCCGAGTCCTCGAGATAACCGAGTCCTCACTGTCCAAGTCAGAGTCCTTAATGGGGAATGCAACCCAAGAAATAAAGTTTGCTTATCTGATTCGGAGTTAAAAACAGCCTACAATTACCTATGAGTCACTCACGTACGATTTTTATAAAGAGAGAAAATTCATGGAATTGTAGGTCGAATTTGCGTTCCCGTACGTAGCCATCTTTTCGAATAAGCCGCCGCTGATTGCGGGGATGTGACTAGACAACGGATAACTGCCGTATGACTATGAGTATGATGAGGTTCCCGGATGTGCCCCCTACTGCGCACAGTTGTGTACACTCACGAGCTAAACGGTGGTGTACTGCCCGGCTTTTGGCTGTAAAAATGCCAGCGGGAAAAAGCTGGAAAACACTTTCCATGCAATTCCCAAAGAAAACTGAGCTACTTAGGAAGTGGGCTGCGGTCACAAAAGTGGAGAAAATTCTCAAAATCGGTCGCCAATACTCAATAGAAAGGATGTGAATGTGATTTGTACTGTAGCGATCACTTCATCTCCATGTTTTACCGAGGAGGATTGGGAGGAGGACTTGCGGGCCAAAGTCACCGCCTCGAAGCCGAGAAAAGATACTAAAAGAACGTGCTGTTCCTTCTCTATATTCCACATCGAACCAGCGATAGCAACACGTGAATCGACAGCTTCACGATTTCCTAATTGTTTTCGTTTCGGTCCCTGCGTGAATGTGTACTTATTCTCCCATGCACGTGCATAAAGTGAGACCCTTTTCGGTGCATGACAGCATGAATCAGTTTGATTTCTGTATTTTAAAAAATGAAAAATATATTTTTTTAAATACCAGTGTTTTTAGATATTCTTTTGGTTTATATTTATGTATGACTTTGTGATAATGTTAATTAATAAGTTAAGTTAAAATTGAAAGGATGGAACAAGCTTAATAAACCGTTTCGACGTTCGCTAAGCATTATGGTATAGATGACAAACTGGCCGTATTCTTATCACACTACTCAATGGTGAAGCACGTAAAATCTTGAATTGTTTATCTTTTTTCTCAAAAACCAGATGAAACTCACACATGAAACTCACACAGAATTTTTGACTAGATACCAGAAACAAATTATATTGTTTGTCGGAACGTTGAGAGGGTAGTTTCGGAGAAATCGGTGGAGATTCCCTTGGTGACTAAATTGCAAACTCGGGGCCTGCATGCAGCTAGCTGCACGCGATGCACGCACTATTGTCAGTCACTGATTTCTCCGAAAATACCCACTCAACCTTCCGACAACAAATATAATTTGTTCCTGGTATCTAGACGAAAATTATGTGTGAGTTTCGTTTCTGAACTCTATCTGGTTTTTGTGAGAAAAAAAATTCACGAACTTACGTGCGTCGCCATAGAGTTGTGTGATAAAAATACGGCGTTTGTCATCTATACTCATGATGCTTTGCGAACGTCGAAAGGGTCACATGTACATGTACAATTCATGTATTAATAGAGCTCTGTTGGTTGCCGTCGATCCGTCGTGACATCACACCCCAGCAAACAGCGGCCGCACTTTCGAAAAGATGGTTATGTACTGGAACGCAAATTCGACCTACAACTCCATGAATTTTCTCTCTTTACGAAAACTGTACGTGGGTGACTCATATGTAATTGTGGGTTATTTTTAACACCCAATCAGATAAGCTAACTTTATTTCTTGGGTACATTCCCCTTTAATATCGGGACTTGAATCATCCAGCACTGACATTAATACTGAGATAGAGTTCAAAGTATTTTACGACCCAAGTACGATGACCATCGATGTTAAGAGTCCGAGTACTATTCAGCAATTGATTATCATTCCTCCCACAAATAATACAAAGGTTTTTTCTTGCTGCGTATTTTATTGTATTCGAGAAAACTCTTAAAGTTAAAGGATGTGTCACTGAAAGATGTGGAAATCCTACTTTTTTTAAAGAATGATTAAAATCACATAGAAAAGGTCGTGTTAATAAATTAAAACCAGGAGTCCCCTGTTAGTCTGCTAATTTTAGAGAAATTAGAGTGAAAAAGCACCAATAACTACTCAAATTGCTCGTGTACATGTGGTCAACATTTGTTTCGTGCACGTGTTTTTCCTTTGAGAGGGATGCAAAATTCACATAGAAATTATACATATAGTAGTACCGGTATTTTTATGAATAAAAAATGGTCTGTAAGCGTGAAAAGACGTGAATGAATTTAACACGTTTGCGAACGTTTTAAAATGTCATGCTTGTGTAGGCATACATGTACATGGATCAATGTAAACAAAAACACTATACTAATCCACATGATCCTTTTGCATCAATCAAAATATGAGGTACACGAGATGGAACTTCCAAGTTGACGGGTATTATGGGAATCCGACTAGATCTTTGCACAACCCTTTTCATCTTCACCGTTGGGACAGTCGGTTATTTTGTTGCACCGTTTCTGTTTATCGATACACATGACATGGTCGGGAAAGGACTCGGAACACTGGAATGCTTCGGTTCGCATGCCGTCGACTGTCGGCTTGTTGAAATCTCTCGTGCAGTCGGCTGCAAAAAAAGGAACATTCATTAGTTTGTTCACAATTATTGTTACAATATACTCTGTATGTGCAAGTTAAGTTCAAAACGCTCAAGCAATGGGAATTCATTTGTGGGAAATTGTGTATGAAAATTCAAACAAATGGAGAAAAAACTGACTGGAAACTTCAACAAATTGAAAAATGGCAAAGAAATCACTGACTGGTCTAGGATTTGAACCCGAGCATCCACTGAGTAGTTTATTCACGATCCACGCGATCAGACCCGGATCCGATCCTTCACGAGAGGTGGATCAGATCCATCTGCGTTGATCGCGGGATCTGATCCTCCTTGCGGGATCCATGCAGTGTAAACGTATGCACCGTTAGATGGTGACCTTCCCAAATATACAGCAGTTACGCTATTGGTAGAATGTAGCGCTAGTAGAATGCTTTTAACTGGCAAAAACCAGTTGACTATTTGGGAAGGTCACCATCCTATACCTCAGATGGTGCGAACGCGGGTCTCTGGTTCAAGTCCCGGTCCAGTCAAAGTTTTCTTTGCCATTTTCCAATTTGTGTGGAAATTGCTGCATTGTGAAAATGTTGCAATCGCCTAAAAACAAAGATAGGCCTAGTTGACTACATCATTTGTCATAACCCAGCTAAGAGCAGGATAGATCAGGTGGTAAAGCACTTGTTTGTTAAACCAATGGGCTGGATTTAAATCCAGGTTGATTTAAAATTCCGTTTGTTTTATTCAACTTGTGAAAAAATATGAAAACATTTTTTTATAAAGCTGAATGAATTACATAGAGGGTCAACATTTTGCATTGGGGAAGTGTTAACAAATTGGGAACATTTGAGCCCTCATCAGCCACCTTCGTGCTCGTCCTTGCAGTGTTCCTCGTCAGAATTATTGGGGCAGTCCATGATGCTATCACACTTCGCCATCTTGAGGTAACACAAAGATGGCCCCTCAGCGTTATTACAGGGAAAGTACTTCTCGTTCATGTAAGCATCTGTCTTCAAAATTCTAGCGTAGTTACTGCAAGTATCTAAAGGGTGAGAAAAATATGTACATATGCATGAAGGCCTATAGTTCAAATCAACACACAAAACGGCAAAACATGTTTTGAGTGGACAGGGGTTTAAATTGGAGCCCTCTGCCTTCACGTATAGGCTTATAACGTATAGCTATCCAGTCCTTAGATTGCGGTCTTTCCAAAAAAGTAAATTATCTTTGCCGGGATGGGGCGACAGTTAGAATCATTTAGGGTACTCATTTTACGGTACTACACTGTACACTGTATTTGGGAATGCCGCCGTCTAAGAAGTAGAAAACCTCAGATGGTAAGAGCAAGAGCGCCGCTACGTCAAGTCCCTGTCCAGTCAAAAATAATTATTTGCCACTCTGTTGGTAAAGAATATTCCCCCTTTCCACAGCTTACAGTAAGAATTCATTTACCAAGATAGTGTACATGGATATATGTAAATTGTTTCGTCCTGAAGGTGGCCGGGTAGGTGCCAGTCAAGGTTATTATCTTCTGACCGAGTGTGTGCAGAAATGAATGAGCAAATAGAAAGGAATATGCACATTAACGTATATGCGAGATTATGCAAAAAGTGTTGAAGGGTTAAGTGACTCCTTCATTGGTCCAGCAGTGACGTCTGGATGTGGAAATTAACAGGAATGAGTGTGGCAATCATCAACAGAAATACTCACCTTTGAGAAGCAGTCGCTCGCTTTTATTGTACTTGTCCTTGGCTTGGACAAAGGCGACAAGCGCACACAGAAGAAGAAGTCGAGACATTTCCATTTGGCAAATCTAAGACACCTATATAAGCAGAGCACAGAATAACACAAGTTGGTTTAGTACACAATATGGTAGGGTAGGATGCAATATACATGTACATAAAAGAGAAGCAAGCAAGCAGATCAAAACCGTTCAAACATTAGTACAGCATTGGATTCAGGATTCAACACAGCGCATGCACCAACAAGATTAAGCTGTTAATTCTCAGCAAAATGTCGAAGTTTTATGACGTAGGCCTACATGTGAGAAGTGATGAGGGCAATTTGGTGGCCCATCTGGCGCACATTTGTTATGCCTAAGTCACATTTGCCGCGGCCGCCCATGTATTCTAAAATATCTACGGCCAATATCAATTCTTGGGTCGCCGCCAAATTTCCACGGTCACATATATACTGTAGCATGCAGTCACATTGTTAGGGTTGCTGCATACCGCGTCTTTTTAATTTATAGAAACAGAAAACCTGCGGCTGCCTTTTAAGTGATTTTTTTTGGGTATTTATTTATGCCGCGGACGGAAGTGTTTCTTTCGAGCTCCCGTGTACAACCTTTTTGTAGCTTTTGTCGACCTGGTAATTGGTCCTTATTTGTGTACATGTACATGTATATTCTTATTACTTTTAGTACACAGATACTGCTAGACCAAGCCCGCTGTCGCATTTTGTGTAATTTCCCCTTATTTTGGTGTAATTTTTGTGTGCTCTCCCTGGCCTCTCGCCCGGCTGACCACCATGGCCAGTTCGGCAGAGCCAGCGGGCGTTGGTCAGCCAAGCGTGAGCACGGCTGCCCCTAAGCCTATTCAACCTAACCACGCACCCTCCACCGGCGTCACCAGGAAGAATTGAGTCTTTTTTAAAGCTCAACAAAACGTGCCAATACTGGCAACCCTAGCTAGTGCAGCCGGTATATCCCCTGAGATGCCACCCATTCTTGAGACTCCTACTGTATCGAGCCCCCATCGTTAAGAAACCCCCCGAGCCCCGTGAGAGTGGAACTCCTTGCCCTCTCACGAGGTCCTTCACGGAAGTAGTCTCGAAATCCAGCTCGAAACGGAAACTTTCCCCTGAAAACCCCCAGGACAGAGAACACCATTTCGCAACCCTCCGATCTCCACAGACCCAACAGTCCTCCGTTCTCTGTCCCTCCCTAAATTCCCCCCTTCTGCCCCCTCTTCCCTTTCCATTCCACCCCTCTCCCAACCTCTTCTCTTCCCCTATCCCCACCCCACCCAAATTTCTAGTCTATCCCCACCCGCTACCCCCACCCACTCTTCTAACCCCTCCCCTGCCTCCGATCCCACACCTACCCCCTTTCCTATCCCATCCCCTGTCCCCGACCCCGCACCTCCCCCAACCCCTTCTCGTCAGCGTACCCTAGCTCCATTCCCAGCTCTCTCTCGCCGAGTCACTCCGCAGTCGTAACCTCGGACACTGACTCTTCCATTTGGGAGGGTTCACAGATGCTTTCAGATGACGAGTCGTCTCAGCTAGCATTGTCTCTTATTCCCGGCCCTCTCAGTGAATCCCAAATGCTCAAATTTCTATCGCAAGTTAAAACTAAAAGAAACCCTAAAACCATTGTCAAAACCTTCACTCACGACATTTCTGGCCTCACTCAACAGCTCAAACCCTTAAAGAACAGTTCCCTCGTCCCGTACAACTTGCAGCATAGAATTCGCAAGTTACTGAAAAAAAATGAATCCTAATTTTCTCCCCCAATGGCTTCGTTTTTCTCCTGTCTTTTTTCCTTTTCTTATGGCGTTCTCTATCATTACTCTCAACACTGGAGGTTGCGTCAATCTCACTCGTAATTACTCTTTTTTTCGCTGTTTCTCCAATCTCCGTCCAAAACGTGACATAATTCTCCTGCAGGAGACACATTCCCTTACTGCCCAGTCTCTCTGCTGGAGAAACTGGCAAAATTACACTCCTCTGTGCTCGCCCGGACCAACTCCTGGTTCGGGAGTGACAATTCTTCTCCGGAAAAATATTATCCTTGAAACCTCCAGCATTCTCCTTCCCGGCCACCTTTTGTTTGTTAAACTAAAGCACAATGACGTCCTTTATAACATGTACAATTGCCTTGTCCCCCCCAAATAGACAATACCGCTCTTCACCTCTTTAAAATCTTTGCTGACCACTCTGGTCAACTCGATCGGTGAGGGCAACCTGTTTGTCGGAGGTGACTTTAACTGTACACTAGATCCCTCGCGTGATCGTCTCGCTGCGTCGACCGAGCACCGTCCCCGAGTTTCAATGGCTCTCAAAAATAGCATCATTAAACTAGCCCTGTGTGATGTTTGGCGCAGACACAACCCCGATTGCGATGAATACACCTGGATGAGGAAAAACACTTTCAATCCCGCCATTTTTTTCCAAAGTCAGACTCGATCGTTTCTACATCCCTCCATCGTTACTTCCCTCTGTCCGCTCCTGTAAAATCCTTCCCTGCTCGTACAGCTGTGCCTTAAACTATCTACCTCCCAGCACAAAAACAGTGCTTACTGGCATTTCAAAAACTCCATTTTGGATGATCAAAATAATCGCGAAATACTTCATCTGTTTTGGACTCAATGGCAATCTGAAAAAACCCTCTTTAATAATCTGTGCAAATGGTGGGAAAAGTCCACATCAAAACCTTAACCCAAACGTATACTCTCAGTCCAAAATTGCAAAAAATAAACGCTACACCTTTTCTCGTATAAATTCACGAAAACGATAACTCAAGTCCGCGCCAGACATCACACCGGCAACCCAGCGTGTTGTGCATGAACAACCTTCTCTTGAATAATGAAGCCAAGGGCGCCCTCGTCAGATCGCGTTTTCAACATCTTCCGACTTGAAAGATCTTGTGCTCAAGCTAAAACCCTCTCCACCATTCGTCTTTTAAACAGTAAAATCACGGAAAACCAGAATGAAATACAAAACCATTGCCGTGATTTCTATGAAGAACTGTACAGTCCCGCTCCCACTGACGAGAGCGCCCTTGAGCCACGTTTATCTAACCGTTGGTTTCTGTTCTGGATCCCTTGGACGCGGAAGACCTTAATTCCCCTCTGCGCCTTGAGGAACTAGACCATGCTGTCGAGCAGCTTAGCAAAACCAAAACGCCCGGTGTTGACGGTTTGACCTCAGAATTTTTTTCATCATTCTAGCCTCTTATCAAAAACGATTTTCTTGACGTCCTCATTTATGCTATTGACACAAACTCTCTCCCACTCTCTTTTCTCAAGGCCGTCATCACCCTGATCCCTAAAAAGGGTGATCTCTGTGATATTTCGAACTGGCGCCCCATCTCTCTCCTTAACACGGACTACAACATTTTTGCTAAGCTGCTCGCGAATAAATTCAAACAGGTTATCGGTAATAGGGCCGTTCCCACTACGAAAATAATCGCGATTTGAATTGCGATTCAAAAACCGTTTGTTTTGTTGTCGTGTCCTCACAGGCCAAATAATCGCGTCGCAAATAAACGCGAGCCGATTGCGGTTAGCATGTGGTCGCACTGCGCATGCGGCATTCAGGAAAGATTGACCCTGGGTTGACCTGGCTCTCCCGCGCGTGCGCTGTTCGATCCATGCTTTATTGACAGTACACCTCAACAGAGACGCAATGCATTGACTTACACTGACCGAGATAGAATCGTAGAGCCCCAAATGATGGCGAGATCAACTCTTTTTGTCAAGATTTATCGTCATATTTAGCGCAGGCTTCGTCGTCAAGAGAGAGAACCTAGGCAACGTTTTTGGGAGCAGCTTTCGACAAAGGCAGAATGAAACTATCGTCCTGATGGCTCTCTGTCCAGTACAATGCACGATCCGAAGTTCCACGCTCCGCTGACGAACGTAAACAACCCCTGTGGTGCACTTCCAGTGGCAGTAATTAGCTGCTGGCAGGAAATGCCATGCGCGCGCAATGCATCATGGGCTTTAACACCGGTGCGATTTGAGCGGAGCGTTCCCACATACATCGCGTCGCAAATAAACGCGATTATTTGAAAAAAGTCTCACTCTTAGTGGAGTCCGAATCGCGATTCAAATGCCACTAATAATCGCGTTCATTGTGTCCCCACACGCAAATCAAGTGGAGTCCGAATCGCGATCCAAATATTCGCGTTTATTTGGTGTAGTGGGAACGGCCCTAATGACGTCTGTGATGACCAGTCCTACTGCGTCCCCGGACGCACTATTTATGACAATTAAATCTTACGCGTGACATCCTCCATTACTCCAACCTTTATGACCTGCCCCTGGGCGTGGTCAACCTTGATCAACGCAAAGCCTTCGACAATGTTGACCACGCCTACCTCTTCAGTACAATGAGAGACATGGGTCTCGTGGACATATTCCTGTCATACGTGGGTCTGTTGTACAGCGGTGCTAAGAGCCACCTACAAGTGTGCGGCTCCCTAACTGCGCCTTTTACTTTCCGCAAAGGTATAAGGCAGGGTTGCCCTCTCTCGGGGCTGTTATACTCCATTGCAATTGAACCCCTCCTGAACACTTTGAAAACAGTACTTAATGGTCAGAGTTTCCCTGTACCGAACACCCGGGAATATTGCTCGGTGTTGGCGTATGTCGACGACGTCACTATTTTTGTCACCTCCGACGCTGGTTTCAAAACTGTCCAAAGAGTTTACAGACTGTACAGCGCAGCCTCTGCTGCAAGTCTAAATACGGACAAATCAACGGGTCTTTGGGCCGGATGCTGGATCGGTCGAAGCGACAAACCGCTAGGTTTCCAGTGGAACAAAGAGGGACTTCCCTTCCTTGGAGTTCAATAACAACGACAACAACTACGTCAAACAGAACTGGGAAAATTTTAAAGACAAAATATGGAAAACCCTGGCTCGGTGGAACCCTCTCCTACCGATGGTGTATTTTAGGCAAGATACTCATCGCCAACCAGGTAGCTGCCACCAAAATTTTCCACTCCCTTGCCGTGCTTTCATGCCCGGACAACATTCTAGATGAACTCCAAGGAATGCTTCGTCTTCGTCTGGTCCCATGAACGGCACTTTCTTAAAAAATGTGTTCTCTATCAAAGGTGGGCTTGGTCTTGCTTATCACCAGGCACGCAGCCTCACTTTCAAATTCACCTCTATCGGGTTTTTTTATTTCGAAACGCACCCCTGCTTTACCCTAACCAACCTTTTTTAACCGCTACAAACGCCTTAATCTTGGCTATTAACTTTTCCTTAGAGATTGAACCTATTTTTTTTTTGTCCAGTCTGCATGTTTTCTATAGTGAGGTAAATATACCATCAACCATATCAACTGCCCCTAATCTACCCCCCCCCCCCCTAATCAACCCCCTGCCGGGCGGCACGGCCTTCATCGCTCGACTCTGGGCAAACGACATCAGATCCATCCGAAAACTACTGGATGTCAACACGGGCAAGTGGCTTTCAGCTGAGCATCTGCGCGTCTCCTCCACCTGCATCCGTCAGCCTTCTCTTCGCCTCCAGCGACTGGACCTCACCCGCCTACACGACGTCATCTCATCTTCCTTCCCCAAACTCTTCCACCCCAACACCGGACTGATCCGTGTCTCACCTCCGGACCTCAGCGTTCTTCCTCTCCGTCCCCCATCCCCCGGCAACGTTCTCCTGGACACGGACACAAACATCCTCGCTCTGACCTCCAAAGCCCTCTACAGTATCTTCAACCGGAACATTAACAGTCTCCAATCTCCACATCCAACTCCGTGGCATAATCTTGGTCTTTTCCCTTCCTCCCATCCCGTACAATGGAAGGAAATATACAAGCCGCCGATCTTGAAGAAGGAGGGAGATGTCCAGTACAAACTACTGCACAACGTTCTCCCTTCACTCCCAGTCCTTCACCACATCAACAGAGACATCTCGCCCGAGTGCGCTTGGTGCGGCGAGAGAGGTACAATCACCCACCTCTTCATAACATGTCCGTCTATCCAGCCTGCTCTTCGATTTCTCCACACCCTCACCAGCCGTCTTCTCCCGCACGCCCAGAGTCGAGACAACTTCCTCATCATTAGTTTAAACAATATTTTCTATTGGCTATACCGTACCTGCACCCCCTCGGATCCCCTCCTTGTCTGGACACACCGATTAAAAAACAAAACGATCCTGGAATACAACTATCATAAACTAAACAACTCCATTCCTACATTTCTTAAAACGATGGTCAATAAACAATGTACTTTTACCTACACCCCTGGGAAAATGACATGGTTGATCTAAGGCAATGTTATACCCCTCCATGGTTAAGATTTTTTCTTGTCCCCTCTGTTTTCTTCCTAAGCAGCTGCTCGGACTCCGAGACATGGCGTATGCCTCTGCTTTTGGAGGTTTTCTGAGTTTTTGGGACGCACGCCCAAGATATTTATTAATTTTGTTCAAACTAAAGTAACCGTTTAAACCAATGCAACATGTCTATAAATTCCCAAGGTTTTCCTTTTTTTTAACCTTCCTTTCTTTTAAGTGCAATTATAATAATTATACAAAGTGGGATTTATCCCACTTTGTATAATTATTTTCCCTTATTTGTTTGTATCCCTCCTGAAAGTTTTCTTCGCAAAATAAAAAAAAAGGATTTATTTATTTATTTGTTTACCCACGGTTATCCACAAAGCTACGTTTAAAAAGTTACATCGAAAAATTAATACATTATTCACGTAGTAAATGTCCTAACAATTCACGGGATTTAAAACACAAAATTTAAAGATATCAATTAACAGGGAATACATAATTACATACGTGTATCACACTAAAGCATCACAATCACAATAATTAAATATGATGCAATTGTTTCAGCTGTTTAACAAAGCTATTCAAATTTAAACAATTCGACGATTTCATGTGTTGCGGTAAATCATTCAAGGCTTGCTACGGCGAACGGAGTGACATTAATTTGCTGTACAACTAGCGTGCTAGCGTACCGCGGAGGTCGTACGACCACAGCGCATCCCTGTGTTTTACTGGCCGTATAGGGGTGGCCGTAGAATTACAGCGCGGAGTTATAACTCTTGTCATCTAGTCTAAAAGGTGGCAACTAATGGCCAAATAAGTTAACTACGATAATAATACTTTATAGACCCTGGGAGTTTTTTCCTTAATCTAAGTTCCCTACTGCTTAGCAAGAGCATTGTGGAGTTTTGTTAAGGCTGGTTCACAGCGCTTTTGTCTGTGACAAAGAGTCGTCTGCTCTTCATACCGAATACGAAATGGAAGGCGTCTCTTGCTGTTTGAGTTGGGACAGTTACGTAACAGGCATGGACACGATAATTCAATCTACGAGACAGGGCTCCAAAGGCTTTTTTTAAGGGTGTCTGAATTAAGTCACGTCCCGAGCAGTTTTTTGGCACATCAGCACTCGTGCTCGGATCATTATATTTCATATACATGTACATGTTTATCGAAAAAAATCGTAACAAAGACCCAAGGCTACCAGGGTATGCGGTAGATATCGTGTTTTCTAAAATAAATCAGATAACTGCGCCGTATGAATCATATGAAAATTGTTGTAAGAGTACCATTACTAACCTGACCACTGATATTATCAAAACCCTTCGCTACCATGCTATAACTAAGCACGATATGGGCCTAGAGGTGAATCAAAAGTAGAACTATAAAATGATAAACAGCCTCATACGTGGCAACAGCGATGGCCGAAGAACACAAGGTCAGTGAATATTATTATATACGACCCTGATTACCTAAGTTTTCACAAGCTATGTGAGCGATTTCAACGTCGTTTAGTTATGGCTTGCTCACAGCAAAAGGAACATTCTGAACGAGGTTCACTTTGCGCAATTTGCGACTGATTCTTGACAATATACATTGCACATAACAGTCGTATTTGGAAAGGTTTCAAGATGGCAGGGGCTGGACAGTCTTAAGCCCATTTCACACACAACCGAAAAACTAGGGTCCTTGGTTACAGGCGCCAGTTGTCTGTCACCTAGGTCGTTAGCGATCACGAAGCGAGCTTACACACACAACGCTGTCACCAAAACACCAACGTCCCCCGTTTCGGAACTTTACGTGCACTCAGTACGTGTGCAATGATTAGTAGACTTCTGCCAGCCCTTACAGTTGAGTTGTTTTGTTTATTACAGGTATACTAGCGATGTTTTATTGTTGTATTTTCTAGAATTCTAGAAAATTTGAGAAGGAATTTTTCATTCATTTCTTGAGATATCGAAGTTGAAAATTGCAAAGTCGCTCCGTGCGGCCGCGGTAGATTGAGCCAAAATGACGGAGAAAAAAAAAGAGTCAATTAAAACGCCGTCCAAATTTGTCAATTTTACCCTCAAATTGAAGCCTGTATTCCCCTTCTTTCTATTCATACCACTTTTCATACCACAATAATAACGAAGGGAATAATATTAAACTACGCGGAAACAACATTCGCGGAGACAAACGATGAGTAGCGTATTACTATCTTTTTTAGTTATGACCGATTTTCCTTCGCGACGTTAGCGAGGTTGGCAAGTGTAGGTGTGGTTTCCGCCTCTAGGTAAAGCCGTAGTTACACTACAGGAGCAGTAGGCCCGAAACCAGCCTACGCGCGGCACTACAGCTGTCTGGTCTGTATGCTGCTGAAGACTGCAACTGACTGGCCTTGTCCAGCTGGCGCAAACCTTTATATACCCGGACCTTGGGTGGTGCATACCACCACCAGTTTCAAGTTGCCCAAGGGGTTTAAACCATGCAGCTTCCTCGCGCCGAGTATAAAGTATTTTATCCTTACAGATAAAATGGCTTACACTCGGACACGAGAAATGGCACAATCACACATTATGTTATGTCTCTTTGCCGCAGCCAAATGCAGCATTTAATATTCGACCAGACAGAAAGGGGTGGTGCCGGATACCAAGGTAGCGGACCTTTTTGAATATGGCAAACCGGCACATCTTCTCCAATGAATTTGTGGGCTACAGGCCCAATCTTTTCAACACAACACGGGCCCACAAGGCCAACACAGATCACATGGGGAACACACCCATGGATGGCCCAGCGGCCGTAACAAACAGGGAGGCCCAGCGGCCATCCCCAATCACATGGGGAACACACCCATGGATGGCCCAGCGGCCGTAACAAACAGGGAGGCCCAGCGGCCCACACAGATCACATGGGAACACACACCCATGGAGGGCCCAGCGGCCGTCACAAACATTCAACAGACGAGGCCCAGCGGCCAACACCAGTGGGCACACCAGACCCGGCAATACCGGCCGTGCACGGCCGTAACATAAACACGAACGCACAAACATAAACAAGTGCCAGCGGTCAGGAATTCAGGAGGAGGATGTATCCTCACACCGGTAACTAATAATCAATTCAGGTGTATAGAGCACTATCACAGCGTTTGACCTTGGTACATTCGTGTCAAACAATATCTTTCCTTGTGGTACATCAAAGAAAGATTACAAGTGTACTTTGTTAATACAATTACCCTGAATGAATAATAATGTTCCTGATCCTGCCTTATCTATATGTCCCGCATTATTTGAAATACTTGTTAGATCCCATAAAAAGTCATTTAGTGGAAGGTTTGCGGTGACATCATGTAACATCTCTTTTGAGACAGAGTGTGTGGCTCTGAAAAGAGCCGGTAGCTCAACGTTTTGGGTAGTGTACCTTGGCCTTCTTGAAGAGAATGACGACGGGCAGAAAACTTGGTACATGTCATCACAGACCTTCCACTTTGTACTTCAACCGTCCATAGAGCACAGCCAAACCTTCAAATCTTAGCAAACATATACCTTTTTGATTTCCAAATTTAGTGGGCCTGACGTTTCTGCCTTTCTGTCCTGCTAGGATCGAAACGTCAGGCCCACTAAATTTTGAGATTTGCATTTTGGTAATTTCAGCCAGTAAGCAGTTTGCAACATTTGTGTATATTTCTTCCTAATAGCTCACTATATCTGTTTGTAAAATTGATAGACCTATAATACATAATGTCATGTATTCGACTTTGGAGCTTTGGCAGTCATTCTCTTCAACAGATTTACTGAAATATTCGAAATCAAAAGTATACCCATTACAATTGTTCGTTTATGTTCCACAAATAACAAAAAGAGCAGAACCATTTACAAGGTACGACGCGTTGAATGTGTCCGGTGAAAATAGCTCCGATAACAGTGTAAGCCATGTGATGCATCATAGGTCTTCATGAAATTGAGGGCTGGTCAAATTAAAGTTCTACCACAGTACCACTAACAAAAGTACCAGTAACGCCATGTATGTGACAAGGGAAAATAGCAAGTGACAGTAAACGTACATGATCATGACATGTTGGGCCTTTAGCTATTCTCTTGTACTTGATGGGGAGGTCAACAGTTATGGTTTTGCAGCAAGCCTTGCAGGACAAATACTGAAATATGGAAATTAATAATATAGGTCTATCGGAACTGAAATTTACTTGACGTGTTACAATTCAATTGTAACACGACGTAACATGCATTAGGGCATAATGTTGCAAACTGCTTACTGACTAAAAGGACCAGAATTCAAATACACGTATATGTACCAAAATTTAGGAGGGACTGACATTCCGATCCTATAGCATGTTCTTTCTCAGTTTGAAATCATAACATGTAAGCATTTGTTACCCCTGTCTTCAGACTAAATAGTAAACGGAAAAGTGAATGCAGAACATACTCACCGACGGAGTAGAAAAGTTGAAAACCGGAAGGGACGGGAACTTGCTGGGAACTGTGCTGAATGGGGCTTTAGCTCTCAGCCTAATACATGTACTAAACCAGTTGGCTGTGTGTGATCCACTGTAACGAGGACGCCACACCCGCAAGCATTTAAATGACAATACTGAGTACGAGCAGGTCGCCCAGATTCCTGCGGTATTTCTTTGTGCTTTTGTTTGGCTGCATTCCTACGACTATTGCCTTCCTTAGCAAGCACCATTTGGAAAGCGTTCGGTTGCTAGAGCTCATTATGCTTTGTATAGGCGTATGTAAGCGGCGCACGTTATTACAAAGTAAACAGTTCAGGGAATGTGCCCTTGTTGACGGCTTATTTTTGTCATAAAAAAAACACAAAGCCGCGCTTCCACTGGACTTTTTTGGGTCAACGTAACCGAGACTACGGTTACCTTTCCCTTTTTAATTCTAGTGGAAACGACCCAGTTAAATCTCCTCTCGGTTACTTTAACTGAGCCGAATGGTTACATTTACCGGCCAACCTCTGCCCAGTAAAATTGACCAGGAAAGTTTAACCGAGCCGATTAGTCCAGTGGAAACCACTCGGTAAAACGCGAAAATGATGACGAGGAAATGATGTGTAGGCCTAAGCCTATTATGTATGCAGCGATGCAAGGAAAGAATTAAAGACATTTTCAACCACTCCATGGCAGAGACTCTGTGAATTTTCTAATTTCTCCAAGGATTCGATTGGATATGATGCCGAAATAGTTGTTTAGTAGCAGTTGTTAGTATCGACTTGCCAGCTCCATCCTACCGACGGGCCTACTGGCAAGCTAATACCCATACAAATGTTTATAGTTCTTTGTATATACCGGTTCATAAGAATGTCACAGGAACAATCATTCTAGAGTATGTTTTGTTGCATATAAATATTCACTTCACATCTCTGTCACCAGGCCGCAAGGGTCCCTTGCGAATCTTGACAGGGATCGAGACCTCCTCCAAAATTTCGCATCGATGCGAAATCCTTGCGATAAACACACAGATAGGTCGTGAAATGCACCCATGCGACGTTCGCAAGAATATTCGTTGGCGCATCACAGAGATGTATTCGTTGATATTTCCATGAGGCGCAAACGAACGATCAACAATGTCATCAAGGCAACAAAATAATTGACCCGGGGGTGAAAATGAATCCCGTGCGACCCCGCAAGCACGGTACACGATCGGCCTCGTTACGTTGTGTACTGGAAGTGTGTCTTGCGTGAGATCGACGTGTTTTTTTAGCTAACTTCAATGTCTGCACCTGGCCGGCCCCAGCATTGCAATAAAATGTTACATGGAGGAACAAACACCAGACTCAATCATGCCGAGGGTTTCGCGCCCGATCCTGTTTGGATCGAAACGTTCGTTCGAAAACATTGCGCAACACTGCGAGTGTGAAGCAATTGTGTGCACTGCACGGACGTACTGTACATGTACTGTACATGTATTGTACATGTACTGTACATGTACTGTACATGTACTGTACATGTACTGTACATGTACTGTACATGTACATGTACAATGAACATGTAAATGTACATGTACATGTACATGTACATTGAACATGCATAAATATATGTATTATTTATAGTCCGGGGCTGCGTGCCTGCATGCACGTGCTGGGTGCAGAGGAGTGCGCGCGCAGCTTGCTACTGCTAGACAACTGGACCTTACTTCGTGCGCAATAATTATTGTTCTTTAAAACTGCCATCATGATCGTAACGTCAATCAGACAATTCGCAACGCGGGCGCTGAGCTGAGAGCAACACTGGTAAACGTATGCCTCCGTGCAAATGATAGCGCAGTACCAGCAATGCGAATATAACCTCTGACCTCGCTTGCAAATACGGTGAAGCAAGGGACGTTTGCGACCGCGCTGCGTTGTACCGTGTAAATGTCTGCGATCAAATCGCAAACGACCATTGCGCCAGACACCCAGCGGCAATTTTCGCAGACATGCATTTTCAGTGCTCGTGTAAAAGGCCTTAAGTTAGACAAGCCGTGTGGACATGCCTTGTGAGCATAATTACCATGATGACCACGACCTTGACCTATAAACCATGACCTTGACGTCGGCTCGTGACTTTAGAGGATTAGACACTAGCTAGCTCGCTTTGTTGTGAACAAGAAAACGAGACTATATACTTTCAGTTAGATACCGGAGAAAAGCTCAAGAATGATCAAAATGAAAAACATTTTCCGACTTATGAAAAATTGTTTTATATTCATGGGGTAAAAAATAATGATGCTATGGTTTGGGGCTTTGGGATTGATGTAATTTATCCATCACATATATAACATGATGTTTGCGTCGAGGTAATGTAATTCAATGAGGGTTTGCCCTACTCGACGTAATAAGCACTGAATGTTAAATGCTTTGTACGAAAGACCATTAGTACGAAATACCATTAGTGCCACTAAATTTATATATTTTGGCCCATACTAATCCGTTAGTACGGATTAGTAATCCGTTTGTACGGATTAGTAATCCGTTTGTACGGATTAGTAATCCGTTTGTACGGATTAGTAATCCGTTTGTACGGATTAGTAATCTGTTTGTACGGATTAGTAATTCGTTCGTACGGATTAGTAATCCGTTTGTATGAATTAGTAATTCGTTCGTACGGATTAGTAATCCGTTTGTACGAATTAGTAATTCGTTAGTACGGATTAATAATACGTCGGTACGTATTTCAATTGAAGTGTTTGTAATCGTACGGGCGCAATATGCCATCTACGGAGACTACAAGTGCCGAATGTATGCAAATAATTCGCTGTTACTTTCATCTCGGTTAGAATTACTTTGAAATTAGGACCTCGTTGTTAGCAAACCATGACATTCATTTGAGCAAGCGAACTCTTCATCGAAGATTACGAGAACTTGGCTTGTTTCGGCGGGAGGGCCAAACTGACATCCTTGATGTTGCTTGCTTCATTGAGGAAGAGCTGCAAATGTGTGGCCAGTTGCACGGTTATCGTTGGATGCACTTAAAATGCATACAAAATGGCATCAATATCGACAGGGAAAGTGTGCGTCATCTTTTAGGAATGTTGGATAGTAATGGAGTTGAACATCAAGCCAGAAAACGACTGCAAAAGGCGTGTGTACAGAGGGAGAGGACCAAACTACATATATGGCACATTGACTCTTATGATAAACTAAAACCCTTTGGCATCTGCATAAATGGATGTATAGATGGTTTTTCAAGGCAACTACTTTGGGTACATGCCTACATAACGAGCAGCGATCCAAAAGTAATAGCTGGCTATTACATTCAGGCAGTTGGCATAAGAAAGACATGCCCTAGGATACTAAGAGGAGATTTCGGAACTGAAAAATACCAACTTGCGGCAAATGCAAATCTTTTTGCGAAGAAACGGTGACGACCCATTTGCAGGAGAGAAGAGCTGTCTTTTGGGAAGTAGTCCTAATAACCAGCGAATCGAATTCTGGTGGAACATACTCAGAAAACACTGCTCACAATTTTGGCTGAATCTCTTTCATGAATTGAAAGACACTGGTCACTTCAGTGGAGATTTCCTAGATATCTCTGATCCGATTTTGTTTTTTGAATATGATTCAGGTAAGGCATTTTCATTAAATAAATCCTTTCAATATTAAAACAAATCGTGATTAAAACCTTCCATCTCTTAAGAACATTATTTTTTTAAATGTCATTCGGAACAATGATTATTTTGAAAACCATATGTAGGCCTATAACTTCTGTAGTTCTTTAAAGATTTTTTTCAAGTTTGCTTTGTTTTATATTACAGAGTAAAAATGTTGCATTTATTGGAAACTTCTTGCTTCATGATAAAAGCTGTAATTTCACAATTCATTGAAGTCAAGTATTTAATCGGCAAAGGAAACTTCTAATTCTATGCCCCCTTTTCCATGTCATTGGAAGAGTTAAACGCTGTTGTAAAAGAGTGGAATGGTCATCGTATTGCCCCATCTCGGAACCATTATGGCCCATTTGGACGCCCCTCAGTGATGTACCGAATTCCTCAGTTTTATGGAGCAGAAGATCGGTATTTCTATGTCACGTGAGGAAATCAAAGTATGCGAAAGTGAATGCACTTTCAAAGGCCGATACCCCTGCGACAAAGATGTGTTCCAGATATGCACAATCCTTATGGCAGAAAGGGACCTGGAAATTCCACAAAATGCAGATGAAGGCCTTCTGTTATATAAGAATCTTAGAGTTATGATTCATAGGCAGTTGTAATGTTGCTTTCAGGTGAATTGTTAATGGTCTTAACTTGCTAGAATAGTCTTAGATTAGAACTCTTTATGTGAAACCAGACTTGTGGATTTCCTGTGAGGATTTGTAAGTATGCCGGAATACATTTCCTCGGAACAATGTCTTCGATTGTATTTCCACTTTGAAGCAGTAAATAAATGTGTTCAAAGTTAATGTACAATATAATCATTGCAAACACTTTAAAAACAGGCAAAAAACACATATTGGAGCGAATACCAATGTTTGTTTGCTTTGTAGGTAACCTCCCAATAAATTCTATATTTTACTTCCCCATTATCTAACACTTTTTATTCTTGTCCAATCAGTCACTTTATTAACTTGTGTAACTCTTTCTCAATTATCCCAGAGTTAAGACATCAGAGCACATCATAACATACAGCAGACTTGTCACCGTTGTGAAAATAATAATGAACATGTATGGAGTTGTACAACTTTTTATTGAATGATAATATACCACCATAATGATCTTACAGAAACACGTTGTTTATTAAGAATATGGATGTTATTACTGGTTATATCGCCGACTATAGCTTTTGCTGCAATGATGACAAGCATAGCGTTTTATCCCAGAAATAGCATTCATGATGTTTACTCGTGGAGTGTCGATCTCCAAATGGGAAGTCATGTTTAAAATTGGTCAATATATAAATGTCCTATTTTCTGTCCTCATTGAGCAGAAATGAGCAGAAATGAGCAGAAATGAGCAGAAATGAGCAGAAATGAGCGGAAATGAGCGGAAATGAGCGGAAATGAGCAGAAATGAGCAGAAATGAGCAGAAATGAGCAGAAATTTTAGCAGAAATGAGCAGAAATGAGCACAAACGAGCAGAAATGAGCAGACATGAGCAGACATGAGCAGACATGAGCAGTGGGTTTTTTTCCCCGAGCATTCCCCAATTTTGCTCATTTTGCTCATTTGTACTCACGCCGACTCATGTCTGCTCATGTCTGCTCATGTCTGCTCATGTCTGCTCATGTCTGCTCATGTCTGCTCATGTCTGCTCATGTCTGCTCATGTCTGCTCATTTCTGCTCATTTCTGCTCATTTCTGCTCATTGAGGACAGAAAATAGGACATTTATATATTGACCAATTTTAAACATGTCTTCCCATTTGGAGATCGACACTCCACGAGTAAACATCATGAATGCTATTTCTGGGATAAAACGCTATGCTTGTCAATAAGTTGTCATCATTGCAGCAAAAGCTATAGTCGGCGATATAACCTTCGAAGACACGAAGAAAACGCACACGATGCGGGTGAATTGAAAATCGACGACATTGACGATGATCGTTACATAAGAACATTTCGATCAGCCAATTCTAACGTAGAAGATTATAAACCAGGATTTAAAAGGCGTAGATGTCAGGATTCGGAAACAGACAGCAGCGGAACTGAATCTACAATTGATGGCGACGGGACTGAATCTAAGGATAGTGGTGACGATTTAGAGGAGAGTGATGACGAATCAGAGGAAGAAACCGACGATAACTTGTCGGAAGAAGATGAGTGCAGCTCTGAATTGGAAGATAATATCGCTTACCAAGACTGGTTGGAAGGGGCCAAATAAGCAACCAAAGATATGTGGAATGAGAAACACGAGAAGTACATCGACAATGGTATGGATGAAGATCAAGCCGAAGACAAAGCCAATAGGAAAACCCGCTGGGCAGTTCAAGAGAATCTTCTTTGACAACTACAAGGATTTCCTGTCAAGTTACTTGCATCTGGAAGAAAATGAGACCCACCAAGTTATTCTGGCAGATCTCAAAGAAAAACTAGATAAAGGCATGGAAGTTGACAAGGCCCTGGACAGGGTAATGGTTAAACACCATGCCGAATTTCTGGGTTTGTTCCAACATGATGAAAGACAAAATTAGAGATGGTAAGGATTAGAAAATCCTATTTCTTGATGAGAGCAAAATGAGCAGGTCGATGAGCAAAATGAGCAGAAAATGAGCAGGAAATGAGCAACATGAGCAGGAAATGAGCAAAATGAGTAGATGAATGAGCAAAATGAGCAGGTCGATGAGCACAATGAGCAGTTCGATGACCAAATGAGCACGAAATGAGCAATTTGAGCAGGTGATTGAGCAAAATGAGCAGGTGAATGAGCAAAATGAGCAAAGTGAGCACAAAGACAGACTGTTATAATTGTTAAATAGTCTAGCATTTGTATAATCCTGAAGTTTACCTCAGTTACTCACTCCTCATTATAATGAATCTGTTTTGTTAATTGTTTAAAACCGGTGGTGAATGAAAATAGAATAAAAACGTGGGAATGACAACCAAAGCATTGTGTTCCGACAGATCGAGTCTATTGTTTTAATATCCTTTAATTGTACAAACACTTTACGGGGAAAAAATACGTAGGTCTACTGTAGTTTTGTGTGGCCTTTAGCGTCAGGCTGCAGATGTTTCCAAATTCAACCCCAATGAATGTGACTGAGGTTCGAAGTATGGAGCCATTCCATGGTCAAAGCATGGAGCTATAGCTCCATGGTCAAAGTAACAGGTCCGAACAGGACCACCGAATGAATGGGTAATCCCGATGAGTCACCGTGTAGTGACGGCAGCTAATCCTGCTCGCGTAAACAACTCGGTGCACAACCGACGGATCATCGGAAGAGGTACCGTATTCATGTCCAGCTTGTGCTGGTCAGAGGTCATTGGCTTATACAATGGGTATCCTGCAGTAGATTGGTACCATTCGTTCGATCATGGTACGTACTCCTACTAGCAAAAGTTCCCAAGGTATATACGAATAGTTTGAAAACGGATCACTAAGGAATCATACATGTATCTACAAAATAATCATGTATCTACCTTTAGCACGAGTATCTCGGAGGAATTGCACCGCGGCGGTGAAGGCATGGAGCTATAAAAAGGACCGCGTGTGGGTTCGTTATGTACATGTACGTATGCCACTAACTACATGCTTGTACATGTATAGTATCGCAAAATTTGGTGGGCCTGACGTTTCGATCCTAGCAGGACCTTTCTCAAAGGCAGAGAGCTGTATAGTGATACAAAAACTGCAGATTTCCAACAAGATGAGTTGACAAAGAATACACCAACTAGGATTTGTAAAGGGTTCATAGATTCCCCCCCCCTCCAAAAAAAAGGGAGAGATTATGTCGGCTTAAAAAAAAAAAAAAATCTTAACACCTATCCATTTCATTTGTAACTTTTACTTTATTTATGTATTTTCCTTAACTAATTTACTTTTTACTTTACTGTATAATTTTTCTTAAGGTAGCCTTGACTATACTATGTTTTACTGTTTGCGTGAAATAACGAATAAAATACTTGAAACTGTATGTCGCCCGTTGACCACTTAAGGAATGTTCTGGTGAGTTCCGGTTGGTTTTAGGTAACTAGTGTCGTCTTTCATTTAGTTGTGTACGCGTGTTTGCTTTTGTTTTGCTTTGCTTGACTAGGGGAATACTAAAACTACGTGTCTCTGCACATGCATTTTGAAATGAAATAAAGCCTTCAAAGTCCACAAACGTCTTCAGACCATAAAGACATACTATTTACCGAAGTGCGTTCTTTTTTTAACAAACAGAATAGAAAGAAGAAAACAAAATCAACGGTGTCAAGCGTAGAGTTCCGAAGTATAGTCCATTTCACCTACTTAAAAATTATCGGTTCTTATAGTCAGCGCTTATAACATTACCGAAATGCTGGGGAACATGCCCAGACACGTATCGCCCCAATAAATTCAGCCTATTGTTATCGATTGATATCAATTGATCGGTTTCGTAACGTCACCGCATTTTCATAATCCTCGCTTGGGTCACTGGCCACGCGACCTCTTTTATGATCCTCGTTGGGGTCACCGCTGTGATCCTCCACCGGAATTGGAGGTCAAATGCTCACTTAACACTACGCACGGAACTGTGAGAATGCTATTTTTGATTTTTTTTTAATCAAAGATGCCCGCCTTCTTCTGGATCGTCGCACGGGAGAAACACCTTCTCGATCAACTGAGGGCATTTATTTTCCTTTTTTCCAAAACGTGAGTAAAACACATGACCAGTATTAGAATCCTTGATTCTCACTGAATCCAAAAATTGGCACGTAGGACGGTGATACGGGTGTTTTCGGCGGTTAATCTGGGGATTTCGGTCGGGTAGTCCATGGGTAGTGAAAATATTTTGGTGGTTAGTATAATATATATAGGATCAGTAGGATTGGGACTGCAGTTTTCCTTGGACCCTACAGTCAGCCGACCCTCCAATTTTCAAATTTCGATAAAAAAAGGGTGACTTAATTGTCGTGTCCAAGTTACTCGGACCATGGCTCGGAATAGACTATATCGTACGGTATCAGGAACCTCAAACTAAGAAAAGAAAAAATGGGGTTGATTATTTACGGTTTTCCGAGTCCACTTACTCGGACTACGGTTTTCCATGGACCCCTATCAACATTAACAACAATAAATGGCATACCAACGTACACCTATATGCTATAGCTAGACTAATTGCGGTAACGTAACCCTCATCCTCCCGAAGATCGGAGACCTGAGGGTTACGGACCGATATCAGCGGCGTAGCTACGGGGGGGGGGGGGGGGCGTGTGGGTCGTACGCCCCCATGAAAGATCGTCGCCCCCCCCCCTGGGATTTGAGTTTTTTCAATGAAAAACAAAAGAAAATCAAAACCACACAATTCTAAAGATAAATTAAGAACCCCATTATTACCCCAATTCATGTTTTTTGCGGTAGTAAAATAACTGATGATCATGCAGACAGGCTTGAGTAGCGCAGCTTATACGTACATGTACAGTGTACATGTACATGTACGTGTATGCGGCCGCTGTACATGTACTGTACATGTACATGTACTGTGCAATGTAATGTACGGTACATGTACATTTGTACATGTACGTGTACGTGTACAGTGTACATACACTGTACATGTACTGTACATAATGTACAGTGTGTACATGTACACTGTACGTACATGTACAGTACATAATTATACGTACGTACACAGTGTGTGCAAGGCCAGGACGTGTTATGTCTTGTTGCAACGCTGTGCGTAGTCTGGTTTCGGCCCCACTGATCCTTCAGTGTCGCTATGGCTTCACCTAGAGATGGAAACCAGACCTAGACTCGACAAGCTCTCTAACGTTGCGAAGGGAAAACGGTCATAATAAAATGCGCTACACTTTCAACCTCAGCCATTATCTGGACGCACGATGCAATTAGCTTTCGATCGGTACCGGTTTGAATGTACTTTCATTGTTTCTAAGTTATAGTTCCATATCTCTGAATGTTGTTTCCGCGTAATTTGATATTATTCCTTACGGTCATTAATTTTGAAAGTGGTATGGAAAAAAATTAAGAGGAATATTGCTTCAATGTGAGGGTAATTTTTAGTCCGAGTAACTTGGACCTGACAGTGACAAGTCACCCTTTTTTATCGAATTTTGAAATTTTGAGGTTCGGGTGACTGTAGGGTCCAAGTCGAACCGAGTCCAAACCCTGCTGGTGCGTAGTCCGAGTAACTTGGACCCTTACAATCGCCCTTTAAAAAAAAAATGAGGGGTCGGGCAATAGTAGGGCCCAAGGAATCCTGCTGAAAAACCCGGTAAGTAATTACTATGTGTTCAACTCCATGACTACCCCCGACCAAAACCCCCAGATTTTTACCCCGAAAACACCCGTGAAACCGTCCCACGCACTCATCTTTGGATTAAGTGAGAATCACACGAAAATTTCTCCCTTTTCCCCAAACATGAGTAATACAAGTCGACTCCCGTTATAAGTATTCCTCCGGACTTCCGTTACTTCGACGTTATAACCGAAAAGGCGTTGTAAACGAATCCCACTTATTCCCATTGGTTATGCACAGCCGCCGATGATCGTTGTTATGTGCACGTTTCCATGTGTATTGTACACGTGTAACGCACGTTTGGAGTCGAGCCAATGCATTGGAGATTATTTTTACATTACTGTACATGTATTTTGGGATACACATCTGTTGAATAAAAGAAAAAAAGAAAAATTATAATGATTTTTGACGACCTTTATCCGGACACCATGCGATGAGAAGAACCTAACGATCGAGCGCGTAAATCCGGCCCTCACACCATGCTCCGTACATGTAGTGCCGGTTGACAATTCGTTTTTCTGTTCTGGAATCAGTCAAGAGAGGGCGCCCCAATACTATGAATGTTTTAATTATTCATTTTTTAGCATTTTTTTATTAAATCACGAGGACACATAACCTTTGTCTCTTTTTGGAATATGGGGTGGCTCTGAAAAGAGCCGTTTGGTTTTAAATGCTGGTGAATGGTTAGTTCCAGAAATCGGTAAGCTTGGTCTGGATTTTCCCCCGACTGGAAAGGTAGTCTACGATGGCGGTCGCTTTCGAATAGACGTCATCGGTCATGTCTGACTGGGTGCACAGGAAGTGCTGCACTCGGGACAAATGACGGTCACTAGAGTTCCCCGATTGTCTAACTTTTGCGGCATGGTGCCGCAGTCACTCGTTGGGCACAAGGGGGAGTCATGAGTGCGCACCGCCCCATTGAATCGTAACGGCGAGATGAAACAACGCCGGGTTGACTAGAAACCGCAGCGTGCCCTCTTTGTGTAAAATGTTGGCGGCATAGTGCCTGCAACCACTCGGCAGACGTACTGAAGAAAACCGCAAGGGGGAGTCGTGGGTGCGCACCGCCCCGTTGAAGCCTACGGCGAGATGAAACAACGACGCGTTGACACGAACCGCGTTACTGCGGCATTGGGAGGACGCGATTCCCGATTCGGACAATTAAGGTTTGGTTTTTGACACGCCGCGGTGCCCGTACTTTCGAAAGAAGTCGTTGTGAAGGGGTCGAAAACAGGCTTTTTGTTCGTGTTTGGTCGGCCAAAATGTACGTTGTAACCGAAGTCGTGTCAATTTCGTGTTCGTTGTAGACGAATTTCCCGCCATACAAATGTGCACAAATAATTCGGGACTGTGAAAAACTGTAGGCCTACGTTGTAGCCGAAAAACCGTTATAACCGAGTACGATATAACAGGAGTCGACCATTATTGAAATCTGTGATCTTCACTGAATCAAAAAATTGCTGCGTAGGACGGAACGATTTTGCAAAGTTTGCAATTTTCAACTTCCGAAATCTCCAAAAATATCAGACAAATCCTAAATTTTCTGGAATATTTCTTACATAAAATAAATTGTTGAAAATTGTCTGTCGTCGGGTGCACTGCGCGTCCATTTTGTCCAAGGTTTCATAACGCGCGGCTTCGTCGCGCTATAACGCCTCTCAAACCGACCTACAAGACAAGAAGTCTACATGCATTTAACATGTTTTCACAAGGTGATATACAAAAATGTTGCAAACTGCTTACTGACTAAAATTACCAAAATGTAAATCTTAAAATTTAGTGGGCCTGACGTTTCGATCCTAGCAGGACCTTTCTCAAAGGCAGAGTGACAAGGACAAAACAGATACATGTACACGAAGGAAGGGGGGGAGAGTGAATAGGACACGGATGAGAACTAAGGACAAAGAGTGAAGCTGGTAGGGAGAGATCAAAGGGAAGGGCAAGGGGTAGGGTAGGGATTAGTGAGAGGAGGGGGAAAGATCAAAGAGAGGGGCAAGGAGTAGGGTAGGGATTAGTGACAAGAGGGGGAATGTTTTCACAAGCCCAGGTTTTTGAAAACCTTTACAAGTCATAGTCGAGTGATCTTAAGTTTATATCCGGTAGACAAATATACACGTTCGGCATTGATTTGTTGGACTGATCGGAGCGCGTACTTCGGTTGACCGCGAAACGCGAAACATCGTTGGTAACTATTGTTATCATACGGAGCTCTATAAACTATGCCTGCACATGCAATAAACATCACGTCTGACTTCGTCGAAACAACATCAACCGGGACAGCGGCATTGTCATCCCCGATTTCTGGCTCCCCACCATCGGACGCCACGACCGCCGACCCACCACGGACAGGGCCGCTAGTGGACGCCAGAATCGCGCGCCAAACCGCACGATCCGACTACTACGACGTCCGCAACCCGGTAGCAGGAACCGGCGAAGCGGACATAAACGGACGCCGCAACGCGCATTCTTCAGTTGCCTGATGAAGGTTAGTAGTTAGCAACCGAAACGTCGCCACCAGGAACGACACATCGCGTGACTTCGATCACCCTTTCTACTTGTCTACACCACCGCGATGAACAACCCCTTCATTGCTATTACATTATTTGTTAGAAAACAAGTGTGTAAAGACTGGTGGAAGTCTACTAATCATTCCGGACGTATACTGAGTGCACATACACACACACACACACTGGACGGTGGTCTCGCAGCGAGCATAAATCACGAGGACGAGTACAATCCCACAAGGCGTTTTTTATGAAGATTTGTTCGACAATTGACTTATTTTTTGCATTTTTAACTCATGTGAAAAAAAGGTGATTAAACATGCACGGTTTTGCAAAAATCAAAACCGAAAACCGTCTGAAAAACCTTGAAAAACCCACGAAATTTGGCAGCCCCCCCATCGCCCCCCATGATGAAAAAAACCGACCGATATAATTTATGTACAAAACTAGACCGAAGTTCGTGTTTTTACCATTTTTTAAACACTACTGTTTAATTTAAACAAATTAAACAAAGTCCCGCAGACTTCGTCTGACTGAGTTCTTCTTCGATTCTGGCTCCCGTAAAGAAGAACCTTTCCGTGTAAAAAGCACCTGGGTCCCCCCCAAGAACCGTGTTCCAGCCCTTGAAACGTATGTGCAAGCAGTCAGTTCTCAAGTTTCCAACTCCTCTCATCTTACCCGTAAGCCCCACGACAATCTCCCTAGGGAAGAACGTCTTGCTCTCAACACTCTACGTTCCCGCGGTGACATCATTATCAAGCCAGCAGATAAAGGGTCAGCCGTAGTAATCATGGATCGCCAAAAATATATTGATGAAGCCAATCGCCAACTCAACAATCCCCAGCACTACAAATGTCTGGACTCTAACCCCACTGGCAAATTTTCAGAGCAAATTCAGGAAGTTTTGGATGACATGCGATCACGTGATCATTTGAGTAAAAAAGCTCACAGATTTCTATCACCGATCAATTGTAGAACTGCCAGATTCTACCTTCTCCCGAAAATTCACAAGGCCAACAACCCAGGCAGACCCATCATCTCTGGCAATGGTTCACCTACGGAACACATATCTCTTTTCATTGACTCTTTTCTCAAACCCTTGGTTCCCCAAATCCCCTCATACGTCCATGACACTCCCGATTTTCTGCGAAAGTTGGAAAGTGTCAAGGATCAAATTCCTGCCACTGCCATAATTGGTACTATTGACGTTTCCTCTCTGTACACTAACATCCCCCAGGAAGAAGGCATTCAGGCTTGCTCCTCGGCCCTGGCCAAAGGAAAACAGTCTTCTCCAACCATCTCCGACATAACCACCCTCATGAGGTTAGTGCTGGCCAAGAATAATTTCTCCTTTCTTGGCAAGCACTATCTTCAAGTGCATGGCACTGCCATGGGCACGCGCATGGCTCCTTCCTTTGCATGCCTCTTCATGGGTGACCTTGAGGAACGCATGCTCAGTGAGGCTCCATGCCGTCCCTGGATTTGGTGGAGATACATAGATGACGTGTTCTTCATTTGGACTAGGGACGGTAGCAGCCTGAATGCTTTCTTTGACCACATCAATTCCTTCCATAGGACCATCAAATTCACATGGGAGCAGTCTCTTCAACAGACCCACTTTCTGGACGTCACCGTCCGGAAAGACCTCAATACACTCACTACTGACTTGTATTCTAAGCCCATCGACACTCATCAATATCTCCATTCCTCCAGTTGTCACCCTAGACACTGTAAGACTGGTATAGCTTACAGCCAGGCCCTCAGATTGAGGCGTATATGTTCCAATGAGTCTGACTTTCGCCGCCATACACGTGTATTGGCCAGTAACTTGGTTGCTAGAGGCTATAGTTCTCGCCAAGTGAAGAACTCCATTGCTAAAGTCTATTCCATTCCCAGAAGTTCGGCACTAAAACAAAAGCCACCAGGTCCCAAGGACAAGCCCAAGGTTCCCTTAGTTACTTCCTACCACCCCTCTCTTCCTCCTCTCAGGAAGATAACTAAGGAAAACCACCATATTCTCCACACTTCGGATCGTCTGGCTGAAGCCATTCCTAATTCGCCTGTTTTGGCTTTCAGGCGCCCCCGTAACCTGCGTGACTTAATTGTCCGAGCAGGGGTTCCCCCTTTGGACTCTTCACCTCCAACCAAATTTGGTACATTTAAGTGTACCTCGAAATGCATTGTTTGCAAGACACATGTTAAGGAAATAGACTCTTTCAATGGACATTCTTCTGGAACTACCCACACGACCTATGGCTCTATCACGTGCACCACCTCAAACATCATATACCTCATCTCTTGTAGAGTTTGTAATATTCAGTATGTTGGCGAGACCAAAAACACCCTCAAAAAACGAATCTATGGCCATAGGTCTACTATCAAAACTGGTAAAATGGACACCCCTGTTGGGTATCACTTCAATCTCCCTGATCATTCGATATCAGATATGAGTGTACTGGGCATAGAATCACTTGGTCACCGTAATAATGCTGTCCGTCTTAGCCGTGAGAAAATGTGGATGAAGCGTCTTCGGACTATTCAACCACATGGTCTCAACATCCAGGAGGGTAATGACTAACACCATGCAGCTTTCTGATAATCCTTCTTTTGTGTTCAGTCCTTCACACTTCTCTCTTTGATCTTTCCCCCTATTGTCACTAATCCCTACCCCACTCCTTGCCCTTCTCTTTGATCTTTCCCCCTCCTCTCATTAATCCCTACCCTACCCCCTGCCCTTCCCTTTGATCTCTCCCTACCAGCTTCACTCTTTGTCCTTTGTTTCTCATCCGTGTCCTATTCACTCTCCCCCTTCCTTCGTGTACATGTATCTGTTTTGTCCTTGTCACTCTGCCTTTGAGAAAGGTCCTGCTAGGATCGAAACGTCAGGCCCACTTAATTTTAGATTTACATTTTGGTAATTTTAGTCAGTAAGCAGTTTGCAACATTTTTGTATATCAAATTAAAAAAAAGTTATATAAGCGAGACGCCCTATATGAGCCTCCATAGTTTTTACCCAGAACGGACTGCCTCAAGTTGCGTGATATATATTGTTTCTACGGATGATGGGGTATATTATGGTACACTCAGATTTTTTTAGGACCAACAATGAAGAAAACTGGAGCTTCGAGGCAACTGCCAATTTTGTACTTAGGAAAATAGACCCCAAAAGAGCAACTTTTTGAATCACACGAGTTTGGCCTACTGGAAAAGCCTTAACTTTCCACATTTTCGGTGACGGACAAGAGCAGGAAACCAACTGTAAGATACGAAGTCTGAGATCGTTATACGGGGTTGTTTTCATCGTGCGATGTGAGTGAGAAGGCTAAGCGTCGAAAACGTGTACCGTCGAAAACGGGGGTTCCCACGATACTGCACACGTGTTGTATCTATGGTTGTATACAGTACAAGTCGGCTCTTCAAAGGGCGATGACCTGCGCGCGCACCACGTGTGTGGACTGTTATTGCGAAACAGCAAATAGCCGTCGTGCTGGATATACGTAACGAGACTGAACCCTGTTGAGTCGAGGCGCCAGGTTCAGATTCCGAACCTGACGGAGACGCTGACGGGACATTTTCAGACAGTATTTGGGTGAGTTTCTGCCCGTTTTTCGGAAAAATATTTTACCCACGATGATTTGAGTTATCTGATCACATTCAGTATACATGTGTGATCAAGTCCATGTCCTTAGATTGTGTGTGGCGATTTTCAAAAGGGTGGGAAAAGGGGGCGATCGGGACAGTGGTGTTTCAAAAATGGTGAAAACACGAACTTCGGTCTAATTTTGTACCCAGCGATCCGTAATCCTCTGGGCCCAATTTCATAGAGCCGCTTAAGCGTGAAAATCTGCTAAGCAGGAAAAGTCTTCAGTGTGTATGCAGGATTACAAGCTGCCCTGCAATTTGATGTCCATTGCTTTTGACTTGTTTTCCACTCTTCTTTTAATTAGCGTGAAACAAAAGTGAAGATGAGTAGGCAAGGAGATCCTGTGGCTCATGAGTTTTTGCGCTTAAGCACATTTTGGCGCTTAAGCGGCTCTATGAAATTGGGCCCTGGTCTCCGACCTTCGGGATGATGAGGGTTACGGTTACCGCAACTAGCTACAGACATGTACACGCACTTGTGTCACAGTTCAAGATGAATAATTTAATTGAAGCCAGACGAGACCATGATAAAGGCTAGTTCCCGTTAGTGGTGAGTGCTGCCTATACTGGGCTATAGGCTAAAGTTTTATTCCGAGTAACTTGGACCCGACAAGTCACCCTTTTTTATCGAATTTTGAAATTTTGAGTTTCGGGTGACTGTCAAAATTTCAAAATTCAATAAAAAAGGGTGACTTGTCGGGTCCAAGTTACTCGGACTACTAGTTCTAGTTCTTCTAAGTCCTTCTAGTACAGTATCCTCCAGGCTCCAATAACCGGTTTTCGACGATATAAGGACTTTTCTTCAAACCGAACAATGTGGACGAAAGTATCACACTAAAAGACGTCTCAGTCACTTTCTCCACACCACAGCCTTTTACTTTATTAGAATAATCATAGACTAGGTTGATCAAGCCTGTCACTTCCGTAAGATAACCCGGTTTTGTTGACGTCCGCGGCGCACCGCGCAGTAAGCACCTACCCCCAGAACTGTGGGGTTCTACGTTGTCCGCTGCTCTCCCGACCGGAACCCCACAGATAACTAGGCTTTTTTTCCCAAAGGCTTCTGTGTAACGTTCAAAAGTGCTGTGGCATAGGGATCAGCAGGTTCAGCATAACTCATAAAATACTGCTTCATTTGGCCCAAGATTTCTAGCAAATGTGGTTTACATACCACGCACCTGTGTGCAACTGTCCATGTGGCGAAAAATGTGTCGATTTCCCCCCCAAAATGGGCGAAAACCTCCCGGTTCGGTTGTAACATTCAAACGGCAGCTCCGTAACTGGCAGTCTGGTCCCTGTAGTACGGTATAGCGCCTTGCTGCGAAGACGTACAGGAACCCCGGTTTTCGACGGTACACGTTTTCGACATTTAGCCTTCTAACTCACATCGCACTATGAAAACAATTCCGTATAACGATCTCAGACTTCGTATTTTCCGGTTTGTTTCCTGCTCTTGTCCGTCACCGAAACTGTGGAAAGTTAAGGCTTTTCCAGTAGGCCAAAAAGTTGCTCTTATGGGGTCTATTTTCCTAGGTACAAAATTGGCAGTTGCTTCGAAGCTCCAGTTTTCTTTAATTGTTGGTCTTAAAAAAAATCTGAGTGTACCATAACAAACCCCAACATCCGTATACAAAAATATATCAGGCAACTTGAGGCAGTCCATTCTGGGTAAAAATTATTATTATTATTTAAAGACAAAAAGTAACATGGCCCAATAGGCTTTTATACAAAATGAAAAAAATTAAAGGGCGGCTACAGAAAGTACCAAGGAGGAGGATTGTCTCTTGAGTGACATTGGGAAAGGTCATAACTGAAGAAGCAGTGAGAAAGAGGATTGTGGAGTTTTTTTAAACGTCACAAAGAAGACATCAACCAGACCAATACGTTTTAAGCATAAATTATGAATGATTTGAGGAAAGTGTTAGAAGGAGTGTCGAAATAAAACCCTAAAGATGAAAACAAAAAAACATACAGGGAAGAATTTTACAGTGCCACACAGCATTTTGAGTTATTATAAGAATTTATTTTGCGTTTGGCTACACTGGGACACCTTACTAATAGGTCACGGTGCTTACTGCGCGGTGCGCCGCGGACGTCAACAAAACGGGGTTATCTTACGGAAGTGACAGGCTTGATCAACCTTCTCTATGATTATTCTAATAGTCTGTGGTGTGGAGAAAGTGACTGAGACCTCTTTTAGTGTGATACTTTCGTCCACATTGTTCAGTTTGAAGAAAAGTCCTTATATCGTCGAAAACCGGTTACTGGAGGATATACATGTATACTATACATTACAAGTTCGCTCGTCTGGGAACACGACTATCAACTCTTGTTGCATAGGTTCTACGTTTTCAAACGTGAAAACGAGAATCTAATTCAACTATTTTTTTATATAAAACGTGCAGAATCACATACTTTACAAATTCTATTTTAATATTTTATTCCTTAATGACTATTCTAACAGTTTAAACTGCTTCAATCGGCGCGATACAACATATTTTAATAAAAACGTTCGCCGCTCCACGCTTTACCTCCTATCCGAGGAGCCCCGGAAACTTGTCAGGAATCTCGTGGTAACACGTACATTGTCGAGGCCAACTTACAAGGTCTACATGGTCTATTGTAAGGGTCCAAGTTACTCGGACTACAATAATACCATGGCCAGGGTACGGAGTCGGAGCCGGGTTACTGGTTTATAAATTTTATTTTTTATTCAATTCTGAAAAGAATCAAATCAGAAGAACGGGAAACAGTCTAAGTACCAGTATACAGTAATTATGTATTGAGTCTGTCTTAAATATAAGGCCAGCATGAAACACATGCAGTGATGGAAATAAGCGGAAAAAATTGATTAGCAAATAATGCTAATCAAATTGTAATTTGATTAGCAATATGGTAAAAATGACTAGCAAAAATAAATGCAACAATAAGTCAGTGCATGGATCATTTCTTTCTTTGACAGACGGGATGCATGCTGGTGCATCGCTGTCCCACCATGTTTGATGCAGTTGTCTCTTTTCAGGCTGTACCTGCTGATTCATAGAACAAAAACGTTGGAATAATTTCTGACCGCTTTGATTTTTTCCTCGTGCGATCTGCAAAGATCACATCAAAATTGCACGGGGCACCAAGGTCTGTGGCATCAAAAGGCCAATGAAAAGGCCTATCCTTTATTTTAAATGTCGCCTTCCTTAATTGTTTACTGAAAAACAACAATCTTGATAGTTATTTTAATTTGCCGCCTCAAATTCAATATTTATTTTGAAGGGTAGAAAGATAGGTGCACCTAGGCTTGGGTGGTTTGGGAAAAATCAAAACCGAAAAAATTGCCGGACCCTCGACTCGGTGAAGGTGAAACCGTAAAACTTTTTTTTCTTCGATCGAAAACAAAATAAAAGAAAAGAAAACTCAAGAAAAAAACCCACACAATTCCAATGATTAAGAAAGGACCCCATTATTATCCCAATCCATGTTTTGTTTCGGTAGTAAAATAAATTGTACTTTTTTGTAGCGTACCGTCTCGCTATACTTCTGGAAGTTCCGATCTGGCTTGAGTAGCGCAGCGTGATCGTATGCAGCCATGTGGCCGCTGTGCACGTGCACTGTGCAGTATACATGTACATGTACAGTGTGTGCAAAGCTAAGACGTGTTGTGTCATGTCACATTGCAGCGCGTAGGCTGGTTTCGGCCCTAATGGTCCTGTAGTGTCACTATGGCGTTACCTAGAGGCGGAAACCATACCTAGACTTGCCAACCTTGCTAACGTCGTGCGCTACTTTCATCGTTTGTCTCCGAATGTTGTTTCCGCGTAATTCAATATTATTCCCTTCGTCATTAATTTTGAAAGTGGTATGGATAGTAAGAAGAGAATACAGGCTTCAATTTAAGGGTAAAATCGACAGATTTGGACGATGTTTACAGGGTAGGCGCTTGGTGGTCGAAAAACCTGTGTGTATACGGATCTACGGAAAGTGACTATAGCCGCTTATGAAAAGCCGATGGGGAGTCTGGCCGCCGCCGCACTTGCACTATCAACATGTACATGCAATGTACAGTACATGTACTGCATGTACATGTACAGTACTGTACATGTACATGTACCGTACAGTACTGTACATTGTACATTGTACATGTACATGTACACGTACACGTGTACACGTCGATGTACACGTACAGTGCACGTGCAGTGCAAGGGTACGGTACATTCAACCATGGAGGATTCCTCCATGGTTCAACGCATGATGGTCTTACGATGGATTTTTGATTCGCACAAAATGCGAACCGTTTTCTAAATTGTCTCGCATTTCGTGGAAAATGTCTCTCATTTTGCGATGCGAATCCAGCTATTTCCATCACTGCACATGTCAGATCTTATACTTAATACATGTAGCTGCAATCAGGAATTCAGACAACAGAGAAACGACTTATAAGTTTACAACTTTTCACACCAGTAGATCTATAATGCTGATTTGTCGTTCTGAACACACGCATGGAACCCGATTCAGCTAGAAGAAAAACATAGCGCCTTGCCTAAGTAATATACACTGCACATGTACAGACCGTGGATTTTAGGATATACTCGGATTGTTGGCTGAACTACAGTGTTCCGGAATATAGTCAAAATACAGTGCTCAAGTTCCGCAAAGATAGGAATTATTTAGTTCACAAAGCACAAGAAATTACCCTTACCGACGCCTGTGAAGACGTAATCAACTCCAAATTAACGTCAATGCATCAGCAGTTTACGGCAAGGATTCATTCACAATTTAGATAACAAACAGGTTTTCAATCAGAAAATGCATCGGAAACAATCAAATGTGCCAATTAGTAAACCTAGATGATAATTATTGTAGCGAGGCGACTATGGGCGCCTGGCTGAAAGTACGGCGACGACTCCCGTCAGCCGCCAGATGGGACTGTGTAGTCCCGATTCGGGGACTGGTCGTCAAGTTAAAGAAGACACTCGATGCATTCTTTTGAGGCTCGATCTCTTCAATCTCTTTATTATAAAGAATGTCACGAAAGACAGAAGAAGACAAAGAGAGAGACGAAGATGAAGACAAAGACACCCTGTTGACAAATAGAAGAACAATAACAAAATCAACAATTTGGGTTTTATACTAAACAAACTTCTCCACACCGGGCACAGCGTAGGTGCACGCGCGCACGACCCACAGCACCTGGCGAACATCGAACATGATGGACCAGAACAACAACACACAAACAACAAAACATACAACTATAAACAGACTCCAACTCACCCAGATACCGCTAACGGCCTATGCAAGTATAGTACACACCAGGAAAAACTGTCCGCATCTTTTCAGATGGGATCGGGAAGAGCTGAGAGGTTGCTGTCTCCGATCGAGTCAAACAGTGGTGTGTGTCCCGCAGGGGAATGGACCCAACCCTCAATCTCAGTTTTATGACCTGTTGAAGGTCTCTCACCCAGGGACAAACTTAAAGGAAATACGGTATTAAGCCGCCGCCAATAATAATAATAATAATAATAATAATAAAAAAATCCAGTATTTTGTGTAGAATTAAAGTGTGTGTGATGTGTGATGAGGCCTATTTTTCCTCGCGTAGTTGCATCAACCAACACACAAGGCATGCTCCAGGGGTGTCCAAGGATAAGACCGAATCCCCACAAATTCCCTGCTTTTAAACCATGTGCCCTCGAATGGTCTAATAATTAGGTTATTCTAAAGAAACAATGCGACTACTTTTCTTTCTTTTTATCACACTTCAAAACATTCGATATCATGAACAAAAACTTCAACAAACTTCAACACGAAGTCACGAACGAAACCTTATAAAAGAAGAAAACAGTTCAAGAGTTCAAATTCAGTTAAAACTAGAAAAATAATATTATACAATGTAATAAGTAAGTTCCCCAGTTGACTGGCAGTGTGGGATACCCTGTCTCCACAAGCGGAGCAAGCACCGTTAATCAATGGAAGGAAACTTAATACAAATTTAAGTTTAACATTGACTAATAATCTATACGTGATAGACAACATAATTCCCAAAAACTGATGACTATCAGTGTGGGATATACACCCTGTCACTACGAGTAGAGCAAACACATTAATACAACAGTAAAAGGTATACTCATCAATAAGCCATACTACTTGAAATATCTATTCAAAACATGTTTAATACATCCACAATACTCTATCATAATCTTCTTGATTCAAATGACACCCATGGTGGGAATGATTTACTCGTCTTTCCGTACACAGAATTAAATAAATACTAGGTGACCATGGCTGAAGCTCTCGACCAAGGAGGAGGTTGCAAAGAATGCCCCAGTGGTAAAAGTGGACTACAGAGATTTGGTATCGACAATTTATGTTTAATTTCTGAATTAACGGGGAAAAAAGCAAAATATCTGCAGATTTAATGCCCTCACAGTCCTTAATCTTAGGAAGCAGGTTGCAATGAGAAAGAATACTCATCAAGGAAAAGTTCTCGTTTTTCCTGACTTGGTGAGAGAAATGCTTACACAATAGGTCTATGGTTGGCTTAATTTCTTGTTCAAAATCCAAGGGAAACGATCAGTCAACAAAAGTGGGTGTGTCACATTTCTTCTTAAGTTACACCTTTCGGCCAACAATCCGACTGCTTCATTTTGAGGCGCTCGGATCGTCGAACCCCTGCATATGTCGACACAGGCAATGCCTCACAGGTTGTGGTAACCTTCTCTGAGGCAATCATGGATTCTCCAGGCAAAATTGGAGCTTTATTGCTCGCTTTCGAGGCAGACTGAACAATGACAACACAATCATCGTCCGAGTCGGATTCACTACTGTCGTAGCAGGATTGATCTGGACCCTGATCAAATGGTAAAGGCAAGTTCGCGAAAGGATCATCGCACAGTGCCGAAGGCAGCGCACCTCTGGGGTCTGGTATCAGCGATCTTCTATTCACCCATTTCTTTTCCCCACCAACTGCTGGCCTAACCGAAAAACAAGTCTTGGTCACTGTTACAAGTAACAACCACGTACTGATCCTCTCTGTAATTATCGCATAGCTTATGTCGCTGTCTAAAAGCATGTTGTTTCATTAAATCCGACTCCCAACTGCCAGCGGACAGGCCCTCGCCTTATCAATTTAGTGAATGAATCGGTCATTACTAATACATCCTGTATGTTACCACGGCTTGGATGATCTACATGTAACTTTAAAAAGTCAATGGCCAATCGCTCAAGAGGACGGAAAGCCAGTATGTGCCTCATCGGCGGACGGATTGTAGGTGTGGATGCTTTGGCCAAGGTACATTTGAAATAGCCATGGACATGATCTTTAACGTGTCCAGACATGCCAGGCCAGAAACAACGCCTTTTGATAAAACCTAGCGTTCTCCCGGTACCCTGGTGACCCCACTTGTCATGTGCGGCCTCAAGAATCATAGCTTGAAGACGCTTTGTGACTAGAAGTTGGAGAACCAAGCCAATACCTGGTTCATCCACACACCTATACAACACCCTACTCCTTTCTCTCAATCTAGGCCACTCTTTAATCCAACCCTTTAAATCGGTCGTCACATCCTCTGGATATTCTTGTCCTAGTTCCCACTGGCGATCCCACCTCTGCCAGATCCTACCTAAAATTAAAAACTTGTCCTCCCTCTGCATAGAAGCTATCTCTTCATGGGAATATGATGGCAAAATAGACGATTGGACACCTGGTACGCTCATTTCTACCGTCGCAGTATCACATGACATAATTGTTGCATGTAGTTCCGAGGGCATCCTAATACCTCCGATTGAATCAGCAAAACTCTTAGCATCATCCCCATCTAATTCCCTCGGTGGATTGCGGCTTAGCGCATCTGCACATTTATTGGTGCGACCTGAGCGATACCTTATATCCAAATCAAAAATGGACAACTGGGCCACCCAGCGCTGTTCAGTGGCACCCAACTTAGCAGTCTGAAGGTGTGCCACTGGATTGTTGTCGGTCCAGACAACAGTATGTTTCCCAAGAAGGTAGTCACGGAATTTTTCAGACACGGCCCATTTCAGGGCTAGTAACTCAATCTTAAAACTTGATAAATCAGGGTAGTTCTTTTCGGAACCCCTTAAACATCGGCTGGCATACGCTACAGGATGCAGGTTGCCAGAATCATCATATTGAGATAAACATGCCCCGAGCCCCTTTAGAGACGCGTCGACCTCAAGAACGAAGTCTCTGTCGAAACGGGGGTAGGCTAGAACTGGAGCCTCACACAGAGCTCGTTTTAACGTTTCAAATGCAAAATCAGCCTCCGCCAACCAAGCCCAGGACTCCCCCAACTTCCCTGCTTTTTTCTGGACCCTAGCGGTCAATTCATGAAGGGGAGTCGCAATCTTCGCAAAGCCACTAATGTATCGCCGGTAATACGAGGCTAAACCCAAAAATAATCTCAACTGTTCGGGATTACAAGGTGTGGGCCAATTGCTAACTCGTTCCACCTTGGCTGGGTTCACCAGCACCCCTTCACCACTCACTATATGACCAAGATGAGCTGCTGAGGATCGAAATAGCTGACATTTAGCTCCCTTTAGTTTTAGCCCATTCTCCTTCAGACGTGAAAACACTCGACAAAGTCGTACGACATGCTCCTCAAACGTAGCTGAGAAGACAAGGAGATCATCTAGGTACAATACAAGCTCGAAAAGATTCATATCGCCAAATATAGACTCCATCACATGCTGAAAAGTACTCGGACTATTTGACAACCCTTGTGGAAGTCGAAGAAATTCATACAGCCACCACGGGACTCTGAAAGGTGTCTTATAGACTGAATTGGAGTGCATGGCGAGCTGGAAATAACCATGGGCCAAATCCAGCGATAGACAACTTTGAACCACCTAACGACTCGAGCATCTCTTCAATACGCGGTAACGGAAAAGCGTCTTTCTGAGTCTGAGCATTGAGACGACGATAGTCTATACATAAGCGTTGAGACCCTTCTCGTTTCTGTACTAGAACCACTGGGCTCGCATAGGGACTCATTGACTTACGGATCACACCGCGATCAAGTAAATCCTACAAAAGACTCTTAACTTCTGGCACACGGGATGGGACAATACGTCTGTACGGCAGATTGACAACCGAATCGTCTGTGAGTTTAATTTCATGAGGTACATGTATGTATGTATGAGAGTGCAGTACCCTAAATCATAGGGGTCTAAAGAAAATGCATCAATGTTCTCTCTTATCAATCTCGCGGCCATGACAGTTTCTGCCTTATCTAATTCTTTCAAGCTAAGACCAGGAGGCAACTCAAAGGTTGTTCCATCCGGAAACACAAATAAATCTCTCTGTGTACATTGTGTATTACATGTGTTTAGATCGATGATCGTCTTCTACACGTTCAGATTGGTCGAGCTCAACTCGCACATTAGGATCTGATCGGACACGTGTTGTATCTACGCCCCCAATAACGGCATGTTTATTACGTACAGAAACTTCCATAGCCTCATCTGAGGGATTAACCAAAATTTCGGTTGTCACGGCAACCTCACATGCTACAGCCACCGTAGCAGCGGCATAAATGTGTACTGGGTCGGCACTTGTGTTAACAATAAAAACGTGAGTGGAAGCATCAGCCACGTACTGAATGCTGTCAATAATATGCGCCATGCCCATCCTCCTGACAGCCACTGCCAGGTAATTGATGAGACTCTAAAAGCATCGGCCCCACTACCGAGCAAGAAAGTCCACTCACTTTACAAAAAATGTTAACTGCCATTCCAGGGGATATCGTGACAGACTCGCAAGTCTTTACTTCCCGTACACATGCACCACTAGACCCAAGGGAGTCATTAATTGGGGTGTGGTCAGATCCAAACCAACGAACAGCTAGATCCCAGTCTGGGCTCATCTTAACGTCCACGCTATCTCTTACTCTAGGCGCCACCATGCGCAATATATTACATCCCAACAGGATGGGGAACTTGTCACGCCGGCTACCAGGCGGACAAGTTACATCATCTTTAGTCACTATAAAAATGCCACAGAAGTCTTGCCCTAAAACATTAATTGACGCCTCAAAATATCCCTCCACTAGGATTTCCAAATTGTTAGCTCCAACTAAACGAATTTGCCTACTTGACCTACTGTAACTGACCAACTCTCTCTAATAAATTCTGGCGATAAAATTTGGAGGACATCAAGGATGTCTCCGCTCCAGTGTCTAAAACACAATTTACTAGAACGGCGCAAACCATAATCTGACAAGTAGGACTATTCACAAGGACCTTATGACGCTGATTTTCGGACAATACTGCATTGGCATGTATACATGTACATGTATCTTTGGATTCACTCTCCACAATATCACATCTATTGGTGATTGAACCCACGGAATCGCCAGGCGAGCAAACAGCGGGCACCAAATTTTCCCCCAACGTCATGCCCACTATGACGGAGGAGTCTGGTTTCCCGACTTCTTGTTTTCAGACACCTGGGGGTTGGAGGTCAGACTGTCACCAGGCTGCGGTGCATTTTTTTCCTTATTAATCCTTAATCCTCTGATAACACTTGTCAATAGTGTGCCCGACTCTCCTACATAAGTTGCAGCGCGGCGCACCCCGAGCCTGAGATCCCTTCTTTTCTATCAACTCTGTCAGATGCCGCAACTGAGAATTGGTCTCAGCCTGCTGTTGGATAAGGCGACCCACAGCCTCGGTTAATTGGTGTTGACTATCAACCAACCCCGTCAACAAGGCCTGGCCCGGTTCGACATAGCCGGCTGGCGCAGAGGTTACACCGGCGACGTGTGAATCTGCCACTCCCCTGCATGGGGAGATGGGGCCGCGAGATCGACATCGCGCAAAAATACCAGTGCGATAGAACGAAAAGCATAGATACATAGGCACACCCACGTGGTCATGGCTTAATTTCTTGAGTTCCCTCTTTGTGGATGGCTCTTGAACCCCATTTTAAATACAAACTGCTCCCTGAGGGTTGATGGCATTAAGAGCTGCAATGCCGGCTGTTCTTTCGAATCGGCAGCCAATTCAATACGATCCGGTCAGGGATTCGCCCTCCAACTGCCCCCTGGCATAGTAGTGACTGGAGGGACTCTGTCGCACCGAATCTCAGAGTCATCAAGGAAGTTAACTTAGAAATATTGTCCCGCTCCCCCTTGGGACAGCAAAGCACCTCCTCCCTAGCCGGGCCTCCCAAATGGTAAATTGCCACATCAACCTTTTCCTTTTCCGACAACCCGAGCTGCCGTGCATATGTCTCAATATCGTTCAACCAGTCACAGTCAGTAAGGTTGGGGTCACCCGGTTTCCCCGGATGCCCACAAAACCTGGTGAGCTTAACAGTCGGGGTACGCTTCAACTGTAAGTTTTGGAGCACCCCCGCTAATGTCTCAGCTAATGCTTGCTGGGACTTAGCTAACATATATCTGACATTAACTCTGGTGAAGCCATGGTCACTGGAAATCGTCACACAAAAATCCCCAAAGGATTACGATCTCACCAACTTATAAAAACAAACATGTGACCCATATAGCAATCAAACCGCCTAGATAAATTGAATACAAAACCCATGCAATTAAAATACACTGCAGCCGACCCAACAGTAGGAAAAAAAAGGGATCCAATGTAGATCCAACCTAAACACAGACACACCCTTAGGGTGGGGTCTGGAATTTACTTAATTGTATACCATCCCATCCAGGACTCTTGGTCCATGCCCATTGTAGGGCAATAATTCACGCAGAGAGCTAGACCTCCAGGGTCCATTAGTGACTGCGCCTAATCACACACATGTGCTACATAGCAAGTGGTCATTTTCAAACGTGAGTGACATGACAATCGGAGAGTCAGAAGGCTACATGTACATATTTTCCCACATGGAGGTTATGAATGGATCATAACTACCATACTAGGTATAATGTAGGACAAAAATCAACATTTTGGAACATTTAAAAACCCTTATACATGTATATACTAATTTGACTGTATTTACAAGAAATAATAATCTTTTTGAAATAATTGAAATGGAAAAATATAGTCTAAGACATCTACATGTACATGTAGTTTCCAAAAATATTGAAGCCTACTGATTTCTTGCAAGTTTTAATTTTGACCCTCATGTACACTTATGTTTGAAAATGGCCAAGTATATACTGGACCATGCCTGTACCGCTATACATGGGCTATACAATGGGAAATCAGTATACAAATTCAAATGAAATTCAAAATTTCAAATGTGAAGACCGCCATTGATGTTGAAGTTAACATTAGGCTCATGGTGAAAATCCAAAATATGCAGCCTACCGCAATGATGTCTGAGCACCCCTCCCTCACAGCGTGGGTCCCTTCCTTCCTTCCTGGGCGACTTGGTCAGTCTTGCTTGGAACTGGAAGATCGACTCAGTTCACTTGGATTTTGCGGTGATAAGCTAGCTGCAATACCGAGCTCGGAAGTGAAGCATATCACGACATGCAGGTTCTGAGGTGTCTTGACTCGTATCCGCCGTCGACTTGACGCCAATCCTGTCTACGACGCCATTATTTGTAGCGTGGCGACTATGGGCGCCCGGCTGAAAGTACGGCGACGACTCCCGTCAACCGCCAGATGGGACTGTGTAGTCCCGATTCGGGGACTGGTCGTCAAGTTAAAGAAGACACTCGACGCATTCTTTTGAGGCTCGATCTCTTCAATCTCTTTATTATAAAGAATGTCACGAAAGACAGAAGAAGACAAAGACAAAGACACCCTGTTGACAAATAGAAGAACAATAACAAAATCAACAATTTGGGTTTTATACAAAACAAACTTCTCCACACCGGGCACAGCGTAGGTGCACGCGCGCACGACCCCACAGCACCTGGCGAACATCAAACATGATGGACCAGAACAACAACACACAAACAACAAAACATACAACTATAAACAGACTCCAACTCACCCAGATACCGCTAACGGCCTATGCAAGTATAGTACACACCAGGAAAAACTCTCCGCATCTTTTCAGATGGGATCGGGAAGAGCTGAGAGGTTGCTGTCTCCGATCGAGTCAAACAGTGGTGTGTGTCCCGCAGGGGGATGGACCCAACCCTCACTCTCAGTTTTACGACCTGTTGAAGGTCTCTCACCCAGGGACAAACTTAAAGGAAATACGGTATTAAGCTGCCTCGGTGTACATGTATTCCCAAACAAAGAGAACCATTAAATAGTTACAAAGAGGATAAAAGAATATGAAAGATTATACAACAAATAATTATGCATTAACCAGGGGACAAATAATAATAAAAAAATCCAGTATTTTGTGTAGAATTAAAGTGCATGTGTGGTGAGCCCTATTTTTCCTCGCGTAGTTGCATCAACTAACACACAAGGCATGCTCCAGGGGTGTCCACTTAGGATAATACCGAATCCCCACATTATAATTACATCTGGAGATTTATCAAACTTTAACTACTCACAAGTTGCAGTTATACATCAAAACATGAGGACGAGGCCTAGGGACGTGTGTCCATCTTTAACAGTAAACGGCAATTGCAAAGCAATCTTAGAAAATACATAAATTATTCGAAACAGCTGCGTGATAAAAATATACATTATTCGAAACAGCCGCGAGTGCCCAATATGGGTGCGCCCCTCAACTCTATACAATACAAAATCTAGTCAAACTGATTGTTCCTCAGTGGAACAACTATTCTTAATAATAATAATTTTAAAGAACTAATCATTTAATGTAATACAAACTGTACAAATACTACTACTAGTACTAGTACTAAGTTCTAGTACTGTAGTACATGTATTAATACTATAAAAGTAATACATGTACTTAATACAAATATACTAGCCAGTACTTTAGTAGGCCTACTTGCTAGTACTTACTAGTACTAGTAGTACTACTACTAGTAATAGTACTACTAGTACTAGTACTAGTAGTGGTACATGTAGTTAGTAAGTAGTAGTACTAGTACTACATGTACATGTAGTTCATAAAGAGGGAAAAATCATGCAATTCAGTGGTTCGAAGGGGCCGCCAATCATTGCGGGGGGTGTGAGATCACAACGGAAAACTCCCATATGGGCCCAGACGGATCTACCCCCTACTATACTGCGTGCAGTTTGTATACACTTGCGAGCTGAACGATGGTGTACTGCCAGGTTTTTGGATGTCAAAATGTCAGCGGGAAAAAGCTGGGGAAATCTTTCCATGCAGTTCCCAGCAAGGACAAGAGACCTGAGTTGTTTAGGAAGTGGGCTGCGGCCATCAGAGTTTAGAAAATTTTCAAAGTCGGCTACAAATACAGTTGAAATGAGGTTATTTGCAGTGTGGTGATTGCGTATATACATCCCCCTTCTTCCTCCTTGGTACTATACACATATATGTACAGCATATTCCTTCAGTGTTTTTCTTGGCTTCGAGCCGGTGAGTTTGGCCCGCAAGTCCTCCTCCCAATTAATCCTCCTCAGTCATTTTGACTGTATTTGTAGCAGACTTTGAGAAATTTCTCAACTTTGATAGATATGGTGGCAGCCCATTTCCTTAACAACTCAGGTCTCTTGTCCTTGATGAAAACTGCATGGAAAGATTTACCCAGCTTTTTCCCGCTGGCATTTTGACAAAGTCTGGCAGTACACCATCGTTCAGCTCGCGAGTGTATAACTGCACGCAGTACAGTATACATGTATATTCATATATTCATGTAACTATATATATTCATATATATACAATGTATTCATATATTCATGTAGTATGGGGTACATGTACATTGTACATCCATATCATCCGGGGCCTCCGGGCCCATACAGGAGTTTTCCGTTGCGATGTCATACCCCCCGCAGTGACTGGCGGGCCATTCGAAAAGATGGCGGTTTGCTGGAACACGAATTCGACCACCGAATTCCATGATGTTTTTCCTCTTTATGAAACTCGTACATTGTAGGTACATGGGTACGTTAAGTAGCACATACATGTACATGTACATGTCTAGGTAATTGTAGGTTGTTTTTAACACCCAATCAGATAAGCCAACATTTTTCTCTGGGTTTCATTCCCCTTGAAGTAAATAGCCGATTAAGTCGATTCTTTTAAGCTCGTGATCTAGAGAACTACAGACGATTCTTCAGCCAAACTTGACACACAGAAAGTACATGATGTACCCTTGTATGAAATGAGTTGCTCAAAAGACGGTCACGTGACCGCAGTTTGAAATTTGAACTTGAAAACCTTTAAAAATTCATAATAAATCAAGGGTTTGTTCCCTTGTCTTGCTGTTTGCGGCATGTGAAAGGTATTTCCAGGCACTACGGACTGATGACCTTCGTGATGTCATTTGACCTTGTCATCCGGTTGAAACAGGAATCGCCCTCGTATTCAAATTTAGTGACAGATATGAACTTCGTGTTAACGATGTTAGGTCCAGGTTGACTCACTTACTAAAATTAATTAACACGTGACGTCGTCAACTACTGCAGCACCCTCTAGTGGCAGGTTGAAAATGTCCAAAAATGTAATTTAATTTGATGCCTGTGGTGAAGTTTGCGGAAATTGTTTCAAATTCGGTAGGAAGATTGCCATATACTCAGACAATCCACATAAACATAACAGAAATTATGAATGAAATTAGAACTTCATTTTTTTCAAAAATTCATAAAAATTTATTTAATTAAGTTACGTGTGTAATTTGTTCATCACATAGAAGAGTATAATTTTTCCTTTCCGATGATACCATACATAAGATGTCAGTTATTTCAAAACGCCTGTGGTGATGAAAAATAGAATGTCCAAACCTCTATTTCGAGATGTCTTTTAGACTCTTTGTCTGTGTGTAGGTCCAGGGGGGGTGTGTGCTTCGACAGTACCATTGCCTCGGAGAGGGGTGTTTGGTACATGCCCTACTACTATACAAGCTATGTACAGCAGGTGCGCACAGTGTTTTCTAGGCTGGCAGAGCCGAGAGAGGGGCGCAGGGAGGGCTAGGAGAGCGGGGAGTGTGGGGGAGAGGGAGAGAAGGGGATGGAGAAAGAAAGGGTGGGAGACACATAGAGAGGGGAGAGCAGGGTAGTGAACAATTTTGACGGGACTTGCTGATGAGCTTTTGGCTTAGCGTGTGGCACAAAACAGGGAGATGGATAGGGAGAGAGGGGTGTGAGATGATGGGGTCAACGGTGAAAGGAGGGAGAGGGAGGTGGGAGGGTAACTTAGAGTTAGAACAAGGGGAAGGGAGTGGGGGAAGGAGGGGAGAGGAATAGACCATGTAAGTTGACCTCGAGAATGTACGTGTTACCGCGAGATTCCTGACTACAGGGCTCCTCGGATAGGAGGTAAAGCGTGGAGCGGCGAATGTTTTTGTTAAAATATGTTGTATCGCGCTGATTAAAGCAGTTTAAACTATTAGAATAGTCATTTAGGAATAAAATATTAAAATACAATGTGTAAACTTACGTGATTTTGCACGTTTTACAGACAAAAATAGTTAAAATAAATTGTAATTTTCACGTTTGAAACCGTAGAACCTAACCAACCTATGCAACATTACAACAGGTTATAGTCGTGTTCCCAGACAAGCGAACTTGTTACCTTAAACTTGTAAAACATGTACATGTATTGTACATGTATACATATACATGTACGTGTATTGGCTAACGTCGCACGTTACGTTGATCGTGTTTTGATTTTGTATTATTTTGTTTTCATGTACGGTTTCCAGATGTACATGTACATGTACAGTACAGTACAAGGTGCTTTTCTTGCCCGAATGCGAACCACACCAACTTCTGCGCGATACAAGTACAGTGTAGTAATGCTCACGTGAGTCACGTCGCGTACCACAGTCGGCCCGTATTCGCAATACTGTACTAACAACCGGAAGATGGAGCTCAGGTTATATTTATTTTATTTGTTTTCTCTGCCGTATTCTCATTTTTTTGTAGGTTTTTTTTCTCATTCTTATATTTTTAATATATACTTAATCCATAAACCTGGGTTTTTAGTTGGAAAGAGGCTTTCTTCATTATGTAATAAAGCATTCAAAAATGGGCACGTGTTAATCTCCTATAGAAGGCACCGCGGAGGTGCTCGGGAGTGTACGGTGACCTTTTTCACCACGAGACTTACACGAATTATTAGGAGGAGAGAGCACACGATGTTTAAGGCAAGTCCTGATAAGGTTCTGTGCAGTCGTCAGTCAGTAGAGAGGAATGGTACAGCAAACACGACCGATTGGCAAGGGTACTGTTATTCACTACCGTAGTTCTTCTTGTTTTCAGATTTCGACCAGAGTTAGTCGTTCCCCAGAAAGAAGAAAAAAAAAAAGGAAAAGCCCTACGATCTGTGACAACAGAGGTAGATTTCTCGTCTTCCACTTCCTTCTCTTTTTTGGCGAAAAATCCCATAGACAAAGCAGGGGTGCATTCTAATAAGTTTTTTAGCAATATGGAAATACCGTTCTTAACCAAACTTGGTCAAAACATTGTCCCTGAGGTCTATTAATGCCACGCACAATGACGGCTATTATTACATCATCATATGTCACGTGACAGCGCTTTAAAGGGGCAATTTTGTTTGGTTTCAATTTTGCACTATATCTAAGTTGGGAAAAGGTGTATCCGAAAATTGCCATCCTTTGACCGTGACATCATCTCGTGAATATTAATGAGGTCATGAACTTTTCATTCAATTGACGATATTCGACTAACGGAGCGTGATTTTGTTCTTTTTTTCTTTAATATCTATTGGGGATATGATTTAGAAACACCTTCTGGGGCCAAAATGACATGACGCAATCATGACGTCATCAAAATGCGGGATTTTAAAACACATATGAGCCATTGGCCAATGACCTTGAAACTTTCAGGGCAGTTTATAGTTATTTAGCAACACACTCAAAATCTAAAGATTGGAACCGATCGACTATTGTTTCAAATTATTATGAATGTTTGAATATTGTACCATAGACTTTGTGCATGAAATTCCTATAGACAAAGCACGGGTGCATTCTAATCAGTTGTTTAACAATACGGAAAGACCGTTCTTAACCAAACTTGGCCAAAACATTGTCCCTGAGGTCTATTAGTGCCGGGCACAATGAAGCTATTAATCATCATGTGTCACGTGACAGCGCTTTTAAGGGGCAAATTTTCCAACTCCATTATAAACTTATATTAACATGCGCATAAATTCACACACAACCAGGCAACTCCTCAGTAAAGGAAAAGCCATTTGTTCTGTCTTAGACAGACGACAATTCTAGTTTCTTTTCTTTTTAAAGGGTGTTATGAAAACGTATACATGCAAAGGCATGGTACATGTACGTGCGTGTGACCTTTCGGCCTCTCCGGCGTGTATGGTTGCATTAGTGACTTGGCGTGATCTGGACCTTTCTGGAAGGTTGTGGTAGTCCGAAAATGCAAGCTGCGCTGTATGCGGATAATTCCGGAAGGTTCTATAGAATTCCCAAGGTATATAAATACGGGCAGAATTCTCTGGAAGGGAGGACCATTATTTGTTGGACTCGAAGGCGCAGGACCGTGTATAACATTTTTCGTGACAACCCAGTTTTGTGTATTCTGTGACAGTTGTTTCGTTTTGTGGACAACGCGTCGTGTGGTGTTTTTGTCACAATTTTTCTGCTCGGGAGTCGCAGATTGTGAGAGTGACCAGACCTTCGAGCTTGTGTGCTGAGAATATCACCGGAGAGACATTTTTGCGAATAGAGAGTTGCAGTTCGTCTTGGGAGTTCGTCTCCATATTTCGTCGGGAGCGCAGATAGTGTGTCGTCCTGCATTTTTGAAGTCTCCATCAGAAGTTTCGCTTCAGCCACAGTTTCTTCTTGCATGTGTCAAGAACTGAACATTTGAACTGGTTCGCCTGTGAAAGTCGTCTCGCCACATATAGCAGAGTTATCTCCAGTTGATGCATACTATGGAGTGCGTCCGAAGCTGTAGGCCAGGTCCTCACCTTTGCTTTTGAATCTGCCTGAGTTCAACCAAGTTGTCAGTAGACATTTCATTACTTTCTGTCTCATCTAGTTACCAAAGTAACTACATGTACCTTGTAACTTGGTACAAAAGTAACCGTTCAACTCCAGTTTTTGTTTTTCTTATGAATAAATACTGTTGTTAGTGTTTGTTCCTGTTGATAATTTCATGTGTGATCTTGGTTGATTCCTTTGTTGCGGTTTAAAAAATAGTTTAGAGGTTTTCCGACCCATAACAAATTGGGGGCCCATCCAGGATTCACAAACTAAAACCATAGAGAAACGAGAAATATATGTCTGTTGTGAAACAGAGCATAGAGCTTTTCCGCTTCTGTTTTTAACAAGTCATAGAATAGCCCCATTCCTACTCCAAAACGCATGTACATTTTTTGTGCACAAAGCCTAAGGGACTCGAGTGTGGTATTCAAAAATTCATAAAAAATATAAACAATGGTCCTTCGGTTCCAAACTTTAGATTTAGAATGTCTAGCACGATAGCTAACTACATACCAAATTTCGAGATGATCGGCCAATGCCTTATATGTGTTTTAAAATCACACATTTTGATGACGTCATGATTGCGTAACGACATTTTGGCTCCGGAAGGTGTTTCTAAACCATGTCCCCAATAGATATCAAAGAAAAAATGAAAAAAATCTCGCTCCATTGGCCAAATATGCTCATTTCAATGTGAAAATCTGAAAAGTTCATGACCTCATAAATATTCATGAGATGACGTCACGGTCAATCGATGGCAATTTTTGGATACACCTTTTCCCAACTTAGATACAGTGCAAAGTTGAAACCAAACGAACTTGTACTTTTGCTTTTAATGGATTTTGAAATTTGCCCCTTTAAAGCAAGGTCACGTGACACGTGATGACGTCATGATGATATCAAGGTGTTTAGGATCAATTTCAGCATGGGCTTTATGCATTTCCCACGTTTGAAAAAAATCCAAGTCTGTTCAATGACTAAAGTCGTGCTTACAAAACCCATGTGCATTGTCTATGGGCTTTGGGGGAGAAGAAGAAGAAGACAAAAAAAAGCTGAACAAAAGATATAGCTTTTCCGCTTCCCTGGAAGCGGCGGAAAAGCTAATAAGCTGTATCAAGCAAGGTCACCCATTTTTTCTGTGTTGCATTTGTAGCAGTATATTTACCATGGCCAGTAAGTTTAATGCACAATGCAAGCTTTCGTTGAAGCTGAGGATCTTTCAGTCGAGAAATTGCAGCAACTCACAAAAGACGAGTTGCATGAAGTTGCGAAGTTTCGTGATGTGGAAATTTCTAGAACTGCCAAGAAGGCCAGATTGGTAATAGTGTGCTGGTAGAAAAGTTCGGCCTGGAAATGTTTGGGTCACTTGTATCCAATGACCGCAGAATTGAACTAGCCAAAATTGAGCTACAATGTAGAGAGAGAAAGACTCAGATTTGAGGGAAAAAAAGCTGAAAGAGAGCTAGAGTTACGAAAGCTTGAGAAGGAAAAAAAGAGAGAGAGTTAAGAAAGCTTGAGCTCGAACATGAGATAAAGATGAAAGAACTAGAACTGGGTTCCAAGACAACCACCAGCAAAGAGAGAACTCCAATTGACTTTGATCTAGCTAAGAATGTCAGGTTAGTGCCAAAATTCAACGAACAGGATGTTAAAACATATTTTCTGTCTTTTGAGAAAACTGCCAAAATGTTTGCTTGGCCTGAGAAGTATTGGTGTTTGCTTTTGCAAAGCACATTTGTGGAAAAGGCTCAGAAAGTCTATGCCACACTTTCGGAGGAACAGTGAAGTGAATATGCTATGGCGGCTATTTTGACTGAAGCACTTACATTGTATGAAATGGTTCCAGAGGCTTATAGGCAGAAATTTCGAAAAATGACTAGACCACATGGCCAGACCTTCGTCTTATTTGCTCGACAAAAGGAATTAATTTCTTTTCGACCGTTGGTATCGTTCTCTCAAAATTCAAATTGAGAAGAATTTTGTTGAGTTGAAAGAAGTTGTACTCTTGGAGGAGTTAAAAAATAGTGTCCCTCCAAGTGTCAAAACACATTTGGAAGATCATCACATCTCTAGGTGAAGAAAGCGGCAATTGCTGCCGATGATTATGAATTAACTGAGATTCAGTACTGGTAAACCTAATTTCTAGTTTAAGGTTTAAAAAAAAAATGGTGAAAAGGGCAAGTTAGGTTAAGGGGCACAGCCTAGCACTGGCAATTCTTCGTCTGGTGTTAAATCTCCATCACCAGCTGCTGGCAATGAGAATGGGAAACAGTTTTCTTCTCCTACAATGTATCTCGTGTGACTACTGTAAGAGGAAGGGGCACAACAAGGGGCAAAGTGCTACAAGTATCTGGCTGACGAACGACAAAATTCCGAAAAGCCTGTTGCTTTTGTCCGTAAGGACAATCTACAGTGTACTTCCTACAAAGTCTGGTGAGGCCGATGAAGATTCTTCTTCGAAGATGGTTGATGACTTCGACCAAGTAGATGAAATCTACAAAGATTTTGTTTATCGTGGTGCTCTGTCGTATAGTTTGGATGAAGCTGTTAATCCAGTAGTTATCCTGAGGGATACAGGTGTGTCACAGTCACTGATACTGGAGGGTGTTCTGCCATTGTCTCCAGAAAGTTTGCGAAATGCGAAGGTTTCGATTCAAGGCATTAGGGGTAATTATATGCATGTCCCATTACATTAGGGTCCATCTTAAATGTGACTTGTTCACCGGCCCTGTCGATGTCGCAGTTCCAAGCCTGCTGATGAAAGGTGTTGGATTTTTGTTGTGTAACAACGTTGCGGGAGGGAAAGTGTCGGCATTCCCCATTGTCTCTGGCGATCCTGTTGACCAGCCAGAAATTTGTTCTTTGGAGGAAGATTTTTCTGAAGTCTTTCCCAAGTGTGCGGTTACGAGATCTCAGTCGAGACAGATTGCCAAGGAGATTGCAGAGTCAGTGCCAATTGAGGAGGACTCTGGTGTTTGGCTGGCTGAAACTTTCTTTTCAGATTAGGAAGAAAAGGAAGGAGTGTCTCAGGATGCTAAGTTTAACCGATGCTCGCTGATAGAAAAGCAAAAAGCAGATCCAGATCTGACGAAGCTCGCCCAGACGGCATGTTCTGAAGAAGAGGCACAAGGGATCCCAGAATGTTACATTAAGTCTGGCATGTTACTGAGAAAATGGAGACCTACCCGAAAACCAGCTGATGAAGAGTGGAGTGTTGTCCACCAAATTGTTGTTCCTCCTTGCTAACGCGATCAGATCTTGAGAATTGCACATGAAATTCCGGTTGCAGGTCATCTTGGAATTCGCAAGACTCAGGCTAGAGTCATGACTCATTTTTATTGGCCGAAGTTGCACCGAGATGTTGTAAATTTCATAAAAACAAGTCATACATTTTAGGTGGTGGGAAAGCCTCAACCATCAATCAAACCTGCACCGATGATACCGATTCCTGCATTTGATGTGCCGTTTTCGAGAGTACTCGTGGATTGTGTTGGTCCTATACCACGGACGAAGTCCGGGCATCAGTTTTTGTTGAGTGTTGACCATAATGGATTTGTCAACTAGGTTTCCTGAGGCCATTCTACTGAGGAGAATTACAGCTAAGGTTGTTGTCGATGCTCTCATGCAGTTTTTCACTAGATATGGTCTACCGAAAGAAATTCAATCCGACCAAGGGTCTAACTTCATGTCTGGTATATTTCAAGAAGTCCTGCGTGAGCTGGGGGTGAAGCAGTTGAAATCGTCTGCCTACCATCCGCAGTCTCAAGGAGCTCTAGAGAGGTATCACCAAACCCTCAAGAATATGGTGCGGGCATATTGTGAAGACTACCCAGAGGATTGGGACAAAGAAATTCCATTTCTTTTGTCACTACACCAGGGACTCGCCAAATGAGTCAACAGGTTTCACTCCGTTTGAGTTGGTTTTCGGCCATGAGGTGAGGAGGCCTTTGAAGCTCATTAAAGAGAAGTTTCTGGCAGAGGAGGATGACACCAATCTGTCTGACTATGTGCCAAACTTCAAAGAGAGGCTGCCAGTTGATGTCCTATGGAGTGCGTCCGAAGCTGTAGTCCAGCAGTCGATTTCACCAAACTTACGATCAATCGCAAGACGATGAGCGATGCACAGAAACCATACAGTGTATCACAACTTACGATGGGATATCCATCGTAAGTTGTGTTACGATACATCGCAAGGCTTTGTGAAATCCACCCCAGGTCCTCACCTTTGCTTTTGAATCTGCCCGAGTTCAACCAAGTTGTCAGTAGATATTTCATTACTTTCTGTCTCATATAGTTACCAAAGTAATTAACTTGGTACAAAAGTAACCGTTCAACTCCAGTTTTTGTTTGTCTTTTAAATAAATACCGTTAGTGTTTGTTCCTGTTGATAATTTCAGGTGTGATCTTGGTTGATTCCTTTGTTGCGGTTTGAAAAATAGTTTTAGAGGTTTTTCCGACCCATAACAAGGGCGATTGTAACTGTAAGGGTCCAAGTTACTTGGACTACTGTACTAGTAGGCCTACTACTACTAGTACTAGTAATTCTACTAACTGTACTAGTACTAGTTACTGCTACTACTAGTACTACATGTACATCTAGTAGTACTTCTGTACTAGTACTAGTGACTACTACTACTAACTACTACATCTAGTATACTTACTAAAATTTAGTTACTGTACTTACTGACTATTAGTAGTACATGTGAAGTAGTAAGTACTAGTAAATACTACAACTTCACTACAGCAGTACAACTACATTCTACAACGTACAAGGTACTACTAAAAGGTCTTACAGTGCGCAAGATGGATTACTCTGAGCAAAAGGCAAAAGGTGAAGTACACACTGGACGCCAATTTAGTAATCAACTGATTCTGTCGTCTGCATTCGGTGCTCACAAACAGTAACAAAGATACAACTTTGGGTGCGTGAACAGAATGTGATAACTTTGATGTGACGTGACCACGAAATGGAGAGAATGCGTTCGACTTTGCTTACTAAAATGGCGTCCAGTGCGTACTTCAAGAGTAGGCTATCTTGTGCGCTTCGTGCTATAGGATCTTTGCTACTACTATTACTACTAGTACTAGTAGTTGTACATGTACATGTACTAGGCCCTAGTACTACATGTACTTACTACATGTACTTTACTTAAAACTGTACTTTAGTAGTACAGCTGATACACGCAGGTTAGTTACTAAGTTATTAATAAATATTATGTCTCATTCAGTAATTGGGTTTACTGTACATGTAGTTGTGGTAACTGTTGTGGTAACAATTGCGCGGCCCATTTTTAGTCTGCGCAGTCTTTCAAGCTTGCAGATTTGATGTTTGAACAATTTCAAAGAAAAGTGACTGGACAAACAAACACATCAATCTCAGGACATTTTCTATTTAAAATGCGCCAGAGAGCATCTTCTAAGTTCTAAGTCCTACTTGACTAAATCACATACATGTACATGTATGTGTACATTTTCTCAAACAATGAGTAAATATTTGTTTAAATGGTGTGCATAGTGCTTTTGAAATCTATGAACAATTTCTCTGCTAAATGTCTTTTTCATCTTTCACTTTGAATTTACTGTTCAACAAAACTTTTGTGCTCAATGAGAGTTCTGCGCCAGTTCACTGCGTCCTGAATCTTCCAACAGATTTGGTCCCAAACAGCACAAACATCTGTTAGGTTTTTTTAACAGACTTGCGTGTACATCCCTTCAAAGTTGCATTTTGGGTTTTGAAACAAGTTAAGTTGGTACATGTAGTGTACATGTACATCAATGATCTTTGGCTTCTTTAACCTTTAATAACTTTTCCACTTTGATTCTGTCCACAGGGAGGTCCAGTTTCCTCTGGTTTATGTGCCTGTGACTAAATATACAGTACATCTAATATGAAGGGCATTCTGGTGATGCGTAATCCAAGCATGCCAGATATAGTATTTCTGACAGCAGATAAAGCATTCATCAGCCATATGAACCAAGTAGCAATTGAAAGATGTCTAATAGTGGTGGGTTACCTTTTAAACAATCATTATTTTATTTTTTTAAGTCAATGACCTTTAGAAGATTACTTAAGTGATCAATTTGAAAAAATTGTATAATGTATAATTATCATCTATAAAAGCCAGCAAAGAAGATCTGTGTGCTATTAATGTATTCAATGCACTAGTACAGTACAAATACAATGAACATGATGCAATTTTCAGTTTTCATTCACCGGTATATTTTAAATCATTGTAGGAAGAGGAAGTGGACATGGATCACCTAGATATTTCCATAGCAACACAATTTTTTTCACCAATAGTAGCATCCTATGCATCACTGTCCAATGAGCTTCAATCTCCGTATTCTGGCATTAGAACTGAGAATGGGTTTATTTTTGTCCTCAAACAGGTAAGATTTCCCTAATGCAACGTTATGATTATAGTAGATTATTTGCAAGTGTAGCAGGGCCACATTGTTTTTAGATTTTAAGTTTCTGAGATAACTTTTTTATTAACCAAGCTTTGCACAAGAGTCCTTCCCCCGACTTGTTCTTGTTTTCTTTTGTATATTTTAATTTATGCAAGCCACATAATGTATGTAGTAAGAGTAATGGGTTTTGGAGTTAAGAAGTGCGTCCCCTGGAAAGAGTAAACATCCAGTCTTAGACAAAGGCCTCCTTAGAGTTATAGGCCTACTGCGTGGCTTGGGCAGTCCTCACTTTGCAGACCAGTAGGAGAGAGTGCAGTTGTGCCAGTTTTGCTGTTAAGAACAAGTTGCGTTTGATCGAATATACCTTCCTACCATAAGTTTTGTCTTCACCTGGATTTGGTGAGTAAGAATTTGAATTGTTTTATTCCTAAAGACCTGTATAACTGATGAGATTAATTAATTACTGCTCATACATATATATTGCTTCTTCTAAGTGGAATACGGCACAACTGGAGAATTGAAAATATGATAGTGTCATGCATGCATGGTGGATCAATTGAACAAGTATGTCTATGTGAAGATATCAAAGGTTAGGGTGAAAATAAGCACTGTGCAAACATGACAAAAAAGATAAGTAATTTAAGAAATGGGTAATAGTGTGGTTTACCCTGGGTCCTTAGCTTGCAATTAGTAGTCAAAAGATAAGACCCTAGTTTCAAGCAATCACTTTTACATGTATTTGCTCTTTATTTTTTGTGGTCACTATGCTACATGTAGGTTGGAGCATGGTTGGAGGAGCAAGGAAACATTCCCTAAAAAATATAATCAAAATGTACCCTTATGGTGACAGTGTTTTATCTTACATTTCGGTGCACTGTTGTTACATGTATGTTCATTTGTGAGGGTAAGCCCCTCGTTTCCCAAGCCGATTTGGCTGATAGTATAGGCCTACATAAATTTACATGACCCAGGTACGGGTTACCAATTAAGCAACTTTCTTCATCAATGTTAATATACAATCACCAGAAATTTTTTCCATGGCCACCAGTAAGTGAAGTTGTGTCAGTCCTACCGTATGTCTGTCTCTGACCCACCTGATTTCTCATGGTCTTAAAAATGTTGGTTAAATTAGGCCATTGGATGGTTTTGGAAAAATCAAAACCGAAACAAAAGAAAACCCACTTTTGGTCGACAAAATGTATTCCATTTCTGAAACATGTGGCTCTCCTGGGAGGTCCCAGGAGCAGGTTTTGCACTGGGGTCGCTATCTAAAAAAATGAACAAGGAAACCACGAGAATGGGGGCAGAGCCATGAAATTGGGCCCCATACAAGTACCGATACACAATTTTGTATTGGGAGAATTGCTTTGTGAAAAATGTCATGGGATCAATTACCCTCAGGCTCAGCAAAATTTCTTTGTTTATGGTAGCAGAAATACATGGTCTTAGTTATACTCTAACTATTAAACACACACTTGTACACACGTCGTTACTGTTAGGCGGTAGCAAAGCACGTTTAGCGCCGCCCATAGCTGTACGCCATTTATTGCTTAAAATAATAATAATAATATTCTCTATTATTTAACGGAAACGAATCATACTCCGCAGATCTAAACGCACAAGTTAGTAAAGAGTCATATTAAACATGAATATTGTAAGCCGTTTCCCGATAATTCTGTAAGACAGATTACCCCCCAAAAAAAATCACTTGCATGTTATATTTAAACTTAAACAAACGAATCTGAACTTGTTTAACTTCTCATAAACCCGAATGTTTTTCAATTGATACAGACTGAATTAAATCTTATTCTGCAGAACCAACTGCACACAAGTTGATTTATAAACATGTAAACCAAATGGTATTTTAACCGTCTCTATCTCGAGAATTATGTAAGACAAATAACGACAAAAAGAATCACTTCATCGGAGACACACGACGTCCAGGAAAAAACAGATTTAAAATCTCTAAAATGCTCTGAAAACCTGTACCCAAAAACAGTCAGCGATCTCCTCCGTGACGATGTTGGGCTTCATCGTACAAAACACCATTGATTTTATGATAACAAAGAAAACAACTGTTTCGTTGTGAGGTGCTTGCTAGAACTGAATCTATTCTTCTTTACACCACCTTATATACCCCCTTCACTCATTACGTAACCCCTTACAAACTACCCAATCATCAGGCTAAACGCACAATGCGTTGCCTGAAATCCCAAGACAATTATTTCCCGCTTTACTACGAACCGCGGGAAATGGCTAGTCTTAGTTATACTCTAACTATTAAACACACACTTGTACACACGTCGTTACTGTTAGGCGGTAGCAAAGCACGTTTAGCGCCGCCCATAGAATCAATTCCAAATCAAGAGAAAAAGCTTGGCCATCAAATTAACAAGAATAAATCATTTGCTTATTAATGAAAATCTCGCCTTCTATATACCCTTAAAGACCTAGACTTTGAGTAATCTGTAAACGCTTCTCGAGGGAATCCGCTATGTACCCGTCCTTACTCTCATCTTTCCTCCATCTACCATGTCTACGGAGGCAACGATCTCCTACCTGGTTATTGGCGGCTGCCGTTGCGCCCCCTGCTCTGAGGGAATGCAAGCCGAAATTCAACCCAGGTGCAACACCTGTCAACATGTTGACAATACACTCTCTAGCTCTAGAGTAACTCAATGCTTTATCTTTTGTAATAAGCTTACACACACTTTTTGACCGAAAGGCTGGTCTGAATAAGAAGTTATCCGAATCTAAATCAATGCACGCCAGTGAAATATAACTTAATAACATTCTAAAAGGACACGCTGAAGATGTACCTCTTGCAATGACTACTTCACTGCCCGCCCTAAGCTGATCCGTCTTACTCTTCCTTATATTAATAACAAAATGATCTGAATTTAAGCATATATCATGACAGCGAATGGAACGTAATTCATCGTAACGCAAGAAACCGGCAAAGGCCGTTGTGATCATACATAAGTTTCTTAATTCAATGACATCTTGGGAATTCTTGTGTCTGTCACATAATTCGATTAACATTTCAGTTGTGACAATGTCTTTCTTGACTACCTTGTGACCGGTCGTACGTTTGGCAGACTCGAGGAGATTCCGGACAAAAGAATTGCTTGTAGGATCTGCCATGCCATTTATGTCGTGAGCCCATTTGATAGAATACACTGCCGCAGTAATGACACTGTGCGATGATCCTCCGTCAAGAAGTTTAGTCAGATAAACCGCTACGTGGATTGACTCCGCTGGTAAATCAGGAAAACTGTGTTGCTGGCAGAAGCTAGCCCATCGCTTGAAAGCTCCATAGTACTTGGTGACTGTACTGTCGCTCCTTGCTGCCAACAGATGTCTGCACATGCTGTCTCCAATATCTGGTTCCGTCACCCCAGCTCGTAACAGAGCCTCCGTTACATTCTTTCTTAGAAAGATACCTGAAGAAAATAAGAACAACACCATCACCATGATTGAATGAATATTCATTCCAGTACTAGATGATGTCTTCATCTGTCAAAATAGTACTGTCCTCAAAATACGACATGTAAAGCAATCAAATGGAATTTCAATGGATTCCATGAAAATATTCCGTATTTGTGATGACTTCTGGTGATTGCATCATGCTGTGGTAAAACTTTACTAGCTTTAACAAAGCTTTTATATTGTCCATTTGCAGAAATTATTTCTGACCAAAAGGGGGCGCCTTTCCATTGTGGAATAATCATCTTACCTTTCGCCTTGTCTTTTTTCATTTTGTTCAGTGCTCTTAGAATAAGCCTTGGAGGAGGAACCATCCAATTACATTCGCCAGACCAATTCTGACTAAATGCATCTACACCTTTTGTATGTGGACACCAGAATCTAGAGTTAAAACTCTTGCAGTGCGAGTTGAGGTTCGTAGCGAACCTATCCATCGAATGAGGGCCCAAAAGTGAATCTAAATTTGTGAAAATGCCGACATGTATCTGCCAATCATCACTATCTCTGGTTCTGCTGAGCAAATCTGCCTTTGTGTTATCACTTCTTTTGATCCATTCGGGCTGGATAACAATCGCCTTTTCTTGACAAAACTTGTGAATGTCCAATGCGATACGTTGCAAACCTGGTTTTCTACTACCAGATCTTAAAATCTGCTTTACATTTTTGTTATCAGTGAACCATCTTACTTGTTTTTGTTCTAAAATATCAGCGTTGCTTCTCATAACTCTGTTTACTGCTTCAGCTTCTCTCCAACTGGAGCTTTGCTGAGCCTCATGATGGTTCCATGAACCTATCACCTCTGTGCCTTCAGCCAAGGCTCCCGCACATAGGGAAATATACCCGCCATATCCACTAGCGGATGCATCACTAAATGCCTCAATTTCATGGTCATCTCTGTACTCAATCTCAAGACCTTTGTCATTTAAGATTCTGACTTCTCTCTTCCAGAATTGAATTTCATTGTAAGCATCATCATCTATAATGACTCGTGAATTCCAACTGGCCCTCATGTCAATACATCTGTATAACCATCTCGTCATTAATCTCACGGGCTTTCCGATGGAATGTGTCAGTGATAATATTTGGCCAACAATGGAGGCCAAAAATCTGGCTGAAAACAGCCTACGATTCTCACTTTCGATCATTTTAATTAGATCGTCAAGGACTCTTTCTAATCTGTCAATTCTGGCACCAGTTGCATGCAATTTACCAGTGGTCATAGACCATTCAAACCCCAACCACTGTGCTCTTTGTGAAGGTTCCCAAACACACTTATCCTGGGCAATCAAAAACCCGAGATCTGCCAAAGTTTTTTGGATTTCTTTTCTTAAGTTAACTGCATCATCATACACCTTGCAACCTGCAATACCGTCATCTAAATACATGACGACTTTGTGTCCTTTTGACCTCCACAGAGAAATTACTGTTTTCATCAACTTAGTAAAAATGAAAGGTGCGGTAGACAAACCAAAAGGCAGGACATTAAACTGGTAAAATTGGGTATGATCCTTATGGCTCCAACAAAAACCTAGATATGTTTTATGAGCCTGAAAAATTTCGACATGATGATATGCGGATTTTAAATCAAATATTAGCAGGAAATCTCCCTGCTGGAAAACCTGCTTGGCTGTAGAGACATCCTCGTATTTGAACTTAAATTGTGCCAAATTGGGATTTAAATTTCTGCAATCCAATACGAGCCTTGCTTTGCCATTTTTGCTAAAAGCGACCGTTAACGGATTAACACCTGCAGGTTTTTGACTGCATTTTGAAATACAACCTTTCTTCAAAAGCTTATCTATTTCCCCTGAAACAAAAAAAACACTGTTCTCAACTGCCGATTTATTATTCTTCAAATAAAATGCTTGTGGGATCTTTTGAAACGGAAGAATATAACCTTCTACAATAACTTTCCTGATATATGGACAAACTTTGGCATTATCCCAATGCTTTAGTGAAAGTTTTAAACGACCTATTGTGGAAACACAACTATCAATCTGTAAAGAGTTTCTTCCATCCAATGCCACCTGGCCAGTGGCTGTTTGGCCAATCCCATGTGTACAATCAACAACAGAAGGAAACTTAACACTTATCTTATCGGCTTGCGCCAGCTGTCTTCCTTTTGGGCATTCATGTTTCCAGTGACCGGGTTGGCCGCAGGCGAAACAGACGCCTGGTTTTCTGGCCGGCTGTGCGTCTGTGAGACCGCTGTGTCGAGGTGCAGTCGGGGTCCTGGGTTCCACTCCCATTCGTGCAGAGGTGGGCCAAGATGAAAATCTGCTGGTTCTCTTGACTCTCTTGGTCTGCTCTAGCTTCAACTTCTTAGTAGCCTTGGATTCGGCCCTGCTGATCCGCTTTTCATCCTCGGAGTCTGAAGCTAGTGGGTTGGCCTCGTATTCGGTGACAACTCTCCACCCCAAATCTGAAGAGTCGGCCATTTTAATAAGTTTTTGACGGTGGTCAATCAAGGAAATACCTTCCGCTACGTCTCTGGCGGCCTGAGTAACGTCTCCTGTGCTCGTCAGGCTTGACTGAGCATCCTTCAGCTTGTTGGCGACTTTGACGTTAAATTTATATTGATCTTCGCAGCTCTTGCGCTTAAATCGATAACTGTCATTGGCCAGTATGTTCTGCTCTATCTTCGACAACTGATGGTCTGAAATCTGCCTTTGACTGTCACTTATCTTATTCTCGAAAGTAGAAAACTTGGAGGAGATCAGGTTGTCTAATTTGTCTAAAAGAGCTACTTGTGATCCTGCTACAGCTTGTTTTACTCGATCCTCTATGAAGCTGGCTTGTGCTTGGACATCCATGGCGGACGGGCGACCTTAACTGTTTCGTTGTGAGGTGCTTGCTAGAACTGAATCTATTCTTCTTTACACCACCTTATATACCCCCTTCACTCATTACGTAACCCCTTACGAACTACCCAATCATCAGGCTAAACGCACAATGCGTTGCCTGAAATCCCAAGACAATTATTTCCCGCTTTACTACGAACCGCGGGAAATGGCTATAGTTTGCTTACAGTTAGCATATTATTACATTATACATAAGAGTTTTCGTTTTTGCTATGCTAAGTAAGGAATTTTGGCAGAATGCGCATGCATATACATGTACAGTAGCCAAAATCGAAAAAGTGTATGCCTTCTGTTGTTGCTTAATGTAGTTAAATCACACAAATAACAAACATGACTGACAACTTTGACACCATCCCCCCCAAAAAAACCCAGAAAGTAACTCCATTTACCCCTGAAATAGATGTTGCTCTTGCAACAACCTACCGTATTTATTAGGAGAAAAACAATCATTGAGAGCCCCATAATTGTGACAACATTGACAAGTAAAGAAAAACAAAATGCCTAGGAGTGTGTCCTAGACTGACTGTATGAATGAGACATATTTGATTTTGACAGTTCCAGGAGTCGAAACAGATGCCCTGTGACATTTATAATTGTTTGTGGCATAAATCTTTACCTAGCCCAAATTTGTGTGGGAGAAAACACCTTCAAAGATTTTTTCTGATCTCAAAATTCTTGGTTGTGGTTTGTGGATGACCATTTCGATGGCCATTGTGATGCCTACGGTAATCCAACAAACTACTGTATCATCATTTTCTACACAGCCTGACAATGTGTTAGCAGAGAAAAAAAAGGCAAGGTTAGCAGAGAAATTCTTTGCAAACCAGTAAGCACCAATAGTCTTGCTGAAGAATTCCATCAAATATATTTTTCGCTAAGCAGTGCCTGTAAACACAGTAACCAATGGACTTCAGCACACTTGCATCATGTACATGTAGTTCAGTGATCATGCAGCTTGGTCAAGTCTTGTCATGCTTGCTTGGACTAGTCTTGCCTACATGTAGCTACAGTGTCTTGGTAGGTGGGGAAATCTTTCAACATTCACCCTTTTCCCATATGTAGCTGTTTCCTGATGACACCAGAATATATTACCCACATTGGGAGTCCTGCAAACCTTTTACAATATGAACTCACCAGTCACCACAAAACCCTCAAAACACTCTAATATATTTAGAGACCCTGTAAGAAAAAATCTGTTCTGTGTGATGCCTGCAGAGAAGTTAGCAAATCTCATATTGAAAAAAATGGCAAAGAAAACTTTGACTGGACCGGGATTTAAACCTGAGACATCTGGTTTTATGTACAGTACCAACGTTTTTGTACCAACGGTTTTGTGTACCAACGCTCAGTAATTGTGCAATTGTGGGCCTTTACTGTGGATGATCGAGGGATAGCTCACTGCCGCTGAAAGCATGCGGGGGACATTGTGTTGGCATGCCAGTGCCACACAGCCCAATGGTGCAAGTCTACCACTTGACTATACACTTTAATACAATTGTCAAAAAGCAAGCTGCAAACATTTCTGTTGTGTGCTATGCACTTAAAATGGTACCTGTTCTGGGTGCCACGTTCAGGTACATGTGAACTGCATACATGGTGCAAGTTGGTGCAGCTTTATCAGAGCATGAACAAGTGTGGAATACGCAGTGAAAAATATGTAATGAGAACTACATAGGTATTGTGTCAGTTACATTGTCTATTTATTCCAAGACCACACACAAAGCACACAGTGAGACAAGGAGTTGACTTTCCTGGCCTGGTTCTCGAGCCTCGCTTTACTTCTCCAAGAAGAATGCAATGGCAAAATTATGCCTAGTTTGTCTTAATTAATTAAATGCCATGCTTGGCAACCATAAAAACCGAAACACTCAATTCCCAACACACCTGGCCACCTCAGCCAGAACTCAAATGCCACGCTTGGCAACATTCACCGGCCACGCTTGGCCCAACCTCAAAAGCCACGCCTGGCCAAACCTCACAATGCCACGCCTGGCCAAACCTTACAATGCCACACTTGGCAACCTACACACGGGTCATACTTGGCCACACCTCACTATGCCACGCTTGGCAACCTTCACACCTGCCACGCTTGGCCAAACCCAAAACAAGCCACACTTGGCAAGACCCTAACCATGCCATGCTTGGCAAAGCTCTAGCCGTGAACCCTGGCCCCCACCGAAAAAGGGTAAACCCCCCCATGTGTTGAGTGCTCGAGAACCACACAGAAGTGGTTTTTCGCGCTCTTTTCCAGCGGGCGAGCCGAAATGTTATACAAAGTGTCAACGTCGCGCCAAGTGGTTGTGTACCTCTCTGGAGCTTGTTTACAGATCCACAGACCAAAACAAAAACAGCTGACCGCCTGCAAACTCGAAGCGCGTAAACAAACCGTGTGTCTCCTTGGAATAAGATATTTTATCTTTTATTGATAAAATTGATTAACTTGGCTATCTTCTTCCCAAATGAGGCTTCAGGATTTAAGGATTCTTGTTACTAAAAAAAAAAAAGGACTCGGAAGTAATTATATATTCAATTAATTTATACTACACTGTGCTATTCAATAGTTTTAGTAAGTCCTTTCATCAAATTTTAAAGAATGGCTGATAGACACCTGTCTATTTTGCATGTGTGGTAGCATATAATTGCTTTCAGAAAGCCATTCTGTCAGACTTTTAGTTTTATTGGTCTATGAGCCAAATCTTACCCCATGATTTTGGGAACAAAACTACATCATATAGCTCAGGCTCATTCATTACTGTTAATGAGCTGGACTTACATGGTTAATCCTGTGCTTTTCATTTCTTAGTGCAGCGATCTTCTGTATATAGCAGTGAATGGAGATGGCCTTGAAACAGAAACTTTTCTTCACCGAAAATTGCAAGTTCTTCATAGACTTGTTTCCTTTTATTATGGACCAATAACTGATCAGTAAGTTAACGTACTGTCTACAGACACTTTATTTGTACACCATGTTAAAAAGCCTTTTGTTTTATTTCATTGAAATACTTTAACATCATTGCTTAAAATATATTTTATATTGCATACTGTTGGTAAAATTTTAATTGACTGAAATGCTTTAAAATAGTCCTTGCCCATTGGTACATGTAGTTAACAATATACACAGCCTAAGAATAGATACTGTGTAAGCATTGCGGTTCATCTAAACTGTTGCCATAATATGTGATCTATTAATGGAACTCCATTCATTTTATTTAATTTCTTTTCATTTATTATTTCTCAGGGAGGAACATAGAAAATATGAATATACATGCATATTAAAACAGAACATTGAAACAAATTTATGAGGTTAAAGAAGAACTATTTCTGTGTTTTAGGGAGTTAAAAGTACTTCTTCGGTCTGCCACTGAACTAACCCATATAATATATATACATGTATAAAGCTTAAATCTTTGCATGTGCAAACATAAAAAATGGAAATATTTCAAATAGGAATATACAAATATAAATAATATGAATATTGATTGAAGTAAATTACATATTGATGGAATTTTATGTTATTTCAATTGGACAGGTTACGTCCAGAAAGTATATCTGAAAGGCAAAGAGTATGGAAAGAGTTATCTAAACTGATAAACAGTTGGACAGAATTGTACAGTAAAGAGCAGAGTTTTCTCATTGAGGTAAGTTTGTTTAAGGTACAATTTGTAATAAAAAAAATTTGGAATATCTTTAATCTATATTTCTCTATACTTTAAGTTGTGTCTGCTTGTATTAAAGGCTCATATCGTTCAAATTGTTATTTCAGTAGTGCCAGAGACCCAGAGTATTGTGGAAGTGTCAAATATCGGGGGAAAATGAGACATTACAAGCACTTACAAAAGATACTTTACTCTGTGATACTGCAAACCTCCCTCTACTAGTTACCTGCCTTTTTAAATTCCTCTGCAAATTGTATGAAATTGCTTAGAAAATTTACCCCCAAACCAACAGACAGTAAATATGAAGTACATGTGTTCTTTACCTTTACACACTGTGCTTAGGGTGAATTGTTGCATGACTTGCTCAACCTGACAACACATGGACACATGGTGTGCTTTTTACATGTTTTTACAAAATAGGACAAAGCTTTAATAAATCAATCTGAGTTTTATATAAATACATGATGATACAATGTGCACACAATGGTACATATAATTCCATTTTCCTGAATGTCGGGCAGTTTCACCTACATTGTGTACAGTATGTGTATTCTTAAAACAATTTGAGTGTGTGGAATTAGCAGATGGAGTAATTCTGGAGGCTGCTACAAAAATATCAAATACTCCCATTATGTCAGAAAAAAACAAGTGGATTTCTTAAAAGTTACAAAGTGTGTGTAAAACAGAAGCTGCCTTTTCAACTTGAAGATATTAAACAAATGTGCATAAATTATTCCAAGACCACACAAAAAGCACACAGTGAGACAAGGAGTTGACTTTCCTGGCCTGGTTGTCGAGCCTCGCTTTTAATTCTCCAAGAAGAATGCAATGGCAAAATTATGCCTAAATGAGACAGTTTGTCTTAATTAATTAAATGCCATGCTTGGCAACCATAAAAACCGAAACACTCAATTCCCAACACACCTGGCCACCTCAGCCAGAACTGCCACGCTTGGCAACATTCACCGGCCACGCTTGGCCCAACCTCAAAAGCCACGGCTGGCCAAACCTCACAATGCCACGCCTGGCCAAACCTCACAATGCCACGCTTGGCAACCTACACACGGGTCATACTTGGCCACACCTCACTATGCCACGCTTGGCAACCTTCACACCTGCCACGCTTGGCCAAACCCAAAACAAGCCACGCTTGGCAAGACCCTAACCATGCCATGCTTGGCAAAGCTCTAGCCGTGAACCCTGGCCCCCACCGAAAGTGGGTAAACCCCCATTGTATAAGAATTGTCCCCTTACCCATTTAAAATTCTAACTTACTTAACAGTACGGGTAAAAGTCACGCCGATTTTCCACCGTTCGCACATACGGTTGGAATAAGCCCCGCTGGTACAAGCGTGTGTGGTGTAAAACACAAACGACAGAAAGAGTAATTTACTAAATTTAAACATTAAAATTCATCCTCTAAATGGTCCAACCACCTACGATCTAATGAATATCACTTAACAAGGAGGCACTTCCGGTCGTCTCGAGCCCAAAAGACCCCAAATTCCGCTGCATTAATCCCTGACCAATGGCGGTGAAGGGGAGGTGGTGGGGATTTTTTGCGTGTTGAGTGCTTGAGAACCACACAAGTGGTTTTTCGCGCTCTTTTCCAGCGGGCGAGCCGAAATGTTATACAAAGTGTCAACTCCGCGTGTGCGCAGGCGTCGCGCCAAGTGGTTGTGCCCCTTACTGGAGCTTGTTTACAGATCCACAGACCAAAACAAAAACAGCTGACCGCCTGCAAACTCGAAGCGTGTAAATAAACCGTGTGTCTCCTTGGAATAAGATATTTTATCTTTTATTGATAAAATTGATTATACATGTACTCACCCTATGCAGGCAATAGAAAGACTCCAAGTCAACCACACAGTCAATGAAATATGTATCAGTGCACTAGAAACAGTCCTTCGTAAACTACGCTCTGTTGGAGAAAAGCATGCTGTTCATGCAATGCTTATTGTGGATGCTAAGCTGCTGGCTCTTTATTCAAGGTTTGTTATCACCCTCTTTGTGTATACTTAGCAGTGCTACTTCTATTAGGTATTTATAATGTTGGGCCAACAAAGGATACATGTGTGCTCCATACTTACAGTGTATACATTGGCTTGCAATACACTAATCAATCTTAAATTAATTGTGATTTGTATTAGAATTGTGTTCTTAAAAAGAAAATGAAAAAGAGGTAATTGCTTTCAAGATTGTTTTCTAACCTTTCCGGCCTACAAACAGTGCAAAATATGTTTTATTCTGATTAGTATTGCAGCATTATCTGCTAAGGCAACTGCAAGGCTGCGAGCTGGGTATTCTTCACTTATATAAAAAAAAAAACACCTACCAGCTCCATGGTGACAACAAGTGTTTCCAGTGTGGTTTTTTTTCCCATTTTGTGTAATCAAAACATTAATGTGCCTTATTTTATTTTATCTTAGAAGGATCTTTTTCTAAGTAAAATTTATGTACATATTGATACAAGATCGTTCTGTCATGCTGTTTATATTATCTACATTTTGCACATTAATTAAGACTGAAATTGTTGTCTTCTGATTCGCACAGAATTCAAACTATGATTTTAATAATAACAAATATGTTTTAACTGTTTTTAATGTGGCAAGTTAATTTCTTGCTTTTTAACAAAGTGAAGTTGTAGAATGAGCAGTAGTCATACATTTTAATGACCTTAACATTGTTTTTCATAACAGTCGCAAGGCATCTGAATTACAGTCATCAGATATACTCATAGCCACACTCCTGGCCAAAAGCTTCTATCCCACTAAAGAAACATTTGAGAATCTCTTAACAAAAAGTATAATTCAGTGTGTATGGCCAGACAGTAGCCTACTCAATCAACAGCTGTCTAGTAACAGTGATGAGTTTCAGAGTGCAGGAGAGGGAGGACCCTCTGATGATGGGGTGAGTTCTCTAATTTTGTAAGGTCGACCTATAGTCTTTCAATATTGAGAGGTTACAGCATGAAAGATGTACTAAGCATCTGAATATAGGACATGCAATTTGTTGTTCAAATGAATTGTTGCTGTGAGTAATAGGCCTGATTTCACAAAACTTGTCTTATTTTAAGATCGCTCTTAGGACTTATAATGTGTCCTGACTGAAAGATCGATCTTAACTATGACCCGTCCTAAGACCATGAAGACTGATTTTACCAAACACATGTTACCCATGACTTGTCCTTTACACAGTTTAATACCAGTAGCGTCCATCAATCCAGTGTAATAAAATGCCTGAAATCATAATTAATGGTAATGGTGATTTAGGCAAATCTTCAGACTGCCTTATTTGATATTGATAAAATATTTCAAGCAGGTTTAAACTGAATTGTTGATCATCTTTCATTACATTGTCACACCAAATGTGTATAGTTAAAATTTCAGTTGTGCATTATGACATGATTTAATTATGTGCTTCTATTTGCAGTCCTCTTACTATAGTCCTGAAAACTCTGATAACAATGACAGCGACAACGAGACGACAGTAGTTAATACTGCCACAGAAGTCGAGGGATCGTATTGCAAACTTATGGCTCCAGATGAGGTGAGGGTTGCAGTAGGAAGTAGCACCTCCTCAGAAAGTGATGGAGAAACTGAATCAAATAAAGAAACATTCTTCACAGCCCCTTTAAGTATGTCACCTACAAAATCAAGGAGCAAGTCTTTTGCCCAGGTATGCTGTTATTAGACCTGTTATGATATGTCTATCAAATGTTTGGAATTTGTTTGGGATGTTTGGGATGTTTGGGAAGTATGACTTGCACCGGTTTAGTATCATTTTACTGAAAGCTGAAATGCAGATGTGTGTAGAGGTGAGATAAGGCTCTAGGCCTATAGCTAAGATTTTCCCTATTTTGGGACAATGTATGATCCACTTTTATTTGTACAGAGGAAAGAGCTACATGTACATGTATATTAAGATGTAAATATCTGCATTCATAGTGATGAGATGTGAATTTGATACGGTCAATCTTGAATACATATACAATGTACTAAAAATTCTTTTCTTTATTTTAGGGGGCAGATTCTACCCAAAAAATTGAAGATTCTATCCAGACTTCCACCACTGCTACTGCTTCCTCCTTAGCAGGTAGTGTGATTGCCAGTGAGAAGCTGCAGAATGGAAAACATGATTGTGTACGCATGCCTGCATTTTTGGACTTGCCATATTGTAATTGTGCCCCCCATGTGCTGCAGTTTGTGCCAGTCCTACCTGGAACAACAATGGTCATAGTCAGTCAGGTAAGGTGAATTTCCATGAGAACTACTTACTATTGAAGAGTAGGATTGATACCACTATTTGAATCACTTGCTATTCTTTCAGAAAGAATTTCATGCAAGAGTATTAAAATAGACACCATCAAAATTCAAATGAATAATTCCCGATATTTCTATTAGCCTCACAGGCCAGTCATTAGTTCAACTCCTAACACCAGGTTCATGACATCCATTTGGCTAATTTGGTATAATGTATTAAAAAATTTGCTCAAAAATTGGAAATAATTTACACGTATATCTATGAAATGGATAAATGAGGCCCTGTTTGCACTGTTTTGGGGGAGTCAAACATACTGCTCGGACAATTCTTCCTTTACACTTTGTAAGCCCAGTCTGGATGGCCCGGGACATTTTCCTCCTAGTTAATTAAGTCCAATGGTTATTTTTGTCAGCCATCCTCACCCCAGGGAAAGTGACCAAGTCAATTGTTCGACCTCTATTCAGTATAACCCTACATGTACATCTAGATCTGCTTCTCAGCCACTTTGGGCTTAGCCTTGTCCAAGGCGGTCTCTCCGGTACAGCACGGATCCGGGAAGAGATCGGGGGCAAAACGCATGCAAACCGCAGCACAACGGCACACCACCAGTACCACGCCGGGAGTTGATTTCACCAAACTCATAACTTACGATCTACATGTAACTAACTGCACAGAAACTGTACGGCTTAACACAGCTCATGATTGGTTATCCATCGTAAGTTGAGTTACGATGCATCGTTAGTTGAGTAACGATGCATCGTACATGTATAAGGCTTTGTGAAATCCACCCCAGGTCCAATATAAGCTGTACATGGCATGCAGACAACACCACTGCCGTATCACACACAATAGTGTTAGTGCGTACACAAGTGTAAGAGCCTACAGGACAAGGACAAGATGCGCACACGTCAAAATACGCAGGCAAGTTACGGGCGGGGGGATGGTGCACAGTGTGCGTGATCAGCTATGAGCGGATCAGCGGGGCTGCATTTCACAACGGTGTTGCGCAGAGCACCATACGATATGTACATGTATCTCTGAAGGCCAGATTTTGATTTCTAAATCGGCGACCAACGTCTTGGTCAAGTCTACTTTTCAGTGCCCATGACTGCCACACAGAGGTTTTTTTCTTCTTCTTCAAATAGTTATTTTCAGAAGGTCGCCATTTTCAAATGCTGCCATCTAAGGGCTGGATGCTGTACAGTACATGTACATGTACATGTAGCTTGAATGTACAAGTACATGTATGTAAGAGCGCTGCCTGTACACAGAGGTCTCTGGCTCAAGTCAAATTTGTTTTCCAATATAGCAATGTGTCTGCCATGATTCTGAGGAGTGTCAAATTTTGGATGGGACTGGGTGCCGTGGGTGTGCTGTATGAGAGAAAAAATACACGTGTGTGAGTTCTTGTAGCCCAGATGGGCGGCTGTGGACAGGGTACCCACTGGGCGAGGGAGAGAGGCACTGGGCGATGGGGCCAGCAGGGTGCATTCATGGAGTTAATCTTGGCCTCAGGAAAGCTGGGCGACTGGTTGACCTCTGCCTGTGACTGTGAGAGAAGCACGAAACCCCCCAAAAGCCCTAAACTGTTGTGAATTAAATTTCTCACAAATGTTCCAACTTCAGCTGGTTCATTTTTGTTGTACTTTTGGACCTTTGCACGCCAGTGTACATGTACATGTATATCTGGTCAAAATAATGTCGGCCTGTATTGTGCCATGATACCACACATACTGTTCATGGGTTCTGCATACATGCTGTGCACTACAATTGAACTACTTCATAATCAATAATCGCAGCTAGAAGTTGTAATATTTCAGGTGTTATACACAGTCTCCAATAAATGTGTTACAAGACACAGGGTTTGGATTTTGGATCACTGCCACAGCCTTACATGACACCAAGTTGTTTAAAATCTTTATTTTCCGTATATACTGATGCCTATTGAGCAAAACAGCCACTAAATGAAACTTATGAATAAAGAAATAATGCACAATACAAATATGCACACCAGATCCGACTTGACCATTATAGGCACGTTAGGCCCAACGGGTGCAGGCACACCAGATCCGACTTGACCATTATAGGCATGTGAGGCCTGACGGGTGCGGGCACACCAGACCCCACTTGACCATTATGGACACGTGAGGCCTGACAGGTGCATGCACACCAGACCCGACTTGACCATTATGGGCAGGTGAGGCCTGACGGGTACATGCACACCAGACCCCACTTGACCATTATGGGCAGGTGAGGCCTGACAGGTGCGGGCACACCAGACCCCACTTGACCATTATGGGCAGGTGAGGCCTGACAGGTGCGGGCACACCAGACACCACTTGACCATTATGGGCAGGTGAGGCCTGACGGGTACATGCACACCAGACCCCACTTGACCATTATGGGCAGGTGAGGCCTGACGGGTACATGCACACCAGACCCCACTTGACCATTATGGGCAGGTGAGGCCTGATGGGTACATGCACACCAGACCCCACTTGACCATTATGGGCAGGTGAGGCCTGACGGGTGCGGGCACACCAGACCCGACTTGACCATTATGGGCAGGTGAGGCCTGACGAGTACATGCACACCAGACCCCACTTGACCATTATGGGCAGGTGAGGCCTGATGGGTACATGCACACCAGACCCCACTTGACCATTATGGGCAGGTGAGGCCTGACGGGTGCGGGCACACCAGACCCGACTTGACCATTATGGGCAGGTGAGGCCTGACGGGTGCATGCACACCAGACCCCACTTGACCATTATGGGCAGGTGAGGCCTGATGGGTACATGCACACCAGACCCCACTTGACCATTATGGGCAGGTGAGGCCTGATGGGTACATGCACACCAGACCCCACTTGACCATTATGGGCAGGTGAGGCCTGATGGGTACATGCACACCAGACCCCACTTGACCATTATGGGCAGGTGAGGCCTGACAGGTGCGGGCACACCAGACCCCACTTGACCATTATGGGCAGGTGAGGCCTGACAGGTGCATGCACACCAGACCCGACTTGACCATTATGGGCAGGTGAGGCCTGATGGGTACATGTGTAACGAAGTCGAGCCATACCAAAAGAAAAGAAAACTAGGAAATGCAGGAAAATTTAACTTCTGGTGCAAGGGATTATTTATTAAATCTAAGTAATGCAGGGATAACTACAATGACAAAAAAAAGGACTAGAGTAGAGAAATCAGGCTAGGGATAACGCCCCCAATTTACTGTAGATAAATGGATATAGCCAGGGTGTTTGTTTGGTGTCCGGTACAGAGAGGAAGAAACAAATATTGACCCCAAATTTCCCCTAAAAAAAAGGAACGAACTTACTTTAATTGGACAAATGAGAAGCAAATGGCAACCCAAGAGAAGGTAAGAAACAGAACATCTCCGACCAGGGACATGCCGAGGGTCCACACCCTCCACCCGATGTTGTTTCCACAGAACCCCAGGACTGACTCAACTCAACATTCCATTCCCTGAGGTTTTTAAACCACCCCGCCAAAAATGCCCAGGTTTACACAAAGGAGGACCCAAAACTCCCTCTGAGGAACACAAAGGCTTCATGAATATGTTGCCCAGAGGATACTGAAGACTGTAGCAGACTAGTCCACATCTTCCCAGAGGGGAGTCCAGTGTTCGCCCGCACCAAGTGGCCTGTTGGGGGGTGGTTCTTTACACAGCCTCCTCCTCTGGGAAGACGTGTCCTCACGTCTTAAACACAGTTCAAGAGTTGGTCTGCCCAGTCTACAACACCTGCACAGAGAGAGAGAGAGAACTACAAACTTTGTTAAATTAAGCATTGATATTCCTTAGTCCTATAAATTAGTATTTGTTTGGGGGAGCCACTAACCTGAAAATCTTATATTCAAGTACTTTCGTTTAAATTACTCATTCTATACTAATTAATTAAGTCTATGCCGTTGCCTACATACGTTACGCTAAGTTTACTTTAAGTTTTAACGTTTGCACCTGGAATTAGACCCTTTCTAACCCAGCTGCTCTTATTCTACGGTTTATGTTCTAAATTATATTTACAACGATCGTATAGGTTTTACATCCAGGATGTTGTGTCCCGGTGGAATAGACACTCAAAAAGACGTCTCTTCTGCAGTTCACTCGGCTGAACTATATGCAGGATTTCAATAAATTAAATAAAAATTAGGTTCATTAGGGATGAAAGACAAACTTGAATAACGTAAGTTTTGACACTACCCCGATTCCTTCACCCGGCCTAAGAGTACGGTAAGTAACTTTCACAGGGTTGGACAATTTGTGCCAAACCATTCCCACCACCATAGGATTGCCTCTACAGTTCAAAATCTCCAGTCTTCATCCATACTGGGGCATTACGTCTCCGCCCATATCTAGTTGTCTTCGTAGAACTCCCGGGTGCCAGTCTTGGGGAAGAATTATCACTCCAAATGTCATCCTCATTGGATTGACACTCCATGGATGTGTACATCCCAGTAGCTTCAGCTGGCTGGCTCCAGGTGGGGGCTTCTACATCAGAATCTGCCTGCCTGCAGTCCACACGACAAGGTGACGTTCCACGGCTTGGCGTAGCGTCTGGAGCTGGTATTGAGCGTGCATCGTAGGGCTTCAGACGATCTAAAATGGACTATTTGAATCCGTCCACCACTCCTATGTCTTATTTTGTAGATGGCATCAGACAGTTTCTGTATGACCTTGAAGGGGCCCTTCCAGAAAGCTTGTAGCTTAGGACTCCGTCCTCGCTTGGTTTGCTGTGTGTATAGCCACACGCAATCACCTTCCTGGAATGGTGTTCCCATGCGCTTGGCGTCATACAGGCACTTCTGACGTTGTTGTGCTGCTTTAGAATGGGTCCGTACATTTTCATATGCATCTTTAAGTTTATGATGAAGTCGATAGGCATAGTCATCTGTGCTCACAGGTCGACTTTCAGGGACATCGCCTGCTAAGAGATCAAGGGGTATGTTGGCTTCCCTTCCAAACATCAACAAGTTGGGAGTGGCTTTGGTTGAGGCTTTTTCACTCGCTCGGTAGGCCATCATTACATAGGGCAGATGTTCGTCCCAATCAGTCTGGTCTTCTTTAACATACATGGTGATCATCGCCTGCAGTGTTCTGTTAAAGCGTTCGACGAGACCATCTGACTGCGGATGGTATGCAGTTGTTCTAGTCTTGTGGATACCCAGTAAACGACACATATTTTGGAAGAGAGACGATTCAAAGTTCGCTCCTTGGTCGCTATGAAGTGCAATTGGTACTCCGTATCTACAGACGAAGTCCTCCACCAGAACACGTGCTACAGTAACAGCTTCTTGGTTGGGCACAGCGAAAGCCTCAGTCCATTTTGTAAAATAGTCAGCCATGACTAATATACAGCAGTTTCCTCTCGAAGATAGAGGTAAGGGACCCATGATGTCGATAGCCACTTTCTCCATAGGGGCTCCTGCTGGTGCCAGGACTTAGTGCAGCACGACGCTTCGGGTTTGGTGACTTCTTGCCGGGGCACTTGGGACACCTCCGGACCCATATCTTGACGTCACGAGCACACCCTATCCAAAAGTATTTGTTTTTAACCTTCTCGACTGTTTTGGTGATTCCAAGATGACCACCCCCAGGCCCGTCATGTGCTCTTTGCATTACCTCAGCTTGCCAAGTTCTGGGAACTACCAACAATAGACGGGACCCCTGACCTTCGGCATCGTTCCAGCGTCGATATAGCACGCCATGGTGCATCTCTAGTTGATCCCATTGGAAGAGGTACCCCTTTGTGTCTCCGTCAACTCCGCTGCTTGAGGCCACGTCTGGTTTGTTGCCACTCTCCTTCCACCTGACTATTGGGGCCAGCTGTGGGTCGGCTAGTTGAGTCGTCCTCAACTCCTCACGGTCCCAGCTAGGCATCTGTATGGCACTGCACTGCTCAGAAGGGTACCTGGACATAGCATCTGCATTTAGGTGTTTGGTACCTGGACGATGAAGTACAGTGTATATCAAATTGGTAAGAACTTAAGAACTCTAACCATCTTGCCACCTGACCTTCAGGATCTTTAAAGTTGTAGAGCCATCTCAAGGAACCATGATCGGTGCGAAGGGTAAAACACCGTCCGTAGAGATAATGCTTGAAGTGCCGAACATAGGTGACAACAGCAAGAAGTTCTCTACGAGTGACACTATAGCGTCGCTCGCATTTGCTAAGAGTTCTACTTGCATAGCAAATAACCTTCTCCTTGCCTCCCTGCACCTGTGATAGGACAGCACCAATCCCTCTATCACTGGCATCAGTCTCGAGAATGAATGGCTCTGCAAAATCTGGGTAGGCCAAGATTGGAGTTGTTGTGAGAGCTCTCTTTAGCCTCTGGAAGGCAGACTCACACTCGTCAGACCAAATGAACTGGGCGTTCTTCTGTGTCAATTGATGAAGAGGGGAAGCAATGTGGGCAAAACCTGCTACAAACTTGCGGTAATAGGAGCAGAGACCCAGAAAACTTCGGACTTCAGAAAGACTGCAAGGAGTAGGCCATTCTTGTACCGTCCGAACTTTTTCTGGGTCAGTGGATACCCCATTAGATGACACTATATGGCCAAGATACATGACTTCCCTACGAGCTAAAGCACATTTCTTAGGTTTTAATTTTAAACCAGCCTCTTCAAAAGCAGTGATTACCAGTGTAAGTCTCTCCATATGCTCGTCAAATGTCTTTGAATAGATAATGACATCATCTAGGTATATGAGGCAGATCTTCCAGTGGAGACCATGAAGGACGATTTCCATCAGTCGTTCAAAAGTACTTGGAGCATTACACAACCCGAAAGGAAGAACATTAAATTCATACAAGCCAGTTCCAGTAGAGAATGCTGTTTTATGGCGGTCTTCTGGGTTGACTTCAGTCTGCCAGTAACCAGATGCTAAATCTAATGTTGAGAACCAACGAGACCCAGCCAGTACATCTAAACTGTCATCGATGCGAGGAAGGGGATATGCATCCTTCTTAGTGACTTGGTTAAGACGTCGGTAATCGATACAAAATCTCAATGTTCCATCTTTCTTCTTTACCAGCACAACCGGTGAAGCCCAAGGACTATTAGATGGTCGGATAACACCCTGACGTAGCATTTCATCTACCTGTTGTTATGCTTCAGCTCACTGGCTGAATGGTAATCGTCTCGCTGGCTGCTTAATGGGTCGGGCCTCAGCAGTGTCAATATGATGATAGACTTGGTTGGTTCTTCCCAGCTTACCATCTTCACCAACAAAAGCACCTTGATGTTTAACCAGTGTCTGTTGCAGCGCGTCATGCTGTTCAGTTGTTAACCCCGTTGAGCTTCGTTCAAGGAGATCCCTGATGGATGGCCCCAACTTGGCTGACTGGGATGAAGCATCACCAGTAGTCTCGAAGGTCACCTCACAAGCAGGATGAACAACAGCGACATTAGTTCCTCAGTGTAGAACAAGGTCTGACGTTGTGGGGTTAATAACTCGCAGTGGAACAATAATATTTTGTGGGTTTACAAAGGTTCTGCCAACAACAACTCCACTGCCTCTGTTTTTGTATTGTGTAGTTGCCTCAATAACACCAGAATTAGGCAAAGTCCCCCTAACTTGGACTTTTCTGCCCAAGACAACTTCGGACTTAGAAGGGACAGTAACGGTTTCAGCAACGCATACTGTACAGCATTTTGGACAATCTACTTCTCTTAGTAGTGGGATTGAACAGTTATCAATCACCAGTTTTGCATTAGCAAAATCAAGTATCGCACAATGTTTTTCAAGGAAATCAGAACCTAATATACCAGGCTGTGTCACTTCTGCAATTACTACGTCATGTTTCAGTCTAATGTGACCCAAGCATCACACAACCGTAGCTACACCCTCAAAAGAAAGTACATTTCCTCCAGCAGTCAACAAAGGTGTTGAATAAGGGGTAACAGTCTTCTTCACCTCTTCAGGAAAAGTATCCCAAACTTTGGAGTGTATGATTGTATGCGATGAACCCGAATCAACTAGAAATCGTACATCACAGTTTTGGATTCCAACCTGTATGTACAATGACTGTCCCACATTACTACTCGGCATTTGGGCCTCGACACTGACCGACTGAGGGTTGGCCCAAGGCTCAGCCGAACTTAGTTTTCCTGATTAGTATGTTTAGACTTATCTGGTTTAGAGTCACCACTACTTTGGTTTAATCGTGGATCGTAAGTCCCCTTATTGTGAAATTTACACTTTGCTTTGACGTGCCCTTTTTGGCCACAACTCCAGCAAGTCAAATCCTTAAATTTCTGGTGTTTCTCAGTCAAAGTTTCAACAGCTTTTGTAAGTTGCTCAATTTTTCTGTTTATCTCCTCATAACGAGCTCGAGAATCCCATTGGTCTTTCACTTGAGTACCAGCCGAAGGGCTCGTAGCGCAAACAGCTTTTACCTCCTGTTTGACTTCTGCCTTCTTATTCTCAAGGGAAACCAGGGGTTTGTTACGTCTGACCTGGAGTCTAGTGTTACGTGAAACTAAAGCCTCCAAAAACTGATCTTTGGCAATGTCATCACGTACAGTCTGTGGAACTGACGGATAAGCCCGATTGGCTAGTCTCCGAATTGCCCCAGCCAATTCCGATAAGTTTTCATTGGATCTGCGCACCCTAGATCGCAGTTGGACCTTGTACAAATCTGTCTGCTTTGTCCTATCAAACCGATTTTGCAAAGCTTGCACAACAGTGGAATACTGGGGTCTATCGTTAGCCGACAGATCAGTGTACACGTGCAACGCAGCACCCCTCAATCGAACAGCCAAAAAAGTACATTTTTGAGTTTCAGTCCAGCCATTGATACTGCTACACAATTCGAAATTGGTCAACCAGTCCTCTAGTGTAATGGACTGTCCATCATATGGTTCTGGCATCACAACAGGTTTGGGCTCACCAACACGTGTATTGCTACCAATTTGTGAGCGATACGAAGGTGGAGGAGTACGTATTGTATTGCTGTTAGGTGTAGAGGAACAAACTGGAGTGGAATAGGAGTTTCTACTGGTGTCCGTAATGGACTTTGGGCCAGTTCGTTCATTAAACGTTACTCTTTTAGCTTGACTAAGTAGGCCAGCTTGCTTTACTTGGAAAGAATCCGGTAAGTCTTTTCTCAAATCAGGATCAAAATGTAAGCTAGGCCCACCATAAGACAAAGTTGACTCCCCTTTGGTGGAGTCAGCCTGGAGTTCAGGGGTGGAGGGTTGGTCTGGAGAAAAAAATGTAAGGGAGTCACTAAAGGGGGCCGTCTCTGTACCATCCACCAGACTACCCTGTGCATCCTTGTAAGCTTTGTCTATTTCGTCCTCCAAAGCTCTAATTGTTTCTTTCAAAATTGTGTGTTTACTGTCTGAAGGGGGTGAAAAGGAACTGGTAAGCATCTGACCCCTTAGCAGAGATAAAATGACCAAAAATCAAGTCCATGAATGGAGGGCATCGTTCTCCCGCAGTTTAAGGGTTAAGTTAAACCCGGCCGGCACATTATTCACAGGTAGCCATCCTCCTTCACAGAAATTTTAGCTACCCCCCCTAAAGAATAAAACAAATCCCCCATTAAATGAATTGCCACTTCAGTTTTCCTCAGAAGTTGGGGCCGCTTCAATTATTAACAATCCTGTAATGATCGACATGCAGTGCTTACCAATTTGGGTAAATGAACATTAGTGTGATGACTAGATTCGTATCTCTGGATCGGTGGTCAGTTTCTGTTTAACAACCACCAATCCCACCGCTGCCACCAAATGTAACGAAGTCGAGCCATACCGAAAGAAAAGAAAACTAGAAAATGCAGGAAAATTTAACTTCTGGTGCAAGGGATTATTTATTAAATCTAAGTAATGCAGGGATAACTACAATGACAAAAAAAGGACTAGAGTAGAGAAATCAGGCTAGGGATAACGCCCCCAATTTTCTGTAGATAAATGGATATAGCCAGGGTGTTTGTTTGGTGTCCGGTACAGAGAGGAAGAAACAAATATTGACCCCAAATTTCCCCTAAAAAAAAGGAACTTACTTACTTTAATTGGACAAATGAGAAGCAAATGGCAACCCAAGAGAAGGTAAGAAACAGAACATCTCCGACCAGGGACATGCCGAGGGTCCACACACTCCACCCGATGTTGTTTCCACAGAACCCCAGGACTGACTCAACTCAACATTCCATTCCCTGAGGTTTTTAAACCACCCCGCCAAAAATGCCCAGGTTTACACAAAGGAGGACCCAAAACTCCCTCTGAGGAACACAAAGGCTTCATGAATATGTTGCCCAGAGGATACTGAAGACTGTAGCAGACTAGTCCACATCTTCCCAGAGGGGAGTCCAGTGTTCGCCCGCACCAAGTGGCCTGTGGAGGGGGGGGTGGTTCTTTACACATGCACACCAGACCCCACTTGGCCATTATGGGCAGGTGAGGCCTGATGGGTGCATGCACACCAGACCCGACTTGACCATTATGGGCACGTGAGGCCTGACGGGTGCGGGCACACCAGACCCGACTTGACCATTATGGACAGGTGAGGCCTGATGGGTACATGCACGCCAGACCCGACTTGACCATTATGGGCAGGTGAGGCCTGACGGGTGCGGGCACACCAGACCCGACTTGACCATTATGGGCAGGTGAGGCCTGACGGGTGCGGGCACACCAGACCCCACTTGACCATTATGGACAGGTGAGGCCTGATGGGTACATGCACGCCAGACCCGACTTGACCATTATGGGCACGTGAGGCCTGACAGGTGCATGCACACCAGACACAACTTGACCATTATGGGCACGTGAGGCCTGACGGGTACGGGCACACCAGACCCCACTTGACCATTATGGGCAGGTGAGGCCTGATGGGTGCATGCACACCAGACCCGACTTGACCATTATGGGCAGGTGAGGCCTGATGGGTGCATGCACACCAGACCCGACTTGACCATTATGGACAGGTGAGGCCTGATGGGTACATGCACACCAGACCCCACTTGACCATTATGGGCAGGTGAGGCCTGATGGGTGCATGCACACCAGACCTGACTTGACCATTATGGGCAGGTGAGGCCTGATGGGTACATGCACACCAGACCCCACTTGACCATTATGGGCACGTGAGGCCTGACGGGTGCGGGCACACCAGACCCGACTTGACCATTATGGGCAGGTGAGGCCTTACGGGTACATGCACACCAGACCCCACTTGACCATTATGGGCAGGTGAGGCCTGATGGGTGCATGCACACCAGACCCGACTTGACCATTATGGGCAGGTGAGGCCTGATGGGTACATGCACACCAGACCCCACTTGACCATTATGGGCACGTGAGGCCTGACGGGTGCGGGCACACCAGACCCGACTTGACCATTATGGGCAGGTGAGGCCTTACGGGTACATGCACACCAGACCCCACTTGACCATTATGGGCAGGTGAGGCCTGACGGGTACATGCACACCAGACCCGACTTGACCATTATAGGCACGTGAGGCCCAACGGGTGCGTGCACATCAGACCCGACTTGACCATTATGGGCACGTGAGGCCTGACGGGTACATGCACACCAGACCCCACTTGACCATTATAGGCACGTGAGGCCCAACGGGTGCGTGCACACCAGACCCCACTTGACCATTATGGACAGGTGAGGCCTGATGGGTACATGCACACCAGACCCGACTTGACCATTATGGGCACGTGAGGCCCAACGGGTACATGCACACCAGACCCCACTTGACCATTATGGGCAGGTGAGGCCTGATGGGTACATGCACACCAGACCCGACTTGACCATTATAGGCACGTGAGGCCCAACGGGTACATGCACACCAGACCCCACTTGACCATTATGGGCAGGTGAGGCCTGACGGGTACATGCACACCAGACCCCACTTGACCATTATAGGCACGTGAGGCCCAACGGGTACATGCACACCAGACCCCACTTGACCATTATGGACAGGTGAGGCCTGACGGGTACATGCACACCAGACCCCACTTGACCATTATGGGCACGTGAGGCCCAACGGGTACATGCACACCAGACCCCTCTTGACCATTATGGGCAGGTGAGGCCTGATGGGTACATGCACACCAGACCCCACTTGGCCATTATGGGCAGGTGAGGCCTGATGGGTGCATGCACACCAGACCCGACTTGACCATTATGGGCACGTGAGGCCTGACGGGTGCGGGCACACCAGACCCGACTTGACCATTATGGACAGGTGAGGCCTGATGGGTACATGCACGCCAGACCCGACTTGACCATTATGGGCAGGTGAGGCCTGACGGGTGCGGGCACACCAGACCCGACTTGACCATTATGGGCAGGTGAGGCCTGACGGGTGCGGGCACACCAGACCCCACTTGACCATTATGGACAGGTGAGGCCTGATGGGTACATGCACGCCAGACCCGACTTGACCATTATGGGCACGTGAGGCCTGACAGGTGCATGCACACCAGACACAACTTGACCATTATGGGCACGTGAGGCCTGACGGGTACGGGCACACCAGACCCCACTTGACCATTATGGGCAGGTGAGGCCTGATGGGTGCATGCACACCAGACCCGACTTGACCATTATGGGCAGGTGAGGCCTGATGGGTGCATGCACACCAGACCCGACTTGACCATTATGGACAGGTGAGGCCTGATGGGTACATGCACACCAGACCCCACTTGACCATTATGGGCAGGTGAGGCCTGATGGGTGCATGCACACCAGACCTGACTTGACCATTATGGGCAGGTGAGGCCTGATGGGTACATGCACACCAGACCCCACTTGACCATTATGGGCACGTGAGGCCTGACGGGTGCGGGCACACCAGACCCGACTTGACCATTATGGGCAGGTGAGGCCTTACGGGTACATGCACACCAGACCCCACTTGACCATTATGGGCAGGTGAGGCCTGATGGGTGCATGCACACCAGACCCGACTTGACCATTATGGGCAGGTGAGGCCTGATGGGTACATGCACACCAGACCCCACTTGACCATTATGGGCACGTGAGGCCTGACGGGTGCGGGCACACCAGACCCGACTTGACCATTATGGGCAGGTGAGGCCTTACGGGTACATGCACACCAGACCCCACTTGACCATTATGGGCAGGTGAGGCCTGACGGGTACATGCACACCAGACCCGACTTGACCATTATAGGCACGTGAGGCCCAACGGGTGCGTGCACATCAGACCCGACTTGACCATTATGGGCACGTGAGGCCTGACGGGTACATGCACACCAGACCCCACTTGACCATTATAGGCACGTGAGGCCCAACGGGTGCGTGCACACCAGACCCCACTTGACCATTATGGACAGGTGAGGCCTGATGGGTACATGCACACCAGACCCGACTTGACCATTATGGGCACGTGAGGCCCAACGGGTACATGCACACCAGACCCCACTTGACCATTATGGGCAGGTGAGGCCTGATGGGTACATGCACACCAGACCCGACTTGACCATTATAGGCACGTGAGGCCCAACGGGTACATGCACACCAGACCCCACTTGACCATTATGGGCAGGTGAGGCCTGACGGGTACATGCACACCAGACCCCACTTGACCATTATAGGCACGTGAGGCCCAACGGGTACATGCACACCAGACCCCACTTGACCATTATGGACAGGTGAGGCCTGACGGGTACATGCACACCAGACCCCACTTGACCATTATGGGCACGTGAGGCCCAACGGGTACATGCACACCAGACCCCTCTTGACCATTATGGGCAGGTGAGGCCTGACGGGTACATGCACACCAGACCCGACTTGACCATTATGGGCACGTGAGGCCTGACGGGTGCGGGCACACCAGACCCCACTTGACCATTATGGGCAGGTGAGGCCTGACAGGTGCATGCACACCAGACCCGACTTGACCATTATGGGCAGGTGAGGCCTGATGGGTACATGCACACCAGACCCGACTTGACCATTATGGGCACGTGAGGCCTGACGGGTGCGGGCACACCAGACCCGACTTGACCATTATGGGCACGTGAGGCCTTACGGGTGCGGGCACACCAGACCCCACTTGACCATTATGGGCAGGTGAGGCCTGATGGGTGCAGGCACACCAGACCCGACTTGACCATTATGGGCACGTGAGGCCTGACGGGTGCGGGCACACCAGACTCCACTTGACCATTATGGGCACGTGAGGCCTGACGGGTACATGCACACCAGACCCCACTTGACCATTATGGGCACGTGAGGCCTGACGGGTGCGGGCACACCAGACCCCACTTGACCATTATGGGCACGTGAGGCCTGACGGGTGCGGGCACACCAGACCCGACTTGACCATTATGGGCACGTGAGGCCTGACGGGTGCGGGCACACCAGACCCCACTTGACCATTATGGGCAGGTGAGGCCTGACAGGTGCATGCACACCAGACCCGACTTGACCATTATGGGCAGGTGAGGCCTGACAGGTGCATGCACACCAGACCCGACTTGACCATTATGGGCAGGTGAGGCCTAATGGGTACATGCACACCAGACCCGACTTGACCATTATGGGCACGTGAGCCCTGACGGGTGCGGGCACACCAGACCCGACTTGACCATTATGGGCACGTGAGGCCTGACGGGTGCGGGCACACCAGACTCCACTTGACCATTATGGGCACGTGAGGCCTGACGGGTACATGCACACCAGACCCCACTTGACCATTATGGGCACGTGAGGCCTGACGGGTGCGGGCACACCAGACCCCACTTGACCATTATGGGCACGTGAGGCCTGACGGGTGCGGGCACACCAGACCCGACTTGACCATTATGGGCACGTGAGGCCTGACGGGTGCGGGCACACCAGACCCCACTTGACCATTATGGGCAGGTGAGGCCTGACAGGTGCATGCACACCAGACCCGACTTGACCATTATGGGCAGGTGAGGCCTGACAGGTGCATGCACACCAGACCCGACTTGACCATTATGGGCAGGTGAGGCCTAATGGGTACATGCACACCAGACCCCACTTGACCATTATGGGCACGTGAGGCCTGACGGGTGCGGGCACACCAGACCCGACTTGACCATTATGGGCACGTGAGGCCTTACGGGTGCGGGCACACCAGACCCCACTTGACCATTATGGGCAGGTGAGGCCTGACGGGTGCGGGCACACCAGACCCCACTTGACCATTATGGGCACGTGAGGCCTTACGGGTGCGGGCACACCAGACCCCACTTGACCATTATGGGCACGTGAGGCCTGACGGGTACATGCACACCAGACCCCACTTGACCATTATGGGCAGGTGAGGCCTGATGGGTGCATGCACACCAGACCCGACTTGACCATTATGGGCACGTGAGGCCTTACGGGTGCGGGCACACCAGACCCCACTTGACCATTATGGGCACGTGAGGCCTGACGGGTACATGCACACCAGACCCCACTTGACCATTATGGGCAGGTGAGGCCTGACAGGTGCATGCACACCAGACCCGACTTGACCATTATGGGCACGTGAGGCCTGACGGGTGCGGGCACACCAGACCCCACTTGACCATTATGGGCACGTGAGGCCTGACGGGTGCGGGCACACCAGACCCCACTTGACCATTATGGGCACGTGAGGCCTGACAGGTGCATGCACACCAGACCCGACTTGACCATTATGGGCAGGTGAGGCCTGATGGGTACATGCACACCAGACCCCACTTGACCATTATGGGCAGGTGAGGCCTGACAGGTGCATGCACACCAGACCCGACTTGACCATTATGGGCACGTGAGGCCTGATGGGTACATGCACACCAGACCCGACTTGACCATTATGGGCACATGAGGCCTGACAGGTGTATGCACACCAGGCCTGACAGGTGTATGCACACCAGACCCGACTTGACCATTATGGGCAGGTGAGGCCTGATGGGTACATGCACACCAGACCCGACTTGACCATTATGGGCACGTGAGGCCTGACAGGTGCATGCACACCAGACACAACTTGACCAGCTATGGGTACGAGATCCGTTACCACGGGCACACCAGACCCAGCTATATTCTAATTTAACAATCAAATTCCTTACACAGAATTGTTTGCAAAGTACGTACAGTTGTGTTCCCACCGATGTAAAGTAGTACACTTGGTATGGATCATAACCTGATGACACTTTCCAGCGCTATGAAAATGAATACTTTGCAAAACAAAAACAAGTATTATTTATAAGCTACAGGTATGATAATTAATACCTACATGTAAGACCGTAAATGGGTTAGTGGCTGTCTGCGCTCACTGTGCCCAGTAGAACAATTGCCACCTGCGACCGTGCACGCCCCACCAAGGAGAAAGACAGCCAGCAACCCATGAGATAACTGACGGATGAACCTAGGGAGCCCTTAGGGTACAGTAGGGATTTAAATAGACTGTGAAACATGATGGAACTTCATAAAGTCGCCCAAGTTAGCCGCAAATGTTTTATACATTGCGAGCTGAACGATGGTGTACGGTACTGCCAGGCTTTTGGATGTCAAACAGGTCTCTTGTCCTTGTCGGGAACTGCATGGAAATATTTCCCCAGCTTTTTCCCGCTGGCATTTTGACAGCCAAAAGCCTGGCAGTACACCATCGTTCAGCTCACGAGTGTATAACTGCATGCAGTACATACATGTAGTAGGGGTACATCTGTCCGGGCCCATGCGGGAGTTGAATGTTGCGATGTCATACTCCCCGCAGTGACTGGCGGGCCATTCGAAAAAAGATGGTGGTTTGCGGGAACGCGAATTTGACCACCAAATTCCACGATTTTTCCCTCTATGAAACTCGTAGGTGAGTATCACATAGGTAATTGTATGTTGTTTTTAACACCCAATCAGATAAGCCAACATTTTTCTCTGGGTTTCATTCCCCTCTTTAACCGAGCATCCGGGAACCACGTTGCACAATTGTGCACTATGACCGCCATTCGTTGCCGGAAGGCATCATCGGTTGGATCGACCATCCCACAAATTTTGTGGAAATAACCTACACCTGATACATACGTAACAATGGTGGATGGCGCTAAGCCCCGTAAGGAAAGCCATGCTATGGTCTGTCATATCTTCTCAACTGACGCAGGCACTATCACTATCAGAGTCGGAGGTTGTTGGCGAAAACTGACAAAGCACTCCATCTCGTCGCTTACCAAGCTTGAGGAAGAGGAGGGAGTGGGGACATAACAGCATCTGCCTCGGGGGCAGCTAGGTGAAAATGGTCCATCTGGAAATGTGATAAAGCACCGATCAAAATAATCCATACCCTTGAAAGTGAACCCCAAAAGCTCGTAATCACAGGGTAGACGGGAAGTAACTGAAACGCAGATTTTATATCCGCCTTAGCTAACCATGTGCCCCGTCCAGCTCAAGCTGCCAATTCCACTGTGGTGTCAAATGGAGCATAGTGAATTGTGCAAAGATCTTTAGCAATAAAGTCGTAAACAGACGTTATATTGCCATCTCGGTTACTTAAACCACCATCTCAGTTAAATTTCCTGACTCAAAAAGAAGTGCAAACAGCGATAAGATTTACCCACTTTAATATAACTATTGTCCAAGTTAATTTTCCCGTGTTTTAAATCTAGTACAATGTTTTAGTGTTCTGGTACCTACATGTACATGTACGTACAATGTACATGTATGAGTCAGGCATAGCACAATGCAGACATATCTGTGCAGCATTTGTCAAGGATATCCATCCGTTAGGGAACTGTTGATTCCTGTCACAATACAGTTTGCCCTGTGAACGTGACTCACTGTGGCTTGTTCTTCTCTTCTGCTGCTTTTTCCAAAGCGGTCAGCTATGTAAATTCTTCTGATATTTTTACTTTTCTGCTGCTTCACCAAAGCAGAAAAACCATCATGTTCGTTCTGATTTGTGCATTTCCATTGCTACAGTGAAGCTGAAAAATCTTGCTGTTAATTTTTTATTGTAGGGGGGTAAAGGGCTGATTTTGTCCCCTTCTTCTGCCATCTGTACCAGATATTCCTGCCCAAAATATACCCTATTGTTTTTCCAGAGTGGCCCCAAAAGATGGGGACATATGATGGCACTTTAAATGTTGAAAACTGGATATTAAATCAGCAGTTGGCTCCCTTGTCTTGCTGTTGCATGTAAGAGGGCATCCCAATGCCTACATTTTGATTATCTGCGTGACCTAATCCGACCCTGGCTTTTGGTCAAAACTGGATGTGCCATCATATTCAAATTTGGTGCCATATTTGAACTTGGTTACAACAGTGTCACAAAAAATATCATGACAACAGTCCTCTAGCGGCAAGTTGGAAAAAAAGTCTCAGAAATGCATTTTAACTTGATGTTAATGGTGATGTTTGCGGAAATCAATTGAAAATCAGCAGGAACATTGACCTGCACCCAGACAATCTACGTGCCAAGTTTAAGAGACATGAGGAAAACAAACTGGAAGTTAGGAGAAACACTTCATAAACAAGCATTAGGCCTATCTCAAGCTACAAGTGCGATTCGTTCATCACATTAAAGGATACAGATTAGTCGGTATAGGGTCCAATTCACATGTTGTTGATGCAGACTTATTAATCAGATTAAGAACAGTCTCTTCACTAACTCTGGCGAATTCTGTGAAATGGCTATTACGTGTCTCCGTGATCTGAACACTCATCTCCGGTGAAGGAGTAGTATCAAGGGTGTTGCGTATGGTCTTCACCTTATCATGGAAGAAGGCACCAAAGTCATTAGTGAGTGTCATTGGACAGGTGTGTTCAGGTAAGATATGACCCGAACTTGGAGAACATAGTTTATTTACACAAAGGAAGAGATCTTTGTCGTCACACTGTGCTATCTTGGTTTGATAATGCTGGCACTTTAATTGTTCGATGAGATCTTGATAAGCTTTGCATTGCTTTTGATACAACAGTTTGTCGGTTCTCAGTTTTGACTTTATCCACCTACGTTCGAGGCGTCGCTTATCCCTCTTTGCTTCACGAACCTCTTCCGAGTACCATGGTGCATCTGGTCGTAAAGTCACGTTCTTTGATTTCTCAGGCGCGTGCTTATCCAGCAATTCACGTAGTACCAGGTTAAACTGGTCAGCCAAGTCGGACGTAGTAGCGGCTGTGGAGAGTGCAAGCCGTGTAAAATCAAGTACAGCTAGTATAGCATTATGATCAGATGGTAGACCATGAAGGATTCTTGATTCGCAGATAAGATGATCAGTCTTTTGCAAAATGAGGAGATCTAAAGTGTTACCGCCCTTGTGTGTTGGCTCATGAATATGCTGAGAGAGGTTAGCGGGGTCCAGAATATCTAAGAAGGTTCTTGCTTCTCCATCAGTGTCATCATCTACATGGACATTGAAGTCTCCAGTTATGATAAACTGGCCATTATATGTCATTATATTCTCAAGAAAGGTCGAAAACTCAGTTAAAAACAAGCCTGATGTTAGTCCATTTTGCATTGACGGTGGAGGTTTATATATGGAAATAAGCCTCAACACAGATGATTTGTATGTTACCGAAAGATCTAAGAGTTCAAATGATTTGAATTTAATAGTTATCTGATTTAAATACACTAATAAAGGGCTACGATAGATAACACAGATTCCTCCTCCGCGTGTTTCACGAGGCGATTGGCAAAAACGAAAGTCTGGTAAAGTACAATTCAGGTCAGCAAAAACAGTGTCGTCACGTGAATCGCCGTGCAACCAAGACTCCGTCACAACCAGGATGTCCAGATGGCCATCTGGATCCATAATCAGATCACTCATTAACCAGGTCTTGTTATTCATGGAACAAGCATTCCAAATACCAACTTGTAGTTTGGGCGTAGTTCTGGGCTGCCTGAGTTGTGCTGCATTGTCCGTAGGTCTGCGATTGTGTTGGACAAGTATTCGCCTAAGATTCGATCGATTCACCCCTCTGCCATGAGTCAATGGAAGTGATCGTTCGGTAATACAAACAGGAATCAAAAGCTTACGACGCAACTTGCCTCCTCGATATCCCCGTTTAGTTCGAATAGCGATAATTAGATCCTTCAGGTGTTTCCATTCGATTGGCGTGAAAGGGCGACTGTGAGTGGTGCCTGTCACACCTTTTCCAATCTGAATCAGGCGTTCTCGCGAGTAATCAATGGGACACATTGCAAGAAATCCCCGGAGCCAGATCACGTAATGTGGCTTCTGCACAGTCCCATGCAACAGCAATGGATGGAAAATCAACGGTCAATTTGAAGGTCAGGAATCGATGAACATCTTGGAGAATAACACAAAAGGTGGCAGAAAGTACTCACAAACAAACTGTCATCTACGCACAGATTAAATAAATCCACAAACAGCAAAAATCCAACGAATATCAGAGCTCAATCCGTGTACGTGCAGCCATGTGAACGGCGCAAACTATCTCTACCTACATGTACAATGTAGATTTCAGTGCTTCAGAGTTCAATTGTGTGTTTATCAAAATTTGATAATATATCAACCATAGCCTCCCTCATCTTCCTGTTTGTTGCATGTGTGGCACTTTCTAGCGCCAACATTTTGTTAATCTTTCAAAACTTGCTTGATGCTAAGAATTGGAACTGACAGAATTTTCTTCTGATTCATCTTGAGTTTTATGTCCGCAACTACCTGTAGTTAGTCTTGTTTACTTTTTATCCCCAAATGCCAGTTGTAGAATTCAAATGACTACCATACTATTTATTGTTGCTGCCCGCACCCCAATAGTTGCATCCTAAAAAACCTACTAAATTCCACTATACCTCAGCTGTTTGATTTTGCTACGATGATACAGATGGCAATGACTGAATTGCATTATGAACATTCTTTTACCCACCCAACCCCTAGCATTTGCTGAAGTGCGGAGTTTTCCAAACCCAGGGTTTCTCCTCATTTTGCTGTGATGTGCTAAATTTACAATTCTTCCTTTTCAAATAATGTATGTTTATACAGGTAAGAGTACAGCTTGCAAAGCTAATCAGCAATGCACTCTACATCCTGCAACAAGTCAAGAGTGAAACAGCTGATGTGCATCATAGTAATCCATTAAGATCTGTACCAGAGGGATTAGAAAATATCATCAGACAGGTCTGTGAACATGCCAAAAGATTCAAGGTATGTTTTTTATTTGTTAAGATACAATACACTTCACGAGCTTGAGAGAAATGTACATTAAGGCATGACATACTTGGCTCAGATGTACAGGGAATGTACTGAATATGCTTCCACCTGCACTATCTACACATAACCCAATCACTTAGCAGTGCAATGCAATGACCTCAACAATGAAGGGATAGCAACTATAAACTTGTACCAGTCCTTTCACTATTACTGTTCAAGGATCCATTAAAGGTAGACTCGAACGAAATCCTAGAATTTGGTTTTCTTTCTTAATATCGAAATAAATACATGGCAGAATACTTTCCAACATTTTATTCTTCTTGGAAGCGTGTAAAAATGTTTTTTGGGAATAAATGGTTAAACGCGCTATCGCTGTGATTCAGAAAACAAAGGTCACGACTAGTTGACCCGCTGGATTGTGTGACGTCGGAATTTGGAGTAGTAGACTGACTAGTCTAGTTCCTGCACTCGTTTGTTTCGCATAATACATGTTTACGTGTACAGAGAGCGATGTGGTTGAACATTCAACATGTCGTCGTCAGATTCTGACAATTCTCACGAAAGTTGGGAGGAACACAGCGTAGATTCCGAGAGTTTTTCGGAAGGTGGATGTAATCCCACGTCTGATGTAGATGATAACCCCGAGGTCGACGAGGAAGTTGAAGTTGTTCGCGGCGCTGAACAGTATAGATTCGAGCCTCTTGCACCGGCACGGCAGGCCGACGAACACGAGGAGGCCAACGAGGCCGATGTCGATGATCCTGTTCCCCCTGCAAATATCGCTCGTCTAAATAATACCGATTGGTAAGTTGAAAAAAAAAAATGATGAAATTGTTTATTCGTTTGTCAAGCTAAATAAATTCCTTCGACCTACTGCAACAAGCAGAAAAGTACTGATGTTTGTGAAGAGCAGGTTTCGTACAGAGCAACTTGAACTTGCATTTATTTACACTCTACAGTTATGCAGTCTGGTTGACTCATTCATGTCACAAAATCTTGAAAAAATATTTGTCAAATGTTTTCTACAAATGGTTGTGCCAGACTATGGATATTATACACATTAAAATTGGTAGTCAAATTTTTGTTTAGGATTCCCGACCCTTGGCTTTTACAGTCACAGTGAAGGAATTACACTATAAAAGTATAAAATCTTTCCAGAATGTCACCTTTTTTCTTGTCTATGGAAATTGGGAAAGTTTATGGGACAACTTGCCCCTGAAAGTTGAAACCCGGGACATCTCGTAGCCAGGAGAACTTGTACCCATGAACTTGTATCATGTCAAGTTCCTCTTTTCCTGATTCTTTAAGTTTAACACAAGCTGGAGAAACCAAAAAATGTGCAAAACAAAAAGCTACTTTGGAAATGTTTAAAAATCATTGTTGCTGGCCAACAATCGTGGAGTTGACTCATAAACGACTACGAGTTGATTTGGATAAGGGTTTGACTCGGTTACGAGTTGTCCTAGATTCCTCCTTGTGCAACAATTACATGCAATAATGTATGTACCGTAGACATGAATGACGTATGTAGACCTACAATGTATGTATTGTACATGTGTAAATCTGCATTGCCTCAACTATTTCATGATGGTTTAATGCACATGTGTACCTACATGTATGCATGATATACACGTATACACGTACAGTACATCAGCTGGATATTTTGTTTTATTTCACTGATATACACTGTAGGACGTATTTATCATAAACATGTAACTGAGCTAGTATTTATGGGTGTATTTTTCTTCCCAAAAGGTGTTCCTGTGGCCGTTGTGTTATCATGGAATATGTACACAACTGTAAATGCTGCAAGGAGGTGGATGCCATACAGCGGACAATTCTGCACACTGGTGTTGACGCAAGCAGTTTCGAGTGTTTTACCGACCATCCGTGGTATGAGGCAACATGTTTGAACCCTGGGACACTCGAAACTGCATATCACCAGTATAAGCAGCAGTATGGCGCAAGAGCCATTGAGGGAGACATGGCAAGGTACAATTTTATTCTCAGTTCATGGAAATATGTACATGTATCACAATAAGTGATATTACAATACTAGAAACCATTATTTTAACCTCTGCAGCACCCACCACCTTATGAAGCACAAAACAACGGCCATCACATGAACATTTTTTGATAACATTTTTGAAACACCCCCCTCCTTAATTAAATTAAATAAAAATTAGCCACTTGTTTTGCTAAACGATTTGTTTTGCTCTCCCTCACTGGTTTAATATCTGTTGGTAATATAAAAAATAAAAAAACGTGGGGAAGAGTTCCATTTATGGATAATACTAAATACACTCAACGCACGGCCCCAATGACACTGGTCTCAATGATCTTTAAAGTTATCTTAGTGTTTTCTAAGTGATATATGATAGGGTGATATACAAAAATGTTGCAAACTGCTTACTGACTAAAATTACAAAAATGTAAATCTTATTATTTAGTGGGCCTGACGTTTCGATCCTTGCAGGACCTTTCTCAAAGGCAGAGTGACAAGGACAAAACAGATACATGTACACGAAGGAAGGGGGGGGGGGGAGTGAATAGGACACGGATGAGAAACCGAGGACAGTGAAGCTGGTAGGGAGAGATCAAAGGGAATGGCAAGGAGTAGGGTAGGGATTAGTGAGAGGAGGGGGAAAGATCAAAGAGAAGGGCAAGGAGTAGGATAGGGATTAGTGAGAATAGGGGGAAAGATCAAAGAGAGAAGTTTGAAGGACTGAACACAAAAGAAGGATTATCAGAAAGCTGCATGGTGTTAGTTTTTACCCTCCTGGATGTTGAGACCATGTGGTTGAATAGTCCGAAGACGCTTCATCCACATTTTCTCATGGCTAAGACGGACAGCATTACTACGGTGACCAAGTGATTCTATGCCCATTACACTCATATCTGATATCGAATGATCAGGGAGATTGAAGTGATACCCAACAGGGGTGTCCATTTTACCGGTTTTGATAGTAGACCTATGGCCATAGATCCGTTTTTTGAGGGTGTTTTTGGTCTCGCCAACATACTGAATATTACAAACTCTACAAGAGATGAGGTATATACAGTAATGTTGGAGGTAGTGCACGTGATACAGCCATAGGTCGTGTGGGTAGTTCCAAAAGAATGTCCATTGAAAGAGTCTATTTCCTTGACATGTGTCTTGCAAACAATGCATTTCGAGGTACACTTAAATGTACCAAATTTAGTTGGAGGTGAAGAGTCCAAAGGGGGAACCTCTGGTCGGACAATTAAGTCACGCAGGTTACGGGGGCGCCTGAAAGCCAAAACAGTCGAATTTGGAATGGCATCAGCCAGACGATCTGAAGTGTGGAGAATATGGTGGTTTTCCATAGTTATCTTCCTGAGAGGAGGAAGAGAAGGGTGGTAGGAAGTAACTAAGGGAACCTTGGGCTTGTCCTTGGGACCTAGTGGCTTTTGTTTTAGTGCCGAACTTCTGGGAATGGAATAGACTTTAGCAATGGAGTTCTTCACTTGGCGAGAACTATAGCCTCTAGCAACCAAGTTACTGGCCAATCCACGTGTATGGCAGCGAAAGTCAGACTCATTGGAACATATGCGCCTCAATCTGAGGGCCTGGCTGTAAGCTACATGTATACCAGTCTTACAGTGTCTGGGGTGACAACTGGAGGAATGGAGATATTGTTGAGTGTCGGTGGGCTTAAAATACAAGTCAGTAGTGAGAGTATTGAGGTCTTTCGGGACGGTGACGTCCAGAAAGTGGGTCTGCTGGAGAGACTGCTCCCATGTGAATTTGATGGTCCTATGGAAGGAATTGATGTGGTCAAAGAAAGCATTCAAGCTGCTACTGTCCCTAGTCCAAATGAAGAACACGTCATTAAGTCTATTTATCTCCACCAAATCCAGGGACGGCATGGAGCCTCACTGAGCATGCGTTCCTCAAGGTCACCCATGAAGAGGCAGGCAAAGGAAGGAGTCATGCGCGTGCCCATGGCAGTGCCATGCACTTGAAGATAGTGCTTGCCAAGAAAGCTAGCCTCATGAGGGTGGTTTTGTCGGAGATGGGTGGAGAAGACTTTTCCTTTAGCCAGGGCCGAGGCGCAAGCTTGAATGCCTTCTTCCTGGGGGATGTTAGTGTATAGAGAGGAAGCGTCAATAGTACCAATTATGGCAGTGGTAGGAATTTCATCCTTGACACTTTCCAACTTTCGCAGAAAGTCGGGAGTGTCATGGACGTATGAGGGGATTTGGGGAACTAAGGGTTTGAGGAAAGAGTCAATGAAAAGAGATATGTGTTCCGTAGGTGAACCATTGCCAGAGATGATGGGTCTGCCTGGGTTGTTGGTCTTGTGAATTTTCGGGAGAAGGTAGAATCTGGCAGTTCTACAATTGATTGATGATAGAAATCTGTGAGCTTTTTTACTCAAATGATCACGTGATCGCATGTCATCCAAAACTTCCTGAATTTGCTCTGAAAATTTGCCAGTGGGGTTAGAGTCCAGACATTTATAGTGCTGGGGATTGTTAAGTTGGCGATTGGCTTCATCAATATATTTTTGGCGATCCATGATTACTACGGCTGACCCTTTATCTGCTGGCTTGATAATGATGTCACTGCGGGAACGTAGAGTGTTGAGGGCAAGACGTTCTTCCCTAGGGAGATTGTCGTGGGGCTTACGGGTGAGATGAGAGGAGTTGGAAACTTGAGAACTGACTGCTTGCACATACGTTTCAAGGGCTGGAACATGGTTCTTTGGGGGAACCCAGGTGCTTTTTACTCGGAAAGGTTCTTCTTTACGGGAGCCAGAATCGAAGAAGAACTCAGTCAGACGAAGTCTGCGGTAATACTCAGTGAGATCTTGACTGAGCATTACTTGGTCAACTTTGGGGGGAGTTGGACAAAAGTTCAAGCTCTTGGAAAGTAACGTATGCTCGGCGTCAGTTAGAGAAGAAGAGGAAAGGTTGACAACAGTGTTAGTGGGGGGTACAGGTGTAGACTGGGGACTTCGTCTGAAGCGGTTGTGTTTGCGTTGTTTTGCAACAAGGCCACCAATCTTCTTGTTTCTTCTGTCGGTGAGAACAGAATTGAGGTTAGAGAGACCTTTCTCAATCTCATCACTGAGATCCTTGTACTGGCTTTCAGAACAGCTGGAGTGGAGTTTGGAGTCCAGATTAGCAATGTCCTGGTGGACAGCCTGAAGGGGGATTTCACATTGCTCAGAGAGGACCTTGATGAGCTGAATGGAAGCACTATAAAGAATTTGATTCCATTTTTTCTGTAGGTTGGGGGAGAGTTTTCCAATTTGGGGGGTGTGAGATATCTGTAAGCCAGTAGGGATCAGGCGAGAGACTGAGAAAAAGTTGTAGTTGTCTTGATGGAAAGTATACCGAAGAGCCTTTTCTTAGTTTCCTAAGTTTAAAGAAACAGGTTGGCTTATTCATATTAGTAAGAGCAAGAAACAAGAGACAAACACAGAACATAGACTTACATACCAACGGACGGACAGACTTACATTTACATACACACGTAGACAGGTCAGCAAGGAGGATCACCACGAGGGGATACAGCAACATAAGGAAATGACTTAGGGTGATATACAAGAATGTTGCAAACTGCTTACTGACTAAAATTACAAAAATGTACCGGTAAATCTTAAAATTTAATGAGCCTGACGTTTCGATCCTAGCAGGACCTTTCTCAAAGGCAGAGTGACAAGGTCAAAACAGATACATGTACACGAAGGAAGAGGGGAGAGTGAATAGGACACGGATGAGAAACAGAGGACAAAGAGTGAAGCTGGTAGGGAGAGATCAAAGGGAAGGGCAAGGAGTAGGGTAGGGATTAGTGAGAGGAGGTGGAAAGATCAAAGAGAAGGGCAAGGAGTAGGGTAGGGATTAGTGAGAAGAGGGGGAAAGATCAAAGAGAGAAGTGTGAAGGACTGAACACAAAAGAAGGATTATCAGAAAGCTGCATGGTGTTGAGACCATGTGGTTGAATAGTCCGAAGACGCTTAATCCACATTTTCTCACGGCTAAGACGGACAGCATTACTACGGTGACCAAGTGATTCTATGCCCAGTACACTCATATCTGATATCGAATGATCAGGGAGATTGAAGTGATTGTCATCACTAACCAAGAGTTATATATATTGATGACCCCGGGTCAAAATTACTGAGCCAGAACAACTGAATAATTCACAAAGACCACGCCCTTGATATTAAATTAAATTCAATTCTTTGTATTTACAATTATTTACAAGATGGAAAACATGTTTAGGGTATTCTGAACAAATAATAATTAATGGGCTTAGTGTTGCCCTACTCAACCGAGCTTCAAATTACAGTGGATCAAATTATACAGTAGTGGAATTGCCGAATAGAACCCCTTTACTGGAACAACTGGAGTAGTCTCCTCTCAGGGACGTAAACAATTACGCTGACGGTAGGACGTCACACAGTCAGAGCAGTCCTGCCGACGGTACTGTACGTTGTACGTCAGTGTGGTACGGGTTGCCAGGGGTAGTCTCCTCGCAAGGATGGAAATGGCTACCACGTTAGGATGTCACTCAGTCAGGGGTAGGACCATGAGGGGAGTCTCTACCAAAGTTACGGCCATCTATACAAATAAAATGTAACCAACATACGTGCAAGTTTCGTGGCTACAAAATGTTGATATACAAAATGATACAAACTTAATGCTGGGTCGGTCTAAACATGGAGCTATAAAAGAAGTCCATTGTCTAAAACACTTCTCGAATCATCAATACTGATTCTCCGTTAATTTAACACGAAACTAAACTTCCATCAGTCCTTCCATTACTGGTCCAAAGTCATGTATGATTCAAATTCTGCTCAATCTTCAGAAATACAATACTTTACTTTCACTTTAAGCTTCTCAACAACAATATCTTCAAGGAGGTTACAATTCTTAGAACAAATTTAACTTCCGGTTATTTTCCTTTATCAGGCTTGAACTGGTGTCTTGCAGCCTGAATGTTGCGTGAAATGGGGACCGGTTGCTCTGAAAATCGTACGTGTTGGCTCTGATTTTTTAGCCAAATCTGACGATCTGAACGTACCGGGACTGAATTTCTCCGGCCGATCGTCACCTGTCGCTTCAGGGACTTCAGCAAGTTGGTACCGGTCGGTCACAAGCAATCTTTAGTCAGCTCACACACCCTCGATGTTCACAGATTGATCATTCGATCCGTTCTCCCTCTCTCTCACACTCTTTTTATCACAGCACACCAATCAGTGGGAAAAAACTCCCGATGTAATTTACAACAAAACACGAATTTGTTTAACAATAACCATGGCCGGAAAAGTTACGTAAGTCTGTGGCAACGAACAGCGCGTTCCTAAAGCGCGTCCTAAGCAACCTATCGTGATCGGGGAAATGTGCTAGAGGTTACAATCGGTTCGCGGGAAAACTAGCCGGTGATTCATTGGTTCGCTAAATCAGCGCTAATCCCTTCCGTGTCGGGGTGTTAGTTACGTGAAACAAACAACGAGGAAATAAATAAATAACATTGTCTTATTTAGAGAACGATCTTAACAGTGATACCCAACAGGGGTGCTGGCCAAGAATAATTTCTCCTTTCTTGGCAAGCACTATTTTCAAGTGCATGGCACTGCCATGGGCACGCGCATGGCTCCTTCCTTTGCCTGCCTCTTCATGGGTGACCTTGAGGAACGCATGCTCAGTAGGGCTTCATGCCGTCCCTAGATTTAGTGGAGATACATAGATGACGTGTTCTTCATTTGGACTAGGGACAGTAGCAGCTTGAATGCTTTCTTTGACCACATCAATTCCTTCCATAGGACCATCAAATTCACATGGCAGCAGTCTCTCCAGCAGACCAACTTTCTGGACGTCACCGTCCGGAAAGACCTCAATACTCTCACTACTGACTTGTATTTTAAGCCCACCGACACTCATCAATATCTCCATTCCTCCAGTTGTCACCCCAGACACTGTAAGACTGGTATAGCTTACAGCCAGGCCCTCAGATTGAGGCGCATAAGTAGTATATACAATGGGGGTTCTGGACCACTTTTCTTATATAGTGTCTGGTTGTTTCTAAGCTCCCAGAGGGCTCGCTCGCATTCCCAAACGATATACCAATACATTGCTATATAAGCTAACAATTTTTACATTTTTTTCGTCTTGTTTGCATAAACCAACGTTGTATATATATATATATGTCGTGCTCGTTGTAGAACCGCAGGCCCGCCCCACCCCCCTGGCGGGCCCAGACCATATAAGAACAAAATGGGCCGGACACGATAATGGCATGCAGGGGTGTTGATTTAGAATTGGTTCAATATTGGGTTTCGAGTGTAGCATCATCTCGTGATATTATATGGGGGTGAACGATCTGGTGAGGGTACAATCGAAGCAAAGCAGCTGCAATTTATTTCGACGCGGCGAGCTCTTTCATTATGGAAGCCCGAGCCTGGGCCATAAGCTCGTTTTTTGACGCCTCATCCCCTTGAGCGGTGTCGAATAACCTCCTTCATTCGACGGTATTTTTCCATCTTGTCGAGCACGAGCCGGAACTCCTCGGGGGAGAGGTGCCCATCCCGAAGTGCGTTCGAGATCACATCGCTCATGCTGTCAAGCTTAGAAAGGGCGAGAACGTGAATCTCATCGTGTTTCTTTGCTTTCACTAGAAGCCGTCGAGAGACGTACTTCCCCGCAATACCTGCAAGACCGCAGCCAAGAGCAGCCGCTTCCAGAGCAACAACAGGCGCCGCTATAATCGTAGAGAGCAGGCCTACTCCCGCCGCACCCATTCCTAAACTGGATGCGACAAGCGCAGTATCAACACCATCGATGATGTTACTCGGCGGTACTTTTTGTACAGCTTAGCTCTGTCATCTCTCTTGCGCTCTAGACCGCGTTCAAGATTCCGGATTTCGGAAAGACGGAAGCTGGAGCCATCCGGCGGCTCCGCCTCTAAGGTCGGGGGCGGATCAAGCTGTGGATATATCGGAGGGGCGGATGCTTGCTGCTTCATGTTATTAAACAGAGTAAACAATATTATTGATAGCACTATATGTTTAACTAGGTCTAGATTAAGACCTTATCGTCGGTAAAGTTCTCGACTTGGTAGTCGATGAAATGCTGGAGAGGTGAGGTTCCATGGTTGGGGGGTGGGCTTGGCGAATGTGATTGATAGTGGCCTTTCGAGTTGCATAATCTGTAGATTCTTCCTTCCTTGGTCTAGGAGAGTGGTTCTTATGATCACATCTGCGAATCCTTTAGACATGTAGAAGACCCCATTCCTGATATCTATCGAAATGTTCCGGTCGAGTTCGACGTTTTTCTTCGCCCTGACGGAGAAGTAGAATTTTTTTTTCTTTTTTTTTTCTCATCGTACAGGACGACATATCTGCCAAGAACATGTATATTTTGAGCGTGATTATGTTTAGTAGCTCGGTCAACATACCCCTTCGTGACAGCTTCTTTTCCAGGTCCGTAGATACTCATTTTATTTCGAGCGTTAGGTGTATTGGGAGGTTGTGGTTGTCGACCGGCCTTCCTAATTCATTTAAAACGGTAATCTTTAATTCATCCAAAACCCCATCTCGGAGACGCTTGAATTCGGGATGCTTAAACCCTATCAGTAACAATATCGCCAAATTGGTGACGGCCGAGCCCGACCATAGTCAAAAGGCTAGACGGCGCCCCGTCCACAACGTTGGAAGTGCCGTTGATTTGCTCCAAGTGGATGTACAGTTCTTTCGTGTTTGTGAAATTAACCGGCCAGTCACCGTTATACGTGCCGGCATCAAGCCGCAGACCTCCCAGCCCGTCATCCAATCCGAGTAGACTAAGCAGTCCGTCTGAAATGACTATTCCACCCTCCCCAACATTCAGCGTGTTTACCCCGTTCACCCGGCTCACCTCCAGCGAAGCGCCGGTGATATCATCGATGATATCACGTAGATCAATGAAGCCATACAACCCGGGAGGGATTTCTTCTAAATAACCACCACCCCATTCGATACACTCCACTTCGCGCACGTTAAACCATCCTACCGTATAGGTGATAGAGCGGAGGCCAACACGCAGGTCTCCACCGCGGTCTCCATCGATGTACTGCTGAAACACCGCGTCCCCACTTCGAATATTGGAGATCGTTTGAAACATATTGGATTATCTATTACTATACGTGTGCACCTTCAATTGAAATTATGAATAACTGGCGAAAGGCAGGGAGACGCCCACCACCGTATTATGGGACCTGGGGTGGAGGCCAAGGTACCTGGGGTGGAGGCCAAGGTTCGACATCCACCCCGGCACCACCATCCACCCCAGCGCCACCATCCACCACAACGCCACCATCCACCCCAGCGCCACCATCCACCACAACGCCACCATCCACCCCAGCGCCACCATCCACCACAACGCCACCATCCACCCCAGCGCCCACGCAACAACCAATATCCATCCCGACGGCATTCAGATCAAACCCCGAAGCGTTGTATGAGCGAGGTGGGGTGTTTTCCACCAAGTCTTTAAATTTGCAAGAGGCTGTGGTGCAGGTCCAGGCGGCCGACGCAAAGTCGAGCTTTAGTGTGAAGTACCCGGATATTCTTTCTGTCGAACGGTACAAGCTGCCCCAGGTAAAGAGCGATGATGTAGTCGATAAGTGGCAAACTCATCCCATGAATTTCTGGCAAAATTTAGTCAACTTCGCCGTCTGGTGCGCTACCACAGGGTGTGGTGTTTCGGTGGAAGATCATCTAAATTAGCAGAGGCTGATGATGCGAGCCATGTTCAGGTTTCACGTATACTATCAAACCCGCCGAATCCTCAAGGAATTAAGCGTGCCTATGCCCCAGGACGACATCTGGAACGCCTTTGACACATATTATACCCGGGGGGACTACGAACGCATCTGCGATGAGTTCGGTGTATCTTACAACACGAACTGGAAACAACAACGTAGTGAAAATAATGGTCTGGGTATACCGTATCATTGGTGGAAAGGGAAAGTACGGACCGTTAAAACGGTCAGCAACGATCTGATTAAAAGCTACATGCTCGAGCCCAGATTTGCTATTTCGTCGAACGATTACAGAAAAGACCGGATGTCTTTCGCAGGCTCTGGAAGACCGGCCCCATTCACCGTCGATTACATAGTTCCTGGGCAAGAAGGAGAGAGCGTGTGGACCACCTTCATCCTCGACAAGTCGGAAGGATTAACCGAAGCGGGTGTTGTGCGGTTGAACGAGAGCATCAGGACCTACGTGTGGGCGCTCTTAGGGGCTCAAGGGCAGACGAGGACGCGCATTCTAGGCACCGGCACCGCATTCGATGCGCAGAAGCAGTTCCTAGCCAACATCGAAAGCGCTATCAATAGCCCCGTAGACCTCTCTTCGTCGGTAGCGCGCTATGAGGATGTGTTAATAAACGCCAGCAGTAAGGTCGACTTCGCCTTCGGAATTGACCTATACATGGCGCCAAGCGATATGGTTCTAAAAGTCCAGCGAGGGGTGGTGGGCTACAACAATGAGATCATCATTTCTACTGCTGAGAATCATCTAGGTGTGAATAGGGATATCAATTTAAGCGACCCACTCCCTCGACGCCCACTCCGGATATGCAAACGACACCGGTGAGAAAGGACTCATACAACCGATAGTCAGTCTCCCGACGGGGGCAGCGCCCGACACCGACGGGCCCGTACAACCCACAACCAAGCCCGACATAAGCGAGCTTGTACAACTCACAAACAAGGCAGCCTCGGAGCATGAGGATGAAAAAACGGCCCTAGTCGTGGGCGGGGTCGGATAATATTAGCAGCGATTTGGCTTCTACGATAGCCAGTCCCGGGCAGCCACCAAGAGGAGGCCTCCTACCGCCAGAGCCATCGCCCAAAGATTTTCTCCTAGCCAGTTGGCTGTCCGCGCGAGAAGTGAGAGTAGCCAGGAAACGATAGACCCGATGATACCCAGTAGGGCCGCAGCCGCTTTGCCCGCTAGATTGGCCAGGGCGCGCCCAAGAGACTGCATATGTTTTTTGACCGATTCCTTCAACCCTCCTTTGTCGGAGGGTGGTGGTGGTGGTGTTGGTGGGAGTGTTGATGCGCCACCACCCCTCAGAGCTAGAACGAGGGTGGATATTGCCATCCCAATAGCGGTTAAGATGGACGCGATGGTCACCCCCTGCTCGCGAAACAAGTTCCGTACGCGCTCAGCGAGCGTTGCATCCTCATTGAAAAACCATTTGATTGAATCAATTTGCTCCGCTTGTTCCGACGTTGAGGGGTCCTTAAGCTTTTCGCGGTATCTCTCAATCACCTCCTGGAGAGCAACTTTTTGCTCTCCTGCACCGCCCTTGTGCCGTGCAGGGTTTTCAGAGCTGAGTCGAGTCCCAGAATCTCCCTCCACGGCAGGTCGCGATGAGATTGTTGATGGATTCGGGGCTCACGTTGATGGCGGCATCCACCTGCATCTCAATGACTTTTAACCCTTCAACGTCCTTCGGCGTTAGATTAACCCGTCCCTCATTTGTTAATCCCAACTCCTGGATTACTTTAAAACCCCCACGGCTCCTTATAGTGCTAAACGCAAGGGGCTTCATACAATTTGAAATTCGATGGATCTCGATCTAGGTCGGGGGTGAGTCCCTTTTCAGCCAAAGCATTGTAGGAGTCCATCGCTTCCTTAAGATTATCCTGATTAAGTTTATAGATGGGGTCCCGCGAAGTTTCATAAGGGTCCCATTCTAAACCCCCCTCAACATCTGACGTAGGATTGACGTCCATAAACGTAGTTTCTTCATCGACGGCGTCCTCGTTGAAACCTCCCTCGTTAAAACCTCCCTCGACGGGATCCATTTCAATGTCCTCCATGTTTAGTTATATTAAACATTCGCCGTACCCGTCTAATATAGCCATGGCTTCCTCTAACTACGGGCATAAGCTAAACCCTTACCGCAGACTAAGAGACCCCCTAGGAGTCAAGGGGGTGCGCCAGAGCGTGGTAGTCACCAACAACCCCTCGACCATCGATCAAAACCAACAGCTCCTCGTACGGTTCGCAAATCTCGGCGCCAACGATGTTATCGTCCCAGGGACGACGCGGCTCGCATTTATGATCAGCATGACGTCCACCGACGCCAACCGAACCGTGGTTCAGAACATCGGCCGCGCGATTGTAAGGAAAACCACCATCAAGATCTCGGGCAACGAGGTGATGTCCATCGACGACAGCGACGTGTACCACTGCTACCTAGACCTGTGGAAGACGAAGCTGGAAAGGGGGAATGCCCACTATCAGGGTATTGATGCGACGAAGGGACGGAACGCGACGAAGCTGCGCGTTGGCGTCGGCAATGGCGATGATGACGTGGATGAGGACGACGCCATCTCAATCGCCTACGGCAATCGTTTCTACACACCTCTCGACTTTGAACTCCTCGAAAGTCACAAGCCGTTCTACCAGTCGGGGCTAGGAGACAGGCTCGAGTACGAACTCACCTTCAACTCCCACGAATGCTTCATCAAGGCCACCGGCGATGCCGCCGCTAGTTACGACATCGAAAACATTTCGCTAGAGTACGACATGGTCACCCTGCCCGCGCTCCCCAGGTCGATCCGCAATCAGTATATGAGCCGAATGACTATCCTCTACGAGCGCGTTCTCCGACACCGCAAAATCGTGAAGGACAAATCCGACGCCCTGTGGAACATCAACCTGAATACCCCCGCCCGCAGCATGAAGGGGATCCTGATGCTGTTTGAGGACCCAGCAGCCGCCTTCGCGCGAGACAGTGAATCCTTCTACAACCCGAAAATCGAGGTCGAAATGACGGTAGAGGGCTTCCCAAATCAGCTATACTCAGAGGGGATGCGCGCCCATCAGAAATGGGACGAAGCTAAAAAATTCTTCCTGGGAGGTGGTAAGCGGCACCCCGAAGTGGAGCTGGTCGCTAAGGATCTAGAGCTCGCCAACGTGACGCTAGCAAAGTTCCTCACGACAAAATACGCTCTGTGGCTCGATCTAAGAACGTCCGACGACAACAGGCTCCACGGCAGCGGGCGAAGGATCGAGAACGCCTCCGAGGGCGTTACCATTCAGATCGCGAAAAAGGTGGAGGCTGCGGGTCGTTTCAATATATACCTCTATATCATCATGGACGCGCAGCTCAATATTCAAGATGGCCGATTCGTTAGCGCCCTCTACTAACATGCTACCGCGGAGCCCCCACTCGGCGCTCATCGCCGGTCAGACGGGGTGCGGAAAAACCGTTTTCGTTCTCGATCTGCTGGAGAAGGGGCCCTATCAATCTCTCTTTAAACACATCGTGATCGTGTGCCCTACGATCAAGCACAATCGCTCCTATCAGCGGCGCCCTTGGATTTGGAGATACCCGGAGGTCTATATCGTAGACCCAGGCGAGCGGCTCCATGATTGGCTGCGCGCTTTTTACAAGTTATTTGAGGGGACGCCCACCTTGTACATAATCGACGACTGCAGCGCGAGGAAGGCGTTAACGAAGAAGAGGGACATGCTCTCCGAACTGGCTTTCTCCGGTCGCCACGCCAAGCAGTCGGTCTTGGTCCTCTCGCAGCGATACAACTCCGTTCTCCGAGACGTTCGCGAACAAACTCAGTGGGTTGGCCTCTTCCACTGCAAGGATCGTGACAGCTTCGACGAATGTCTTCGTGAAAATGATATAGTCCCACCAGAGAAGCGGGCCATAATTCGCCAACAGCTCACTAAAACGAAGCACGCTAAACTTCTGTTGAAGACTAACCAACCAGCTATGTACAAAGTCATTGCTAACAGCATTACTGAACATTGCTAATAGCATTACTGAACATTACTGAATATTGCTAATAGCATTACTAAGCATTAGGGTCCTACTGAACATTGCTAATAGCATTTCTAATAACATTACTAAGCATTGCTAATAGCATTACTAATAGCATTACTGAGTATTTTTACAAATTACCATGTTAGGTGTGATCGCCTGGTTCGCCCGCGATTATATTAGAGCTAAGAGATCTATATACCATATTATCACTCATTTCAAGATGGCCACCGTAGACGAATTGCTCGACGATATCCTTGCTGAGCCCACCTCACCTGAGGCAGTGCCACCAGCTGTACCGCGGGAAGAGGTAGCACCACACGCGCAAGACCACCGGGAGAGACTCATTGCACTCGCAGCGGGGGGTAAGGCCAAGCAGTACCTTGGGAAGGAATTTACCGTTGATAAGATTGAATCTTTGACGGAGGCCGAGGTTGAAAAGCTCTACGCCCGTTATGAAATGAGGTTAGGTGCTGTCATGACAAAAACATTGGGGCAGGCGGCCCTGCAGCTGTACACCCAGGTGGTCAGTCAGATTCTTCCGATTCCGATCGAAAGCCAGCCTCAGCTGTTAACCGGTCTCGAGGCTGACCCTTTTGTTGGACATGCCCTTAGCACCGCCTCCTGCGAGCTGTACCACCGGTACGGAATGTATCTAGCACCTCTCACTGCAGCTCTCACTACGGTCCGGCATTGCCGTGTTGAAGTAACGCGTACTCATTCAATAGATGATGATGTCGGAGCAACAAGAAAAGCTGAGAGTTACTGCCCCTCCGGAGGAGGAGGTGAAAACCCAAAAACCTAAAAATCCAAAAAAGGTGGCAGCAGGGGTCAAGGGCGCTGCTGCGCGGAAGGCGAAGCGTGACTTGCAGAGAGCGAAGGATTCCATGCGGGCGGAGGAGAACCCGCCTGAGCCACACGACCCGCAGAAAGTGGAGGAGGGCCCGCCTGAGCCACACCACCAGAAGAAAGTGGAGGCGCCTGTTGAAAGACAACCCGCATCTATGCACCTGTGGGTCGTAGTGCTGGCCGGTCTTGTAGGCGCGGCGTCGCTTATTACTCATCGTAAATCGTCGCCAGTTTCTTCGCACCGGCCATCTGCGAAGCAGACACATGAATTAGAGAGTAGTAAAGATCCTTTCTATATGGAATAACAATGGCAACTACCGACGGAACAATGCTCGTGAACTCACTGTACCACAGCGCGGTCGTGTCCGGCCTTGTCATAGGATACGCACGACTTGGTAAAATGGCCTTTGGAGGGGCGCCTTCCAAGCTAGACTTCACCCCCCGCGACGTCGGCATGATAGTTGCGGATATAGGCCTCGCGATGGCGACTAAGGATATGCTGATCAAACAGGGTATCATCACGGCGGATATATTGAAGTAATATAAGTAGGTGATATATTCATCATGGCCTCGGTCTTGATGCTTGTTGGTGGCGCCATTGTGAACGCCCTCGCCTTCACCGGCAGCAACTTTCTATTCTCCCAGCTATAGGGAAGCACTCCGACGAGGAACGTCAAAGGCACGACAAAGCCATAGAGCAGCTTGAGACCGCTAAAAATGAGTGGAATCAAAAACGTTCCGAGCGCCTTGACTGGATTAGCAAAAATTACCGCCGCGAGCATGACGCGGCCGAGCAAATCAAAGGGGTTGACACCGCGATGGAACGGTACGCCATGATCTTTGGCAAAGAATCCTTAGACCGCGAGCCACAGGTCAGTGACTTCATCGTCGGAGGTATGGTTGTGATGGGGTTGGTCGCCTACAAATTGAGTTAATAAAAAAAAAATACTATAGGTTGTTCATATTTGAAACCAATTAATTGATAAATAAATAATTTTAATTAGAGAAATTTAATCCATATAATAATGCAAGTAACAATAAATTATAAATAAAAAATGGAATCGTTTCCATCAAAGAACATGTTTGATAATTACGTTCATTTTGTTAAATGGAGAGATCTACAATTAGAAGTATTAAAAATAACTAAGATTAAACCTGTAAATACTTCATATGGTGCATCACTTGTGTTAACTCTTGTTAATGAAATAGGAGATGATTTTGAATGTTACGCACCAAAAGTAGTAGCTAAAAAGATAGATGACAATATGAAAGTTCCTTTCGATGTGTTAAATGAAGGATTAAGAGTCCACACTAAAGATACAACTAAAACATATTTCAAAGTATCTTTCCTAGCTGCTTAAATTATTAAAATATTAGGATAAAAACAAAAAAGGATTTTCTAGAGTCCTTTTTTATGTCATAGTTATGACCCAAACGTAGCTGGATTTTTTTTTTTTATATATTTAGTGCTTTCTATAATAGGGATGGCTGCTCGTTTAGCTAAGGTCTACTACAGGTCTAGAGGCTACTGGAAAGGAATCGCAGCGATCGGAAAACTCTCGACCGCAGCGAGGGTCTCGGAAGGCGTGACGAAGGAATGGTTGAAAAAACAGGCCATCTGGCAGATATATCTACCCGCACCGCGACGTATTCCAAGGCAAAAATTTAATGTTGCCACACCGAATGAGGTTCACCAGGCCGACCTCTTGTTCGTTAGACCTACAGGTATGCCATCACGGTAGTCGATGTTGCCAGCCGGTTCAAGGCCGCTGAGCCCCTGCCAACAAAGGAGGCTAAGGAGGTTGCCAAGGCGTTGTCCCGCATTTACAGGCGAGGCCCTCTGAGGTGGCCCAAGCTGCTCCAGGTCGACCCCGGGCGCGAGTTCATGGGCGCGGTCAATCAGCTGCTAGCTGGACACAATGTTGAGGTCAAGCGCGGCCGCGTGGATATTCACATGGACCAGGGGGTTGTAGAGCGCTTCAACAGGAACATGTTGAATAGAGAAGTGACACGACTGACTGGTAAGCGTCCCTTTGATGCCGTCAAAGCGAAAACGGTGGCGCAAAAACCCTCTTCGGTGGTTCCTGGTCGCCCAGTGGGTCTCGACGAGGTCAAGCTCCCTCCCAATGCGGGCGTTTGGTATCTCTACCAGCCCGGCGAGCTCAAGGGCGGCCGTCGGCGTGCTACTGACCCTGTGTGGTCTTTAAAGGTGTACCGGCTCGGACGTTCGGTTACAAAGTCCGGCGAGCCCGTGTTGTACTACCTGCTGGACGGCCCTCCGCGGGGGTTTGTACGCGAGGAGCTTCTTATAATACCTCCCAATACGCAGCTACCGCCGGATGGAGTCCTCAATCGTTAGGGATTCTATAATGTCCATAGGCCAGCGTGTCTACCCCGTTTCCAGCGATCCATCGCTTTGAATCAAAGCACGAGAGCGATACCTTGTTCAGGCACTGCCCGTAGATGCGATGGCGCTCTGACCGGAGGACGTTCATGCCATGGCGGAAGGTTCGCTTTTTGAAGAGAGCCTCTTTGTACTGCTCATGTCGGATGCGTTTCTTGACCACACACTTTTTCACACCCTTGGCTTTCTTGATGTTATTCCCTCCGGTCTCTAGGATAGAATACATTTTAGGCCTGAGCCCAACATATTCAGCGACGGCACGCCCCTTGCACTCGTCCTTCATTTTCCCGAGGACCTTCTTGTTGGCCATCGAGTGGAGTGGGTGTTCGGGAGGGTAATTGCTGGTGTCATACAGATTGGCTCGCTTTGCCATGTCGGCCTTCAAATCGGGTGTATCAATTTGCATTAGCAAGCTGTCCGTATCTATGTAAAGTAAGTCGCAGCGTTCGCCATAGGTTTTCTTGATTTCATTATAATAGAAATCGTACATGAGATGTTTTGATAGGTCGAGGATGCTGGCCCCCACGTAGACGGGACGATTGAGCGTCAGGTGGCTCTTATGCATCTGAATGGCCGCCAGATCATCGTCGAATATCGTAGCTCGCGCGAATGAGGGACTGGCGATGAGTCGCCTCAGCCTGTCTTCCTCACTCGCTCGCACCAGCTTCACATTTACCCGTTTCCGCAGGTTCTCCATTGTTTTTCCGAATACGGAATTGTTCATCAACTTGTACAGATCTTTTTTGAAGTTGCTGGCAGCCTTTTTCCGGAGCTCCGTATTCATCTGGATGTAGGGCTCCATCCAGGGGCTCTGATTGAACAGGAGAACGCGGTGAATCTTTTTCAGCTTCATGCCCAGCAAGAGATACAGCTGGAGATTTCGATAGTGGAGCACATAGCGGTTCTTGTCGCGAAGGTTCGGGACCAGCTTTTCGACCTCGGTAGGCACCACCCCAACGCCAAGTAGGTCGTGCTGATACTCCGACATCCACTCCTTCTGGACCACCATGCGCTCTGGCGCGAGCGGGTAGGCGTTGTGGGCCTTTTGTAGCTCTTCGGGGTATTCGAGGTCTACCTCGAGTATTGCCCCATCGGGACCGTCTTCCGGGAGATCCGCGCTCCCAGACAGCTCCGCTTCTTCCGCCCACCAGAAGCCTCCGGTTGGTAGATGCTGGCCCATCGCCCATCCATAGAGGTTGTTGGCGTCTAGGTATTGGATATGTGTGGTTGGCTTTTCTCAGTCGTACCCTTCCACCTCGGAATTATTCGCCCGCGCGAATCGCTTGGAGACCATGGAGATGCCTCCTCGCATTCCTTTTTCGATGAACAGGTGTTGATCGTAGTCCGTCAGCAGCTTGAGTTCAATTTTCGATTTCTTGAGCAGAGCATCCCACGATAGGCCGGGGCTGGTGTAATAATGCGCTGGATCTAGCCCGTACTGCCTCTGGCAGGTCTTCCTAAAGATTTCGAAGATGTCGGCCAGCAGGAGGACATGGACCCGGTTGTACGCATCGTGGTAGTCCCCAAGGGTCGCGCATCCGAGGGCGCTCCACACCTTTTGCGCGTGGGCGTAGTCCTCGTCGCTGATGTGCGCGTCCGAGAGCTTGCTGTGGAAGGCCTCCTTCGGGGGGAGACGACGCTCTGTGAAGCGCTCCCAGGAGTCCACGTACTCGTAGGGGTAAACACCTTTGCGCATGAGTAATTTCTGTTGCTCGTATCGTGTCGTGATCTGGAGGTCCTCCGGTCGGTTGGCTGAGACGAGTTTGTCTAGCGACGCTAGCAGGAACTGAACGCTGTCGATGAAGCACAGCTGCCCCAGTGAGAAGGAAATGTATTTCTCCGTGTTATTGGGAATGCAGGTGATCCTGCCATCCACCTTCGAGATGGCCTTCATCAGCAGGTGGGAGTCGTACCTCCGCAGATTGAGGAACGCCACGGGAATTTTGGTGGTTTTTGGATTCAGCCTCAGTTTGAGATTGCAGGTGTTGTGCGCGGCGCCTCTGTATCTACCCGTGATGTGACAGTGGTCGCGCAAGAGTATCCCTCGAGCGGCTTATTACAAACGTGACAGGTCATGGCGGTTCCGTGGGCCCTCCAGTCCTCTCGCGTCATCAGCATGGCCTTGGGGTTGGCTAGAACGCCTTTGATTTTGCGCTCCTCCTCCTGCAGCGCTTTGATGTTCTGCCGCATCGGGGCCTCTGTATTCCAGCGGCGGCTCTGTCTTGCCATCGCACCGCACCACGATGTAGCAGTAGCTGCAGGCCTCATGGTGGTGCGTTCGCTTTGTGTTGCTATGATTGGGGTTTCTCCCAGGCCCTTCGATTTTTGTAACGAGGGATTCGAAGTCCGCGTAGATGATGTAGGGGGCTGGTAGCTACTTGTGGTGGTTCTGGAAGGTGAGCTTGTTCTCTCTCTTTCGGCATATCCACCCTCACAGCCGTCTGGCCGATTCCGCGACATTCTGGCTTGTGTGCCTCCAGCAGGTCCTCCCTGGTGTAACCGTGCAGGCATCGCTCGCAGAAGTGCTTTCGCTCTCGATGCTTGCTTTGATCATAGAGCAGGCGGTTGAGGCTGTCTATCAGGGTGTAGTGGAAGATGCCATTCTTCTCGGTTAGCAACAGGTTGATCCTCGGCATCTCTGGCGGTTGTTTGCTGATATAGTGGACGATCACCCCATTATCCCAGCCAAAGACGTTTATAGCTAGTTTGTTCTGGCGCTCGACCTTGGCGTTCTGGGAGACTGGCACGGGTTCCACGATTCCGTCGTAGTTCAGCCCATCCTCATAATGGGATGGATAGCTTCCAGGTCTATCGCGGTGGTGCTTGGCCGGAAATAGGGCAACCTTGAGGGACCAGCGGTGGCAGGAGTCATCCTTGTTTTTAACGTTCACGCAGGCCTTCTTGTTTTTCACCTTCGAGGGGAGATCGATCCAGGAGCCTCCACGCAGAGGTTGATAGCGCGCGATGTCTAGCCAAAGGGTCTCGAGGACTTCCAGAATGTGCGGGAATGCTTGATTGAGGGCGTCATCGATTTCATCCGCCCGCAGGAGAGCTTCCTGCTTGTGACGCAGCACGGGATCTGTGTACTCCTGGCTGCCGTCTGGCCTGTCCTTTCGAAGCTGTATCTTAAGGGCCAGCTGGAATTTTATGCCTCCTAGGGCTCGGATCTCCTCCTCGAGCTTCTCTCTGATCTGAGGGCGCACCCCCTCGAGGAAGGTCTTGGGGTCAGCGCCTTGAGTTTCAGACGCATGCATCTCCCAGCCCCTGAGGAAGTTTCCGATGACTGTCGGCGTTTGGTGGAATTGTGACTGCTCCGGTGCGTCGATAAACTGGTCTAGGATCTCATCTTGGTACTCCTTAACAGATCTCAGGGGTCGATCACGGAGAATCTCGGTGCCTCTCCGCGCAATGGCTCTGGCCAGGGTCTCTTTCCGCGATCTTGTGAGACCGTGGAGGTGGGGCTTCTCCTCGCGCTCGGCAGCTCCGGCGAAGCCTGGCGCGCTTGACCGCTGGGACCTTCTTTCCTGCTCTGAGGGATAGGTCGACCTCACGGTCCAGCATCGCCAGCTCGTGGTGGCGGCGGTCCTTCTTCTGAGGATTCAGAACATCTCCTGTGATGGCGGAGAATCTACCTGTTTTCATGGCTCGTTGGAGTCTCTTCTGGGACCCCGCGGCCCTGACCTTGGCGATTGCCATCCGGAGGTCGGATTTCTTGAGCTTCGACCATTTGCGAAGCCCATAGGCTCTAGCTTGAGTGTGTAGCTCCTTGAGCGTTGGCATTTTGCGTGAGTTCTAATTATGTGAATAGGTTACACATAATTTCTGAATAAAATGAATTGATCTTTATATATAGGTTGCACTTTCCTCTAAATGAAATTTTTTATATCTATGAAGTGATATAAATCACTATTTATCAACTTATATACATTTGTGTTATGTTATGTTTGTAGGTTGCACGTGCCTCTAAATGTAAATTTAGTTGCGTGTGTGTCTAAACGTTATTCATGAAGTAAAAAAAACCTCGGTTTATTGGTATATATAGGTAGGCTGAAAAACCATCTGAATGAATTTGTTTATATTAAATACTAAACATTCTGTGACTTCCTAGCCTGCCTAAGCCTACGCATACACTGCTTGGTGGCTTCCTTCTGGTAGTGGTAGCCGCAGTTAACGCAAAGCCCAACGAAATTCCTGTGGCCTCGACCGCAAACTTTGCAGGGTGTGCAACCTTTACCACCTTGTCTAAATCGTAGAAGATGAAGATAACAGTAATCTTTCAAACACGATCGGTTGCAGGTATTATACTTTCCGTGGACCAGCCACTTGCAGGTATCAGTACCCTTCATCTTGTATGAGTATACTACACATTTGTCTAATAGGACATTTTTATATTCCGTGGACTCGCAAGGGGGGTTAATTATTAACCTATGGCTGATAAGCCTGTGCTCTGCTCTGGGTTCTATATGGTCTGGGCTCGCCAGGGGGGTGGGGCGGGCCTGCGGTTCTACAACGAGCACGACATATATATACAACGTTGGTTTTTGCGAGCAAGACGAAAAAAATTAAAAAAACTGTTAGCTTATATAGCAATGTATTGGTATATCATTTGGGAATGCGTTGCGAGCCCTCTGGGAGCTTAGAAACAACCAAATAGACACTATATAAGAAAAGTGGTCCAGAACCCCCATTGTATATACTACTGCATATGTTCCATTGAGTCTGACTTTCGCCGCCATACACGTGTATTGGCCAGTAACTTGGTTGCTAGAGGCTATAGTTCTCGCCAAGTGAAGAACTCCATTGCTAAAGTCTATTCCATTCCCAGAAGTTCGGCACTCAAACAAAAGCCACCAGGTCCCAAGGACAAGCCCAAGGTTCCCTTAGTTACTTCCTACCACCCTTCTCTTCCTCCTCTCAGGAAGATAACTAAGGAAAACCACCATATTCTCCACACTTCAGATCGTCTGGCTGATGCCATTCCAAATTTGGCTGTTTTGGCTTTCAGGCGCCCCCGTAACCTGCGTGACTTAATTGTCCGAGCAGAGGTTCCCCCTTTTGACTCTTCACCACCAACTAAATTTGGTACATTTAAGTGTACCTCAAAATGCATTGTTTGCAAGACACATGTCAAGGAAATAGACTCTTTCAATGGACATTCTTCTGGAACTACCCACACGACCTATGGCTCTATCACGTGCACTACCTCCAACATCATATACCTCATCTCTTGTAGAGTTTGTAATATTCAGTATGTTGGCGAGACCAAAAACACCCTCAAAAAACGGATCTATGGCCATAGGTCTGCTATCAAAACCGGTAAAATGGACACCCCTGTTGGGTATCACTTCAATCTCCCTGATCATTCGATATCAGATACATGTATGAGTGTACTGGGCATAGAATCACTTGGTCACCGTAGTAATGCTGTCCGTCTTAGCCGTGAGAAAATGTTGGTGAAGCGTCTTCGGACTATCCAGGAGGGTAATGACAAACACCATGCAGCTTTCTGATAATCCTTCTTTTGTGTTCAGTCCTTCACACTTCTCTCTTTGATCTTTCCCCCTCTTCTCACTAATCCCTACCCTACTCCTTGCCCTTCTCTTTGATCTTTCCCCCTCCTCTCACTAATCCCTAGCCTACTCCTTGCCCTTCCCTTTGATCTCTCCCTACCAGCTCACTCTTTGTCCTCTGTTTCTCATCCGTGTCCTATTCACTCCCCCCCCCTTCCTTCGTGTACATGTACACATGTATCTGTTTTGTCCTTGTCACTCTGCCTTTGAGAAAGGTCCTGCTAGGAACGAAATGTCAGGCCCACTAAATTTTATGATATATGATAGGAAATATTGTCCATACATGTAAGTGGACCTCTTTCCCCAAAATACCTTTGGGGATATTTTTGGGTAAAATGTCATTGAAGGAGTAGGTTTGCGGTGACACCATGTGAAATTTCTCTTTATGAGTAAGTGTGGTTCTGAAAAGAACTGGAGGAACACTAAAGGTGGGAACAAAGGATGCTGCACTGGATTAGGATTAATGTTCCTGCCTTCACCCTTCACCCTTCACTAATCCCCACATCTGGATCACTCTTCAAACTACTTAAGCCCCACTCCAAGTTAGAATCCAACATTCTCCTGAAGACAAGCAGAGTACACTGTTCAAAAAGTCCGGTTCTTTTCAGAACTAATCAGAACCATTCTTACTCACAAAAGAGAAATTTCACATGGTGTCACTGCAAACCTGCTCCTGCTATCCTCACCATGATAACCTTCAAATCTCCAAATGACATCAATTACAAATGTTGCCAATAGAACGCCACAGTTGCATTTGTTATTACCAGGAAGAATACTGAGTATTTTGTATGCCTTTATTTTTCAGGAAGTACCGCCACGTCTCATACAGGCAGGTTGTCAGATGGTGCTTGGGATTTCTCGGAAAGCACAATAGAGTTCCTCTCCCATCATGCATTATGCATAAGACACGAGTAAGGTTTCCGGACCAGGACAACAGCTATGTGGGATTTAAATACCCAGACATGGATGACATGTAGAATCCAACCCTTGCTTTAATCAAACATACAGCATGACCCACTCTTCACCAAACCTTAACAAAGTTATTGTTTAGGCAAAGTTTTTGTATCAAAATGTAATCATTAGGTATATGTGCTGCTAGGAGTTAAACTCAGAAAGAAAACAGCAATTCTGAGGGTAGAACTTATCTTGTTAAACTTGCATCCTTTCCCCCCAAACTCACATCCCTTTCCCCCAAACTCACATCCCTTTCCCTCAAACTCACCGTCCCTTCCCCCAAACTTGAATCTCTTTCCCCCAAACTCACATCCCTTTCCCCCAAACTCACATCCATTTCCCTCAAAACTTACATCCCCAAAGAACTTGCATCCCTTTCACCAAAAACTTGCATCACTTTCCCCCAAGCTCACATCCCTTTCCCCCAAACTCACATCCCTTTCCCCCAAACTCACATCCCTTTCCCTCAAACTCACCATCCCTTCCCCCAAACTTGAATCTCTTTACCCCAAACTCACATCCCTTTCCCCCAAACACACATCCGTTTCCCTCAAAACTTGCATCCCCAAAGAACTTGCATCCCTTTCACCAAAAACTTGCATCACTTTCCCCCAAACTCACATCACTTTCCCCCAAACTCACATCCCTTTCCCTCAAAACTTGCATCCCCCAAAGAACTTGCATCCCTTTCACCAAAAACTTGCATCACTTTCCCCCAAACTCACATCCCTTTCCCCAAACCAGTTTTCCCCAAACTTGCATCCTTTCCCCCCAAACTCACATCCCTTTCCCCCAAACCAGTTTTCCCCAAACTTGCATCCTTTCCCCCCAAACTCACATCCGTTTCCCTCAAAACTTGCATCCCCCAAAGAACTTGCATCCCTTTCACCAAAAACTTGCATCACTTTCCCCCAAACTCACATCACTTTCCCCCAAACTCACATCCCTTTCCCTCAAAACTTGCATCCCCCAAAGAACTTGCATCCCTTTCACCAAAAACTTGCATCACTTTCCCCCAAACTCACATCCCTTTCCCCCAAACCAGTTTTCCCCAAACTTGCATCCTTTCCCCCCAAACTCACATCCGTTTCCCTCAAAACTTGCATCCCCCAAAGAACTTGCATCCCTTTCACCAAAAACTTGCATCACTTTCCCTCAAACTCACATCCCTTTCCCCCAAACCAGTTTTCCCCAAACTTGCATCCTTTCCCCCCAAACTCACATCCGTTTCCCTCAAAACTTGCATCCCCCAAGAACTTGCATCCCTTTCACCAAAAACTTGCATCACTTTCCCCCAAACTCACATCACCTTCCCCCAAACTCACATCCCTTTCCCTCAAAACTTGCATCCCCCAAAGAACTTGCATCCCTTTCACCAAAAACTTGCATCACTTTCCCCCAAACTCACATCCCTTTCCCCCAAACCAGTTTTCCCCAAACTTGCATCCTTTCCCCCCAAACTCACATCCCTTTCCCTCAAAACTTGCATCCCCCAAAGAACTTGCATCCCTTTCACCAAAAACTTGCATCACTTTTCCCCAAACTCACATCCCTTTCCCCTAAACTCACATCCCTTTCCCTCAAAACTTGCATCCCTCAAAGAACTTGCATCCCTTTCACAAAAACTTGCATCACTTTCCCCCAAACTCACATCCCTTTCCCCCAAACCAGTTTTCCCCAAACTTGCATCCTTTCCCCCAAACTCACATCCCTTTCCCTCAAAACTTGCAACCCCCAAAGAACTTGCATCCCTTTCACCAAAGACTTGCATCACTTTCCCCCAAACTCACATCCCTTTCCCCCAAACTCACATCCCTTTCCCTCAAAACTTGCATCCCCCAAAGAACTTGCATCCCTTTCACCAAAAACTTGCATCACTTTACCCCAAACTCACATCCCTTTCCCCCAAACCAGTTTTCCACAAACTTGCATCCTTTCCCCCCAAACTCACATCCCTTTCCCTCAAAACTTGCATCCCCCAAAGAACTTGCATCCCTTTCACCAAAAACTTGCATCACTTTCCCTCAAAACCCGATCACTTTCCCTCAAAACTCGTATTATTTTCCCTCTGAAAAGGGTCATGAGAATACCAAAACGTTCAGCCTTTTCAACCAGGATTTGTTTGTTGAGCTTAGAACATAGACCAAGTAGGCATCAGCTCGTCACTGTAAGTCTGATTTATCGCTTGAGGCATTTAGCTAGGCAATTACCCAACCACAGGGATCCCAACCTTATTTTTCAACTCTGGAAAACAGTAATAAAATTGTGTGAATGTCAAATACTTAGAAATGTCCTTGTTTTATTTTTCGTACAATAACTGGTTCAGCTTATTTCTTACTACATTTGTAATGTATGTTAGTAGAGCCTTCTCCCTCTTCCAAAGTCGTTCTCTTGCGATGCTTGCCTGTTCTTGCTGGCTCGATCACATCCGAAACGGGACTGGAATGCAGTTACAGCCTCGACTTTCTCAGGGCGTTTTACCCTCGCTGTGAGAGGGCCAGGGTTGGATAAAAGCTCGGGATTCTGGTCTCTCACCTCTTGTCCAGTTTCACAAAGATTCACGACCTTTGCCAATATTGTTCTGGTGAAGTCTGCAAAGGAATTTTGTAAAAGTGCATATTTAAAGTTAGTTTAATTGTATCGCTACATAAGTTACACGTAGGTCCTTCCATTTTTGTTAAAATTAGGATACTAGGTATGCACAACTACTGTACATGGTCATGTTTATAAATACCGGTATATGCATCAACTCAGACAAAGATGGGGACAGCAACTTATTTGCCCTTTCACCACAGCTTAACAATATTTCTTATTCAAACCTGCCACCAAATGAAACATGCCTGAAATAAACCAGTAAATGTAAATGCACCTTTAACAAGTGGCAAGGAGCTGGATACCGCACACGGGGCAAACCAGCTGTACAGACGAACAAGACACAACAGAAATGTCCCTTCCAGAGCCTGTTGCTCATAACTATTTGTGGTCACACCAAGGACACCGAATGCTATTCACCACAGTGATGGGAATTTGGACCAGTAAATAGCATACGTCAAACTACATGTATTCTTTTTCATGAAAATCCTTGGGTACTTCGGGTCATTACAGAAACAGGTGAAAAAGGCACCACCATTTTGGCTGTAAATGACTTTCATTTTTGAGGCACTATACGACCGGTGGGAGAATCCACTTTATCCCCCAAAATTATATAAAATATAGATTATAAATCGCCCTGGTTGTACAGATTTTCTGATGTTCTGATGAGAATTAAGGATTTTTTGTATGTGGCCTTATCATCAGGCTAGTTAAATGTTTCTGTAGAATTTGTGAATAATACCATTTACCGGTATGTGATTTACGGTCTCCCGTAAATTGTTTGTTTTGGGTTAAGGAGTCCACATTTTTAATAAATACAATAGTAAAAGACAGTAACAAATTTTATTTTAATTCAGTTGGTCAGCCAAAAATGTCAAGGAGATTTCTGACCAACTGATTACCTAAGGTTTGAATATTAGTTTCCATTTAATAAGGCTTCTTTAAAACAAAATATTTATTCCATTCATAAAGTAGTTGAACACCAACTTTATGACAGCTTATTCTATAGATTAACAGATATTGTCACCAAGTGCACCCAAAAAAGAGGCCGGAGAACTTGATCGAAGTTTCCTTATCCCTTTATTTGCACTCATGCCTCGGGTACGAGCATGGTGAAACTAGAAACAAATTTGACAAGAAATGATATTAAGATACGATTTAAACTATATTAACGGAGAACAAATCTTGGTGACTAGAACTAACTGAATAAATAAAATAGTGTTAAATCTAAATCTTAAGCACATAAATTAATCAATTATAATCAAAGTTAACTTACAATCGTTTCCGGGGAACAACAATGAGGCGGGAAGACTACATAATAATTATCAACTACATAAACTGATGAAGAATGGCTGTACAGGAGAAACGAAACACACGCAACGCAGACAGAAACTAAAATGAGCCTCACACACCCGTGGCCGAGGTACCCTGACACACCCAAAATTAGGACGCCATACCCTCCTAGGGCATGTACATGTACATAACATACATTGTTGTCAAGAATGCCTAATCCTAGGGGAGGGTGGAGGCGAAACGAGAGTGAAGCGCGCCCTCATTCGAATAATACATCCTGACGATGACAGATATAATAATGCTGTGCTTTTTGAGGGGGCCAACCCACGATACTCTAAACAAGAAACCAAATTAATGATTCCAATTAATCACTTACCAATAATGTACAATAATTATGTAAGCAAAGCATGGGTTGTATACTTGGTTGCCAAGGAACTTGGATCATGGGATGGGCGAAATCCCCGCAAAAACCCTATGAGAGAAAAATAACATGGGAAAAATCCCGATCTGGCTCCAAGTTCCTTGGCAACCAAGTATACAACTCCGTAGATCAGAACCGAATATCCCATGAGCTATGCAGCAGACAGGCATGGGGGGAAGGGAGGAGGTGAAGCAAAACTGCTTAAATCGTTGGTGCGCCTCTGAATGTAGTCAAGATCTGCCAGTCTGCAGCCCCATAGGCAGTGGACTACTGAACCCTAACAAAAGATCTGAGCATGTTTCACATACCGGTAGCTAGTTATGTAACCACTAGCGCTTTTCTGCAACTAGGAGCGTGTGCTATTGTATCCTTAAATTTATGCAGGATATTCAACCAGGACCGACTCGTGTCACATAAAAGCGATTTAACTTTTCTATATAATATATATTATATAAAATGCACATGAAACAAGGTTCTTGTTTTTGCATTGATTCTGCTTTATATTTGGACCATTTATTACCTGCTGAATTTTAAGAGCTATAACAGAAATGCCATAAATATCAAAACCCAACATTACCTAACTTTCACAAAATCATGACAGTATTTGTTTCCAAGAGCTTTGTGTCCGAAGTAAAATTTAAATGATCAAAGGAACTATGTTTAAATGTGCTGTCTATATATACCGGTACTCTTTTTCCTTTTAGCGGGAAATATTTCTTCAATAAAGTCAGGAAAACTTACTAAAAAATTGAATAATTTGAAAAATGGCAAAACAAATTGACTGAAGTGTGACTTGGAAAGAGACCTTTTGCATATACTGGCCCTCCTATCATCCAAGCTATCCAGCCCTTGCATGACAGCCTTCCCAAATAATCAAGTACTGTATTTCCAGGGATAACTCTCCTCATTTTATTAAGATGCGAAAAACAATTTGCTGTAAACCTGGCTACAGCAGTTTGGAAATTGCAGAAAGTGGACGCAGCTTTTTATATTCAATCAAGTAAAGGGAAACTGAATGGTACATTTTAAACAAATCGAAAAAATGGCAAACCGAACCAAAACCTTATTTTGCAAGAGAAGCAAAATAGCTCTAAGACTATAATCAAACAAGGTCATGTCAGTTTGAAGGTTCCAGTAGTGTTTGCATGAAGAATGGTTTTCAAAATGTTCAAGATTGTGATTGGGCACTTGGAGGCACATTGATGTGGGAGTACTCTAATTACTTGAGACAGTCATACCTGATGAGACTATACATTTGTAGTGGCTAGTTGGTAACAGAGTTCTCATGGATTCCAACCACACTTCTGTTAGGGAGTTTTTCCATTGTAATAAATGTAAATTGTTATGATGTATACATCTATATGCTGATAATGGTAGGAAATATTGATAATGATAATGGTAAGATGAGAATCACAAGGAGTGAGATTACACTATTCATTGCAATGCACTGCACTGTATTGCATTGCATGGGTTCACAATGTAGTGCATTGAATTCAATTGTGTGTTTTTAATAGACATGTGGCATGTACAAGAATCAAAGAGACCTCAAAGAATGTTGGCAACTTGTAAAACGATTTGGTCTTCAGGGATACCTAGACATTGGTAAAACTGCAGTGATGTCACCAAGGTATGCAATAGTTTATATTTCAATATGCGATTAAACAATTGTTGTGGTATCAGTGCATTATTGGGGTTTGGGAAATGTGTCAGTTCCTCTTGTTCCAAAAAAAGATATCTGTAACAGAACAAAATGTTTTTGTAACTTTACATCTTCAGGTTAGAAGCTGCTTTGTCCGAGTTAAGTCGCCTACTGAAAGCTATCTTCAGGGGACGCTATTTTAATGTCAAGTCTTGTCCGGAAAATGTTTCCCAGCTCTATGCTGAAGCCATCAGAGAATCTCAGTATTTACTGCGGGAAAGCTTGCATCATTACCAGCAGTACCTGTCCATCAAAGCACAGCGCAATATCACAATGACTACGTATCTTGAAGATTTTCCCGGTCTGGTTCATTTTATCCATGTTGATCGAAAGACAGATCAAATTACAGCACCATCTATGTGCACTTCGGGTGTATTTTATGATGGGATTGGGTGCTCAGATACATCATCACTGGTGAAAGAGAAGGTCAGTATCATGTGATTGCAACAAAGTGAACAATATTTTGTTATTAAGTTTTATATCTAGGTTATCATCTTAAAATAAAAAGACACTTGTTTTGTTTTTAAAGGTCAACTGAAGTGCAAAAATTTAAAAAAACCTGATTTGGCATTAAATATGTTCATTGGTACATTGTAATTCCAGATCAAACATAAATTTTGTGTTTCAAGCTTATTAGAAGCCTTTTTTAATTAATTAAAATTATGCTCGTAGTTATTGAGGGAGCTGTTCTTTACGTCACCGGATGAACGCAGATTTTTTTTCTCTCCCCGCGAAAGCCGTATGCACTTAGATAGTCGGTGAGGTTCCCTGACGCGTTCAGTAGATAATGCACGTTTTTTTAGCGTGGCACCAGTCTTTTTCTCGGCGAGAAAAACCTGACAAATTTGTTGGCCGAGACGTCTTTCGACAAGCTTTTTCTTCGGAATCAGATGAATTCTAAGTCGATAACAAGGATAGAGTTTCTGAAAATAGTTTTCCTATGGCCACAGACGGGAACACGTTGCCAAACCATACACGTATGAGCCCGGATGGTCTCCGTGAAAACAAGCTTCGAAATGGACACTGCACTGCACGATTTGACGAACGGATTATTTCGGTCGTGTCAGCGTGATTTTTGACGTCAAAATGCGGCTTATTCTAGGATCGTCAGGGAATAAATGCATGTTTATTACACTGCTGCAATCTTCAACAACGAATCTGGCTGGCGTGTCACATGGTTTGTCGATATTTACATGTACTCCCGAAATCGGTTCTCTTGAGAAACGTGCACTGACTGTTGGTATATATGAACATACAATTCAATAGTTCCCCAGCAAGAGTAATGGACCGAGTCTTCATCCGCTGACGTCACCAAGGACGTCCTCCACGGGGGCGTGGCTGCTCCCCCTTCCAAACTTAAATATTTTTTTTAAACTCTTTCCCATAGTTTAAAATTCGGAAAAAATGCATGGATGTATTTTACTGACACCATAGTATTATTTGAAATAGTAAAAACGAAATCCAAAATGCATTGCAGTTGACCTTTAAGAGTAAGAGTGTGAAGAGTTTGGCATACAGTCATAGTGCTTTGTCTGGCTCTGAAAATGTCTTTTAAATGTTTCAGTCTGCAAAAAAATCCAGCCTGTGCTCAAAGTATAGCATTATAAATATAAATGCATCTAAACATACTGTGTACATGTACACTGTACAATGTATACACATAATTAGCAGGTAGTTAAGTGCAGGGAAGGCTATCATCAACAGAAAACACAGTTGAAATTCCTGGTAATTGTACCAATCTTGATTCATGATTTTCCCTTTTCATTCTCTAGGTTTGGAGTATCATACCCCTGATGCATGATTATTTGATGCAAGGGTTTTACACTGCTGCAATATGTCAAGGCGATTTCTACTTCTCATACTATGTTTATTTTGAGGATGTCACAGTAAGTCCACTTCAGTATCTGATACATCACATACACTGAAGTCGTTTTATTTGCTATGTTGTCTGAGAAGGCCTATGACTAGAATAATAGGTTCAAGAGATTTATCTAAAATGTTGAGATGCGTTTCCAAAACATTGTTTCAAACAGTTTACTACAGTTTATGCAGTATGCACCAACATCAGTGGTTGGTAGGTCAGTTGGCCTGTGTTTAGTATGTTGAAAAAATGTGGCTTAGAAAGGAGAGGGAGAAAAGATCTTCACTTCTTAATTATTTTTTTTTTTTACATTTAACCACTTCGCGCCAGGACCTCCGAAATCGGAGCTCCGTTGGTTTGACTATGTGACAGGGCCCTCCGAATCACACACACACACCCACACCCTTACACGCGTATACTTGTGGGGTATTTCCTTTGTTCTCGTGTACTAAAAAAATTCTCCCAGAAGGGCCTAATTCAAATCGCTCCCTTTCGAACCAGAATCACTTTCCTAGGATGAAATCTCTAGCGAACGTCCCTTATATAATATAGTTCTGTTTGCGACGGATATACATACCTCGGAAATTACTCCTTTTTGAGTTAATTCCAAATAACTAGTTTCTTGAAAACCTTATGGGGTACCAACAATGTACCCCACAAGGAGCGGGCCCATTGTTCTGAGTACCCACCCACACACACACGTCCGTTACGCTCTATTGAAGATGCACAGTGGGCCCTTAATCAAACGGATAATCTCTTGACAAAAGCCACAAAGATGTCCAAATTGTGCCAGGTTTTACTCTCTTGTACTATGGGTATACATGTACCCTTATTGATTCATTTCACAGAAATATATTGTTCCGATTGTTAATAGCGAAAATGATGCATTGTTAAAAAAAAAACCTGTATGCTGGTCATAGGCACTGTAAAAAAGACCCGGCGCAAAGTGGTAAAAGAGGTATGTACATGTACATGTAGAATGATAGATCATTCAAACAGATAACATCCAATGGAGAAACTGTTGAATGTACCTGTAATATAAATCATTAGGCCTACATCTTGAATTGTTTTTCCGCTGTAATGTGAACCAACATGGGACAGTGGGATTGAGCTAAAGTACTTTTGTGCAACACACCTTTTAGCAGACTTGTATGACTCATAACTAGGACTGAGTCGAGTCTGACTGGAATCCCATTTTCCATGGCTTGGACTGGGACTTTATTCACGATAACATATGACTTCTACTTGGGCTCAAACTTGACTTGCATGACTTGTGACTCAGTGAAAAATCAATAGTGCAAAATAATTGCAACACTTGTGCACACTAAGACAGACTGTAACTGCCAGTTACAGTAGTAGATTTTACAGACTCCTGTTGGGGTATAGGGATTGATCAAATACTGGTAATCCTATCTCAGTGGCTTACTTGACTATTTTATTTGATATATTGTGCAAGTAGGCTAAGAATAAGAGATGCTTGGAATAATAGATGCGAGAAAACTCTAAAATTTTGAGATGTGTTTCCAAACATTGTTAACCACTTCGCGCCGGGTTTTTTTTCAGCGCCGATGACCGCCATACGGGGTTTTTTGAACAATGCATCATTTTAAAATCTTGCTAAAACAATCGGAACAATGTATTTCTGTGAAATAAATCGATAAGGGTATACTATGGGTACAAGAGAGTAAAACCTGGCACAATGTGGCATGCAAAGACAATGCCCCCCGCGTGCTTTCAGCTGCAGCGCGGTATCCCTCGATCCTCCACAGTAAAAGTCCCACAATTGCACAATTACTGCTGCTAATCTTCCAATTCATGTGGCAACTTGCGTCAAAAAGGGTCTTTGTACTGATTCGTATTGCTTTGTTCTAAGCTGAAAAGAGTCTTTGTTTAGAATGTGGACAATAGTGGTGCCCGGATTCGGAGGGCCCCGTTGCAAAGGCAATCCAATTGACCTCCGGATTCGGAGGTCCCGGCGCGAAGTGGTTAAAGTGGGCCTCTAACATGGTCCATCAAATACCCCATTTGTTAATTTTTGACTTCAGAATATATGCCTGTAATAAAATCATTGAACAAAAAACAACTATAGACTCCAGTTTATGAAAAAATGACGATCATAAATCGCTTTTTTAACAGCGGCGCGCCTTGGCCGAATTGAGAAAAGGATGAATGACTTCATAATGATACGCAATGACCCCGTGACTTATAGCTTGGGAGTCCCTGACTTGTATGCTCGTACGCTACAATAGGCGGCCATAGTGAATACGCACTGTAAAGTTTGTTTCAAGTCCCCTAGTTTGTTCATGTTTAGTTTGTTACAGCGTGATAACAAGTATTTTTATCCTCGCTGAACACATTGCCACCGCTATGCACGATGCCACAATTGTGTGTAGTTGGTGGTTGTAGTCGAAACACCCGCAAAAATCCAGTACTATGCTTCCTGTCTTTTCAAGATGACACGAGTGGGTCCGCTTCGTTAAGAATGCGCTCTGACTGAAAGGCTTTTGAAAGGCTTTACTATGCCATGGTATTAGTCTTAGTAACTTGGACTGTAACACTGTCTTTATTTAATTCACCCCAAAAACCAAACCTGGGTGCATGGCTATAAATATTTGTTCAAAAACAGGCTTGTACCAGTGATTGTTTAACAGACGATCATTTCCCTGGCTGTTCGGGGGACTGGGACATGGCGTCCGTCGGCCTCGGCGCATCTGTTCGCTGCCAAGGGCTCAAACCAATATGGCTCAGCAACGCGGATGTTTTCACCCCCTCTTCATTTTAGAAATCATCGTCACTGCTTGCGCTAGCGCTGCTGCTTGATAAAGAAGAAAATCCTTCCGAAAGAAAGCTGTTTTCTTCCCAGGATCCGTCAGAACCGTGGACAGAACTTGCAGCAAACGCGCATCAAGGGTGCACCAACTACGCACTAATGGAATCAATAATGTGTAGTGCAAGCCATGCTGTAGTCCAGGTACACGACCTCACACCGTCGCGAGTGCATTTTGTTGCTTTGGACGACTCCCAAGATGCTCGTCATCAAGTTAATCGATCAATCGGCCCGTGACCTCTGTTTTCCAAATTGCGCGTGATACAAACCCCTCAAAGACGTAAATTTTTGCGGGTTAGAGTTAAGATCTTCTGATATCAAGAGATAGTTTGGGTTCTAGACTGAAATCGTTAGAGGCCCGCTTTGAATTTAAAGGTGACTTGTGACTGACTTGAGACCCAACCTTTTTGACTCGGTACTTGAACTTGATGACATGGGACAGGACTTGGACTTGATGACATGGGACAGGACTTGGACTTGATGACATGGGACAGGGCTTGGACTTGATGACATGGGACAGGACTTGGACTTGATGACATGGGACAGGACTTGGACTTGATGACATGGGACAGGACTTGGACGACATGGGACAGGACTTGGACTTGATGACATGGGACAGGACTTGGACATAATATTTTGTGACTTTAATACCAAGTCTGCCTCTTACATTATTTTCTCCTAATTAGACACATTTTCATGTATTTCTTAGGGTAAGTTAGTTGCACCACAGAGACCAATGAAGACGGATCATACAGAATTACCTGGCATTCTTAGTGGAACTTTCTTCAAGTAAGTCATTAAATAGTTTCCATAATATCTTATGGGTTACCTGCTCTTGACTATACATGTATTTGGTTGCCTGCAAATGCATTTCCAACATATCTGTAAGCCTGCTTATATACTGTTATAGTGGTTGACCCCCCAAAAATGGTATTGCCTAAGTAATGCCCACCTACTCATGTCCAACTGCTTATTGTACTCATCCCTACGTGTATTTGTCAGCACAGCCAAAGTTTACATAAATTGCAAGCTTTGACATTAATTTTGAGCTGTCATTCTCTCTGTATTATAGCATTATAATATAAACGAATCAAAGAAATAAAGAAAAAAGTGACTGGGAACTAAAAATATTTGATTGGACCAGAACTTGAACCCAATAACTCTGCTTTAAAGCCCCTACACAACATTGGTAAGATAAAAAAACCCAGAAAATAATGTTCACAGATTTACATGAAATGTATACAGTTTGAAGATGGCTATACCGGTATGTTGTATTTTTGGAGAAAAGAGTATAAGAAATTATTTATGTCTCACCGAGATCTACATGTAAACATTTTTTTCGGAACAATTTGTTGAATGCTGCATTTTCACAAAACAAATAAAGCAGTTTTTCACTATTTTATTGAGACGTGGTTGGCGGATTGAGCTGAAATTTTCACGGGTGTGCTATTTCATGCACATGTTGGATCAGACAATGTATGAATGCTATTCTTTGACCTCAACCAATGTTGATCCCTTTCACAAAATGTTATGACGCATCCTAGAAAGGGTAATTCTTCCTATGTCGCGATGCATCCTAGGATCAATTTCACCAAACCTGAGATGCGTTCTATAATATATCTTATCTACATATATATCCCATGGCATAGAGTTTTCTTGTATATAGCTCTATGGTAGCTTCACTTTTGGGCAACTTTTTTGAGCGATGTCCAATGAAGCACCAATCACATTGCTTATGATCAATCACATGATATTTTAGGCCGGCTTATTTTGTTATGTATTAACGGCCATTTGTTTCTTTGTCAAGGTGACAACACTTACATACAAAACCAGTGGGAAATCAAACACAATCACTCTACAAATGTATAGGCATTATGTCATGTTTAACCAACTGTACATTATATTTATATTATTTTGTCCGAAATTATAGTAGAAAAGGAAGCCTTGTTTGGCTAAACATGTACATATGTACCTTAACTATTCACGACCATGACATGTATAATAATACAGCTTCATTTTGCACTAATCGCAGTGATGTTTTCCTTTTAGGACAATGAAATATTCAAAATAAGCATGGGATGAACTGGGTGACAGTGTATCTGTAAGATTCTATAAATGTGGGCTATGCCTGTTACACATTATTATCAAATTTAATGACCATGTTACAGATGTTGCATTTGACATCCTGTTGCAGATCTTCCTCATCCAATGATTTACAGTTTGTTGAAATGTGCAAAGGACAAATCTTGCATAAGATGAGTTTGGTGATTGGTCTTATGACCTGTCAAAGTTAACATCTATCGTACAGCCAGGACACATCCTCAGTCAAATAAGATGAATTTCGTGAAATTGGTCTTATGACCTGTGAAAGTTAACATCTGTTGTACAGCCTGGTCACATCCTTAGTCAAATAAGATGAGTTTGGTGATTGGTCTTATGACCTGCGAAAGTTAACATCTGTTGTACAGCCTGGACACATCCTTAGTCAAATAAGATGAGTTTGGTGATTGGTCTTATGACCTGCGAAAGTTAACATCTATCGTACAGCCTGGACACATCCTTAGTCAAATAAGATGAGTTTCGTGAAATTGGTCTTATGACCTGTGAAAGTTAACATCTATTGTACAGCCAGGACACATCCTTAGTTTGGTGAAATTGGTCCCAGGTTTCTTCACATCTGAGCTATCCATTCCATTTTTCAAAATTACATCCACTACATCCACTTTGTGTAATCCAAATTGCTGTAGCCAGGTTTACATGAATTGGATGTTTGCATGTGAATGAAGATATACGGCAATTTAAAAGTTAATGCTTCTGATTGGTGCCCCTACCCCGACAAGTATTACGAGACTATTTGGGAAGACTAATTACTATCTAAGGGCTGGATAGCTCAGAGGTCTTGGGCTCAAGTATCGGTCCAGTCAAATTGTGGTGGCCATTTTTCAATTATAAAATAAACATTTCATTCAACCATTTTTACCCCTTCATCTTCGGTATTTTCTTTTCACAAAACTGTAATTGACACAGGCAATATATTTGAATAATTTGTTGTTTTGTTTTTGTGAAGGGATTTGGTGCAGCGGTGCTTCCCTGGTATTCCATCTGGTATGGTCCGGTGCTGTGAGTTGCTGTGTCTTCATTTATCAGTTGTCCCCATCCAATACATTACAGCTCACGCCAGGCGTCTATGTGCATCTCTGTGGGAAACATCTGGAGAGGTTGCTACTCCTGTGAACCTCCTGTAGATAAGATGTAATGCATGGATATACATGTACATGTAGGACATGTACATGTTTAATAGTGATGGAAATGTATTCTTATAGGATCCTTATTGTTTAATGTACATGATCAAGTTATTTAAACAAATGAAGATCATTGGACAACATAATAAATGAGTTATTTTATCCAAAAACACGAGGACAGCATGACTCAAAGAAATATTTTAATTCAAAAGAATGATAATACATTCAAATTATTGAAATTAAAACTTAAATTCTTTAATTTTATTTATATATGTACCTAACTGCTCCTGGGGCAACTGCTTGCTGTACCTTCAGAATTTTATAATAATAATCAAAACCATAATGACCATAATAATAAAAACATGTTCATCGTTTATTATTTAAGAAGAAACCACACGGTTGGCAATTCAGAATGTCAGGAGAACCCATTCCCCTGGTTTTTATTAACACAGGAAGTAAACTTGATCAAAAGATCTGACCAGGGTTGAGCTGACCTGGGTAGTGCTGACCGGGTGGAAGTTACCGTGGTCTAACTGACCTAGGTAGAGCTGACCGTCAAATTTCTCTTATCCGTTATATTGTCACAGGCATCTAGAAACAAGTGTTTGGCCCCCCAGTTTCTTGTTGAATACTTATCAAGCCAACAAACCTTCAATTTTGGCAACAAACCACAACCTGGATTTTCAGGTTTTGTCAGATGGTGACGAAGCTTCAGCGTGAGCCTGATCCATGGATTCGTAAGGGGCCTACATGTAGGTTACTCTGACTCTGAGCCTTTGTACGAGGACGCGGGCGCAATGTTGCAAGCAAAATGGATAGTTCGCCCGCCAGCACGGCTATCTGATGGAATCCGGCCCACCGCCCTCTGAGGCCTCGAGCCGGTCGGGATATTACTGCCATTCCAGCCACCTCAACGCTAATAGATGCCACTACTAGGTTGTAGGCCTTCGGCTAAGAGGGGATGACGGACAGCCGCATCTACCAATGACCGTTCTGCTCTTGCCTCAGCTTTAGGTGAGACATTGCCTGACGTCCTGGAGCTATGGGAAAGGCCAACACCAGCTATGTCAGCAGGGTGTCTGTGGGGCAAAGATCGTGAGACCTCGACTGGGTCTAACTCGGGAATAATGTGTGTGTGCTGGTGTTTGACAGAAAATAACAGTAAAGAAGATAGCTACAAAGTACAAATGTAATTTATTGTGCCAACTATTATTATGGGTTACTAAGAATTAAGGCATATAGTGCCCTTCTGTTCCGGTTGGGCTTGTTCACCTCCTAATTTGTTCCAACTTATAGAATTACGATTGTTTATTAGAGCAGGTTCAAATTCACATAGCTAGGTCACTTTTGGGTAAATTAGTTTTAATTCTACATGTATGGTGCCCTTTGTTTTTATTTTTGTCCCGAGTAGGCCTAATGCCCATCCAAGAATCCCATTGACTACATGTATTACCTTCAACCACGACGAGTTCTTCTTTGATTCTTGCACACAGTAATGTGAAAAGCACCTGGATCCCCACCTTTACATAATCACGCTCCAGCCCTTGAATATTATGTCCAAGTCAATAATCCAATCATTTTGCCAATAAGCCCATAATCTTCCTACGAACAAACATTTCACTCAATACTTTAGTTTCCATCGTTATTTCCCATCATTATCAGGTCAGTAGTTATAAGGTCAGCAAAGCCCCTCACCAACAATCGTAAGCATGGTAAATGTTTCCATCCCAATCTGGCTGGTAATTTTCTGAATAAACAAAATAAGTTTTGGATGATGCACATTCACATGACCAATTTTATTGAACAATGAAGTTCCAAATTCATTACTCCCTTCAACTGTCACTTCTGCATTTCCCAAAGATTCATGAGACCGACAATCCAGGCAGACCTTGGCAATGTTTCACCCACAGAACAAATCTCTATTCATCGACTCATTTGATTAGGCTCCTATAGTCCTCAAGTTTCAATCATTATGTCCACTATGCACCTGAAATTCGTCAACAATTGGAAGTCAAGGGCAATGAAGATTCACATTACGGCTAAAATGCATCATTGATGTTTCCATTTCATACATGTACATGTTGGTGTATAGAAGAAGAAAAAGGTATTCATTATACCTCTGCCCTTCATAAAAGTAAACAATTTTGCCCCCACTCTGACACCACTACCCTCATGAGATTTGTGATGCACCTCTGGTCAAGAATAATTTGTTTCTTGGCAAACATCATCTACAAAGCATCTACACTCAGTCAGGCCATGGGAAACCTTCTTTTCAATTATATATTGACATTTAAGTCCATTAAGTCTATTAAGTCCAACAGGTCACGTCTCGTGGTCGGGGGCTCCTAGAAGAAAGCAGTGGACTTGGAAGGGATTATAGGTGTACAAATTCAGTACTTTAGTTAACTGCAAAAAAACAGCATACGAATCTGTAGAAATAAAGATAAACTTATCCCCTCTCTCATTTTCTTTAAAAAAAACTGCTTACTGATTTAAGTGTATAAAATTATAATAGATGGTATAACATTTCCAAAATGGTAGAATTAACTCTGATTAAAAAAAAGGATTTGCAGAAAATAAGAAATGCAATGCTTAAAAAATCATGCACCTTGATTAACTCGTGCTCGTGCCAGGAGCATCTTTATTTCCTGACCCATAATTGTTACCGGTAAGTAAATAAAGTACAAAAAGAAATGAAGAGTAGAGAAGAAATGTCTAAGGTGTGGTCTTCTCAAGAGCTAGGAAGCATGACAGTGTCTCAACATGCTTTGCTGCAACAAGACAGCTTTCTAGGTATTCTAGATATGCACTACTTGGATAGTGGCCCTGCAAGCAATGGCCTGGCATGACAGTGCAAACAGTTTCCATTGAAAGTTTTATACTACAGTGGGCAGTATTTAATACCAGTAGGTCTGAGCCTATGTGGTACACCAACCAAATAAATTAATATAAGGGACATGTCTGGAAACCAAGAAAATATTTCCCCTATCAATTTGCCAAGAGCTTGTGTCCTTAAAACAGTTTGAAGTTCACAAAGACATGTGTTTTAATTAACAGTAAACTGACCTTTCAATGAGGGTTTGCCCTGTTCGATGTGATAAAGCGGGTTTTGGGGGTTTGAATCCCGCCCGAGTCCTGTCTGAGCAGCCTGAAAAAATGTTTTATCAGGCATGGGGTAAAGCACTGAGCACTCAGTGTTTATCACATTGAGCAGAGTAAACCCTCATTAAATTACATTCACCTCGACACAAACACCATGTTATATCTTATCTATGAAACTGACCTTTGTGCATCATGGAGACTCATTAAGAAAGCCGATTGCACATGTGATTTTTTTTTTATGGTGTAAACTTCCCTTTAGGCCTATTCAAGGATATTTTGTTCCCTGATAAGACCCCATTTCGAGTATTAATTTGTAGTTTTCAACTCCTTTTCAGCTTATCAAGTTAGTAGGTTGGATAGTCCAGAAAAGCTTCTTGAGTTTCATCCATATACAGTAAGTACATGTCATTCGAAATGGTTACACACATACTAATGACCAAGACTATCTATTTATGTGATCTTAAAATTTAGTGGGCCTGACGTTTCGATCCTAGCAGGACCTTTCTCAAAGGCAGAGTGACAAGGACAAAACAGATACATGTACATGGTGGAAGGGGGGAGAGTGAATAGGACACGGATGAGAAACAAAGGACAAAGAGTGAAGCTGGTAGGGAGAGATCAAAGGGAAGGGCAAGCGGTGGGGTAGGGATTAGTGAGAGGAGGGGGAAAGATCAAAGAGAAGGGCAAGGAGTAGGGTAGGGATTAATGACAAGAGGGGGAAAGATCAAAGAGAGAAGTGTGAAGGACTGAACACAAAAGAAGGATTATCAGAAAGCTGCATGGTGTTAGTCATTACCCTCCTGGATGTTGAGTGTACTGGTCATAGAATCACTTGGTCACCGTAGTAATGCTGTCCGTCTTAGCCATGAGAAAATGTGGATGAAGCGTCTTCGGACTATTCAACCACATGGTCTCAACATCCAGGAGGGTAATGACTAACACTCTCCCCCCCCCTTCCTCCATGTACATGTATCTGTTTTGTCCTTGTCACTCTGCCTTTGAGAAAGGTCCTGCTAGGATCGAAACGTCAGGCCCACTAAATTTTAAGATTTACATTTTGGTAATTTTAGTCAGTAAGCAGTTTGCAACATTTTTGTATATCACCTATTCATGTGATCACTACAATTTCCCAGATTTCAAAATAGATGTGTTAATGAATGTTCATTCTTGAACAGGCACTTCCATTCAAAAGTCAGTTTAGCTGACATCAATCCTGCTCCTCAATGGCGAACAAGGCATGGTTTCATTTCAATGGATTCCATCCACCTACTACATTGGATGAGTGATGTCCACTTTGTTACAAGCGGCAGACAGCAAAGGCACGCAGCCAAGCTGTAAGCCACACGACAGAAATAGTCGATGTAACACTTGTTGACTAACGGTCCAGCAAGCTTCAAAATACATCAGCAAGGAAGAAAGGGAGATTTTCAGCAGAGTTTGAGTTTCAAGACAAGGAATTGAAGATCACGGATGTATTAAATTAAAGAATGCAAAATACATAGACCAGCTAAACAACCCCAAATAGCCAGCAAATAAACGTAGCCACACTGAGGTAATGTAAATTGGCTAAATTAAAGAGAGGGTCTATACTGGTATAGATGGGTGCTCATTTGTCTCGGGGCTCGGGAATGGAGAGACCGGCCATCAACTCGGCTTCGTAGAAGTCGTGTATCATGCAGTCCTCCAACGCCGACTCGGGAACATCAAGGGTAAAAGCCTCAGCCGCTCATGGACATCAAGGGGACTGCCAAGAGCTGTCTTACACCAGCAGGGTCGTCGTCCAGCGCAGCAGCTCTGACACTGCCAGGTCCTGGCCCAAGTCCAGAACCGGAGCCCGAGTTCTTGCAATCCGAAGGGGCCTGACGACCACGCCCATCTGCTGATAGTTAGAGTGGAGCGTCCCTGCTAGGAGGCCGGTCAGCATTCCTTCCGAGTCACCTGAGGCAAATGAGGCCGATGAATGGGCAACAAAGCTCTTTTAAAGCCTTCCACAGGGCATGGACCAGGCAGAGCACAAAGGTTTCTGATTTTTTACTGTATGCACAAAGGGAAAGCATGGTTTTTTGCCCCGGTGTACCTGAGGGGCATCTAGGCCTAATTTACAGCCATTAGAAACCCCCCCCCCCTCAAGAACTTTGCTCTACGGATAAATTAGAATTACCGGGGTATTACTTCACAAAGCCCAACAATTATTACAATATAATCACCTTCCGTCACATAAATTCATACAACTATTTATGCCAGCAACGCAAATGAAATTCTCCTTTTACCATGACAGGTGCTATTAATTAACGCATCTACAACAACAAACTTGCAGGATCTAGACAAAGCATCAGCAATTAGTTTATCGGTGCCCTTTATGTGGCGAATATCCACAACAAATTCTTGTAGAGCCGAACTCCATCTCGCTAATCTCTGATTTTGATTTTTCATTCGCTGGATAAATACAAGGGGATTTTGATCAGTATACACAATAATGGGTCTTGTTGCTGAGTCTACATAAACTTCAAAAGGCTGCTAAGCGAGAATTAAAGCTAATGCTTCCTTCTCAATAGTGGAATAGTTTCGTTGATGTTGATTTAATTTCTTTGAAAAATAACTAACAGGATGATCCATATTTTGTTCATGCTCTTTTAATAACACTGCCCCCACTCCTACATCACTAGGGTCCGTAGCAAGCTTGAACGGCTTTGTGAAGTAAGGAGCGGCCAGGACTGGTGCACACCCAAGCATGGCTTTAACCTGTTCGAAACTTCAAACACATTCATCACTCCAGTCGAACTTAATGTTTTTCCTGAGTAGATTTGTAAGAGGGAAGTTGTGACAAAATTTACGATAATACCCTGCCATGCCGAGAAAGCGCATCAATTCTTTTTTAGTTGTTGGTTGGGGAAACTCCATTATTGCCTTAACCTTTGCAGTAATGGGCGACACTCCACCTTGACTAACAACATGAGCAAGAAATGTAACTCTAGCCTTGGCCAACTGGCTCTTGGACAAATTCACTGTAAGTTTAGTTTTAGCTATAGCCTGTCAAACAATCACAATGCACGGGTGTGGCTTAGGTGACCTTCCCATGAGTCACTGTATATGACAATATCATCAATATATACCTCGGTATTATCCAACCCAGGAATCACTTTATTCATCAATCGTTGGAAAGTAGCAGGAGCATTTTTCATCCCAAATGGGAGCACCCTGTACTGATATAAGCTGACACTTCCTTTGGTGAGAGGGACTTGCCAGTACCCCTTTAGCAAATCATATGTGTTCACAAACTTAGTCTTTCCTATTTTATCAATACAATCATCTATCCTTGGAAGTGGATAGGTACATGTATCCGATTTAGTTACAGTATTGACTTTTCTTAAGTCCATACAAAAACGAAAGGTGAGATCTTGTTTTGGCACCAAGATACAAGGTGAACTCCAAGGACTATCACTGGGTTCAATGATACCGTTTTCGAGCATATACCGGACTTCTTTATCGAAGTGAACCTGTTTCCTTGCACTTCAGCTACAAGGATGTTGCTTAATAGGTTTTGCAGAACCAACGTCCACATCATGAGACATTTGTTGTCCCTGGGACGTCAGGGAACAGATTCTCCCCAAATCCATGGGGATTTCCTATTCCATTAAGAAAATACTCACCTCCGATACCTACAAATGCATTTCCAATGCGCATGCGCAAGCTTCCCGCTGAAGTAAACAAAAGACGCAGTCACCCATATACACTGCACGACCCTCAAAAGCCCATGTGGAACGTCCTTCTTTTTTTTTTTTTTTTTTTTTTTTTTTTTTTAATCATGGGAGGGATGGTATCGGAGGTGAGTATTTTCTTAATGGAATAGGAAATCCCCATGGATTTGGGGAGATTCCATAACAGAAAATACATCACCTCCGATACCTACAAATGCAGAGTAGCACCGCAAGGAGAAGGGGAGGGAAAGTTGTGCAGTGTAAAGCCCTGGAGAGTTTTAATCTTAACTACGTCTGGGGAACCAGACATTAAGAGAAAACTGTCAAGACATACCAGAAGGCTGTGCTCACAAACCACTCGTTACGAGGATGAAGGACAGGCCTCATGGCATCTCCGGGCTGCAGAACGCGCCGCTGAATGCAGCACCTGTCTGCCCATGCGGCCGTCTGTTTGGAGGACGTCCCGCAGGTAGCACGATGTGAACGTCGATGCATTCTTCCAGCAGGCTGCCTGCATGATCTCTGAAATAGCAACCCCCTGAAACAGAGCCAATGACGTAGTCATGCTTCTGGTCTGGTGGGCCTTGACTGAGGTTGAAGACAACCTCTGTGGTCTTGGCCGGTCCAGAGGATGAGATTTCTTCTGCTGTGGTGTCGGCCCGTCCGAAGCTGGAAGATGGGGCTCATCCAAAGCCATAAGAGGTACTGCTTGTACCTGTGGCTCCTCAGCCTGGAAAGGTGCTAAAAGCACCTGTGGCGGCTGGCAATGAACCTGAGACGCTGCCCGCGCCGTTAGCGGTTCGCCTGGTAAGGAGGTACCGGTAGGTGGGAGAGCCTCCCCCTGTCTTGCTGCTGGACCAGGCACTGGGCGAGATTCAGCCTTGGAAGATGCTAAAAGCACCTGTGGTGGCTGTAAAGGAACCTGAGACGCTATACGCGCCGTTAGCGGTTCGCTAGGCGTAGGAGCTGGTAGAAACTCTTTCTGTCGTGTTGTCACGCCAGGTCCTGCTCCCTGTGGTCTGCTGGGACATAGCTCCGAAGCTGAGACTGGTAAAATAGCCTGTACAATCCATCGGGCTATCGTTGTCCTGGAGGCTGCATGATAAGGGTGAATTGATGTAATGAAGAGCTGTGTTACATCCCCTCGCAGCTCCTTCGTACGTGAGACATAAAATTTTAAAATTCGTACAGGGCACCATAGTTTATCCTCCTTTACGCTTGAGAAGGCAGTTAAACTCGGGACAAAAATGTCCGGGGGTGAAAACTGAGGGGACTGGTTCTTGGTTAAAAAACCAATCCTGGGAATAAGGCGAACACCACCTGGTTCCCAGCGTAGGTGGCCTCGTTCTATTGACAGTGCATGAAGTTCACTCCTGCGACGGGCTGTACAAGCTGCTAAAAGGAAGGCAGTTTTAATTGTTAGATGTTGAAGAGTTGAAGACCCAGCCGGTTCAAAGGGGGGTCTTGTCAGCCTCTGTAAGACCTCAGTGAGATCCCAGGAAGGGGCAAGCTGCTTGGCAAGGGGTCTTTCTACCCACATGCCCTTGATCAGATGTGAGATGGACAAGTTGTTTGACAGCTTGGAACCATCGGTGAACCCATCATGAACTACTCCAATAGCCGATCTGTAGCTGCGGATTGTGGCAACTTGGAGACCCGAAGTGAAAAGATGGAGAAGGAAATCACCCATTTCTTTTAAAGATGTAGAGTGGGGATTAAAACCTTTCTCCTCACACCATCTGAAGTATCGTCGTAAGCGATTGTCATACGTTCTTCTGGTAGACTGTCGTCTGCTCTTCGATGCCATGGATGCAGCTTCCGTCGAAAGGCCAGCTGCTCGGAAGGAAGATTTGATAGCATCCAGGCACAGAGATGAAGACTGTCTGGGTCTGGGTGTACTATCTTCGAGACAGGCTGTGTGAGTAGATCCGGGCGTTTCGGGAGCATGATGGGTGATTGAATCAGAAGGTCGAGGAGTCGAGGAAACCAGGGTTGCCTTGGCCAGAGGGGGGCAATTAGAATGATCTTGCAGGTTTCCTTGCTGATCTTCTCGAGAACTCGTGCTAGTAAGGAGATTGGTGGAAAGGCATACCCCAAGATGCCTGTCCAGTTGAAGCTCAGGGCATCTGCTGTCCAGGCTAGAGGATGAGCGTGCCGGGAACAGAAGGTTGGAAGTTGGTTGTTCAGGTGTGAGGCAAACAAGTCTATGTGAGGTGTGTCAAGAAGATTGAATACCTGTTTCACCGTGGCACGATGAAGGGACCACTCGGTGGGGACAGCTCGACCCCGTGAAAGGGCATCCGCAATGACATTCTCTTTTCCCGCTACATGAACAGCTCGAAGAGAAATCTGATGAGAGATGCACCAGGTGAGGAGACTCCAAGTCTGCATGCATAGAGAGGGGGAGTGTGTGCCCCCTTGACGATTCAGGTATGACACCACTGTGGAGTTGTCCGATTTTATCAGTAATAGATGACCTTCTACTCTTGATGTAAAGGCATGGAGGGCCTTCTGTACTGCTAGGAGTTCTAGCATGTTGATGTGGAGGTGCTGTTCTGTAGGGGACCAGGTTCCTGCTACAGATAGGTCTCCCAGGTGGGCACCCCATCCAAGTTGTGATGCATCCGTGGTCAAGGTTGCTGTAGGCTGGGGGCGCGGGAACGTTGTGCCGCTGACCAGGTTCTGCCGCTCCAGCCACCATCTCAAGTGAGATTGAATTAGGGGATTCACAGGGACTAATGTCGAAATGTGATGTAACCGAGGGCGGAAGTGGTACAGTAGATGGAGTTGAAGAGGACGCATCTGCATTCTGCACCATGGCACGATGTCCACCATACTTGCCATAAACCCAAGAAGACGTAACCAGGCCCTGGCTGGTAGTGCTGTAGTGGAGAGGAAGAGGTGGATGCATTCTTCTAGGGCTATACAGCGATCCACAGACGGAGCCGCTCTGCCTGACACCATGTTGAGGGATGCTCCCAGGAAGGTAGTGTTCTGAGAAGGAACCAGACTGGATTTCTCGATGTTGATAATGAAACCCAACTCCTGTGTGAGGTGGATGGCTTTTGCTAAGTCCTGGAGGGTGGCTAAGTAAGATGGTCCGACCAGCAGCCAATCGTCCAGATAGACATAGAGATGTACTTGTTGACGACGGAGGGCTGCTGCTAGCACCTTGGTGATCCTTGTGAAGACCCGGGGTGCAGTAGACAGGCCGAAGGGAAGACATCGAAATTGGTAGGTTGTATTTCGATATCTGAATTGAAGAAATCTCTGGTGGTCTAAGTGGATAGGGATATGGAGGTAAGCATCCTTTAGGTCCAGGGATGCAGCCCACCAACCCTTGGGAAGAGACTGGAGGACTGTAGCTAAGGTCTCCATCCGAAACCGTCTGGGGCGGATGAAGGCATTTAGAGGGCGAAGGTTGATAATGGGTCGCCATTCGCCGGACTTCTTCGGAGCTAGGAAGACGGTCGATGTGAACCCCCGTGTTGCCTGAAGAGGGGCAGGGATAATAGCTCTCTTCTCTAGCAAGGAATCTATTTCTCTTTCGAGACAAAGTCTCTTGTCGGGGTCGGCCGGTACTGGGGTAGGGTGACTTGGAAAAATGGCTGGAGGTGGGCTCGTAAATTCGAGGAGGTAACCTGACGATATGGTCTGAAGCACCCATGAGTCTGTTGTAATTCTGGACCAGTTGTGGGCAAAACCCATAAGACGTCCCCCTACCGGTCCTGAGGTGGAGGGAGGAATGACGAGCCTGTTTGTGACGTCATTGTCTCTTAGTCCCTCGATTCCCCAAACCCCGGGTCGGGCGATTGAAGCTGGGGGAGGCTGAGGAATGGGGGCGTTGATAGGCCCTAGCCGTCGTGGTGATCTTAGGTCGGTGAGGCTGGTTTGGGTAGGAACGGCGAAAATTAGTCCGATTGTTTCCGCTGTCTTTCCGAGGCACATGAGTGGGTGGCACGGTGGGTCTGCTTGTTGGACGCCGGTGCAGATTTATCTTTTCCTCCGTCTTCAAACGCTTTGCCTCTTGAAGCAAGACCTCCTCAAACTTGGAGTCGAAAAGATCCTCGCCAATGAGAGGAAGTTCTTCCATGCGCTCTCTTGAGCCTTGTGACGGCCAATAAAGCTGGTCCATGATTAGTGACCGACGTAGTGAAGATGAGATAGCTGAGGTAGTGGCAAAGGCCCGCAAGCAAGATCCGAGACAGTCATCAAGGAACTTGAACATCACAGGGAGGAGATCAGGGTCAACTGTACCTGGATCCTCGGAACTCCTAGCTAGAGCGTCGGATAACAAAATGGAGGTATTGCAAACTTGAGCTCCATGGCGTGAATGGCGGTCTAATCGCTCAAGTGCTGAGTTCAAGTCCTTAGTACGCTTATCGGGAAAAATGCTCTTCTTCGAGGGTTTTCCTGAACGTAGTTTGTCCTTTACTACAGAAGAAATGGATGGAACAGTGAAGAACTTTTCATAGTCCTCTGTACAGGATCTAAATAGAGAAGATTCCTGTGTCGGTATTTGCAGTCGCCTCTTCTTTTGAACGCGTGTGAAAGCGTCTTCAATGATGTCAGAACAAAAGGCGTCCACTGGAGTAGTAAGTTTGGGTGGAGGAGGGGTTCTAGCTGATTCTCGTCGGAAGGATGCACGAGAGGGTTCCTCACAAGAAGGGAGTGGAAGTTGTAATAATCTGCTCATTTCAGGTATGACTAACTTCCCTCGGTGAACCATAGACATATTCACTCGTTCGGTAAAGTCCTGGTCGGAGTCGTCAGAACTATGTGAAAAAGACTCTGATCGCGTCTCCGGGGCATGAAGTGGTGACCGTGAACGAGGACGAGAACCGTACGCGTCCGGGGAAGGTCGGTAAAAATCCTCGTGATACGCAAACTCTCTCGGAGGGGCCATGTGAATGGAACGTGGATCCATTGTCATTGGATAAGTCGAGTCGACATTCCTTGGATTGTGGTGAAAATACGGCCAAGAGGGAGCTTGAGAAAATGATGAAGGGTGTGTCGGGTAGCCCCTGAACTCGTTCGAAGAACGTGGGATTGAAGGATGTTGCTCCAAAGGTGTGGAAATCGGGCGATCGTAGCTGGAGACGACTGTATTTCCAGACGCACCGCTGGTGTTGCTGGCGCTGGACAGCGAGCTAGAAACCACTGGCGGTGTGTTAGCGAGGCGATCCTGCCATGCCGTAAAGTCCTTCCAATCCATGGCGGACCAGCCGGAACAAATTCCACAAGTGTTCTCTCGGGTGCAGAGCCGACATTTCTGGCAGGTAGAGTGGACATCGAAGTCGAAGGGCGACGATTGACCACCGCAAGATCTGCAGTTGGTTCTCCTAAAGGACCCTTTCTGAGCTGAATCCATGTCGTTATTCGTAGTATAGCGGGAGTGTCGGAAATACAGGTCCGACTGCTTGGTCCAGTGTATCGCAAGGGGAGCAATACAAAAAGACGTGTGCACACATCAGCGCGCTGAAAAAAGAAGGACGTTCCACATGGGCTTTTGAGGGTCGTGCAGTGTATATGGGTGACTGCGTCTTTTGTTTACTTCAGCGGGAAGCTTGCGCATGCGCATTGGAAATGCATTTGTAGGTATCGGAGGTGATGTATTTTCTGTTATGGAATACTATATTCCTTTAAAATTAAACTAGACATATCATCTTGTTCTGGATGTAAATGACTCATTTTGGCATTCACATTAGCGAGGATCTGAGAATTGTCTCAGACCACACTCGCGAACTTGGAAATCATTAGAATTACCACAGGTTCTTCACCACACACTAATACAACTACTTCCTTCCGTTCACTCTCATCTACCTTCCTGCTCTGGTAACCCTTTAACATAATCAGGTGACAAAGTTGTTAAGGTTTACATCTATCAGGAGTTTTGATAATATAATCCAATTCACTGACTTTACAATCTATGATGTAAGGACCACTAAACCTAGCCTGTAGTGGCTGGCCAGCCACTACAGGCTAGTGAACCTATTCTGTGTTATCTACCGCTTTGGGTATGTCTACCATACATGGTTCAACTATTACTCTGGCACCAGCAACATCATTGCCAAGGAGTAGGGTAATGCCGTCAAGTCCTTGTGGCCAATTGGGTGTTACTCCCACAGTTATGGGTCCCACCACTAAATCTGAATGCAGACATATACGATGGAGAGGCACTTCAAAAGTAACACCAGTTATTAGCATTCGCTGTCCCCAAAAGGTCTTGGAGTTTAAAGGGTACAGCTTCCTCCAGTATCAAATTTAGTGGGCCTGCCGTTTCGATCCTAGCAGGACCTTTCTCAAAGGCAGAGTGACAGGGCAAAACAGATACAAGTACACGAAGGAAGAGGGAAGAGAGTGAATAGGACACGGATGAGAAACAAAGGACAAAGAGTGAAGCTGGTAGGGAGAGATCAAAGGGAAGGGCAAGGGGTAGGGTAGGGATTAGTGAGGAGAGGGGGAAAGATCAAAGAGAGAAGTTTGGAGGAGTGAACACAAAAGAAGGATTATCAGAAAGCTGCATGGTGTTAGTCATTACCCTCCTGGATGTTGAGACCATGTGGTTGAATAGTCCGAAGGCGGTTCATCCACATTTTCTCACGGCTAAGACGGACAGCATTACTACGGTGACCAAGGGATTCTATGCCCAGTACACTGATATCGAATGATCAGGGAGATTGAAGTAATACCCAACAGGGGTGTCCACAGTAAAAGTCCCACAACTACACAATTACTGCTGCTAATCTTGCAATTCATGTGGCAACTTGCGTCAAAAAGGGTCTGTGTACTGATTCGTATTGCTTTATTCTAAGCTGAAAAGAGTCTTTGTTTAGAATGTGGACAATAGTGGTGCCCGGATTCGGAGGGCCACGTCGCATAGTCAAGCCAATGGAGCTCCAGATTTGGAGGTCCCGGCGCGAATTGGTTAAGGAAGCTCATACAATGTCAGTAACAGTATTCTGCACAAACATACTGAGGACTATAATATACAATAACTATTCCAAAGATCTTAGAGTAGACAGGGAAAATAGATATTTTTTAATTTTAGCGGGACCTTTTTCTTTTTGGGGTTAAGCTGCGTTAAACTTTTCCACCCCAAATCGTACAAAGTTCTGCAGTTGTCAAGTCAGTTGAGTCCTTTAATGACACTTTTATTTCATTGTAGCTTTACAGGAGAGAATCATACAAAGTTGGCATCACTAGCAGCAACAACATTGAATAACAATAATCTGTAAATTGCCAGATTTGATTTTATATGTATGTTTATTATACCATTTAATGGCTTGACTTCATAATCACTGATTAAAACTAGAAACATAAGTCTGTTGTAACAGAACGTGTAGCTTTTCCTTTTTTTTCTTTCCGAAGAAAGACCAACTTGAAAATCCGAAATTCAATAGCACTCGCATAATTACTACAACACTTCCGGTCTCGACTGGAAGGAAGGGTCACATGACATGAGAAAAGTCATCAAACCTTGGTCCCTGAAACTCCTCCCACATGCTAGCAACAGCACAAGGGAGATAACCATTGATTTATTATCGGGTTTTTTATTATCTCATTAATATTCATGAGATGACATCATCATCATAATTATGGCAATTTTTGGATACACCGTTTCCTAACTTAGATATATGCAAAATATTGATCCTGGGGGAACTAAGATCGTGGCATGATTGCACATGCCAGGTTGGCCCTTTAAAGGGCCGTCACTTGACAACTCGAGCACAAACAAATGGAAAAAACCCTAGTTTTACTATATATTGGGTGTAGGCCCCTTTTAGCATCATTTTGATTGAATTCATGAAGGGGGCAACTCTGTGTTTCGAACCCGTACCCTCCATTCCTATCCCAAAACGCATGTGCATATTTTGTGCACAAAGTCTATGGGACTTCATTATGATATTCAAAAAATCATAATATTCTGAACAATGGTCAATTGGTTCCAAACTCAGGATTTTGAATGTCTAGCACAGTAGCTAACTGCCCACCAAATTTCGAGAAGATTGACCAATGCCTTATGTGTGCTTTAAAATCACGCATTTTGATGACGTCATGATTGCGTAATGACATTTTGGCCCCAGAGGGTTTCTAAACCATATCTCCAATAGATATCAATGAAAAAAATCTCCCTCCGTTGGCCAAATATGCTCAATTGAATGTGAAAATCTAAAAAGTTTATGACCTCATAAATATTCATGAGGTAGGGTCACGATCAAATGAGGATTTTTTGGGGTACACCTCTTCCCAACTAAGATATAGTGCAAAGCTGAAACCGAACGAACTTCAACTTTGGCTAATAATGCAGTTTGAAATTTGCCCCTTTAAAGCACTGTCACGTGACCCGTGATGACGTCATGAAGTTTTCAACACAACTGTGCACAACTTCAGCAAGGGTTCTTTGCATTTGCCAAGTTTGAAAAAATTCCAAGTATATTCAGTGGCCAAAGTGCCTGTCTCAAAATCCCTGTGCTTTGTCTATGGGATTTTTCCGATAAGAAAAAGAAGAGGAAGAAGAAGAAGAAAAAAACAGAACAACAACAATAGCTTTTCCGCTTCGCTGAAGCGTGCGGAGAAGCTATAAAGTTTCATACGCAACTGGATTAACTGCTGACATCTCCCAGGATAACACTCCTGCTTTCATTCAGATGCAAACAACTAATTGTCGTAAACCAGGCTATTGCAGCTCAGGGATCACTCGAAGTGGATGCAGCTTTTTAAATTCCAGTCAAACAAACCAAGGAAAAAACAGACAGGGAACTTCTGAACAATTTGAAAAAACGGCAGTTAATGGCAATTAATGGTAGAATTGCTTTTGACTGGTGCCCCCACCCCGGCAAAGACTAGTTGACTATTTGGGAGGCCACCATTTAAGGGCTGGATAGCTCAGATGGAAGAGCACTGGTACGTTAGTCCAGTGGTCTCGGGTTCAAATCCCGGTCCAGTCAATTTTTCAAATTCAGCTCATTGCCTATTCAGCTGTGAATAATTTTAAAAGAATTCAAAATTATGGCATCAAAACTTGCTTTAGCAAAATGAGGCAGCCAGTTGAAGATCCATATGCGTTTGATGAGTTTAGCAAATAGTTGCAGACAAGTTCAAAGTAATCAAGATCACACAAAGGTTTGGTTGTCTATTCTGTATAAAAAAAGAAAGATAGAACACATTTGGCAAATTTTCAGTTAAAAAGCACTGTGAAATTGACCTCTGATCTTAAATAGGACCAGCTTTTCTTGCTAACAACCCCCCCCCCCCACTTTTTTTGTTTGGTGTTCACTGCTGCCACCTTTAATATGAAGTTTTGCTGAAGTGCTCTTGACCACTGTTTACGTCTCTGGAGTCTGCAACTTAATGCTCAATGAAGGTGTGAAGTACTGCCTGGAAGAAACATGCAAAAAAATAGCATTCTTAATCTAAAGAAATACCAAAAAGTAAACAAATGTTACAAATTGATTGCTGAATATAATGCCCTGAAAAATACAAACAATATTGATTCAGAGCATTTTGTGTTCTAATCTTATTAGGACATTTCTCAATGATAGAAAGTCAAGGCCAAAAACATATCAGAATGGAGAGAAGAAATATGATACGGATGACAGAATATGGGCAAGAAGAATAGCTGGTACTTTGACATAACCTAATGTTCCTTATACTTATAACCTTGATTTAACACTGCCAATCAGATTTTCAATTTTTCATTAATCTTAAAGAAGTTTGGCACTCAAACAAAAGCCACCAGGTCTCAAGGACAAGCCCAAGGTTCCCTTTATAGTTACTTCCTACACTGTACAACCCTTCTCTCCCTCCTCTCAGGAAGATAACTAAGGAAAACCACCATATTCTCCACACTTCAGATCGTCTGGGTGATGTCATTCCAAATTCGCCTGTTTTGGCTTTCGGGCGCCCCCGTAACCTGCGTGACTTTATTGTCCGAGCAGAAGTTCCCCCTTTGGACACTTCACCTCCGACTAAATTTGGTACATTTAAGTGTACCTCAAAATGCATTGTTTGCAAGACACATGTCAAGGAAATAATCTCTTTCAATGGACATTCTTCTGGAACTACCCACACGACGTATGGCTCTATCACGTGCACTACCTCAAACATCATATACCTCATCTCTTGTAGAGTTTGTAATGTTCAGTATGACCAAAAACACCCTCAAAAAACGTATCTATGGCCATAGGTCTACAATCAAAACCGGTAAAATGGACACCCCTGTTGGGTATCACTTCAATCTCCCTGATCATTCGATATCAGATATGAGTGTACTGGGCATAGAATCCCTTGGTCACCGTAGTAATGCTATCCGTCTTAGCCGTGAGAAAATGTGGATGAAGTGTCTTCGGACTATTCAACCACATGGTCTTAACATCCAGGAGGGTAATGACTAACACCATGCAGCTTTCTGATAATCCTTCTTTTGTGTTCATTCCTCCACACTTCTATCTTTAATCTTTCCCCCTCTTCTCACTAATCCCTACCCTACTCCTTGCCCTTCCCTTTGATCTCTCCCTACCAGCTTTACTCTTTGTCCTTTGTTTCTCATCCGTGTCCTATTCACTCTCTTCCCCCTTCCTTCGTGTACATGTATCTGTCTTGTACTTGTCACTCTGCCTTTGAGATAGATCCTGCTAGGATCGAAACGTCAGGCCCACTAAATTTTAAGATTTGCATTTTGGTAATTTTAGTCAGTAAGCAGTTTGCAACATTTTTGTATATCAATCTTAAAGAACGGGATTTAACATGTTTTAAAAAGTGGGTTATTCAAGGAATTATTTTGAAATACTTTATGAATAAATGAAACAGCATCAAACATGCCAAGTTCATTTGTTTACACTTACATTTTTGATGGTGAGTGTTTGCTCCAGGTATGTGAGTTCACTTGCAATGCGAATGATCAGATCCTTGACTTGTGTGCGACAAAGGTGCTTGTGGCTTTCCCGAATTTCTCCTGCCATGTCACGCAGCATTATTACTAATCTTGCCAATGCATCCTATAAATTGGTAATCATGATATTCTATTTTATAATCAGGGAGTACATGATGCAAAACACTAAAAACCTTCTGCATGTGTGTGATGGAGCGATTTGCATGTCAATGTACTAAATTAAGAACACTGTCACTCATTGTAGCAAGAAGAAAATTAGCAAAGAAAATTTGACTGTACCAGGACTTTAATCTGAGACTTCTGGCTTAACATAAAGTTATATCCCTATTCCATACGCTAACCACCTGAGCTATCCAGTCCTTAAGTCACAGCCTTTCCTAATTTTTCCAGTCAGTTTCATTTCCTTTGTTAGATGGTAAATTTGTTTAAAGGGCGTATGCAATGTTATTTTGTTACAATTAATGAAATTAATTTTTTTACCCACTTTATTGGAGTAAAACCTTTCTGTTTTTTTACGAGTTGATTTCAATAATGTATGTAAATTTGTAATTGAAAAAAATATATATAATTACTCATTGAACACATCATGCAGTGGCGCTACTTATGACGTAGACCTTGGAGGCCAAGGAGGATTGAAAGAAATAGTCTGGTTGTACCAGTTTTTGTGGGTATCAGTTGGGGTCAGTCAGCCAATCTGAACAATTCTTACGCGCTATGTCAGCAATGTTTTGCCCAGTCAGCCATCCAAAAAAAATCTTACACACTATGTAGGCAATGCAATCAGGGTTATTTCACAACATTTGTCCCCTGTTTACAAGAACGACGCTGAAGAAAAGGACACTGAAGGCATGGCCAGTTTGTCACCATTTTCAACGGCAGATAGAAAGCTTTCTGCTATACGTTATCCCAAACTGGTGACGTTGATCGTTCAGGCTATGATCAAAACAAGCTGGATCAAAGTGTGCTGAGCAGATGACCACGCGCTCGGTTTGTCATGACCATATTGCCTGAGTCAACTTGACTTTCGCCGTCCAAATTCTTCAAAATTTGGGGTCAGTAGGAAAACGATAAAGAACGAACCCATCTTTAGTGAGGTTGCTGCAACCTGCCATAATACAGGTCAGTGGCATTCTTGCAAACCTACGTCAATTTCTTCAAAGAATGGCAACAAACTCAAGAAACTTCTTACACTTTGTGTGAGGCATACGACACTACACAGCCAATTGGGCTGCAACGTAGAAATGGGATGCGGTAACTGAGCTGATCTCCGGAGTCTATGTTATGAATTTGTATGCTAATAAGAAGGAGAGCGGTGTATACTGGGCACCCCTAAAATACGTTTTATTTGTTTAATTACATAAACACGGTAAAATCAAAGGAGAAATGGGCAAATATTTCTTCAAATGGAATCACTTTATGACTTGAACTAATATAAATAAAGAAATCCTTTAAAAAGCTGCATCCACTAAGATGTAAAATGCAACGAAAAGCATCTCGCTTTTGCAAATGTAAACAGAAATAATTAACTACAATATACCAGTACCTAGTATTAATATTGTAAACAGATTTAGTCTAAATTGCCATTCTTTGCCAAATCCATTTCACCTTGTGAATTTTTGAAGTTACAGTTTCTCTTGGAAAATCTTTTAAAGGTTATAGCTTTGCATCAGGCCACTATGGGATAAATTGATTACTGTGTCCTGTTTCCTTCTTGACTCGTTGCCTCCATTCTTGATGGATTGAGACCCATACTCTGAAGATTCCAATAGGGGTGCACAATAGTCCTTTGTCAAAGGTTGCATACCGTAGTACAAATTCCAGAAAATATGAAATACATGCACTATAGTGACCTAAGAATTGTGGAAGGTTTGACTTGGGCAACACAGCACTGTAACTGATCTAATTTACAGACACAGTGTAATTTTTGGGGGGGAAATTTGGGATATGGCACTTAAAAAACAATTCCCTAGACCAGTTGTGGACAGGAGTCATGGATGCTGCACCATGGCTTTGCATGAATTGGTTGAAGGTCTCACCTTGTCTGCTACTTTGTACAGTTCCTTGTCATATCCTACAGCAAGTTCAATAAGTGTAACAAGACTGTGAAGCTGGTAGTAGTCACTGCTAGTCCTATGCCTCCGCTTTATCTTGTCTAACATGAGGATCAAGTCACTCACCTAGAAAATGAAAACAGTCATAGGAAACTATTATGCAAACTGCTCACAAAATAAAATGACCGAAAAGTAGGAGGGCCTGATCGCAGCAGGACCATTGTCAAAGGCAGAAATTGATGTTGAGACCATGCGGTTGAATTTGGACAATTCAACCGCATGGACTCAACATCCATGAGGGGAATGATTAACACTTTGCATATTTACAAATAATCCTTCTTTTGAGTTCACTTCCCCATTTCTTTCTTTGACTTTTCCCCTTTGATCTTTCCACCATTTCTATCTAATCCCTCCACAACCTGAACCCTTCCCTTTGATCTCACTCTAGCCACAATGCTCTTTATCCTTTGTTTGTCATCTGTCCCTATTACTCTCCCCATCCTATTAGGTCTTGTCCTTGTCATTCTTCCTTTGAGAAAGGTCCTGCTAGGACTGAAACATCAGGCCCTTTGATTTTTGGCCCTTTGATTCTTTTATTTCAGTCAATAAGCAGTTTGCATCATCTTCATATTACTCTAAAATTTCAAGTTTCAGTAAAAAAAAAATTGCAAAGAAACCTTTGACTGGACCATTATATTGGGATACGTGTTCTTTGAGGAGAGGAGGAGAAGACAAATATATGCTCAAACAATATGTAAGAAACACATTGATTTGTTATTCTTATTTCATACCTGATTATGCATCCAGCAACTGATTGTTTTGAGACACATTTCCCTCTCACAAAATTTGTGTCTTACTTAACTTAGTACTAGTATAATTAACTAGATCTACACTACATGACACTAACAGCTAATCAGTAAAAACAAAAACAGAAAAAAGACAAATAAGTTTGAATTGTCTGATGCTGAGGAAAAGAAGGGAAATAAGACTGCAAGATGCATTGTTGGAATGAGGCCAACCTCCAGCTGATCAAAATATTTGTGAATAGTTCTAATACAAGGTGAATATGCATGTGTAAATGTTACTAGGAGATGAAGCAGAAATAAGTAGACACAAAGAAATCGAAGATGCATGTCAAATGTCAACAATCCTCTTTTTGAAGAAAGCATAAAAGCTAAAATTTAGTGGGCCTGACGTTTCGATACTAGCAGGACCTTTCTCAAAGGCAGAGTGACAAGGACAAAACAGATACATGTACACGAAGGAAGGGGGAGAGAGTGAATAGGACACGGATGAGAAACAAAGGACAAAGAGTGAAGCTGGTAGGGAGAGATCAAAGGGAAGGGCAAGGGGTAGGGTAGGGATTAGTGAGAGGAGGGGGAAAGATCAAAGAGAAGGGCAAGGAGTGGGGTAGGGATTAGTGACAAGAGGGGAAAAGATCAAAGAGAGAAGTGTGAAGGACTGAACACAAAAGAAGGATTATCAGAAAGCTGCATGGTGTTAGTCATTACCCTCCTGGATGTTGAGACCATGTGGTTGAATAGTCCGAAGACGCTTCATCCACATTTTCTCACGGCTAAGACGGACAGCATTACTACGGTGACCAAGGGATTCTATGCCCAGTACACTCATATCTGATATCAAATGATCAGGGAGATTGAAGTGATACCCAACAGGGGTGTCCATTTTACTGGTTTTGATAGTAGACCTATGGCCATAGATCCGTTTTTTGAGGGTGTTTTGGTCTCGCCAACATACTGAATATTACAAACTCTACAAGAGATGAGGTATATGATGTTAGAGGTAGTGCACGTGACAGAGCCATAGGTCGTGTGGGTAGTTCCAGAAGAATGTCCATTGAAAGAGTCTATTTTAAAGTATAAAAGCATGCAAAGATTTTGCTTGTAGGTCTTGATTTTCCAGCATGTCCAGTGGCAATATTGTCACGCAATGAGTTGCTGCTTTTACTCAATTTGCCCAAAGTGGAGTTAGATATATTTTCCGGCAATCCCTTACACTTTCATCAGTTCATTGATAAGATATGTGGAGACCCAGACCTTAAGTTATCCCGTTTGATGCAGTACACCACGGATGTAGCTAAGGAAGCAATTAGAGGTTGTCAATTAATAGGCGGTGAGACGGGTTATAAAAGCTCTTTCCATTTTGGATACTCGATTTGGTGATCCTCACCTAGTCACAGAACGCCTTGTGCGCGAATTAAGAACCGGTAAACCGGTCTGATCGCCCCAGGAAATACAGCAGTTAGCAGATGACTTACAAAATGCCTTTCTTGTCCTGAGCCGATTAAGTGCCATGAATGAAGTCAGTACCCAATCTATCATTGTTGAAATAGTTGGTAGATTCCCGAACTACATCCAATCGAGGTGGAAGAATCTGGTCTTTGAAGCTAAGCGCTCTAACGGCATTTACCCTCTCTTTGAAAGGCTTGCTAAATTCTCAGATATAATAGCCCCTAAAGTCAATGATCCGGTATATGGTCCGGGATGCTTTAAGCGATCTAAAAAAAACAAAGAGCGAGCACAAGACCTCATCTACCAGCTTTACCATGTCTCTGACTGGAGCTAGTTCAGGGACCAGTAAACGACCCTTAGATACAGATAACAGAATTGCTAAAGGCGGCACTTACGCCAAGCCTGAAACTCCGTGTATTCTCTGCGATTAAAGACATCGCCTCTGGCATTGTGAACATTTTAAACGCATGAGTCCAAAAAACAGATTGAATCTTGTGAATACCCGTAAATTGTGCTATAACTGTCTTCTGGCATCCCATAGTGTTGAAAATTGTGGAAAGAAATCCATGTGTAAGATAGACGGCTGCGGTCAGAAACACACCATGTACTGTACATTCACATTGACAAAGACGAACTGAATAGTGTTCGAGTCTCGAGAGCTAGTTTATTTGCTGACAAGCATACCTGTATGCCTATAGTCCAGGTGATAATCAACCAACGGTGCAAGGCATTTGCCCTACTGGATAGTGGCTCCAGCAACTCATTTTGTTCCCGTAATTTAGTGAGCCAGCTATGTGTTACGGGCAGAAGACAAAACGTTCAACTCAGTACACTTAATGGCTCGGGGACCCAGAAGTCAGAAGTAGTTGATTTGTCGATTGCTTCTGAGTCGGGCGACACCTTAGATTTATCAATAGTGTATGTAATCACCGAAATCCCTGCTAAAAACGTGGCCATTGATCTTATGATCGTCTAAGTGAGATTGGCCCCATGCCCGCTTACGAACATGATGATATCATTATTGACCTTTTGTTGAGGCAGGATAATGCCGAGGCCCTTGTTCCCTTAGATGTCCGGAGAGGTGGCCTGGGACAGCCTTCCGCCGTGCGCACCTTATTCGGATGGTGCGTCAACGGCCAGGCCCCTCTGAAGTTGCCCAGTCGTAGGATCATTTCCAACTTTGTCATGAGCACCCCCGTCGAAGATGACGTTCATCGTTTCTAGGGTATTGAAAATGAGGGTTTGGAGACTTTGTCATGGTCACCGTAAGTCCGTAATGGCATTGTGGGATCGCAAACAGGTTAACGGCCACTATGAACTCCCTATCCCCTGGAAGGATAGGTCAGAGCCCCTGCCTAATAATTACGTTGTGGCTAAATCCAGGCTGGATAGCCTGCGCAAAAAGCTATAACCAATAACGGTCTTTAAGACAAATACCATGCAGAAATCAAGAAACTCATAGACAAAGGCTATGTCGAAAAGGTGCCAGAACACGAGTTAGCGAATATGGAGAGAATGTGGTACCTCCCACACCACGCAGTGCAAACAGAAAAGAAGCCTTATAAACTCAGAGTATGTTTCGACTGCGCTAGCAGATTCCGAGGCCAATCACTGAATGAACGTTGCATGCAAGGCCCAGATATGATTAACAAACTGTTGCCCGTCCTCGTTGCCCTTGCCCGTCAAACTGTTGCCCGTCCGCCAACATAGTATCGGCATTCAAGCTGACATTGAGGCTATGTATAATCAAGTCAAAATCCCCGTGAAAGACAGGGATGCTCTCAGGTTCCTTTGGTATGTCGAAGGTCAATTGTCATATTTTCGTATGACATCCCATTTGTTTGGAGGGGTATGGTGCGCATCCAGCTCGGCATATGCCCTAAGGCAGACTGTCATAGATGCCACTAATGTAGATCCTTTGGTCAAACATAGTGTGTAAATCATTCTATGTTGATGATTGTCTGAGCTCCGTTGTATCCAAGTCTCAGGCTCAAGTCATTATTACAGATACCCCCAAGGTCCTCCTTGAAGGAGGATTTAATCTCACGAAATTTGTTGTAAACGACGAGGAACTACTCTCCCGAATACCACGGGAGCGTAGAGCCAAGGAGATTCGTGAACTAGTTCCGCAATCTGAAAGTAGAGTATTGGGAATCAAGTGGGCGATTCCTCCTGATGAATTCTTCTTTGAGGTGCAGCATGCACCTCAGTCAATTAACCAGAAGACAAATGCTGAGTATAATCTCGTCCATATTCGACCCCTTGGGCTTGTTGGGCCCAGTGATACTCACTGGAAAGCTTCTCTTTCAAGAGGCGACTGCCCACAAGTTGTCTTGGGGGGAAGTAGTACCCCAGACCCTAGAGAAAGAATGGAAAATTTGGGAGCATTCATTGCTCTCGGTAAGCCAATTAAGAGTCCCACGCTGTATAAAACCTTCCCGATAAGAAAACGCTGCAATTGAGCTACACATGTACATCATTTTTCTGATGCCAGTACACAGGGATATGGTTGCTGCAGTTATATTCGTTGTATAAACCAGAAAGGTTCGGTCCACGTGCAACTTATCATGAGCAAAAACAAAGTTGCCCCCCTTAAATTATGCACTATACCCCGTCTAGAATTGCAAGCTGCTGTTCTGTCAGTGAAGGTTGATGCCCTCCTGAAACAAGCACTAGAACTCAGCCTTGGTCAATCGTATTTTTGGGCCGATTCAGAAATTGTACTTAAGTATATCAATAACGAGAGTAGGAGATTCCACATATTCGTGGGAAATAGGATAAGCATGATAAGACAGCAAAGTGACCCGAACCAGTGGTTATATATTGAGTCAAAGGCCAACCCGGCTGATTTGCTTACCAGGGAATTGTCGAATTGCAAATGGGACACTAGGAAATAGTTCAATGGTCCCGATAAATTGTATCAATACAAAAGTGAATGGTGCAAGAACCCCATGAAATTATCGAGTTAAGATCCTGAGGTCAAAAAGACTGCATCTGTCCTTTTCAGCGAAGCAGTCGAGCAAAATGACCCTATTTGTAGAATAATGCAACATTACTCTTCATGGTATAAAATGAAGAGAGCTTTAGCATGGTGGTTGAGATTTGCCAAAAGTTTGGGCAAGCGCCAAGCCAAAGGAAGTTTAACCGTGAAAGAAATTTGTCAGGCTGAAATTATCCTTATTCGTAAAAGTCAGTCCGTGGAACTCAACTTAGAATTAATTAGAATACATCAGCGCGATACTGTTAAAACGTTGAGCCCGCTTAGAATGTTAAGCCCCTTCCTGGATGAACATGGTTTACTTAGAGTAGGGGGTAGAATCAAGGAAAGTGATGTTCGTAATAAACATCACTATATCATTTCAGGTAACCATGTCATTGCCACAGCCATTCTTTAGGACATACGTAACATAGCTCATACATTGTAGGCGTGGAGTGGGTTCTATGTATTGCCAGAAAGCATTTCTGGATAGTGAAAGCTTGACCGCTTATAAAGAAAATCATTAGAGCCTGTGTCAAATGTAAGCAGTTATATTCGAAGCCGTGTACTCAGGTTATGGCAGATCTGCCCAAAGAACGTGTTAAATCAGATAAGCCGACCCTTTTCTTACGTAGGCATCAAAGTATTTGGGCCATTTTACGTCAAGTACGGCAGGTCAGAAATCAAGCGCTATGAGTGCATGTTTACCTGCCTTGGTCTTAGAGCAGTTCACATTGAGAATTTAGATTCTTTAGATACTGATTCATTTTTAAATGGCTTCAGAAGATTCGTTGCTCGTAGAGGCCACCCCGAAGTTATATTCTCTGACAATGGTACTAATCTAGTCGCTGGTGAATTAGAGTTAAGAAAAGGTTTGAAATCATTGATGCCTATGCAGTCAAAGAACATATAACATGGCACTTCAACCCTCCTACTGCATCCCATATGGGAGGAGTCTGGGAGCATATGATCGGGGTAACTAAAAGAGTGACCACATTGTTACCTAAATCAGTTAAGTTCACAGATGAGATACTAGAGACCCTTTTTTGTGAAGCGGAATGTATTGTTAATGGACGTCCGCTTACCAAAATCAGCGAAGATCCACGGGACCCCGCTCCCTTAACTCCTTATCATTTGTAGCTTTTAAGGCAAGGGAGCTGTTTACCGCCGGGCATGTTTGACAGTACAGACAATTACCGTAAACGTTGGAAACATGTACAGCACCTCGCCGACCAATTTTGGCGCAAGTGGTTAAGAATGTACTTGCCCGAGTTGCAAAGACGTTCCAAATGGTTAAAGATTACAGAAAGCTTAGCATGTGGTGACCTAGTCTTACTCGTAGACGAGATGACTCCTAGGAATCTGTGGCCTCTGGCGCTGGTGGTTGGAGTCATCAAGGGTAGAGATGGATTGATAAGATCAGTCAAAGTCAAAACTAAGACAAAAGAATTTTTACGTCCGATCACTAAAATGGTCTTGTTGGAATCCGCCCCAAAATCTGTTCCGTTAAGTAAAACTGATGCATCATTTATGAGTTTTGGATGTATGTAAATTGCCTTTACTAATTTTTCTATTTCTTGCAGTAAAATCGATGCATCACTTGTATAGGTTTTGGCAGTATTTAAGTTGCCCTTAACAGCTATTCTGTTCCTTACAGTATGATTTATATGAGTTTTGGCAGTATTTAAGTTGCCTTAGCGACTATTCGATCATCGATTCTACTATAGTTTGGTTTGGTTAATATTGTTAAAGTTATGTGTGTCTTCAATGTGATTTGGTGCAAATCTGTCTTTATATGGACCTGTAACTATTATGAATGTATAATAATTTATGGGGGGCGTGTCATCGTCAGGATGTATTATCTCGAATGAGGGCGCGCTTCGCTCATGTATGTAAATTGCCTTTACTAATTTTTCTATTTCTTGCAGTAAAATCGATGCATCACTTGTATAGGTTTTGGCAGTATTTAAGTTGCCCTTAACAGCTATTCTGTTCCTTACAGTATGATTTATATGAGTTTTGGCAGTATTTAAGTTGCCTTAGCGACTATTCGATCATCGATTCTACTATAGTTTGGTTTGGTTAATATTGTTAAAGTTATGTGTGTCTTCAATGTGATTTGGTGCAAATCTGTCTTTATATGGACCTGTAACTATTATGAATGTATAATAATTTATGGGGGGTGTGTCATCGTCAGGATGTATTATCTCGAATGAGGGCGCGCTTCGCTCTCGTTACGCCTCCACCCTCCCCTAGGATTAGGCATTCTTGACAACAATGTATGTTATGTACATGTGTGTACATGCCCTAGGAGGGTATGGCGTCCTAGTTTTGGGTGTGTCAGGGTACCTCGGCCACGGGTGTGTGAGGCTCATTTTAGTTTCTGTCTGCGTCGTGTGTGTTTCGTTTCTCCTGTACAGCCATTCTTCATCAGTTTATGTAGTTGATAATTATTATGTAGTCTTCCCGCCTCATCGTTGTTCCCCGTAAACGATTGTAAGTTAACTTTGATTATAATTGATTAATTTATGTGCTTTAGATTTAGATTTAACACTATTTTATTTATTCAGTTCATTCTGGTCACCAAGATATAATATCATTTCTTCTCAAATTTGTTTCTAGTTTAACCATGCTCGTACCCGAGGCATGAGTGCAAATAAAGGGATAAGGAAACTTCGATCAAGTTCTCCGGCCTCATTGTTGGGTGCACCTGGTGACACATACCTTGGCTTCTGTAATATCTCTTGTATTATCCTGCTCATGTCCATCATGTGTTCCAGATAGCTTTTCCAAATATACCTTGCTATTTGTTTTGAAAGAGAACAAAAAGCACATACATTCAAATCCACATTCAAATCATCCAAATGTTGTTGGTCTGAAGGACTTGAATCAAGCAGAATTCTAACAAAATGCATTGCATTCTATTCATACATCTGGTAAGTATGCTGACATGTAAACATCTATTAACTGGCAGTGTAGTTTATATTCTGAAAATTGTCAGTTAGGTAATTATTTTATTACTGCATGTTTCATTCATAGGTGGAATGGGATATGTTGAATACACGAATATTGAGTGTTTCCTAAAATGGCCAAACTGGAACTTCACATACCAAAGTGGCAATCAATCTTAAAATCTGACATCGGGAAAAATTAGTGACTCAGTGATAAACAAAAATCTCTCTCCCTCACCCTCCTCCCTCCTCCCTCCTCCCTCCTCCCTCCTCCCTCTCCCTCTCCCTCTCCCCCTCTCTCTCTCTCCAAATATCTACATATATATTCAAATAGTTTGTAGTCATAGTTACCTGAGCATAGAGCACATGACTTTGCCTCTCCGTGTACCTGTTTTCATTAGTCTCACTAAATAGACTAGGTTATGATGATGGTCACTGCAATGACTTAGAATTTGGCACATCTCTCTAACCTGTAAATGTGAGGGGGGAAAGAGTTGCAAAGACAAATGATATGTTATGAAACTGGAAAAACAGATACATGTATTATTACATAAAGGATTATCAATCTCTTGATGTTGATTGCCATTCACATGGGAAAAGGTCAATCAAACACGGACAACTTGTATTTAATAACTAGAAATCTAGCACAACCACAGCCAGAACCTTATCAGGACCTGGCATAAGAAAGTGTCACCCAGCATATCATGCATAGTACACACTCTAGGGCCGTTTCCACCATCCAAATAATCGCGATTAAAAAAAGAAATGCTTTTGCTCGCATTTAAACAGGTCAAAAAATTTAGAAGCAAAAAATCAGGAGCCGATTGTGGTTAGCAGTTGAGCTTAAATGCTGCGTGTGCCCTTGAGGGTGGCCCATGCAGGGAGACAAAAGGCCATTTGTCACAAGGTGTTCTTGAAAATACAGGAGCCCCATTCAATGGCTTAAATAAGGTACTGTACTTTAATGTAAGCAAATCCTAAAGGTCCTGCCCATCCTAATCCCAAGTAGTTGGAATTCCTTGCAGAGGCACTCCAGTAGGCCCTGATAGGTATGCACACTGACTTCATGGTCTGGTGACCTTCCAAAGACCCTCTGTGGGTGTGCCAATACCATACTACTGGTAGGGTGTGGCACTCGAGCTTTTAGCTGTGTGATAGCCAGTCATACTCCTGTGTGGAGGCTGTTATGCACCAACTCCTGTGTGGAGGGTGGCCAATGAATCTACTCCTGTGTGGGGTATTGTGGCTGTACGGGGGCGGGGAAAACTCCTGTGTGGGGTGTAGTCACTGTGGTGCTCGAGCTATCCAGCCAAGGCGTGGCTCAAATTCAAGGCCAGTTAAAGTCTACTAACTGTAAGTTACCGTTCATTTAAATTTCTATAATCTTGTAAGAAGCCTGACGTCCTAACGAAATTGAATTTATTTATTTAAAAAGGGATAAGAACAAAATATAGAATGTTGTGGGGAATCCCTCTAGGTTGTCGCTTGGTGCAAAAAATTAGGTTATATAAAATGTGAATATTGGTATTTTCCTTTAAAGGGCCTTTTCCCTTGGGGACATTTCGGGAAATCCCTCCCCGGGCGAACCCTGTCAAGATACGGACAGAGCAGGCAACTTAACAAGTCCTCGGCGTTCAGGGAGGAGCTACGGGATAGTCTGGTCACCCCACCCAAGCCGGATAGAGTTACCATGAGATCGACAGTGGGCCCCCTTTTCGTCGGGACAACCAGTGCCCTACAGAATCGCCACCACGGGAGGACTAGATTTCCACAAGGCACTACCGGTACTTGAACTGTAACCCCTACAACTCCCCGAATATAATTGGGTTGGGTGCTGATCACCCTATCAGAACTGTACCTGCATGTAGATATATTATTCCCGTGAGTTTATTTTCCCATAGCGTAACAGACTAACAGTAGTTTTTTTGTTTTTTAGACCCCCTAGGAGGGGGCTTGAGTTGGCGCCCTTAGCAAAGCCTCAAGAGAGGGCAGCCAGGGCCTAATAATAAGTTGTAATTAAATATAATTCTTTAATTTGGTTCAAAAATTCCTTCTCCTTGTGTTGATTGATTACGGCTAGTCGATACCTTATACCAACCACTAGTCCACCATCGGAAAAACGGACTCGTGGTGTGACACCATTTCACACTAGACAAATCTCGGGGTTGACGCAGGGTTGAAAATCACCAACGATTCACACTTTTTCAAATTTTCAACCCCGAGATTGACTTCAACCCGGGTTGAAATCAACCCTGTTCCAGACCAGGGTTGAAAATTTCGCCCTGGGTTGAAACTCTCACCCCGGGTTGAAAACGAGTGTGAAAAGAAGAGTTCGCCCCGGGTTGAGTGTCAAGGGATTTTTCAGGTCTACGGGTACAAAGGTCATGACAACGGAGTGCGCACTTTTTGTCGATGTTCATTAAATGTTGGTACTGTACACTGGACTGATCTTTCGTTGCAGAGACTAATTCCCGCAATTATTGTCTACAATAAGGTTGTTCGATATTTCGATATATCCTGATATCGCGATATCGCTTTCCGGCGATTATCATATCGAGCGCATTTCAGGATATCACGATATTTTCGATATCGCGATATTGAAAAAAGTATCGCGATATTGAAAAAAAATCTGGTTTCCCAACCCCATTATCGCCTGTCTGTAAGCTTGTATAGCGTGGCCATCAGAACCCGAAACGGCAAGGGGAGAGGAGCGCCAGCCAGCCATTTGACTCTTGCATTGTGCGCGGTCTCCACAAAGGCAATGCGTCGGCAACAGACCCACTGCAAGTGCAAGCTCACTTCCGGTGTTGGTAGCACACTTTTCGTACAGCGCGACCTCGGTACGCTGGGCACGCTGAGCGGCTCGTGTTTGGGCCATTTTCCCCCATGTGGCCTACATAAGTTATTCCATTGTTTACGATATTATCCAGGCTGCAAAAATTGCAGATTCAATTTCCTACCGATGTCTCCCAATGCAGCCAAATATAACGTAAAAATACATACTTTACATAATTATGTTTTAATCTCAGAAAATCAAAATCAAAATCGAAGAGGAAAGACGGTGGAAAAACGTCACTGTTCATAACGCACGTGCGACCTCTGATTTCACGATCCTTCTATGTTGCTCTGGTACCCGCCACGCAGCTGTACTAAATGCACGTGTAAGGCAATGTACACCAGTTAAGTATGGCCAGGCCATTTGCACATCGTGTACACCAAAGTTCAGTGGACTTTTTTTTTTGGGGGGGGGGGGGGGGTCGCGTCGCGATCTATTCCAAGTTGAATGATTCCAACTTGGACGTGTATACTAACAATCATTTTGCAGCATGGATGAGAAAGGGTGAACTGCTGCTTTATTCTCCTTATTAGTAGTCCCCCCCCCCCCAAAAAGTACAGTTAACATTTTTCCAGTACGCATCCGTACGATCGAAAGGGACATCAGATTTTGTTCAAGGTGATCGTTATGCCGACGTAAATGTACTGATGGTTTGTCTCCCCTCATGAATATTAATCTGAAGACCCATTGGCTCTGGCCAGATATGTATTTGTGACGTCATATGTAAGCATCGAGTTGCTGAAAACCGCCTGGGATATCGTCTTTTTTTAATGTAATAACGTATTCTTAATACATCAACAAAAAATAGTTTCGTTTTGGCGTATACTTTTAAAAGAGCGACCTGGGGATAGTTGTTTTAAATTATTTTTTTCGTTGATAAATGAGGAGTTTAAGGGGGAGTTAAACAATTGGTAACTATGGCTAAAAGTTAGATGCATTTGCTACATATAAGTTTCCGGCAATCACTGTGTGTATTGAATATAAATCGAGGTCACTACCTTGACTTCCGCTTACGCACCAAATATCGCGAAAATATCGAATATCGATTATCGCGATATATTCCTGACGATATATCGAAACCAAAAATTCCGGATATCGAACAACCTTAGTCTACAATGCCATGACATATGACATGAATGATTGGGAGGCCTGAAAACTCTGCTGAAATTCACGCTGTTTTCAGGCCAAGTTGGCCTGATGTTGCCTTGCTTGCATCATACGTATATCCCGTCTTGTGGCACTTCTTGACGCTTTCTTGCCTCATTCTTCTCACTTGTTCTCCGCCTGCACAAATGCGTGTAAAACAGCAAAAGAAAGACCATCTCGAGTGGAACATCGCAATTGAGTGCAGGAGCCATGCTGCTTCTGAATCCATTGCATTGTGTGATTTGTTTATCATTTGGCACAACTAGTGTGAATGGTTTGCGGTAATCTCGGGGTTGAAGTCACCCAGGTTGAAATAAGCTTGCTTCGCATGAATCGTGAAACGATACCGAGTTGAACACAGGGTTGAAAAAAAAAAAAATTCAACCCGAGGCGAGAATTTCTCAACCCGGGTTGAGAGGCTACAGTGTGAAAAGGCTAATACATGTATAAACAAGTCAGTCAGAGCGCAAGCAGTGCATTGTTGGATTAAAAAAACAGTGGGATTCAGTGGAGCTTTCCCACACACATTCCGTGGCAAATAAATGGGATTATTTGGAAAAGTGGAGTCCCAATCGCGATTCAAATTCCAGTTATAATCACGTTTATTGTGTCCCCACACACACACAAAAAGTTCACTATGAATTGCAATTCTAATCGGGACCCAAAAAATCACGGTTATTTGGGACAGTGGAAAAGGCCCTAATATTATTGTACACAAGCACAATAGCTGTGATAGTGTGAGTGTCTTTGAAATCCGCACATTTGATTGGTTACATTCACCAAGGAGCTAGTCTATGGTAAACCATTAACTGCCAGATATCTTCAGGGATCTGCTTTCGTTCAGATGCAAACGACCAGCAAAGACTACTTGACTATTTTGGAAGGCCACCATCTAAGGGATGGATAGCTCAGATGGTAAGAGCGCTGGTGTGCCAAAGACTAGTTGACTTTATGGGAAGGCCACCATCTAAGGGATGGATAGCTCAGATGGTAAGAGCGCTGGTTCACAAAACCAGAGATTTCAGATTCAAGTCCCAGTCCAGTCAAAATTTTTTGTTTTTTTGTACATTTTTTAAAACAAAAATTTGTTCCAAAATCCTTGTTGCTACCTGAAAAAGCTTCATTCATATTTGGCAAAGATGAACATTTTAATTTTAAAGCTTTTTTTTTTATCAATGAATCACTTCGTGCTGGACCCTCTGGCTTCAAAGCCCCTCTCACGTAAAATTTCATTTTGATTGATGCCAGGTATTCCAGCAGTGGCTTGGACTGCAAAACAGCCATTCGGCTTGGTTAAACCAAGAGGAAAGTTTCCTGGGGTTTTAGTTTACTGGGATTTAAAATGAGAAGAGTAACCATAATTCCTATCATAAAATTGAGGAAAAAATAAGGTAAAATTTGTGATGGTTTTGGGGAAGGACTCGGGCCGAGTCTTCAAAATAATCTACTGTCCAAGTCTGAGTCTGAGTACTCCAGCACTGGCAAGAGCTTTCAGGATTAGGGCAGAGGGGTATGTCTTCTGTGTCGTGCAACTTCAAAAGTACAGACTTTTAATACCTGGTAGTCATCAATACTTGTATGCATTTTGAGATCGCAATTTTTTTCTTTCACTCTAGGTGTAAAGAGTTAAGTTACTTAAGAAGTTGCTTACCTGAATTTGCCATGTCTCATCTTGCATGCAGTTCAGTAAGGCAGCTAGACAGTGATGAAAATCATTCTGCAGAGGATATCTTTAATGGGGGAAATATGGCATCAAATCTGAACTGATCTGAGAAAGTAATTCTATGACATATAACCAGGAATGAACCTTGCTCAGTGCCTTGCCTAAATTACATGCTGAAAAATTTCACAAATGGCCAAATAACAAATGGCCATGGTGAAAGCTGCACGTGCTTTGTAAGGCTTGCTTTGTCATTTGCTAATATTGTCAGGGCAATAGTTCCAAGCACTGGAAACACGCCCACAATAAAATGGGTAACAAAATCGCGATTCAAACAGCAATGCTTTTTTGCTTGCATCCACCAACCTCCATGAATCCACACACACCATAAAATCATATGCAAAAAATCCCAACCTGATTGTGTTTAGAAATTGTAGTCAAATGTAGCGGCGTAGCCAGGACATTTTTCATGAGGGTGGCGGTGATGGGGGTTTTCCAAATTTCGTGGGGGGAAGACATCCATTTAGGCTGGTACCCAGATTAAATTATAACATCACATCATATCACAGTACATGTATATGTGATGCTGATCACATGGTAAACTATCATGTTTAAGACAGTGTTGTAGTCCATAACCTCCGAGGTCAAGGCCAAGTCCGACTCATGGGATCCGAGGCCGAGACCAAGACCAAGCTACAGCATTAGAGGCCAAGGCCAGTGTTTGAGGCCAAGTCCAAGTCACAGCATCAAAGGCAAAGTTCAAGGACAAGGCCAGTGTCCGAGATCAAGGCCGGCCAGTTATATCATGCACACATGTGTAAAGTAGCAAAGCTTTTTTTCACAGACATTTGATTTCATAACAAATGTTTTTAATACCAAATTCGCAAAATCCAAGGCTACGTTCTGATGCATACATGTAGGTGTATTTTACTAAGTAGGATTGTATTATATTTGGGTCAAGCCTTATAATTGGAAGACACCACATGAGAAGAAGTATTAATGAGGATTAAAGGAGGATGGAGATGTTTCAACAAGTACAAAGAATTACTAACTGACAAGGATTATACAGGAATTAACAGACAATATGGTTCAACGAAAGAACGTACTGCACATTAAGAATAGATTGTTTTCCAAAGCACTCGTGTCTGAAATGAATTTGGCTTGGATTGGATTCTATGCCGCATCCTGACTTGGGTTATGCCCTCTCCATGGAAACAATGAGCAAGAGCCAGTTTATTCAGAATTTGTAATCATTGGTTACCGTAACACACGTGAATTGAGTCTGTTGCAATCGTAAAATGTGTGAAATTTCGGTCTGCTACAAAGTAAACCTCAGGTTCAAGTCAGAAAAATGGTGAGAAATTCAAGCAAAACTGGCGGCCTCGAATCAGCCTCGGTTTATTCTCCGAGGTAAGGTGACGAGGTCAGGTCCAAGACCAAGTCATTACATAGCGAGGCCGAGGCCGCCCAAAGTTGACCAAGGCTTCCCCCTCCACCCCCTGTAGCTACGTCACTGGTCAATTTGGCTATGTTCAGACACCAGACTACGGAGACTGAAAAAGGTCTATCATTTGCGGTCACAGCGGGAGGTAAATATCTCATTGCAAACCCCTTGCGTTCATACTCAGTGAGTTCAACTGAAAATGGTCTATCTCCGGTACTAAGAGGTCACACACGTTGCTTGACCCTGAGACCCAACTTCCCTTAACTGACACGAAGCGCGCGCTTTGCGATTTTATAAACAAAAACCGCAAGTCTCGAAACAACGTGACCGGCCGGCTGCAACGTGCCCGTGTACATGTAAGGACGTACATGTTGTACGTATACATGTACTGTATGTGTACAGTACTGTACATGTACCTGTACACGTACATTGTACATGTACGTGTACATGTACGACATAGCTAGGGTATTTTTAGTGGTGGTTCAACTTTCACCAAAAAGAAGTCGTTCTCGTTCTGTATTCCCTTCTTTCTATTCATACTACTATTCATACCACAATAATAACGAAGGGAATAATATTAAACTCCGCAGAAACAACATTCGGAGACAAACGATTAAAATAGCGTATTACTATTATTTTTAACTTATGACCGATTTCCCTTCGCGACATTAGCGAGGTTGGCAAGTCTAGGTGTGGTTTCCGCCTCTAGGTAAAGACATAATGACACTACAGGAGCAGTAGGGCTGAAACCAGCCTACGCGCGGCACATGTGACATGACACAACACGTCTTTGCACACACTGTATACTGCAAAGTGCACGTGTACAGCGGCCGCATGGTTGCATACGAGTTACGACTACGATCACGCTTTGCTACTAAAGCCTGATCGGAACTTCCAGAACTATTAGCGAGACGGTTACGCTACAAAAAAGTAAAATTTATTTTACTACCGAAACCATGATATAGATTGGGGTGAACACAGTGCCGGTCGGAAGTATTGTTTTTCACCAGGAGTGGTGGACGGAAATTACCCGTAGTGGTCGGCACGGTGAAAGCACGATCACAAAAATACAAAGCAAGGTCTGGCTAGCAAGAGTGCACGTAAAATCAGTGGAATGCACATCGCGTCCTTGTGTTTCGCGCGGTTTGGGCAGTGTCATTACTCACCGGTGATGTAATGCGCCCGCTTATCTGCCTAAACCGAATGTGGTTATGAGATAGACCGTTCAGACACGTTAAGGTTTGTAGACCGGTCTACGTAGACCGGTCTACGTAGTCTAGTCCACCCCTCCTCGGCGGTCTGAGATAGACCGTTTGTAGTACCCAAAAACGGTCTACGTAGACCGTTCAGACACAACTAGATAGACCCTTTTCAGTTTAAACCGAAGATAGACCACTTTTAGTACGGTGTCTGAACGACCCCATAGTGTGTGTGGCCCATGCACTTCCTATCAGTCAGAGTGCAAGCAGAGCAGTTGTGGGATTAATAGCAAATTATTTTTTTCTGTGGTTCACACACATTTAGCAAATAAATGTGATAATTTAGAAAACTTGCACTAATGGTGGAGGCCAATAATCTCGCATTTATTTTGTGTCCAAGTGGAGCTTGAATCGCGATTAAAATTGAATGATTTGCGGAGAAAGAAGTTGGACTTCAAATTAAGACCCATTTCCTTTAATGTTTTCTTAAACTGTTTAAAAAAATTCCCTGTTAGTTTTCTTTTGTTTGAAAAACATTGTTTTAAGTCCCTAACAAATCCATGTATTAATAAACAGAAACAGTATGTAAATCCCACACATATCCATGCAAACACTTAAGATAGTCAATATCCATGAGGAAAATAATCTCAGATGTATAAAGTACACATACTTTGGGGAATACCCGGTAATGGTAAATGCATATACCGTACCTTAAAATTTGCTTATCCAGGGAAACTTTGCACATCATGTATGTAAGTGAGACTAAATCCTTCTCACTGAAGCATGAATTTCTGGGAAAAAAATAAAAAATCATAATAAGCAGAGGCAGAGTCAGAGGAAGAGGCAAAAGCAGCAGCAGGAGAAGGAGAAGAAGAAGATGACTAGCAATGTATGTCTGTTGTCACAAAGCGTAGGGCTTTTCCTTTTCTTTTTCCCATTACATTAGCTAAATGCCCACCAAATTTCGATTGACCAATTGCTAATAATGTGCTTTAAAATCACGCATTTTGATGACGTCACGATTGCGTCATGTCATTTTGGCCCTGGAGGATGTTTCTCAACCATATCCCCAATAAATATAAAAGAAAAACGAAAAAAATCTCCTTCCACTGGCCAAATATGCATTTGAGTAGCAACCCCCACTACTGTATGTTCCAACATGGAGGTAGCAAGAGCCTCCATGGTTCCAAGTCCCAAGAGAGCCATAAGTTAAGAGCACCTGATAAGAAGTCTGGCCAGCATGGCCTTGGGTTTTCTGGTACTGGGCTAAATAAACAACTGAAACCACTGTTACATAACCAACTTTCTCTTCCCTGCTGCTGGCTTCATATCATTCTCAGTACAGTCAGTGTACTGTACATAATAACCTCATAATAATTATGTTCCTATAATGGAGCCGAGCTACTGGTATGGGTAGCTTCCTGCCTGTACTATCTAAAGTTTCTACAGTACAAGTCAAATTGGTATGTGGACAGTGGAGCTATGCCATGCAAGGAACAAGAACTAACTTGAATCATACTTGAATCATGAAGGATCTTCTTATTCCTCCATGCTTGAATGTACATGTACACATATAAAATGGAAGGTCTCGCTTATTATCGAAATCGATGGACATCCATATACATGTGTATTGTGTAGGCCTATATTTTTTTTTCTTAGCTATACTGTACAGTAGGACTCTTCGTGCTTAGAAAACTGGCAGTGTGGAATTGTATTTTTTTCGTCATTATTACGACAGCCAGTAATTCAGTAATTAATAATATATTTTGTATGCATTACTTGACATCTCCAGCAATATTTTCACTAGTTGAAAGTGTGAATTTCCTCAAGTATTGACAAATTTAAGGAAGATATCATGATGATACAATGGACATGGAGGAAGAGCTGCCAGGTGACCCTTACCTCAGTGAGCCCATTACCTGTCCATTGTTCATGTAAAAATCCATGTCAGCGGGTAGTCCGAGTAATTTGGACCTGACAAGTCACCCTTTATTTATCAAATTTTGAAATTTTGAGGGTCGGGTGACTGCAGTGTAGGGTCCAAGGACAACGGGTGATTCTGCAATTGAACTGGGACTTTGTATTGTAAAAAAAAAACCTTCCGAAATCCCCAGATTCCCCCCCCCCCTCCCCAAACAAAAAACCAAAACATGTATTGGCTGTTAAACTGTCCCACGCGCCCATTGGGGATTCAGTGAGAATCACAGATTCCAATACTGGTCATTTTGTTTTACTCACGTTTGGGAAAAGGGAGAAATTTCCCCTCAGTTGATCGAGAAGATTCTCTCCTGCCCGACGAGCCAAAAGGCGGCCATCTTTGATTTCAAATTGAAATGGTACAGTATATACTGCACACATATACACGTAAATCGATGACGTATTGGCAGGTCTGTGCGCATGCACGCACACACTCACACAGACCCACTGTGCACGCAGACCTGTCCAAACGTCATCGATTTACGTGTACCGGTATACATGTATTTCTCCCTTTTCCCAAACGTGAGTAAAACAAAATGACAGTATTGGAAGTGATTCTCACTGAATCCCCAATGGGCCCGTGGGATGGTTTTACGGGTGTTGTTGTTGGTGGTTTTTTTGGGGGGGGGGGTGGGGGGAATCTGGGGAATTTGGAAGGATTGTTTTTTGGGGCATCCATAACTTGAATAAATGATATACAAAATACGTGAGAAATAGAAGTGAACATGAGGTTTTCACTTTCAGACACTAACTTCCCCAAAATGTCACTTATTTCTTTTCCTACGTTCACTTCACTCTTCTATCAATTTCTCCATGGACGGTGCTGCATTTGCAGCAATATTGTTTAAAAAATTCTACGTGGATCATCTGCAATCATACTTATGTGCTGCGACAGAATGCCGTTTCTCTCTTGACAAAAATGTTTTCCATCAGTTCCTTGATGTATACATATACATGAATCTTGGGTACAAGCTTCAGCTGCGCTGTCCACTTCTTGGAGCACTTAATTTGAGTACCTCTTTACATAATATGATATCTGTAGAAATGGAACCAAAATCAGTGTGCGTGGCCCATAACAGTTTCTACATACAGATAATGCCTTTTTTCTTAATAAGGTTGTGATGATTCTGCACCTGCAGCATTGCTGATACTGAACACCTTTTAACACATGTATTTGCATAGTATTTGCCGCAAGGAGTTTGCGATACTTGTATCCAATGAAGTTGCAAATTATGAAATCCGCCACTGCCTCCATGTACAGTATGAATACATGTATATACAATCAATACAATTCTAAAATGTGTACCGGTACTTATTTGTGTATCTGGTAAAAAAGCTGTCCTAGACTACAAGTTGTCCTGGGTATGAATTTCCCTCAGATTTGACTAAGAGTTAGCTGGGGGGGGGGAATTTTGTACAAGTTGTCCTAGGTATGAATCGCCCTCAGATTTGACTAGAGCATGGAGGACTAGTGAGTTGAGGGGTAAACTTTCAGGGCACAAGTTGTCCTGGGTATGAATCGCCCTCAGATTTGACTAGAGTTAGCTGGGGGTAAATTTCGGGGTACAAGTTGTCCAGTGTGTATGAATCGCCCTCATATTTGACTAGAGCATGGAAGACTAGTGAGTTGAGGGGTAAACTTTCAGGGCACAAGTTGTCCAGTGTGTATGAATCGCCCTCATATTTGACTAGAGATAGCTTGGGGTAAAAATTAGGGTACAAATTGTCCAGTGGGTATGAATCACCCTCAGATTTGACTAAAGATAGCTGGGGGTAAATTTCAGGGTACAAGTTATCCAGTGAATATGAATTGCCCTCAGATTTGACTAGACAGCTGGGGGAAATTTTGGGATATGAGTTTACCAGGTTGACTAAATGGAGAAATGTTTTCCCCCATGAATTTCCATGAAATCTATATAAGAATTCAGGTTTTTAAACCTCATCTTATCGTTTGCTACAGTACACTACAGGGTTGAATAGTGACCCCTGCCTGGAGGCCTATCGTTTGTTCTGGGCAGCCCAGACATTAAATCAAGGCTACTCACGACTGCCGAGACCGCTGGTTATACGTTTTTGCAAACTTTGATGACCCGAAGTCATTGCCAATGACCCCTCAGCCACTTTTAAAGAGCTGGATACATGTATTTCTCGGGAGAACTGTCTCAATCCAGATTAAATTTGAATCAGAATCAAAAGTTCATATGATTGCAAAGCAGAGAAAAGTGAAGAAAGGCACTGGTAATAACAACAACTAGGTTTGAAATTTTATTTTAAGTGTGTCTTGTACAAAGGCATGCCCTTATTTTGAAAACAACGTACGTCATCAATATACTTTTTTCCAGCCCCGGCCCATATCACACATCTACAAAACATATCCCTTGTTCTGCAATTGTATTCACTTTTATTTTAATCAATCTTTGTGTCCGGAGTCTGTTCTTCGTCTGTATTGATAAGTCATGTGCCACACTACCGGTACAGGACCAGGACTCTGACACCTAAGCACAATCCAAGTGTTACACTAGTAGTAGTAATGTGGAGTTCCCAGTTCGGTCGACAAAGAGCAGAGCGCACCATTATGCCCAAGTCCTCTTGTTTTCCCTTATCTGTTTGGTTGTTTTATTCTGTTCAGGTTTTGATTTCTTGTATTGTTTTTTATTGACTTCTGTTGACGCTGTGTATTTTGGTTGATTTTGTTGGTGGGTTCTACCATTGAGGGTTCTACCATGGAGGGTTCTACCATGGAGGGTTCTACCATGGAGGAAGAAGGGGCCCCTTCTTCCTCCATGGTTCTACCATGGGCTCTGGACTATGGGCGGCCATTGGGGCAAAAAAGACAATCGTCAAATTAAAGATTAACCGTCGAACTAAAGGACAACGCCAGAAAGTAAAAGGACAACGGCAAAATAAAAGACAACGGCAAAATCAAGGACAACGGCCAAATAAAAGACAACGGCCAAATAAAGACAACTTCCAAATAAAAGACAACGGCCAAATAAAAGACAATGGCAAAATAAAAGACAAAGGCAAAATAAGAGACGACGCCAAAATAAAAGACTCTCCCCAAATAAAGACAGAGGGCGCTGTCCACGACGTGGCAAAATTGTTAAAGACAGCGCGCTAAAATGAAAGACGACTCGCGACGCCATAAAGACGACGCCATAAAGACGACGCCAAAATACAAGACGACGCGCGCCATAAAGACAACGCCAAAATAAAAGACTCTCTCCAAATAAAGACAGAGGGCGCTGTGTACTATTGGAAGCTTAATTAATATTCATGAGGGTCTACGCTCCTCGGACGGGTCATAAGGTCACAAGTGGGCCTGCGGTACACACTGCATGCATTGCACATGTGTGCCGTAATGCAAGGAAAGAGATGTGAACCTACAATTTATTGTACTGTACATGTACATTGTACTATACATGTACAGTACATGTACATGTACACTGTACATGTACTGTACATGTACTGTACATTGTACATGTACATGTACAGTGTACGTACATGTACTGTACATGTACTGTACAGTACATGTACTGTACAGTGTACATGTACATGTAATGTACATTGTACATGTACTGTACATTGTACATGTAAATGTACATGTACAGTATGTACCTGCATATGACTTGCACTCTGTGTATCGTCCGCAAATTGATTTCACGATTTCATGACGGTAATCTGCTTTCATTGCCTCCTATTCTTTTTTCCCCATGTACGTGTCCGTGTGCTTTGACAGCGGCCCGCGAACTTATCCGAAAACCCTTTCCTCGATTCACAGTCTTCGCGGTCACGGTGTTGAAACCATTGCGGTGTTGTGAAATTCAGAGCGTGTTCAGAGCGGCTCCGAAAAAAGCCTGTTTTCAGGTCCAGCAAACGGGCCACTCGATCCGCGATGTAGGTCTAGCTTCATGATGCTGTACATCTGCTCCGCCGCACATACAAATTTCATGAGTCATCGCGCGGTGACCACCAAGACAGCTCTTTATTCAGCCTGAACCTCGATCGGCAACGGAAAGTAAATACCTAGTGTAGCCCAGTTAGAAATGTTGGCGAAACATCGAAAACCCCACAAAATAATAATTATGTCCCGGGTAATTTTACCAAGTGCAACACACAAGAAAGTCCATTGAAAACTGACTACAGAACATTTGACTAGCAAGTAGAAAGTTTGACTAGAAGGTTTGACTAGAAAGTTTGCCTTGAAGTTTTTAATACACTTTGCTCAACTTCAGCTAATATTTGGCTATATTAGCCTATAATTGTAAAAGTACGGCGAGCTTGACATATCCCTCTAGGTGACGTTCCAGCTAGTATAATCATAAAAATTATGTACATGTACATGTACATGTGCATGCCTATACATGTACATGTAGATTATGTGTACATACTCCACATGTACATGTACAGTACATGTAAACGTGTCAAGCATGTACCACGGACGTATATAAAAATAGGCGTCCGTGGTATGTACAGTGTACATTACATGTACAATGTACAGGACATGTACAGTGTACATGTACAGTGTACATGTACATTTGTACATGTACAGTGTTCATGTACATGTACATTTGTACATGTACATGTACTGTACATGTACATGTACGTGTGCATACTTTCTTGTGACCTTATTACCCGTCCGCAGTGCGTGGACCCTCATGAATATCAATTAGGCTTCCAATAGTACACAGCGCCCTCTTTCTTTATTTGGGGAGAGTCTTTTATTTTGGCGTTGTCTTTATGGCGCGCGTCATCTTGTATTTTGGCGTCGTCTTTATGGCGTCGCGAGTCGTCTTTCATTTTGGCGCACTGTCTTTAACAATTTTGCCACGTCGTGGACAGCGCCCTCTGTCTTTATTTGGTGAGAGTCTTTTATTTTGGCGTCGTCTCTTATTTTGCCGTTGTCTTTTATTTTTCTATTGTCTTTTATTTGGCCGTCGTCTCTTATTTTGCCGTTGTCCTTTATTTTGCCGTTGTCTTATATTTTGCCGTTGTCTTTTATTTTGCCGTTGAATTTTATTTGGCCGTTGTCTTTTATTTGGCCATTGTCCTTTTACTTTCTGGCGTTGTCCTTTTACTTTCTAGCGTTGTCCTCGTTGTTAAGCTTCAATTCGACGGTTGTCTTTTTTGCCCCAATGGCCGCCCGTACTGGACAGGTGTTCAGCGAAAGTGTTATATTTCAACTCATGGCTCTGCCAGTAGTGGTTGCAATGCCCCAGGGAACCATTTAGGACTGAACCAGGTACTCTGTGGTTATTGGCTTATCTTGTCATTATCAGATAAACAACAGTGGGGGTCTATTGCAGAGTCCTTATGAGGTTAGTGCCTACAAGTGCATTAGGAAGCAAACAAGCACAACAACAGCACTGCCTCTTTAAAGCGCTGTCATGTGACACTTCATAAAGTTTTCAAGACTACTGCACATATTTTCAGCATAGGCTCTATGCAATTGCCAAGTTTGGCAAAAACAACAAGCTTGTTCAATGGCAAAAGTGCCTTCCACAAAATCCCTGTACAAAGTCTAGGGGATTTTGGCACCAAAAATAAAAATCTTAACAAAAAAAATTGCTTTTCCGCTTTGCTGAAGCGGCGGAAAAGCTAAAGAAAAATTATAACAAAAACAATACCTTTTCCGCTTTAGTGCAGAAAAGCTAAAAAATAACTAGAGATTTATGTCTGTTTGCAAAACAGATCATAACGCTTTTCCGCATCTGGTTCTCTTAAAAAAAATTGATGAAAATTGTTTTGACATCAACCGGATTCGAACCCGTAACCTCCATTCCTAACCCAAAACGCACGTGCATATTATGCGCACAAAGTGTATGGGACTACATTATAATATTAAAAAAATCATAACAATTCTGAACAATGGTTAATTAATTCCCAACTCAAGATTTAGAATGTCTAGCACAATAGCTACCTGCACACAAAATTTCAAGACGATTGACCTTTGGCAAATACGTGTTTTAAAATCACGCATTTTGATGACGTCACGATTGCGTCATGGCATTTTGGCCCTCGATGGTGTTTCTAAACTACATCCCCAATAGATATAATCGAAAAAATGAAAAAAATCTGGCTCAGTTGGTCAAATATGCTCAATTGAATGTTAAAATCTTAAAAGTTCATGACCTCATTAATATTCATGAGATGACGTCACGATCAAATGAGGGCAATTTTTGGATACACCTTTTCCCAACTTAGATATACTGCAAAATTGAAACCAAACGAAATTGCATTTTTGCTTAAAATGGAGTTTGAAAATTGCCACTTTAAAGCGCTGTCACGTGACACGTGGTGACGTCATGAAGTTTTAAAGATAACTGTGCACTAATTCAGCATTGGCTCTATGCATTTGCAAAGTTTGAAAAAAATCAAAATTTGTTCAATGGCAAAAGTGCCCTCCGAAAAACCCTGTGCTTTGTCTATGGGATTATTCCGACCAGAAAAAGAAGAAGAAGAAGAAGAAGAAGAAGAAGAAGACAAAACTAGAGATTTATGTCTGTTGGCTAACAGAACATAACGCTTTTCCGCATTTGGTTCTCTTTAAAAAAAAAAAAAATTGAAAAAAAAAATTGACATCAGCGGGTTCGAACCCGTAACCTCCATTCCTACCCCAAAACGCATGTGCATATTTTGTGCACAAAGAGTATGGGACATCATTATATTTTTCAAAAAATCATAATAATTCTGAACAATGGTCAATTGCTTCCAAACTCAGGATTTAGAATGTCTAGCTCGATAGCTAAAAGCCCACCAAATTTCGAGACGATTGACCTTCGACAAATATGCGTTTTAAAAACACGCATTTTGATGACGTCACGATTGCGTCATGGCATTTTGGCCCTGGAGGGTGTTTCTAAACTACATCCCCAATAGACATAATCGAAAAAATGAAAAATATCTTGCTCTGTTGGCCAAATATGCTCAATTGAATGTTAAAATCTTAAAATTTTATGACCTCATTAATATTCATGAGATGACGTCAAAATCAAATGAGGTCAATTTTCGGATACACCTTTTCCCAACTTAGATATAGTGCAAACTTGGAACAAAACAAAATTGTATTTTTGCTTAAAATGGAGTTTGAAATTTGCCCCTTTAAAGCGCTGTCACGTGACACATGGTGACGTCATGAAGTTTTAAAGACAACTGTGCACAACTTCAGCATTGGCTCGATGCATTTGCCAAGTTTGAAAAAAATCAAAGTGTGTTCAATGGCCAAACTGCCGATCATAAATTCCATGTACAAAGTCTATGGGATTTTTCCGATAAGAAAAAGAAGAAGACAAAAAAAAATCTTAACAACAACAATAGCTTTTCCGCTTCGCGGCGGAAAAGCTAAAAAAAAAATCAGAACAAGAACAATAGCTTTTCCGTTTCTGAACGAAAAGCTAAAATCACAAATTACATTCCTGCAGACACTTCCGAGAGCAGTACTGACCAAACCAGCTGTAATTTGTTTTGAAATTGCAGTGTATTGTGTATGTAAGAGTCGGGGCATATGGAACTGTAGCATGGAGCCAAATACAGCCTGACCAGGACATTATACAAGCTTTATTAATCATAAGGAATGTACATGTACATGTACTGCACTCCCTATATAATAAATAGGTGCATTCCCACTAAACAGTAGTGCGAAACATCGCAATCGCCTTTTTGGTTTTTGAATCAGAATGTGTGAATGGTGAAATCACACAAACACTCCAAACCACAGTTCTTCTTACGATTTTTCAGAAACATCGAGTCCTTTGAGAAAGTTCCTGCCTAAGATTGAAACATCAGGCCCTTCTAATTTTGAATTTTGCTTTTTGGTCATTCTACATTAACCACTTCGCGCCGGAGCCACATAAATGGAGTCGTGACCGCTGTCCGAGGAATTTTGGGTTATGTATCATTTTCAAAATTCGATAAAAATCGATACAAATCATGTACAATAATATAAATCGTGCAACCGATGCTACAATTTGTTGTCTTTCGAACAAGGCACAATCCGAGACTTTGTGTGGCTTTTGAGCCCCCTTTATCCCACCAGAATTAGTGTCCTTTGTTCGCTGCCAGTTGAGCGTGTCTGGATAACTTGTGTATGTGTGTGCGTACAGTGCTTGACCACAAAAATGCCTGCACTCCAATGGGGCCAATCTTGAGTGTAGTCGGTCAGGGCCTGGCAGTCCCTACTCTCACCACTACCCGTGGTGAGAGTAGGGACACTCACGATACCAGTCACTGATACACAAGGCTAGGAATGCCTGCATCTCACGGGTGGTTACGCTGGTCCACGCTCGCATGTGGTTGGACAGCGTGGCAGGCCGCTGACTTGCAAACCGATTGGTCTCAGTGATGAGGATGTCAAGCAGTCCATCATCGAAGAACACCGAAAAGTTCCCGGTAGGTGGAGTATTGGGAGAGCCGCAGATCGATTGCATCCCCTCTTCCGGAAAAACCGTATCTGAATGGCAAGCGATCGTGTTCGTCCCAATGGAACGTTGGGTCGGCCGAAGAAGCGCTTGGCCCGGCCAGGTTGCCAGGGTGAAGGAAGGGCCAGCGCAGGCCTTAAGGCGCTGAGCTACTACCGATAGCGGCAAAGTCGCAGTCGGAGTCAGAGTCAGACTGGCTCAGACCCGAGGATTCAGACGAGACATCGGCCATCGTGATACGAGGAAGAGAGCAGGAGAGATGATCGAGGCGCAGCCTATTTATTAGCTAAAATGCAAGGCCAATTATATTGTTCAAGTCATATGTGGCCTGAATATGAATTGGCACCATTGTATGTGGCCTGCTGATACGCTAATTCATTGAATGGCTAAACTGTCTCTATTCCTCCATCCTGTCACTCAACTGTCTTGAGAATACACCCAAGCGATCGCAATACGGCTGTAAAGCAATTTAGCATGACTGCGAACCCGTTATTGTCTCAACCCTCGCTCAACCCCATTGAGCCACTGAAACCGCAAGTTTCTGTCCCCGCGAACGGGGGAGACCAAGCGCAGGGCCTGGTACATTGAATAGAGCCAGCTGGTCCATTGTTTAGGGCTGCCGGGCTTGTAACTGATACGCATTCTGCGGTGTCCGAGTTCGGAGGTACCGGCCAGCGGGCTCAAGTTTTTTTCTCCGGATTCGGAGGTACCGGCGCAAAGTGGTTAAATGTCACAAGTGTTCCAGCTCCTCTGATGATGAAAATTAAAATGTCCAAATGTCTATCACTTTCATTTCGAGTCAGTTTTTGGTGACAACTGGAGCAGAGCTGTGAGCTTAGAAAATCCATTTTTAATCGACTTTTCCACTTCACAGGAAAGCTATTGCTTTTGTTCGTTTTGTTTTTTCTTGTCAGAAAAATACAATTTTACAGGTGTTTTGTGGAAGGGAAGGCACTTTTGCCTTTGAACAAACATGGATTTACATCGAAGTTGGCAAATGCATAGAGCCTATGCTGAAATTGATCCTAGTAACCTTGATGTCTATCATGATGTCATCAAAATGTGTGATTTTAAATAACATATTAGCCATTAGTCAATGACCTTGTAACTTGGTGGGCCAATAATATTTGGGCCACACATGTAAAATCTAAAGTTTGGCACCAATTGACCATTGTTTTGATTTATTATGAAATTAGCAAGACTGTTCTGAAACAAGCCACCTGTTAACCACTTTGCGCAAGGGGGGTTTTCAGTGCCGATGACCGCCATATGGGGTTTTTAGAACAATGCATTTTCAAATCTCGCTAAAACGATCGGAACAATATATTTCTGTGAAATAAATTGATAAGGGTACACTATGGGTACAAGAGAGTAAAATCTTACACAATTCAGATGTCGTTGTGGCTTTTGTCAAGAGATTATCCGTTATAAAAAGGGCCCATTGTGCATCGTCAATGGACCGTAATGGACTTGTGTGTGTGTGTGTGTGTGGGTATGTGTGTGTGCGTGTACGGTGCTGTGAATCCCTGACCGCAGACTCCAGCTTCCACTCCAGGCATTCAAATTTTCGAGTTGGTCGGCCACAACCGAGCGTACAGATTACGGTAAAGTAGGGGGGGAATTCCAATGCCGTTGGGCTGTGTGGCATGCAAAGACAATGTCCCCCGCATGCTTTCAGCTGCAGCGCGGTTTCCCTCGATCCTCCACAGTGAAAGTCCCACAATTGCACAATTACTGCTGCTAATCTTGCAATTCATGTGGCAACTTGCGACAAAAAGTGTCTTTGTACTGATTCGTATTGCTTTGTTGTAAGCTGAAAAAAGTCTTTGTTTAGAATGTGGACAACAGTGGTGCCCAGATTCGGTGGGCACCGTCGCATAGTCAAGCAAATGGAGCTCTGGATTCGGAGGTCCCGACACGAAGTGGTTACGGCCCACACACACTATGGTTTAGCCCTTTAGTTTTTATATATTTTGACAACCTTGCCCAAAGTCCAATTGGACAAGCATTTGCAGGACCAAGCTGCAGTGTTTTATTCACTGTCTACACCAAAGACTGTTTCATGTTGCAATGTATAAATGCCACAAAGGGCTTACTCTCAAAACATTGACAATTAGTTTTTGTGGCAGAAATGCAGAATGTGAAGTGACATTGCCAAAAAACCCTATGCTCTATTGCAAACAGACAGAGAAACTCTAGTTTGTTTTTTCCGCTTGTCTGTTTTTGCTTGGCTGGTCATGTGACAGCCCTGTCAAGAGCCAAACTACAATGTGCAATCATGTGATATTTTGCATCTAAGTTGGGAAAAGGTGTATCAAAAAATGGATATCTTGTGATGGTGATTTCATCTGATGAATATTGATGAGGTTATGAAATTGTCATTATTTCACATTATTTTGAGCATATTTTGCCCATACACTGACATTTTCTGCTACATACTTTTCACAACAAATGAAACAGACATGATAAACTCTCTTTAGGGCCAAAATGCCATCATTGCATGTAACATGACAGCGCTTTAAAGGGGCAAACGTCACAGTCAGTTTATGCATTAAACAAACAGAAATACTATTGACTTGAATTGCAATATGTATCAATATGGGAAACTGATGCGGAAAAGCTTTGGCCCCAAAAGAAGGTGACTCTGAAACGAAATCTACAAATTCTGCTAGGGGATTTACATGTATTTCAAAACAATTGATCCGAAACCCAACCAAATCTGGCATGAGATCAATCACACAATTGAAAGGCAAATGCAAACAAGAGTTGAGTTTATATAATCCCAAAACTCACAGAAACCTGGTAAATATGTATATTGATTGTCTTAATCAGAAGGACAACTGACCAAAGGATCGCTAGTTGGCAAGGGGGTAGCCTACTCCTTGGGAAAGACCATCCCAAGGTGATCGGCCCCAAAGTCATAATCCAGCCCGCCCCCGGTCTGCAAGATATGCCAAATTCAGCGATGGGAAAAGAGTCCCAGAGCTATGAGTGAGTCAGTCCTTAAAACACTCAGATTTTCCCCAGCAAGATCTCCAAAAAAAAACCGGAAATTACATGTACATGTCAAGATACCCAAGACCGATTGCATATGTCCCAATTTAAGGCAATTGCCCATTAGGAAATGACCCCATTTCCATCCAATGAGCCTTGTCAAAAAATTGAGACCCAGCCAAGCATCCCACACTTACCGTGCTCCATATCTTGTCATCAGACACGCAGGAGCCCCAGTCTTAACTGCTTATCGCTTTTGGACTACCCAGGGACAGGGCAAGCAAATAGCCCAGCAGCCGACTTCACGAAACTTCAAAATTGATATTGAGTACGCAACATTTTGTTGCGCAACTTATGCAACATTTTTGTGCCTAGGCTGAATATTGTTGAAAAAAGTCATAGAGGTGCAAGACTTACGCAACATTTGTACATTGCAACTTTTCTTGAAATCGGCCGCTGGCCTACCACTCAGGCCTACTTCCATTTTCTCACTTTGAGATATATTGCTGTACCGAGAACGAAACAATTCACTATACGCAAAAAGTACAAACTTGCTATTGTCAAGAAATTACAAAACTAGACTACCCCTCCAATATAGGGTGGGAGGGTGGAATTTTCACCTACCAGTGATACAGCTCGAACAAAAGGGACGGGTTTCCTTGAAAGCTAACGCAGCTCACACAATTGACTTGAAGTTGGTGGACCCCCCAAATGCACGTACGCAGCTTGACCCCTTGCATACAATGACCTGACTCACTTCCCTGGGGCCAAAGGGTGTTTCTCGGTGACACAACCAATACAACATTATTGTATTCAGTTTTACAAACAGACATAAAATCTCTAGTTTTTTTCTATGTGTGCGCATCCACATGGCAAAATTTATCAAAAAGTGGATGCAGGTATTTCAAAATAATTTTTGGCGGGCTGGCCTTTGAAATGTGACCTAACAGGACTGTGCATGCCTGGAATGTGACCCGGCCAGATGCACTTTCTCAACTGGACTGCGTGCGCTTGGTTTGCTTGTACTATGCTCATACAATGTATGATTCACATACAGCAATGTGGAGATAAACAGCTATTGAATATAGACTATAGTGTATATAGACTAAAATATAGTGGAGTGGGAGTACAGTACATGCCTTGTCCTTAATGAAGCGTGCATAATGTCCTGATAAGACTCTAACTAGCTCCATGCTACATGCTCATATGCCCCGAATCTTTAGCTGCGTTTCCACTGGACAAAACATTAACCAAGAGGATGGTTAAATGTCAAATGGTTAAAGAAGAATGAAACCCAGAGAAAAATGTTGGCTTATCTGATTGGACATTAAAAACAACCAACAATTACCTATGTGCTACTCACCTACGAGTTTCATAAAGTGGGAAAAATCATGGAATTCGGTGGTCGAATTCGCGTTTCCGCAAACTCCCATCTTTTCGAATGGCCCGCCAGTCACTGCGGGGGTTATGGCATCGCAACGGAAAACTCCTGCATGGCCCCGGACGGATGTACCCCTTACTATACTGGGTGCAGTTTGTATACACTCGCCAGCTGAACGATGGTGTACTGCCAGGCTTTTGGATGTCAAAATGTCAGCGGGAAAAAGTTGGGGAAATCTTTCCATGTATAGTTCCCAATGCCCAATAAGGACAAGAGACCTGAGTTGTTTAGGAAGTGGGCTGTGGCCATCAAAGTTGAGAAATGTCTTAAAGTCAGCTACAAATACAGTTGAAATGATGTGATTTGTAGCGTGGTGATTGCATATAGTCTCGATCTACAAACACTTTTACACGTGTTAGTGAAGCTGTGTGTAGCTTATTGGGGGTCAGGGGTCATGCACTTCCCTGAAACCTCACTGCACACATAGCATGCAGCGCATGGTATGCATGCACACAATACAAACTTGTACTAGTGCTGGGACAACTCGTTGCGGTCAGCTTCCAGGGAATAAACAGTGATGGCGACTGGAGTCGCGTAGCCGATAGCATGCACATTGCAGCACAAATAAAAATAAGGCATGGTAGGTATATCCCCTTCTTCCTCCATGGTCCATATATGTACGGCATGTTCCTTCAGTATTTTTCTTGGCTTCGAGCCAGTGAGTTTGGCCAGCAATCCTCCTCCCAATTAATCCTCCTCGGTGAAGTGATCGCTACAAATCACGTCATTTCGACTGTATTTGTCGCCGACTTTGAGAAATTTCTCAACTTTGATGGCCGCAGCCCACTTCCTAAACAACTCAGGTCTCTTGTCCTTGTTGGGAACTGCATGGAAAGATTTCCCCAGCTTTTTCTCGCTGGTATTTTGACATCCAAAATCCTGGCAGTACACCATCGTTCAGCTCATGAGTGTTTAACTGCATGCGGTATATATACATGTACTGTACATGTAGTAGGGGTACATCCGTCCGGGCCCATGCGGGAGTTGTCCGTCATTATGTCATATCCCCCGCAGTGACTGGCAGGCCATTCGAAAAGATGGCGGTTTGCGGGAACGCGAATTCGACCATTCGAATTCCATGATTTTTCCCTCTTTATGAAACTCGTAGGTGAGTAACACATAGGTAATAGTAGGTTGTTTTTAACACCCAATCAGATAAGCCAACATTTTTCTCTGGGTTTCATTCTTCTTTAAAGTAACCGAGTTGGCAACATCACTGCCTACGAGGGCACTGCGCGTGACCTCCCTTTGCGCAAGTCATCGATAGGGGGTGAAATAAAAGCCTGAAGGGGACAAGTGGCAGAATTGGAGCAACAAAGAAATCTTGTGGCTTGCTACCGATTTGGGGTGAAAAGAAACATCAATACAAAGTGTCAGATATGTACATACATCACATGTACATATAAGCAGACGCTGTGCACAGCACATGTGTAATGTCATTAGCCAGATATTTTTTTTTACCGAGTGCATTTTACCGAGTGATGCATTTCCACTGCACTAATCAGCTCGGTCGGTAAAAGCAACCATTCAGCTCAGTTAAAATAACCAGAACGAAAGTTTACTGCTCCATTTTCACTAGACTTAAAATGGGAAGAGTAACCATCGTTTCGGTTACTTTGACCGTGGAAACACAGCTACACACAGACAGTACACTGCAATAAAAGGCATTCAAAGGTGGCAGGGTTAATTCTGCTCTTAGAAATGTCAGCAAGAATATTATTTGTATTTTTGGCAGTTGTTTTTTCCCAAGTATTTATGCAGTAAAGCCCCATAGACCCTCTCGTTAATAAAATTGCGACCAGTTTATAATTGCCTTCTTGAAAGTAGAACATTTCAGTTTTACCATAATATTTCATTTCTAAAATCACTAACATAATTATACTTACCCATGCTGTGTAACTAAACACTGTGTTATTATTTTGATGACATGCTGTAGGTTATAAGGCAGGAAACCTCTTTGGTTCTCCAAGGTAGGCTGTTCCATGTCATTTTTTTCTTGACTCCAGCTAAACAAATGTGATTGAATGAAGTTCATCAAATGCCTTGTAGCTATAGAATTTTGACTACTTGTACCAGCCTACTTTTCATGAAGTGTGAAAAATAACTGCAATATACAGCATAAATCAGGGGATTATGCTAATTTATGACACAGAGGCTAAAGACACGGCCTTTTCATGTCAACACGTTCTTTAAATCCTGATATGCATATGTACATGTACATGTATTGACATCCCCTTTGATTTACACACACCCCAATTCAAGGAATATAAAAAGAAACAGTGATTCATGAATATGATTTGATTCTTGCACAAGTCAGAATGTAATTAAATGAGGGTTTGTCATACTGAACATATACTCAACACTGTATGCTAGGTGGATTGCCCAATTGCCTGCTGGAAAACAGATAAAAAAGGAACAGCTTGGGCAGGATGTGAACATGCAACTTTTGCCTTCTAGTCCAGCAGGAGTTGCAGGTCTGAATCTCGTCTCAGCTGATTCCATTTTGTCAGGGGGCAATTGGCAAAGCATTAAGCATTCACTGTTAATCATACATCAACTAGGGCAAACTCTCAAATTAAAGTGATTCCATTAGTTTGGCATTGCTGTAACATCATTGGGGTGGGCCTCAAAAAGAGTGGGTCTAAACCATAGTGGGTCCCAATACACCGATCAGTAGGCCACGCCCACCATAGCGACGGCCAAGCAACCATGCACAATGTGTCACGATCACCCACACGTCCACTGTACGCCCGCAACCATCGAAAGCACTTCTCTCCATTGGCCTTTGGTTTTGGAAAAAGCCAAAAATGTACAATTCCTCTCTTGCCAGGGTATCGAGAGTCAGAATTACAATGAAAATATAAACACTGCATGACCATTGTTAACCACTTTGCGCCAGGACCTCAGAATCCGGAGCTCTGTTGGCTTGACTATGCAACGGGGCCCTCCGTATCCGGGCACCACTTTTGTCCACATTCTAAACAAAGACTCTTTTCAGCTTAGAACAAAGCAATACGAATCAGAACAAAGAGCCTTTTGATGCAAGTTGCCACATGAATTGCAAGATTAGCAGCAGTAATTGTGCAATTGTGAGACTGTGGATGATAGAGGGATACCGCGCTGCCGCTGAAAGCATGTGGGAGACATTGTGTTGATCAGGCATTGGAATTCCACCAACATTCTTGACCGCAATCTGTACGCTCGGTTGTGGCCGACCAACTCGAAGATTTGATTGCCTGGAGTGGAGGCTGGAGTCTACACGCACACACACACACACAAGTCTATTACGCTCCATTGACGACTCACATTGGGCCCTTTTTCAAACGGATAATCTCTTGACAAAAGCCACAAGGATGTCAGAATTGACCAATTTGGTGCTAATTATTCTTCGCGAAATCGTCCGCAAATTCTTATACTTACCAGTCCGGGGAGTCATTTCCTTCGCGAATAGAACCAGCAATTTGCGAATTGGTCCAAGAAAACTATGACCAGCGGCTATGAACCCAGGGAGAAACTACGCCGTACCGGACGCCATTTCCTTCGCGAAGATTCGCAAAATCTGGCCGCCATCCATCAAAAGAGAAACTACTGGTCCGAGACATCATTTCTTTCACGAAGATAGCTGCCGATTCGCGGTAATCGATCAGGGGTGGGGTGAGAGTTGGGGGGAGACAGGGTTTACAAGTCCAACCATGCTCCATGGTCCAACGTACGAAGCTCTCTTCGCGAATTTTACGCAAACGATCTGCAAAGAAAACAATTTGCAACCAAAGGCCTAAAAATGTACGGGAAAAAAACCCGTACGGCAACGATTGCCACATCGATACATGGTTGTTGTTTTTTCTTGGGGGGGGGGTATGGTCACATGGGCAATTGCCGTCTGTGGAGCGGGAATTGAAACTTCTGATCTTCCTCCGCCGTTTGCCCAGGATCTCATCAGCTGAGGAGAGTAAAACTTCCTTGACCTCGTAGGCCATTGTGTCTACGTCGCTGTCGATCAGGTTCAGGGCTGCGAACTTGCCGCCGATGCAAATTTGGAAAACCTTGGTGACTGCAGGATCCTTTAGCTATTCAAGGTCAAAGCGTATCCGGGGGAGCTAGGACTTGCGCCTGGCTGATAGTCTTGAGTCTGATAGTAGTCATGACGAGATCATGATTGCTGCCGATGTCGGCGCCAGGAAAGGTCTTTGTCTGAGCCTTGTTGATGCTTGATTTGAATCGTTGTGGTATCAGGATGAAGTCAATTTGGTTGTGGACTTGACCATTGGGTGAGTGCCAAGTGGTGGTTTGAGATGGCTTGTGTGGGTGGAGGGTGTTGGCCAGGGTGAGGCAGTGGCTCTTTGCAAACTCCCCCCCCCCCCAGTAGTGTGGTTGGGGTCTATGAACGAATACTTACCTGTATAGCAAATACATTTGCATAATTCTTATTGCCAGCAGGCATTCCCACTAAGAGTTTTAACAATAGCGCCCTCCAGCGCCCACCCACGGTGCCTTGTGGAAATAGACACCATGTTCTCGACCTTCTTTTCTCGAGCGGTAGTAAAAATCACCAAGGCATCGAGTATAGAGGGGAAGGAGGGAGGGATGCTATACAGGTAAGTATTCGTTCATAGACCCCATCCACACTACTGTAGGGGGGGGAGTCTATGTCACTCATACGTTACCTGTATAGCAAATACATTTGCATGGACTCACACCATGAACAAAGGCGGTGGGCCAGCGAGATGCTATTGACACGTCGGGGCACCACGAAACAAGCCCCTCGAATCCTGTGTAGGTTATCAACATAAGTAGACAGTGGATCGAATATTAAACAAGGTTACGACGCGGCCCACCCCTTGGGTAGGCCGCCCGAAAAAAGCCAGAGAATGTAACGAGGGGAGAAAACATTGTACATGAATAAATGCACATCACAATGCCATAATCAGAAGGCCGGACCAGGGAACAACTTGGGGAGGTCCGTGCCTGCAGGGGATCGTGAAGACAGCTAGCTGCTCTACCAGCAGCAGTCAACACCGTCCGGCCCGCTCTTCCCTCAGCTTGAAGGACATCCTTCAGATAACACTCAGTTAACGTGTTGGGAGACTTCCAACACGCCGCTTGAGTAATGTCGCTAATGGGAGTACCCTTAAAAAATGCCCACGACGTGGAGGCTGCCCGAACGTCATGTGCCCGAGCCGATCCGTCACCATCCTTCGCAGAAGACCCCTTACTCGAACGGATAGCCGTCACCAACCACCGGGAAATTGTGTCGCGTGACGCTGACCGATGTGGCGGGATAGATGCGACAAACAATTGCGACTGACCAGAACGCAAAGACTTGGTACGATGGACGTACCACTTAAGCGCCCGCACCGGGCACCAAAATTTATCGGCCGAGACGGCCAAAAAAGATTTGATACCTGGGACGAAAATGTCTAGCGGAGTAAATGACACCGACTGATTTTTAGTTAGGAACCCTAACCTTGGAATAAGGCGGACACCACCCGGTTCCCAGCGGATATGTCCTGCCTCTATTGAGAGAGAGTGTAACTCACTACGTCGACGTGACGTAGCGACGGCCAGCAAAAAGGCTGTTTTAACGGAGAAGTTGAACAAGGTAGAACTGCCCAACGGCTCAAAGGGTGGACCAGAGAGGTAAGATAATACCGCAAATAAGTCCCATGCCGGAACCAACCGACGGGTTGGAGGATGGGATACGAACATACCCTTGATGAGCTGGCCCAGAACGCTGCTATCTGATACGGAGCTCCCGTCCGGGAACCCAGTATGGATAGCCGCAATTGCTGACCGATAATTCTTAATTGTCGACACCATTAACCCACTCTCGAACAAATAAACGAAAAAGTCCGCCACCTCTCCTAAAGAAGTACCGGCAGGACGAACATTTCGCCGACTACACCATTTATGAAAATGCTGTAGTCGGCTGTCGTAGATTATCCGTGTCGACTCTCGATGGCTGCAGACGGCAATAGCCGCAGCTCGTTGAGAAAGCCCTGACGTGCAGAGCGATTGGATGACAGCACCCAGCACGTCAGGTGGAGATCCCGGGGCCTCGGAAACAGAAGGCCCGAAGAGGGCTGGAACAGGATGTCCGCCCTCTTCAGAAGTATCACTGGTCGATGTGCCAACAACCCGAGTAGCCTCGCGAACCATGGTTGGCGAGGCCAGAAGGGGGCGATCAGGAGGATTTTGCAATCCTCCTGTTCGATCTTGGTAACCACTCGTCAGATCAGAGAGAACGGGGGGAAAACATAAGCCAGAACGTGTGCCCCCCTGATGATTGATGTACGAGATCACAGTAGTGTTGTCGCATCTCACCAGGACGGACAGCCCCGAAACTGACTTCTGGAAACCCTGAAGGCCGTTGAAGACCGCCCACAGTTCTAGCTCGTTGATGTGTCTCGAACCGAGTTAGGGACCCCAACGGCCTGCCACCTGACGATGGTTGAGGGTGGCCCCCGACCCTGAAAGTGACGCATCCGATGCCATGGACAGCGTTGTCCGTGGGCGTCGGAACGTTCGCCCCTCCATGAGGTTGGCAATGTCAAACCACCACTGGAGGTGTGGCCTCAGCCAAGACGTGGTCGGTACGCATCCTTAGTCTGCAAAACCTTACGACATCTACCATACTTGCCATGAGACCCAGTAGCCGGAGCCACGCCCCAGCCGGGGCCTCCGGCACTGTCAAGAAGAGGGACACGCATTGCTGGAGGTTCGATGCGCGTTCCTCCGTTGGGCGGGCAATCCCCCTCTGAAGGTCGAGGGCTGCTCCCAGGAAGTTTGGGAACTGCGAAGGGAGCGGGTGGGACTTCTTGAAATTGACCAAGAATCCAAGATCTGATGCGAGACGCCATGTCAGCTCGAACGCTGCGGACGTGGCCTCCTGGGAGTGTCCCACCACGAACCAATCATCTAGGTACATAAATATGATCACTCCACGCTGCCGCAGGGCTGCGCCGACCGCTCGCACTATACGAGTGAACACTCGTAGAGAAGTGGAGAGGCCGAACGGGAGCACCATGAATTCGTACCGTATTCCGTTGTATTGGAAACACAGGAATTCCCTGTGTTCCGGTCTGATCAGGACGTGTAAATACGCGTCCTTTAGATCCAGGCTCGCTGCCCACGCCGGCGTACGTGTGGACTCCAGAATAATCCCGAGTGTTTTCATGCGAAAACGCCGGGGACGAATGAACCTGTTTAAGGGTTTCAAATTAAGAACCGGCCGCCATTAGACGACTTCCTTCTTGGGTACTAGGAAGAAAGTTGACATGAAGCCTGACCGCGCGCTCCCGGGTGGGATAACGCGAACTGCACACTTCTCGAGAAAATGGTGCTTGATCGGGTCGACCGGAATCGGTGTCGGCCGGACAAGCATGTCCAACGGAGGGGTGCTCGTGAACTTGAGGGTGTAACCGCCACGGATCGTCTCAAGCACCCATCTGTCTGACGTAATTGAAACCCAGGACCCCGCAAATGCTCGAAGGCGACCCCCACGGGTCCGATGGTAGGGGGTCGCCAAGAGTCGATTAGGTCACTTGCGCCAGCCCCCGGGATAACGGGGGGCTGATGACTTGAAACCACAGCCAGAGAAGGCACGAGGTTGGCTGGCTGGCTGCGTCTGTGCAGCGCGTGCACCAATCGTGGCGGTTGCGCAGCCACAAAAGGCACCCCGCGCGGACTTGAGCGGTTTGCCCTTCCAAAGAGCAGTCTTAGACGCCGGAGAAGGAGACTTTTTCAGGTTGATCTTCTCCGTCGCCTCCAGACGCTTCACCTCCACCTGCATCATCTCCTCAAACTTGCCAGCAAACAAGTCACTGCCGGAAAGAGGGAGCTTCTCGAAGCGCTTACGCGCAGCCGGCGATGGGAGAAAAAGAGCATCCAGCACATTCTCCCGCCAAACCGTAGACGTCAGAGTTACAATTCTTGTGAACTGCTCCAACAGGGAACGGAGGACAAAATCCAAACAATGGAAACCAGCCGCCAGAAAATCAGCCGGGACTGCCGTCTCATCCTAAAAACCTGCGACCAGGTATTTGGAGAGCAGGAGCGAAAAAGAGGACGCCCGCATGCCATGACGTGCAGCGGAGTCCAACTTTTTCATGGATTCCTCCATCTTGTCCCGGACCTTATCCACAAACGGATTTTTGGCCGCAAGATTTCCGGCGTCCGCTGCAAATTTATCCTTAGCGGTGCCAGGGATGGAGGGAGTCGCAAAGAATCTCTTGTAATCCGACTCTGGGAAATTGTAATAGTGCACACTTTGTCCAGCGGTAAGACTGGGAAAGGTTTACCCTTGTCTACCGCTGCGCCGGTGCGGCGCTTAAAAGACTGATATTCGGGTTGATCAGGTTCCTCAGTCGAGGGTAACTGCAACACCCGAAACATGTCTCTCTGGACCAGGCGCAATTCCGTCTCCGAAACGGAGAGGCATTGCGTCTACATCGACTCATCCTCCTCGTCCGCAGAAATACCGAATCGAGAAGGTCGAGCTGACTCGGGCGAGCGTGACCCCTCTGGTCCCCGAGACGGAGCAGGCAACACCGAGGCACGATCCAGCGTGGAAGCGGCCCGCTCTCCATAGTCAAAAGACATCGAAGGATGTAGACTAATAGCTGGGGGGGGGGCGCCGTCGCACGGCTCACCTTGTGTGGCAGATCCCTTTGTGCCTGTGCCACCAACCGTGACCAACAATGGACGGCTTGGTAGCGGGAGCAACCGAACCAGCCGCGCCATGGACGGCTTGGTAGCGCCATGAACAGCTGCCGGCGGACAGTTGGCCGATAGGGCAGAAATCTCGGCCGGGATTGACTTGAACGCCAGTAAAAACTCGGCCCACTCAGCCAATGCCTCCCTCTGATGACGCTTGTCATTGTGGGCGGCCCTGCCCGAAGAGCTATCACCCGAGCTCGGCGAAGAATAACGGGTTCGGCGAGCCGATTTTTTCTTTCTGCCCCTTTCTCTGGACGAGTGACCTCCTCAGGAAAATTCGGCAGTAGTCTGAAGGAACGGAACCTCGAACTCCGAGACTGAGGTCGATCCCTCCGGACGATAATAGACGGGGCCAAGCAGTCCGGGGTTCCCCCCGGAAAGAAGCCCCTGTCACGTCCCAGGACTGGACGGTCAACAGCGACTCAGTGCCCATCGTGGGCGCTAGCCCTGCCCGACCCACCGACCCATCCCGAGACCTCGCGGGGGCGAGACCCCAGAGTCGGGTGGGTACGGGGGGGCCGTAACCACTGAGCCACGGGGACTAGTCACGGAACCGACTGACAAGCCCGCGGCCGGTGGTGGGACTGGGGAAGCATGATGACCCCTTGAATGCGAGTCCTGCTTGCCCGTACGCCCCCTCTTAGGCGCCGTCGATTTAACTCGACCCTTGCCGGGGGCAGCCTTGCGCTTGGATGTCCTGCTGCTATCGGCCGGAGAAGGGGACTGATTAAGGTCCCCTCCCCGGATGGCAGGACTGTCGGCCTCCCCAGGCGCTACTGGCTGAGGGGACTGACCGGAGGAATGATTCGGGGACGGACCGTCACCAGCACAAACCTCCGAGCGCTCAGTCTGTCCCGGGGGAGGAACACCCCCAGTTGCGACAGCCTGAGCCCTCCCAAAGCATTTTATCGCCAACACGAATAAAAATGCACTTCTACAAAAGCACAAAAAATTTTATCCACCAACTCACACAACTAATATCGCTTCTCAAGAAATAGTGCTCTAGCACGGGAACGAACACACAGTAAGTTTAAAAATTAGCGGAGCTATAAACAACAAAACCTACTGCCTGCTACGCTAAGAAAAGAAGGACGAGAACATAGTGTCTATTTCCACAAGGCACCGTGGGTGGGCGCTGGAGGGCGCTATTGTTAAAACTCTTTAGCGGGAATGCCTGCCGGCAATAAGAATTATGCAAATGTATTTGCTATACAGGTAAAGTAGTCTGAGGCCGCGGTCGTTGGTCTCTCAAACGCCAAACTTCCCAGTGGTGCCTGGCCATTGGGAGTAGGCATCTTTGCCTACCTTGACATTCCAGTCTCCCTGGATGATGAGGATGTCCTTCTTGGGGGCTTGAATGATGCTGGTGTCTAGGAGTTCATAGAACTCCTCAAGTGCTTTATCATCGTAGTCCGAGGTTGGTGCGTAGACCTGTACGATAGTGATGTTATGGGGTTTTGCTGCGACTCTGATGGTGATGAGTCTGCTGGAGATGGGGGTGCAGCTGATAACAGAGTTGGAGATATCTTTCCTCACCATAAACACAACACTATGCTGGTGTTTCTTCTCATCTCTAGAGAACCAAATCGTGTGGCCATCGTCAGTAGAGGTTTCTCCGAAGCCAGTCCATCTGACCTCTGACAGGCCTAAGATGTCCCAGTGGTAGCGCTGCATTTTGTGGGTGAGTTCGTGTAATTTGCCGCATGCGTGCAGCGTGCGAACGTTCCAGGTGCCGATGGTGGTGGTCTGGGTTAGTAACTTGATAGTGTTCTTCACTCCAGTAGCATATTTAACACGTCCATCCTGGGGTGATCCGATGAGACGCGCGGTCGTTGTTGTTCCGGGACGCGACCGATCCGGCATGTTGTCATTCCTTTTTCTGCTAATGATCCTTTCTGTGGGCTTGTGAGAGCTCGGCGGCGCCCATCTCCTCTCCGAGATCCTAGCTGACAGCCGCAACCACAGTAAGCTGTGGGACGCCCTCAGCCCGTCCACTTGGCCGTTGACTCCACCTGGGAGACTCCGCCCTGGCCGTTGACCGCTAGTGCGGTTCCTCCATCTGATAGTGCAGTGGAAGCACGTACCCCCTCATGTGGTTTAGCCCGCCAGCTGAGGCGGTTACCAGGGTGTGGCGCTTGAAGCCAGCACAGGAGAGTTGTAGAATGGATGGATGGGGACCAGTGCGCCCAATCCCCCCCCCCCCCAGGGTTGACCCCGAGGGGCAGCTGCCAAGCAGCAAAGGTGCTACCCCTACTCTTTTCATTACATAGTTATAAACATTGTAAAATTAATTGCATTTTGAATTTAGCGAAACGGCCGACCATAGTTTGCAAGCCGGCGGTTGACAGAAACTGAATCCGTGACGTAGGCTTGCCACCCAAAGATTTGTGGGGATGAATGCACTAAAATTTAAATGCATTGTATTTGTATCAAACCTGATAAGCAGGAACATTTTAAATGAAATTTATTATCAAATAGGCCTAATCCAAAGCTTAGTTGAACAATTCTCCCAATTCCCCAGTATGAAATATAAAAACAACGCAAGAATTCTGGAAAGGTGTCTACATAAGCCGACAATACGTGTATCACGTTTATGATGTCACGATGTTAATCATCATCCCAGTGCAGGCTCTCCTGGCTTTTTCCACCACGGCGAGGTAACTTGGACTCAAATAGAGTTTTCTATTCAGAGGATGATCATCCTACCTACTGTCGGGCTTATACGCCAACTTTAAATCGATGTCAAAGGCCTATTGAATCTCAGTGATTTTATTTCCCGTCCAGCCGATAACATGGGGAATATAGTCATGCAAACATACAGAAACTGACGGAACTATTCGGACGTGCGAATTATCTTGAAAATCCGAATAGAAAATATTGCCACCCTTCTCTCATGGTTGTTTTTTTTTTCTTAGGGGGCGGGGGGCATGGTCACATGGGCTGGAGTAAGAAACACAGAGATTTCTTCGGTAGTGTGAATAGACAGACCGAAATCCCAGGGGATTTCGTCTAGTGTGAAAGCCCTAAAGTGGGAGAAAACAAGCTTCAATTTGAAGGGTATATCAACCGAATTGGGCGGAGGCCGCACAGAGCGATTTTGCAATACCCACTGCAGGGTTCGACATTAGCGGTTGCCCGCTTGCCCGGGGCAAGTAAAATTTCACGTCAGGCAAGTAAAATGTTCAGATGTGATTCAAAGGCAATATATCCTTTAACGCCCTGTGAAATGCCGGCTATGACCGGCTTGCGGTTTTGGAAGTCCTTGCGTGTGCTGCCTCGCTCGAACGCCAGAATAGGCTTTCTCCTCTGCAATACCCTGCATAGGCAGCGGCAGAGAGGTTATGCGACGGCTTCACAAAATGGCTTTTGTCTCAGTCTCGGGTGTAGCGGGCCGTGTAACCGACGGGACGCATCAAACCTGTAGTCCGTAAGGCAACGCACACACGCGGCCCTTGATGGAGAAACTATAAAAGGAGGTCCCCTTAAATAGGAGGTATGGCCGGCTTAATTACCACCCTTCCAATTTGCCTTTGAGAAAGGTCCCACTGGGATCGAGGCGTCGGGCCAGCGGAGTCTTGACATTTGCAATTTGGTAATTTTGGTCAGTGAGCAGTTGCAACATTTTGTATATCACCCTTCCAAGTTGATAGACTTGGTATATACCAAAGCAGAGCTGTGCTCCTTTAGACTAATCCATCTTTTGTTCTACCCAGACTCCGCGTCAGTCAATGACGGTATTGATAAGACACTGCTCAGTTCGCTTACCTTTTTTTTTATGACTCGTTAAATTTGGTTAGGAGGGCAGGAAGGCCCCCTTCCTTGCTAAGGCGAATATCAAATCGGCATTCCGCCTCTCACCTATCACACTAGCGATTTTGTCTTTGGGTTGTAAGTTCTAGGACAAGATTGTGTGGATAAGGCCCTCCCGTTGGAGCTTCCTTTGCACCGGCTTAATAGCTTCTTTCTCCATTTTCGACATATTTGGCCTAGGAGGTATATCTCATTACGCCAATGATTATTCTTTTGTAGGAGGGTCACTTGCCCCTTATCATACAAAGCAGTGCTTGAGTCTTTTATACGTACATGTGGAAGTTTGCGGTTACCGCAGCTGAGGATAAAACAGTTGAACCCATGGTGGATCAAGGTGGTTGAACCTACTCATAGGCATTATCCGTGGCTCCTGATGATACGTCTTTTGAATAAAAATAAACGTCCGCCCCGGTCCTTGTTATCCATTATTGGGTGCTGGACCGTAATATGCAGTTCTCTACAGACATTGTGGGGGACGGGTTCCGGAACTCTACAATGGGCAGTGGCTCACAGTCCCGGGCCTCATTTGTTCCATTCCCTCCAGACATTCCAACGCTTGACTGGATTTTTGTTCCTTTCCCTGTGGTCGTAGCCATAACGGTCTGGGGCATAGCACACGCCGCTACGCGTCATCATCCTAGTTCTGACAATGTAGCGGTCGTTGCCATATTTGTAAGCAGACATCACATGGTAGCTCTCCAATGCTCTTGGTCCGTTACTTGGTGCTGCGTTGCCTCAGCGACTCTTTTCTTGTTGAAGATATCTCGCTTCCTCTGACTCGCTCCGTCGGCAGCTGCGCAAGGGATACCAATCCCTGCATTCCTGGGAGCTATAGACAGAGAACACTGGCGCCCAAACACAGCAGTAATGGCTTAACTATGAGTACAGGGGCAGCATATTCGTGCGGGCTTACACAATTCCAGTAGTTTCGGCAGCATGCGGGTCGTCCGTCGCTTGGACGGTTTTCCGCAAACCACATAATCTCCTTTATCACTTGTCCAGTGGACGATTCGGCCCGTACAATTATGACCGTAACCCTCCCCTTTTTCAAAAATGAACCAGAGAGGCAAGTCCGTAGTCTTGCGTTTTCAAAAGAACGGGACTTCCTAGTCTGCGGCCTCCACGGGTTGGCTTTTTGTTTGTCCTCCAAACATGCATAAAGTGCATCAGGTTGCCCCCTGGCTTTTCAGCCCCATCGTTTCCGGATTTGGGCAGATACGGAGGCCTCAAAATATGGTGTCCCAAATTCCATGCTTAATCAATGGGCCGGTGGAGGTCCATCCAGGCTGATATTCACCCACATGGTGCCCCTCCACGGCGGAGGTACAGGCAAGCGAACGTTATGTACGTAGCGATGTTTCTTCTGGTGTTTTCCCTTTTTGTGTTTACTGCTTGTACCCTCAGGAGATTTGTGAACATGGATCAAAGGGGACAGCATTATCTACTCGGCAGTCGCAGCGTGTCACGCAGCCCATTACGAAGGTCCATGGAGCAAGGAAAGGACACTGTCGTGGAGTGGCTTGCGAGGCGCATGACTGGAAGCCATGGTCCCAACACTGTGACGGCAACTCCGTAGCCGCCCTGTACCGCATGGATTACTCATGATCTGTTTTCGCTCCTGATAAGCAGATCAGGGAGAGAATAGAGGGGCTACATGCCACACGTAACATGCTGCCCGAGTCTATACCATAATTTGGTCTGACATTCTCCCACATTTGCATTTTATTTATTTTGGGGAGCGAAAACTAATTGCAGGCAAAAAGCATATCAATATTAAAGCAGAATTGCCCCACGAATCTGTGCCAGTTGGGCAATGCATACATGATTGTTCATGCTCTCAATATAACAGCTTCTCTGCAAGCATTGTACCGTTTCACTTGTCGGCACTAAGGAATGGGATATTTGCAGCAACTTGTTCTTGGCTTTGTGTATCCATCTTTAGAACAACTGTAATTGTAGTTGCCTGCATTATGTAGTATAATAGCAGGAAATGTTGTTTATATGGCAAGAGGTGGGAACACCACTTTGAATATGGAAATTTGAATATGGAAGGCATTAGTAAATTTGCAGGCTATGCTGACTTACGGAGTTATATACTTGGTTGCCATTGATTAATGGAGCCGGAAGGGAATTTCCCCAGATTTTTTCCCAACAACGGGTTTTTTCGCGGGGTTTATCATAGTTACGTGTTGTTTAATTCATAGATGAAATAACCATGGTTTTTCCAGAGTAATTCGCTTATTCAGTTTTTCTCTGGTTCATACAGTATACTAGTAATACGCTTCATAACTCTGCCGCTGAACACTTTCAGTGTACGGAAAAACGGTTCGTTTTTTAGTACAACCGGTTCAGACCAGTTGGCAGCTGGGCAGACTTATCCAAAAATAGTGTAAACCTATTTAGTTATTTCGAAGGTGTTCATTATGGTTGAGAACGATGGACGGATGAACGGACTAAATTGTCTGGTTTCGGCTTTGGTATAATGTAGGGGGGGGTTGGCAATCTCCCAAGTCGGGATATTGTTTGGCGGTTTGTTCCCCGAGTATATGGGGCTTGGCCTGCCCCGGCCTTGGTTTTTCCCTGCTTGGGCGCCCCTTGTAGCCTGTTGGGTGGGGTGGGCCACAGAAATGGTGTCAAGACATGCACTCGCATATTTTGAGCGGTGCTAGTCTACGTAAGGTTAATCACATGCAAGTGGCATGTACAGCAGAGATTATAATTATGGTTTAAGTTGGGCAAAGGTAGCCTATACTGCTGGTCGCAGGTACTGTGTTGGATTGTTTGAGAATTATCATATTGTTGACCAAACAATCAAAGGTTGGTGAAACACGTTTATTATGGACGTGGATGTTTTGAAGTGTATAACTTTTTGCACTCAATAAAAACCCAGCGGGGGCAGTGTGTCCGAGTGGCAGTCGCGTGTCCGTGTGTCTCTCCGTTCCTCCGGGCCCAATCCATACTTCTACGAAGTAATTTCTTTATCTTAAACATTTTTTCAAACAAAAATTACCCTTAATTCTTCTAATCAAATAACATACGGATCTTTATACCCCCGAATTTTATTTCCTTTTGTATTAATTAATATAATGGCCTTAATCACCAATATCGTGGGAACCGACAATCAACATTTTTTTGGGGGGGGAGTGCTGCTCCTCATTTTCATTTTCGGTACGAAGAGGAAAATCTTCACAAGAAAACCGTGAATGAATGGTTACAAATTAAACTTATTAACAGTTATTTCGAATTTCCTGATTGATCACTCATGCACAGCAACTGTGGCTGTGCAATTCTATATTACTTTTAGTTTTACTTTTAGTAGGCCTACTTCATTTTTGGTTTTAGAATTACTTCACCGTAGGGTTACCGTTTGTCACTTCCCCTTGCACAGCAGAATCACTTTGCTTGATCAAGGGCCTTAATCACCAATGCCGTGGAACCGACATTATATTTTTTGGGGTGCTGTTCCACATTTTCATTTTCGGTACGATCTCCACAAGAAAACCGTGAATGAATGTTTACACTTATTAACAGATACTGTATTTTCAATTTGCCACACATTGTTTACTGCGAAGTGCAGTGGACTTTGAGCCAAAAACCCCATACTTTTTCCAAGATCCTGGGGAGAACCCTGATAATGATTATGGGTTTTGAAAATTTAGAATTATAATAAATCACAGCTTTTAGCAAACTCATAATGTTATTGAAAGGGTTAACTTCGATTTTTTTAATGTTTTCTTTTATTTTCATTTTCGGGCAAGTAGATTTTCCAGTGATAAATTCACTTGCCCAAAGGGCAAGTAAAAAAAGTTGCTAGTGTGGAACCCTGCCCACTGATTTTCAGCGTCAAATATTCAACAATAAAAAACGAAATATTAAAGGACACACGTTTTTTATGAGGCAAGGATAACAAGAAAAAATGGTTTAATTTGAAAAATGGCTTCCGTACAACGTCTCTGGTGGGAGAGTCTTGTCGTGTATTTTTATATTAACCGCAAGCTCTAAGCATGGGGCCAGCTTGAACAGCCTTGGCGTTGCTCACAAAGCACTACACACATTGGCAAGGACCAGAGTTTCAACCGCAAGCTCCGAGCGTGGAGCAAGGATAGGGCTACTAAAGCCCTGGCGGTGCTCACAAAGACAGATAATCAACTGAAGTTTCAATTCTCGCTCCATAAACAGCAATTGCCCATGTGAAATGCCTCTCCCCCGCAGTCGTTGGCGTACAGGTTTTTTTCCAGTACATTTTTAGGCCTTGGGTCGCAAATTCCTTTCTTCGCAGATCGTTCGCGTATCATTCGCGAAGAGAGCTTCGTACGTTGGACCATGGAGCATAGTTGGACTTGTAAAACCCTGTCTCCCCCAACATTCACCCCACCCTCAATTGATTGCCGCAAATCGGCAGCTATCTTCGCAAAAAAAATGATGTCCCGGACCAGTAGTTTCTCCTTTGATGGATGGCGGCTGGATTTTGCGAATCTTCGCGAAGGAAATGACCCCCGGTCCGGTACGGCGTAGTTTCTCCCTCGGTTTATGGCAGCTTATCTTCGCGAATCTTCGCGGAAGAGATGACTCCCCGGATTGGTAATCTTTTTCTCCTCGGACCAATGGCCGCTGAATTTGCAAATCGCTGGTTCTCTTCGCAAAGGAAATGACTCCCTGACTGGTAAGTATAAGAAATTGCGAACGCTTCCACGAAGAATCATTCGCACCAAATCGGTCATGAATAGTGACAATTATTTTGATCGGTACGGTACTGGATTGGTGTATTCATATCACAATGCAATTCTATTTTCTCATCTACATCCCACCAACCTGCATAAATGCATACGAATGTAATGGTGAAATGCACATGCAATGTCTGTAGTTCATGTCCATTGCCTGGCAATGATAGCAATCATAACATGAATCAATTCATTGACAGAACTGCATGTGTCTACATGTCTACTGGTGTATAAAATATACACTTTGCCATTGTTGGATTCTTAACCACGGAGGATAAATAAATTTGAAATGCTGCTCCATGTTGCTAATGAAAATTGTATGGTTAATCGCTCAGCTGTCCCATGCTCGATCCACAGTTCAATAGACCATGTAAGTTGGCCTCAAGAATGTACCTGTTACCTCGAGATTCCTGACTTCCGGGCTACTCGGATAGGAGGTAAAGCGTGGAGCGGCGAACGTTTTTGTTAAAATATTTTGTATCGCGCCGTTTGAAGCAGTTTTAACTACTAGAATAGTCATTTAGGAATAAAATATTAAAATATAATGCGTAAAGTACGTGATTTTGCACGTTTAACAGTTTTTACAGAGAAAAATAGTTAAAACTAGAGAGTTATGTCTGTTGGCAAACAGAACATAACGCTTTTCCGCACCTGGTTCTCTTAAAAAAAATTGAAAAAAAAAATTGACATCAACGGGGTTTGAACCCGTACCCTCCATTCCTACCCCAAAACGTATAGGTGCATATTTTGTGCACAAAATGTATGGGACTTCATTATAATATTAAACAAAATCATAATAGTTCTGAACAATGGACAATTGGTTCCAAACTCAGGATTTGGAATGTCTAGCCCAATAGCTAATGTAAATGCCCACTAAATTCCGAGAAGATTGACCATTGGCTAATATGTGCTTTAAAATCACGCATTTTGATGACCTCACGATTGCGTCATGGCATTTTGGCTCCGGAGGGTGTTTCTAAACTACATCCCCAATAGATATAAACGAAAAAATAAAAAAAATCTTGCTCCGTTGGCCAAATATGGTCATTTGAATGTTAAAATCCGAAAAGTTCATTACCTCATTATATTCATGAGATGACTCACGATCAAATAAGGGCACTTTTTTAAAAAAAGTTGAAAAGGGCAGAATTGAAACCAAACGAAATTGCTTTTTTGCTTAAAATGGAGTTTAAATTTTGCCCCTTTAAAGCAATGTCAAGTGTCACATGATGACGTCATTACGTTTTCAAGACAACTGTGCAATAGTTCAGCATGGGCTCTATGCATTTGCCAAGTTTGAAAAAAAATCCAAGTGTGTTCGATGGCAAAATTGCCCCACAGAAAAAACCCTGTGTTTGTCTATGGGATTTTTTCGACCAGAAAAAGAAGAAGAAGAAAAAAAAAAAATGTCAGAACAAGAACAATAGCTTTTCCGTATTTGCAATACTGTACTTACAACCAAAAGATGAAGGTTAGGTATGTTTTTTTTTTTCTCTCTCTCTGTTCTTTTCATTTTTTCGTAGGTTTTTTATGCTCATTCTTACATTTTTAATAACGGTATACTTAATCCATAAACCTGGGTTTTTAGTTGGAAAAAGGCTTTCTTCATTATGTAATAATGAATTCAAAATTTGGCACGTGTTAATCTCCTAAAGCAGACGGCGTGGAGGTGCCCGGAAGTGTACAGTGACCTTTTTCACCAAGAGACTTAAACGGTCTATATTCATGTTTATAACAAAAATACCAAATAATGAATATAACATATCATTTGGTAATGAAATGATATACATGTATAGTATAATAAGATGTTAAAGGGCAACTAAAACAGTTTTCAGAAATCATGAATTTTGCCAGAAATGTTTTTATGAGTTGTTTATGTTTAAATATGTCAACAAAAACTAAAACAAATTTCTCCAAACCACAAAATATTTTGATTTTCTTTTTGACATTTTCAACCCTGCGCACAAAAACAGTGTTTCGTCATATCCCAATCTACATGAAAATGCATAATGTACAATGTATGAGCAGCGCATGATATGTATATTAGGAGTCTTGCAGCATACCCGATGTCAACATGGACAAAACGAACCCAATTCCTCCGAGTTTTTTTCATCTTTTGGAAACACAAAGAATCTCACCTCCCCATGCAACATTGATGTGCGAGTGCACCCGCCAACATCACAATTCTCGGGCATCGCATTGGATTTAGAGGAGCCCAAAAAATGTTGACAAAAGGTCACCAAAATACACAAGACAAAAACACATATTGTCCTCATATACATGTCATAATAAATGGTTTTCAAATTGCCCGTTTTTTTACATGTTTGTTATGAAGCTGTTAGTTGGATTCATAAATACATTATGCAAACGCAAAATCAATTTGTCAAAAACCGTTTTTAATAGTTGCAGTTTAAATAAAAATGAGATGAGAATGTTACCTTAAATGAACTTTGTCTTCTTTAACATATCTTTGTGATATTACAGTCTGAGGTAATAGAGAATCCAACCTTGCTCCTGGAAAAAGAAACAAATCGACATCAGATCAAATATAACTTCTCCACTACATGTACATAGTTAATCTGACATACAAAAATGTTGCAAACTGCTTACCGGTACATGGCTTACTGACTAAAATCACCAAAATGCAAATCTCAAAATTTAGTGGGCCTGATGTTTTGATCCTAGCAGGGCCTTTCCCAAAGGCAGAGTGACAAGGACAAAACAGATACATGTAAAAGAAGGAAGGGGGAAGAGAGTGAATATGACAAAGGACAAAGAGGAAAGCTGGTAGGGTGAGATCAATGGGAAGGGCAAGGAGTAGGGTAGGGATTAGTGAGAAGAGGGGGAAAGATCAAAGAGAGAAGTGGGGAGGACTGAACACAAAAGCAGGATTATCAGAAAGCATGCACAGTGTTAGTCATTACCCTCCTGGATGTTGAGACCATGTCGTTGAATAGTCCGAAGATGCTTCATCCACATTTTCTCACGGCTAAGCCGGACAGCATTAGTAAGGTGACCAAGGGAGTCTATGCAAAGTACACTCATATCTGATATCGAATGATAAGGGAGATTGAAGTGATACCCAACAGCGGTGTCCATTTTACCGGTTTTTATTGTAGACCTATGGCCATTGATACGTTTTTTGAGGGTGTTTTTTACAAACTCTAGAAGAGACTAGAGCTACATGTATGTCTGTTGCAACAGAACATAGGGCTTTTTCGCCTTCTTTATAACTTTTGACTTTCAAATGCAATGCTAATATACATGTAGGACCACTATACATTTTTACAGCACCTAAAACTGAAGTAATGATTTTGAGGCACCGAAAGATGATTTTGAGGACGAGGTAGCGAAAGATCATTTTGAAGTAGCGAAAGATCATTTTGAGGGAGCAAAAGAATATTTTGAGGGAAAGAAAGATGATTTTAAGCGAGCGAAAGATGATTTTGAGGGAGCAACAGATAATTTAAGGTAGCGAAATATTATTTCAAGGGAGCGAAAGATAATTTTGAGGTAGACTAAAAATGATTTTAAAACCAGTCAGAGTAGCTTGTACTCTAAATGGGCTTGTTTATTGCTTGGTCTGTGACATACAGCTATGCCGAAGCATTGGATTGGAAGAGACTCAAGAGCAACGTTGCCAGTCATGTATGTTAATCCACTGTGCGTGCACACCCTGCAGATACAATGTGCCGGACATATTGTGCCTGCAGACACAATGGGCCGGACATATTGTGCCTGCAGACACAATGGGCCGGACATATTGTGCCTGCAGACACAATGGGCCGGACATATTGTGCCTGCAGACACAATGGGCCGGACATATTGTGCCTGCAGACACAATGGGCCGGACATATTGTGCCTGCAGACACAATGGGCCGGACATATTGTGCCTGCAGACACAATGGGCCGGACATATTGTGCCTGCAGACACAATGGGCCGGACATATTGTGCCTGCAGACACAATGGGCCGGACATATTGGGCAAATGGACACAATGGGCCGGACATATTGGGTCTGCAGACACAATGGGCCGGAAATATTGGGCATGCAGACACAATGGGCCGGACATATTGGGCATGCAGACACAATGGGCCGGACATATTGGGCCTGCGGACACAATGGGCCGGACATATTGTGCAAATGGACACAATGGGCCGGACATATTGGGCAAATGGACACAATGGGCCGGACATATTGGGTCTGCAGACACAATGGGCCGGAAATATTGGGCATGCAGACACAATGGGCCGGACATATTGGGCATGCAGACACAATGGGCCGGACATATTGGGCCTGCAGACACAAAGGGAGATATATTGGACCTGCAGACACAATGGGCAGAACATATTGGGCCTTGGAACACAATGTGCCGGACATATTGGGCCTGCAGACACAAAGGGACAGACATATTGGGCCTGCGGACACAAAGGGCCGGACATATTGGGCCTGCGGACACAAAGGGCCGGACATATTGGGCCTGCGGACACAATGGGCAGGACATATTGGGCCTGCGGACACAATGGGCCAGACATATTGGGCCTGCGGACACAATGGGCCGGACATATTGTGCCTGCAGACACAATGAGCCGGACATATTGGGCCTGCAGACACAAAGATATTGGGCAAATGGACACAATGGGCCGGACATATTGGGTCTGCAGACACAATGGGCCGGAAATATTGGGCATGCAGACACAATGGGCAGGACATATTGGGCCTGTGGACACAAAGGGACAGACATATTGGGCCTGCAGACACAAAGGGATAGACATATTGGGCAAGCAGACACAATGGGCCGGACATATTGGGCCTGCAGACACAATGGGCCAGACATATTGGGCCTGTAGACACAAAGGGACAGACATATTGGGCCTGCAGACACAATGGGCATGATGTCATGCATGGAATGGTTAATGGAAGTAGGAAAAGAGGCAGACCTAGAGCGAACTGGAGTGGAGATGTTGAAAAAAGGACTGGACAAACAGTGGTGGAATGCGTGAGGGCAGCTCAAGATAGAAGGAATTGGAGGAAGACACTCAACACTGTGCCCCAACGGCTTTTAGCTACGAGAGTGAACTGACCTGACCTGGACACAATGGGCCGGACATATTGGACCTGCAGACACAAAGGGACAGACATACTGGGCCTGCAGACACAAAGGGACAGATATATTGGGCCTGTGGACACAATGGGTCGGACATATTGGGCCTGCAGACACAATGGGCAGGACATATTGTGTATGCAGACACAATGGGCCGGACATATTGGGCCTGCAGACACAAAGGGACAGACATATTGGGTATGCAGACACAATGGGCAGGACATGTTGGGCCTGCAGACACAATGGGCCGGATATATTGGGCCTGCAGACACAAAGGGACAGACATATTGTGTATGCAGACACAATGGGCCGTATATATTGGGCCTGCAGACACAAAGGGACAGACATATTGGGTATGCAGACACAATGGGCAGGACATATTGGGCCTGCAGACACAATGGGCCGGATATATTGGGCCTGCAGACACAAAGGGACAGACATATTGGGTATGCAGACACAATGGGCCGGATATATTGGGCCTGCAGACACAAAGGGACAGACATATTGGGTATGCAGACACAATGGGCAGGACATATTGGGTCTGCAGACACAATGGGCCGGACATATTGGATGAAGGAGGACATGGTTGCTATGAAGCTACGGTAACTAAGAGAACCTGAGGATTGCTTGGTCTTAGGGAACAGAGGATTTTTCTTTGATATGCTGGTCATTTGAAGAAATGCGCCTCAATCCGAAGGCCCAACTGTATGTTATTGCCGTCTTACAATGTCTGGTATCATCTTTCCAGATGGTTGTATCCAAAAAGTGGGCTGGTGGAGTGAGTGTTCACATGTAAACTTGAAGGTGCTATGGAAAGAGTTGATGAGGTCCAGTGATGGAAATAGCAGGATTCGCATCGCAAAATGCGATACATTTTCCACGAAATGCGAGACAATTTAGAAAACGGTTCGCATTTTGTGCGAATCAAAATCCATCGTAAGACCATCATGCGTTGAACGTACCCTTGCACTGTACGTGTGCATGTACATGTACATGTACGTACACTGTACATGCACACTGTACATGTACATGTACATGTACAGTACATGTACTGTACATTGATGTTGATAGTGCAAGTGCGGCGGCGGCCAGACTCCCCATCGGCTTTTCATAAGCGCCTATAGTCACTTTCCATAGATCCGTATACACACAGGTCTTTCGACCGCCAAGCGCCTACCCTGTAAACATCGTCCAAATCTGTCGATTTTACCCTTAAATTGAAGCCTGTATTCTCTTCTTTCTATCCATACCACTTTCAAAATTAATGACAAAGGGAATAATATTGAATTACGCGGAAACAACATTCGGAGACAAACGATGAAAGTAGCGCATGACGTTAGCAATGTTGGCAAGTCTACATGTAGGTATGGTTTCCGCCTCTAGGTAACGCCAGAGCGACACTACAGGACCAGTAGACCCGAAACCAGCCTACGCGCTGCAATGTGACATGACACAACACGTCTTTGCACACACTGTATACATGTACACACATACATGTACATATATACTGCACAGTGCACGTGCACAGCCGGCCACATGGCTGCATGAGTACGCTGCGCTACTCAAGCCTGATCGGAACTTGCAGAAGTATAGCGAGATGGTACGCTACAAAAAAGTATAATTTATTTTAGTACCGAAACAAAACATGGATTGGGATAATAGTGGGGTTCTTTCTTTATCATTGGAATTGTGTGGGTTTTTTTCTTAGTTTTCTTTTCTTTTATTTTGTTTTCCATTGGAAAAAAAAAAGTTTTACGGTTTCACCGAGTCGAGGGTCCGGCGATTTTTTCGGTTTTGATTTTTCCCAAACCACCCAAGCCTAGGTGCACCCATCTTTCTACCCTTAAAAACAAAATTGAATTTGAGGCAGCCAATTAAAATAACTATCAAGATTGTTTTTTCAGTATACAACTTACTAAGGAAGGCGACATGTAAAATAAAGGTTAGGCATTTTCATTGGCCTAGTTTTGATGCCACAGACCTTGGTGCCCTGTGCAATTTTGATGTGATCTTTGCAGATCGCACGAGGAAAAATCAAAGCGGTCAGAAATTATTCCAACGTTTTTGTTCTAGGAATCAGCAGGTACAGCCTGAAAAGAGACAACTGCATCAAACATGGTGGGACAGCAATGCACCAGCATGCATCCCCTCTGTCAAAGAAAGAAATGATCCATGCACTACTTATTGTTGCATTTATTTTTGCTTGTCATTTTTACCATATTGCTAATCAAATTACAATTTGATTAGCATTTTTTGCTAATCAATTATTTCTGCTTATTTCCATCACTGAGGTCAAAGAAAGTATTCAAGCTGCTACCGTCCCTAGTCCAAATGAAGAAAAAGTCATGTATGTACATGTATCTCTACCAAATCCAGGAACGGTAATGTTCTGCACTGACCATATATTCTTCAAGGTCATTCATAAAGAGGCAAGCCCAAAGCAGTGCCAGGTATTTAGAGATAGTGTTGGGAAGGAAAGGAAACATCATTCATGGCCGGCCCAATGAGGGTAGTTATGTCGAGATATGGGAACAGGCATGCTTACCTTAAGTTATGACAGAGGAGCAAGCCTGAATGCCTTTTTCCTGAGGGATGCTTTTCTATTGATGGATAAATGTCCATGGGTGGATGGATGGGAGGGATGGATTGAGGGAGGGATGGACAGACATATGGATGGAAATCATACCATAGTTGACAAAGATGGTAGCTATTTCCCGAAGAGTAGGGCACCAAGGCTTATCAGTTGAGTGCAGATGTTGGCCAGAATTCATTAATGACCATAAGATGTCAAAGGTCATGCCAGCAACCATCACGTTATCACAAACAGATACTGTAAAGGCAACAGGGTTACACATTTTCTGATGATTAAATGTTCCAAGTATCATCAATAGAACTTACAAGAATATATCAGCATATTCAATAAATAATTGTATCCTAAGCATAAACTAATATGGTGAGTCATTAGCATTCTAATGACGTGTTAAAAAATAGATATGGAAAAGCTATATGCTCTGTTTCAGAAAAAGGCATATATTTCTCGTCTTCTTCTTCTTCTTGACACGTTCTGAACGCCACTTCATGAATAAGGAATGGCTTATTTTGAGCCAAACTTTGCAAGAACATTGTCCCCAAGGTCCTTTGGTGCTGCAATCCTGAGAGGTCGATTTTAGCTCAAAGTTGGTCACGTGATATCCCTGTAATGGTGCAGACATCTACCGTACCGGTATGACACAACCATACACCAAGAGGATCGTCGCTTGGCATGTGTCCAAGTTGGGAAAAGGTGTACCGGTATCCAAAAATGTCCCCATATGAAAGACATTATCTCATGAATATCAATGGAGTCATGAAATTTTAAGTATTTCACCTTTATTTGAGCAAATTTGGCCAATGCAGGGACATTGTTTTTATTTTTTATTTGATATCTACAGTATTGGATACATATGGTTAAGAACCACCCTGAAGCGCAAAAATGATGTGACGTAATGATTACTTCATCAAAATGCCAGATTTTAAAACCCATATAAGCCATTGGCCAATTAGCCAAGTCGTTGGCAAATCTTCTGGAAACTTGGAGGGTTATTCAATGCACATTCTACGTGTTAAAAAACAAATGTGGAAAAGCTCTATGCTCCGTTTCAGAAACAGACAAATTTCTTGTTTAAAAAGTTTTGTTCAAGTCAACTGACTCACATAGTTGAAGAAGCCACAGCATGACAGGGCCTGGGCACTGCTTCGCCTGATATATATCTAATATAGTCCTTGCCTTCAGCAATTCTTCTAATTCCTCTGTAATAGAACAAAATGAAAATATTCTTCCAAAATCTGATATTTTTTAACCATTATTCAATTATAAGTCTAAGTGACCCAATTACTGACTTTTCTTACACAGGGTAATTTTAAAATGACGGACACTTTTTACAAATAAATATAGTAACACAACATTAAAAAACATCGAAAAATGATGAATAAACTGTGATGTACATCTTTTTGAAGAGCTGCGCATGATAAAACGCAGCACTTGCCATTGTCATGTTGACATGTGTATGGTGTGTTTCGGGCGGTTACGTAGGGACGGCAGGGTGCCACCATGTGATGGCGGTCAAACGCTACCTGCCTGCCTCATGTGGTGGTTCGTGCTGCCCCAACCATCTACAGAGCTGATCCCGAATACCTTGTGTGGTTTGTTGGGAGTGTGGGAGGGGTGTGTCCCCAAAACACTGTGCGACCACTGCACGCCTCCATCCCTCATCCCCGGAAACACAAGCCAAAACCCATCTGCTATAAGAAGTGGGATCAGCTGGCACATTTCCACGAGGCGGGTAGCCATGTTTCACTGCAGGTAGCCCGACGGTGACGCGACAGTTGTGAAGGTCAGGCTTCATCCAGAAGACAAAACCCATCCGCTACACATGCACTGAGTGGGCATTAACTGAATGCGTCAATGTGTATGACAACTGCTGTAGAACCAACCAGTGAGTTTGCATTGAAGCGTTTACAGGCTTGGACTAAAATCAGGTTATTTTGGATAACTCGAGGACCGAAAAGCTCAAACTTTTCTTTCATTCCCCTGGACTTCAACTTAATAACCACTTCGCGCCGGGTGGTTTTACAGCGCCGATGACCGCCATACAGGTTTTTTTTAACAATGCATCATTTTCAAATCTCGCTAAAACAATAGGAACAATATATTTCTGTGAAATGAATCGATAAGGGTATACTATGGGTACAAGAGAGTAAAACCTGGCGCAATTCTGACGTTGTTGTGGCTTCTGTCAAGAGATTATCCGTTCGAAAAAGGGCCCATTGTGGGTCATCAATGGAGCGTAATGGTGTGTGTGTGTGGGCTTACGTAAGGTGGGTTGTGGGGTACTGGAACAATGGGTGGGTACTCAGAACAATGGGCCCGCTCCTTGTGGGGTACATTTTTGGTAACCCATAAGGTTTTCACGAAACTAGTTATTTGGAATTAACTCAAAAAGGAGGAATTTCTGAGGTATGTTTATTTGTCGCAAACAGAACTATATTTTATAAGGGACGTTCGCTAGAGATTTCATCCTAGGAAAGTGATTCTGGTTCGAAAGGGAGCGATTTGAATTAGGCTTTTCTGGGAGTATTTTTTTAGTACACGAGAACAAAGGAAATACCCCACAAGTATACGCGTGTAAGGGTTTGTGTGTGTGTGTGTGTGTGTGTGTGTGTGTGTGTGTGTGTACAGTACTGTCAATCCCTGACTGCAGACTCCAGCATCCACTCCAGGCAGACAAATCTTCGAGTTGGTCGGCCACAACCGAGCGTACAGATTGCGACCGTTGGGCTGTGTGGCATGCCAACACAATGTCTCTCACATGCTTTCAGCGGCAGCGCAATCCTTCAATCATGCACAGTAAAGGTCCCACAATTGCACAATTACTGCTGCTAATCTTGCAATTCATGTGGCAACTTAAGTCAAAAAGGGTCTTTGTAATGATTCGTATTGCTTTGTTCTAAGCTGAAAAGAGTCTTTGTTTAAAATGTGGACAATAGTTGTGCCCGGATTCGGAGGGCCCCGTCGCATAGTCAAGCCAATGGAGCTCCGGATTCAGAGGTCCCGGCGTGAAGTGGTTTAACATACCTAGGAAAACAATCAAATTATTATGAGACGAATACTTTCATACCTCGACTTGATCTCATAACCAGTTTCTCCATTGCACTGGGATTACCGGTCAGTTTCAATTGTACAGGAAATGTAAACAACTGCATAAATATTGAAAGAGCAAAGGACATTTCTCAGTTATCTTCATCCTTGCAGTAACATAGTTTACACACCTTTGTTACATAATGCTTTTGAAACATGGAGCTTAGATTATAAAATAAATAATTGAAAAACGTGCGAAGTAAAGTATGTCACCATTTCATCCTCCTTGGATTAAATTCCACTCATATAAATACTGATGTTAAAATACAGTGACGAAAAATTTGGTATACATTACAGTAATAAAAAAGTGCAAACTTTGAAAAAATGTATGCAACCAGCTTCCCTGTAGTCAATGGCTTTTCCACCAGTTCTAGTTATTATTTTTGTTCTAAATTGAATAGTTCTCAATCAATGATAGGCATTCAAATTAAAAAGGACCAAGAAAGTCTAGCGCAGTAAATATTTGACCTAAGATGGCATAATGAGGCATCTACTCCCAAAGTCCTTTTCGAGTAAACGGCATCGAAAGTAATTGCAAAATTGTCAAAATCAATGTTAATTAGTCTGCATTTTCGGAAAGGTAAATACATGTACACTGTATAAGAAAATCATCTGTCCAAAAGTATTTTTCAACAAATGTCTGTAAAAATCGGGGGAATTCATAAAGCGTGTGCTGCAATCATTGTCGGCGTGCCATGTACATGACGTCAAACTTTAGAGCAGTTTTTCTTGAAAAGTGGTTTCCGTGACTGCACGTTGCCTCGTCATATTTCCCGCGTCCTAACTTTTGGTTTCCACAACGTATGGAAATCATTTTGATATCATTGAAAAGCTAATGAGGCACTGTACTCTTTGCAGTGGTGGGAAAAACTTGAAAACTCAAATTTGGACAAAGAATGCTCATTATTCAATGAAGTTTTGCCCTTGCTCAACGTGATAAACCCTGAAGGCTCAGTGCTTTGCCCAGTGCCTGCGACTCCCGAATTCTAGTGCGAATCCTGCCCGAGCTGCCTGAAATATTTTCATCAGGCACCGGGCAAAGCACTGAGCATTCAGTGTTTATCACATCGAGCAAGGGCAAAACCTCATTGAATTACATTCTCCTCGATGCAAAACATAATGTTATATAGATCTACAATCCCCATTATGCCGTACCAGGTCACAAATGCAATACCTTGCCAAAGCCTGTATTACAGAAAACCTCTTCTCCGGGATGAAGTGTTGCTATTCTTTCATTTACCAAAGCATACTGGAATATAGGAAGAAGAGAAAAGTAAGGCACACTGAAAAGAAAAGTCACTTAATGTACCTCCTGATTGTTAGTACCTTCCATGTGGATACAAATTCCAACTTGTAACACAACAATAAATGCATAACATTATATCCATCAACAATACAATATTATTTCAAGTTACTGTTACAAATATGAAATAATTCACATAACAGATGTATATGAATCTTTTGCTATCAATTGGTATATTCTGAATATATCATCTTTTCTTTTGGGGGAATATAATTGTTTGAATTCATCTGTCTTAAATAACCACTTTTGTTAAATCTTTTATAAATATCATCTTCTAAAGGAGACACAAGAAAATTCCACTACTTACTTGTTGCAAAGTTTTCTCGTGTTCTGGAAATAAAGAGCCATCTGCTATGTTCTCCATGTCCACTTTTTCTCCACAAAGTTCTTGGTCTTTCTCAATAGGCTTGACTTCACTGGTTTGTATTGCTTGCCATTGATTTTCATCATCTTCAATCATTTTAGTTATTCCTCCTTCACCAATTCCACGACGGAGGGAATTCTGTAGGCTAGCAAGCTCTTCATCTCTTTCATCCTATTCAAAATCATCATATGGCATTTCTTAGATGTCAAAACCTATGCAGAATACAATTATGTTGAGACAAGGAAAATTTAACTGAACCAGGTCTTGAACCCAAGACCTTTGCCATTTATAACACACAGGTAACATGTAACATACTCCCCCCCCCCCCACAGTAGTATGGATGGGGTCTATGAACGAATACTTACCTGTATAGCAAATACATTTGCATAATTCTTATTGCCGGCAGGCATTCCCGCTAAAGAGTTTTAACAATAGCGCCCTCCAGCGCCCACCCACGGTGCCTCGTGGAAATAGACACCATGTTCTCGACCTTCTTTTCTCGAGCGGTAGTAAAAATCACCAAGGCATCGAGTATAGAGGGGAAGGAGGGAGGGATGCTATACAGGTAAGTATTCGTTCATAGACCCCATCCACACTACTGTAGGGGGGGGGGGAGTCTATGTCACTCATACGTTACCTGTATAGCAAATACATTTGCATGGACTCACACCATGAACAAAGGCGGTGGGCCAGCGAGATGCTATTGACACGTCGGGGCACCACGAAACAGGCCCCTCGAATCCTGTGTAGGTTATCAACATAAGTACACAGTGGATTGCAGGGCAGGAAATTCACGACGGCAACGACGGCAATTGCCGTCGTGCCCTCACCAATTGCCGCGGTGCCCTTAAATTTTGAGGATTTTCACGGCAACAAATTGCCGTGCCCTTTTAGCACATTGCATTCGTGCCCTTTTTGCCGATGGATAGTTGGGCAGATCGGACCGTGCCGGCCGCCGAACGGCCGTAAGCACAGCGCGCATGAAATATATTCCGACTGCTGTGCAGTGTGTGTGTGTGCAGCACACACGGAAGCTTCACTGTACCGTGCGCACTGTCCGCTCAACATTGCGCATTCTGTGCACAACTGTACGGACTGTGTATGGGTGTACATGTACATGTACACGTACACATACTGTACACGATCAATGTACGTACATGTACATGTACATACATGTGCAGTGCGTTCGATCGGGACAGTTTCATATCAACGAACTTTTAGTCTGCGGGTACCAGTGAATCTTGGACATCGCTGGCTGTACCAAACAACGGGAACCAACGGTAGTTGGGAGCGATTTGCGTTGCACGATAGATAGATTGCGCAGTATGCAGCACGTGGTCGGGTTGCGTGCGAAAGTAGAATCGTAGAGCTGTCAAAGGTTTGCGTGTTCGCGGGTGCCTTTTCAAAGTCGTAACCATGCCCCGAAAGGAGAAAGCTAAACAGCTAAACGAGCTACTACCTCACGATGCAGCACAAAAATGTCGCAAACTTTATTCCTTTTTTCAGGTAGGCCTACGAACGTAGTCATTCTCAATTTTTTGGACGAGAACTGATGAGGTTTTGGAACACCGAACCCACATCACGATACGTTGACAGCATGGACTATTCTATTAGGAATGAGAGGGGTGCGACTTTATACAATAATAAGCTCCGATAATATGCTAGTTTAGGTTGGACCTAGCTGCTTAAAAATCCATCTTTACAAACATGTAGGCTATTTAGAATCCTTTTTATTTCGATTGTTTTGTGAGGATCTATTGTCAGATATTTTTGTCGTCCCGCTTACTATAGCAGTAGCACCCCGGCCACACCTGAATGGTACAGTTCATGTTCCGTGAGAATGCGTGTTGGTGGCTGACTGAAACTTATTTTAGACGTCATTTTTATGTTGGAAAATATTTTTTTTAGGCATTGTGGTCCCACAGAAACGATGATATATTAGTAGGAGACCTAAAACAAGGATTCGGTGCCTTCAGCGCCTATTTTCAAAGTTTGTTTAAGGTGCTTACGTCGTGTTTGCATCGGTACTAATAAAAAGTAGTTAAATTGCCTTGATGCCCCGGATTTTTTTTGCGATTGCCTTGATGCCCTTCAAACATTGCAGAAATTGCCGTGATGCCCTTAATTTGCCGAAATTTCAAGGCAAAAATTGCCGTGCCCTTTTTAACCTGGAGTTCCTGCCCTGGGATTGAATACTAAACAAGGATACGACGGGAAAACACAAACTGCACACTTCTCGAGAAAATGGTGCTTGATCGGGTTGACTGGAATCGGTGTCGGCCGGACAAGCATGTCCAACGGAGGGGTGCTCATGAACTCGAGGGTGTAACCGTCACAGATCGTCTCAAGCACCCATCTGTCGGACGTAATTGAAACCCAGGACCCCGCAAATGCTCGAAGGCTCGAACTGCGTCTGTGCAGAGCGTGCACCCATCGTGGCGGTTGCGCGGCCACAAAAGGCACCCCGCGCAGACTTGAGCGGTTTGCGCCGGGGGATAGTGAAGGTTGCCTTGCCCTTCCCCAGAGCAGTCTTAGACGCCGGAAAAGGAGACTTTTTCAGGTTGATTTTCTCCATTGCCTCCAGATGTTTCGCCTCCGCCTGCATCATCTCCTCAAACTTGCCGGCAAACAGGTCACTGCCGGAAAGAGGGTGCTTCTCGATGCGCTTACGCGCAGCCGGCGATGGGAGCGTCCAGCACATTCTCCCGCCGAACCGTCAGAGTCAGGTTCCTCAGTCGAGGAACACCCGAAACATGTCTCTCTGGACCAGGCACAATTCCGTCTCCAAAACAGAGAGGCGTTGCGTCTGAATCGACTCATCCTCCTCGTCCGCGGAACCACCGGATCGAGAAGGTCGAGCTGACTCGGGCGAGCGTGACCCCTCTAAACCCCCAGACAGAGCATGCAACACTGATCGAGGCACGATCCAGCGTGGGAGCAGCCCGCACGGCTCACAGTGTGTGGCAGATCCCTTTGTGCTTGTGCCACCCAACCGTGACCAACAATGGATGGCTGGGTAGCAGGGCAAACGAACCAGCCATGCTGTGAACAGCTGCCGGTGAACGGTTGGCCAATAGGGCAGAAATCTGGGCTGAGATTGACTTGAACGCCAGTAAAAACTCGGCCCGCTCAGTCGATGCCTCCCTCCGGTGACGCTTGTCATGGCGGGCGGCCCGGCCTGAAGAGCTATCACCCGAGCTCGGCAAAGAGTAAGGGTTCGACGAGCCGATTTATTCTTCTTGCCATTTTCCCTGTACGAGTGACCTCTGGAGTCTGAGGAAAATTCGGTCGTAGTCTGAGGGACCAGAACCCCGGAGCATCTGAACTCCGAGACCGAGGTCGATCCCTCCGGATGATAATAGACAAGGCCAAGCAGTCCGGGATCCCCCTGGAAAGCCGCTCCCGTCACGTCCCAGGACTGCCCGGTCGACAGCGACTCAGCACCCAACGTGGACGCTAGCCCTGCCCGACCCACCGACCCGTTCAGCAGCCCATCCCGAGACCTCGCGGGGCGAGACCCCACTAAAATCGCTTCTCAAGAAATAGTGCTTTAGAACGGGAACGAACACACGGTAAGTTGAAAATTTAGCGGAGCTAAAAAACAACACAACCTACCGCCTGCTACGCTAAGAAAAGAAGGACGAGAACATGCGTCTATTTCCACGAGGCACCGTGGGTGGGCGCTGGAAGGCGCTATTGTTAAAACTCTTAGTGGGAATGCCTGCCGGCAATAAGAATTATGCAAATGTATTTACTATACAGGTAACGTATGACTATGAGTGACATAGACATGCTAAAGTTTGGTCAGTGCCGTCAGATTCAAGGAGCGGTACAGTCAAAGTTTTAGTCAACATTGTTTAAACATTTCCTAGTCAGTTTTCCTGTACTTGGTGTGATTGAAAGGATAACATTTCAGGACTGGTTTTATGTACACAGGTCTGTACATAATTTGTTTGTAACCCAGGGACCAATTTTATAGAGCTGCTTCAGTGCAAAAAACCTGCAAATGCACACAAATCATGGCTGAATACAACTAAAGTTCCACTCCTGTTTAAAGCTAAGTAAGCAAAAGAGGAAGAGAGGGTAATCCTTTGAGCCGGTTCCTCAAACCGTTGTTATTCATAAGGGTACAAATGATTTGTTCTCTACACCAGTAAAACTAAAAGGCGTGAGTTGGAAGAGGATCTCCATAATATCCGCCCTATGTTGCCTAATACTAGAATTGTGTGGTCGGACAACACTAGTATGGGGAAGTAAAGAATGGTGGCAGGAAGAAGAATCTGGCAGCACTGAATAAATTCTGAAAAAATTGGCTCAATTAGGCAATGCCAGTTCCATCAGGCACTCGCACAATACTGTACATGTATTAAACTATCCCAACATGATTTGTATTGGGGAGATTATCTGAATGGGAACTTGTTGGGGAAAATCTGAGTGCTATAATGGAAGGACTGACTCGCTCATAGCTCTGGCACTCTCTTCCCACCGCTGAATTCTGCGTATTTTGTAGGCGTACCCTGGACAACTAGCGATCCCTTGGACAGTTGTCCTATAAACTCAACTCATGTTTGCATTTGTTTTTCCTTACTCTGTGATAGATCTCATGCCAGATTTGGCTGGGTCACCATCTTGCAATTTGATAAAGACATGCACCAGTGGGGTTTCTATAAGAGGGGTTGCCAATCAGAAGTTTGTTTGTGGGATGGAAACCAGAATTCTCATTACATTAGCAAAAAATGTTTATTTACAACGTAATATTACAAACCAAATCATGACACAATTCTTCTGGACAACTGGCATACAGTATTCCACTGTACTTCACACAATGAGCCCTTTCTGGGGGCAGATAATCCTTTTGACAAAAGCCATGTTGGAATTGCCCAAGGTTTTAATTAATTGTACACAAGGTGTACAGACCGTGTACTCTATTGACTTATTTCACAGACATACATGTATGTTGTTCCCAATTATTCAGATTTGACGACATATGGCAGTCATCAGCAATGGAAAATGTCCAAAATGTCCTGTGGTTCAAAGAATAGCATTAGCAGGAAATATTTGTCTTGGCTATTCAAGTGTCGCGCAGGTTTACGAGCGCTGGTGTTCACAGGGCTTATGTAATAATGGGAGCTTAGCACAGGGTTTTAGTCAGTTTTATCAGCACACTTAAGAGCAAGCAAACTTTAATTTATTAAAACGAGATGGAAAGTGTAGAAAGAACAGAACAGACACCAGCACCGAGGAGAGCGTTAAAATTGCAAGGCACAGGTTTTCCAGAATAACATCTGTTTTTTCTCCTGGAAATGAGTTCTCCGATGTATTAAAATGGGGAAGAAATTAAAGTCCCAATAACGGGCCCACAAGGCCAACATAAATCATAGGCCCAGCGGCCAACACAAATCACATGGGGAACACACCCATGGATGGCCCGGCGGCCGTAACAAACAGGGAGGCCCAGTGGCCAACACAAATCACATGGGGAACACACCAATGGATGGCCCAGCGGCCGTAACAAACAGGGAGGCCCAGCGGCCATCCCCAGTCACATGGGGAACACACCCATGGATGGCCCAGAGGCCGTAACAAACAGGGAGGCCCAGCGGCCAACACAAATCACATGGGGAACACACCCATGGATGGCCCAGCGGCCGTAACAAACAGGGAGGCCCAGCGGCCATCCCCAGTCACATGGGGAACACACCCATGGATGGCCCAGAGGCCGTAACAAACAGGGAGGCCCAGCGGCCAACACAAATCACATGGGGAATACACCCATGGATGGCCCAGCGGCCGTAACAAACAGGGAGGCCCAGCGGCCATCCCCAGTCACATGGGGAACACACCCATGGATGGCCCAGCGGCCAAAACAAACAGGGAGGCCCAGCGGCCATCCCCAGTCACATGGGGAACACACCCATGGATGGCCCAGAGGCCGTAACAAACAGGGAGGCCCAGCGGCCAACCCCAGTCACATGGGGAACACACCCATGGATGGCCCAGCGGCCGTAAAAGTAAAGTAAAACAAACGTGGTGAAAATATCAGACCAAAAGATCGTGGTATGCATGTGGGAAACACAAAATACAGAGTTGCATGGAGAGTGCAATACACTGTTCGCTAGAAAAATCATCCTGACTTCCACCAAATCATTCGTGCCAATATGCACAATTATGATTGAGGGGGTCGGTCCATAAATGCCTTCCAACAATGCATCTAAGTCACAAAGACCCGCTCCACTTTTGACATTCCAACGGACATGAAATAGGATGTCCAAGGCACTCTTCGTCCAGCGCACTAAGTAATCACCCAGAATCCAAATCGGACCTACACAAAGCAGTAACAGCTAAAGAATAAGCCGCAAATTCATAAAGAAACGATATAAGACTTAGATGCCAGGCATTGAACATACTGGCACAGGGCGTATATAGGACAAGAAAGCATCGGAGTGCCATTTACGTCTATGCGAAAGGAAAGTCCTGAAATGTGACCACCGTCAAGTCGAGAAAAAGCTATATATGTCATTCTAAAACCGCGTGAAATTGATGGCGTGTAAGAGGACTACCCCCAACAAGACAGAATAATGGGCAAGCACACCTAGTAAAGCAGGCGTTTCTCGACAAAAGCAGCAAGCGCCTTGACACTGACAGGACAGATTAGGCTATTGATATCCAATGCATTCATCAAATGCATTGCCAGAGGGGGACCCTTTTGGTTATTCTTACTACCAAGGAATGATATCGCTGCATACTTATTTAGATGACCGAAGTAAATACCGGGGGGGGGGTATCAGGATTTGAAAACCCATGGCTGAACGTTGCTCATAGAGCTGGCAGCGAATTCCCCTATTCGCATGAAACCAAAGAGTGCCGCCAGGAATGCTGCTGTAAACAGCTTAGTCTCATAAAGTGATGTGCAATAACCGGCAAGGCTCGACAACGGCTGATAACATTGGGATTGAAATAGGAAGCCGCAAATCCATGGAAGGACGATCACGGCGGCAACCTTTCAGTAATTATTTAGACACCAAGAAATCCAGGGTTGGATCTGGCCAACCCTGCATTATATGCATATAATAGACGCCGGCTAGATAGGTAGCAATGGTCTTTGGAGCCTTGGACCAGTGAGTGAGCCACTCAATAAATTGACGAATATCGGCTGCTCACGCTGGGTGGTCTGGAAACCAGGAAGATGTCTGCTGCCGGTACTGACTAAAAACCTCCCATCCCGTCTGGTATGTCTTACGCGTACCCGATGCAATGGAGGCATGCAACAGCCGATTCATTTCGTCAACTACCAAACTGTTGGTAGTGGAGGTAACGGAGCGAGCAGCAATTTGATCTGCCAGGGGGGCCAGTGAGTGGAAGCGGGACATCAGGAATCGGGATAAAACCCCAGTGACATGTACAGCCTGGAAACAAACAATGTACTTAAGACATTCCAGGACCATTAAACGCAGCAGGTGCATGATTCGTGGACAGGGGGATGACTGTCTGTTAATTATATAAACAGCAGCTATACTGTCAGTGTGGAATAAAAATCGGCGATTGATTAGGAGAGGCGCCCAACAAAGCAAAGCAACTACAATTGGGAAGAGTTCAAAAAAAGGCAATGGAGGGTGGGTTTTGAATAATATCTGGGGACCACCTTCCTTAAAGCCATTTTCTCCAAAGTACGCCCCGAACCCCACACCGGCTGCGCGTCTGTAAACAAGGCAAATACGTCAATCGTTTCCCATAGCTACATGTAACTAGGCAATGCAGATACACCATTAAAATGAACCGTACCAAGAAAAGACTGAAGGGCCACCGTGGCCTTTCGTTTACATAATAAGTCATGGATCTGTTGGCCATCTGCTGACACTTTATTGGGAGGTACCCGTATTGCTTACGAACAGCATCAATATCTAAACTGAGATACTGAATCGTCTGCGCAGGACCCTCGGTTTTTTCAGGAGCTAAAGGGACGCCAAGCGTCAAACACATGGAGGTTAATGTGTGCAGTAACCATAGTCAAAACCGTCGCTTAAAACTAAAAGTCTAGCATCCGCGACATTTAGATAATGTGCAAGCCAGGTGATTAAAACAGAATGATAATGGGCATTAGATCTCAAAAGGAGTGCCCTTTTCCAGGATGGGTGATGAGGCAGGCGTCGTCTGAGTGCCAGTACCAGAGGTGTTTGGGGCAAGCCTCCGCCTGAATTGCAGCCGATTGCGATGAACCGGGGCAACGTACGTTGCATCGAAAGGCACCATGTCCCGAACGCAAGCAGGTTTTGCAAGCGTGCAAATACTTCACCAGACGAAATTACAACCCTGACATGAATTAAAGGCAAAACAAAGTCCGAGCCTATTTTTGGCGGGATGGAAACATGGAAGTGGACTGGCGCGAGTCAAAGAAACACCTGTGACGGTCACCCGAAGCTCCACGTCAATCTCGGCCCAAGACCGAGACGGCATGAGCTCCTGTTTCAGGCGAAACTGCTCGACGTACACGGTTCTCAGCACCTCGCAGTACTTGAGCAGTTCAGCCTATCTGCTCATGTGCTTATACGATAAATCGTCATGAAGGTGTGGAATAGGGACTGCGACTTGTCGAACGAATATATTTTCGTTGGGCTAGCGGAAGCGAAGATTTGCATTTGAATGAAATCACTGAATCGTGCAAGGTGTGGCGGTATGTCCAAGCCACTGACCGATTTCGCAGCAAGCGGCACAGACGCTTAATTTTACCTGCTCGTCCGTTGGCCTATCATCCTACAATAATGTCACAGGAAGATCAATCTTACTCCTCTCAAGACAACCCCGTGTCCCTGAAATTAGTAGGAGACACCATTAAAGCTGCCCTGGGAGATTTCAGGGGGTATCTAGACATGTCATTGGACACAATCCGGAAGGAAAGTGAAAGAAAACAACAGAACACTACTGAGGCAGTGCAACAACTAAAACGGGCCTCGGAGCTCTCATTCCGCTTTAAGGGCAACAAAGCACAGTTTGACTTCAACTCAGGTATTGTAGAAAAATTAGACAGTGCAGAAAAATTCCTGAAAGACGATGACTCCAAGTCGGCAACACCCTTGGTAACGGAGGCCATCGCCGCAATAAAAAAGCGGAATAAGCTAATCAGAATAGCGGACAAATCTGATGCAGGTGAGCATTTGAATGAAGTTATGTTAAAAACATAAAATAATCATAGAAAATATCTCTGAACATAGAGCCCCCGACCCAATGCATGGGCTGATCAATGTTATATAATAAGCATTCCAGTCGGAACAAGGTTCTCCGACACGACTATGTGTGGTAGAATGGACAGTTTTAGAATAATAGGCTTACCTGTAGCTACACAATATAACAATAACCACTCCTGGACGGCCGTATAGAGGAAAGACGGACGGGTGCGAAAAACAAAAAATTAATAATAATAATAATAATAATCATAAATTCTCGTTACAGGCTGGACAGTTGTCGATGAGTATCTCAGTGACGAGCTAGCAAGCGACTCAGAAGATGAGAAAAGGATCAGACAGGCACAGGCCAGAGCGGGTCGCAAGAAACGCATTCACAAAAGCAATCATCCGGCCGGCAAACACCAGCACCAGATGGGCGGCATGGACTCTCACGCTGCTCCTCCTAGCACAAGCACTGGGCTTTTTCGAGGCTTTTACCCAAACCGTAGATTCACGTCTGGGAGTACCCAATTCTGGGGCACCGCAGCCAAGCCAACCGATCTGTGCTTCGCATGCGGAAAAGCAGGACACTGGAGACGCAACTGTGGACAGCAAAAGCAAGCCATGTTTGGAGGAAAGGACAATCATGGCGGAAACACAGGACAGCTCCAATAGTGGGAAAGTACAGGACGACACACAGACAGGGTATGACACAGAATTTTATCGAACTAATTATTATGAATACGAACAAGGCACAGAAGAGCCTTTAATGAAAGGCAGGATGAAAGCTGCACTAGAATTCTGGAAGAAGATAGACGCTAATCCCGTTGTGCTTGATATCATTGCTCATGGGTATAAGTTGCCCTTTATACACACCCCACCCTCTAAAATACTCAAGAACAACAAGTCGGCGCTTCAAAATAGTGAATTCGTCACAGATGCCATTGCAGATCTTTTGAGCAAGGGACTGATTACCCAGTGTCATACTGTTCCGTATATAGTTAACCCATTGTCAGTTTCCATTCAAAGTTCCAGTAAGAAGAGGCTTATCATAGACCTTCGTCATGTAAACCAGTTTCTCTGGAAAGAAAAGGTAACATTCGAAGATTGGAAAGTGGCCAAGTCATTTTTTGAGAAAGGAGATTATCTATTCACATTCGACCTGAAATCCGGGTACCATCACATCGAGATACATGTATTTCCTGATCATTGTAAGTTCCTAAGTTTTGCTTGGACCACAGCAGACGTAACCAATTATTATTAATTTCTAGTTTTACCTTTTGGTTTGTCAACAGCTCCATATATTTTCACTAAGTGTTTAAGACCTCTCGTAAAACATTGGCGTGAGCAGGGATTCTTCGTAGTAGTGTATCTAGATGATGGTTGGGGAAGAGCAAACACTGAGGTTTTAGCAAGCAGTGTCGCCTTTAGAGTGAAATCGGACTTGATATCCGCGGGTTTAGTACCGAATATTCAAAAGTCCCAATGGACCCCTACACAGAGTAGGATATGGCTAGGTATTGTGTGGGATTCGATAGATTGCTCAATCAAAGCATCAGACAGAAGAATTCAAGATATTCTCAGCTGCATAGATAACATCCAGACACAATTACCTTACACAACAGCTCGCAAACTTGCAGTGATTACAGGTAAAGTCATCTCTCTCAGTCCGGTCATAGGAAATATTTCTCAACTGAAAACAAGATTTCTACATTTAGAAATAGCTCGGAGGGCTCACTGGGACCACTCACACAGACTTCATGGAGACAGTAAAGTGATTGAGGAGTTGGTTTTCTGGAAGTCCGAAGTAACAACTCTTAACAAAAAATTGTTGAATGACTATTCTCTTCCTGAACGTTTTGTTTATACAGATGCAAGTCATGTAGGCTGCGGAGCCTGGACAGCTGGGAGTACTGGGGAAATGGTCCTCCAAAGGAACTGGACTGACACAGAACAAACCAAAAGCTCCACATGGAGAGAACTGAAAGTGAAAGCGGTACATCTGGCATTACAAGCTTTTGCCCTCAGATTGAAGGGCAAAGTAGTGAAGCTTTTCACTGACAACAAAGTTGTTGTATCAGTAGTCAGCAAAGGCAGTATGATAGAAGAATTACTTCTTCTGAGTCTGGAAATATTTCGAATTTGTAATCAGCATGACATTCAACTAGAGGTACAGTGGATACCTAGAGAACTTAATCAGCACGCCGATGAGATCAGTCGGGAAGTAGACTACATGATGATTGGGGCGTTTCCCAAGAATTCTTTCAATTTATGGAAAACATATGGGGACCCCACTCAGTGGATAGATTTGAAGATGAAACAAACAAAATTGTTGAGATTTAATTTGAAGTATTCAGTCCCGGGAACTAGTCAAGTACACACACTTTCTTGCAATTGGCAAGGGGAGAATAATTGGTTAGTACCACCCACTCACCTAATAGCTGATGTTTTCAGACATTTGCAATGTTGTCAAGCACAAGGAACACTAGTGATCCCCTGTTGGCCGTCAGCCCCCTTTTGGCCGTTTTTTTTCCTATCACAGTTCGTTCAACAAATTGATCAGCCACACTATGAGATTCTCAGATCCATCCAACATTTTTGTACAAGGAAAAAATCATAAATCATTATTCGGGTCCCCACTGTTCAAGTCGGGAGTACTCTGCATTCGATTGCCACCTAAATGGGTACATAAAAACCCATATGACTAGGCATAGTAATACACCAAGCCGAATGGCAAGGTGAGCCGAATGGCAAGGTGAGCCGAATGGCAAGGTGAGCCGAATGGCAAGGTGAGCCGAATGGCATGGTGAGCCGAATGGCAAGGTGAGCCGAATGGCATGGTGAGCCGAATGGCATGGTGAGCCGAATGGCATGGTGAGCCGAATGGCATGGTGAGCCGAATGGCATGGTGAGCCGAATGGCATGGTGAGCCGAATGGCATGGTGAGCCGAATGGCAAGGTGAGCCGAATGGCATGGTGAGCCGAATGGCAAGGTGAGCCGAATGGCAAGGTGAGCCGAATGGCAAGGTAAGCCGAATGGCATGGTGAGCCGAATGGCAAGGTGAGCCGAATGGCAAGGTGAGCCGAATGGCAAGGTGAGCCGAATGGCATGGTGAGCCGAATGGCAAGGTGAGCCGAATGGCAAGGTGAGCCGAATGGCATGGTGAGCCGAATGGCATGGTGAGCCGAATGGCATGGTGAGCCGAATGGCATGGTGAGCCGAATGGCATGGTGAGCCGAATGGCATGGTGAGCCGAATGGCAAGGTGAGCCGAATGGCATGGTGAGCCGAATGGCATGGTGAGCCGAATGGCATGGTGAGCCGAATGGCATGGTGAGCCGAATGGCATGGTGAGCCGAATGGCATGGTGAGCCGAATGGCATGGTGAGCCGAATGGCATGGTGAGCCGAATGGCAGGGTGAGCCGAATGGCATGGTGAGCCGAATGGCAAGGTGAGCCGAATGGCAAGGTGAGCCGAATGGCAAGGTGAGCCGAATGGCAGGGTGAGCCGAATGGCATGGTGAGCCGAATGGCAAGGTGAGCCGAATGGCAAGGTGAGCCGAATGGCAAGGTGAGCCGAATGGCATGGTGAGCCGAATGGCAAGGTGAGCCGAATGGCAGGGTGAGCCGAATGGCAAGGTGAGCCGAATGGCAAGGTGAGCCGAATGGCAAGGTGAGCCGAATGGCATGGTGAGCCGAATGGCATGGTGAGCCGAATGGCAGGGTGAGCCGAATGGCATGGTGAGCCGAATGGCAAGGTGAGCCGAATGGCATGGTGAGCCGAATGGCAAGGTGAGCCGAATGGCATGGTGAGCCGAATGGCAAGGTGAGCCGAATGGCAAGGTGAGCCGAATGGCATGGTGAGCCGAATGGCATGGTGAGCCGAATGGCAAGGTGAGCCGAATGGCAAGGTGAGCCGAATGGCAAGGTGAGCCGAATGGCAGGGTGAGCCGAATGGCAAGGTGAGCCGAATGGCATGGTGAGCCGAATGGCAAGGTGAGCCGAATGGCATGGTGAGCCGAATGGCAAGGTGAGCCGAATGGCAAGGTGAGCCGAATGGCATGGTGAGCCGAATGGCATGGTGAGCCGAATGGCAAGGTGAGCCGAATGGCATGGTGAGCCGAATGGCAAGGTGAGCCGAATGGCATGGTGAGCCGAATGGCATGGTGAGCCGAATGGCATGGTGAGCCGAATGGCAAGGTGAGCCGAATGGCATGGTGAGCCGAATGGCAAGGTGAGCCGAATGGCAGGGTGAGCCGAATGGCAAGGTGAGCCGAATGGCAGGGTGAGCCGAATGGCATGGTGAGCCGAATGGCATGGTGAGTCGAATGGCAAGGTGAGCCGAATGGCAAGGTGAGCCGAATGGCAAGGTGAGCCGAATGGCAGGGTGAGCCGAATGGCAAGGTGAGCCGAATGGCATGGTGAGCCGAATGGCAGGGTGAGCCGAATGGCATGGTGAGCCGAATGGCAGGGTGAGCCGAATGGCAAGGTGAGCCGAATGGCAAGGTGAGCCGAATGGCAAGGTAAGCCGAATGGCAAGGTGAGCCGAATGGCATGGTGAGCCGAATGGCAAGGTAAGCCGAATGGCAAGGTGAGCCGAATGGCAAGGTGAGCCGAATGGCAAGGTGAGCCGAATGGCATGGTGAGCCGAATGGCAAGGTGAGCCGAATGGCAAGGTGAGCCGAATGGCAAGGTGAGCCGAATGGCATGGTGAGCCGAATGGCATGGTGAGCCGAATGGCAAGGTGAGCCGAATGGCAAGGTGAGCCGAATGGCATGGTGAGCCGAATGGCAAGGTGAGCCGAATGGCAAGGTGAGCCGAATGGCAAGGTGAGCCGAATGGCAAGGTGAGCCGAACGGCAGGAAAAGCCGCATGGCCGATATGCTGATGTATAGCATTTGCTGCAGAACAAGCAAACTGCATGGTATTATGATGAATGATAGCGCAAGGTTTACAAACAATAATAATGGTCTAAGTAATATATATATTATGTTATTATTTTTTTTCCTAATATAGAAAAGATAAGGAAGACGATTATGCGTCAACGTTGGCCACAATCCTAGATTCATCCAGAGCCCCTAGCACGACAAAGAAATATAACACCGCCTTCGCCGCATGGCAACGATGGTGTGTAACACACGAGGTAACTGCATTACCAGCTAGTCCCTCAGACATTTGCCGTTATTTCATATATTTGTATAACGAAGATGCTCCATATTCACGAATCGAATCGGCTTTTTACGGCCTGAAATGGAGACACGACTGCCTGCCAGAATGTACACAGAACCCATGTGATAGTAGATTTTTACACAATGTTCAACAAGGGCTCAAGAGGAGATTAGCCAAACCGATTAAAAAGAAAGACCCTATAACACCAGATATCTTGAAGGCCGTCATTGAGAAATATAATTCAGACAGTTTGCTTGATGTTAGATTGTGTACTATGTTATAATCTCATACGCAGGATTCCTACGTCATAATGAACTCATGAATATTCGTAGATGCGACCTTCAGTTGCACGAGTCATTTGTTAATATATTCATCATGAAAAGTATTAAAACTGATATATTTAGACAAGGAGCATGGGTCCTCATTGCAGCTACAAACACACCCACTTGTCCTGTTAATATGTTGAAAAGGTACCTTACTCTTACAAGCCTCATCAATGATGACACGGAAGAAGGTTTCTTATTCAGACCTATGAACTATATCAAATCTGAAAACAAATACAAGTTGAGATCCGGTCAACTTTAGTATTCTAGATGTCCTGACATATTCAAGAGTGCTCTAGTTTCAGTTGGAGTAGACCCTAAACGCTTTGGACTGCATAGTCTAAGAGCTGGGGGAGCCACGGCAGCCGCGTGTATTGGAGTACCAGATAGACTCTTAAAAAAACACGGTCGTTGGCGGTCGGAGACTGCAAAAGATGGATATGTAGAAGATTCCATGGACGACAGAATGTCTGTATCCTTAAGATTGGGACTGTAAATACCGGTAGTGTTCATTTATTGTATTATTTTCAAATTTATTTATTATAACATTCACATTATTGTGAATCGAATTACAATTGAGTTACTGATTCAGTGTTGAATTATAATTACCGTGCCATGTAATGGTGAAAAGAATGCCAATGAAATTACTATTTTTGTGTCACTTATCCCCGCTCTTTAAATTCGAACAAATAAAAGTTATGGCTGCAAGGTCATGCTTGCCATCGAAGTTCGGTGTTCCCCATATGTGTTGTTTATTTTGTTTGTTTTACAGGTTGGGTGGATTAAAAGTGGGTAGACTGCATATCTAAAGGGAGGCGGCAATGAAAATAATTTATTCGCGTTTGAGGGTCGAATTAGAGAATAAATATATTTTCGTTGGGCTAGCCGAAGCAAAGATTTGCATTTGAATGAAATCACTGAATCGTGCAAGGTGTGGCGGTATGTCCAAGCCACTGACCGATTTCGCAGCAAGCGGCACAGACGCTAAATTTTCAGGAAAGTATAGAAGTGTAATCTCTTATATACTCTTTCAGATATCTCACAAGACTCGATTATCTATGGACAGCCCAGCGATGAGAAAGCAACAGAAGACGGCGAGTCTGCATAGCAAGGAGACCATCCCAATCCCCCAGATGAACGCAAAGTACATGTTTCCCAGTCCATACTTAATCTGCACAACGCAGAACAAAGACCCTACATCGAGCCCACCCGTGCCATTCTTGCCATCGAAGTTCGGTGTTCCCCATATGTGTTGTTTATTTTGTTTGTTTTACAGGTTGGGTAGATTAAAAGTGGGTAGACTGCATATCTAAAGGGAGGCGGCAATGAAAATAATTTATTCGCGTTTGAGGGTCGAATTAGAGAATAAATCGATTCGCTTTTGACCGGGGCCGGGTAGGCGTAGTACCACCCTATCGCCATCCAACGCCAACATTAATTGGGATTGGTGCTCCCCTTGACGTACCACCCCAAGTGCAGCGTCGTTGACCATTAGCAAAGCTAAATAAACGTACGCCCCCGACTAAATCAAATCCTAATTGAGGTTGGGACGTGATACCCTAGCGAGGAGGTTACTGAAAAAATGGGGACCTGCCGTGCCTAATCAAACTCCGCACCACTGGCGGCGGCCGGCCCCAAGATTAAAGAAACCCCACCTCATCATCGGAGACAAATTCACCCCCGTCCGCGGACATCACTACCGAGCCTTCTGAGGCACGATTTATTTCCAGAGCTGGAGGAGCCGGAGCCGGAGGAGCCACATCCTTCGTTGCAGGAACGGTCGTTCCTGTGGATTTACGCGGCGCTCCGCCGTTTGGCTAAGATCGTAGGGGCCCCGGCCGACGCGGAAGAATGACCAGGGCCAGGATTCCGGCGATTTTGGCAAGTGTCAACACAAGAACTCGCTCGACAGGGTAAAAGGAAACGGGGGGAAAAGTAGCCGCCTGTGGAACTGCAGAGCAGCTGGAGAACTTAGTAAGGGGGAAAAGTTAGCTGCCTGTGGAACAGCAGAGCAGCTGAAAAACTCACTGTGGCACGACAGTGAATTGCAGAAAAGCAAAATTTTCAACTGTCTGGTCTGTATGCTGCTGAAGACTGCAACTGACTGGCCGTGTCCAGCTGGCGCCAGCCTTTATATACACGGACTTTGGGTGGTGCATACCACAAGTTTCAGGTTGCCCATCTTGCTTGGGAAATTACCCATAAGGGTTTTAACCAACTTCCCTGTGCCGAGTATAAATTATTTTATCTTTAGAGATAAAATGGCTAATAGTGGAGTCTAGACAGTTTCCAAGGTGATTTATTTTTAGCTAATTCTGCCAAAAGGGATGACAAAGTTGTTGGGTATATCAAACATATTTGCATTACACAGTCTAAACCTTGAGTTTTACATCGAGGATTGGAATAAAATAGTGGAGCCTTGACAGTATTATTGTTTATTTGCATATGATTTTTTCTCCGATAAGGCAAGCCATTGACAATGTAAAAAAAATTTGGTACTTAATGTAAAAGCACTTCGGTAGCTAATAAATGGCGGCCACATGCATTTCTTTTGTTTTGAGTGGCAGTAAGGATAAGACATTTATGGCAGTTCTGTGGTTAATTTTGCCTGAGTGATGCCAAACAAAACCTTATTTGGCCATTTGGAGGCCCTCAAATCGCAGGATAGCTCAAGTGATAGAGCACTGGTACATGTACATGTACATTCAAATTCTGGCCGAGTTTATTTTTCTTGTATTCGTCAAATTGTAACTAACAAAAACAAAACATCCGGGGTATTTGCAAACAAAACCAAAGAATTTCACAACAACATGGTAACAAAAAAGCGTTTTAAAATATTTGAAGGTTAGTTGGCAGGCAATTTGAACCCAATCATTGGCTGTACACTCAGTTTGGGAAGAGGAAGAAACTATTCATGCCATGGGTCAAGAAATTTTAATAACTAAATACTGAAAGAAAGAGTGTTAAAAGGAGACAAAAAAGGCAAAGTTATGGAAAGATCGTAACAGCAATGTATCGGTCTCATTCTCAAAAATTGGGCTTATTCATTGCTCACTATTCAAAAGGTTGAGGTCAAATCGTTTACTGGTAATTGTATTATGTGCAGTGTGCTGGGAAAAAAGTTGCTTTGTGGCAGGTCATGTATGTTGTGTGTGCGTTGCATTTGATTTGCCACACGTGACATGGATGGTGCTTTGCAACAAAAACTTACTAGTAGCGAGATTACTAGCAACTAACTTACCGGTATAATGTTGGAGATGCACAACACCATGAAAGATCTTATTTTCATTTGAAATATATGACAGCAACTCCCTTACCTGAATGTTGTTCTTGCATACTATCTGATCCAATGAGTATCTGAGCTTCTTGATACCAGAACGGCAAAGCTGATTTGAATCTGCCGATACCTTCAAAGTAACGTGTTGTGAAATCTTTTTGAAAGTAGCCATAATCCCCAGATAAATCAAACAATATATCCATCAAGGATTCAAAAAGAAATAACCATGCGACAAATAGCTATCATATGCATGAAAACATTTTTTTTCTTCAAATTACACTATAATAAAATCTACTACGAACCACTCACCCAATCACAACTTGTTGGTTCTGATATTTTCGCAGGACTGCTTGATCTGCCAAGATTGAAAATATATACAATGCCAATAATAAGACTTACTGAAAGAAAATTGACGATACAGTATTATAGCGTAGTATTGAAAGTGTTCAAAGATCCCTCTTTTCCCTCCCCCAACCAGATGCATAAAGTACCATGTGGCATTGTTCGCATACAATTTTGTCAGCAATGTGCTTGCATGACAGCAATAGTATGAAATATTATGTGTTGCATGCATCCATGATTCAAATGTCTCCTCATCAATTAACCATGCACTGGATTAAATATAATTATAAAATTATTATAACACTGAATTGACCAGAAGATGACTGGAGAAAATGCGGTCATAAAACAGTGTGATAGAAAGGAAGAATGTAGAAACTGATTACTGTAGATACATGTAAAGGTACAAGCTGTTTTCTTACATACCTCAATGTAGCTGGGTGCTGCATTAATACCTGAGGTTGATCATACAAAAAATTGTCATCACTTTCACTATCCTCTTCTTCCTGGGAAGGTCTTGTTCTTTTGAGAATCTTATTGCTTTCCATCATATGACATGAATGTTTTGCGCACTGAAACTAAAGCATACAAAAATGTACAAATATTACCTTCAAGCAGAAACCTAGGGAATATATATGTTTTTTAATCTCATTTGCAACTGAACCAGTCATCCTCGATTCAGGATGGCAGGTTATAAATTAAGTAAACTGCTACTGCCAATAATGACATTGTAATATAATTCTTAATATTTTCTCACAAGAGAGAATAAGCTACAAAGTTTGGAAAGTTTGAGGTGGCACACCATGTCATGCACATAATCTCTCATGAAAATTCTTGAAAGAGATTTGAACACTGAAGGATTGCAGGATTTTGCAGGATTCAGGTAATGAGCTAAAAAAAAGGGGGGTAGGGAGTTTTGGCAATATACATGTACATGTACATGGTGTCACTAAAAACATTCCACCATGTGATTTTCACATGCATACCTTCAAGTCTGAGTTAACAAAGTGATTTAAAGAAATATATGCATGTAGCACTAATTCTGAAACTTTAAAACAGTGAAATGGTTCTCTTCCATGAAGAGTGGGTTAAGTCAGAACTTAGCGCATTGTGATTGTTCGAAATTCGTATTCCCTATGTGCCAGTCAGTCCGACTTGGCAAGGTCAAATTTTTCACCCCAAAGTTTTACTCCATGTCTATTCCCACTCGGAACTTTATATCTCACAAAATTGTCCAGGGCTTCAGCAAGCTCCTTTCTCACTACACAAGTCAATCCCAAGGGTGAGCGCTTATTGTGTGGTGCACATGCGTGTTTATCAAAGCAGCATGCAAAGATTTTCTAATGGTTCATAGGACTGTTAAACAACATTGCACTTTAAGGTGGAAGCGGCGTTACAAGTGACACACTATGGTTACAGTATATGGGTCATTCCACCAGGTTGGGTCGCGCGTGAAAACTCTGTCCGTCATTATTTCAAGGTGAAAAAAATCAACGTTATACACTATTTCTTCAAAGTGAATTAACTTAAAACATAAAGTAACATCAAACTTATCATATTCCATCCACTTATTTCACACGCGGATGCGTCCGCGTATTTTTGTGATGCAAAATGCTATTGTGTCCACAGCACTTTTGGAGGTGAAAATTGTGACATTTTAAGCTGACATTTCTGACAAGGAACATCGGACTGAAAACATTGCAGAAAACTACCACGGGGTTGTTTATTTATTCGAGGGACTTCATCTTCCCCCAAACAACGCGGACATTTCCAAGCCAAAGCCTTATTTTGTGATGTACAACGAAGTTAGACTGACCCATTCGACATAACAGGGGGTGTCCACAAAAATATGTGCAAGATACGTCGAAAAAGGAGGCTGTAGTTTTCAGCTTTAAATGCGAAACACGCTAGTATTACTTCTATTATATCTAGTTATTCATTGTTTGACAATATAACCATATAAAACAGGAAAATACTCCATGCCCACAAAATGTGCCTCAAAAATGAGCGACGCGACGACAGTGGTTGTCCAATGCAATGGTTGTAGCGTCGGTGCATTCGGGACGACATTGCGAACGTTCCACCCCTATATTATAATGGAACAGCCTACAGAAATATTTTTTGAGGGGGGTGCCTCACAGACCACGTGCGACACTGAAGTGGTTTTCCGTTCGTGATTTTTTTTCTGGGGCGATGTAAAGGTGGAAGTGTCCACACGTAACGTCGTTGAATAGGTGTGGCTCCCTGACTTCACAGTATTTGTCAGGATGTTTAGCTCTTGGAACCAGACTATCAGCTAATAGACTGGTTCAACCAGCCTGCAATGCTGACGAAATACAAACGTTGACAAGGAAGATTCCTCAGTGATCGTGAAAAGGTAAGATATTAATCTAATTACACTAATTTTATTTCGAGTTTTGCGGTCAACTGAAGTACGCACACCTCATGAGAAATGTATTTTCTAGAATTGTAGAAAAATTTAGAAGGATGTTTCATTTCTTTCTTGAGATATCGGAAGTTCAAAATTGCCAAATCGCTCCGTGCTGCCGCGGCATATCGAGCTAAAATGGCGGAGAAAAAGTCTAACTCGTGTTTTTCGGCTTCCTAGCGCACCCTGTAAACATCGTCAAAATTTGTCGATTTTACCCTTAAATAGAAGCTTGTATTCTCTTCTTTCTATTCATACCACTTTCAACATTAATGACGATGGGATAAATATTAGATTACGCAGAAACAACATTCGGAGACGAACGATGGAAGTAGCGTTTTCCCTTCGCGACGTTAACCAGGTTGGCAAGTCTAGGTTTGGTTTCCGCCTCGTAAAGCCATAGCGACACTACAGGACCAGTAGGGCCGAAACCAGCCTACGCGCTGCAATGTGACATGACACAACACGTCTTTGCACACTGTATACTGCACAGTGCACGTGCACAGCGGCCACATGGCTGCATATAAGTACGCTGCGCTACTCAAGCCTGATCGGAACTTCCAAGTTCAAGGGAGTATAATAGCGAGACGGTCACGCTACAAAAAAGTGCAATTTATTTTACTACCGAAACAAAACATGAATTGTGATAATAATGGGTTTCTTTCTTTGTCGTTGGAAGTGAGTGGGTTTTTTCTTTCGTTTTTCATAGAGAAAAAAACGCTCTCCTTAATTCAACAAAGTGAATTAAGGAGAGCAATTTTTTAGCTCTCCTCGTATTTATTAAAATGAAGGCCTGGATTCATTTTCTTGAATTCTGCAGTGGTTTGCTTTTACATGTTTTCCAAACTCTGGCTTTCAATTTTAAAAAGATGTAAAACTGCTTGCTATTATGAGATATTCCACTTTCCTTTCAACAGGGTATCTTATGTATTTTTTTGTAGTTTTTTTTCTCATTTTTTTTTATTGTATTAGGCCCTGAAGGAAATTGAGGATGACGCCAAGATCCAAGAACCTCACTTAGGATAAGACTGCATCAAGGCAGCAAGTCCAAATGTGATAAAGCCTAAAAATCAAACTGTTCAGCAAAACCAAACATTAGCCGATTCCAGTGTTGAAACCGAGATGAGACTGTAATGAAAGGATGACACAGTAAAAGTGAAGAAAATTAATTAATTTGTACGAAACAGTACGAATTGTTTAACATTTGTCATAAGTCAACTCCAAGGTTAGATCGAAGGGGAAAAAAACAAAACAGTCTCATTCTTGTTAGGAATGTTAGGATATCTATCTATATACATACATGTAACAGACTTCCTAAGACCAAAACGGCAAAACAGGTGACTCATTTAAAGTAATTCCCCTTGATGGAAAATTCTTCAACAAAGTCATTGATTGGTATTCCCTTACGTCCCACATGCATACGTAAGATTGCATGTGCTCTCATTATTTTGTGATTTTACGTGTGTATTGCATTCTACACAGTACCAGGACCCATGGTATTGGTTCGGGAAAATTTGTGGAACCATACATGTAGAATGAGGCCCAGCATGATATGAGTATTGGTTTTGCGTGATGTTTCCAACCTTCCACCCTCTGATGCATGGAGTTTACAGTGTCATTAACTACTCATCAGCCCTGGGCAAAATGCCCTATGTGTAGTTCCCATAAAGGGTTTTTTGTTTTCAACAGACAGGGAGCTTAGAAAAAAAAGATAACAAATTAATTTCACATGTTCACATGTAAATAATGGCGGTCTCGAAGCAAGACAATATCCGAGACCGGAAGGGTCCAAGACTGAGACCACAGGGTAACGAGACCGAGACCAGGGAAAAATGGTCTCGAAACCTACAGCACTGGCCGATGTAAAAGCCAAAAGCAAGCCAAAAGCCAAATCTAAAGCCAAAAATTCCCAACCATCAAAGGAAAAAAAACATGTTGTGCTGATGTAACATGACACGGTGTCCACGTTACGTCTGCACAGGAGTTAATGAGTCAACCATATTTCAATATTGAGTAATTCCAGTTTTAATATTTTCCCAAACTATGATTTTCTGAAGTATATCTGTGCATTTAAAACCAAAGGAATGTTTGTTTCTTTGCTAACTTGAGTTCTATGTGACTTTGTGGAAATAAACATCATGCATGTAAAAATATTGAGAAGAAATGAACTGACATGGTCTTAGTTTTTTCTTTCCTCGGTCGATGATTGTATTCGTAGGTCAATCTAAAGTTTTGTTTTGATTTTTACTTCTTAAATACAATTATTTTATGATTAGTTGTTAAGGAAATTCTATGCCAATGTATTATTTGCATTAAAATGATTTATTGGCTTTGGTGTCCACGTTACGTCTGCACTGTTGGTGGAGCACTGCAGATTCTAGAAGAATTTATTTTTATTTTGTACATATATCAACGCACCAAAAACATATGAGATTATGAAACTATGACATGTCACACACATAACAAGTGCAAAAGAATTGCTTTTCAACTAATTTGAATTTTTCACTTCCATGTCACACATTGTGACCCAACCTGGTGGAATGACCCATAACGTATTGTTGTATTGCTCAACACCCCAAGACCACAAGACCCCAAGACCACAAGACCCCAAGACCCCAAGACCCCAAGACCACAAGACCCCAAGACCACAAGACCCCATGACTAGCGAGGCTGTTAGCTGTCCCAGGGCGGGAACGGCCTGTAGAAAACACTCACACGTTACTCTCCAGGGCGGAGATTAGGGTTTATTTACCTACCGCAAGATAAGTTCTGTTACATGGCATCGAAATGAATAGCAAAAGGCCACAATTCTAATTAGATGAACGCTACCAAAACCATACGACAAATTACTAGTCTAGTATTGTGAATTATTGGTTCAACAGGGGGCGCTGTTGCAGTGCTGTGATAGAGATGGATACTGTACAATAATGCAGAGCCTTAAGTCTTATTTACAATAATGCTGTTGAATGCTGTACATAATAATTTCAGGACGTAATAAATCACACGGATAGTGTTCTTTAAGTTGGAAATCAAACCCCTCTGTCTTGAGTCGAGATTTAATGAGTCCAGTGTTTCCCCGGCCCGGAAGACTTTCCCCAGACCGGTCCATTAGCCGGGTGACGACCGCCTCAGGCGTAGGCCGTGGTCGTTACAATATTACCATATGCAGATGCAACGTTTGTGGCAATAGGACAAAGAAAGGCTCAGCCATGATATATATCACTCACATATGTATCACTGACTGATAAAAGAGAAGTAAGATGCTATTGGTTACATGAAACTCCCTAAGTTTCCTCTGGCTAGCCTTGCTAGCAACAACATGTGAATTTCTATTCCAATTAAATTTCTCATCAATCACTGTACCCAAATACTTGTATTCAGAGACCTGCTCAATGCACTGGTCATGTATAACCAAGGAGTTATGGCTAGATCGAAAACGCCGAAAATCAAAAATCATTTCTTTTGTCTCGTGTACATTCAAGACCAAGTAATGACTGTCACACCATTTGACAAACCGTTCAACTTGATTGAAGTACATGTATGCATCTACTGATTCTACATCATCTTGCAAAACTCCACTGATGACGGTATCATCTGCATATTTGATTATTGCACAGTTAGAGTCTGAGAACCTGCAGTCACTTGTGTACAGTGAGAATAAAATGGGAGAAATCACGCAACCTTAAGGTGCTCCGAAACTCAGAGACTTCATACTTGAAGTGACATTACTGAATTGCGGTCTGTCTACAAGGAAATTATGATTAAGCATGGCAAGTTTAGGAGTAACATTCATCCTGATAATAAGTGAGGTACAATAGTATTGAATGCACTTGAGAGATCAATAAAAACATAACATATGACTTTCGAGTTTCCAAATGTTGGTACAGACTATGAAGAAAAAAAGCAAGTACAGCATCTTTAACACTTCTATTATTTGGGTACCAGTAAGCAAATTGGGTCTGATCAAAAGAATCAACCTGGGCCCAATTTCTAGGAATCCGTTACCGTTAGCAAAAACTCTCCGCTTACGGTAGCATTTTTCAATCTGCGCATGCGTAAGAAAAAAAGATGTAAAAGTGATTGAGTGAATGTCGTCTGCTCAAAGTCACCAGCTTCAAGACATAACAAACATGACCAACATTGGAAAGAAAATCAGAAAGTCATTTTCCTTCACCCCTGAAATGGGTGTTGCTCTAGCAACTTCATACTTAGAAGAAAAATACATAATCAAAGGCCCCATAACAGGAACCACACTGACAAGAAAAGAGAAAAAGGCAGCCTGGGAGTGAGTGCAAGAATCTATGTTATTATTTTTTTTACACTATAAAAATGATGTACAGTGTGTATACTCTGTGCGAACCATGGCTAATTTCGGTGGTAATGTTCATTTTCTTTTCAGATTCTTTAAATGTATTCCAAGTTATTGTTTTTGACAGAAAAATCAAAATGAAGGTCAAAATAAAGGTTTGCCGCACGATTCTTGAGGGCGCTGGAGTTTGAGAAGTTATCTGTATGCATTTTTTTTCATGTACTGTACATGTATGAACTTCTTTTTAGTTTAACGTCATTATACCAACCGTACCTGAAGAAGGAGTCGTGTTTGAGTTATTAATCATGGAAGTTTCACTTTTCTTTTGATCCATTTTTATTCAGTATTTAGTGATGACTACTTTCAGACTAGCCAACCGGTAGGCCTATTTATACTATTTACTATTAATTTTATTCCCCAATCTACATTGTACCATAGAAATCATAGAATGTACTTTCCGTATTACAAAAAATTTACTCACGGACAAAGCAATGACTTTTTCTTATCGAAAAAATACAATAACTTAGTTTAGCATCTGCAATGATTTGTCCAATTCCAAGTTTCTGCTCTGTACTCTTTTCTTTCTTATGTGTATTATTAAATCAAAAGTGTTGCTGGAGGAAATACCAAGACAGTGGACCAGTTTCATGACCATCAATGCAAGTAGGTACTTACTTTCAAATGTTGTAGTACTATTACAAAATGTTTTTAGTAGCTTTGTGTTATTAGCTTTTACGCCAAAAAAAGCTATTGGAAAAGCTATTGTTTTTGTATAAAAAGAATTAAAAAAATTCTGAAAAATCCCATAGAAAGAAGCACAGGGTTTTTTCGGAAGAAACTTTTGCCATTGAACAAATTTTGATTTTTTTTTCAAACTTGGCAAATGCATAGAATCCTTGCTGAAATTGCGCACAATAGCCTTGAAAACATCATGACGTCATAATGTGTCACATGACAGCACTTTAAAGGGGCAAATCTCAAACTCCAATGAAAATAAAAGTTTGTTTGGTTTCAATTTTGCACTACATGTATATCTAAGTTGGGAAAAGGTGTATCCAAAAATTGCCATCATTGATCGTGACACCATCTCATGAATATTAATGAGGTCATTAACTTTTCACATTGTAACATTCAAATGAGCATATTTGGGGAGCGAGATTTGTTTCATTTTTTCTTTCATATCTATTGGGATTATGGTTACGATATGTTGTGCACAATATGTTGGTGTGCGTTTTGGGCCCTCATTTGATCGTGACGTCATCTCATGAATATTAATGAGGTCATGAACTTTCCAGATTGTATACATGTACATGTACGTTCAATTGAGCATATTTAGCTCACAGAGCGAGGATTCTTTAATTGTTTTCTTTTAAATTTATTGGGGATATTGGTGATGCAATCGCGACGTCATCAAAATTTTAAAGCACATATTAACCATTTGTCAATCTTCTCTAAAATTGATGGGCAGTTAGCTATTATGCTAGACATTCAAAATATTAGTTTTGGAACAGATTGACCATTGTTTAGAATTATTATGAGTTTTCAAATATTATAATTAAGTCCCATAGACTTTGTGCAGAAAATACGTGTGTGCTTTTTAGAGTAGGAAATGGAATGGAGGGTTCGAAATGCATAAAAGCATTATGTTCTGTTTACAAACAGACATAAATCTCTAGTTAGCTTTTTTGCCGCGAAGTGGAAAAAGCTGTTGCTTTTGTTCTGATTTTTTTTTCCGGACTTCTTCTTGTCGGAAAAAATCCCTTAGACAAAGCACAGGGGTTTTGTAAGAGCCATTTTGGCCATTGAACACAGTTGGATTTTCTTCAAACTTGGCATATGCATAGAACTGTTGATCAAATTATGCATCGTACACTTGACGTCATCATGAGTCATGACGTCACCATGTGTCACGTGACAGCGCTTTAAAGGGGCAAATTTCGAACTACATTTTAAGCAAATATGCAATTTTGTTTGGTTAAAATTTTGCACTATATTTAAGTTGAGAAAAGGTGTATCCAAAAATGCCCTCATTTGATCGTGACGTCATCTCATGAATATTAATGAGGTCATGAACTTTTAAGATTGTAACATTTAATTGAGCACATTTGGCCAACGGAGCAAGATTTTTTTAATTTTTTCATTTATATCTATTCGGGTTGTAGTTTTGAAACACCCTCCAGGGCCAAAATGCCATGACACAATCGTGACGTCATCAAAATGCGTGTTTTTAAAACACATATTTGCCAAAGGTCAATCTTCTCAAAATTTGGTGGGCATTTAGCTATTGGGCTAGACATTCTAAATCCTGAGTTTAGAAGCAATTGACCATTGTTCAGAATTATTATGATTTTTTGAAAAACAATATAATAAAGTCCCATACACTTTGTGCACAAAATATGCACGTGCGTTTTGGGTTAGGAATGGAGGTTATGGGTTCGAATGCCGTAATTTATTTATTTATTTTTTTTTTTTTTGGAAGAGAACCAGATGCGAAAAAGCGTTATGTTCTGTTTGCCAACGGACATAAATCTCTAGTTTCTTTTAAATCTATTGGGAATATGGTTTAGAATACACATTCCATGGCCAAAAAGACATGACGTCATCAAAATGCGTAATCTTAAAGCACATAATATTATACATTGGTCAATCTTCTCGATCTATAGAGAAGTTGTGCTACACATTCAAAATTGTGGTTTAGAACTGATTGACCATACATTGTGTAGTTTGGAATTATTATGATTTTTTTAATGTTGGCCCAAAGACTTCACGTGCATAAAATATTTGTGTGCGACAGCGAAGAACGTACGTTGCAGCCTGGCGTATTTCCTCGCATGTTGTGCAAACGGAGAAACAACTGTCATCTCTTTTTTTTTGTGTCAGGTCATTTTCATGCGGATGCGTATCTCAGTAGTCAAAGCCCAGATTGTCGGTTTTAGACAGTTGCCTCCTTCGTAAGTCGTTCTCACGTCCCGTGAAAACAGGCCTTTATCAACACGAATCAAATCTAGCCAAGAACGTACGCAGCAGCCTGGCAAATTTTTCGCATGTTGTGTAATCAAACAACCGCCATTTCTTTGCTGGGTGCCCGGTCATATTCACGAGCATGCGTAACTCGCCTGTCAAAGCCCAGGTTTAATTTGCTTACTATGATTTGGCATGGAGGGTATAGGTTCAAAACGCAGTTTTGCCAATCTACCTATTTGATTGTTTTTAACCACTTCGCGCAAGGAGGATTTTCAGAGACGATGACCGCCATATGGTTTTTGAACAATGCATTATTTTCAAATCTCGCTAAAACAATCGGAACAATATATTTCTATGTAATAAATAGATAAGGGTATACTATGGGTAAAAAAGTGTAAAACCTAGCACAATTCGGACGTCGTTGTGGCTTTTGGCAAGAGATTATCCATTCGAAAATGGGCCCGTTGTGAGTCGTCAATAGAGCGTAACAGACTTGTTTGTGTGTGTGTACGGTATTGTCAATCCCTGACCGCAGACTGCAGACTCCACTCAAGGCAGTCAAATCTTCGAGTTGGTCGACCACAACTGAGCGTACAGATTGCGGTGAAGAATGTGGGTGGAATTCCAATGCCTGACCGACGACCGTTGGGCTGTGTGGCATGCCAACACAATGTCCCCCGCGTGCTTTCAGCGGCAGCGCGGTACTCTCGATCCTCCACAGTAAAAGTCCCACAATTGCACAATTACTGCTGTTAATCTTGCAATTCATGTGGCAACATGTCAAAAAGGGTCTTTGTACTGATTCGTATTGCTTTTTTCTAAGCTGAAAAGAGTCTTTGTTTAAAATGTGGACAATAGTGGTGCCCTGATTCGGAGGACCCTGTCGCATAGTCAAGCCAACAACGGAGCTTCGGATTCGGAGGTCCCGGCGGCCAGCGCAAAGTGGTTAATATAACCATCAGTGGAAAAGCATTATGTTCTGTTTTGCAGATAGACATGAATCTCTAGTTTGTTCATGAAGTGGGGTTCAGTGCTTTGTATATGTCTATTAAAGGGAAAACAAGAAAAAGATGAGTACAAAATGATAAGGGGTTTTTCTAAGTTACAAGAAGAAGGGGAACGACCAACTCTGGTCAAAATATGAAAACCAGAAGAACTAACCTTGCTGATCGATTGTGTTTGCTGTACCATTCCTCTGTATTGACTGACTACTGCACACTAACCTAGCCTGAACCTAATAAGGACTTGGCATAAACATTGTGTCCTCTGCCCTCCCCCACTCCCTACCCCTTGTTCCCACCCTCCCCTCTCCCTCTCCCTCCCTGTCGCCACCACCTTTCCCATTATCTCACTCCTCTCTCCCTGTCCCTCTCCCTGTTTAGCGACTGTACATGTATGCTGGCAACAAAACCAGCCAGATACATGCACTCGCCAGCAGTTGGCGACAATGTTGGGCTTGTAAAGTGTAAAGTAGGAGACAACACCCGCCCCCCCCTTACATGACAAGCGATGAATATGAGCCAGGCAAATGAAAAGCCAAAGTATTCAATTTGTGATCCCCAACTTCTGCAAACTGCAAAGATTAGTTGACTATTTTGACTATTTGGGAAGGCCACTATCTAAGAGCTGGATAGCTCAGATGGTCTCAGATTGTCAAAATTTCTTTGATTTTTTTTTAATTATTCTGGTATCATTAAAAAATAACTTTCAAACACTGTAATTTAGTGAAATGTGGTGTCACTTGTAGTCAAACTGTTGGCAGGAAAACATTATTAAGCCCCGGTGAATGGGTGGATCTTACTGTTTTTCTCACTTTCTGATTTGGAATATTTAACTGAGACAGTGGTTAAAGTAAGCAAGCTGGGAATTCATGTATAATGGCTCATGGCTCTTTCAGCTTCTATCATGATGGTGTTCAAATGATAGTGCATGGCATATGAAGAAACCATGAACAGCGCATATAGGACATGTTGTTGTTGAAATTTACAGGTTTTCTTAACGAGTTGTGTTTTACAATTACAGAGTAGCTCACTAACTGGAGAAATTGCCTCAGTAAAAGTTACCTGGTCACCTTTACTGGGCCTTTCCACATGACTTGACTTGCCAAGTTGCCCCCCCCCCCCCGTGCCTTTATCTAACATAACCAACCTCAAGAATAATTTTGACAAAGAATGATTGTTGATTTCTTGGGAAATACTCCAAATAAATCTCCAAATACACACATGTCTCCTTCCATGGCTAGTCTCTTCATGTTTGGATGTCACCATTAAGGTACGGTAGTAAAATAAAATCTTTCTCAAGGCTCCAAATTCTATGGAATGATTAACAATGGGACCTACTTAAATAATGCTGTAACTTGTACCGCAGAGTACCAAGCAATGTATTTTCTACTAAAATACACATTCAGCCCCTAATCAGGTAACCATTTGTCAGGCGACTAATCATAAGGAGATGCACAAGATCAATAGCCAAACTCTCAGAATAATTCCTTTTATCAGTACATGGTAAAAGGTCTTATACACAGCGTATAACAATGTGCAGTTTCCTGGTCGCCCCGGCTGTCCGTCCGCACTGTTGATGAGCCCTTCATTCACTATACAAAGAATTAAGCCGGCGTAGGCATTACGCATAGCCACTGAAAGTTGTTAGAACACGTCATTTGAACTTTAACACACTGTTGATGCATGAATTGGCCGCATACCTCAATGCCCAAATATGGTTTAATTATGCATAGGTGAAAGGTCGTTGACATGCAAATCAGAAGCGCGATAACTTTCAGCCAATGAGGAGGGCGACTCCCGTTGCTACGGATGCCGCGTATTCGCGGGGTTGGAATTATTGGCCACTTTGTCACAGCCATCCAAAGGACAGAGAGCGGTTTTTAGGTTTCCTTACGGAACATTTTCACCCACAACCACCCCGTTTAACTCCACCAAGCATAGATTTTCAGCTGGCTATTTTGTTGTTGCGGTTGGCAATTGTTCTGCTGGACACAGTCAGCCATTAACACATTTACGGGCTTAGGTATCATTTATCAAACAATGTCGTGCATTATAAATAATACTTGCTTTTGTTTTGCAAAGTATTCATTTTCATAGCGCTGGAAAGTGTCATCAGGCTATGATCCCGACCGAGTGTACTACATCGGTGGGAACACAACTGTACATACTTTGCAAACAATTATGTCTAAGGAATTTGATTTTATCTTTAAATAGTTGATTATAGCTGGGTCTGGTGTGCCTAGCATGTTCGGGTCTGGTGTGCCCGTGGTAACGGGTCTCGTACCCATAGTCAAGTCGGGTCTGGTGTGCCCGCACCCATCAGGCCTCATGTGCCCATAATGGTCAAGTCTGGTCTGGTGTGCCCGCACCCGTCGGGCCTCATGTGCCCATAATGGTCAAGTGGGGTCTGGTGTGCCCGCACCCATCAGGCCTCATGTGCCCATAATGGTCAAGTCGGGTCTGGTGTGCCCGCACCCGTCAGGCCTCACGTGCCCATAATGGTCAAGTGGGGTCTGGTGTGCGCGCACCCGTCAGGCCTCAAGTGCCCATAATGGTCATGTCTGGTCTGGTGTGCCCGCACCCATCAGGCCTCATGTGCCCATAATGGTCAAGTCTGGTCTGGTGTGCCCGCACCCATCAGGCCTCATGTGCCCATAATGGTCAAGTCGGGTCTGGTGTGCCCGCATATTTGTATTATGTTTTATTTCTTTATTCATAAGTTTAATTAAGTGGCCGTTTTGCCCAGTAGGCATCGGTACACGAAAAATAAAGATTTTTAAACAACTTGGTGTCATCCAAGGCTGTGGCAGTGATCCAAAATCCAAACCCTGTGTCTTGTATCACTTTTATTGGAGTCTGTGTATAAATATGGTATAGTACTACATGTACCTCCCCTCACCTATACAGTTACTGCACATCCAACCTACAGTATGTCTATGACAGAGGACATGTTAGAAAAACTTGAATTGAAAATGTAAATAACCCCCAAATATTCTGATAACAAGCATCAAAGTGGTATTCTTTCAAGTACAGAAAAAGTTATCCAAAATACAGAAAAAGCTATCTGATACATGTATACATGTATGTTTGCGAAACCATGGACCCCAGTCACCCCACCAACTAACACAGTGCACAATTTTACAACCTTTATCGAATTCCTCAATGCCTGGACTGGCCCATTGGCAGCTTCACCCCTTGTGTACAGATGACGTCTATAGCTGCTTGGGGAGTTTCAAAATTTGGATGCCGCTAGTCCAAACTGTAGACAAAGACTCTTTTCAGCAATATTTATCATGACGAACACCTTTTTTGACGTCGGTTGCTGCATGAATTGCCAGATTAGCGGTAACAATGGTGCTTTTGTGGGGTTTCATTGTGAACGATCGTGGGTCTGCGCGCTACTATGAGAGACAGTGTGCTAGCCTGCCCCGCAACCAATGCGGTCACCGGACAGACTATGGAATGCACCCGCTGCCCTTTACCACAAATTGCACGCTCTGTTGAGGCCGTCCAGCTGGATCCTTTGTCCGCTGGAGTGCAGTTATGTTTGCGGTCAAAGGGTAGCAGCACACACAATTCTCGGAGTCGTGTCGCACAGCCGATGCTCCATTGGACTACACGCAAAAGGCCCATCTTTGAGGGCTGATAATCCCTTGACAAAAGCCACGCAGACTTCTTACTGTGCCACATTTGATTCACCAATACAAATAGTGCACTCTTAGTGATTTATCCTGCAGATTTATTGCTCTCTGATTGTTTGGCGAGCTTTTGAAATGGCACTGTTATGGCCATGGGCACTAAAATAATTCCACCGTCAAGGGGTTAAAAATTCCGCAAAGGAATCTGCACAATTTTTAAAAGAAAGCACATTTTATAGTTAAATTAATCATAGTTAATTAAACACAATTGTATGTACAACCTATTGAGAAAGATTTTACATGTACATGTACATGTACATGTAGTTTAATACCTACACTGTAAAAGGGTAGAAAAAAACATAAATAGACCAACTATTAATATTATTATGTAGAAAATTTGCACTTTCTGGCACAACCACTTGCTGAAAAAATGGGCTTCCCACCCCTAGCCCTGTATATTCCCCCAAATCATAATTTTGTGATGTGTTCATGTACATGTACAATTGTACACGGCTGTGTACAAAACTAGTCTGAGTAATTTGGACGTGACAAGTTGTCCTTTTATTAAATTAAAGGGGGTTGGGGTCCAAGTTACTAGGACTATCACTACCACTAAAAGTAGTAGTGTTAAGCGCAAATTAAAGCCCTTGTGCAGGTTTTAAACCTGCAAAAATGTCATGCCTCCGGTCAGCTTGTTCGGGCGTTTAGGATTTGCGCAAGGGTTATAAATTTACCATTTAATAGCTAATGTAATTAGACTACTGATTTCAACGGGTTACTTTTCCAAGTTGTTAATGAGCCCACACGCCACACGGGGTAACGCAATATTAGACAAGGTTATAACCAACATTTCAAACCTATATCGTGATGCTGAGATAATCTTTCCAGTTGGTCTCAATGACCACAACTGTGTGGTTCTAAAACCACTTCACCTTGCACCAACTTGAAATCTTTTTCGCAAACGTAAAGTCCGCCCAATGCCTGACAGTAAAATCAGAGATTACGGAATGTGGATCCTTGATCATGACTGGGCCGAAGTCTACTCAGCACAAGACGTCACAGAGAAATGTTCAGCTTTTTACTCTACCCTAGGACTGATCAATCGATGCGTATTTCCCCTGTCACACTTTGAAGCTGCATCAGAATGATAAGGCCTGGATTACCCCACGCATCAAAAACTTGATTAGGAAGCGACAGAGGGCTTTTTGTAACAAACGTGTCCTTGTGGAGGTACTTGCATAACAAGATCAAACGAGAAATAAAGATTGCCAAAGAGCCTTATTACGGCAAAAAAGGACAACGCCTGAATGCATCCAATCCAAGTGCATGGTTCAAACAAATGCGTGTGACATTTTATAGCTCCGGACACACTGAATCAATTGCAGTGCAAATTGGATGCTACTCAATTTGGGAATCAAAAGGGAGTTTCTACCACACATTGTCTCATTAATGTGCTACACGCCATTCATACTAATGCTTATAATCCTGGCGAAGCTTCAACAATTTTGCTCACGGACTTTTCCAAAGCCTTCGACCATGTTGATCATACCGTTGCCATTAACAAGCTTATTGAGTTGGAGGTTGATCATGGTATGGATTGCTGACTTTTTATCAGATCGTAAGTAGAGAGTACAAAGATTAACTTTCTACCTGGCGTACCACAAAAGCAGTACCACAGGGGTCTAAAATCAGTCCTGTCATACTTCTTACTCAAGTAAGCGACAATATCGTGCAATTTAAATATGTTGACATTGACAACCTTACATTAGTTGAAAAGCGCCAACAATTATCTGGTTCCAAGTTATCGTCAGCTTCACATCACCTACATGAGTGGTCATCTGCTAATAAAATGCTACTCAACCTTAAAAAATGCCTAACATTGGATGTTTCTTTTACCAAGAATAAGCTAGACCCCACTGTTCTGGAATTGGATGACCAGGTACTGCAAAATTGCAATACCATAAAATTACAAAATATTTTGCTTGTGCACCAAATGAATGGCTGTGACAGAGTGGCCGTATACAATGTACATGTACTTATTGCCGAATGCAAACCCTAGCATCCCGACGTGAAACACAGCAGCCTGATTGGTTGAAAATTTTCCCTAACCTTGCTTAATTGTCCCTAATTATAGTAATTAAGGTCACGTTCTAGCCAGCATTGTACAACTTAAGCACGTGCCATGGCAAAAAATCCCACACAATTTTGTTGACCGATATGCAGCCGACATTTATGATCACGGCGCCAAATTCACCACGAACCAGAATCAAACTGCAAGCTTGCTGTGCATCAGGAGGAATAGGGTCACCGAGTACATGTACACTAGGCTTGGGCGGTTCCAGGATTTTGGGAACCGGTTCCGGTTCCAGTTAGGAACCGCGGTTCCGAGATAGAACCGGTTCCTAAAAAACAAAGAAAAACATAAGATTTAATAAAAAACAAAAAGACCTCAGTGAGCGCGGTTTCGCAGACGCCGCCATGAGCTTGGAAGGTTCAACTACATGCGCGTCTTTTATGGCGACTTAATTTTGCTTCAATGCATTGATAAAGTATACCGAATGCTGGTTTGGAAGTCTGATTGTCATTCATGTATCAATAGGATGTATGAGACATGTTTAAAAGATTTGCTTGAATTGTTTGGCTGCTCATTTGCCCAATATTTTTAACGGAAAATACAACGCGGTTCAATAACGAAACCGTTAAACGAATGGAATCATCCAAACCCAAACTCGGGTCTTCCCATTCTTAAAAAAGGGGTGATTTGATTTCATTTCGATGGAAAAAAATAATTTCTGTAGACCGATGAATAAACCGTAGATTGATATAGATTTAGATTTGAAAACATGTTTAGATTTTACGATCCTCTATTCAAAAGCAATTCTGCATGGCATATTAAGAACAGGGAATAAAACCCTTTGAGTAAATTCACCCGTAGAAAGTGGAAGGGTCAAGCCATTACCTTTTGGTTGTTTATTGGACGCGCGCCAGCATGGTTGGCCAGGTACAGTAACATGGATAACTTCGGCAGGTACGCTACAGACAAAATGTACCACGTGGCTACTTCCCGAGTCCTCGATTCCAACGCCTGCAGTCCCCGATTCAAACACCAGCAATCGCTGGAGCCGACAGCTAGCGCAAATAGCCGTGTCGGTCCCAAATCCCACGCAAAACTCGGACCCAACACTGTCCCATATCCCGAGCAATACCCGAGCCCCGCGCGGTCCCGAATCCTGAGCAATACCCGAGCCCCACGCAGTCCAGAATCCCGAGCAACACCGGGGCCCCACGTACGCGATCCCGAGCCCCACGCGGTCCCGAATCCCGTGCAAGACCATAGCCCCACGCGGTCCCGAATCCCGTGCAACACCATAGCCCCACGCCATCCCGAATCCCGTGCAACATCATAGCCCCACGCCGTCCCGAATCCCATACAATACCCCGAGACGCACGTGGTCCCGAATCCCACGCAATACCCCGAGACGCACGTGGTCCCGAATCCCACGCAATACCCCGAGACGCACGTGGTCCCGAATCCCACGCAATACCCCGAGATGCACGTGGTCCCGAATCCCACGCAAAACTCGAACCCAACACTGTCCCGAATCCCGTGCAATACACGAACCCCACCCCACACAACGCTGTACCGAATCCGCTCCCATGCATGCAATACACGAACCCCAACCCACCCCACGCCGTACCGAGTCCGCTCCCATGCAATACACGAACCCCAACCCACCCCACGCCGTACCGAGTCCGCTCCCATGCAATACACGAACCCCACCCCACACAACGTCGTACCGAATCCGCTCCCATGCAATACATGAACCCCACCCCACACAACGCCGTACCGAATCCGCTGCCATAGCAATACACGAACCCCACCCCACACAACGCTGTACCGAATCCGCTGCCATAGCAATACACGAACCCCACCCCACGCCACGCCGTACCGAAACTCCATTCCTGGGACACCTCCCGAGCCAATTACCCGGTTCCAAACTTGGGACCGGTCCCAATCCTGGGACACCTCCCGAGCCAAATACCCGGTTCCAAAGCTGGGACACCTCCCGAGCCAAATACCCGGTTCCAAAGCTGGGACACTTCCCGAGCCAAATACCCGGTTCCAAACCTGGGACACTTCCCGAGCCAAATACCCGGTTCCAAAGCTGGGACACTTCCCGAGCCAAATACCCGGTTCCAAAGCTGGGACACTTCCCGAGCCAAATACCCGGTTCCAAATCTGGTACCTCCCCCCCGCGAAGGAACCGGGTCCGAGTCCAATGCAATCGTGCAATAGCCGAGTCCTACGCTGGAGCCGCGCGAGTCCGGCCGTATGTACGTGCAGAACAATGTAAGAACACAAGTAACAAGACGAGATAAATATATCTCTGCCTAGGGAGCCAAGTGAACCCGTCACAACCATGTGGTCTGTAAAAGAATCGCGTGATTGGGCATTGGTAGCCGATGAAATACTGATGAAATCACACATGCTTGGGAGCCCTACTCAGACTTGCACCACACGGCAACACAAGTACAGTGCGTGTAGGCTGTAGTACAATGTATGCGTACAGAATTATCCACGATCGAATGGGGTCATTCAATGCGTTGCTTATTGCTGCCACGTGCAGTACCACAGTAGCAGCCTGCGTTCGATTGTTGTGAATTTACAGGCATACAAAGTAAATTGTACATGTACATGTGTCATGCACCCATTAACTGTGCATGTACAAACCAACATTGCATAAGTTATCCATGGTTGGGGCTAGGCCATTGCGTGACTGCGTGTTCGCTAAATGTGCGCTGGGCCGCGCTGGCCACAGAGTTTGGAACCGGTTCCTCTGAAGCGGGAACCGTCCAAAGCGGGTACCCGGTTCAAAAAAAAAGCGGAACCACGGTTCCGGTTCCCATTTTGGAACCGCGGTTCCACTTGGAACCGGGAGAACCGCCCAAGCTTAATGTACACACTGTATTTACATGTACTTAAGACTTTTCACCTACATGTGTACATACATGTACATGTAACTTGTAAGAGTAAAAAGGATAATAAAGCATAAGGATCAAAACATGCATACATGCGCAGGAAATAAACTGGTGCAAGCAGACTAAAAATGGGCTCAGTGCAACTTTTAAGCTGATGAGAGGCTTTAAATATATGTACAGTGTAGGAGGTTTTGCGCAAAGGGTGTTTGGGCTTCGAACTTGCACCCAACAGTACAAAGTATTCCCCACACTGTTACTTTTCCTCACTATTCGTGCCACACATACACATCACAAAATCACAATTTTTGGGGAAAATTGTAAGCCCATTTTTTCGGCAAGTGGTTGTGCCAGACAATATCTATTTTCTACATAATTAACTGTGCAGTCTACAGTACATGTATTATGAAAAAATGACCAAAATGCAAATTTATCAAAAGATAGGAGGGCCTGTTAGTCCGAGTAACTTGGACAACCCCAACTACCCACCACTTGTTTCTAGCAGTAGAAACAAGTGACCTGAATCCTGCACAATCATCAAATCCTTCAGTTAAAAGCCCCAAACCTAACAGTCCAACAGTGTTTCCCTGGACCATTGGTATTGTTCTCCTTTTTGTGATAATGTATGTTTTTACTACCAAGTGCCCTCCATCACATTGGGCCTTGTAACCTGGATCCTACATTTTCCTTAGTCCGAGTAACTTAGCCCTTTTAAAACAAAACTGAGGGGTTCGGGCGTTAGTAGGGTCCAATATTTTTTAGTAGGGAAACACGACCAAACTCCTATGTCGTGTTGGCTGCTACTGGTGTGCGCAATACATGTAAGTTATCGATTTGCATGTATACCATTTCAATTTGAAATCAAAGATGGCCGCCGCATTTTGGCTCGTCGGACGGGAGATAATCTTCTTGATCACCAGAGGAGAAATTTCTCCTTTTTCCCCGAACATAAGTAAAACAAATTAGGATCAGCAGGGTGGTCTCCACGCCGGCCGCTAGCCAAATGCGTGGAGGAATCAACGCAGCGCGGCCCAGATCAGAAGGCTATAAGTAACGGTGCCGAACATTTAACTCTCCAGTCTCCACCCTATAGGTTGGCTGAATCCAGCCAATAAGACAGCGGTACTTTAATGCAACGTACAGGAGTGCCGACAGTTCCCTTCTTTCTTTGTGTGCACCGCCACGGCTTTTCCATGTCGGCCTCAAAGGTTGCGGTAGAAATTCTCTCCAACTCCTGCACGCCCCCTTCCTGCCCAGTTTTCTGGGGGTGCGGGCGGGCTCAACTCTCAACTCTCAATTAAATCCCCCTCTGCTAGAAAAAGTGGTCGAAATGACTTCAGATGGATGACGTTGATGTGGACTAGAAATTAAATACTCCAACTCTTAGTCAATGACAGGATCAGAGTTTTAGGTTCTGCCGAGCATTTGTTTCTTCCGACACCCAACACAGTAGGCCTAGCTACATGTATAGCGTGAACCCTGGCTCTGAAGTTTCCGTTAGTTTACCAACAAAAGAAAACGAAACGAAAACCACATAGCACAATATGGCTGCAACTATACAGGTTGGAAAAAATCATGTACATGAACACGATTGCAGACTGATGAGTGATGACCGTCGACAAAAAGGTTTGATAAAAAAAGTCCCATCCAAAATAAAACTGAAAAGTGTCTACTGAGAAATCCACCCATTTCATTGGCTAGAAGCTTTTTCTCCCTATCAGATACAGACGGTGAACCAATCAGCGAACGCCCTCCAGGAAATGTGGGCTGCCAAACTCAAAAAAATGTATTTGCTGCCAACCCCCCCCCCCTCTTAACAATAGGCCCATAGACGTCGAACATCCTGGGATTATTTTCAGGACGGAGGGTACTTTTAATTCTCGGGACGTGAATATTTACTTCCAAAGTTCCGAGGGATCGTAAATTATGGAGATAATCCAGACATCCAGACATGTGTACATGTACAACACCTCTGTAAATTAGTAGCCAAAAATGCCAACCCCAAATTTTCCGTTGTTGTTTCGATCCCCTTTCTTTCATTTAGTTGAGGTGACCATTACCAGGGATCTCTTGCATGGATTGTTCAAAGGCTTTGATCCAGGCTCATGTCATCAAATTCGGATGAATATTGCGGGGGTTTGATACATCGGAATAGGCAAAAACAAGAATCAGGTTGTACATGTACATGTACAATTTACGCACCAACATTTCCAAATATAATTTCACATCCCCGATTGCTAAGAATCCAAACCAATAGGGTTGCAGCAGGAATGAAAGCTCACCATATCCTAAGAATTCGCAATTTACATCCTCAGAGGTAGCCTAGTTACATAGGCTTAAAAATTAAACACCCAAATTAATGTGAAGTCCAAGTACATGTACTGTACATGTACTGTACATGTGTACAGTACATGTGCAATACATGTACAGACAATACTGTACAGGGCAGTACAATGCCTCTGTAAATGAGTAGACAAAACTCACCCCCAGAAAACGGGGCAGGAAGGGGGGCATGCAGGAGTGGGAGAGAATTTCTACAGCAACCTTTGAGGCCGACATGGAAAAGCCGTGGCGGTGCACACAAAGAAAGAAGGGAACTGTCGGCACTCCTGTACGTTGCATTAAAGTACCGCTGTCTTATTGGCTGGATTCGGCCAACCTATAGGGTGGAGAGTTGAATGTTCGGCACCGTTACTTATAGCCTTCTGATCTGGGCCGCGCTGCGTTGATTCCTCCACGCATTTGGCTAGCGGCCGGCGTGGAGACCACCCCGCCTATCCTGCGCATCGCCGCTTTCCAAAGAATACGCAATTGATACGCGTAACCAGCGCGAATGTTACGCGCATAGAATTGTGTAATCTGGCACCGTGAGGCTGCTAACGCGTATTGTGGCAAATACGCATACGGGTGCACAATTCTGTAAGCAGATTTCCACAGAGTAAATCTTCTAAGCAGAATTGCAGCTATTTTTGCGTAGTACGCGTAGCGCAATATGCGTATATCGTTTAAATACACGTAATGTGATCAAAATTTTGATCAGTACTGTACATGTAGTATTTATAGTATCTATAGTACAGTACTACATTGTGTACAGTCACCTGACCCTCCTAATTCCAAATTTCGATACAAAAAGGGTAGTCCGAGTGACTTGGACCCTTACAATCGCCCTTTAAAAAAAATTGAGGTCGTCGGGTGATAGTAGGGTTCAAGAAATCCTGCTGGGAAACCCCCAACTTTCGACATCAGCCGACAGAAAAAAAAAGTTGCACGGCAAACTGGTAAAATATCGCCAACTCATGGGATCTTCTTCTGAGGTGCTTGTCAATTAGCCCCTGACCATTTTTCCCCTAAAAGTCTGCCATTGTAGGCCGCGAAACTCTGCATTTTGTAACATAAGGTTTAGGACTTCGCCTATTGCTTTGATCATTCTTCCAAAGTTCGACTTTCCGGGTACTCAATAGCGAATGCGGCGCGTCGCGGCGCATCAAAGATAACACGGATAGTGTGGGCCGCGTCCGGCAGTCAACACAAAGCCACACAGGACACTGATACGGTACCAAGTTTCCACGCAGCACCCACGACCCACTAAAGGTCACGGAGTACCGTAAGTAGCACACGGAACATTGACTGTACCATTCAGGTATGGCCGGGATGTTCTAGTCGGCCTGACGGCAAAAATATGTGAAAATAGATCCCCAGAAAAAAGTCTCAATAGCCTACGTACATGTTTTGTAAAGATGGATTTGTAAGCAGCTAGGTCCACCCTTAACGAGAATATTATCGGAGCTTATTATTGTATATACAGTGGTACCCCTCTCATGCCTAATGGAATAGTCCATGCTGTCAAGGAATCGAGATGTGGGCCGTGCCAAAAATTTATCGTCAAAAATGTGAGAATAACTTGAAAAACGATCACGTATGTTCGTAGGCCTACCTGAAAAAAGGAATAAAGAGTGCAACATTTTTGTGCTGTATTGTTTAGTAAGTAGTGCTCCTTTTGCTGTCTGGCTTTCTCCTTTCGGGGCCTGGTTAAAAGGCACCCGTCATCGAACGCGCAAACTTTTGACAGCTCTAGGATTCTACTTTCACACGCAACCCAACCACGTGTTATTGCGCAATCTATATATCGCGCAACGTAAATCACTCCCAACTACCGTTGGTACCCGTAGATTGGTACCGATAGCGGTGTCCAAGATTCACTGGTACCCACAGACGAAAAGTTTGTTGACATGTCCTGCACGTGCTGTTGTGCGCAATGTTTAGCTGGCAGTGCGCACGGTACGGTCAAGCTTCCGACACATCAATCTAGCGCGCTGTGCTAAGCTAAGGGCCGCGCTGGCGGCCGGCACTATTATATATCCCGCATGACCGGGAGCTGAAGTGTTTCGGAAAGACATTTTCGGGGCAGCGTCTGAAAAAATAAAAAATAAATAAACTCTCCGGAAATCGGAATGTCAACACCAATAGGCTGATACCGCTTCAGGGCAATTTCTTTTCTGATTGGCAAAACTCTGACTCGTGAATCTACATGTAAAATAATGGATTGACGTAGCGCCCCGCGATTTTCTGAGCCTATCCAAGGCGCAGGTAGACAACTTCATTGGTTTATTTTACTTTACTTTAAAAAGAGTTCCGGTCCGGACAGTAATTATGTTCTTTCCCATTTTCAGTTCACATTCAGTTTTTTCTTAATTTTTTTTTTTTTATTTTAATAAAGAAAAGAAGGGGGAAAATTGTAATGAATGGCCTAACTTTTGATCTTAGAAGGACCTTCAACAGAGACTCAGATATAAAGTTGATAACTCCGACAGTTTGCCTTTCGTGTGGAAAGAAAGCTACTAGGAAGACAACACAGCACAACAAAGGGGGGAACTAAATAACGCCCGTACGCGGTTGGTGTTCCACTCTGCTTGTCATTCGGCTTATAGGGGTGCTCACATCTACCCACAACACATCGTTAGTACCAAAAACAAACTGAGAGCAACTTAAATATGTATTGTTTCTTTGATACCACAATCCACGGTAAAAAGCTGGATTTTTCCAACTAAAAAATGACATCCAAAATACTCAGCTGCTGTATTGAGCACCCCTCCCATTCATAATGGAATAGTCCATGTTGTCCACACACAGCTCGCCGCGGCGGGTCGCGGAGTGCCCTGTGTGTGCCGGGCCAGGGACTTCTCCATATTCATTCGACCATTAACATAACAATAGCGGACTTTACAGAGGGGATCTTTTAATGAGCAAGGGGACCGTCCGGGCGCCGCACAGCGCCGCGATTTAATCCGGGAGGTGTATGGGACGCGGGGGGACGCGCCGCACTGCGCCGCGGTGGGTCGCGTCGCGCCGATAAAAATCTTTTTGACATGGTGCCTAACAAGACCGCCAGCGGGCTGTACCCACGTATAAGGCGCACCCCCAACTTTGGGTTTTCACGTCGGTGAAAAAAAGTGCGCCTTATACGCGGGAATTTACGGTACTATGTGTTCAACGATATACACGCAAATCGATGACGTTTTGCGCGACCATAGGAGTCAACGACTCAATGCGTGCGCACGTGCGCGCGCAAACACTCACACAGACCCACTGCGCACACGGACCTGTCAAAAGTCAAAATGTCATTGATTTACGTGTAAAAAATTACCGTTTCGATTTGAAAAGGCGAATAGTCCAACTCTGAGTAACTTGGACGCGACAAGTCACCCTTTTTTATCAAATTTTGACATTTTTAGGGCAAATTTTCAAAATTTGATAAAAAAAGGGTGACTTGTCGGGTCCAAGTTACTCAGACTAGGAGTTGAGCACATAGTTACTTACCGGGTTTCCCAGCAGGATTCCTTGGACCCTACTATCGCCGGACCCCTCAAAATAAAATAAAAAAGGCGACTGTAAGGGTCCAAGTTACTCGGACTATAAAAAGGGTGACTCGTCGGGTCCAAGTTACTCAGACTAACAATGTACTACTAGTACTAGTAGTAGTACTAATACTAGTAATATTACAACTACATGTGTACAACAAGTAAGTCACTACATGTACACTGTATGTTTAACTGTAAGTGTAACTCTAAAGTTCTGTAACTTATAATTCACAAGTGTAACCATGGAGGAAGGAGTAAATAGGCCTACTTAGTACTTACTCACTCCATGGTGTAACCGTGGAGGCTCTTCTTATTCCTTATGTAACACAGTATTATAGTATTTGTATTAGTAATACTAGTAATACTAGTATCGTGGGAACCCCAGTTTTCGACGGTACACGTTTTCGACGCTTGGCCTTCTAACTCACATTGCACGATGAAAACAACCCCGTATAACGATCTCAGACTTCGTATCTTCCGGTTTGTTTCCTGCTCTTTGTCCGTCACCGTAAATGTGGAAAGTTAAGGCTCTTTCAGTAGGCCAAACTCGTGTGATTCAAAAAGTTGCTCTTTGGGGGTCTATTTTCCTAGGTACAAAATTGGCAGTTGCTTCGAAGCTCCAGTTTTCTTTATTGTTGGTCCTAAACAAAATCTGAATGTACCATAACAAACCCCAACATACGTAGAAAAAATATATAGATCACGCAACTTGAGGCAGTCTGTTCTGGGTAAAAACTATGGAGGCTCCTAAAGGGCGTCTCGCTTATATATTTTTTTAAATATTTTTGTATTATTATTTAGTGACATTTAAAGTAACATGGCCCAATAGGCTTTTATAAAAAATTAAAAAAAATAAAAGGGCAGCTAGAGAAAGTACCAAGAAGGAGGAAATGTGTCTCTTGAGTGACATTGGGAAAGGTCATAACTGAAGAAGCAGTGAGAATGAGGATTGTGGAGTTTTTTTAAACGTCACAGAAAAGACATCAACCAGACCAATAAGTTTTAAGCATAAATTATTAATGTTTTGAGGAAAGTGTTAGAAGCAGTGTCGATAAAAAAACGCAGTAGCTGTTGTTACGGCAGTCGTCCGTGTGGTTCCCTGACTAAACAGTATTTGTCAGGATGTTTAGCTCTTGGAACCAGACTATCAGCTAATAGACTGGTTCAACCATACGTCTTCGCAGCAAGGCGCTATACCGTACTACAGGGACCAGACTGTCAGTTACGGAGCTGCCGTTTTAATGTTGCAACCGAACCGGGAGGTTTTCGCCCATTTTTTTTTGGAAATCGACACATTTTCGCCAAATGGACAGTTGCACACAGGTACATGTACGTGGTATGCAAACCACATTTGCTAGAAATCTTGGGCCAAATGAAGCAGTATTTTATGAGTTATGCTGAACCTGCTGATCCCTATGCCACAGCACTTGTGAACGTTACACAGAAACCTATGGGAAAAAAGCCTAGTTATGTGGGGTTCCGGTCGAGAGCAGCGGACGACGTAGAACCCAACAGTTCTGGGGGTAACTTTCGTCCACATTGGTCAGCTTGAAGAAAAGTCCTTATAAGTTATATCGTCGAAAACCGGTAACTGGAGGATATAACTAATACTCAGTTAGTAATAATAGTACTAATAGTAATACTACTTTTTTACTAGTCCGAGTAACTTGGACCCGACAAGTCACCCTTTTTTATCGAATTTTGAAATTTTGAGATTCGGGTAACTGTAGTCACCCGAGGGTGACTTGTCGGGTCCAAGTTACTCGGACTAGATTAAGACTAAGACTAGAGTAAGACTAGTATCCTCCAATAACCGGTTTTCGACGATATAAGGACTTTTCTTCAAACTGAACAATGTGGACGAAAGTATCACACTAAAAGAGGTCCCAGTCACTTTCTCCACACCACAGACTATTAGAATAATCATAGAGAAGGTTGATCAAGCCTGTCACTTCCGTAAGATTACCCGGTTTTGTTGACGTCTGCGGCGCACCGCGCAGTAAGCATCGTCACCTATTTTCGTTGGTGGTGTTTAGTAAGGTGTCCCAGTGCAGCCAAACGCAAAATAAATTCTTAAAATAACTCAAAATGCTGTGTAGCACTGTAAAATTCTTCCCTGTATGTTTTTTTGTGTTCATCTTTGTTTTTGTTTTTCCACACTGCTTCTAACACTTTCCTCAAATCATTCATAATTTATGCTTAAAAAGTATTGGTCTTGTTGATGTCTTCTTTTGTGACGTTTAAAAAAATCCACAATCCTCTTTCTCACTGCTTCTTCAGTTATGACCTTTCCCAATGTCACTCCAGAGACACATTTCCTCCTTCTTGGTACTTTCTCTAGCTGCCCTTTTATTTTTTTCATTTTTTAAAAAGCCTATTGGGCCTAGTCCGAGTAACTTGGACCCGACAAGGCACCCTTTTTTTATCGAATTTTGAAATTTTGAGTTTCGGGTGACTGTACACTGTACAGTCACCCGAAACTCAAAATTTCAAAATTCGATAAAAAAAGGGTGACTTGTCGGGTCCGAATTACTCGGACTATATTGGGCCATGATGTTACTTTTTCTCTTAAAATAATAATAATAAAAAATATTTTAAAAATAATATAAGCGAGACGCTCTATAGGATTAGGAGCCTCCATAGTTTTTACCCAGAACAGACTGCCTCAAGTTGCGTGATATTTTTTTTTTTCTACGGATGTTGGGGTTTGTTATGGTACACTCAGATTTTTTTTAGGACCAACAATAAAGAAAACTGGAGCTTCGAAGCAACTGCCAATTTTGTACCTAGGAAAATAGACCCCTAAAGAGTAGTTGCGGTAACCGTAACCCTCATCCTCCCGAAGGTCGGAGACCTGAGGGTTACGGGAACATATGTATCGTGGGAACCCCCGTTTTCGATGCTTAGCCTTCTAACTCACATCGCACTATGAAAACAACTCCGTATAACGATCTCAGACTTCATATCTTACAGTTGGTTTCCTGCTCTTGTCCGTCACCGAAAATGTGGAAATTTAAGGCTTTTCCAGTAGGCCAAACTCGTGTTATTCAAAAAGTTGCTCTTTAGGGGTCTATTTTCCTAGGTACAAAATTGGCAGTTGCTTCGAAGCTCCAGTTTTCTTTATCGTTGGTCCTAAAAAAAATCTGAGTTTACCATAATAAACCCCAACATTCGTAGAAAAAAATATATCACGCAACTTGAGGCAGTCCGTTCTGGGTAAAAACTATGGAGGCTACTATAGGGCGTCTCGCTTAAAATATAATTGTTTAAATATTTGTTTTTATTATTATTTAAAGACAAAAGGTAACATGGCCCAATAGGCTTTTTTTTTAAATGAAAACAATAAAAGAGCAGCTAGAGAAAGTACCAAGAAGGAGGAAATGTGTCTCTTGAGTGAAATTTGGAAAGGTTATAACTGAAGAAGCAGTGAGAAAGAGGATTGTGGAGTTTTTTTTAAATGTCACAAAAGAAGACATCAACAAGACCAATACGTTTTAAGCATAAATTATGAATGATTTGAGGAAAGTGTTAGAAGCAGTGTGGAAAAACAAAAACAAAGATGAACACAAAAAAACATACAGGGAAGAATTTAATAGTGCCACACGTCATTTTGAGTTAATTTAAGAATTTATTTTGCGTTTGGCTGCACTGGGTCACCTTACTAAACACCACTGACGAAAATAGGTGACGATGCTTACTGCGCGGTGCGCCGCGGACGTCAACAAAACCGGGTAATCTTATGGAAGTGACAGGCTTGATCAACCTTCTCTATGATTATTCTAATAGTCTGTGGTGTGGACAAAGTGACTGAGACCTCTTTTAGTGTGATACTTTCGTCCACATTGTTCAGTTTGAAGAAAAGTCCTTATATCGTCGAAAACCGGTTATTGGAGGATACAAGATTATAGCGAGGTTTTTGTTTTTACCATTTTGGAAACACCACTGTCCCGATCGCCCCCTTTTTCCACCCTTTTGAAAATCGCCACACACAATCTAAGGACATGCACTTGATCCAAAATGTATACTGAATGTGATCAGATAACTCAAAACATCGTGGGTAAAATACTTTTCCGAAAAACGGGCAGAAACTCACCCAAATACTGTCTGTAAATGTCCCGTCAACGTCTCCGCCAGGTTCGGAATCCGAACCTGGCGCCTCGACCAATCAGCGCTTAGTCTCGTGACGTATATCCTGCACGACGGCTATTTGCTGTTTCACAATAACAGTCCACACTCGTGGTGCGCGCGCAGGTCATCGCCCTGTGAAGAGCCGACTGGTACTGTACATGTATACAACCATGGATACAACACGTGCGCTGTACATGTGATTGTACAGTACATGTACCGTACATGTGCAAGCATAATACCAAAGAATACTCTTTGATAATACGCGTACATGTACTGTACACTGTACTGTTGTACATGTATTGTACATGTACATGTATTGTACATGTATTGTACATGTACAACAGTACATGTACAATACATGTACGCGTATTATCAAAGAGTATTCTTTGGTATTATGCTTGCACATGTACGGTACATGTACTGTACATGTACAGCGCACGTGTTGTATCCATGGTTGTATAATGTATACAGTACCAGTCGGCTCTTCACAGGGCGATGACCTGCGCGCGCACCACGAGTGTGGACTGTTATTGTGAAACAGCAAATAGCCGTCGTGCGGGATTACGTCACGAGACTAAGCGCTGATTGGTCGAGGCGCCAGGTTCGGATTCCGAACCTGGCGGAGACGTTGACGGGACATTTACAGACAGTATTTGGGTGAGTTTCTGCCCGTTTTTCGGAAAAGTATTTTACCCACGATGTTTTGAGTTATCTGATCACATTCAGTATACATTTTGGATCAAGTGCATGTCCTTAGATTGTGTGTGGCGATTTTCAAAAGGGTGGAAAAAGGGGGCGATCGGGACAGTGGTGTTTCCAAAATGGTAAAAACAAAAACCTCGCTATAATCTTGTACATATGTTCCCGTAACCCTCAGGTCTCCGACCTTCGGGAGGATGAGGGTTACGGTTACCGCAACTACCTAAAGAGCAACTTTTTGAATAACACGAGTTTGGCCTACTGGAAAAGCCTTAAATTTCCACATTTTCGGTGACGGACAAGAGCAGGGAACCAACTGTAAGATACGAAGTCTGAGATCGTTATACGGAGTTGTTTTCATAGTGCGATGTGAGTTAGAATTAGGCTAAGCGTCGAAAACGTGTAGCGTCGAAAACGGGGGTTCCCACGATAGTAGTAATACAGTAAGAGTAGCACCGAAATGGAACTTACAGTTACAAGTATGTCATGTACATTAATTTGTACAAAACCGCTTCCAACGTAAGATGAAATCGAAAATTGCGCCACTACACACAGTCATACTCCTCAGTCATACTCATACAGTCATAGTCATACTCATAGTCATAATCACTCTGTCCTCATTCAAGGCACTGTCGCAAGTGCATGTAGGTCAACAACCTGATACTGAATGAGTACGGACCACATAGAGCTCTATAAATAGAGCTCTATGACGGACCAATATAGCGCCGCAAGCGGCGCAAGATGGAGAACTCGATCATAACGCTATGCAGACGTGTGAAATCCGTGTGCGTGCCGCCGGCCGCCATTCTGGCAAGTGAGTTATGCAAAATGTCCCGGACATGGTTGGCGCATGATTGGCACGACTGGAGTTTTTGTCGAGTTTTTATTCTTTTCACTGTGGTGAGCTATTTCTGCAAAAGTATGTGCACGGTACATGGGAACTTTCTCAAACATTTGTCTTAATATATTTATGTATTTTAACGTTAAATCATTGTCACGGGGCCAGTTTGTACAGTTGTTGGTCCATGATGCGAGGTTCCGCTACCTCGACGTCAGTGAAATCGGTCTATACTTTATCTTTAAAAGCCGAAAACAGTACAATTTAAAGCAAAATAGTATCTAAAGTTTATCAATGAGGCGAAATCAAGTAAATATCGTGAAATTTCTTTCTATTTCATGATTAACTGTCTGTAGCTAGCAGCTGATATTTCAGGTAGGTAGCACAAAGCATTTTGATATTGATATAACATTGCAGTCGTTCACTTATTTTGTTGTTACCTACACATTATTTTTTGTGTTCTTAATCATCTTTATTTGTTAACATAATCCAACAACAAAAATATGTCATTTACAGGAAAAGGATAATATTAAATAAATAAATAAATACATACATTTTACAAATTTATATACATATTTATATCAAATTGAATAAATTCATGTACGTATATACTATATTAAATTATACATATAATTTATAATATTTTGGTACATAAATTTATATACAGATTGAGTATAAATACAAGGGATGTTAACGGTTTGAGATAACACACTGCCTTTACTAGCATTCAGATTCATTATGCAGTCTTCCGGTGATTGTTGTGGCCCTATTGCATAGCTTTTGAAAATATGCCCATTGGAAGTTATATATGTATGATCAATTCTTGTGTATTTTATCCCGAGGAATTATTGAACACACTTTCTGCTGTCAGCAATGAAAAGGGAATAAGTATCAAAATTGTTACAACTTACATGTATACTATAAGAATGTTTGATTAATTTTGCCCTATGCCTATTATCCCTTTACATACTTTTAACCATGTCACCTCCTTCAGGTTATTCTCTTTATTGCAGCAACTGCATAGTGTTGCGCAACCATAGGGTACGCCCTTTGACTTTTGTCCTTTTGGGGAATTTTAAATAATTTTTTCAAAGTTGTTGGGAAAACACTTCCAAACATCAACGTCATGGGGGAGTAATATGATTTACAGATTATAGAAGAAATTGGACCCCACAGAATAGTTCTTACCCTTCCAATTTTGAGAGTAGCTAGCCTACGGTAGGGAATGAAAACATATATAGTTTTACTTATTTTGCTATTGAGCCCATGACCAAACCAAAATCTTATCTCAGATGTCTGGCTTAAAGCACTATCATGCCGCAAAGCACTTATTTAATTGGCCAAGGGACCTTAACCAGTCAATTTCAAAATCTAGGTTAACAGTCAGTAGAACAAATCCGAATATTTATTCGGAACAATCTGGTGTGGGATTTTTTTTTCGGGTTTTTGTTTTTTGGATTCATTTAGTTTCGAAACTGGTTTTCAGTTGTTATTGTTGTTTTTTTTGTTAATTCCTGACTCGCCAAGCGAAAAAACAAACAAAAAACGCTATGTAGGCTTGTGTTACGAACGCACTTCCGTGTGAATGCTCCTTGCGGAATGCGTGCCCGCAGGAGGGGCTTTGTTGCCCATTGTAGCGAACCGCGCCCTCCACCATTGTGTTGTCCCTCTGGACAGGCTTAAAAGGCCGTGTGTGAGCGCTAGCGAGGCACACCCTACCCACCACCATCAAGGGACGGCCGGAGGCTTTGGCCAATTCTCCTCCGCTGCAACGTCAAGGGTGTCACCCCTCATGCCTTCCTGCCACACTACCCCTCATCAGCCCTAGCTGCCTGGATGAGGCCGTGAGCCGGCTGCTGGTCGTCTTGGGACGGTCCGTCCCATCGGACTCTCACCGTTATCCCCGCCCGTGGTCTGCGGTGGACCTTCCAGTCAGGGTCTCCCTCGACCCCGCCGGCATCAACGCCACCGCTGCGGATCCTCAAGTCCCACTACCTCGCGTCGCTGGATCCCTCTCGCGTCCGCCGGCCTCGCACTCCACCCCTGTCTTGGAGCGGACGTCGGTGAGTTGACCTCCACCGCCTTCACCGGCCTCGACAACCTCAGGCTCCGACCTCATCCCACCGCTGCACAACCACCTCTATTACGCGTTTCAAGCTCGCTCCACAAGACCTCTATAGGGTATATTTTGATATTTTATATACTCTAAACGTTTGCTTCTTGTGTTGTATCTTTATTTAGTCGCCCATCTTGGTTACCCAGTTTGCGTTTAATTAAATGGATATTGCCAGATAATTGTTGACGTCGCCATTTTTCTATTCTTCTTTGTTCTGCCGTGCCTGTAGTCTTCACCCTTTCGAAACTGCGCACGTAACACTTGCATTATTTTGTTTCTTCGTTCGAGCATTGAAGCTAATAGTAATACATTGATTTACTTGATTTCAATAGTACAGTGTGGAAGATCGAGTTGGATGTTTGCTGTTTCCTTTTTGTGTTAATCTGAATTCCTTCAATAATTCACAATTAGTGGGAGAAAATATTTCTCTGATTATTTTGATTACTCTGTATTTGTTTGTTTTTATACATGTGTGAGAAAGGTCTAGCTAGGATTGAAACGTCAGGCCCACTAAACTTTTAGAAGTTTGCATTTTGGTAATTTTAGTCAGTAAGCAGTTTGCAACATTTTGTGTGTGTATTATTTGTATTTCTCTGTTTGTTCAAATTTAATTATTAAAGAGATAAGGTTATTTCTGCCTCCTTGTTTGTATTTATGACAGAGGTGTTGCCTTGGTTGCCCGATGGGTGTGGGGGATTTTGAATGGCCTGGTAGGGATGACATTCCACTAAAGCTTCTTCGTCTCCTTGTTGAGGGACTGCCTTCCCTCAAAATGTTCAGCACTGACTGCAGAGCCGGTAGTTACTGAATGCACATAGCAAGGGGTTTTTCCCAGGAGATACTTATGGAATTCCATCTCTGCCAAGTTACGCGGCGCATGTTTCGCATTTATACCCGGATCTCCCAAACATGCGCCGTCCACGGCGCATAGTCGCGTCGTGCCGTCGCCCCTTTTTGCACTGTGTGTATAGGGCCGTTTCGGCGTCGCGTCGTGCCGTCGCATAGTTGCGTCGTGCCGTCGCATCGTCGCATTTTGTTTTTCAGGGTCTCTAGCCGTTTACGCCGTCGACGACGCATAATCGCGTCGTGCCGTCGCGTCGTGCCGTCGCATCGTCGCATAGTTGCGTCGCATCGTCGCATAGTCGCATCGTCGCATAGTCGCATTTTGATAAAGGTCTGTCTTTATTTTCGCCGAGGGAGGGCGCACAAGTTTGTTAATTCAGGTTGTTGGAAAATTATCAAAAACATGAATAGGCGTACGTTTTCCAATTACACCTTGCTGGATCCCTCTCTGCGCTGCCAAGAAGATAATATCCTTTTGAATTGCACCAGCTACTGCCAGTACTGACCTAATATTTAATAATTAGGCCTACTTGCAGAACATTATATTGCAATTCGATTTCATTTAAGTGAATAACTCAAGCAGTGATTGTAGCATTCAACACGAGGTCAAAGTGAAATATTATATCACTTGCTCTAAATGTACCCATAATATGTTTATGTTCTTACAAAAATGCCTTTTTTTTTATTAAACCCACATACATTTTAAGCATTATGGAATAATGATATTTAAACAATGAAAAAATTATGAAAAGTGAAAACTTATTTTCTTTGGGTAGGTCTAACTACCATAATATGAAATTATAGGTCATGCAGAAATTATGTGTTCATCAAAATGCAATGTGTTATGTTAATCAATACTATTACTATAGACAGGGGAGCAGGATTAAATTTAGATCAGGAAATTGTACTAGGGTTAACCGTGTTCAATCATTGGTAAATCAACAGTTTGTGGTATCTTTCTATCTTCATTTAGTCTGAGTGACCACTTAATTGTATACCAAAATGAAGCGGCTTATTATTAAGTATTTAATTTTGGTAGTGGTTTATACATGGAGGTAGAAACGGGTCAGTACTGGCAGTAGCTGGTGCAATTCAAAAGGATACTATCTAAAGGATACTATACAAAAGGATACTATGCGACGCAACTATGCGACGACGCGACTATGCGACGGCACGACGCGACTATGCGCCGTCGACGGCGTAAACGGCTAGAGACCCTGGAAAACAAAATGCGACGATGCGACGGCACGACGAGACTATGCGACGGCACGACGCAACTATGCGACGGCACGACGCGACGCCGAAACGGCCCTATACACACAGTGCAAAAAGGGGCGACGGCACGACGCGACGGCACGATGCGACTATGCGACGGCACGACGCGACTATGCGCCGTGGACGGCGCATGTTTGGGAGATCCGGGTATAAATGCGAAACATGCGCCGCGTAACTTGGCAGAGATGGAATTCCATAGATACTGGTACCTGAAATGGTCCAAGAAAAAAAAGGCCTATCAATTTTCAATAAATTAATCAAATGTTTGAATCACACGCATGGTAGTACAGAGTACTCTGTAGTGTATGAGGGCGAGAAATGCTGTTGAAAATTACAGTAATTACAAAAATGTTAACCAACGAATCAATTCAATTTATTATACATCTACAAACCTTTGGAAATCTTAAGAAAGATAAATTCGGGCATGTCACTGTCTTGTTCCGGCGCAGTTAATGGCCGAGCAAAACGTCGATATGATGTTTACTTTACGTTTGCCATTAGCCTGTATACACTCATACTAGCCCGCGCTTAGACTTTGGGCCAATCCAGCTTGCCAGAATGGCGGCTGCGGGCGCCCATGCCAATTTCAGGTTTTCCAGCCAGTTCTCCGCGCCGCTACGCGGCGCTATACTATCTTTGGTACAGACCAAAGATCTTATAGCGACGCTATACTATCTTTGGTACAGACTACAGTACAGCCTACAGGTAAACCTAGAACATATGCAGCAAAAGGGGACCTTTTTCAGACGCACCACGGGTCCGTTGTTCAACGACATAAAATTATTCCAGTCCAAAACATGAAAATTTAGATGTACCAATCTTCATCAAGAGTACATAAGTAAGTATCAGATTCATTTACAGCCCTGTTGATTAAATAATCTCAGCATATTTGGGGTCAAAATGCGACTCTAAAAAAAGCCCACAAAATTGCAAAAGATAATTTACGTGACAATTGTGACAAGAAAATAATGCTCCTAATTGTAAGTTGTAGGGCCGGTTTTTCTTCCACAATCCAACTCATCCATCCTATGAACAGGTCCAATTTTGGAGACAGCCAATTATTTTCGCTAATTAACGTCTAATTAGGACGCTAATTATGGGCGCCATTTTTGACCCCAAATTGTCATAAATGGGCATCTCGCTAACACTCAGTACTGCTCCGTAAAACATGGAAAAAGTTGGAATTTTCATCTACAATTCAACTCATCCAAAACCTAATGGGCAGCGGCGTAGCAAGGATTTTTTTTCATGGGGGCGATGGGGGGCTGACAAATTTCGTGGGGGCGGACTGTAGTTTGGGCGGTTTTTCGGGTTTTCAAGGTTTTTCAGTTTTGTCTTGTAGACGGCTTTCGGTTTTGTTTTATCACCTTTGGTTTTTGTTTTTTTCACATGAGTTAAAAATGAAAATAATTAAGGCATTTGTGCGCTGAGCATTGCATTTTTGCTTATCCACGCCGCAACATAATAGTTAGGCCTACTAAATATGTTGGAAGTTGGAAGGGATCGCGATCGACGCGACCAAAGAAAATCGTTCACCAAACGCATTTTGTCATTACGATGTTCGGTGTAAATACTGTATAGCGCACGTTTCTATGGCCGGTCGTCAGCAGTACCGTTGCATCGTCGCATCGTCGCATAGTTGCGTCGCATCGTCGCATCGTCGCATTTTGATAAAGGTCTGTGTCTTTATTTTCGCCGAGTGAGGGCGCACAAGTTTGTTGCTTCAGGTTGTTGGAAAATTATCAAAAACATGAATAGGCGTACGTTTTCAAATTACACCTTGCTGGATCCCTCTCTGCGCTGCCAAGAAGATAGTATCCTTTTGAATTGCACCAGCTACTGCCAGTACTGACCTAATATTTAATAATTAGGCCTACTTGCAGAACATTATATTGCAATTCGAAAGAGTTGTGGGGTAGCTTCTACCCCCACCCCGTTTCTACCTCCATGTATAAACCACTACCAAAATTAAATACTAAATAATAAAGCCGCTTCATTTTTGTATACAATAAAGTGGTCACTCAGACTAAATGAAGATAGAAAGATACCACAAACTGGTGATTTACCAATGATTGAACACGGTTCACCTTACTTCAATTTCCTGATCTAAATTTAATCCTGCTCCCCTGTCTATAGTAATAGTATTGATTAACATAACACATTGCATTTTGATGAACACATAATTTCAGCATGACCTATAATGTCATATTATGGTAGTTAGACCTACCCAAAGAAGATGAGTTTTCACTTTTCAGAATTTTTTCATTGTTTAAATATCATTATTCCATAATGCTTAAAACGTATGTGGGTTTAATAAAAAAAAGTCATTTTTGTAAGAACATAAACATATTATGGGTACATTTTGAGCAAGTGATATAATATTTCACTTTGACCTCGTGTTGAATGCGACGATGCGACTATGCGACGATGCGACTATGCGACGATGCGACGATGCGACGATGCGACTATGCGAGATGTGACGATGCGACGGCACGGCGCGACTATGCGACGGCACGACGCGACGCCGAAACGGCCCTATACACACAGTGCAAAAAGGGGCGACGGCACGACGCGACAGCACGACGCGACTATGCGACGGCACGACGCGACTATGCGCCGTGGACGGCGCATGTTTGGGAGATCCGGGTATAAATGCGAAACATGCGCCGCGTAACTTGCCAGAGATGGAATTCCATACGTACGGGATACCAGTGCAATGCAGAGATCGGGAAAGATCGTGGACGTCCGAGGGAAGGATCGAGAAATGAGATCGCAAGTGCGTCGCGGTCGGTACCCGCATGTTTGGGCCCAAAATCACGGCGGCCGCGTATTTTATTTCGTTGAAAAACAGACCGGAAGTACATTATGTACATTGGAAAAAGGCCTCCTTTGCCGCATACGGTCTAGGTTTGAATACGCAGCCTCCTCCGTTTGCGGCTGGTTTTTGGGTGCCCAATACGCAGCTACCTTTAGCTAAGTGCGGACGGTGACGTCTTTTCTTTTCCTTGAAACTATCTGGTTCTCCAACTTCCATGTACATAGCCAATAGGAAAACCACTGCAGCCGCTGTGCAACGAATTCATAAATATCATTTCTTGCAGTGAGAACGCACGCATCGCCGATCGATGACATCAAGAATAAACAATGAGCAATCGCTTTTTTATTATTTTTTTAGGAAATTACGACTGTAACACCAAATATCGGCACACAAATTATTTTGTTGTGTATATTCTAAAATACGAAAGCCATTAAATATGAAATTTTATTGAAATTAAGATTATTCATGAAAACTAATTTCAAAAGTTCACAACTATGGCGGTTTGACATGGCCCATTCGTTTATTTCCTAAAATAATTCCGACATTGTGTTTACAGATTTTTGACTAAATCGGGTCTCGACAGTCGGCATAAAATTCTCGCGACATGTCGACAACAATTTCTTTTTCACGACAACAGCCTATACACGTCACGGCCGGCAGGCTAGAAGCACCTCGTGGTTCGATATGGCGTGTGTCCTCGCGAGTAGTATATAGTGAGCAAATTCATACCGTGTTGAGGTGGCATTGAGGTGGAGGTGGAGGTGGGAGGTGGAGGTGGGATTGAGGTGGGAGGTGGGATTGAGGTGGGAGGTGGAGGTGGGAGGTGGAGGTGGGAGGTGGAGGTGGAGGTGGGAGGTGGAGGTGGGAGGTGGAGTTGGGGGCGGAGTCGTTAGGTAAAGGAGGAAGGGGAGGTAAAGGTGGAGTTGGGGGCGGAGTCGTTAGGTAAAGGAGGAAGGGGAGGTGGAGGTGGAGTTGGGGGCGGAGTCGTTAGGTGAAGGAGGAAGGGGAGGTGGAGGTGGAAGTGGGTATTACGAATGGCAACGAGGCAGGCGGTGGTAAATAAAGGTCGAAACGGGTGCCTAAAACCAACCGGAACTCACCAGAACATTCCTTAAGTGGTCAACGGGCGATTTAGAGTTTGAAGTATTTTATTTAAGTCTTCTCCACGTGTAACGACAATAACAATAGCGATAATGTTAATAATAGGCCTAAAAGTTTTAAGCACAAAAAAAATAACAAATAAAAAATAAATAAAAAATAAAAATAAAAAAGTCTATCTACCGTTAGATAAAGTACAAAACAGTATTAATGACTAAACATGACTAAAATACCTTTTACTTAAGCGATTCTTGTTTTTGGAAGTGTTCCAATCGTGCAACCATCTTTTATAAATCAAGATTTAGTCTTTGGATCATGTCATCTATGAGCTCCGTTAAAATGTCGAATACGTTGGTATAAAACGATCGACTGAGGTCGGCAGGATCAAGTTTCCACTCATTCAGTACTTGGTCAATTATATCGTGCATGTTCATTCCTTCGTAAGTAAATGGACCTACGCCAAGACGGCTGGTCACCGCACCAAATACGAGAGCGACTTTGGTCTTGTCCACCGACTGCGCGGCTAGCTCGTAGTGTTCATCTACATAGTCACTGAGGCAACTTATCGGATCCATTCCAAAAAACAAACAGGCGTGATCGTATTGACTCGGCCAGTCTTTCTCACACCCTTCGCATCCTAGTTGTTCTTGGGCTTTGTACGTTAGGCTTAAAATCCGGTCGGTAACGATCCTGGTAAGGATTCTCTTTAACAATGTCATAACCCTTTGCTTGCAGTCGGCAACGTACTCATCGTCATCGGAACATTCATCTAGAAACATTAAACAGAAGAAAAAAAATAGATAAATAAATAAAAAATAAAATGATACAGAATCACTGACTGCCAACTCTAGACATAGTCTATGGCTGCGGTTATGTTGGCACCCTGCATGGCCAACTGCTTCCACTCGTCAGACGTCAGGTTCAGTCCCTTTTTTCCAGCCATTAGTTTGGAGGTCCCCTCTTTCAAGTAGTACTCTCGTAGATTCACAAAGACCCGTCCCTTGAAGCGCTTGACGACTGCATAACGCTCACCTCCGATGTGGAATGCCACGGCGTTCTTGTCGTTGGTCTCCTGGTCGGGGTCCGGGTTGAACTTTCTTTTCACCGCTTGCTTCCCCTTGATGAACTGCGGTGCCGTGTAGTCCATCGATGCGGAGCTGGAGGCCTTCTGGTTGTCTCTCTGGGTCTTGGGGACACCATTTGTGAGTTCCGCCATCGCAGCTTGGAGAATGTCGACTGCGGGTCCAGATTCACGCTGTGTCGGTATGACGTCCGGAATGGACCAGACGCTCTCTCGGGTGAAGATGTTGTAGAAGTAGGGTCTCGCCATCGTGGAGCTGAAACTCTCGCGCCATCCTCTCCTGACTTGCTCGTGCGTTAACTTTTTAACACAATCGAACGGACCAGCTACCACAGAATCTCGAGGAGAAGATGGGTGAATCTCAGTTTCAGAGGACGCGTCAATGGGAATTTGTAATGTTGGTAGTTCACCCATTTTCGGATAGAGCATGTAGGACGATCGTGACGGTCGACGGAGGGTCCACTCTCACCAAACATCGGCGTAGAAATGATTTCCACCTCCTCTCGTTCCACCCTTTATAAAGACCGGTAGCTTAATCCTTCTCAAGACGAGACATGTCTGTAACTTAATCCCTATACAATGGTACAAGACAAGACTTGTCCGAATTCAGCTTTTACTCAATCCGAATTGGTGACGTCATCGCCTGAATGACGTCAGGATGGTGGAGGTGTGCACACGTTGGACTTTAGGGTTATAAACAATAATTTCGTACAACTTCCAAATGTTAACTCATTTAAACAATGACCTTGAAATTTGTCTGACGAGAAATTGTTCGTCATACACAAAAGTCTTAGCACGAGGGAACTGCTTTCTTATGAAATCATTTACTGTAAAATCATTGTCCATTTTATCAGAGGAAAATAAACGCGTTATTTTCGACATGGTCAATCCACGGCATCGTTGCAGTAAGAAGAATATAGTGTACTGTCCACACACAGCGGACAGAGGGCCCTGTAGAGATTGACGGTTGTAGGTGACTGAGGAAGCGTTCTTCTTTAGAAAGTTTTTAAACTGCGGCACTGATGGCTTCTGTCCGTACGAATCGAAATATTCCCCCTTTCCATTCCGGGCGATGTAAATAGCCACCCAGTGCTTGCCGGGCTTGTCGGATGGATCCGTATTGATGACGAAAGCGCTCGGACGAGGGACATACCGCGTGGGAAGTTGGTCGCAGGCAAATACTCCCTTGAAGTAATGTTTGGTGAAACGATCCTGCTTTAATATACGAGCAATCTCCAGACTATCCATCGGTTATTATCTTAGCTCGCGTAATCGAAGATGATGTTGCGCGCCTGGTCTATTTCTAGAATGTTGTTAAACTCCGCGTAGATGATGACGTTGATGGTTTTCTGCAGAGGGGCAGCAAAATGCATGTCCAGACGGAGATTGCCGCGTTTGACCAGATTGAAATGTCCTCCAGCGGACAAGTCAGGACTCAGATCAAAGGCGTACAGCGCGTGTCCTTCGGCGTAGTCCTCCCGACTGATGGTGTTGCCTTCATCCTGGTACATTTTATCGGTTCCAGAAAAGAGAGTTTGGTAGGCTCTGATGAAGTTCCCTCCTGTCGGCTGGTCGAAAGTAGGTTTCAAGGGCGTGTAGGGGATTTGTTCTCCGTCCACGTGAACCGTCAGGTAGTTGACGTTAATATGCTGGAAGTTGAAGGGGTTTTTGCCGTAGCGACCATTGAAGGCCTCGTTGGTCACACACCCCACTACGATGCGGGATGGAAGCTGCCCGAGGAAGATGTGGTCTTGAGTTAGGGTTAAATTACCCTGGGGGACGGACACCATCTTGCACATGATGCGTCTGAGTGGATATTTGGCCGTGCCTCTCTCCAGTGCCTTCATGTGGCCCAGCATAATCGCCGAGCTGACTTTGACCTTGCGGACGAACACCGACGCATCTTGAATCACTACTTTGTAGGAAGGATTGGCTCCGGTAGCCATGAGGCAGAAGGCATCGCTGCTGCGGATCAGTTTGAGTTTCAAGTCCACCCCATTCAGCATGTGTCTGTCTTGAAAGAAGATGTCGCTGTGGATGGGTCCGATCATATCCACCACGCGACTGTTTTTGACGTATTGCCATCTCTTCTTTAGACCTTCGTTGACCGCCGCGTCATCCGCCAGCGGGTCTGGATTGTCCATTCTTCCCCGCGGTATCTTTGTAGAACAGACCGGCCGTGAGCTGGGTGGTCTTGGCGTCGTTCCCGTAGCTCAGTAGGGTTTCGATCATGGCTCGATAGGGGTAGGTGGGTGTGGAAGGAGAGATCAATCGTTCGTTCAAGCTCACGTCTATTTGGCTAAACAGAGATTGTAAAAATAGATTGACGGGACCGACGGGATCGTCCGCTGCTAGATTGGAGCCGTCTCCTTTGGTCACTTTTGCTCTGATGTAAAGCTGAGTTTGGTTGAGGTCCAGGTACTCCTCCCCGGATCCTGGGATGAAAAACTCTATCGGACCCCCATCGGATATGGTTGAGATAGGGTGAAATTCCACCCATTGTCCTTTCTCGACACTGGTCTGGGTGGGAGGGAGCGCGAACAAATCCAGCTCGGATTTAGCGCACTCACCGGAATGTGTGTGTAGCATAGCCATAACTAATTTAAAGAAGTGTTGCGGAGAACAAGGTCGGCCCGTGTCGTCCCTTATATCTATCTCGATCGTGTCCACCAGCTTCTGTTTGAGATTCACGTAATGGGGGTTGTCGTAGGTTTTGGTGATCGTTTTGCCGTACTTTCCATCCACGGTGACGATTCGCAGTAGAGGGGCCCTGGTATCCCCCACCGTGTTGTACTCTACGATATTGGAGTAAATGAACAGAGAATGAAAGGGTTGGAGGTTTGCCACTCGTGGAGCTTTCTGAGTGGTCGTAATGAAGTTCTCTTTTTCAAAACCCAGCATCGTTGCCAAACCACCCGTCAGTCTGACTACCGCACCTTCCGTTTTCAAGATCACTTTTTGAATGTATTTGTTATACGAGAATCGGATGCGCCCATCGTGATCGATGGGAGGTTCGAAGCTTTTGAATAGATCTTCGGGAGTGGGATAGTAACCCTCGGGTATTCGATGTCGATGAAGGTGTGACGAATTCTCACCGACCGCGCATACTACGCTATTCTCACCCTCAACGACGTTCAGCCAGCGATGTGGGTAACTAATCTCGGCTATAGCTACTTCCCAGTCTCCTTCAAACGAGAGTGGGGACGGTAGAGTCACGTAATAATGACTCAATGTGTTATTAGGATGACTGTTCATAGAACTGTTGGATGGGAGCGTGACGTAAAACGAGTCTGTCATGGTGAAGGTTAACTTTCACTGTGTCACCAACCCTTCGTGTCAGAGGGTTTTATAATTTGTGTATACTCGTCACCCAACTGTTAAATTTGTCGGGGTATCCCAGCCACTTGACGAAGTACTGTTTCTTCCCACCAATCTTTCGCGTTCTTACTACTCTCTCTATCTGGTAAAGGTTATCCAATTTTATCACCCGTTGAAGCTCTTGTTCGTAGAATGTTCCGTCCAATTCTTCCCCGTCGTAATCTTTCAACTTATACACGGGTCGATGGCGTGGGATTTGCGCGCTGATCGTAAACAATTCAGTGGTCCAGTTGGGGAGATATCCTTTCCTAAATCGTCTGGCAGTCATGCTGATACGCACCGTATCACCTACATCGAATTTGTACGATACGGTTTGAATTCCATTAGATCTTTCTGTGGAGGTGTAGAGGTGTCGCCATACACTTTCGGCATTGTCGGTATTTACCGAGGCTGGGGTGGTCTTGATGCTTCGGTGGTAAGAGTTATTGTACGCGGACATTAATTTAGGCAAAGCCTTGACATACTTGTGGCTGTTGGTGGCCGTGAAATATTTGTACATCTTGGTCTTGAGCGTCCGATTGAATCTTTCCACCACGCTGGCTTTCGTTTCATTTTGAGTCGTGAAGAATCTGATTTTCTGTCTCTTGAGAAATCCCTGGAAGGGTCGATTGGTAAACTCTGTGCCTTTATCGGTCTGCAGTGCTTTAGGTTTTCGCCCACTTTCAAAAATTGTCTTTAAACCATCAATGAGTGCAGTGCCAGTCTTATTTTTTATTGGAATTGCCCAGGCATATTTCGACAAGATATCGATACACGTCAACAGATATCTGTAGTGTGAATTGAAGCGACTAAGTGAACTCATATCGACCAGATCTGCCTGCCATTGGTGATCGATACCTCCCACGATGACTCTGTTGCGTTGGAAGCGTCTGCGTATGGGTTTGTGTAGCGTGTAAGTAGGTTGCTTACTCAGCCAGGTTTTAATCTGCTTTTGATTGACATTAACGCCGTCCTGACGGGCAGCATGATAGACAGCCCCCACACTACCGAAACCGGCCGGATGCTGGGGGTCGTAGTACGCTCGTTTCAGGTAGGGTTCGTGCTGCGCCATCGCTGAAATCTGTGTTCTGGATGATGACGGTACTGCGACAACAAACAAACGCGCAACGGATTTTTCTCGCTAGCTGTTGAAAACCACAGCCTGGTTTCTGCAGACAACACTCCATGGTGGACGAATGTCAAATGAAGAAAGTAGTCAAAGTATTCGTTTTAATATGGAGTCCATTTAGACCGGGAACGGGGTGTTCGTGTACTCGCCACTGTTTTCGTTTTCTTTGTCTTTGGCGTGGTTTTTAGATGGGGCGCTTCAGCAAACAATTTGGGGAGGTGGTAAGATTCCTCCTCCTCCGGGTTGTCTCTCAAGTACGCCTGTATTTTGGAGGAATCATCAAAGTCAATTTCCCGTTCTAATTTGGGTGGGCCGGGCGTCATCGGTTGAAGTTGGGGTGGTTGATGTTCCACTTTCTTGGATTCTAATGTCATAGCTAGCGGAGCCGACCTCTGCTTATTTAGATTTATGTATCTTTGCAACGTCTGGTGGTACAGTTTAATTTTATCGTCATCGGAAAGATGTTGCCGTTCCAGGAGCTCTCTCATCTCAGCATCCAAACTGTGCACCACGCGGGTGGTCGGTGTTTGTTCCAATTGTCTGGCCGATTGCAGTTTTTGCAGGGTCTCCTGGGGTATGAGAACCATTTTCTTCGTATGCTCCATGGTTACTTAAACAAGAGTCCTCCGAGGGCGCTTAATACAGGTGTCAGTAAAGCACCCAAAAAGCCTCCTTTCTGACGAAGAACTTTCTTTTTCTTTTGAACCCCGACTCGTTTATCACCGAGAACTCTGATGTGACGTTTATATTTCGTCAATCTCTTTCTGTCGGTCGGTTTAAGATGAACGTTGCCGTTGAGGATGTTCAGGGCGCACTCGCATAGACAGGTGATCAGTTCTTTGTTGGCTCCTTGGATTATACCCTGGCGTTGTTTGTCGCTACCCTTGGCCAGCACGTGCAGGTAGGGAGCGTTGTGTTTCACACGCCTCGACATCTTCAAATGATTGCTTTCCACTCAAAAGTGTCCCATTTATACTCTTGGAACGTAGGCAATGGAATATTCATCGGGGAAAATATGGGTTCTGAGTCTCATGTTTTCCGGCGTATCGGGTTTCAGATCGATGAAGAGATAGCCATAGGGGGCGGAGGTTGCGTCGCGGTAGGCCTCCATCATATACTTTGACTTGGAGGGGTACATCTGACGCGCTAGGTGGGAAATTTGGGAAGCGTCTCTCGGGTTTTAAAAGAGGATCATGTAATGGGCGTTCAAACTTATCGTTCTCATTTCTTTCCCCTTGTAAAATAAATTTTGAAGAATGAGGAGGACCGATAAGTTTCTATGATGACTCCCCTTAGTAAAGAGCTCGGTGACTTTCCCATTGTTGCCGCTTTCTGACATAAGGCTTCTCCTCGAGATTCTGTGGTGGCTGGTCCGTTCGATTGTGTTAAAAAGTTAACGCACGAGCAAGTCAGGAGAGGATGGCGCGAGAGTTTCAGCTCCACGATGGCGAGACCCTACTTCTACAACATCTTCACCCGAGAGAGCGTCTGGTCCATTCCGGACGTCATACCGACACAGCGTGAATCTGGACCCGCAGTCGACATTCTCCAAGCTGCGATGGCGGAACTCACAAATGGTGTCCCCAAGACCCAGAGAGACAACCAGAAGGCCTCCAGCTCCGCATCGATGGACTACACGGCACCGCAGTTCATCAAGGGGAAGCAAGCGGTGAAAAGAAAGTTCAACCCGGACCCCGACCACGAGACCAACGACAAGAACGCCGTGGCATTCCACATCGGAGGTGAGCGTTATGCAGTCGTCAAGCGCTTCAAGGGACGGGTCTTTGTGAATCTACGAGAGTACTACTTGAAAGAGGGGACCTCCAAACTAATGGCTGGAAAAAAGGGACTGAACCTGACGTCTGACGAGTGGAAGCAGTTGGCCATGCAGGGTGCCAACATAACCGCAGCCATAGACTATGTCTAGAGTTGGCAGTCAGTGATTCTGTATCATTTTATTTTTTATTTATTTATCTATTTTTTTTCTTCTGTTTAATGTTTCTAGATGAATGTTCCGATGACGATGAGTACGTTGCCGACTGCAAGCAAAGGGTTATGACATTGTTAAAGAGAATCCTTACCAGGATCGTTACCGACCGGATTTTAAGCCTAACGTACAAAGCCCAAGAACAACTAGGATGCGAAGGGTGTGAGAAAGACTGGCCGAGTCAATACGATCACGCCTGTTTGTTTTTTGGAATGGATCCGATAAGTTGCCTCAGTGACTATGTAGATGAACACTACGAGCTAGCCGCGCAGTCGGTGGACAAGACCAAAGTCGCTCTCGTATTTGGTGCGGTGACCAGCCGTCTTGGCGTAGGTCCATTTACTTACGAAGGAATGAACATGCACGATATAATTGACCAAGTACTGAATGAGTGGAAACTTGATCCTGCCGACCTCAGTCGATCGTTTTATACCAACGTATTCGACATTTTAACGGAGCTCATAGATGACATGATCCAAAGACTAAATCTTGATTTATAAAAGATGGTTGCACGATTGGAACACTTCCAAAAACAAGAATCGCTTAAGTAAAAGGTATTTTAGTCATGTTTAGTCATTAATACTGTTTTGTACTTTATCTAACGGTAGATAGACTTTTTTATTTTTATTTTTTATTTATTTTTTATTTGTTATTTTTTTTGTGCTTAAAACTTTTAGGCCTATTATTAACATTATCGCTATTGTTATTGTCGTTACACGTGGAGAAGACTTAAATAAAATACTTCAAACTCTAAATCGCCCGTTGACCACTTAAGGAATGTTCTGGTGAGTTCCGGTTGGTTTTAGGCACCCGTTTCGACCTTTATTTACCACCGCCTGCCTCGTTGCCATTCGTAATACCCACTTCCACCTCCACCTCCCCTTCCTCCTTCACCTAACGACTCCGCCCCCAACTCCACCTCCACCTCCCCTTCCTCCTTTACCTAACGACTCCGCCCCCAACTCCACCTTTACCTCCCCTTCCTCCTTTACCTAACGACTCCGCCCCCAACTCCACCTCCCACCTCCACCTCCCACCTCAATCCCACCTCCACCTCCCACCTCCACCTCCACCTCCACCTCAATGCCACCTCAATGCCACCTCAACACGGTATGAATTTGCTCACTATATACTACTCTCGCGCTTGCGCAGTTGCAGTGCCGTAACTATGGAAAATGGAAACTGCGTTACGGCTGCCGTAACAATAGCCACTGCGTATCAAAAAACGCCTTGTGGGATTGTACTCGTCCTCGTGATTTGTGCACGCTGCGAGACCACCGTCCAGTGCGTGTGCACTCAGTACGTCATGATTAGCAGACTTCCACCAGTCTTTACACAGTTGTTTTGTAACAAATAATGTAATGTCTATTGCAGGCATAGTTTATAGAGCTCCGTATGATAGCAAGTTACCAACGAATTTGTGGCGTGTTAATTAGTTGATTGAGCAGAAGATTAACTGTACTTTGTAATTTAATTAAGTATTCATTGAATAAAACAGGAAAAAAAAAAAAAAAGTTACCAACGATGTTTCGCGTTTCGCGGTCAACCGAAGTACGCGCTCCGACAAGTCCAACAAATCAATGCCCAACATATATATATATTTGTCTACCGGATATAAACTTAAGATCACTCGACTACTTGTAAAGGTTTCTCAAAACTTGGGCTTGTGAAAACATATTAAACTTCTTGTCTTCTAGAGCGGTTCGAGAGACGCAAATCGTTCAACTTGACCCCAAAGCCGCACGTTATGAAACCTTGGACAAAATGGACGCGCAGTGCACCCGCCGACTAAGAAAAATTTCAATAATTCATTTTATGTAAAAAAAATATTGCTTTCTTGTTTTTCTGTTCCTCAAAAGAAATGTTTTCTAGAATTACAGAAAAAAAAATTAGGATTTGTCATATATTTTTGGAGATATCGGAAGTTGAAAATTGCATACTTTGCAAAATCGTTCCGTGCGGCCGCAGTAGGGCTTCCCCAAAAGAGTCAAACTCGCGTTTTTCGACCGCCGGCGAGTGCACCCTGTAAACATCGTCCAAACCATCAAATTACCCTCAAATTAAAGCCTGTATATTCCTCCATACCAATTTCAAAATTAATGACGAAGGAATAATATCAAATCACGCGGAAACAACATTGAAAGTACATTCAAACCGTTACCGATTGGAAGCTTATTGCATCGTGTGTCTGCGTTGTTTGGCAAATTCTATATAGGCCTAGTGCTTCCATTCAGCTTATTAAGGTCCTCTCTGAGCAATGTGAAATCACTCTTCAGGCTGTCCACCAGGACATTGCTAATCTGGACTCCAAACTCCGCTCCAGCTGTTCTGAAAGCCAGTACAAGGATCTCAGTGATGAGATTGAGAAAGGTATCTCTAACCTCAATTCTGTTCTCACCGACAGAAGAAACAAGAAGATTGGTGGCCTTGTTGCAAAACAACGCAGACACAACCGCTTCAGACGCAGTCCCCAGTCTACACCATTACCCCTCACTAACACTGTTGTCAACCTTTCCTCTTCTTCTCTAACTGACGCAGAGCATACGTTACTTTCCAAGAGTTTGAACTTTTGTCCTACTCCCCCCAAAGTTGACCAAGTAATGCTCAGTCAAGATCTCACTGAGTATTACCGTGGACTTCGTTTGACTGAGTTTTTCGATTCTGGCTCCCGTAAAGAAGAACCTTTTCGAGTAAAAAGCATCTGGGTCCCCCAAGAACCGTGTCCCAGCCCTTGAAACGTATGTGCAAGCAGTCAGTTCTCAAGTTTCCAACTCCTCTCATCTTACCCGTAAGCCCCACGACAATCTCCCTAGGGAAGAACATCTTGCTCTCAACACTCTACGTTCCCGCGGTGACATCATTATCAAGCCAGCAGATAAAGGGTCAGCCGTAGTAATCATGGATCGCCAAAAATATATTGATGAAGCCAATCGCCAACTAAACAATCCCCAGCACTATAATTGTCTGGACTCTAACCCCACTCTCTGGCAAATTTTCAGAGCAAATTCAGGAAGTTTGGGATGACATGCGATCACGTGATCATTTGAGTAAAAAAGCTCACAGATTTCTATCATCGATCAATTGTAGAACTGTCAGATTCTACCTTCTCCCGAAAATTCACAAGACCAACAACCCAGGCAGACCCATCATCTCTGGCAATGGTTCACCTACGGAACACATATCTCTTTTCATTGACTCTTTCCTCAAACCCTTAGTTCCCCAAATCCCCTCATACGTCCATGACACTCCCGACTTTCTGCGAAAGTTGGAAAGTGTCAAGGATCTAATTCCGACCACTGCCGTAATTGGTATACCATTGACGTTTCCTCTCTATACACTAATATTCCCAAGGAAGAAGGCATTCAAGCTTGCTCCTCGGCCCTGGCCAAAGGAAAACAGTCTTCTCCACCCATCTCTGACATAACCACCCTCATGAGGCTAGTGCTGGCAAAGAATAATTTCTCCTTTCTTGGCAAGCACTATCTTCAAGTACATGGCACTGCCATGGGCACGCGCATGGCTCCTTCCTTTGCTTGCCTCTTCATGGGTGACCTTGAGGAACTAATGCTCAGTGAGGCTCCATGCCGTCCTTGGATTTGGTGGAAATACATAGATGACGTTTTCTTTATTTGGACTAGGCACGGTAGCAGCTTGAATGCCTTCTTTGACAACATCTATTCCTTCCACAGCACTATCAAATTCACATGGGAACAGTCTCGCCAAGAGACCCACTTTCTGGATGTCACCGTCCGGAAAGACCTCGACACACTTACTACTGACTTGTATATTCTAAGCCCACCGACACTCATCAATATCTCCATGCCTCAAGTTGTCACCCCAGACACTGTAAGACTGGTATAGCTTACAGCCAGGCCCTCAGATTGAGGCGCATATGTTCCAATGAGTCTGACTTTCGCCGCCATACACGTGTATTGGCCAGTAACTTGGTTGATAGAGGCTATAGTTCTCGACAAATGAAGAACTCCATTGCTAAAGTCTATTCCATTTCCAGAAGTTCGGCACTCAAACAAAGGCCACCAGGTCCATAGGACAATCCCAAGGTTCCCTTAGTTTCTTCCTACCACCCTTCTCTTCCTCCTCTCAGAAAGATAACTAAGGAAAACCACCATATTCTTCACACTTCAGATCGTCTGGCTGATGCCATTCCAAATTCGCCTGTTTTGGCTTTCAGGCGCCCCCGTAACCTGCGTGACTTAATTGTCCGAGCAGAGGCTCCCCCTTTGGACTCTTCACCTCCAACCAAATTTGGTACATTTAAGTGTACCTCGAAATGCATTGTTTGCAAGACACATGTCAAGGAAATAGACTCTTTCAATGGACATTCTTCTGGAACTACCCACACGACCTATGGCTCTATCACGTGCACTACCTCAAACATCTTCATCTCATGTAGAGTTTGTAATGTTCAGTATGTTGGCGAGACCAAAAACACCCTCAAAAAACGTATCTACGGCCATAGGTCTACAATCAAAACCGGTAAAATGGACACCCTGTTGGGTATCACTTCAATCTCCCTGATCATTCGATATCAGATATGAGTGTACTGGGCATAGAATCCCTTGGTCACCGTAGTAATGCTGTCCGTCTAAGCCGTGAGAAAATGTGGATGAAGCGTCTTCGGACTATTCAACCACATGGTCTCAACATCCAGGAGGGTAATGACTAACACATGCAGCTTTCTGATAATCCTTCTTTTGTGTTCAGTCCTTCACACTTCTCTCTTTGATCTTTCCCCCTATTCTCACTAATCCCTTCCCCACTCCTTGCCCTTCCCTTTGATCTCACCCTACCAGCTTTACTCTTTGTCCTTTGTTTCTCATCCGTGTCCTATTCACTCTCTTCCCCCTTCCTTCGTGTACATGTATCTGTGTTGTCCTTGTCACTCTGCCTTTAAGAAAGATCCTGCTAGGATCGTAACGTCAGGCCCACTAAATTAAAAAAAAATTATATAAGTTATATTAATGACTTTTAAAATTAATGACTGTAGCATATATGCTACATTTGGGTGATAATGTTATGATTTTATTGAAATTATTGCACACATGTTAATGTATAAATAGCACATGTGCTACAATTTTTCATACAATGTACATATGGTAATTATTACAAAGCTTGGCCTTGGATGATCACTTCAACAGCTGCAAAAATGTATTTGAATGCACAATAACAATGATAATATAGTGCATCTAGTTAACGTCAATCTTGGCAATAAAATCTACAATGCATTTTGTACGTTATGGCCTCCTCTACCTCTATGATATACATGTATTATACGTCGGTATCACCCGGCATAGTAGCACATATGCTACACGTTTTTCAAAAACGCAGTGGCTGTTGTTACGGCAGTCGTCCGTGTGGTTCCCTGACTTCACAGTATTTGTCAGGATGTTTAGCTCTTGGAACCAGACTATCAGCTAATAGACTGGTTCAACCAGCCTGCAATGCTGAAGAAATACAATCAAGTCAGGGAACCACACGGACGACTGCCGTAACAACAGCCACTGCGTTTAAAAAAATCCTACTTCTAGGACAAAACTTTTTGGGGGGAGATATCAACTTCATAAGAGTCTTTTGGAAATTGTGTAAAAGATAAGCATTGAAATCTTCCCCTGACAATCGCCAAAAAGCCGGTAGAACACCATGAAATGCGTGGATTTAGTGGATGAAATACTTGCCCAAAGGTAGTGCATATATACTACCATGGTGCATAGAGGGTTAAATAGCGCCACCGTGCCTGGGATAGGGATTCCCGGCATGCACTGCGAACATTGACGTTGGCTTTCCGCTGCGATTTTCGCCCCATTGTTGAAGTTTTGCACGCTTTACGCGCGAGGAAATTTCCGTCGTCCACTGTTTGGATGGCAAATTTGGCAACCACGGGTTGCCAAACTATATATGAAGGGCTATAACAGCACAAAAATTAAGAACATCTACCGGTATCAGTGACTACAAAAATACCATCTGACTGTTATTCTCAAATCGCTGTTTTCTAATGAGGTTGTGGTATGATGTTGTGGTATGATTGTTACGCCCGCACGATACCAGATTCGGCGTTATACGGACATTTCATTAAAAAAAGTGTGACCCTGTAACAAAATGTAGGAAACAGTCAATGTAACAGGCAACAGGAGTACCCTATTACTTTGTTGGCAGGGTCGTTGCTGGTAGAACAATGAGGCCAACTTCCTGTCCCTTGCTGATGTGGCATTCTTGGGCTGTCCATTTTGTTACAGGGGTGGAATCATTTACGACTTAAACATTAAGTGAGGGGAAGGAAAAGGCAAAATTAAAAAAAGGGGGTGACTAATTTCTCCTACCTCTACACTCGCCATGCACTGCAAAAAAGATATGTTGTCCTCAACATGTAAAACTTAAACGTAGAGTCCTTATTCATCAGAGAAACAGTTCCAACTGTCCGTTTCAGGAGCATCTCGCTCAACACCTACTAAGTCGTTTCTCCTCAACAAAGTAGCTGGGTGAGATTCATGGTCGGTGGAGTAGCATTCCCCAAACCGTCATCGTCGGATCTCAGTGCCCAAGATCATTATTGAAACGGGCGGCAACTATAGATGAAACAGGAACATCGTCATCTTTGGGCTGTGAATCTTGTCAAGGCTCGTTGTAGATGTGCCATCCATCGATGCTCCTTGACGACGAATCCTTCCCCGGTGCACCAACTCTTCTCGGTTTCCTGGCTGGCTGTTGACTCATCTTAATGTCATAGTGTCGGGACCGTACCTGGCATCTGTGGTTGATGATGCCACATCCAGCTTGGTATCATAATAGGGTGGGCATACATGTGACTCGATGGGGCACCTGCGGGTGACATTCCAGTCATCGGCATACCCAGAGGAGGTGTATAGGATACCTTTGGATGGCTGCGATGCGCGGGTCCATCGATTGGTAGCAGGGCTCACCGAGTCTTGAATACTGGAACATCGTTGGAGGATGACGCTATCTGTATGGCCGGCCTTCCTCAGGGGGCGCTGTAACCGCAGGCTGTGACTGAGGTTGCTGGGCACATACGAAGCTAGGTCTGGTACCTCAGGAAGGGACTTGTACATCTTGGACATCCTTCTGGTTGGATGCAGAAGCTCCCGTATCAGGCTCAATGGATGGTGGGTCGCAGGTAGGGTCGTCCATGGGCTGCCCGTCTGCATTTGTAGTCGGTGCTTCCACCCTAAATGGGGTGGCGCTGGGGTTCAACAGAGTCTGCCTGACCCGGTCACCTGAGACCACCAGAGACTCCTCCTCATCAGAGCTGTCTTCACTCATCGGTGGTTGTAGGGTGACAACCGGTGAACTGCGGGTCGTACCCGATGTACATCTCTGCTTTTGAGGCTGACTTGGGATGGGATCCACGTCGAATCAAATGCTATAACATGGAAGGAGGAGATTTCGGTGTAGGATGCGATGTTTCGCCCTTCCATTCATAATACTATTATGTATAATTGACCAGGCACGTTGCATGTGGCTGGTCCTTTGCTGATCTGTCAATGTCATGCCTTTAGTATGGCTAGGGAATTTAAACAAAATACTATCAAGTACCCTGGTTACGGTGGTTTCTTGATTTATAGTTATACATTTATATTACTATCAGCTCAACAGTGACACTGCCAATTCTCATTATTCTGTATTTCTTCAATGCAACCATGATATAATATCCTAACTAAATATTGTTCAATATACATGTATCTTCTTCCTCTGATCACTGTTCGTTCAAATGTTCTGTCCATTTGTTTTTATTTATTTACAGTTTGCTAAGCAACTTCTCGGTGGTGTACCTCCAGGTGTGGCAGCAGTGCCACATAAGGGACTTCCATTCCAAGTGCATGTCAGAAACAAATTTCTGGCTCATGTGTAGGGCCCCTGAGACAGAAATTTGTTTCTGACAAACACTCCACTGCTACTGGTACAGATCAGTGATGTTAAGTGCATGTGGTCCTGCAGAGTTCTGTATTATTAGCTTTTCCGCCGCTTAAAGGTCAAAGAATAGCATGCATATGTTGTCTGATCTCTTTTCTCCCAAAGTACAACCTTTTAGGCAGAAATATTTTATTGCGAGATTTCTACTCTAACCATCTTCAAACTATAAGTTTCATGTAAATCTGTGAACATTTCTGTTTTTCGATTTTGCCAATGTTGTGTAGGGGCTTTAAGTGAAGCGGAAAAGATTGGTTTTTTTTTTTAGCTTTTTCATCGCTTCAGCAAAGCAGAAAAGCTATTGTTTTTGTTCTGATTTTTCTTTTAAGCGTTTCCGTCACTTCATCTATTGGGGATATGGTAAATCCTGCAGGGCCAAAATGGCATGACATAATCATGATGTCATCAAAATGCGAGATTTAAAAACACATGTATTAGCCATTGGTCAATTACCTTGAAAGTTGGTGGGCAGTTAGTTATTGACCTACACATTCAAAATCTGAAGTTTGGTTCCGATTGACTATTGTTATGAACGCGACCTTTTTTTAGATCCCATGAAACTTCGACATTTGGCATGTATCTTGGTTGGGAAAAGGGGGTCCAAAATGGCCATCTTGTGATCTTGTGACATCATCTTATGAATATTAATAAGGTTGAAGTGAATTTTATTCATCATAAAGTAGATTTTGATGTAAAGAAAGATTTATCTTTCTTTTTTTCAATATTTATTTTCTTATAACAGCTATGTAATGTAATCGGCCTATTGACTTCCAAATGATCACTTTTTAAAAATGCTTTCCTCCGCTGGAAATCACTGTGCAGCCATGCCCTTTACCATTTATTATTTTAATTACAGGCGTTATGTTCTGTTTTGCAAACGGAAATAAATATCTTGTTAATCTACATACTGTATCTCTAGTTATCCTATCTAGATTTACTTATGCTATTGTATAGTGTTATACCTGTGTATAAACCTGTTCAATTTGCACATTTTGCACATTTTGATGTACAGTACAATACATTTATGTACATGTACATGTACATGTACTTGTAATTCATTTGCACATTTTGCACATTTTGCACATTTTGATGTACAGTACAATACATTTATGTACATGTACATGTACTTGTAATTCATTGTTTGGATTAATGTGTGGTTCAGGCTTTTGATACACTTAGGCTTATGGTGCCCAACTAAATAATTAAATTGTGGAATTATGTTCTCGGTGCCCAGACATTGTGCCTGCTGGGCTCATGGTGCCCAGATGGTCAGGCTTTGGAGTTTGGATGGATATAAAAATGATTGCTAGACAATGGTATGGATGCCCACATGGTATTGGGCAATAATTATGTGAAAATAAATCTTCCTGGCTGAGGCAGATACATGTAGTAGTGTGTTACTGTGTTTTTTTTCATGTTCATCTACCTTAGGCATTTTACTGCCACTTAACGGAACTTCTATTTATTTCCATAAGCTTACTTGTCCCTAGATCTATTTTTTTTATAAGAAATACAGTCGAGTCGTCATTGTTATCCACCCGCCACGCCCATATTGGACTGCTTTCCAGTAGGCTATCTAATTTAATATCAGCTCGGAAAACCGTACACTGTATAGAAGACATTACAGTGGAACATAGAGGGCATAATAAAGTAATTTATTGTTTGGGTTGATTTGTTTTGTCAAAATGCTTGCGTCATTTTTGATACCATAATAAACCACGATGCAAAGGAATATTGTTTTTATAGCGCCCTCAATTGGTCATAAAAACACATTCGTCAGCCGGACACTTTTGCCCGCCGGACTGTTGATACCGTGACAACTACGTGCTTACGTGTCCGTGTGTGTAGCCCGGACATCTGAACCCGGCGGACACCTGAGTCCGCCACACCGGTGGGGTCCCCCTTGCGCCTCATAAACTGAGAGCCGTGCACGCCACCCTTTTTCAAGGGACAAAAGCAGCGATATTCAGTGCAGTGGAGTCAACAGGTCCAGAGCTGGTTACATCTGATCCCCTGTGGAGGTAGAGGTTAGGAGGGCCCAAACGACTAATGTTGTCCATGAAGCGAGGGAGGACTTAAAACTTCCAAACCATTTGCAGGATTTGTATGAGAGATCATCAAGAACTCTCACTGACCACGAATGCGAACAGCTACGAGGCCTTCCACTCAAATACCAAGGGCAATACTCTAGCGGTGAAGGAGACCTAGGGCGAACTGATGCCGTCAGGCACAAGATAGAGACCGGTGATGCAGTCCCGATCAGGCAGAGGCCCCGTCGCCTTCCACTTCAGCAGAGGGAGGTCATTGAAAAGGAGGTCGAATCAATGCTCAAGAGAGGCGTCATTAAGCCATCCACGGGCCCTAGGCGTCACCAGTTGTGCCTGTAAGAAAAAAAAAGATGGACGAGTGCGCTTCTGTGTAAACTACAGGAGACTAAACGAGATTACACAGACGGACGCCTACCCAATACCTCGAATTGACGACACTATAGACGCACTCGCCGGTTCCGGGTTCTTCTCCACTTTGGACCTTGCGTCCGGATATTGGCAGGTTCCGATGGAGGAACGCCACAAGGAGAAAGCAGCATTTTCCACGCCTATAGTGGGCTATTTCAGTTCGAGATCAAGCCTGTAACGTATCTTCAGGTTGTTTTCTAGTTGTTATACAACCTGTGTGGCTCTTCAGGTATGCATGGGCAATGCATATGTATGTAGAGTTCTTGTTCTTACACTTAATTTAGCCTGGGGGTTTCACTCTGGAATGTGTGGGGTGATTCTGGACTGTGTGAGGCAGATGACAGCACAAATCCTTCGGCTGTGGAGGTGGTGGACAGTGGTCCGATTGACTTGTAACTGTTCGAGGTTTTGACATATTTTGCTGTATTTGGCGATTCCAATATTGTATTTCTGCACGGCTATTGATCCGAAGCTCATCAAAGTCGTAAGTTACATGGTCTTTGTTTCTAGATAATTATATACAATGTAGTATAATCACTAGGAATGCTGGAGCTATAATTGTATTGGAATTTCGAAGGTATTTTCGAGAAGGTTGACATGTATGGGAAAATTGTATAGGTTTCGGAAAGGATTACGAACAGAACTTCTAATGGAGATGCCATTGGAATATCATGTAGATTTAGTATAAGTTATGTTCATGTTATGTTATGTGTTTGTAAGGGACCTTTGTTGTTGTTTTGTTTATTTCAGATTAAACTTGATTTTGGTTTGTGTGTGATGTACTCTACACTGCTAGACTTCACTTTGCGTTCATGTTTGGTAGTCTGTGGATGGGTATGCATGCATGCATGCAGACATCTAGTCAATGACCATAGAGTGGACCCGCCGTTTGCCAGGTCGTCGATAGATTTATAGCTGAATAAGTGCAGAAAATCCAACAGTTTAATGACTCCGAGTCGGACGTTCCTGGTGTGGATCTGGACCTGGACGTGGGAGTCTGGTCTACGTGGGAGACGGTTGTATTGTGCAGGAGCCATCTGTGCAGTGTGGTATCCAGGCTGCTGTGAGGAGTTTCGCACGAGGCAGTTCGGCACCAGAGCGACAGTGGAATTCCAGCTGGAGACTGACCGGAAGCCGCTACCCGCCCTGTGTACTACGAGCTAGCAGTGTTCGCAGGGGGCAGTGGAACCACTGACAGACCGTGAACTGCATAGCACCATGGAGATAACACCGAACTGTGTACTGTATGTGAACATCGAACTGTGTACTGCTTTAATGAACACCGATCTGTGAACACTGGACTGTGCCATGCGGAACTGTGCACAGGGAGCATTGAACTCTCAACTGTGAACTGGACATTCAATTGGTGCTTTTGTATGATTGTTTGAAACTAACAAATTGCTATTTTCCTACAGATTTGTATGATCTGCATTGCTGATTTGCTATTTGTTTATTCATATGCATGATCGTCACTTTGCATTATTGAATAATTGCATTGATTTGCTTTCAGCTCAGAATTTATATCTTGCTAGGGTATCTATGCTTGAATTGTTGAAATGTCTACCCGTAGCAGTAGATCAGTTGCAAGTGGGTCCAGAAGAACGGGGTCCGTGGCTTCTTCAATCAGTAGCGCCAGAGCTAAGGCAGCTGCAGCATTGGCGAGGCTGGCTGTTGAAGCAGCTAACATGGAGTCTCTGAAGGCACTCGAGGAGGAAGAATTGCGTCTGCGGCAACGTAGGAGAGACTGCGAGCTCAAGGTAGAAATTGCAAAGGCTGAAGCGGAAGATCAAGTTCTACAGGAATTTGAAGAGCAGTCCCTGGGCTCGTCAGAGGCGGCTGAGAGTAAGGTGAGTCAGTGGTTGGCTAACGCTCCAAACCATGCACCAGCTTTGATGTCGATACCCACTGAACAGTTGGCGCCACCCGAAGAACCGGACCGTTCCCCTTGACAGACGCCATCAGCCTCTGTTCACCCAGTCAAGGCACCCGACATACAGCGCGAGTTAATCGATGCCATGCAACTTCCGAGAACTGAGCTCAACAAGTTTGACGGGAACCCACTTAACTATATTGGATGTTCATGAAAGGTTTCGATGCAATAGTGGGTAACACTATTGTTGGGCCAAGCGCTAAGCTGAACCGTCTCTTCTACTACTGCGAGGGAGAGGCGTTGGCAGTAATCCAGTGCTGCGCCATGATGGATCCTGAGGTGGGCTACACCACAGCGAGACAGCTTCTACGTGAGCGCTTTGGGAACCATTTCAAGATCTCTGAATTGTGGATTCAGAAGTTCATCGAAGGAGCGCGAATAATGCCTGGAGAGAAGAAGTGCCTTCAAGGGCTGGCAGACGATGTTCGCAGCTGCACCCTGGCATTGAAGTCCATGAATCAGCTGGACGAAATCGACACCAAACGAAGTCTGGGGCGATCGTAAAGCACCTGCCAAACTACCTTCAAGCCAAGTGGCGGTCAAAGGCGGTCAGCACACTCGACAAGACTGGACGCTATCCAGAAATCGAGAGACTTGTCGAGTTCCGTGATAAGTCCGCAAGGGAGGCAAATGTCCCGGTGTACGGCCTGAAGGACAGTACCAAGGATAAGCCAAGCATGAAGAAAGTCTCCATGCAGTTTCTTGCCAAGGTAGCATTGCCAGTTGTGTCGGTGATGGTAAGAGGCACAGGTCAGCGAGACTGGATGAAGACTCACGCTCTACTCGACCCAGGTCATTCTGCTCGATGAAGCTAGTGAAGAAGTTGAATCTTCGTGGTAGTTCTCAGTCTATGTCATTGAACACCCTGAGTAGCAGTTCTCCCATCGAGACTCGTGATGTTTCAGTTGAGCTGACGGCCACGATGAAGCCTATCGGGAGTGGCAAGCTCTTCCAACTGCCCCAAGTACACGCGATGTGCAAATTCCCAAAGCTTCGCGATAGTTGTGTCACTGCTGACGAAATTCAGCGATATGGGCATCTGAATGGTGTACCTGTTCCCCAGGTCTCAGAGGAAGACGTGATGTTGCTGGTTGGCCAAGATTCTCCACATCTGCTTGCACCCCTTGAGGTTAGATCTGGTGAAGAAGGAGAACCCTATGCTGTGAGGACAGCCCTCGGCTGGACTATTAGTGGTCCAGTGGCAGGTGGGCCTGCTGGGGTGAGATCACACTTTGTGTAGGAAAGTCTAGATGCACAAGTAGAACGCCTCTGGAAGATGGATGTTGGTGACACCTTGTCCTGCGACTCTCTTTCACTTTCGATTAACGACAAGAAGGCCTTGAAGACTTGGGATGATTCTGTGCAGTCCATTGATGGGCACTTCCACCTTGCCATCCCCTTCAAGGAAGATAATCCCCGCTTGCCTGACAACAAGGGATTGGCTGAGAAACGTCTCTCTTTGCTAGGAAGACGCTCGGCGAAGAATCATGATCTGCATGTTGGATATTCTGCAGAGATCAGCAACCTGGTGGTGAAGGGCTACGCCGAGAAAGTTCCTGAAGATGATCTGGAGGGTCCTCCTGGAAGGACTTGTTATCTTCCTCACCATGGAGTGCTCAATCCGAACAAGCCAGACAAGCTGCGTGTGGTGTTTGATTGTGCAGCGAAGTACCCAGGCAGATCTTTGAATGAGGTTGTTCTACAGGGGCCGGACTTGACGAACAAGTTGATTGGTGTCCTCTTACGCTTCAGAGAAGGTCAAGTTGCACCGATGGCGGATATAGAGCAGATGTTTCACCAGGTTGGCGTAGCGAGGGAGCACAGAGATGTTCTAAGATTTGTTTGGTGGCACAATGATGACATAGGTGAACACACAGAGGTCTACCGAATGGCACATTTGTTCGGTGGAGTGTTGAGCCCTAGCTGTGCCAATTACGCCCTGTTGAAGGTATAGCAGATGACTACGGCGACAAGTTCCAAGCTGAGGTTGGGAAGACCGTGAGGAGCAACTTTTATGTTGATGATTGTCTGAAGTCGGTTGGCTCAGAGGAGGATGCTATCCAGTTGTCGAAGCAGTTGTCGAACCTGCTGTCATTGGGCGGGTTTCGTAAGACGAAGTTTATGAGTAACCGTAAATGGTCCTCGAAACTATCCCTGTGAGTGAAATGGCAAATGTGGTTAGAGAGATGGACCTCAGCCGAAGCCGACTGCCAGTTGAACGGGCACTTGGAGTAAAGTGGGACACCGAAAACGATACTCTCGGAGTGAGCGTTTGTCCGAAGATGAAAGGTCACACACAAAGGGGTTTGCTGAGTGTGCTTTGTTCTGTATATGATCCTTTGGGATTTATGTGTCCTTACGTTCTCAGGGCCAAAATCCTATTCCAAGATGAATGCCGGATTGCTAACAAAGGATGGGATGAGCCATTGGAGCCTGCGACACAGGTGAAGTGGATCAAATGGCAAGATGATCTACCCAGACTCAACGAGTTCACGGTCAATCATGCTTGATCCCTGAGTGCTTTGGATATGTCCGAGAATGTCACCTTCATCATTTCTCGGATGCGTCACCAGATGGCTTTGGGTGTGTTTCTTATGCTCGCTTTGTTGAGGCTAATGAAATAGTCCATTGCAGTTTCCTTATTGGTAAGACACGGTTGTGTCCTTTGAAACGCATGACGATTCCACGACTTCAGCTATCGGCCACCGTTATGGCAGTTCAAGTTGATTCCATGGTACGAAGAGAACTGGACCTTGAGATCAAGGGATCCACATTCTGGACAGACAGTCAACTTGTTCTACAGTATATCAAGTACAAGACGAAGCGTTTCCTCATTTTGTTGCAAATAGGGTAGCAGTGATCCATGGTGGGTCAAATCCTGATCAGTGGCGACATGTCGGCACGGATGATAATCCCGCAGATGATGCTTCACGGGGGCTTGACGCAGCCAAACTGGTCTCAGGCATGAGATGGAAGAATGGCCCGAGGTACCTGTGGGAGAGTGAAAGCAGTTGGCCGACCACGCCTGACGCGACAAATCTCCTTGACCATGATCGAGAGGTTAAGAAGGAGGTCTCTCACGTGTTGTCAATGTGGATGAAAGGGTTGAGAAATCATTGATGAACTCATTGACAGATACTCCTGCAGGCTACGCTTACGCAAAGCTGTGGCATGGATTCGACGGTTTGTAGCTTGGCTTGGGAAATCCAGACCATGATAAGAACCTTCCAGATTGACTGTTGAAGAGTTGTGTTCAGCAGAACGGTCCTTGGTGAAGTATGTCCAAAGGGCGGCGTTTCGTCCAGAGTTACGAGACTTGCGAGGAGGCCAAGCTTCTGTGAGAAGACAGAGTCCCATTTACAGTCTTGGACCATACATTGATGATGAAGGAGTATTGAGAGTTGGTGGCAAACTTAGACGTGCTCATATTGAAGATGAAGTTCACAGTGATTTTGCCCAAGGGTCATCACTTGTCAGCGCTTATTGTGAAGTACACACATGAGTCACAAGCATGGTGGCAAGGATCATGTGTTGTCGCAATTGAGGAGATACTGGATTCCTCAACCCCGTCCGTTGATCAACCGAGTGCTGAAGGGATGTTGGTTGTGCAAAAGGTTGCATGGGCGACCAGAGGTCCAGCGTATGACGGATTTCCCCGAAGCTAGAGTAACTCCTTGCAAACCACAATTTTCTTACGTGGGTTTGGACTGCTTCGGACCACTGAGTGTGAAGCGTGGGCGGAGTAGGGAGAAGAGATATGGCTGTCTGTTTACTTGCATGACGACGAGGGCGATTCACCTCGAGATACTGCACTCACTTGATGCTGATTCTTTCATCAATAGTGTCCTGCGTTTTGCTGCCAGAAGGGGAACACCTGATTGCATTTACTCTGACAACGGCACAAACTTTTATGGCGGTGAAAAGGAATTGAGAATTGCTGTCAAGAAGTTGCGGAAAGATGAGAAGGTCAGCGGAGTTCTGCTAGCTAAGCAGATCGATTGGCGCTTCAATCCACCAACGGCTTCACACATGGGTGGCTCATGGGAGCGCCAAATTCGAACTGTGCGGAAAGTGTTGGCATCACTTCTCCGAGACACAGTGCTTGATGATAAGAGGCTAAGCACACTTCTTTGTGAAGTAGAATCTATAGTGATTGATAGACCCATCACTCCTGTCTCGGATGATCCGGATGATCTTAGAGCTTTGACAAAAAGCCATCTGTTGAAGTTTCGACCTGGACACCCCGTACCGCTTAGGGGATTGAGTGAAACTGAACGTTTCAGAAGACGCTGGAAGCATGTTCAGTTGCTTGCCGAGGTTTTGGAAACGATGGGTTGTCGAGTATTTGCCCACCCTGCAGCGAAGAAAGCGATGGCAGGTAGAAATGCCTAGCCTTGGTGTGGGCGATCTTGTTTTAATGTTTGATGACCAGTCTCCGAGGAGCCAGTGGCCTTTAGCTAGGATAGCCCAGACCTTTGCTGGAAATGATGGTCTAGTAAGAAGTGTCGAGGTCAACTTGGTCAAGACATCTTCGGCTATCTATCGGAGACCTGTCACTAAGCTATGTCTACTTGAACGTAGTAATGTCTGAAGGTGTGAGAGATTGCAGTTAACTTGCTTTATCTATCTATAGCTTTTTGAGTTCTAGGTTAGAATTCAGAACACAACTTTCATTGATACTTGTTTTATTGATTTTTGTAAATGTCTATAGTTACATTTAAGGGGCCGGAATGTAATGTACTGTGGCGCTGCTTCGCCGCCGGTCGATAACACTAACAGCGAGCTGGACAATCCCACAAAAATATTTATTAACCTCACATGCACGTGAGCGGTTACGTACACGTGAGAGGGTATTATGTCACGAACGGAGGACTCCAGTCCAAGGCCTGTCCGTTTGTTGGGAAATATACCAACACTAATGGAAAACAACTGACGTGGCTACCAATGTACCAAGTCAGGTAAACCTCAATAAACCTCGGTATACACAGCATCTTAGAGATAGAACACTTACTGTTTTATTAGTTCACTTCTGCAACCAATGAACCTCACAAGACAGGCTTCAACAGCACCTCGAGGATCGAGGCCAATAAACCTCACCCTGGCAATGAACCTATGCAAGTGATCAACCTGCTACCCGTAACGACTCGTAGTCCTATACGGTGCCATAAACCTCGTGCGCCCCGACAAATACCCTATAGCAACGGTAAACCTCACTGTGGCTCCGAGTACGATCAACAGTAGCAAGTTATGCCACTGCACATACTAGCTCCAGTACACAAGAGTAAACCTCGTAGCAGCCCAAGACCTGTAAGCTTTGGCTTAGGTTACGGATCCCTGAGTAACCCTCAGTGTGACTATCTGCGACCAGGCTGACAGGTTTCCAGCAACTCCAATCCCAACAGGCCTAAACATCACCAGCCACTCTGCTCAACCTACAGCCTCCCTAGCTGACACTACTGTACTTCCCACTTGTTATAACTGATAGCTAGCTACAACTACTCTGTCTCACCGTTATACTCCACAGACGTCAGCTACACGTACGTGAGGATGAATGGGTACCCGACCAATCGAAATGACTGGTGCTGCCTGCACGATGTCTGGAGACGAACTGCCTCGACAACCTAACTGACTATGCGCTGCACGTCTGGGAACAGACGTGGCTAGACAAACTTGTAACAGTCCATTGACTGTTTCGCCACAGTATCTTCAGGTTGTTTTCTAGTTGTTATGCAACCTGTGTGGCTCTTGAGTGTATGCATGGGTAATGCATAATTATGTACGTAGAGTTCTTGTTCTTACACTTAATTTAGCCTGGGGGTTTCACTCTGGAATGTGTGGGGTGATTCTGGACTGTTAGGCAGAATGACAGTGTAACCCAGAAAAATGGAACAAGGAATTTGGCTAGCGAGTTGTACCTAAGTGGATCTCTAGAAAGTCGCGAGGGGAAAATGATCTAAAAGGAGACAGGAAAAGAAACTGGAAAAGAAACAAACAATCACCACATTTATTTCCCCCAGAATAAGAAAATACAAATCTAACAAAATACCCACATCGAAAGGAATGAAGAAAACTAAACCCTTACTAAAGTACAAGTGAATTCGGATGGAGAGTAAATTTAGAATAAAAATAGGTATTTGTAATGGGATGGGAATGAAAACAACTTGAAATAAACCCAAAATGAACCCAACCAACTTAGTGTGGAATAAAACTTTGGAATAAAAAAAATAAAATAATAACTTGGAATAAAAGACTAGGAATAAAAGAATTGGAATATGGAACTAAAAGAATTGGGATATGGAATAAAAGAATTGAAATAAAAGGATTGGAATAAAACCAACACAGTATCAAAAGGAGGTCATAATATTGAAAGAGAACAGCCTAAACAACCTGGAAAACAACATAGAAAGAACACAAGAATACATAAGTACTTGATGATTACAGAGAAATGTGGTCAGTCCAGCCACTCCGGCCAACAGTTAGAGTTGTTGCCAGTCACTGTACAATGAATATGATATCGCTATCTGACACTAGTGTATGCACCCACTAACAAACACACCAGGGACTACGGGAAGTCTAAGTCATTAAAAAGTTTGTGGTCAAAAGTACTTGGAAATAGTTGGTCCACTCCCTTGAAACAAGGAGTGCGCTCACAAGGGGACTGACTCAACCATTCAAAAGCACATAGTTACAGTATCTTAGAGAACTCGCTATTCAAAACTAAGAACAAAACGTAAGGAGAATGAATCTTCCAATAAAATAACTAGCAGAACTGAAGATAATAAAAAATACAAATGAGATTGTCTGTACTTGGAAACACAACTATCGTCATCACTCATCATCAACTTTCAGCCTGTGGCCCCGTCACAACAGCACAACTCCTTCGGCTGTGGAGGTTGTGGTCCGATTGACTTGTAACTGTTCAAGGTTTTGCCATTTTTTGCTGTATTTGGCGATTCCAATATTGTATTTCTGCACGGCTTTTGATCCGAAGCTCATCAAAGTCGTAAGTTACATGGTCTTCGTTTCTTGACATGCTGGAGCTATGATTGTATTGGAATTTCGAAGGTATTGTGGCGCTTTTCGCCTAGGGCTACGCCTTTTTGCGTACAGGTGAGCGGCTACCCATACGCGGAGGGGAATAACAAGCGGTACTACAAGGGACGGCTCGTTTTGGGAGAAAAATACTCCCCGCTGACTGAAAAGATTAACTCACACTCGATAGAAATTCAATTAGCAACAGTCATTATTAATTATCTCGGACCTCATTGGGGATTTATTATCAGCACAACCAAATCATCGGCAGTGAATCCAACCACTTGCTGTCCCAGGGTGAGGTCCCGGAAGGGCACCTCAGCTACTGCGCCTCAACCCTTGTGGCACCCCAACCGTGAGGCGCCCCCACTGAGGATCAACTCCCTGCCCCTCATGCACCGTGGAGCGCAGAGCTCCGTCAAGACTGAACTTACAAGTGCGGCTGGCGGGCTCGGCTGCTAGCGGGACCTGGGCGGCTCCGACTGCACTGCTGACTGACGACTGCCTGGACTCGTGACGGGACCGACGACTGCACGACTTACACTGACTGGCTGCACTGACTGACTGCCACACTGACTGAACTGCACTGACACAACCCTGACAGCAGACTGACTAGATCGCCTAGAGCGCGGCGATTATATAGGGGCTCGGCGCGCCCTCGCGCGACCAGACCCGGCCAGCTTTCCTCAAGCTGTTGCGTTGCAGTATTTTCGAGAAGGTTGACATGTATGGGAAAATTGTATAGGTTTCGGAAAGGATTACGAACAGAACTTCAAATGGAGATGCCATTGGAATATCATGTAGATTTAGTATAAGTTATGTCCATGTTATGTTATGTGTTTGTAAGGGACCTTTGTTGTTGTTTTGTTTATTTCAGATTAAACTTGATTTTGGTTTGTGTGTGATGTACTCTACACTGCTAGACTTCACTTTGCGTTCATGTTTGGTAGTCTGTGGATGGGGGTGCATGCATGCAGACATCTAGTCAATGACCATAGAGTGGACCCGCCGTTTGCCAGGTCGTCGATAGATTTATAGCTGAATAAGCGCAGAAAATCCAACAATGCCTTTCGGGCTGTGCAACGCCCCATCTACCTTCGAGCGGCTTATGGATCGCGTGCTGCGGGGTCTACAGTAACAAGTGTGCCTATAGTTTATCTGGACGACATAATCGTCTATAGGGCCGTTTCCACTACACCAAAAAAACGCGATTATTTGGATCGCGATTTGAATCGCGATCCAAACTCCACTTTTTTTTGCGTGTGTGGACACAATAAACGAGATTAATAGTGGGATTTTTAATCGCGATTCGGACTCCACTAAAGCCGCGTCCGCACTGGACTTAAAATGGGTAAACTAACCGAGCAAATGGGTAAATTGACCATTTTAAGTCCAGTGCGGACAGCCAGAAAGTTTTCCTCCCAGGTAACTTACCCGACTCCAGTGGGTAGTTTAACCGACCAACTTCTGCCCGGTTAAATTGACCAGGTCAGTTTAACCGAGCCGAAAAGTCCAATCCGGACACGACGTCTCGGTAAACGACTCGGTAAAAAACCACATCCGGCGCCCCGCATTGCCAGAGGCCCTAAATACCACGTGACGTGCCATGGTCCCAATACAACAATGTTGTTTACTTTTCGAGCAGGGTCGACGTGTCGTAGTTTTATGGTATTTACATCCGGTGAAAGGTCACCACCATAGCGCCCTCTTGCGTTTATACGCGCCAGTCGGTTAGTTTTACTGCGTCGTCTCGGTTAGTTTACCCGAGTCGAAAGTCCAAGTGCGGACGCCGGGAAGATTTACCCATTGGAATGTTACCCACGGGCTCGGTAAAAAATAAGTCCAGTGCGGACGCGGCTTAAGAGTGAGACTTTTTTCAAAAAATCGCGTTGATTTGCGACGCGATGTGTGTTGGAACGCTCCGCGCAAATTGCACCGGTTTTTGTCCCACGATGCATTGCGCGCGCATGCCATTTCCTGCCAGCAGCTTACTGCCAGGAAGTGCGGCACAACAGAGTTTTTGTTTACGTTCGTCAGCGTGTGCCGCCATTCTCAATCGTCAATTCCGGTATTTACCAAGCTCACTTTCGTCTAAAATGGAGCCTACTGATGCCAGTGGAGCTCACTGGAAGAGAGAGGAGAAAGCCGCATGCGCAGTGCGACCACACAGCTAACCGCAATCGGCTCGCAATTTTTTTGCGACGCGATTTTTTAGCCTGTGTGGACACGACAAAAAAAAAACGGGTTTTAAATCGCAATTCAAATCGCGATTATTTTCGTAGTGGAAACGTGCCTTATAGCAGTTCGTTTGAAGAGCATATGGTGCGCATTGACCTTATCTTTGGGCGGATAAAGGAGGGAGGGTTGAAACTCCAGCCTAAGAAGTGCCACATATTACGAGAAGAAGTAGCATACCTTGGACACATAGTATCAGCGAAGGGTGTCAAGACGGACCCGGCTAAGATTAAGCAGGTACAGGAATGGAGTGTGCCAACCTCAGTTAGTGAAGAACACAGCTTCCTGGGGCTGGCTTCCTATTACAGGCGGTTTGTGCCGAGCTTCGCTGGTCTGGCGAGACCGTTGCATGGGCTCACGGAAGCAGGTCGACCTTTCCACTGGACAGAAGAATGTCAGCAAGCATTTCGTGACTTGAAGTCCGGATTAGTTTCTTCTCCGATCTTGGCATATCCTTCACCAAGCTTGATGTTTACCTTGGATACGGACGCCAGCCATTACGGGATTTGAGCCGTGTTGTCACAGCAGCAGGATGGCTCTGAGAGTGTCATAGCATATGGCATTAGAGTTTTATCCAGAACGGAACTATTGTGTCACGCGAAAGGAGATGCTTGCTGTGGTTTACTTCATCAAGTATTTCAGACCGTATCTGTACGGCCAGAAGTTCCTGCTGAGGACGGATCAGGGGGAACTAAAATGGCTGTTCAGATTTCAGGAGCCCGTGAGCCAGCTAGGTTGCTAGGTGGCTGCAGCAACTGGCGACTTCACCATCCAGCACCGACCAGGAAGGCAACACAACAACGCAGACTCCTTGTCGAGGATGACGTGCAGTCAGTGTCAATACCCCGAGGGGAAGTGGAGTACCCAACCTGACGCGGTCGGTGGTTGTCAGGATGGACTGGACCATGGAAAGGAATCTGGTGAAGGTGAGGTAACAGAAACCTGTTGGACACAGTTGATGTCTCTTGAAAGGGTCCAACAGCTGGGCATTGCCAGCGTCCTGGCAGCAACAGCGATGTCAGTGCTTCCGAATTGGCTGGAGGGGATGTCGAGTACAGATTTACGACAGAAATAACTTGGAGAGCCTGTTTTGCACATGGTCATTGATTGGTTAGAGAACAAGCAAGTGAGGCCAGACTGGAAAGAGGTTTCACCTGAAGGCCCGTGGCTCAAAACGTTATGGGGCGCCTGGGAGCAGTTGTCCTTGAGAAACGGGTGCTGTACCGCAGGACGACACAGGACACGAGGTCCGATACTTGCTTGTAGTTCCTTGCGCACTGCAGAACGATGTCTTAAGTCATCTACATAATTCGCCAGTGGGGGCCATCTCAGTGTAACCTATGCTGGAAATCGGTACATATAGTTGTTGTTACCGACTACTTCACGAAGTGGACGGAAGCATACCCAGTGTTGACGATAACCGCCGATGTGGTAGCGAACGTTTTCGTAAATGAGTTTATTTGTCGATTTGGCGCACCGAGTCTCTTACACAGCGACTAAGGGAGGCTGTTCGAAAGTGATTTGTTCAAAGGCATGTGCACTCTACTTGGGATAGACAAAACCAGGACCACACCCTATAACTCGCAAGGTGACGGCCAGGTTGAAAGGTTCAACATAACTTTGAAGGTGATGCTGGCGTCGTATGTTGCTGAAAACCAAAACGATCGGGATTTTTCACGTACTGCATGTGATGATGGCATACCGCGCGTCAACCCAGGAAAGTACCGGATGGACACCAAATATGCTGATGCTTGGACGGGAGGTGCAGCTCCCGGTTGACCTTATCTGTGGTATTGGGGCCTACTTGGTTGGAGAACGTACCGAGGCACCTGAATATGTCATTGAACTCGAAAGAAAGATCGAAATGGCCCACGAGACTGCGATAAAACACCTCAAGATCAGTCTGCTTCTTATCAGCGTTGCCATTATGACCACCGAGGGACAACTGGGACGTTGAAAGTTGGTGAAGTAGTAGGCCTATATATAATGGGGGTTCTGGATCACTTTTTTTATATAGTCTCTATTCGGTTGTTTCTCAGCTCCCAGAGGGTGTTTCATCATGCCCTACGCCTTTAATAATGACTCGGCTCGTGCGTGCCATTCCCTTTTTTTTATATAGTCTCTATTCGGTTGTTTCTCAGCTCCCAGAGGGCTCGCAAAAACCACTTTTTTATATAGTCTATATGTTTCTCAGCTCGCAAAACCGCAGGCCCGCCCCACCCCCCTGGCGGGCCCAGACCACATCAACTTAGGCTCGAATAACCTCCTTCAGTCGACGGTAATTTTCCATCTCGTCGAGTACGAGCCGGAACTCCTCGGGGGAGATGCGCCCATCCCGAAACGCGTTCGAGATCACATCGCTCATGCTGTCGAGCTTATAGAAAGGGCAAGAACGTGAATTTCATCGTGTTTCTTTGCTTTCAGTAAAAGCCGTCGAGAGACGTACTTCCCCGCAATACCTGCAAGACCGCAGCCAAGAGCAGCCGCTTCCAGAGCAACAACAGGCGCCGCTATAATCGTAGAGAGCAGGCCTACTCCCGCCGCACCCATTCCTAAACTGGATGCGACCAGCGCAGTATCAACACCATCGATGATGTTAATAACTCGCTGGTACTTTTTGTTCAGCTTGGCTCTGTCATCTCTCTCGCGCTCTAGACCGCGTTCAAGATTCCGGATTTCGGAAAGACGGAAGCTGGAGCCGTCCGGCGGCTCCACCTCTAAGGTCGCGGGCGGATCAAGCTGTGGATATATCGGAGGGGCGGATGCTTGCTGCTTCATGTTAACAGAGTAAGCAATATTATTGATAGCACTATATGTTTAACTAGGTCTAGATTAAGACCACATCGTCGGTAAAGTGCTCGACGTGGTAGTCGATGAAATGCTGGACTATCTCCGACTTGCTCAACACTCTTTCGTAGAAGCTCAATTTTCCCAACTGCTCGAGATTTATGTTGACTTCCCTTAGGAGAACATCTATATCGAAATTATAAGTACCCCTCGACATTCCATTAACCCGGAAATTAAGTGTATTGGACTCGCAGCTGATCGATATGTGGTTTAACCGTGTAGTATCCATGCTGATGAACGCATCATGTATAACTTCTCCCGCGACGTTTAGCACCGAATAGGACATCCAATCGTTGATAAATACGCCGTGAACTTCTAGGAAATTATGCGGGGGTTGAAGGAATGATAAGAAGATGGTGTTCGCGACTTGCATCGATTTAGCTGAGAGGATGAGGTTCCAGGGTTGGGGGGTGGGCTTGGTGAATCCGAGTGATAGCGGACTTTCGAGTCACATAATCCGTAGATTCTTCCTTCCTTTGTGTAGGAGAGTGGCTCTTATAGGCGCATCGGCGAATCCGTTGGGCGTGTGGAGGACCCCATTCGCGATTTCCATCGAAATGCCCCGGTCGAGGTCGACGTTCTTCTTCGCCCTGACGGAGAAGTAGAATTGTTTTTTATCTCTCTCATCGTACAGGACGATATACCTACCAAGAACATGAATATTTTGAGCGTGCTTATGTTCCATGACTCGGTCAACATACCCCTTCGTCACAAGTTCTTTTCCAGGTCCGTAGATACTCATTTTATTTCGAGCGTTAGGTGTATTGGGAGGTCGTGGTTGTAAATCGGCCTTCCTAATTCATCTAAAACGGTAATCTTTAATTCATCCACAGTCCCATCTCGGAGATGTTTGTATTCGGGATGCTTAACCCTAGCAGTAACAATGTCGACAAATCTGTGATGGCCAAGCCCAACCGTAGTCAAAAGGTTAGACGGAGCCCCGTCCACGATGTTAGAAGTGCTGTTGATTTGCTCCAAGTGGATGTACGGGTGCAGAACACTAAATAGAGCTCCCATTGAACACTGTACAAAAACACTCACTTTCAAAGTCAATTATCCCATGCCCAAAAGTCTCTCAGTTCTTGTAGTCTCTCAGATTCTTTTCAATTTTATTGAAATTGAAGAGTGAACCCCCAGGTTGTCTTCAGCTTCACTTGTTTTACAATGTATCAGTTAATTAGCCTCCAAAGACCCCTTATTAAAAAAAAGTTGTGGGTACACACTTTATGATAATCAGCTCGGCGGAGCCATCTTGGATGGATTTTGTGTGCTGCACCAGTACAGTTCTTTCGTGTTTGTGAAATTAACCGGCCGGTCACCGTTATACGTGCCGGCATCAAGCCGCAGACCCCCCAGCCCGTCAACCAATCCGAGTAGACTAAGCAGTCCGTCTGAAAGAACTATTCCACCCTGCCAAACAGTCAGCGTGTTTACCCCGTTCACCCGGCTCACCTCCAGCACGGCTTTTGCACCAGCGATAATATCTTGTAGGTCAGTGAAGCCATACAGTCCGGGGGAATTTCTTCTGAATCACCACCACCCCATTCAATACGCTCTCCTTCGCGCACGTTAAACCATCCTACCGTATAGGTGATAGAGCGGAGGCCAACACGCAGGTCTCCACCGCGGTTATCGATGTATTGCTGAAGGCTCACCGCGTCCCCACTTCGAATATTGGAGATCGTTTGAAACATATTGGATTATCTATTACTATACGTGTGCACCTTCAATTGAAATTATGAATAACTGGCGAAAGGCAGGGAGACGCCCACCACCGTATTATGGGACCTGGGGTGGAGGCCAAGGTACCTGGGGTGGATGTCAAGGTTCGACATCCACCCCAGCGCCACCATCCACCCCAGCGCCACCATCCACCACAACGCCACCATCCACCCCAGCGCCACCATGCACCACAACGCCACCATCCACCCCAGCGCCACCATGCACCACAACGCCACCATCCACCCCAGCGCAACAACCCCCCGCACAACAACCAATATCCATCCCGACGGCATTCAGATCAAACCCCGAAGCGTTGTATGAGCGAGGTGGGGTGTTTTCCACCAAGTCCTTAAATTTGCAAGAGGCTGTGGTGCAGGTTCAGGCGGCCGACGCAAAGTCGAGCTTTAGTGTGAAGTACCCGGCGGATATTCTTTCTGTCGAACGGTACAAACTGCCCCAGATAAAGAGCGATGATATAGTCGATAAGTGCCAAACTCATCCCATGAATTTCTGGCAAAATTTAGTCAACTTCGCCGTCTGGTGCGCTACCACTGGGTGTGGTGTTTCGGCGGAAGATCATCTTAACGAGCAGAGCCCGATGATGCGAGCCATGTTCAGGTTTCACTTATACTAGCAAACCCGCCGAATCCTCAAGGAATTAAGCGTGCCTATTCCCAAGGATGACATCTGGAACGCCTTTGACACATATTATACCCGGGGGACTACGAACGCGTCTGCGATGAGTTCGGTGTATCTTACAACACGAACTGGAAACAACAACGCAGTGAAAATGATGGTCTGGGTATACCGTATCATTGGTGGAAAGGGAAAGTACGGACTGTTAAAGCAGTCAGCGACGATCTGATTAAAAGCGACATGCTCCAGCCCAGATTCGCTATTTCGTCGAACGATTACAGAAAAGACCGGATGTCTTTCGCAGGCTCTGGAAGACCGGCCCCATTCACCGTCGATTACATAGTTCCTGGGCAAGAAAGGGAGAGCGTGTGGACCACCTTCATCCTCGACAAGTCGGAAGGATTCACCGAAGCGGGTGTTGTGCGGTTGAACGAAAGCATCAGGACCTACGTGTGGGCGCTCTTAGGGGCTCAAGGGCAGACGAGGACGCGCATTCTAGGCACCGGCACCGCATTCGATGCGCAGAAGTAGTTCCTAGCCAACATCGAAAGCGCTATCAATAGCCCCGTAGACTTCCTTTCGTCGGTCACGCGCTATGAGGATGTGTTAATAAACGCCAGCGGTAAGGTTGACTTCGGCTTTGGAATTGGCCTTTACATGGCGCCAAGCGATATGGTTCTAAAAGTCCAGCGAGGGGTGGTGGGCTACAACAATGAGATAACCATTGCTACTGCCGAGAATCATCTGGGTGTGAATAGGGATATAAATGTAAGCGACGTCCACTCCGGATATGCGAACGACACCGGTGAGAAAGGACTCGTACAACCGATGGTCAGTTTCCCGACGGGGGCAGCGCCCGACACCGACGGGCCTAAACAACCCACAACCAGGGTAACGCCCAACATCAGCGAGCTCGTACAACTCTCAACCAGGGCAACCTCGGAGCATGAGGACGAAAAAACAGCCCTGGTCGTGGGCGGGGTCGCGATAATATTAGCAGCGATTTGGCTTCTACGATAGCCAGTCCTAGGCAGCCACCAAGAGGAGGCCTCCTACCGCCAGAGCCATCGCCCAAAGATTTTCTCCTAGCCAGTTGGCTGTCCGCGCGAGAAGCGAGATGAGCCAGGAAACGATAGACCCGATGATAGCCCGGAAGGGCCGCGGCCGCTTTGCCCGCTAGATTGGCCAGGGCGCGCCCAAGAGACTGCATATGTTTTTTGACCGATTCCTTCAACCCGCCTTTGTCGGAGGGTGGTGGTGGTGGTGTTGGTGGGGGTGTTTGTGCGCCACCACCTCTCAGAGCTAGAACGAGGGTGGATATTGCCATCCCAATAGCGGTTAAGATGGATGCGATGGTGACCTCTTGCTCGCGAAACAAGGTCCGTACGCGCTCAGCGAGCGTGGCATCCTCATTGAGAACCCGTTTAATTTTCTCGCGGATTTGTTGGACCTGTGACCGGAGTTGGCCGTTGAGCGAGTCGATGCTGTCTTGGACCGCCTCGAGCTGGTCTTCGGTTTTTTTAAGTTCACGATCAATTTGCTCCGCTTGTTCCGACGTTGAGGGGTCCTTCAGCTCTTCGCGGTATCCCTCAATCACCTCCTGGAGAACAACTTTTTTGCCCTCCTTCACCGCCCTTGTGGTGCGCAGGGATTTCAGGGCTTCGTCGAGTCCCAGAATTTCCCTCCACGGCAGGGTTGGATGATAGGTCTGCGTTTCGATCGTCTGTGTATATAGATAGTCGCAATGAGATTGTCGATGGCGTCGGGACTCGCGTCGATGGCGGCATCCGCCTGCGTCGCGATGTCTTTAAACCCTTCAACGTCCTTCAGCGTTAAGTCGGCCGTGACCCCCAAGGCTCGTTACGTTGTGTACTGAAAGTGTGTCTTGCGTGAGATCGACGTTTTTTTTTAGCTAACTTCAATGTCTGCACCTGGCCCCAGCATTGCAATAAGAATGTTACATGGAGGAACGAACACGAGACTCAATCATGCCGAGGGTTTCGCGCCCGATCCTGTTTGGATCGAAACGTTCGTTCGAAAACATTGCGCAACACTACGACTGTGAAGCTAGTTAATTGTGTGCACTGTACGGACGTACAATGTACATGTACATGTACATGTACATGTACATGTACATGTACATGTCTTCTTCATGTACTCGTCTTATTCAGATGACTCGGCACTTTCTTCCTCTGGTTCGAGTTCCTCAACACTCTCCTCCGAATCATCGTCTTCAACCGTCAATTCGGTTATATGGCTTTCTGTTTCCGAATTTAGGCTACGGCGCCTTTTATATTCGGGTTCATAATAATCCACGTAAGAATCGCCAGACCAAAATGCCACAACTTTACGATCATGAATGTCACACATATCCGATTCATATGCAGCATGTGCGCATTCTTCATGTCTCTGAAGGTTATAGCGTCGATTGTAGCGTTTGCTACAATAGCGACAAGGAAAGGGCTTATAGCGAATCGATTGGGTTCATGGTAATTCATTGAGGGCAATCTCCGAGTGACAGGACGAAGATGAAATCGGTATATATATAAACATTTCGAGTAAACTGCTAACTTTGCTCATTTTCACTCATTTGTTTTTACTCATTTTACTCATTCTTACTCATTCTTACTCATTCTTACTCATTTTTTACTCATTTTTACTCATTTTTACTCATTGTTTTACTTATTTTATTCATTTCCGCTCGAATCACTGCTCAATTCACCCATTTGCACGCATTAAGCTGCTCGTTTGCTCAATTCACAGGAATATAAGCGCTTTCCTGTTTACTCCAATACTGCAAATCACTCCGGATAAAATAATAGGCCTATCAAGAATTAAATCTTGGAAGTTATGCCTTATGGTTTGAGGCAAATCTGTCTATGAGGGGGGGGGGCCTAATTTCTTGTCCCAAAACTGGAAAACAAACGCACGAACCTACCTACGCCCTCAGTAGAGTTTGTGACCCAGACTTGTGCCACAAACCATAATGCATAACTTCCAAGATTTAATTCTATTCTTTAAAAGGGGCTTACGGGCCCCCTCATTATTGTTCAAAAACTGGAAAACAAACGCACGAACCTACCTACGCCCTCAGTAGAGTTTGTGACCCAGACTTGTGCCACGAACCATAATGCATAACTTCCAAGATTTAATTCTATTCTTTAAAAGGGGCTTACGGGCCCCCCATTATTCAGACCAAGAACACTTGTTTGTTCTGTCCGATCAAGACTCGTAGGTCCACCATTGACCTAAAGGGACTTTAGTTTTTTCTTTTCCAAAAGGATGATTAATATGTATTTTGAGGGTTTTTATTTTATCGAAAAATCGACTGAAAAAGTGCGACGTAAATTCTTATTTTTCTCGACGAAAACAAAAGTCTCCTCTTAGCTGAGGTAATCATGGGAAAGAGTGTACCTTGATCTAGCAAAACCCCGTGAAGATGATGTCGTAGGTGTTTTAAGAATGCGATGTACACCTGAAGTTCTCAACGAGTCCCCCACTTTTAACGTAGGGGATCGGCCGCCATTATTCGAGCAGGAAAATCCGTGACCTTGTGACCTGAATGGAAAAGCGCGCGCCCTGATTGGACAATGCCAAGTTAGCCTGCTGAATATTAATAAGTCATTGCTTGGGCGCACATGTACTGTACATGTACTGCACGGCCGGGTATTGTAATTGTGATTGTGTACATGATATGTACAGTACACGTACATGTACTGTACATGTACACGAGCAGACCATGATTGTGTACGGAAATGGGCCTACTTCGGTGAAATCTCGCGAAAGTCGCCAATTTTCAGTTGGCGATTTGAGCCGAAAACGGAAAGGCTCCTCCTTGTATTATACATGTACATAAAGCATTCAATCTCCCCTTTCTCGTGAAATATGTGGTTTATTTCGACTGTTTTTAAGAATTCGATGTACACCTACGGAAAACTGGCCGTCGGATTTTGGTCCAGAAAGTATGCTTTTTTTGGTCGCGCTGTTACATGTCCAAAATATTAACGAAAGTGGACATATATGATATGAAAATAGAGAGCACGATGTCAGCTATCCACTTACCACGCCATCTTGGCAGCACCTATGCTACATCGGGGTATTTTCCTGTGTTTTCCGTAGTCTCGAATTCAGTCTCGCAAAACCTCGTGTAAGCCGCGGCACAAATTCGTGCGTGACCCCGGACGAGAAAACTCGGCTATAAAGGCCCGTACGCGTGACGGTAGCATAATTTGGACCGTCAGTAGAACGAGTGATGAATATGCAAGACTATGACTGCTAACCATGCTTATGAATAATTCATTAGCCCTATACCGCGTGCACATGTACTGTGTAGTGAACGGAAGTTCGCTCCATAAACTTTGAGTTTGAACACAAGTTAATTCTCTTTCTACTGTCGAGCCAGGCTCGTTCTACTGACGAGCCAGTGCTCCATTGACTTTGAACACAAGTCATTCTCTTTCTACTGTCGAGCCAGTCTCGTTCTACTGACGAGCCAGTGCTCCATTGACTTTGAACACAAGTTCTCTTTCTACTGTCGAGCCAGGCTCGTTCTACTGCCGAGCCAGTGCTCCATTGACTTTGAACACAAGTTCTCTTTCTACTGTCGAGCCAGGCTCGTTCTACTGACGAGCCAGCTGCTCCATTGACTTTGAACACAAGTTCTCTTTCTACTGTCGAGCCAGGCTCGTTCTACTGTCGAGCCAGTCTGGTTCTACTGACGAGCCAGTGCTCCATTGACTTTGAACACAAGTCATTCTCTTTCTACTGTCGAGCCAGTCTCGTTCTACTGACGAGCCAGTGCTCCATTGACTTTGAACACAAGTTCTCTTTCTACTGTCGAGCCAGTCTCGTTCTACTGACGAGCCAGTGCTCCATTGACTTTGAACACAAGTTCTCTTTCTACTGTCGAGCCAGTCTCGTTCTACTGACGAGCCAGTGCTCCATTAATTGACTTTGAACACAAGTCATCCTCTTTCTACTGTCGAGCCAGCTGCTCCATTGACTTTGAACACAAGTTCTCTTTCTACTGTCGAGCCAAGCTCGTTCTACTGACGAGCCAGTGCTCCATTGACTTTGAACACAAGTCATTCTCTTTCTACTGTCGAGCCAGTCTCGTTCTACTGACGAGCCAGTGCTCCATTGACTTTGAACACAAGTTCTCTTTCTACTGTCGAGCCAGGCTCGTTCTACTGACGAGCCAGTGCTCCATTGACTTTGAACACAAGTTAATTCTCTTTCTACTGTCGAGCCAGGCTCGTTCTACTGACGAGCCAGTGCTCCATTGACTTTGAACACAAGTCATTCTCTTTCTACTGTCGAGCCAGTCTCGTTCTACTGACGAGCCAGTGCTCCATTGACTTTGAACACAAGTTCTCTTTCTACTGTCGAGCCAGGCTCGTTCTACTGCCGAGCCAGTGCTCCATTGACTTTGAACACAAGTTCTCTTTCTACTGTCGAGCCAGGCTCGTTCTACTGACGAGCCAGCTGCTCCATTGACTTTGAACACAAGTTCTCTTTCTACTGTCGAGCCAGGCTCGTTCTACTGTCGAGCCAGTCTGGTTCTACTGACGAGCCAGTGCTCCATTGACTTTGAACACAAGTCATTCTCTTTCTACTGTCGAGCCAGTCTCGTTCTACTGACGAGCCAGTGCTCCATTGACTTTGAACACAAGTTCTCTTTCTACTGTCGAGCCAGTCTCGTTCTACTGACGAGCCAGTGCTCCATTGACTTTGAACACAAGTTCTCTTTCTACTGTCGAGCCAGTCTCGTTCTACTGACGAGCCAGTGCTCCATTAATTGACTTTGAACACAAGTTCTCTTTGTACTCTCTTTCTTCTTTTTGAGTTTTTGCTCCTTTTTATTTCCTTGTTTCCTCATTCCATCATCGATAAAGCAATGTCATAAAGCATTCATTACATCAAGATATTACGTATGTTGACTATGTCAACCTCGCCTGGTTTGTGGAGGTTACTGAAAACAATTTTACACTGAGTGTTCCAAATTTGTCTCATCATTTTGATCCCCGAATCCTGCTTGAGTCGTTTAAATAGTAATATCTAAATTGTGTAATTACCATGCATTCACCGTTTTGGAACAAAAGATGAACAAATGCTCATGCATGTATTTCTACTTCTGTTTTACACAGAGGACATAATTTAATATTGATGTTGCATCACTTATTTTCCAATTCTATACAAAATACATGTATCACCTGTCGGCAAAATTCGAAATCTAAGTCTTAGTCTGTAAACGAAGTTTTTATCTTCTTGATCCATTAGTTATTTTTTCCACAGCTTCGTTCATATTTTGTCCCCCTTTAGATTTGAAACTAAGTTTAAAAATTTGTGCGACACTTTTTTAACCTTTGGCTCATTTAACCGCTTTACAAATATATTTTCATAGATGTTTTTTGTGTTTATCATATAAAGGTACACCTGTTTATTATCTTGTGCGTCTTTGACTGGCAACCAATGACATGTACTCCCTGTTGGGGGGGGGGTCCATGTCTTCCTTCTTGAATGAGAGAACAATCTTCTTTTTAAAGCATTATTATTCTTGAGGCGTTATTATTCAAAATATTAAACTTCCTACCCATTTCTTTAAAAGTTACCAGTTGCTTCTCAAAAACGACATCAATTATCTAATTTGAAAACAGCCTTTGGCTTTAAGCACAAGGTTGTTCAATGCACATCATCAGTTGCAATGACTGGTATTAAACAAACTTGCTTGCAGTCTTATAAACAGGAAATATTTCGTTCAAAACTACCACCTGCCTCATGGAAAGCATGGATAAGTTCTTTATAAAACATGGTCATAGTGTTACTTTTCAGGAAACTCTCAACATTAGCAAAAACATACCATCGTAGATTATTGCTTCCATTCGGTTTGTTTATCCAGTACACGTGTACAGTGTACTTGCAAAAGTATCCACCTCCCTGATGTTTGGGGGTAGTGTGCAAGCCATTGCAGTTTTAGGGCAAGTAATTTACAACTGATATCAATTAATCCCAACCCTCCTGTTTTTTGGCCCTGTAATTGTAAATGTTTAATTCTGTCATTCTTCTCATTCCACATGAAGCCAGACTCGTTCTACTCCCGCGTTAGTGCTCCATTGACTAATTATTGTAAACCTGGCTATGGCAGCTCAGGGATCACACAAAGTGGATGCAGCTTTTTCAATTCAAGTCAAACAAATCAAGGAAAAACTGACTGCGAAAATTTGAACAAATTGACAAATTGGCAAAGGAAACTTGAACTTGAGAACTTGAACCAGGACTTGAACCCTTACTTTATTTTTTGAAAGCTCATAGCAAATTAAGTCCTACTATCAATTCAATTGCCAATTTCTTTTAAGCTTTTTTTGGCAGCCCTATATTGCATATTACAGCCAGAGACTGTTTCACTTGCCATCAACTTAATTTCTTCTCTTCACAAACCAATAATTGTAATAAGTTCGTTTTGTTCACTGACTATCTACAACTGAATTAAAACAATGTTTTTGTGTGACACAAAGTCCTACTAAGTTATCAATACCATTGGCCAATATTTTTTGTTCAAACTGCCACATCCCAGAGCACAGATAATGCAACTTTAAAAATCAGATGACCCCAAATATTTGAGTCAAGTGTTTGGTGGCACATCTCTGTATGAAATCAATACCGGTAGTACATGTTGTTGGAAGCCCTATATTGCATATTACAGTCAACAAATCGTAGAACTTCTTTGATTACAGTTGTGGCTGGACAGCCCCTTTTCCTTGCGGCTTGCAGCTTCATGTAGTGCCTCTGAAAGGGATGATCTTTCTGCAAGGAACGAGAAATACAAACATGATATTAAAATCTGAATTCTTTCTTTCCCAGAATTATTGCTGGCACTAGGTAGCCTGGTGGGAAATTGAGTTTTGCAAAACAGGAACACAAGTTGTGTGCTCTAGTGGACCACATTTATCTTCTTTTCTCCCCTCAATATTGGCTTTGTCTGGCCTTTTCACAATTGGTTGGCAACTTCACCAATAGTCTCACAATTCTACAGCCACTGTAGTTTCCTTAGGGCCTACTCTTTACATTCAGTGAATCTAGCCAATCAGAACATGCTTATGCTAACATCAAGCATAATAACTATACATGTGCAATAAAGGGGAAAAACAGCACACTAATGTGCACATGACTTACATGTACTTTAATGTGCATTATATGATCCCCAAGGTGGCAAATATTGGAAACAAATACCAATGCCTTTGCAACATGCAGACACATCATTACTTGTTGGTATGGGATTTTGGAATCTTTTGGGGTCAAGGAAGACATCTAATATTGGTTGGTGAATCAATATAGGAAGGTTTGCGGTGACACCATGTATCGGGTCTCTTAAAGGAAGAGGTTTGATTCTGAAAAGAACCTGAGTGGTAACTCGACGTTTCGACCAGTATGCTCTGGCCGTCATTCTCCTGATGACGGCCAGAGCATACTGGTCGAAACGTCGAGTTACCACTCAGGTTCTTTTCAGAACCAAACCTCTTCCTTTAAGAGACCTGATACATGGTGTCGCCGCAAACCTTCCTATATTATTTCATTCAACTGAAAAATGCTTATAATTCAATATACATGTAGTTGCTTTTGTCATCATACCTTTGAGCTGTTGTCTCGTTCTTCTTGAGCCCTTTCCTTTCTTTTGACATGTTTATCCCTCCCAAACATGCAAGTCATCTGAATCCGGAGAGTGTTAACGAATGGCACACCATCATTGGAGACAACACCTTCAGCTTCACTGGCATCTGCAAACCGGAAGCACTGATGAAAAACGTGGGACAAACCAAACAAAAATCTTCAATCAAAATACTAAAATACTAGGCCTAGCTCTTAACAATGTACCAGCGACAAAATTAGGGCCACGAATTGAGGAACATAACTCAAGATGTCGTCTTTCTTATATCAGTCTACTCGTGCCAAGTAGCCAACCGAAAGTCTTTTTCTGTTTTTGTTGTTGTTGTAATTTTAAAAAGATCAGTATGCAAGTCGATTAAAAGAATTAATGGTATTTTTTGCTTGAAAAGCTGTGTAACGGGTAACTACATGTAGCCAGGTCAAATGTTGTAGCCAACATTATAGTTATTTAATACTAGTATTGAATATTATTAAATATTCAATATTAAAATATTATTAAAACTATACAGGAGAAGAGGTATACAATGTTGGGGGTGGTGCATGCAATTTGAACATTGAAAAATTGGCAAAGAAAACTTTGACTGGACCGGGACATGAACCCGAGACCTCTGGAGTCTGGATTAACGTACACCTATCCAGCCCTTAGATGGTGGCCTGAGGGCTGGATAGCTTAGATGGAAGAGCACTGGTTCGTTAATCCAGATGTCTCGGGTTCATTGTCAGGTCATGTTTGTTTGAACTTAAATTTGAAAATGAACACGAATTGTCCTGGGTACGAGATGTCTCGGTTCTGAAATATTGGGTGCGAATTGTCCCGGGTACGAGATGTCTCGGGTCTCAAATTGTGGGTACAAATTGTCTCAGTTCAGAAATATATGGTACGAATTCAATTGTCCCGGGTATGAGATGTCTCGGTTCTGAAATATTGGGTGCGAATTGTCCCGGGTAAAAGATGTCCCGGTTCTCAAATTGTGGGTACAAATTGTCTCAGTTCAGAAATATTGGGTACGAATTCAATTGTCCCGGGTATGAGATGTCTCGGTTCTGAAATATTGGGTGCGAATTGTCCCGGGTACAAGATGTCCCGGTTCTCAAATTGTGGGTACAAATTGTCTCAGTTCAGAAATATTGGGTACGAATTCAATTGTCCCGGGTATGAGATGTCTCGGTTCTGAAATATTGGGTGCGAATTGTCCTGGGTACGAGAGGTCTCTGTTCTCAAATTTTTGGTACAAATTGTCCCGAATATGACTATGACTACCGGGGGTAGTAGTACTAGTACTACTACTAGTACTACTACTAGTACTACTACTATACTAGTAGTACTACTACTACTTACTACTAGTACTTAGTACTAGTAGTAGTAGTAATACTAATAGTAGTACTGTAGTAACTACTAATACTATTAGTAAGTAGTACTACTACTACTAGTAGTATTGACTTAAGATGTCTTGGGCCTCAAATAGTGGGTACGAGTTCGGAATTGTTCCGGTTACGAGACCGACTCTTGGGCCTAAAATTTTGGGTACAAATTGTCCCGGGTACGAGATGTCTTGGGTCTCAAATTTTGTGAACAAGAGCTTGAAGATAAAAAAGGATGACTAGTCAGGGCAAGTTACTCGGACTAAAGCAAAAACTTAAAAGCGCTTGGGATAGAGAAGTGGACAAGATTTTGACCCATCTTATTTTTTTACTAGTTATAGTTATACAATAGCTGACGGCCTGACATTGATATCAAAAATAGGCCTAATGAATGAATAATATTATTGATCTAGCCAAATCCTGGCTTAGTTACCTACGTCGTACCGCAGGCTTCAGTCGGATCGGTCGGGTCTTCACTCACTCAGTGTCGACACACAAGCGTACCGCTTGGTCTTTTCCACGTTGAACTTCAGAGACGCGGATATCTCGAATGTCTGATTAATATAAATAAAACCTCGTCTTGGGTACAAACCCATCGACGAAAATCATGGCTTGGGGTTGTGGAGGAGGTCCACCTGGATGTCCAAGGGCGAGGAGAAGGGTTGACTGCCGCCATTCCACAGTCCGACCGGGATGTTGAATGACTGTTTATTCGAGCGACTGTTTATTTTGAAATTTCCGCGGAACATGACGTCATATTGCATATTCATTACTCGTTTTAGTTGACGTCACATCTTGCATATTCATCACTCGTTCTACTGACGGTCCTTGTTATGCTACCACGCGGGACACGTCCACTGGCTGACTTACGGGTCCCCTCATTATTCAGACCATTAACATCAAATAAGGTCCCCCCACACAAACTTCATCGAGGACCAATCAAATAAGGCGTTCCCCACAAACTCTTCGTCCCCAACCCAACCTGCCCCCATGGCCGGCATCTATGACGAGTTTTCGCGGAAGAGTTATGATTTTCAACCCAGGGAAAGCCATGAGGTAGCCTTTTCAGAAAGCCGTCTGCTCGATCTTATTCAGCAGTACGAGGAGGAAACGGCCGGACTACTGCCACACCGAGACGCTTCGGCATTGCATCAAGCACCTAGCCAGCCGTCTGCTGTGGCAGGGAGGACCTCCGAATTCCTAAACAAGAAGCCCGCAGAAGATTCAGTCTCAGCAAGAATCCATTCCACATGCAGGTATCGACACCTTCCTCTGCACGACGAAGATGGGCTTGGGATTGTTCGTCTGAAGCAGTCCATCTCAATATTCAAATCAAACGGCCCTTTTCAGGGCCACCACATTTTCAAAAAAGAGAGAAGTGTTTCAATTTGTCTGCTTACACCTTCGTCTGCCTGACCGTGGCTTTTCTTGAGTACTCAATCAAAACAGTCTTTTTCAGGACTAATCGTACTATATAATTATTTTTTACATGCATCGTCCATGCATCATCATTCCGATCGTCCCCCTCACATCTCATTCTGTCTTATGTATGCCGACGCTCCCTCCGACTGAGTTTATTGGTCCGTCATTTCTCACCGTATATGATTGACATACACGCTGTCCGGTTTGGATTTCTCAATCCGCCATTTTGTTTCCCCGTCCCACTCACGCGCAAGGGGGTTTGGGGGTCAGCCATTCTGTTTCCTTAGAATTTTTCGAATGATCGACGTATGTGTTTTGATCCACTCTTTTAATTGTTTCCCTCATAGTTTCCCTATGATTGATGTACGCGTTTTGCAATTAGCTTTCATAGGTCTGCCATTTTGTCTTCTCCACATTGTCACCTCCTTGTCCCGTTCTATCAATCACTCTGGGACTCCTCATTAACACCCTTTGTTCCGTCTAATCGCGCCTCTTAGTTCCACCATTATTCTGACAATCGACGCCCTTTGCTCTGGCCGATCGGAACTCGTAGGTCCCCCATTGTCCAGTAGAGACTTCCAGGTCTTCCATTGTCCCGTAGAGATTTCTATAGGTCTTCCATTGTCCTGTAGAGACTTCCAGGTGCTCCCATTGTCCCGTAGAGATTTCCAGGTCCCCTCTTGTTATGCTAATGTCTGCTAATACACGCAAAGGAATCCTTTGTCATGCTAATTCATTCTCAATTATTGATATGCTAAACCGCTCTGTTGTTATGCTGTTAAGCTCTATTGTATTTGTGCATTATGCATACTATTCTTTTTTTGTCCGATCATGATCCAACACACTACTCAGGGAGAGATACCATTTTGCAGAAGTTATTCCAGAAGTCTTCTAGTTACAGTAGTAGTGTTGCCATTGACTAAGGCAATTTTGTGGAAGCACAAGCCTTTTGATTGTTATTTTGTGATCTTTCCAAAAAAGTCACAGCATTCATAGTTATATTTCCGATAGATCTGTGCATACAGCCATTAATGAAATTAATTTTAAGTGAACAGTACAGTTTGTGTAGAATAGGTACCAATAGGCAATGTTGATATCATGCTCATGCAGTAATGCCACATAACTGTATGTATAGCCTACATTACTCATTCCAGTTTGTATTTGTTTGAAGCACTAAAAACAATCGCCTCATCTCCCATACATTGACTATGTAAATTTCGATGGTCCTTCCGTTACCAATCCTTCCGTTACCGAAACCAAATTTAGATTTGCCTTTGATTCTCATTCACCAACTTATTATTTTTTTTAAGTGGAATTGATTAGGTATTGTGGCACATATTCTACTCAATACATTTTCAACATTATTGACTCTCACACTTCAGAGCGTTTCAAGGAAATACGTGTTGAGTGAAAAAGCCATGTCCATTTTACGTCCTTACGTTACCGACCTCATTAAATATGCATATTTGTTCCAGTGAAAATGAAAGGTAGCACCAATGTCCACATAACTATGGTATTTTGTTTTTATAGGCAAAGTCTCTGAAATATAAGGTTCTCAGAAATTTAAAACTGCCTGTGAATGCCCTTCTGTTACCATGGAATTGCCCCCTACTACTACTAGCTTTGTCCTTTGTCATCCGTGTCCTTTTCGCTCTCTACCCCCTTCCTTCTTGTATCTGTTTTGTCTTTGTCACTCTGCCTTTGAGAAATGTCCCGCTTGTATAGGATCGAAACGTCAGGCCCACTGAATTGTGAGATTTACCATCTTATTATAGCATCCAGTCGAGTTTGTATGAATAAAGATCAGGTTTATGCTTTTACATATCATGTACTATTAGAAAGTAATTGCTAAATCCTTTAAATATTTATTTTCACTTCTGTGGCATTGTTTAGGCCACCAGCATTTGTTCTTTTTATATGAATAAAAAGAAGTACAGTGTAAGTGCTTCAGATGTTCCGTATTTACTGCAATACTGGGTCATGACAACCTTGAAAAGAAGAAGCAAATACGAGTGCACAAAATGACAGCTTCGTGAATGCATGCTATTCGGCGGGAAGAAAAAGGTGTGTATGCTCCTATACTTTGCTTGCATTGCACAGTCGTGGAGAAATTTTATTAATCACCCAGGTTTTCTTGATCGAAATCACACATCCGCCATGTTGAAATTTGCACCAGGCTGCTCGGTGTGTATACGAAGTTACGAACATACAATAAAAGCCGTACTTTTAAAATCCATTACGATGTGCACTCAATTATGCAATTTGCTACCAGTACCATTCTCACCAAAAGATGAACATTTTATTCATACAAATTCAAGCATTTATAGGCCGACATGTATATACTTGTTCTAAGTAATTATTTTACTACGTAGTATCATAGATTCTTGAACTTCCTAACATTTGCTAGTCTTTATACATGACCCATTGAGTAGTCATCCATTGCTCAAAAATACTGCTACAGAAATATGGATGATCAAGGCGGTGTGTTGAATCATGGTTGAATTTCATATCATGTGAGATTGCATTACTGTTGATTTACTCCATTCAGTGAGCTCACTTGCAGGTCTTGGAACTTACAATCCATGTACAGTACTTCCCTCTCTTACGTAAAGGGATAGCCCCAAACCCTACATATGGGAACCATTAGGACCAGTGGCTGGCAAAAGCCCTCAGTTGGTGCTGCTTCAGTTGGCGGAAGGGTTGAAGAAAATGAGTATTCAACTTGACACCACCAAAGGCCCGCTATACACACATAAGATGTGAATGTAATGTTATAGTACTTAAGAGGGCTTTATAGGGCCTAATGAGGATATCTCATTACAGAATATTACCATGAAACTGGTATACTTCTTGCAATGTCGCCCTTACGTCGGGCCAACGCTGTCAGACGCTGGCCTCAATGAACCTAGACTATGTCCAAGTTGGGACAAACTATTTTAACTCTGTTATCGAGACGATTACTAAAACAAGGGGAATCGGGAAGCCTCACACAGGAGTAAACCTAATGGCCTGTCCACACAAGGATTTACTTGCTCTCGAAGAGTGGTATTAGGACGGATAAGTTTACCGCCCACAGCACACGAACAGCATCATGTAGTGCAGCATCAAGGAAAGGTGTACCAGTAGAATTATTTATGAAAGCTGCAGGATGGTGCAGACGGATCTTCCACCTTTGCCAGATAAGCCTTTATTGGATTCATGCGCACATAATGTGTTTGCTGAAAGCATCCTTAACAGTTAAAAGATGCTAGTCCATGTTAATGTCAAACTGAACAAGTGCAACTTCGCGGAATAAATCATGTTTCTTACAGAAACTTTATCTTATTGTTGGTATTGGAAATCTTGGCAGTTGCTCCAAATATCTCAAGTAAGGCCGAAACGCTATGTGGTTGTGAGGTAGAATTTCCTAATTAAACGAAATGTAATGAAATGAAATTGTTTAATTAGTTTAGGTTTAATTATGATTCTACCGAAAAACCACGAGCACTAGAGGACTTACATTCCCCCCCCCCCCTGTTTGACTTCCCTCCCAGTTAACTGCAAAATTTCCTACAAAAATGCCCTGAGGCGTGGACGGCGGGGCGCACTTATATAGGGAGTAGCCTCTTTTTAACAAAAGACTCTCAATTGTGACGAAGAAATACCGGTGGCAGGTGCAATCTCAAGTTAAGTCCTTTAGTGCTAGTGGTTTTTCGGTAGAATCATAATTAAACTTCAATTTCATTTCATTACATTTCGTTTAATTAGGAAATTTACCACAGCGTGTTTTTTATTAGGTATCCCGTGGTATATGAGCCTGCACCCCTGAGAGCGGTGTGGTAAATTACGCGTCCCGCGTGGGAGGTGCAAAGCGTTTAAGGGGCCAACCTGACGCGTTAGTGGCCGACGGGGAAAAAAAATTGCTGTCGGCACACGTTCATACCGCGGGTTGATAGGGGAGTGCGCACTCTAGTTACTTTTAACAGAATCTGAGTCACAATTGGCTTGGACCAAGCCGAACAATCACATCCTGCCTCGATGTATCTTCTGATGTGGAAATTAACAAGGATGAGAAATGCTGCGTGTGTGAATCATAGATACCGCCCTACCGTATTTCAGTTAAATGAACTTCTTTTCACATTATTTTTAAGAAAATTATTCTCAATTTGAATTATTCATTATGGTGATTAAATTTATTTCCTTATTATTATGAGGACAGTTTTGATGAAAATATGTTAAACCGTGTAAGTCTCGAGGTGAAAAAGGTCACCGTACACTTCCGGGCACCTCCGCGCCGCCTGCTATAGGAGATTAACACGTGCCCAATTTGAATGCATTATTACATAATGAAGAAAGCCTCTTTCCAACTAAGAACCCAGGTTTATGGATTTAGTATATTAAAATATAAAAATGAGCAAAAAAACCCTACCAAAAATGAGAATACGGCAGAGAAAACAAATAAATATAACCCGACCTTCATCTTCCGGTTGTAAGTACAGTATTGCGAATACGGCCCGACTGTGGTACGCGACGTGAGCATTACTACTTGTATCGCGCCGAAGTTGGTGTGGTTCGCATTCGGGCAAGAAAAGCGCCTTTTACTGTACTGTACATGTGGATACCGTACATGTAAACAAAATCAAAACACGATCAACGTAACGTGCGACGTTAGCCAGTACACATATGTACATATATACATTTACAAGTTTAAGGTAACAATTTCGATCGTCTGGGAAAACGACTAAGTTCTACGGTTTCAAACGTGAAAACGAAAATTTATTTTAACTATTTTTGTCTGTAAAACGTGTAAAATCACATACTTTACACATTGTATTTTAATATTTTATTCCTAAATGACTAGTCTAATTGTTTAAACTGCTTCAATCGGCGCGATACAAAATATTTTAGCAAAAACGTTCGCCGCTCCACGCTTTACCTCCTATCCGAGGAGCCTGGAAGTCTGGAATCTCGCGGTAACACATGTACATTCTCGAGGCCAACTTACACGGTCTATTACTAATAGGCCATGTTACTTTGATGCCCTTTAGGAGCGTGGCGGAACAGCGGGTAGGACTGTTGGTAGTTTGTAGTGTAAAATAGTGTAAATAGTGGAGTCGTCCGGTCACGGGATCGCAGGCTGGGTGCCTGAGAGTGGCTGGACGAGGGGATAGGATATACATGTAGTGTGCAGCGAGTGCATGCATGGGGCGGAGCGACAGGTGGGTCTGAGCGAGCTTCGGAGCGATTCCGACAAGTGGTCGAAACCCTATCGCTGTGGAGGCACGGGCGTCTGGTCAACGTCAGAGATAAGTGGTAAGTGCTTGGAAGTTTGTGTTGTCTGCACCCTTTCATTTGACCTTTGTGTTGGGCGTTTAAAGTAAATACCCCTTTGTACTGCGTTTTGTGTGCAGAGAATGTTGGGGACGTGTGACTGAATGTGCGTCTTGCGGGAAGTTTTGGGCCCAAGTTGGGGGAATAATCGAGTGGGTTTATTCTTGTGTACTGGTTGAGCGGAAAGGCTGTGGTCGAGCATGGGTCGAGTTACTGGACACGCTGAGTGGGAGAGTGACTCTGAAGCCGGTCCCTCGGAATAGCCCCTCATTGAGGTGCTGGTAGCCCCTCAAAGTAGCCCCTCAAAATGGTCCCTCAGAATAGCCCCTCATTGAGGTGCTAATAGCCCCTCAAAGTAGCCCCTCAAAAAAGCCCCTCATTGAGGTGCTAATAGCCCCTCAAAGTAGCCCCTCAAAAAAGCCCTTCATTGAGGTGCTGGTAGCCCCTCAAAGTAGCCCCTCGGAATAGCCTCTCATTGAGGTGCTGGTAGCCCCTCAAAGTAGCCCCTCATTGAGGTGCTGGTGGCCCCTCATCGAGGTGCCGTGGTCCGGGGTGAATTGTTATAGTGGTTTCAAGGAAAGATTAGCCCCTCATCTGAGGTGCCCTAGCCCCTCATCTGGAGATCTGTAAATACATGTAATTGTCTTATCGTTATAGACCAATACATAGTTTGGCTGTGTTTGCATAGTAAAAGAGAAAGTGTTCCGAGTTCCTTCCATCCTGAGTCCAACTCGTCTGATTTATAGGAGATCCAAAGGCAACTGACTGCATTCATACTTCCATCCCAACGGAACCGTTCCTAGCCGCTCAGGGACTTACGGTTTATAGAGGCCGTCCGGCACGCACTCCTTTACTCCTCATAGGAGAGGAGCTGGTGCGCCACAGGAGCCTCCATAGTTTTTACTCAGAACGGGGACTGCCTCAAGTTGCGTGACAGTTTGTTTATGGTACATGTACACTCAGATTTTGTTTAGGACCAACAATAAAGAAGCAACTGCCAATTTTGTACCTAGGAAAATAGACCCCAAAAGAGCAACTTTTTGAATCATACGAGTTTGGCCTACCGGAAGAGCCTTAACTTTCCACATTTTCGGTGACGGACAAGAGCAGTAAACAAACCGGAAGATACGAAGTCTGAGATCGTAATACGGAGTTGTTTTCATCGTGTGATGTGAGTTAGAAGGCCAAGCGTCGAAAACGCGTACCGTCGAAATCTGGGCCCCCACGATACTGTTCCGTCATCGGGCTGGTTGCTTATTTAATCAATGAATAGACCTCGAGTTTCTTGGAGGGCAGCAATGTCCACTTGCAGTCTCAGCAGTTCGTTGTTGATCACTGCTGTCTTGCGGAGGTTGCTAATCTTCGTCAAGTCGTCAGACAGACCAGTTGTCATGGTCCGCACGTTCCAGCTCCCAATCCTGAGGGCTGGCTTCTTTCTTTTCATTCTTGTGTTGTTTTTTTCTGGTGCAATCCAGAGCGCAAGCCTGGGCAGGTTTATATGGAGGAAAGGCTGTAGCCCATGCAGCAAATCCCCCCTCTCCACGTAGATGATGGAACCAAAGGAAAGGCGAAGCCAGTACGTTTGGGATCAGCGACGCCGCAGGAGTTGCCAGAAAGGTGTTGACTACAGCACCAGACCGCCTTAGGGACTCCAGCTCCGGATTTGATTTCAGGGTTTACTCCCGACGGTTATTTAACCAATAACTGGGGCCCAAACAGGTACTACTGCTCTGGACCAGAGCAGACCTGGGAGTAATGGTAACTAAGGGGTAACTCCACATTCCCCACAACTCCTGATCTCCCGAACTGGAGCCTTACCACCGGGTGCAGTTAATGTCTATAATGTCTGATTAAGACTACTGAACGATGATTAGAGCCAGGAATAATGGACAAGAGAGAGACACCGTTTCTGCTGCTCTGCATGAGTGTTGTATTCCAATATATAAGTATCCGGTCAGAGGTCAAAGTACCTTGCTCTAAATCACATGCGGTATAAGGTGATGAATGCAAATGTAAACATTACATTCCTCCTATCTTTCGAATAACAAATGGAGTATTTCTGACAGACTACTGGATTGCAAGATTCTATGTGGAAATTAAAATGAAGAAAAAGCAATAAGGCAATGTCAGAGTCCTGGTTTGGTTTGGTTTTTTTTTTTAGTGTCCAAGTGTTCATTTTACAAATTATGAGTCATCACAGTAAATTCTTAGAGTTTAGCATCCATGGATCTTGAAGTCGGTTTAACTGCAGATGATCATAATAAACCATTTAAACAAATAGAAGCATAGAACAAATGTTTTCTTTAGTTGACAGTGTGGTTTGAGCTTTCACTTGAGTGTGAGTCTAATTGGTTTTGTTGTTTAACAAGGCATAGCACCTTTTTTTTTTTTTTTTTTTTTTTGAACAACTTATCTAGACTGCCAAACATGGCAGAACTAGCAACTTGACGAAAATAACTGAACACGTGAGAGGAGAGGTTACTAGCACTTCACTCTCTATCCAGATCTTTACCATCTGGTTCCTTAATTATGTACATGTAGATACAATGTAATCATTGAGATGTCGGGGTGCTCGGTGATGTCTGGTGGGGTTTCGTCTAGCAGGTGGATTGTTATCTGCAGCGGATTGATCATACAAGTCCATGTCGACGTCCGAGTCATCTGCATCGTAGTGGACTGGTCGTGCTGCTGGTGTTGAGATGTTCTGCTTCAGGCGTTTGAAGAGAGAAGCATTTCGGGTAATCGAAGTGTTGTCAGCACGGGTAGCTGTGACCATCGATCCTTTGAGTGATGTGATGGTCAAAGGTTGAAGTTGGTATGGGGTCATTGAGGTAGAGATTATGCCGGTTTGTTTCACAAGTACGCGATCGCCCAACTTCAGCTTGTGTGTGCGCATGGACTTGTTCTTGTCAGCATTTCTCTTCATGGTTTCCTTCATGCGCTTGTCTTTGGCGTTGATGTCGGCCTGAACCGGAGCAGTGTGTACATCAGGAAGGCGAGTGTGGAAGGGGTGGGCTAAAAGTAATGAAGCAGGTGGGACACCAGTGGTACTATGGGGGGTCGATCTGTAGTTGCGAAGATATGCGTACATGGCCTGTTTCCAGGATCTGCCTTCAGCTTTTGCTGTGCGATACATTTTGTTCAGATTCCGCATCATGCGCTCAACCTTGCCGTTTGCTTGTGGCCAAAGGGGTGTAATGCGGCGATGTTCAAATCCAATGTACTTGGCGAAGGATGCGAACTCTGTACTCTGGAATGGCGGGCCATTATCTGTGCGAACAACCTTTGGGCAGCCAAAAGTTGCGAAGATTTTGTCAAGCTTGGGAATGACAGATTTTGCAGAGGTGGAGCTGGTGATTTCAATTTCTGGATAGCGACTGTAGTCGTCCACCACTACAAGGTAGTCACCTGTCGGCAGTTGCTTGAAGTCAATGCTAAGGTTTATCCAAGGTGTGCTGGGAATATCAGACATGCGAAGTGGTTCACTTGTGGCTTTGTCCACAGTTGAAGCTTGGCAAGGCAGGCATTCAGCAATGGTATTCTCCACTCGTGTGTCAAGACCGGCAAACCAGACGTTTTGTCTGAGGAGTTGTTTGGTCTTCACTATGCCTTGATGGCCTTCGTGTGCTATGTCAGTAGTATGTTGTGACCGATCGGCACCCCTTTTGGTGGTGCAAGCAGCTGCAGGTGGTGCAGGTGGTGCAGGTGGTGCGGGTGATGCGGGTGGTGCGGGTGGTGCGGATGTGCGGGTGGTGCGGTTGGTGCGGGTGGTGCGGATGTGCGGGTGGTGATGTACGTGGTGCGGTAATGGTGGACGCATAGGCCTACGGTTATTTTGTATTGCATTGTTGCCTTTTTAAAATTATTATTATTATTATTAATTTTTTTTTTCCCCAGCGTTTTCTAACAAACAAACAAACAAACAAACAAACCACACCCAAACAGACAAAGGAACAAAAAAGTCAAACAACAGCTACGAATTGCGACAAGGGAGTTGGGTTAAATAACGGTCGAAACGGGTGCCTAAAACCAACCGGAACTCACCAGAACATTCCTTATGTGGTCAACGGGCGATATACGGTTTGAATTATTTTATTGAACTCTTTCATACTTCACAAATCTTTACAAATCAAGGTAGGTGGTTGTTCTGCCGTCATAAGCAACTCTTTCATACTTCACAAATCTTTACAAATCAAGGTAGGTGGTTGTTCTGCCGTCATAAGCCACTTTCTTTCTTTCTTTTTGGATATAAGTATGAAAATGCAGTTTTCAACATTACGTTACATACGTTTGTATGGTTCAGTTTAACTAATAAACAAACAAAAAAGCTACCAGTGGTAGTATCTATCTAATGGTAGTCGTTATCAAATGTACATTTAAATTAGACTACTAAGTAAAAAACAAAAACAAAACAACAAATCAATGTGTATTGATACTAACTTGATGACAAAGCGAAAAGTGAAGCCGGTGCAGTTGTGTTCAGTCCGAAGATGGAACGCGTAATGATCGTCTGCGAGGGTGACAGGGCACGTTGAATCGGTGCTAGGTGAGTTGTTACTACAAGTCCGAGTCAAGGGGACATTAGTATCGATCGAATAAAACAAAGAGGACTTAATCAAGGACCTGCGCGTCTCTATTGGAAAGAACGATGAGGGGGTAATAAGCGACCTGCACGTCTCTATCGAACCAAACAAAGAGGGGGGTAATCAGGGACCTACACGCCTCTATTGGACAGAACGACGAGGGGTAATGCGGGACCCGCAAATCTCTCTCGGGCAGGACAAAGAGGGATCTGTGAGTGTCTATCGGACAGAACAAAGAGGGAATCTAGAAGGCTGAATGTTATTGATGTCGGTTCAATGCCGGCCACGAACAGTGTCAGTAATTCTAATGAAGGTATATTGTCCGATTGACGTATTTGAGCGCGGTCGTGGAAGTCTTCAAGAGACTTGACTGCTTGCAGTCGGCAACGTACTCATCGTCATCTGTGCATCCATCTAAAAACATCAAACAGGAATCGGGACCTGCTCATTGTACTCATCCACCTGCTCATGTTGCTCATCGACCTGCTCATTGTACTCGTCCACCTGCTCATTTTGCTCATTCACTTGCTCATTTTGCTCATTCACGTACTCATTTTGCTCATTTCCTGCTCATTTCCTGCTCATTTTGCTCATTTTGCTCATTTCCTGCTCATTTTGCTCATCGACCTGCTCATTTTGCTCTCATAAAGAAATAGGATTCTCTTATCCTTACCATCTCTAACTTTTTCTTCCGCTTTCATCATGTTGGAACAAGCCGAGAAATTCGGCATGGTGTTTAACCATTACCCTGTCCAGGGCCTTGTCAACTTCCATGCCTTTATCTAGTTTTTCTTTGAGATCTGCGAGAATAACTTGGTGGGTTTCATTTTCTTCAAGATGCAAGTAACTTGACAGGAAATCCTTGTAGTTGTCAAAGAAGATTCTCTTGACTGCCCAGCGGGTTTTCCTATTGGCTTTGTCTTCGGCTTCATCTTCGTCCATACCATTGTTGATGTACTTCTCGTGTTTCTCATTCCACATATCTTTGGTTGCCTCTTTGGCCTCTTTCAACCAGTCTTGGTAAGCGATATTATCTTCCAATTCAGAGCTGGACCCATCTTCTTCCGACAAGTCATCGTCAGTTTCTTCCTCTGATTCGTCATCACTCTCCTCCAAATCGTCACCATCATCCTTAGATTCAGTCCCGTAACCATCAATTGTAGATTCAGTTCCGCTGCTGTCTGTTTCCGAATCCTGACATCTACGCCTTTTAAATCCCGGTTCATAATCTTCTACGTTAGAATTGGCTGATCGAAATGTTCTTATGTTACGATCATCGTCAATGTCGTCCATTTTCGATTCACCCGCAACGTGTGCATTTTCTTCATGTCTTCGAAGGTTATATCGCCGACTATAGCTTTTGCTGCAGCGATGACAAGCATAGCGTTTTAGCCCAGAAATAGTATTCATGATGTTTACTCGTGGAGTGTCGATCTCCAAATGGGAAGACATGTTTAAAATTGGGCAATATATAAATGTCCTGTTTTCTGTCCTCATTCGGGTGAAATGGCTGATGGAGGGCAGCTGGAATGACAATACGATGGTCCCGCAGTAGGATGTCTTCAGTGCTGTTTACACTGAGCTCATGCCGAACATGGAAGATGCTGTTCAGTTGTGATTTTACAGTGGCATCAGCTGTTTTGTTGATCTTGTGCCATGAATTGTGTTTCACATCATTAATGGCTAGTTGGAGGACGCGATCATTCTTGGTTGCCTCCTGTATTTCTGCAAGAGTTATCGATCTAGGAACAGCATTATCAATGACGAAGTTGATATGTTCCTCAGCAGTGGGCTCTGACTGTTGAGTAGTCGAGCATGGGTGTCGCGAGAAATAGTCAGCAGGGTTTGACTTGCCTGGTTTGTAGTAAACCTTGAAGCTGTATTGCTGCAGTTTCAACAGCCATCGCTCGATTCTCGCTGGTGGATTGGAGTAGCTATGGTTGAACATTGGCAAAAGCGGCTTGTGGTCAGTTATGACTGCAAATGTGTTGCCAAACAGGTACAGGTGAAAATGGAGGATGCCCCAGGTGACAGCAAGGGCTTCCCGCTCAGTTTGTGAGTACCTCTGTTCGACTGCTGTTAGCAATCGGCTAGCTACTGCTACAATAGCTGTGTTTCCAGCCAAGTCATGTTGAACGAGTAGTGCGCAAAGGCCGATGGGGCTGGCGTCGACTATGATCTCGGTTCGGCTTTCGGGATTGAAGTAGGCAATCTTACAATGTTCAGTGATTGACTGTTTGATTTTATCCATTGCGTCGCTTTGCTGTTTGCCCCACATCCATGGAGATGACTCCTTAGTGAGTGCACGGAGTGGTTCCGAGATTAGCGCTAGTCTGGGTATGAAGCGAGCGCAGTAGGTGGCTTCTTCTTCTTATCGTATCCAAAACAACTTAGAAAACAACTTAGCATGTTTAAGCCAATGCCTGACACCGTCTTTTGCGCACTCAGTATAGTCAGCCAGGTCTTGGGGGGTACATTCTTTGTCTGTGGGCATTTCAACAGGTGTTCCATATTTTGTGATTCAGAACCACACTGACAAGTTGTGTCAGCATTAACTGAGTAGCCCCACTTCTCCAAGGTCACCTTACATCTTCCAACCCCAGATCTTAGGCGGTTTAGACATCGCCACTCCGACCAGCTGGAATCAGCGCCAGGTGGAAGTACTTCGTTAGCTTTCATGGATGTGGACATATGCGTCGGCTGACTTGCAAGCCTTTCTTCCCATAAAGCTTCGCGGTGGCGGGCTGCTCCAATTGATTCTACCGAGGTAAGGAAGCTTTTTCTGGACTTCAGCCGACTCGTTGCTGGGACGTGGCCAAAAAGTGGGTGCCTTTCGTCTGAAACTTGCTTTGCTGCTTGCTGCACTGCGTCGAATCTCTGGCGGAGCTATAGCAGCGAGAAGGAACAGATTGTCTGTTGCTGTGGGCCTTAGGCAGCCAGATACCAGGCGGCAGGTTGCGTTGAGAGCCAAGTTGATTTTCTCGGCATGGACTGATCTTTCCCAGACTGGACAAGCATATTCGGCGCATGAATAGCAGAGGCTAGGGCAGTTGATCGGAGGGTACTTGGACTAGCTCCCCACGTGGTTCCCGTTAGTTTGCTCACGATGTTGTTTCTGGAGCAAACTTTTGCTTTGGTGTTCTGTACGTGGGTCTTGAAAGTGAGACAGCGGTCTAGGGTGACACCTAAGTAGACTGGGCGATCACAGTTTTCCAGAGGGGTGCCTGACCAAGTAACGTTCAAGTGACGGCTGGCTTCTTGGTTCCTGAGATGGAATGCGCATACTTAAGTTTTGGATGGGTTGGCCCGGAGATGGTTTTTCTCATAGTAAGGAGTGAGGTCGTCCAGTGCGTTGGAGAGACGTTCTTCGACAACGCTGAAAGTTTGGTGTTGCGCAGCTACACCCAGGTCATCTGCGTAAATAAAGCGGCGCGTCACATCATTTCTTGGCTGATCGTTGGTGTAGATATTAAACAGGAGGGGTGCAAGTACACTTCCCTAGGGGAGACCATTATTATTTCTTCGCCAACGACTCTTCTTGCTCCCAAGCTCAACGATGAAATGTCTGTTCTCAAGCATGCTTTCCATCAATTCTGTGAGCTTGATGTCCTTTGTGATCTCCAAAACCTTATGGAGGAGGCGCCTATGGTTCACTGTATCATATGCAGCTGAGAGATCAACAAATACAACCCCAGTAACTTTTCCCTCCTCGAAGCCGTCTTCTATATACTGTGTGAGATTGAGCACTTGGCTTGTGGTTGACTTTCCAGGGCGAAACCCGGCTTGTTCTGGGATCAGAAGGTTGTCAATGACAGGTCCAATTCTGTTGAGTATGAGTCGTTCGAACAGTTTGTATGTTTGGCTCAGCAATGAGATTGGTCTAAAGTTTTTCGGCACCGATGGGTCTTTGCCGGGTTTAAGGAGTGCCATCACGTGTGCTTTCTTCCAGATCTTAGGAAGTCTATGGGTAGATAGACAGTAATTATATAATTCAAGTAACCATTCCTTGGCAGCAGGACCGAAATTCGTAATTTGTTCTGTCGAGATATCATCGAGACCAATTGCTTTTCCGGGCTTCAGTGAGGAGATTCCCTTTTCTAGCTCTTCCTTGGTCATTGGTTGGGTGTGACCAGGGTCCTCACTGTACTTTGTTCTATTGAGTCTGGTCTTGTCTTTTATCTTACCACTCTTGCCGTTTAGAAGGAGTTGGTTTGCAACTTGGTTGGCAGTTACTTTGGGCTGTTGAGGTGTAGTTGTTGGATCACCTCTAAGCTTGCGGATGGTTGTCCAAGCTTTCTTACTGTTCTTTGACATATCTGTTGATTCTAACAGGGCATGCCAGGTCTTACGGCGCTCCTGTGATATGCTGTCCATCACTTTTTTCCCGGTCTCGGTTGTTGTGTCAGAGAAGGGGTCTTCTTTGAACATTGTGACATACTCTTCATATAAATCAGAGCTCTCCTTTGTTAGGCCGGGGATATATTCCACTCTGCAGCCTCGAGGTATGTGCTTTCTGGCGGTTTTCTTTACTAATGTTGTAAAGGAATCATAATTGCTTGATGTTGGTGCAATTTTCTTGATTTCCTGTTCTAGCTCATGGGTGAACCCCTTCCAATCTGCTTTCCGGTAGTTGAAACGTCTCTTGAAAGGGACACGGGTTGGTTTTACAACCGCATTCAATCGGACGCCAATAGGTCGGTGTTGACTGGCTGGGATGGGGTCCAGCACGAACTTCTCACATAGACCTGCTATGTTGCTAGTGGCGACAACCAGATCAGGGTTGTAGCCACGTTTCCAGCGAGCACTTTGAAATGATGAAGGTAATTTTGCGTCGTGGATGAGGTTTAGTTGGTTGGAGTCGATCCATTTCTCCACTGCTTCTCCATCTTTATTGGTTTCCCTATATCCCCATTGTGTACTGTGACTGTTAAAGTCTCCAATAATGACTTGTGGTTTGGTGGTGGAATGTGGCACAGAAACAGGGAATTTGAAGTCTATAGTCGGTGGTTTGTAGACAGATGTTACTACAACACTGCTCAGTTCTACTGAGAGTACCTCTGTATTATCATCTTCTGATAAGGATGTGGATACTATAGCTGTGTTTGCTTTGACAAATAAGGCACTTCCGTACTGGCGGTGTGGCCTTTCTATGGCAAGAACCATACCGGGTACAGATGGGCGGATATTGTCGCTTCCTCTGTGGGTCTCCTGCAGGCAGAGGACGTCACAATGTAGATTGCTGCATACTTCAGCTAGTAATTGTTGTTTAGATGTTGAAAAACCTTCCACATTTGCAGAGATGACTGTCAAAGCAGACCCTCGAAAGGGTCCTCTTTGATTTGTTGGCATGATGTTACGTTGAAATCTAGAGTGTTTTGGTGGTGTTAGAATTAGTTCAGCTACACCTATAATGAGAATCAGCAAAGCTACTAGTAGAAATAATAACCAACTAATATCACTATAATACGCCTATCCAGGGTCGCGAACGTGGACGCTTCTAACTTGACCCAGTAGGTGGCTATTCCCAGGAAGCTACGAAGCTCTTCCTTGTTGACTGGAGGAGATGCATCAGTGAGTGCTTTTACCTTGGCGGGGCTAGGTGAAATACCGTCTGAGGAGAAGACATGACCGAAGAATTCCACACTGCTTGCATGGAACTGACATTTGGTCTTGTTGAGTGTCAAGTTCTTCTCTCCGAGGCGTTGTAGACAACCTGCCAAGTTGTCTTTGTGCTCTTCAGTATTTTTCCCGTACACAAGTATGTCGTCACTTATGTTCAGGACACCTGGCAGTCCAGCCAATGAAGAATTGGATGAGGTTCTGAAATTGTTCAGCACCACTGTTGACTCCGAAGTTAAGTCGCTTGAATTGGTAGAGACCAGCGTGTGTTGAGAAAGTGGTCAAATAACGAGAGTTCTCTCATCGAGTTCAATTTGATGATACCCACTGTTTAGATCAAGTTTCGAGAACACTTGAGCCCCGTTGAGCTTGACGATGATGTCATCAATGGTGGGTGTGACATGCCGTTCACGTTCAATTGCCTGGTTGACGGCACGCATGTCAATGCAAAGTCGTATGGCGTTAGGATCCTTAGGTTTGGGTACCACGCGGATTGGCGATATCCAAGGAGTTGGTGTATCGTTGACTGGTTCGATGATATCAAGTGTTTGAAGGCGTTTCAGTTCAGCCTCAACTTGACGACGAACATGAAAAGGGACCCTTCGATGCGGCTGAGCTACAGGTGTGACTGATTTGTCGACATGAAGTTTGCATTTCACATCAGACAGTTTGCCAATTCCTTCAAAGCGGTCAGCGTATTGCTCAACGATGCTATCCATGGACGATTTAGATTCAAGATTGTACGTTATGTGTACAATGTTCAGGTCAGATTCACTCTGGAAGCTAAGAAGGGTGTCACCAAGTCCCTCGACCACATGAAAGTCACAGATGACGGAGGTATCTTTGTAGATGATTGTCACTGTTGCTTTACCTATGACATGGAGCGGAGTACTTGCACCATAAGCGTGGATGTGCGCACTGGATGGGTGCAGATGCGGCTTAGGGAGTTGGCTGAAAGTTTTCTGACTCATGATGTTGACAGATGCGCCAGTATCAATCAGCACCGAGTAGTGTTGACCATCAATGAGAACGCTGACACGTGGTTGTTTATCATCGTTGTGATTGATGACGAAGGCGTAATCATCATCAGACGCACAGTCGTATGGGTCAGATTCATCTTGGACTGTGTGCACTTTGTGTGATGCCTTCTTGGCACGGCATACAGGAGCGAAGTGATTTTTCTTTTTACAGAAATCACAGGTTTTGCCACATGCAGGGCACGTGTCCTTGTGTGGGTAGTTTCCTCCACAGTTGTAACATGTCTTTGAAGAAGGCTGATAAGATGCATGGGATGACTTGTCGGCACCGTGTGATTTCGGCTTTTGTGGGCGTTGTTTGGGTTGCCACTTTGGTTTCTGAGGTCGCCTGCAAACTGCACTGACATGAGGCTGAGGCTGATCCATGCTCTTAAGGTGCTCTGATGCTGTTGTTGCAGCTCTGATCAGGGATATTGCTTTGTCTAGTGTGAGCTCTGGGTCACGAAGCAAGCGCTGTTTGAGGCCAGTTTCCCTGATGCCAAGTATGATGCGATCTCGAATCAAGCTGTCTTTCAACTCACCAAATTCGCAGGTATCAGCGAGTGTCTTGAGGGAAGTGATAAAAGCATCAATTGTTTCACCCTCTCATTGAACTCTACAATTGAACATATATCGTTCGTATGTGGTGTTTTTCTTCCCCTGGCAGAACGCGGCGAACTTTTCGACAACCTTGTCGTATTTCTTTGCGTCACTGTCATTAGTCCACACAAACGTGTTGTAAGTGTCGACGGCAGGCCGGCCAATAACAGACAGGAATGTTGCCACACGGAGAGTATCATCCTTCTTGTGCACGCCGGTAGCGATTTCAAAGTTCTGAAAACGCTGCAGAAACTTTGTCCAACCTTGACAGAGATTGCGATCGTTGAGATCGAGTGGCGATGGTGCTGGTATGCTGTACTGCGCCATGCTTATGGAACATTACAATGTCCAGCCCAAGACAGTTTAAAAATTATAACAAAATGTGATCACATGCAACAAGCGAAACGTATTTTTACCCTGTAGGCTGTAGATCACTCGGCGTTGGTTGTTATCGAGATGTTCCACGAGACGCAGGATGACGCGCGCGTCTAACAGCCAACACAACACTGTGCAACTCGATCAACCCTCCAAAATCGGGCAGAAGCTAAAGTTTCTTTCCGGATTTAATGGAAAAATTCCAGTGGCTTACCGTGTAACTTTTCCTGGTCGGTCTATGTAACAATACCCACCAGAGGCAAACTTTTGGTCACACGCAAAGGACGGGAAAGAGGGGATATTACCAAATGAAGCGAGAGCCGAATATGACACGCCCTCTACCGGCTGTACGTCCGTACCGTACAGGAATGGAGCCAGCTGAGGGACTCCATCTACAGCAGCGCGTCCCTGGCTTTTGGCAAGAAGACTCACAAGAGCCAGGACTGGTTCGAAGCCAATGCCAGCGTCCTCACTCCACTACTGGATGAAACGCGCCGCCCTGCTCGCGCATAAGAACAACCCCGCCAACTAAACACAGCAAGCTCTCAAGACTGCACGCAGTCAGGCACAGAGGTCAGCCAGACGATGCGCCAACGACTACTGGCAGGACCTCTGCTGCAACATTCAGCATTCCGCTGACTGTGGCAACATCAGAGGAGTCTACGACGGGATCAAGAAAGCCCTTGGACCATCCAAATCCAAAAACGCCCCCTGAAGTCAGCTACTGGTGAGATCACCCGACGTCATCAAGTGCGCTAAGAGCACCCTGCTGGGCCCGCTACACACGCTACTCTGCCTGTGCTGGGAGGAAGGCGAGGTGCAACAAGACATGAGGGACTCCAACATTGTCACGTTCTACAAAAAATAAGGGGGACAGGAGCGACTGTAACAACTACAGGGGAATCTCTCTTCTGTATATCGCCGGCAAGCTCTTCGCACGCGTGGTTCTGAACCGTCTGCAGAAGCTTGGTGAGAGAGTCTACCCCGAGTCCAAGTGTGGTTTTAGAGCGCAACGATCCACAACAGACATGGTCTTCTCCCTCAGACAAAGAGAAGTGCAGAGAACAGAGACGGCCCCTGTGCATCGCCTTCATAGACCTTGAATGCGTTCGACCTTGTGAGCCGCGATGGTCTATTCCGCACACTCGCTAAGATCGGATGCCCCCAAGCTTCTGAGCATCGTGAAGTCTTTTCACACCGACATGAAGGGAGTCGTACAGTTCAGAGGTGCTTCTTCTGAGCCCTTCAGAATCCGCAGCGGTGTGAAGCAATGCTATGTGCTGGCGCCGACTCTGTTTGGCATCTTCTTCGCTGCCATGTTGAAGCAGGCCTACGGCGATTCCACCGACAGCGTCTACCTCCGTACGCGTTCGGATGGAAAACTGTTCAACCTCTCCCGCCTCGAAGCTAGGACCAAGTTTCGTGAGACTCTGATCAGAGACATGCTGTTCGCTGATGACGCGGCACTCGTCTCCCACACAGAACACCAACTACATGCACTTATGGACGGCTTCTCGCGCGCTTGCCAAGACTTCGGGATGACCATCAGCTCCACCGTCAAGGACGACCTCTCACTTGACAGCGAAATCAACAGACGCATCGGCAAGGCCTCCACTACCTTCGCCAGGCTGTCAAAAAGAGTGTGAGTAAACAGCAAGCTGACCACCAACACCAAGGCAGCTGTGTACAGGGGCCAATTTCATAGAGCCGCTTAAGCGCCAAAATGTGCTTAAGCGCAAAACTCATGAACCACAGGATCCCCTTGCCAACCCAAACTTCACTTTTGTTTCACGCTAAGTAAAGAAGAGTGTAATACAAGTCAAAAGCAATGGACATCACATTACAGGGCAGCTTGTAATCCTTGCTTATACCGGTACACGAGGAAGACTTTTCCTGCTTAGCAGATTTTCACGCTTAAGCGGCTCTATGAAATTGGGCCCAGAGCATGCGTTCTCAACACCCTCCTCTGTGGCAGCGAGTCCTGGACTCTCTATTCCAGTCAAGAGAGACGGCTCAACTCGTTTCACCTTAGAAACCTGAGACGCATACTAAACATCACATGGTCAGACCGCGTGACGAACACTGACGTCCTGCAGAGAATGGGACTCCCCAGCATGTACATGTATACACTCCTCCTCCGGCAACGCAGAATCCGCTGGCTTGGCCACGTTCGCCGCATGGAAGACGGGCGCATCCCAAAAGATCTTCTGTACGGGAAACTCGCTTCAGGCACACGAGCCCTCGGACGCCCAAAACTGCGCTTCATGGATGTTTGCAAGAGGGACCTCAAGACGCTAGACATCGATGGCGACACGCGGGAGGTTCTGGCCGCTGACAGAGTCACATGGAGACACGCACTGCACACAGACCTCAAGACATCGGAGGAAAAACAACACCAGGCTGCAGCAGCGGCGTAGCCAGGATTTTTTCAGGGGGGGGGGGGGCGATGGGGGGGGGGGAGCTGCTAAATTTCGTGGGAGGGCGGACTGTAGTTTGGGCGGTTTTTCAGTTTTTCAAAGTTTTCCGATTTATGCTCACTGCGAGACCACCGTCAAGTGTGTGTGGGGGTGGGTGGGTGTGTGTGTGTGTGCACTCAGTATACGTCCGGAATGATTAGTAGACTTCCACCAGTCTTTACACACTTGTTTTCTAACAAATAATGTAATAAGGTGATATACAAAAATGTTGCAAACTGCTTACTGACTAAAATAACCAAAATGTAAATCTAAAATTTAGTGGGCGTGACGTTTCGATCCTAACAGGACCTTTCTCAAAGGCAGAGTGACAAGGACAAAACAGATACATGTACACGAAGGAAGGGGGAGAGAGTAAATAGGACACGGATGAGAAACAAAGGACAATTGAGTGAAGCTGGTAGGGAGAGATCAAAGGGAAGGGCAAATGGTAGGGTAGGGATTAGTGACCAGAGGGGGAAAGATCAAAGAGAGAAGTGTGAAGGACTGAACACAAAAGAAGGATTATCAGAAAGCTGCATGGTGTTAGTCATTACCCTCCTTGATGTTGAGACCATGTGGTTGAATAGTCCGAAGACGCTTCATCCACATTTTCTCACGGCTAAGACGGACAGCATTACTACGGTGACCAAGGGATTCTATGCCCAGTACACTCATATCTGATATCGAATGATCAGGGAGATTGAAGTGATACCCAACAGGGGTGTCCATTTTTCCGGTTTTGATAGTAGACCTATGGCCACAGATCCGTTTTTTGAGGGTGTTTTTGGTCTCGCCAACATACTGAATATTACAAACTCTACAAGAGATGAGGTATGTGATGTTTGAGGTAGTGCACGTGAGTAGTATAGTAAGAGCAAAATGACCCCCATTAAGGTGGGATTGAGGCGGGGATTGAGGTGGGATTGAGGCGGGATTGAGGTGGGATTGACGCGGGATTGAGGTGGGATTGAGGCGGGAATGAGGCGGGAATTGAGGTGGGATTGAGGGGGGATTGAGGTGGGAATGAGGCGGGGATTGGGGCGGGATTGAAGTGGGATTGAGGCGGTAATGAGGCGGGATTGAGGCGGGAATGAGGTGGGAATGAGGCGGGGATTGGGGCGGGATTGAAGTGGAATTGAGGCGGTAATGAGGCGGGATTGAGGCGGGATTGAGGTGGGAATGAGGCGGGGATTGGGGCGGGATTGAAGTGGGATTGAGGCGGTAATGAGGCGGGATTGAGGCGGGAATGAGGCGGGAATGAGGCGGGAATAAGGCGGGATTGAGGCTGGAATGAGGCGGGAATGAGGCGGGATTGAGGCGGGAATGAGGTGGTAGTGGTTTTGTTAATGACTTGCGACAGGGGAGTTGGAATAAATAACAGTCGAAACGGGTGCCTAAAACCAACCGGAACTCACCAGAACATTCCTTATATGGTCAACGAGCAATATACAGTTTGAGGTATTTTATTGAACACTTTCACGCTTGTAACAATAACAATAATAAATTAATAAATAAAAAAAACCCCGTGAAATTAATAAAACATTAATAAACAACAAAATAACTAGCGAAAGAAACCTCGTGTCCATAAAAAGTAAATAAACATAAAATTAAAACTGTAATGCTTTGGGTGTCGTTCCCACGTTTTTATTCTATTTTCATTCACCACCGGTTTTGAACATTAATAAACAAAACAGATTCATTATAATGAGGAGAAAGTAACTGAGGTAAACTTTATGATTATACAAATGCTAGACTATTTAACAATATAACAGTCTGTCTTTGTGCTCATTCACCTGCTCATTTTGCTCATTCACCTGCTCATCTGTCATTTTGCTCATTTCGTGCTCATTTTGCTCATCGACCTGCTCATTGTACTCATCCACCTGCCCATTTTGCTCATCGACCTGCTCATTGTACTCGTCCACCTGCTCATTTTGCTCATTTACTTGCTCATTTTGCTCATTCACGTACTCGTTTTGCTCATTTCCTGCTCATTTTGCTCATGTTGCTCATTTCCTGCTCATTTTGCTCATCGACCTGTTAATTTTGCTCTCATAAAGAAATAGGATTCTATAATCCTTACCATCTGTAACTTTGTCTTCCGCTTTCATCATGTTGGAACAAGCCGAAAAATTCGGCATGGTGTTTAACCATTACCCTGTCCAGGGCCTTGTCAACTTCCATGCCTTTATCTAGTTTTTTTTTTTTTTAGATCTGCGAGAATAACTTGGTGGGTTTCGTTTTCTTCAAGATGCAAGTAACTTGACAGGAAATCCTTGTAGTTGTCAAAGAAGATTGACCGCCCAGCGGGTTTTCCTATTGGCTTTGTCTTCGGCTTCATCCTCGTCCATACCATTGTCGATATACTTCTCGTGTTTCTCATTCCACATATCTTTGGTTGCCTCTTTGGCCTCTTTCAACCAGTCTTGGTAAGCGATATTATCTTCCAATTCAGAGCTGGACCCATCTTCTTCCGACAAGTCATCGTCAGTTTCTTCCTCTGATTCGCCATCACTCTCCTCCAAATCGTCACCATCATCCTTAGATTCAGTCCCGTCACCATCAGTTGTAAATTCAGTTCCGCTACTGCATGTCTGTTTCCGAATCCTGACATCTACGCCTTTTTAATCTTCTACGTTAGAATTGGCTGATCGAAATGTTCTTATGTTACGATCATCGTCAATGTCGTCCATTTTCGATTCACCCGCACCGTGTGCGTTTTCTTCATGTCTTCGAAGGTTATATCGCCGACTATAGCTTTTGCTGCAACGATGACAAGCATAGCGTTTTAGTCCAGAAATAGCATTCATGATGTTTACTCGAGTGTCGATCTCCAAATGGGAAGACATGTTTAAAATTGGGAAATATATAAATGTCCTGTTTTCTGTCCTCATTCAGGTGAAATGAGCAGACATGAGTAGACATTTTAGTGCTCTTCTTAGCCGATTAGATGTTTTGCTAATTACCCCCAGAAAAAAACACCCCCAAAATGTGTAGCCGTCCAAGCCAAATTTCTGCAAGGATTTTGGGATGGACCCCTCCACTTCCACAGCCAAATAGGGCCACATTTAAAGCCAGATATGGTCCAAATTACATACCAAATTGAAGAGTGAACCCCCAGGTTGTCTTAAGCTTCACTTGTTCTACAATGTATCAGTTAATTAGCCTCCAAAGACCCATTATTAAAACAAAGTTGTGGGTACACACTTTATGATAATCAGCTCGGCGGAGCCATCTTGGATGGATTTTGTGTGCAGCACCGTAGTCGCTGGCTGTTCTTCCGATGGGCTCGTTTCTCCACTGCAGCCCAGCGGCGTAGCTACGGGGGGGGGGGGCGTGTGGGTCGTACGCCCCCATGAAAGATCGTCGCCCCCCCCCCCCCCACTGGGATTTGAGTTTTTTCAATGAAAAACAAAAGAAAATCAAAACCACACAATTCTAAAGATAAATTATGAACCCCATTATTACCCCAATTCATGTTTTTTGCGGTAGTAAAATAACTAGTTGTAGCTGCTGAGCGCTGATGATCATGCAGAGATGCTTGAGTAGCGCAGCTTATACGTACTGTACATGTACATGTACGTGTATGCAGCCGTGCGGCCGCTGTACGTGTACATGTACTGTGCAATGTAATGTACATGTACACTGTACATGTACATGTACACGTACATGTACAGTGTACATGTACATACACTGTACAGTACATGTACATGTACATGTACATGTACATGTACGTACACAGTGTGTGCAGGGACGTGTTATGTCTTGTTGCAACGCTGTGCGTAGTCTGGTTTCGGCCCCACTGATCCTTCAGTGTCGCTATGGCTTCACCTAGAGATGGAAACCAGACCTAGACTCGACAAGCTCTCTAACGTTGCGAAGGGAAAACGGTCATAATAAAATGCGCTACACTTTTCAACCTCGGCCATTATCTGGATGCACGATGTAATTAACTTTCGATCGGTACCGGTTTGAATGTACTTTCATCTTTTCTAAGTTATAGTTCCATATCTCTGAATGTTGTTTCCGCGTAATTTGATATTATTCCTTAGTCATTAATTTTGAAAGTGGTATGGAAAGAATTAAGAGGAATATGGCTTCAATTTGAGGGTAATTTGTAGTCCGAGTATCTTGGACCTGACAGTGACAAGTCACCTTTTTTTTTATCGAATTTTGAAATTTTGAGGTTCGGGTGACTGTAGGGTCCAAGTCAAACCGAGTCCAAACCCTGCTGGTGCGTAGTCCGAGTAACATGGAGCCTTACAATCGCCCTTTAAATTTTTTTTAGGGGTCGGGCAATAGTAGGGTCCAAGGAATCTTGCTGAGAAACCCGGTAAGTAACTATGTGTTCGACTCCATGACTACCCCGACCAAAACCCCCAGATTTTACCCCGAAAACACCCGTGAAACCGTCCCACGCACCCATCTTTGGTTTAAGTGAGAATCACACGCAAATTTCTCCTTTTTCCCCAAACGTGAGTAATACAAGTACCATTATTGAAATCTGTGATTCTCAATGAATCAAAAAATGGCTGCGTAGGATAGGACAGAGCGATTTTGCAAAGTATGCAATTTTCAACTTCCGAAATCTCCAAAAATTTCAGACAAATCCTAAATTTTTCTGGAATTCTAGAAAACATTTCTTTTGAGGAACGGAAAAACAAGAAAACAATATTTCTTACATAAAATAAATTGTTGAAAATTGTCTCAGTGGTCGGGTGCACTGCGCGTCCATTTTGTCCAAGGTTTCATAACGCGCGGCTTTAATTCGTCGCGCTATAACGCCTCTCAAACCGCCCTACAAGACAAGAAGTCTACATTTAACATGTTTTCACAAGCCCAGGTTTTTGAAAACCTTTACAAGTAGTCGAGTGATCTTAAGTTTATATCCGGTAGACAAATATACACGTTTGGCATTGATTTGTTGGACTGGTCGGAGCGCGTACTTCGGTTGACCGCGAAACGCGAAACATCGTTAATTGGTAACTAATTGTTATCATACGGAGCTCTATAAACTATGCCTGCACATGCAATAAACATCACGTCTGACTTCGTCGAAACAACATCAACCGGGACAGCGGCATTGTCATCCCCGGTTTCTGGCTCCCCACCATCAGACACCACGACCGCCGACCCACCACGGACAGGGCCGCTAGTGGACGCCAGAATCGCGCGCCAAACCGCACGATCACTACTACGACGTCCGCAAACCGGTACACAGGAACCGACGAAGCGGACATAAACGGACGCCGCAACGCACATTCTTCAGTTGCCTGATGATGGTTAGCAGTTAGCAACCGAAACGTCGCCACCAGCAACGACACATCGCGTGACTTTGATCACCCTTTCGACTTGTCTACACCACCGCGATGAACAACCCCTTCATTGCTATTACATTATTTCTAAAATTTAGTGGGCCTGACGTTTCGATCCTAGCAGGACCTTTCTCAAAGGCAGAGTGACAAGGACAAAACAGATACACGTACACGAAGGAAGGGGGAGAGAGTGAATAGGACACGGATGAGAAACAAAGGACAAAGAGTGAAGCTGGTAGGGAGAGATCAAAGGGAAGGGCAAGGGGTAGGGTACGGATTAGTGAGAGGAGGGGGAAAGATCAAAGAGAAGGGCAAGGAGTGGGGTAGGGATTAGTGACAAGAGGGGGGAAGATCAAAGAGAGAAGTGTGAAGGACTGAACACAAAAGAAGGATTATCAGAAAGCTGCATGGTGTTAGTCATTACCCTCCTGGATGTTGAGACCATGTGGTTGAATAGTCCGAAGACGCTTCATCCACATTTTCTCACGGCTAAGACGGACAGCATTACTACGTTGACCAAGTGATTCTATGCCCAGTACACTCATATCTGATATCGAATGATCAGGGAGATTGAAGTGATACCCAACAGGGATGTCCATTTTACCGGTTTTGATAGTAGACCTATGGCCATAGATCCGTTTTTGAGGGTGTTTTTGGTCTCGCCAACATACTGAATATTACAAACTCTTAGAGATGAGGTATATGATGTTTGAGGTAGTGCACGTGCCGAGCCATAGGTCGTGTGGGTAGTTCCAGAAGAATGTCAGTAGTATAAGAGGCTGAGATCAAGCAACATTTTGGTGGTGCAAGAGGAGGTGGTGGTCGTGGTGCAGGGGGTGGTTCTGGTGCAAGAGGAGGTGGTGGTGGTGGTGCAGGTGGTGGTGGTGGTGTAAGTGAGTGAGTGTGTTGAGTGTGTGAGTGAGCTGGAGATTGTATGAGTTGGAGTTTGGTTGTGTTGTTGAGTTGTGTGTTGGTGTATGGGTTGATTGAAAGACTTGCGATAAGGGAATTGGGATAATTAACAGTCGAAACGGGTGCCTAAAACCAACCGGAACTCCCCAGAACATTCCTTATGTGGTCAACGGGCAATATACAGTTTGAGGTATTTTATTGAACACTTTCACGCTTGTAACAATAACAATAATAAATTAAAGAAATAAATGAAACATTAATAAACAACAAAATAACTAGCGAAATAAACGTCGTTTCCATCTACTAATAAATAGAGTACAAAACAGATATTGATTATTAAGCGATAATTGTTTTCGGAATACTAGTATCAAAATCAAATGCAAAGCTATTCCAAAGTAAATAAGTACATAAATTATCAGGTCACTCAAGATTCCAAATAGTTTACATCATATCCAAAGTCAATACATTATTAAAAAAAAAAAAAAAAAAAAAGTAGACAAAACAACATTTCAACAGGTTCTAAGAGGCTGAGATCAAGCAACATTTTGGTGGAGCAAGAGGAGGTGGTGGTGGTGGAGCAGGTGGTGGTGCTGGAGTAAGAGGCTGAGATCAAGCATATTTTGGTAGAGCAAGAGGAGGTGGTGGTGGTGGTGCAGGTGGTGGTGCTGGTGCTGGCGGAGGTGATGTGGTGGTGCAGGTGGTGGTGGTGGTGGTGCTGGCGGAGGTGATGTGGTGTCGGCGGCGGCGGAGGTGGATAAATATCACGGCCCGATTGAGGGTAGTATTTTCGCAGAACAAAGGATAGATATTAAAAACAATGGATGTATTAAAAACAATGGATGTTGTGAGATAGTAATTATCGACGTAACAGGTGGTCGACTGCGGTGGTCAATTCGAAGATGTCCGGAAAGTTTTCAAAGGGTCAGTGTAGGCCTATGTAACGTATTAAATAATAACAAACATAGCAAGAAAAAGTCAACTGTAAACCATTCATTTTCTGATTTGTTTTTCTGATTTGTTTATTTATTTGATTTTTCTTATTCATAAAACAGTCATATAGATGAAATATAAATAAATTTTACCTTAACAAATTCTACACAATTTATTTTACATTCTTCATTCCGCACCAATGTCGTAACAATTATTTACATCCAATCATTTTCAATAATGTACATTATTTCCTTGAAATTTTATTTACACCGTACACCATTTTATCACGGGTATGGGCGACTGCGGTGGTTAAATCGGAGATGTCCGGAAAGTTTTCGAAGGGTCAGTGTATGTGACGTCACGGATAGGTCTTGACAAGTTTGTGTGGGACAATGGAGCGGATTAGTAAGGTCTCGGGCAGGTTCTGACAAGATTAGAAGAACAATGCATGTGACATTCGGCAAAACGAGTGTGTAGGAAGACAATGCAAATCATATCTCTTTTTTGAAAATATGGTGGCCCTGAAAAGGGCCGTTTGGTTTGAAATATGTGGCCCTGAAAAGGGCCGTTTGGTTTTAAATATGGAGAGAAAGCCCTCTAGATGTATTTCCGAAACCCATTTCTCGAATGAAGAGAAACATCTCCATATCGATAAATGGGTTTCGGAAATTCTTGTATCTTTGGGGGGCTTCCTTCGCCGAGATGGAGGGATCTTGCTCCTCGGTGATAGTCCCTCGAAGGAGCTGACGTGTCGCTAGAAGATTGATCTTTTTTCGCAGCTCCTCGAGGTGTGGGAATGGGTAGCGGTGTTCCAGTTTGTCTTCGTACCGCCATACGAGGTCAAAAAGCCGTGCGGGAGAAAATACCACCTCTGGGAGCTTCATTGGTTGCCTGTAACGACGATGAGCTTCTTCATCAGAAATAAAATTCTGAAGTGAGATGACCCCCTCGTAATGTAATTGGCTCACTACGTTGTTAATGTTCCGTCGAACTTCTTGTAAGTGGTTGATGGAATGCCCATCTTCAATATCTTCTTCGTATTGATTCAGAAGGTTTTGGAGACGGGCTTGCTGGGAAAATTCATTGCAGCTATCCATCGTGTCGACTGGTCGGGGAATTGCTTCTAGTTCACTGTTGGAACGCGAAATGACCGTCTGCGGGTGAAGTGTATATGTTAACCCGTATTCGCGTCGGTTGGTAGGTGACTTGTTACGATGAGTCAAGGGTCCCTGGTAGGTGACTTGTTACGATGAGTCAAGGGTACCTGGTAGGTGACTTGTTACGATGAGTCAAGGGTCCCTAGTAGGTGACTTGTTACGATGAGTCAAGGGTCCCTAGTAGGTGACTTGTTACGATGAGTCAAGGGTCCCTGGTAGGTGACTTGTTACGATGAGTCAAGGGTCCCTGGTAGGTGACTTGTTACGATGAGTCAAGTCAATGAGAGACCTGCGCATCTAGATTGGGGGATTGCTTTCCCACGGTGTGTACAATTATCCCTATACACGGCCAGCGCCCCATGCCATTGTGAACTGGGATTACCACAAAGCCCACCTCTTTACTCATAGACGGGTACACGTGCTCATGAGATTAGTTTTCCAGGTCTGTACAAGAATGAATACAGGACCGGCGCCCCACGTCATTGTGAGTTGGATTTCCAGATATACCCCACCTCTTTACTCAAAGACGGGTTAATTATACAGTAGCAAGAAATGAATTCCAAAGGCAATCTCAGATGGCTGACAAGGGTACGGAATTAATGGATGTAGTTTCGCTCGCCCAGGCTGTAAAGATTTCAGACAAATAGCTTACTTACTCATACCGTCAGACTTTAGATTCAAGTTTAGGGACTTGAAAGAATGTAGCTTAATTCGCTTGCCCAAGCTCTTGAAATTTAGCTTTGCTCGCACCAGTTGTAAAGATTTCAGACAAATAGACATCCACTTTCTTCCTTCTTGTTGTTTTCCTTACGAGACTTGGGAAACAGGCGGGGGTTATTGCTAATGAATTATTTATAGGCCTAAAAGTTGGGACAGTTGAAATAATGACTGCAATTTGTCACGGTTTTGGGGGGAAATGCACAAGTAGAACTGTCGAATAATACTGTATGGTTCATTTTGGCAAAATAAAGATTGTGCATTTGAGAAACGTCAGACCCCTAAACGTTTTGAAAAGTTAACATAAAGAAATAGGATTCGCTAATCCTTACCATCTCCCATGTTGTCTTCCGCTTTCCTCATGTTGGAACAAGCCGAAAAATTCGGCATGGTGTTTAGCCATTACCCTGTCCAGGGACTAAAATTGAAAAGAATCTGAGAGATGAAGGTCCAAACTACAATTTTAAGTATAGCTACAAGAACTGAGAGACTTTTGGGCATGGAATAATTGACTTTTAAAGTGAGTGTTTTTGTACAGTGTTCAATTGGAGCTCTATTTAGTGTTCTGCACCCCTACCCTCCACTGACAGCCCCTTCACCTGCACCACCTGTGGCAGAGTTTGCCAGTCCCGCATCGGTCTGCCCAGCCACAGCAGACGGTGCTCCAACCCAGGCGCACATCCATGATCTTGCGAGATTGAAGGTCGCCGACGACTGAGACCTCGAGTTCAAATGATTGTTACGCCACTGATTCTTCCCTGGATTTGGAATTATTTGTTCGGGTGCTTCAATTTGCCAAACGGGGATATATTTTCTGCAAATGAGCTCGATCACACCCCTGGGTTTTTGTTGGACCCTCCGCTCTCGAGTCGAGTGCATGAGCCACTTCCAACATGACCGAGCGCGTACTCTCCTTGTCGGCGACGGGTCCTCTACCCCCCTCTCTCGACCAGTGAGACATTTTTGTCCAGTTTGTAATACGCAGTGGCTATTGTTACGGCAGCCGTAACGCAATTTCCATTTTCTATAGTTACGGCACTGCAGCTGCGCAAGCGCGAGGACATAGTTGCATGGGGAAATCCCACATGCACAGGCAGTGTCGTCTCAAGTTGAGTACAGGCAAGAAACATGGGCAATTCTCTGGCTGTAGGCACATAATATGCTTGTCTTGAAGCAACATCCCTGTAATTATCGGAATGGGAAAAAGTGTCTTTTACAATCATGTATACAAGAAAATCTCACACGGTGAGATCGGCCAAAAAAACGGGTCCCTAACATAACAAACTACGATGTCGACTTCGCGTGCGTGCACGTGGCGGCAGAAAATACGAGAAAGTCATTCGATTTTGATAAAACTATTACATTTATAAATCAACGTTGTAATTTTCTTTAATCCAACACACAATGAGTTGACGAATGTATCATGCAAATGCAACAAATCAAGATCAATCACGCCGGCCGGACGGCAGCGTCGCCAGCTAGCTTCACTGCAATGGTTCAATTTTGCTATGTCATTGCATCGCATTGCGCCTCCAAAGTCAGTGCACATGTCACGGCCGGCGGGACAGATACTAGAACTCGAAGCACTTGCCGTGGTTCGATCTGGCATGTGTCCTCGCGCTTGCGCAGTTGCAGTGCCGTAACTATAGAAAAAATAATGGAAACTGCGTTACGGCTACCGTAACAATAGCCACTGCGTATTACATAATTGAAATTGGACGAAAGAGACGTGTGGTGACAATTCGCGCGAAAAACTAGAATTATAAATCTTTAAGTTTAACTTTTTCGCCCGAAAGCAATTATCCGCATCAATGGATCTCTCATTTGTATCAGACTTTATGCAGGATAACGATAAAAGTTCAGTGTTCAAATCAAACGTCCCTCAGACATGTAAAGACGAACCATGTTGCCTTGGAGTCGACGAAGCTGGACGGGGACCTGTTCTAGGTAAGTTGGATCCTCCAGTAACTGGTTTTCGACGATATAAGGACTTTTCTTCAAACTGAACAATGTGGACGAAAGTATCACACTAAAAGAGGTCTCAGTCACTTTCTCCACACCACAGACTATTAGAATAATCATAGAGAAGGTTGATCAAGCCTGTCACTTCCGTAAGATTACCCGGTTTTGTTGACGTCCGCGGCGCACCGCGCAGTAAGCACCGTGACCTATTTTCGTCGGTGGTGTTGAGTAAGGTGTCCCAGTGCAGCCAAACGCAAAATAAATTCTTAAAATAACTTAAAAATAAAATGCTGTGTGGCACTGTAAAATTCTTCCCTGTATGTTTTTGTGTGTTCATCTTTAGTTTTTTTTGACACTGCTTCTAACACTTTCCTCAAATCATTCATAATTTATGCTTAAAACTAGTCCGAGTAACTTGGACCCGACAAGTTACCCTTTTTTTTTTTATCGAATTTTGAAATTTTGAGTTTCGGGTGACTGTAGGGTCCAAGTCAATCAGTGTCCTAAAGCTGATTATCTGTACAAACCGCCAAAAAACATTTCGACCGAAAAACTACCCGACAGACAAACCCCCAGATTTACCGCCGAAAACACCCGTATCACCGTCCTACGTGCCCATTTTTGGATTCAGTGAGAATCAAGGATTCTAATACTGGTCATTTGCTTTACTTTACAAGGGACAAAATACCCTCAGCAGGGTTCTCCCCAGGATTTTTCAGAAGTGTGGGGGATTTTCTTTGTGGTTTCTAAACAATATGCGAAGGGCCCCGGAATTTTTGGACTTTTAGATGCTCTCTGCTGCATTTTAGAGCATTTCCTGGGATTTTTAATTACTTTTTCTCAGGAAAAAAATGAAGAGATTTGAAGATTTTTTTTCTTCAGATATTTATTGACATCAATATTTCAACAAATGACCGTTTTTTCTTTCTGGAGGGTGGAGGCACAAAATGAGTCATTTCAAGATTCAGACATGCAGTAGTGGCTGAAGTAATCAACGATTCAAACAACTGTTTATTCAGTTGAACATAATATTAATAATGAAGTAAAATGCTTCAACCTTTGGTTTATGCTGATCAGACCTGAAACCATGAGCTCCATTCAGTTGTAAGGTATCGAAATTCGTAATTTGGGGTCCTATATAATTGATTGAGGCCCTTGAGATGTGATTTTTTTAGCCTACAAAATGAAAAAAATCTGAGGGAACAAAATCCAACTATATCATTCAAAGATCCTAAATGTTGTTCGATTAGAAGAATTAAAGTTTTGGTTTGAAAAGTTGTTTGAGATGATTGAAGAACTAACTTCGTAGAGTTATGGAGTACAGACTGAGGGAAATTGACCGACATGATCCGTGCAGCAGCAGTATTCTGACCGTGGGCCACGGCCGACGTCACTGACAACAACACGGTCAAACCTTGGAGCTTCGTAATTTTAGGCCGACACAGAAAAACAGATTCACACATGTACACCACCCTGTGGCACATTTTTCATAATTATTTCGTCCAAGTATTTTTCAAATTGTGGATTTTACGCTACGACCGTACAATTTAAGAAGGAAGATCACCACCGCCAAAAAAGTACTGAACAACTTTTACTGGTCCACCCTGCGTGTTTGGGCATTAAAACAAGTGTTCCCTACCTTATCCGATCGTTTATCTATTTCCCTGTCCGTGAACAAGTTTCATTTCAAATCCAATTTTTTTCTTTCCAAAAAGCCTGTTAAAATACAATCTCTGTTCAAGTCTAAGGAATTAGGGATACAAAATCAGGAACAGGATCGAACTCGAAGTGCGAAGACTGGAAAGACGTCACCGTTTACAACGCACGTGCGGCATGCCATCTGTAGCCTTCCTCAATGGTACCCGATCCGATCCAAACGCATTCTGGGGCGAATGTGTACCAGCGAATAGGATATATGCCACTGGACCGTAGCAGTATACAGTATACAATTGTGTGCACGGTCACTATACACTGTAGCCTTGTAGGACATGTAGTACAGCATTTTCAATGCTTGTGTGCGCTTGTCAGCAAACGAAAAAGCTCCACCTTTTCGGAATAATAAACTTAAAAATGCGAACAATATCTACACATAATCCGATCGGCTCATTTTTGACAACGATCAAACCGGCCTCAGAGTCAGAAGGGCACCACGACCAAAGTATCAATCGGGCACTGGCTGTCGAATACATGTACCGCATTTCGAAGGGCATCGACGGCGCTGGCCGCCATGAATTTCGAACCCTGCTTAAATTAATGAAAATATTGTTTTTTTCCGCCATCGTGCGCGAGACAAAACGCGGCGACATGGCAACGAGAAATACCGTCCCCGCGTGTGGGGTCGATCTTGTAAGTTTTGCGAATGGTGTACATGTAGTATAACAAACGAACCTTCGTAAATGTAGGCCCACTAGCGGAAAACATACGAGCGCGTGTGCATAGTGCATACATACAGTACATGTACATGTACATGTACAGTAGTCAGCACTGTACTGTACATGGCTCATTCTATATATTAAGGGTCCAAAGTGTGACATATGTGTCCAATTTTCAAAATTATCTGAGATGAAATGTTTTTATATGTAAGTAAGGCTAGACATACCTCCTTGACACATTGGATATTTATTTCATAATTGTTACTCCTATGAATGGTTTACTGTGCATCGACTACCATGGTACTTTGCAAAGTTCCGCGTGTAACAGGGGACACCACAACCAAATGATAATTTTCCCTAACATCAAATTTTAAAAGATAGCTTCTTACTTTTAAGAAGTTCTCAGTTACTTTCATATGGGTGAATACATTAATTAATATAACAACTTACCAATTTTAACATTTCTTTGAATTAAACTTGGGCATGCTTTTTAGTAAAAAAAAGTCTAAAAATGTGATTTCCTCATCAAAGGTGATTAAATTTGTTTGTTTGCTAGAAACTGCACTTGAAGCTTTAAATGACTACTCAATTGAGGTGATTATAAAGTGTTTTAACAATCAGTCAGGGGAAACGACATCAATGTGAACAAAGCTATTGTCATTGGTGCCTTTGATACAGTAGAAGGTTCCACGTGTAACATGGACACCAAATTCATGGTGTCCATGTTACACGTGGAACCTGTTATGTGCACAATGGGTGTTACACAAAAAATACTCAAATTTCTTGTTTTCAAAGGTGATTGCAGAAAGATACAATATGCAAACAGAAACAGGCAATTCAGAATATGGCATAATCAGGATTAATATCCATTAAATCTTTCACGCCGTAATATACAACAGCTCACTATATATACAAAGTATTGTTCCTTGAGAATTGAGCGTACTTCAGTAATATGATGGTCCAATATAACGTTAACGCCTAGTAACAAGGGCTAATCAAGAATATGAATGGGACCCTCATACAATAACATTTTTTCCCCTACATTTTAGAATGCTGAAGTATCAAATTTGTCCGCCTGTAACGTTAAACAAGGAGACACCAAAATCTGTTTGCCAATTACACCAAAAACTGTACATTAAGTACACAGGGTAAAAACACATTCTACCATACAATTTCGCATGAATGTTTTAAAGCTCTGAATTAGTTCAGTGTGGAACAAAAAAACATAAAACACAACACATTAATTTAATCAGTTTAAATCAGCATTTTAAATCAGATTTTCCTACAGTCATATAATGCTTGTTAACGAAAAAGGCCATAAATGAATTGGAATCAAAGAGTGGTGACTTAGTCTTACTACAATTTATATGGTCATGACCCTGCCAGTTTTATTTATCTTATTTATTACATTTACTCTATTATTCACTTATTCGATTTTACTTTGAGGCATACACATGTAAATCTGTACAGCACTGTATTCACTGTTCAGTTTACATGGTTAAACTGATATTGTTGGGTTTTTCTAGTCATTCCAAATTGACAAATTTTAATTTAATAGCACATTAGGCACAACTAGAGATTTCTGAAAAAAGCTGCTGGAATTTTAAAGGCTTTTCAGGTGGATTGTTAAATTGAATGGTTATAATTTCTAATGACATGACTGAAAAGAACAATTGCTTACAATTGAAGTAGAATTTATTTACTGTTTGGAGCTTTTAATTTCACACAGAATGGAATCTAATTGACTGGAATCTAATTGACATTCCAATTTTCCACTTATTTGTCAAAGATTACATGGAAAACTGTAGCCGTGTCTGCACTTACATGTATTTTTTACCGAGACCGCAGGTAAAATTCCAATGGGTTAATCTGTCTGGAGTCTGCACTTGGACTATCGACGTGGGTAAATCAACCATTACAACCGGTAAAACTTAACCGACCGGAGCATACAAACGCACGACGTTGTGTCCGCATTGGATTTTTCGACTCGATAAACTGACCTGGTCAATTTTACTGGGCAGAAGTCAACTGGTTAAACTACCCATTCGAGTCGGGTACATGTAAGTTACCTGGAAGGAAAACTTTCTGGGCTGTCCGCATTGCACTTAGAATGGTCAAGTTACCGGTACCCATATGCTCGGTTAGTTTAACTAAGATACCTGTAAGTCCAGTGTGGGCACGGCTGGACTAAGGTTTGCATTCTAGTTCAGGTCCATTGACCAAAAGCACCTACCAAGTTATGCCTCAGAACAAAGGGCTTCAAAAGATTCCAAATTTAATTGTTCAAATCTAAACTTCATTCGGGAACCCGTTCCAGAAACCACTGGTTCCCCTGCATGACCAACGATGTCTTTCCATGGATGCCAGTAAGTTTTATCGTTGTCCATGTAGTAGAAAATATCTGTTCCTCTAATCAGATATGTGACCTTAGCTTCACATTCATATAAGTCGACATCAAGAACCTAACAGATAAGCAGAGAAGAAAAAAACCAAATTACTCTCCCAATAAAAGAGTCCACAGACTGAAAAAAAACATCTGCGATCAATCGGCTATAGATTATACTTGTATCCATTTGAAGCCTCAGTTTATTTTTAATCTTTGTTCATCACTTTCATTGTATGGACCTGTCATTTTGCAGTTGTACGTAAGGTGCTGTTATAAATATCTATTATTATTATAATTATTATTATATTTCTTTGTAAATCATGACAAAATAAAAATACAAATACATGTAATGTATTGCATTGCGTAGCTTTGCAGTCTTCCAAATGTTTGCATGATTGTTAGTTTTAAAAAAGAGTTTTGAATATACATGTACATGTAATAAGGTACCGGTAATTCTCAATCTGCTCAGAGAGATTTGTTATGGTTTTCCACAAAAATGATATACTCAGTCACACAACATTGAAACTGCTTTTATCATTTGATATTAGAATAAAGTCAAGTCAAGTATTATAAAAAAATTAAAAAAACAAAAAAAAACCATACAGGCATAGTATAAGTACATTCACAAACGCGGGAAAAAATAGTTTAGTCCATTATGATAAAAGGGGTGTGTTTTTCTTAACTTTTTCTGCATTTGATAATTAAAAATTTAGAAGTTTTAAAAAACAATCATATCTTTGTTTATGAATTAGTAAATATATAATTACAGCTCAAAAAGTTATCCTTAAAGTAAAAAGTGAGAGGGGGAAAAAAGTAGAAAAAAGGGTCTACCTCTGTATAAAATGGACCGTTCTACAAGCGGTCGTGCTACGTGTATCGATATACAGAATTAAATAAATTATTTTACGCAAAACTGTTGCGTCGTTCACGACTTCGTTTGTCAATGTTCATGGTGTAAACCACAAATCAAACCACTTATCCCTTCTAACTATCTGTGCCACATCTATAATTGCAATTTGCACACCCTTGTTAAGCCCAAATATTAAGATTTTTTAATCTTTCGGACAGCGAGTCGCCGTGTCCGGAAATTGGGCAAGGCGTTTGATACCCTATCTACCATCTATAGGTATAAGCACGTGAAATCGTGAATAGCATGCTCCTATTTAGGGTACCTGTCTAAAACATCGTAACGAAGAGACACAATATTTTTCGCCACGATCTAGAAAGTAACGGTGTGCAAACAATCATGCAAAATTGTTTTAAAACCATTACCTAAATGTTGTTTACGTTTTCTTTTAATTATTACAGTGAATTAGTTACTATAAAGCAATCTTGGGGTCTGGCTTTGAGTTTCCGTTTCTTTTTGTCCTTTTACTTTTACACTTTCACTTCGTAACTTTGGACACTGTCGCAGGGCGCCCCGGAGGTCGCCCTACTTGACCGTTAACTTGAGGGAACCCACACACACGAGATGGACCACCGAGACCTCAACTAGCATTACATAGAACAGAAATGATTTAATAAACGGAATAGGATCCATACATACACTAAAGAATATACCGGCTTAAATACAGGGACCAAAAGGAAACTTATAACACCATGAGATACATATACAAGGACCAAAAGGAAACTTATAACACCATGAGATACATATACAAGGACCAAAAGGAAACTTATAACACCATGAGATACATATACAAGGACCAAAAGGAAACTTATAACACCATAACATACATGTAATTGGGGAAGTTGTCGGCCATGCCTAGCCTCGTCGTGGAGCGGAGTTCTCCCAGAGTGGACGACGCCCGGTGCCTCCGGTTATACAGTTCTCGCGCGGGGACCGATTGTAGCGAGAGTCCGGGTCGGAAGGGAGTACTCCGTCGGCCTGGTGGTTTCAGCCGGCAAGACTTAGCCGCTCTGGCAGGTCCCGCAGGGAAGACCCAGCCGCAGAATCTGGCAGGTCCCGCAGGGAAGACCCAGCCGCAGATTCTGGCAGGTCCCGCAGGGAAGACCCAGCCGCAGATTCTGGCAGGTCCCGCAGGGAAGACCCAGCCGCAGATTCTGGCAGGTCCCGCAGGGAAGACCCAGCCGCAGATTCTGGCAGGTCCCGCAGGGAAGACCCAGCCGCAGATTCTGGCAGGTCCCGCAGGGAAGACCCAGCCGCAGATTCTGGCAGGTCCCGCAGGGAAGACCCAGCCGCAGATTCTGGCAGGTCCCGCAGGGAAGACCCAGCCGCTCTGGCCGTAAGGACGACTCCACCCGAAATACGGGAACGCCCGAACCCCAGATGGTCTTGGGGTGCGGCAATCCCGGGAGAATTACACCACTTGGTTGGGCCTCATGGCACTATGAGTGCGGGCCACACCCTCGAAGGGAATCTCAGAGTCGCTGGCCATCGCCGGGACTGTATAATTTTGCCCGCTACTCCTACCACGAGGCCTTCCAACCCGCTTGTCCCGTGAGACGATGCCTCCGGTACCCGCAGCGTAAAAACTCCCCTTCTCCCCAATCGCAGTCCCGTTTTATACTCGGGAAAGCCGAGTCAGAAGGTTTGACATTCTTCAACACATTGTGCTGCAACTCACGCGGAAAGCCCGCTATTCACTGCCACTCTACCCAACGTTGCCACTCTGCCTCCAAACCCTATTACAATATAGTGAATGGGGAACCCACACAATGGGCAAGGTACCGTCCCATTCACCCGACTGGAGTCTCCACTCTCTCCAGATTAAGTTTAACAAAACCATCTACTTTGCATTTAACAACAAAAAGTAATTTTAATAACTCGTCTTGTGACAGACACGATAAATTTTCGTGGGTCCACACATTTAAACATTCGCATAACCATGGCATAACTGATGCTTCCGACGGGTAGTGATTTTTTTTCTCAATATGTCAAAACAGTTGATTAATTCTCATAACTGAACATAATAACTACGAAAATAAAAGATCAAACATACCTTGGCTTGCTCCTTGAAGTGTATCACATCGTAACAATATTCACTTCGTAACAGGTTGGACACGAATTAGTTTTGGTGCTTTTTGAAGACGTAGTATGGGATCATCGGCGAGTATTTTTCCTACGGTGGTAGGCCGTGCAACGCTACTCTCGCCGCAGCAGGCTCGCACCGCAACACACCGCGGATAAATATTTACGTCGATGTGCAAGTGCACATAGTAACAATTTTGAGGGACACGAAACATTTAAAAAGAACATACAGTGTACCCCGAAACCTTTGAGACTACCGATTTTCTGTTCCTACTTCATATCTTTGGTTTAGTGTTTGGATTTACTGTGTAGTGGTTAAATGTATAATAACTAACAAAGAAATGCGTGATCGTTGTTATTTATTTTTTTACCAGGAAATAATTAAATCGGTTCCACACGTAACACAAGGGGACACGAAATGTTACGCTGTGACGATCGATCTTTTATGCTCTTAATTATTTTTTTTTGATGATTATCTTGTGGATATGTACACCTTGCTGAAAACCTAACTGCACTCAACATCTGTAATCTAAAAATAACATGATTTTCTTTAAGAAAAGATCCAAACAGTCGGGATGTATGTCTACACTTTTTATGTCACAATTTCTTAACAAAAAATAGCAAAAATACAACTATATTTTCCTCCAAAATGAAAAAAAAATGGAATGTGAAAAAAAAGAAGAAGTAAATATCAGTGTCCCGGAACATGTTTCAAAAATCTAACATAACATGAGCACCTACATTTCATACTAACAACACAAATTTCCTTCAATTGTGAGGCTACATGTACCTTGAATTTACCTATTGGCCCCCATATTTATAGAATGAGCCACATGTACGTGTACATGTACAAGGACGTCCATAGCGGAGGTTCAGATTTCATGTGACACCGACCACGAGGAACGTTGGGTGCCAATGCATTTACATGTACATGTACACATGTACTGTGTGCAGTGTGGCCGTCGCGCGGTGCACAATGCACGCACCGCTCCTACCGCACGGAAAAATGCAGGACTATAGATCGTTTGCACCGGTTTTTGTACTGCTTTTTCGTCTAGATTTTGCTGGACATGCAAGCTGAATCATTTAAGATAATTCTGAACCATACTATAATAATTTTATTGTGCGTACCGTTTTTTTGCGTATCGGGCAGAAAAAGTTGCGTATCAGCCCGATACGCACGTTTGTACGTGGGGAGAACCCTGCTCAGTTGATCGAGAAGGTGTTTCGCCCGTGCGACAGCCAAAACAAGGCGGCCATCTTTTTTTCTTCTAAAAATAGCATTCTGACAGTTCCGTGTGCGCAGTGGGTCTGCAACCGTTGAGCCCGTGACTGTTTTGGCCCCGGAGGGTGTTTCTAAACTACATCCCCAATAGATATAAACCCCAAAATTAAAAAAATCTTGCTCCGTTGGCCAAATATGCTCAATTAAATGTTCCAATCTTAAAAGTTCATAACCTCATTAATATTCATGAGATGACATCACTATCAAATGAGGGCAATTTTTGGATACACCTTTTCCCAACTTAGATATAGTGCAAAATTGGAACAAAACGAAATTGCATTTTTGCTTAAAATGGATTTTGAAATTTGCCCCTTTAAAGCGCTATCACGTGACACGTGGTGAGGTCATGAAGTTTTAAAGACATCTGTGCACAACTTCAGCAAGGGCTCTATGCATTTGTTAAGTTTGAAAAAAATCGAAGTGTGTTCAATGGAAAAAGTGGCAGTCAGGAAATCCCTGTGCTTTGTCTGTGGGATTTTTCCGACCAGAAAAAGAAGAAGAAGACAAGAAATCTACGTCTGTTGTCACAGATCGTAGGGCTTTTCCTTCTTTTTTTCTTCTGGGGAACGACCGACTCTCGACAAAATCAGAAAACCAGAAGAACTACCCTTTCACGTTGATCGTCATTGCAGTGCCATTACTGTGTCCTGACTGGCGACTGCACATTACCCAGCCACAACCATATCAGGACTTACAGTTGGTAACGAAAGTATTTAGACCCGCGCGCGTGTATGCGCAATATGCGCGTGGCCCCATAGATGGTGCATTACAAATATTGTTAGTGGCTTAGGGGGACGCATAGCAACCGGCAGGGCCCGCGCGGGCCCGCGCGCTAAAGTCGTGGGCTTTTGAGGTAAGTGCGTGGGGGCGTGGCTCGAGCTAAGGGGGGGTTTACACGCACCCCGCGCGCTAAAGTCGTGGGTCCGCGAGGCTAGCGCGCGGGGGCGTGTCACGCGCTAAAGTGGGGGGAATCCACCGCACCACACACACATAAATTCGTGGGTCTGCGGGGTAAATGCGCGGGGGCGTGACAAGCACGGGGAGGGGGGGGGGGTTCTCCACGCCGGCCGCTAGCTAAATGCGTGGACGAATCAGAACTCAGTGCGGCCCAGATCAAAACGCTGTAGTAACTGTGCCGAAAATTCAATTGTACACCTTATAGGTTGGCCGAATCCAGCCAATAAGACAGCAGTACTTAATCTTCAACGTACAGGAGTACCGACAGTTCCCGGCTTTCTCTGTGTGCACCGCCACGGCTTTTCATGTCGACCTCAAAGGTTGCGGTATAAAATTCTCTCCCACTCATCCTGCACACACACCCCCCTTTCTGGCCAGTTTTCTGGGGGTGCGGGCGGTCTCAACTCTCAATTGAATCACCTTCACCCTACCAGCTTTACTCTTTGTCCTTTGTTTCTCATCCGTGTCCTATTCACTCTCTTTCCCCTTCCTTCGTGTACATGTATCTGTTGTCCTTGTCACTCTGCCTTTGAGAAAGGTCCAGCTAGGATCGAAACGTCAGGCCCACTAAATTTTAAATCACCTTCTGTTAGAAAAAAGTGGTCGAAATGACTTGATGGAGGGATGACGTTGACGTGGACTAGAAATTTAATATTCCCACTCTTAGTCCATGACAGGACCATTTTTTCTTCCGACACCCAACACAGTAGGCAAATAGCGTGAACCCTGGCTCTGATGTTTCAGCTAGTTTAGCAACAAACGAAAACGAAACGAAAACCACAGCACTATGTGGCTAGAACTATACAGGTTGGAAAAAAATCCCATCACAGAGAAAGTCGAGGAGTATCTTTTTACAAGAAATCCGCCCATTTCATTGGCTAGAAGCTCTTCTCCCTGTCAGATGCAGACGGCGAACCCAGCAGCGACCGCCATCCAGGAAATATCGGCTGGCAAACTCAAAGAAATTGCCGCCACCGCCCCCCCCCCCCCAACCTACATGTATTAACAATGGGTCCACGGACGTCGAACGCCAGGAGATTATTTTCCGGTCGGAGGGTACTTTTAATTCTCGGGACGTGAATATTTACTTCCCAAGTTCCAAGGGATCGTAACCATTTATGGAGATAATCCAGACATGCAACTTGGACATTAATTTGGGTGTTTAATTTTTGTCCAAGCCTACGGAACCTGAGGCTACCTCTGAAGATGTGAATTGTGAATTCTTAGGATGTATGTTAAGCCTTTTCCCCTGCTGCAACCCTTTTTGGTTTGGATTCTTAGCAGGCGGGATGTGAAATTATATCTGGAATCTTTGATAGAAGTACATGTACAACTTTATTCTTTTTTGGCCACTTTCCGATGTATTAAAACCCCGCAACATTCATTCGAATTTGATGACATGAGCCTGGATCAAATCCTTTAAACCATGCAAGAGATTCCTGGTAATGGTCACCTTAAATAAATAAAAGGGGATCGAAACAACAACGGAAAATTCTGGTTTAGTAATTTTGTCTACTGTAATTTACGGAGGCATCGTACAGTGTACATGTACAATGTACATGTACATGTACTTGTACATGTACATGTACATGAACATGTAATGTACATAATAATGTACACACTGTACATACAGTACATACCCTGTACAGTATTATGTACTGTACATGTACATTTTGTACATGTATACATGTACATTGTATGTACTGTAGTATAGTACATAGCGCGTCCCTGCACACAACCCGTGCTCAACAAGCTGCTGTTCTAGTTCTGATAATGTATAACATTTTCTAGAGCGCGCGAGCTCAACTGATTTGCATGCATTGGCCATACGTTTGACCTCTGACCACAAAGTTTTTTTGGGTTGCTGCACGGACGTGTACATTATACACGTCCGTGGATTGCGGGCGTAGAATAATCTCTGCTGATTCATTGAATTGCATCATAGACATGGAGGGACCTGAACGCCTATGTACTGTACTTTTAATTCTCGGGACGTGAATATTTACCTCTGAAGATGTGAATTGCGAATTCTTAGGATATATGTTAAGCCTTTTCCCCCCGCTGCAACCCTTTTTGGTTTGGATTCTTAGTAGGCGGGATGTGAAATTATATCTGGAAACTTTGATGGTCAAACTTAATAATAGAAGTACATGTACAACTTTAAACTTTTTTGGCCACTTTCCGATGTATCAACCCCCCGCAACATTCATTCGATTTTGATGACATGAGCCTAGATCAAAGCCTTTAAACCATGCACGAGATTCCTGGTAATGGTCACCTTGAATAAATAAAAGGGGATCAAAACAACAACGGAAAATTCTGGATTAGTATTTTTTTTTATCTACTGTCATTTTACGGAGGCATTGTACATGTACATGTACATGTATAATTATGTACAGTACATGAACATGTACATTACATACCCTGTACAGTATTAATGTTATGTACTGTACTGTATGTACTGTAGTACATAGCGCGTCCCTGCATTAAATTCGTGTATACCATAACCCGTGCTCAACAAGCTGCTGTTCTAGTTCTGATAATGTATAACATTTTCTAGAGCGCGCGAGCTCAACTGATTTGCATGCACTGGCCATGGGTTTGACATTTTACACAAAGTTGTTCGGGTTGCTGGCGTAGAATAATCTAGGCTAGTGCTGGAACACGTATACATGCGCTGTCGGCAGTATCAATACATGTACATGTACATCTATGTACATGCACACATGTACATGTACATGTACATGTACATGACGTCTGTACATGTACGTACATGTACTACATATACAATACATGTACACTGGGGATGTGAAACTATTTCTGAAAACTTTGGTGAGCCAACCTTTATACAAATTATAGTACTAACTTTATTCTGGTGATAGCCACTTTCCGATGTATTTAAGATGTATTTTAATATTTGCTAAGAATCTCAACCAATTTAAACTGGTCCAATGAATGAAAAGAAGCCTTGAAGGTCCTTGCAGTTGCAGCAGGGAAAAAATCTTCAGATCCCAAAAGCACCCCAAGACATCGCAATTCGCAGGCTTAGAAAAAAATAATTAAACATCCAAGACAAATATGTGATTAACGATTCCATGGAAATATTTTGAGAATTGTTCTGTAAATCAACAACATTGCGCACACTCGACTCACGTACATTGTACATGTACATGTACAGTACATGTACATATACTACGTGTACAGTTGTACTGTACTGTACATGTACATGTACTATACAAACATGTAAATGTTTATGTACATTTACATGTACAGTGCGTGTACAGTACAGAACATGTATTGATACTGTGGATAGCGCGTATACGCGCGCGTTCCAGCAGTGGGCTGCATGAATCATAGCACTAGCCTAGATTATTCTACGCCAGCAATCCGAACAGCTTTGTGGTCAGAGGTCAAACCCATGGCCATTGCATGCAAATCAGTTGAGCTCGCGCGCTCTAGAAAATGTTATACATTATCAGAACTAGAACAGCAGCTTGTTGAGCACGGGTTATGGTATACACGAATTTAATGCAGGGACGCGCTATGTACTACAGTACATAACATTAATACTCTACAGGGTATGTAATGTACGTGTATGTACAGTACACGTACATGTACATGTACATTACATGTGTATGTTCATGTACTGTACATAATTATACATGTACATGTACAGTACATGTACATGTACGGTGTACATGTACATGTACAATGCCTCCGTAAAATGACAGTAGATAAAAAAAAAAATACTAATCCAGAATTTTCCGTTGTTGTTTTGATCCCCTTTTATTTATTTAAGGTGACCATTACCAGGAATCTCGTGCATGGTTTAAAGGCTTTGATCCAGACTCATGTCATCAAAATCGAATGAATGTTGCGGGGGTTGATACATCGGAAAGTGGCCAAAAAAGTTTAAAGTTGTACATGATTTTCTATTATTAAGTTTGACCATCAAAGTTTCCAGATATAATTTCACATCCCGCCTGCTAAGAATCCAAACCAAAAAGGGTTGCAGCAGGGGGAAAAGGCTTAACATATATCCTAAGAATTCGCAATTCACATCTTCAGAGGTAAATATTCACGTCCCGAGAATTAAAAGTACAGTACATAGGCGTTCAGATCCCTCCATGTCTATGATGCAATTCAATGAATCAGCAGAGATTATTCTACGCCAGCAACCCACGGCCGGACGTGTATAATATACACGTCCGTGCAGCAACCCCCAAAAACTTTGTGGTCAGAGGTCAAACGCAGGGTTCGACATTAGCGGTTGCCCGCTTGCCCGGGGCAAGTAAAATTTCACGTCGGGCAAGTAAAATGTTCAGATGTTAAAATTTACTTGCCCGATCGGGCAAGTAAAATTTTGATAGTTACATAATTGAAATAATCAAAGTCCTTGCCCAAAACGAGCCAATTATATGTAGATATTGTTCGCATTGTTACGATTATAATTCCGAAAAAGCAAAGCTTTTTGCGTCTGCTGACGATCGAGCGCACGCGATCGGCGATCACAGATTGTATCCCGCACCGCTACAGTGTACTGTATAGCGGCCGTGCGCACGATGTACATGTACTGTACATGTACTGCACACTGCTTTGGTCCAGTTTGCTGGTAAACATTCGCCCATCCGTTCATTCATATAGGAATAGGATCGCCGGGTACCATTGAGGATAGAGAAAGCATGCCGCACGTGCATTGTAAACAGCGACTTTCCAGTCTTCGCACCACGATCCTGTTCCCGATTTTGTATTCTGAGACTTGAACAAAGATTTGAATTGAATCTTGGGTTTTTTTTCACGGACAGGGAAATAGATTAACGATTGAATATGGTAGGGTACATTATTTTTTTGGTAATGCCCAAACACGCAGGGTGGACCAGTACAAGTTGTTGAGTACTTTTTTTTTCGTGTCCGATCTTCCTTCCTCAACGGTCTGTTTTGGTTGAAAGTAACGGGATACATGTAGGCTTTCCGCGCGGACCGAGTTGACATGAAACCCCCAGCCTTTACGGTCGTACTGTGAAATCCATATAAATTTGAAAATTACTTAGACGAAATAATTATGGAAAATGTGCTACGGAAGTAACTTATCCTCCTCGCAAAAATTGTACAGGGTGGTCACTGGTGTACATGTACATGTACAGTACATGAGAATATTTTTCAGTGTCGGCCTAAAGTTACGATGCTCCGTGGTTTGACCGTGTTGTTGTCAGTGACGTCGGCCGTGGCGCACAGCCAGTAAACTGCTGCTGCACGCCGAATCATGTCGGTTATTTTCCCTCCGTACTCCATACTTCTACGAAGTAATTTCTTTATCTTATACAATTTTTCAAACAAAAAATAGCCTTATTTCTTCTAATCAAATAACATACGGATCTTTACACCCCCAAATTTTATTTCCTTTTGTATTAATTAATTTAATGGCCTTAATCACCAATATCGTGGGAACCGACAATCAACGTTATATTTTTTGGGAGTGCTGTTCCTCATTTTCATTTTCGGTACGAAGAGGAATATCTTCACAAGAAAACCGTGAATGAATGGTTACAACTTAAACTTATTATTGCAGTTATTTTGAATTTCCTGATTGATCACTTATGCACAGCAACTGTGGCTGTGCAATTCTATATTACTTTTAGTTTTACTTTTAGTAGGCCTACTTCATTTTTGGTTTTAGAATTACTTCACCGTAGGGTTACCGTTGTCACTTCCCCTTGCACAGTAGAATCACTTTGCTTGATCAAGGGCCTTAATCACCAATGCCGTGGAACCGACATTAGAATTTTTTTGGTGCTGTTCCACATTTTCATTTCCGGTACGATCTCCACAAGAAAACCGTGAATGAATGGTTACACTTATCAACAGATACTGTATTTTCAATTTGCCACACGTTGTTTACTGCGAAGCGCAGTGGACTTCGAGCCAAAAGCCCCAAACTTTTTCCAAGATCCTGGGGAAAACTCTGATAATGATTATGGGTTTTGAAAATTTAGAATTATAATAAATCACAGCTTTTAGCAAACTCATAATGTTATTGAAAGGCTTAAGTGATTTAAGATTAAATTGATAACTTCAATTTTTTAATGTGTTCTTTTATTTTCATTTTCGGGCAAGTGAAAAAAATTGCTAGTGTTGAACCCTGTCAAACGTATGGCCAATGCATGCAAATCAGTTGAGCTCGCGCGCTCTAGAAAATGTTATACATTATCAGAACTAGAACAGCAGCTTGTTGAGCACGGGTTGTGTGCAGGGACGCGCTATGTACTATACTACAGTACATACAATGTACAATTACATGTACATGTATACAGTTGGTAACGAAAGTATTTAGACCCGCGCGCGTGTATGCGCAATATGCGCGCGGCCCCATAGATGGTGCATTACAAATATTGTTAGTGGCTTAGGGGGATGCATAGCAACCGGCAGGGCCCGCGCGGGCCCGCGCGCTAAAGTCGTGGGCTTTTGAGGTAAGTACAGGGGGGCGTGGCTCGAGCTAAGGGGGGTTTACGCGCACCCCGCGCGCTAAAGTCGTGGGCTTTTGAGGTAAGTGCGTGGGGGCGTGGCTCGATCTAAGGGGGGTTTACGCGCACCCCGCGCGCTAAAGTCGTGGGCTTTTGAGGTAAGTGCGGGGGGCGTGGCTCGAGCTAAGGGGGGGTTTACACGCACCCCGCGCGCTGAAGTCGTGGGTCGGCGAGGCTAGCGCGCGGGCCGGGGGCGTGGCACGCGCTAAAGTGGAGGGAATCCACCGCACCACACACACATAAATTCGTGGGTCTGCGGGGTAAATGCGCGGGGGCGTGACAATCACGGGGAGGGGGGGGGGGTTCTCCACGCCGGCCGCTAGCTAAATGCGTGGACGAATCAGAACTCAGTGCGGCCCAGATCAAAACGCTGTAGTAACGGTGCCGAAAATTCAACTGTACACCTTATAGGTTGGCCGAATCCAGCCAATAAGACAGCAGTACTTAATCTTCAACGTACAGGAGTACCGACAGTTCCCGGCTTTCTCTGTGTGCACCGCCACGGCTTTTCATGTCGACCTCAAAGGTTGCGGTATAAAATTCTCTCCCACTCATCCTGCACACCCCCCCCCCCCCCCGCCCCCTTTCTGGCCAGTTTTCTGGGGGTGCGGGCGGTCTCAACTCTCAATTGAATCACCTTCACCCTACCAGCTTTACTCTTTGTCCTTTGTTTCTCATCCGTGTCCTATTCACTCTCTTTCCCCTTCCTTCGTGTACATGTATCTGTTGTCCTTGTCACTCTGCCTTTGAGAAAGGTCCAGCTAGGATCGAAACGTCAGGCCCACTAAATTTTAAATCCCCTTCTGTTAGAAAAAAGTGGTCGAAATGACTTGATGGAGGGATGACGTTGACGTGGACTAGAAATTTAATATTCCCACTCTTAGTCCATGACAGGACCAGTTTTTCTTCCGACACCCAACACAGTAGGCAAATAGCGTGAACCCTGGCTCTGATGTTTCAGCTAGTTTAGCAACAAACGAAAACGAAACGAAAACCACAGCACTATGTGGCTAGAACTATACAGGTTGGAAAAAAATCACATCACAGAGAAAGTCGAGGAGTATCTTTCTACAAGAAATCCGCCCATTTCATTGGCTAGAAGCTCTTCTCCCTGTCAGATGCAGACGGTGAACCCAGCAGCGAACGCCATCCAGGAAATATCGGCTGGCAAACTCAAAGAAATTGCCGCCACCGCCCCCCCCCCCCCTCCAACCTATTAACAATGGGTCCACGGACGTCGAACGCCAGGGGATTATTTTCCGGTCGGAGGGTACTTTTAATTCTCGGGACGTGAATATTTACTTCCCAAGTTCCAAGGGATCGTAACCATTTATGGAGATAATCCAGACATGCAACTTGGACATTAATTTAGGTGTTTAATTTTTGTCCAAGCCTATGGAACCTGAGGCTACCTCTGAAGATGTGAATTGTGAATTCTTAGGATGTATGTTAAGCCTTTACCCCTGCTGCAATCCTTTTTGGTTTGGATTCTTAGCAGGCGGGATGTGAAAATCTATCTGGAATCTTTGATAGAAGTACATGTACAACTTTATTCTTTTTGGCCACTTTCCGATGTATTAAAACCCCGCAACATTCATTCGAATTTGATGACATGAGCCTGGATCAAAGCCTTTAAACCATGCAAGAGATTCCTGGTAATGGTCACCTTAAATAAATAAAAGGGGATCGAAACAACAACGGAAAATTCTGGTTTAGTAATTTTGTCTACTGTAATTTACGGAGGCATCGTACAGTGTACATGTACAATGTACATGTACATGAATATGTAATGTACATAATAATGTACACACTGTACATACAGTACATACCCTGTACAGTATTATGTACTGTACATGTACATTTTGTACATGTATACATGTACATTGTTTGTACTGTAGTATAGTACATAGCGCGTCCCTGGACACAACCCGTGCTGAACAAGCTGCTGTTCTAGTTCTGATAATGTATAACATTTTCTAGAGCGCGCGAGCTCAACTGATTTGTATGCATTGGCCATACGTTTGACCTCTGACCACAAAGTTTTTTGGGGTTGCTACACGGACGTGTATTATTATACACGTCCGTGGGTTGCTGGCGTAGAATAATCTCTGCTGATTCATTGAATTGCATCATAGACATGGAGGGATCTGAACGCCTATGTACATGTACTGTACTTTTAATTCTCGGGACGTGAATATTTACCTCTGAAGATGTGAATTGCGAATTCTTAGGATATATGTTAAGCCTTTTCCCCCTGCTGCAACCCTTTTTGGTTTGGATTCTTAGCAGGCGGGATGTGAAATTATATCTGGAAACTTTGATGGTCAAACTTAATAATAGAAAAACATGTACAACTTTAATCTTTTTTGGCCACTTTCCGATGTATCAACCCCCCGCAACATTCATTCGATTTTGATGACATGAGCCTAGATCAAAGCCTTTAAACCATGCACGAGATTCCTGGTAATGGTCACCTTGAATAAATAAAAGGGGATCAAAACAACAACGGAAAATTCTGGATTAGTATTTTTTTTTATCTACTGTCATTTTACGGAGGCGTTGTACATGTACATGTACACGTATAATTATGTACAGTACATGAACATTTACATTACATACCCTGTACAGTATTAATGTTATGTACTGTATGTACTGTAGTACATAGCGCGTCCCTGCATTAAATTCGTGTATACCATAACCCGTGCTCAACAAGCTGCTGTTCTAGTTCTGATAATGTATAACATTTTCTAGAGCGCGCGAGCTCAACTGATTTGCATGCATTGGCCATACGTTTGACCTCTGACCACAAAGTTTTTGGGGGTTGCTGCACGGACGTGTATATTATACACGTCCGTGGGTTGCTGGCGTAGAATAATCTCTGCTGATTCATTGAATTGCATCATAGACATGGAGGGATCTGAACGCCTATGTACTGTAGTTTTAATTCTCGGGACGTGAATATTTACCTCTGAAGATGTGAATTACGAATTCTTAGTATATATGTTAAGCCTTTTCCCCCTGCTGCAACCCTTTTTGGTTTGGATTATTAGCAGGCGGGATGTGAAATTATATCTGGAAACTTTGATGGTCAAACTTAATAATAGAAGTACATGTACAACTTTAATCTTTTTTGGCCACTTTCCGATGTATCAACCCCCCGCAACATTCATTCGATTTTGATGACATGAGTCTGGATCAAAGCCTTTAAACCATGCACGAGATTCCTGGTAATGGTCACCTTGAATAAATAAAAGGGGATCAAAACAACAACGGAAAATTCTGGATTAGTGTTTTATTTTTTTCATCTACTGTCATTTTACGGAGGCATTGTACATGTACATGTAATGTACGTGTACTGTACATGTACATACATGTACAGTACACGTACATTACATACCCTGTACAGTATTAATGTTATGTACTGTATTTACTGTAGTACATAGCGCGTCCCTGCATTAAATTCGTTTATACCATAACCCGTGCTCAACAAGCTGCTGTTCTAGTTCTGATAATGTATAACATTTTCTAGAGCAGGGGAGCTCAACTAATTTGCATGCACTGGCCATGGGTTTGACCTTTGACCACAAAGCTGTTCGGGTTGCTGGCGTAGAATAATCTAGGCTAGTGCTATGATTCATGCAGCCCACTGCTGGAATGCGCGCGTATACGCGCTATCCACAGTATCAATACATGTTCTGTACTGTACACGCACTGTACATGTACATGTAAATGTACATTTGTGTACATGAACATTTACATGTTTGTATAGTTCATGTACTGTACAGTACAACTGACCTTTGACCACAAAAGTCGGTAGGGGTGCTGACCTAAAATAATATAAGCTGATTCATGCAGCCCATGCACTGCATGCATGCTAGTAGAACGCGTATGCGCTATCCACAGTACATGTACATGTACATGTACATGTACATATGTACATTACATGTACTACAAGTACATGTACTACATGTACATGTACATGTACATGAACATACATGTACAGTACGTGTACATGCACACAATACATGTCTAGACCGCGTGATCTCAACTGATTTGCATGCATGGCGCAGCGTGGCGGCCTTGAGTTTGACGTCTAACCACAAAGTTGTCGGGGTTGCTGGACTAAATTCACGCAATGATTCATGCAGCTCTGCATGCTGGACAAAACGCGTACACGTTCAAAACACTATTCATAAACATGGATTATAACATGATGGTAATAATGAGAGGGACCAGAACCTTGACTTGACAATAACTTTGCTAGTATTTTGTTTCAGATGTACGCTAGTATACATGGTTTAATTTCCCAATATTTCCATGCGACAGTTCGTTATCCTCAAAATTAATTTTGTGTTGAGCTGGGTGTTTACAATACAATTGCATGCGAAAGAATCATAAAAAGAACATTTCCTTATTAAGATTCCGACCTATGCCAGACGATTCCTTGATTTCAACAAGTTTGGCGTCAATAGCCGATAGAAATTCTAGTTGTTTGCGGTGGCCGCTAGACAACCTCATGATTTACTTTGTACTACATGTACATGTACATGTACATGTACACCGTACATGTACATGTACAGTACAGTACAGTACGTACAGTACATGTACAGTACATGTACGTACATGTACATGTACAGTACATTGTACAGTACGTCCGTACACTGTACTGTTCATGTACATGTACAGTACAGTACTGCACATGTACTGTACAGTACATGCATCGGCCAGGCGTTTGGCTTTTGATCTGATCAGGGCGAAATTGGTCGCGGGAGAAGTTAACCGTGCATATTTAAACCATGCACGAGATTCCTGGTAATGGTCACCTTAAATAAATAGAAGGGGATCAAAACAACAACGGAAAATTCTGGATTATTTTTTTGTTTTTTTTATCTACTGTCATTTTACGGAGGCATTGTACATGTACATGTACACCGTACATGTACTGTACATGTACATGTGCGTGTATAATTATGTACAGTACATGAACATACACATGTAATGTACGTGTACTGTACTGTACATACATGTACTGTACATTACATACCCTGTACAGTATTAATGTTATGTACTGTATGTACTGTAGTACATAGCGCGTCCCTGCATTCGTGTATACCATAACCCGTGCTCAACAAGCTGCTGTTCTAGTTCTGATAATGTATAACATTTTCTAGAGCGCCCGAGCTCAACTGATTTGCATGCACTGGCCATGGGTTTGACCTCTGACCACAAAGCGGGGGCGTGACATGTACTGGGGGGGGGGTCTCCACGCCGGCTGCTCGCTAGTAAAGTTAATGCGTGGAGGAATCAACGCAGCGCGGCCCAGATCAAAATAATTATAACGGTGCCGAAAATTCAACTCTCCACCCTGTATAGGTTTCAAACGTTGAAGCAGCAGCGAATGCCCACAGGAAATGTCGGCTGCCGAAACTTAATAGAACTTACAAGTACAACATTTACTGGTAACCCCCGTAAATATTCATTCGAATTTGATGACATGAGATGGATCAAAGACTTAACTCAATGCAAGCAGGAGATCCCTGGTAATAGTCACCTCATATAACAAAATGGGGATTGAAACAACGGAAAATTAGGAGTTGTCATTTTTGCTTACTCTCATTCATTTCAGTCTGCACCATTACATAGTGCGTCCCTGCATTAAATTTAAGGCTCGTCTGCAATAATAACGTTGACCCGCGCGCGCTCAACAAGCTGCTGTTCTAGTTCTGACAATGTATAACATTTCACTGGAGCTTGCCAGCTCTTACTGATTTGCATGCATTGGCCAAGCGTTTGACCTCTGACCACAAAAGTCGGTAGGGTTGCTGACCTTAATTATACGCTGATTCATGCAGCCCATGCACTGCATGCATGCTAGCTAGTAGTACGTATGCGCTATCCACAGTACATGTACATGTATCATGTACATGTAGTACATACATGTACTTGTAGTACATGTAATGTACACATGTACATGTACATGTACATGTACTGTGGATAGCGCATACGCGTTCTACTAGCATGCATGCAGTGCATGGGCTGCATGAATCAGCTTATATTATTTTAGGTCAGCACCCCTACCGACTTTTGTGGTCAAAGGTCAGTTGTACTGTACTGTACATGTACTATACAAACATGTAAATGTTCATGTACACAAATGTACATTTACATGTACATGTACAGTGCGTGTACAGTACAGAACATGTATTGATACTGTGGATTGCGCGTATACGCCAGCAATCCGAACAGCTTTGTGGTCAGAGGTCAAACCCATGGCCAATGCGTGCAAATCAGTTGAGCTCGCGTGCTCTAGAAAATGTTATACATTATCAGAACTAGAACAGCAGCTTGTTGAGCACGGGTTATGGTATACACGAATTTAATGCAGGGACGCGCTATGTACTACAGTACATAACATTAATACTGTACAGGGTATGTAATGTACGTGTATGTACAGTACACGTACATGTACATGTACATGTACATTACATGTGTATGTTCATGTACTGTACATAATTATACATGTACATGTGCAGTACATGTACATGTACGGTGTACATGTACATGTACAATGCCTCCGTAAAATGACAGTAGATAAAAAAAAAAAAAATACTAATCCAGAATTTTCCGTTGTTGTTTTGATCCCCTTTTATTTATTTAAGGTGACAGTACATAGGCGTTCAGATCCCTCCATGTCTATGATGCAATTCAATGAATCAGCAGAGATTATTCTACGCCAGCAACCCACGGACGTGTATAATATACACGTCCGTGCAGCAACCCCCAAAAACTTTGTGGTCAGAGGTCAAACGTATGGCCAATGCATACAAATCAGTTGAGCTCGCGCGCTCTAGAAAATGTTATACATTATCAGAACTAGAACAGCAGCTTGTTGAGCACGGGTTGTGTGCAGGGACGCGCTATGTACTATACTACAGTACATACAATGTACATGTATACATGTACAAAATGTACATGTACAGTACATAATACTGTACAGGGTATGTACTGTATGTACATGTACAGTGTGTACATTATTATGTACATTACATGTTCATGTACATGTACAAGTACGTGTACATGTACATGTACACGTACATGTACATTGTACATGTACACTGTACGATGCCTCCGTAAATTACAGTAGACAAAATTGCTAAACCAGAATTTTCCGTTGTTGTTTTGATCCCCTTTTATTTATTCAAGGTGACCATTACCAGGAATCTCTTGCATAGTTTAAAGGCTTTGATCCAGACTCATGTCATCAAAATCGAATGAATGTTGCGGGGGGTTGATACATCGGAAAGTGGCCAAAAAGATTAAAGTTGTACATGTACTTCTATTATTAAGTTTGACCATCAAAGTTTCCAGATATAATTTCACATCCCGCCTGCTAATAATCAAAACCAAAAAGGGTTGCAGCAGGGGGAAAAGGCTTAACATATATACTAAGAATTCTCAATTCACATCTTCAGAGGTAAATATTCACGTCCCGAGAATTCAAAGTACAGTTCATAGGCGTTCAGTTCCCTCCATGTCTATGATGCAATTCAATGAATCAGCAGAGATTATTCTACGCCAGCAACCCACGGACGTGTATAATATACACGTCCGTGCAGCAACCCCCAAAAACTTTGTGGTCAGAGGTCAAACGTATGGCCAATGCATGCAAATCAGTTGAGCTCGCGCGCTCTAGAAAATGTTATACATTATCAGAACTAGAACAGCAGCTTGTTGAGCACGGGTTGTGTGCAGGGACGCGCTATGTACTATACTACAGTACATACATGTACAATGTACATGTATACATGTACAAAATGTACATGTACACTGTACAGTACATAATACTGTACAGGGTATGTACTGTATGTACAGTGTGTACATTATTATGTACATTACATGTTCATGTACATGTACAAGTACGTGTACATGTACAGTACATGTACATGTACACGTACATTGTACATGTACACTGTACGATGCCTCCGTAAATTACAGTAGACAAAATTGCTAAACCAGAATTTTCCGTTGTTGTTTCGATCCCCTTTTATTTATTTAAGGTGACCATTACCAGGAATCTCTTGCATAGTTTAAAGGCTTTGATCCAGGCTCATGTCATCAAATTCGAATGAATGTTGCGGGGTTTTAATACATCGGAAAGTGGCCAAAAAGAATAAAGTTGTACATGTACTTCTATCAAAGATTCCAGATAGAATTTCACATCCCGCCTGCTAAGAATCCAAACCAAAAAGGGTTGCAGCAGGGGAAAAGGCTTAACATACGTGTACATCCTAAGAATTCACAATTCACATCTTCAGAGGTAGCCTCAGGTTCCATAGGCTTGGACAAAAATTAAACACCCAAATTAATGTCCAATTTGCATGTCTGGATTATCTCCATAAATGGTTACGATCCCTTGGAACTTGGGAAGTAAATATTCACGTCCCGAGAATTAAAATACCCTCCGACCGGAAAATAATCTCCTGGCGTTCGACGTCCGTGGACCCATTGTTAATAGGTTGGGGGGGGGGGGGGGGGCGGTGGCGGCAATTTCTTTGAGTTTGCCAGCCGATATTTCCTGGATGGCGGTCGCTGCTGGGTTCGCCGTCTGCATCTGACAGGGAGAAGAGCTTCTAGCTCTGGTCCTGTCATGGACTAAGAGTGGGAATATTAAATTTCTAGTCCACGTCAACGTCATCCCTCCATCAAGTCATTTCGACCACTTTTTTCTAACAGAAGGTGATTTAAAATTTAGTGGGCCTGACGTTTCGATCCTAGCTGGACCTTTCTCAAAGGCAGAGTGACAAGGACAACAGATACATGTACACGAAGGAAGGGGAAAGAGAGTGAATAGGACACGGATGAGAAACAAAGGACAAAGAGTAAAGCTGGTAGGGTGAAGGTGATTCAATTGAGAGTTGAGACCGCCCGCACCCCCAGAAAACTGGCCAGAAAGGGGGGTGTGTGTGCAGGATGAGTGGGAGAGAATTTTATACCGCAACCTTTGAGGTCGACATGAAAAGCCGTGGCGGTGCACACAGAGAAAGCCGGGAACTGTCGGTACTCCTGTACGTTGAAGATTAAGCACTGCTGTCTTATTGGCTGGATTCGGCCAACCTATAAGGTGTACAGTTGAATTTTCGGCACCGTTACTACAGCGTTTTGATCTGGGCCGCACTGAGTTCTGATTCGTCCACGCATTTAGCTAGCGGCCGGCGTGGAGAACCCCCCTCTCCCCGTGCTTGTCACGCCCCCGCGCATTTACCCCGCAGACCCACGAATTTATGTGTGTGTGGTGCGGTGGATTCCCCCCACTTTAGCGCGTGCCACGCCCCCGCGCTAGCCTCGCGGACACACGACTTTAGCGCGCGGGGTGCGTGTAAACCCCCCCTTAGCTCGAGCCACGCCCCCACGCACTTACCTCAAAAGCCCACGACTTTAGCGCGCGGGGTGCGCGTAAACCCCCCTTAGCTCGAGCCACGCCCCCCGCACTTACCTCAAAAGCCCACGACTTTAGCGCGCGGGGTGCGCGTAAACCCCCCTTAGCTCGAGCCACGCCCCCCTGCACTTACCTCAAAAGCCCACGACTTTAGCGCGTGGGCCCGCGCGGGCCCTGCCGGTTGCTATGCGTCCCCCTAAGCCACTAACGATATTTGTAATGCACCATCTATGGGGCCACGCGCACATTGCGCATACACGCGCGCGGGTCTAAATACTTTCGTTACCAACTGTAACACATACACGGTGATAAAACACGTGGTCGTTTTATGCGCGAATCATTAGATGTCAAAAATCCATACAAAAACAACAAAATTATAAACGTCTATTAAAATATCCCCAAAATATGCTGAAATACTTACACATTAGATGTGTCAAATGCTCGGACAAATGACGACGATGTAACAAGCTAGAAGTCGACGCAACATTTACACCACATGTTCTTCGCGATCTCTTTCACTTCACAACAATCTACACAGCACGTGACCCTATGTGAATGGTTCACCATAGAAGGTCCTTTGTAGAAATGGACCATTCCACTATCATCATAGGGGTAAGTCATGATTTGTGTGACGAAATGTGTGCCGACGCAACAAAAAATTGAATTACACCACTCACTGTTTTATGGTTTCCAACCCAATAAAAAATGAAAATTTATGTAAAATTACAGGTTTTTCTTGAATGAAATTTCGAGTAAAGCATAGTGTGACACAATGTAACTGTGACCATACCAGACCTGGTTGGTCACTGTTATTTAAATAGTTTTTGTGGTTTCCTCCAGAGTTGCTTTCCTGCCTGCTACTTGTGGCAGTTGCATTGTTAAGTTCCCCATTGTATTGTAGTCTGCTGTCTGCCTGCATCTGGCTAATTCTTGAATGCCAGTACACCTGTACATTGCTCCTTACTATTAATTATTGCGTACTTGCTGGCAGGCTTGGAGTTCTTTTGTTGCAGAGCTGGCATGGGCCATATAAGACAATTGTGTGGGGACCATGGTCAGTTCTGCTGTTCTGACTGATAGGGCGTGGTTGTATTTACTGGTAGCTGTGCCTCAGCACATGGGCCATGGTGTTGTGTAGTGTTGTCTTGCCTGGAGTCCTGTATTTTATCAGGTATTAATTGTTGATTTGTAAATCGTGCCTCCTTTGGCCATTTTTTATGCTACCATACACCTGCATTTAAACAACCAAATTGTACATGCCACAAACGTTTGTGTTTATGCCACAAACGGTTGTTTTTCTCTGAAATAAATTAAAAATCATGATTTGTACTTATAGCTAATCTATTTTGATTCCTCGGCCTCTGTTGGTAAAAACTTAACCCCTATTTCCTTAATTTGATACCACTTGGTTACATTACGATATATTTCCCATTATATTTATCGTGAAAAAATATACACCCCTCTCAATCGACGCAACTATTTTTTCCAGAATTTTACACGGCAGTTACGTCGGGCAGCGCTAAGTGCAGAGCTGAATTTTAAAAATACTCGACGTATTTTCGGAAAAGTGACACAACGGGACATTTCGGTCAGCATTTGTTGTTTCGTTGCCATAAAATATAATTTGTCTGTTGCACCTCATTTTGACAAAAATAGTTGCTGAAATTTCGGAGTTTTCATGTCACAATTTCACCTAAAAAATAGCTCATGACACCACTGATTTTTTTTGTTTTTAATAACTTTATCAATGTTCCAGATAGTTAAATTTGGTGTCATTTTGGAGGGGACATTCCCTTCTAAATGAATATACAGCATTAAAAACAGAAAGAGCAACGGGGTAGAAGAAAGAAAGACACAAACATGCTACGTTGGTGAATTGACTACTGTGTCCCAACCTGGTGAAATGACCCATATCTATAGATGAAAAAGTCAGCGGTGGGATGACACACACTTCCCTCATCAAGGTGTCTATACTCCTCTGGCCAACCGACGGTAGGCTTGACTACTTTCGTTGGCAGTGGCAGTGAACTGCTGGAAGTGAAAATGCACTTCGGCGTATTGAAGGTCAATAAAAACTGTATTAAAGTTGCCTTTTCGCGGGACTTCGCAACCTTTTCCTCACAACCAAACTGAGTTGCTAGCGTCCTAAACTCGGGAAGTAACAATTTTTTAAAATCGTTTTCCTTAAATTTGGTGATTTTGCTCATGGCCAACAAATTTCAAACCGCAGCAGCTCAAGAAGAAAAAAACGGAACAGCTGGTGGATGTAAACACAACACACGTCACGTCACACAAAGTTTCTTGCCCACCAGTGGTGTATTTGCACATGCGCGCGTAAATTGGCATATTTCATGGGAGAGGTCCATTCTTTGTCAACAAGGGTTCCTGCTCTTTTGCAAACAGCCAATCAGCTGCATTGGTTGCAACTTTATAATGAATATACAGTGTAAGCTGCCAGTGCCGTAGGCAGAGTGCTGAACTGTACATGTACTTCACAGAAGGTCTTTTTACTTGTTTTCCTGGAAGATATGTGTGTACCTTTATTGTGTATGATAATTGGACCCTTTTGTTAACAATTTGGAATCATCACGCTGTGTAGCATGGCTCGGTGAAGCTGTCAAACTAGTTCATCCAATTTTATGGCAAATGGGGACAAGAAAATCTGAAGAATCTCTTCTATGCTTAACTACATGTAGCTAGTGATGCTTGGAAATGTTAGGTACAGTATATGTAGTATTTTTTAGCAGCTTTCATTATCTGCAGGTATTGTATTAAATTGAATATTCAAAGGTATTTAGAAAATCATACTTAAAGCAAATTCGCATGTGGGCCAGGAGGGATCCTAAATAGTGTGGTTACAGTGCTGACGAATCAACAAATCTACGGTCCTGTCTGAAACCAGACAGATGTCAACGCACTGTCCTTATTGCGTGCGGAATCACACGATCAGACCACATTGTTTTAATGCCACTTATAATCACGTGTGCATGACGACAGCATGCGTTCATTCTTCAGTGCGTGCTTTCAAGTTGACATGATGGGAAAGTGCAAATTTGTATGTTCATTTTTATTGGTCTTAGATTCCACTAAGGTGGCATTGAAAATGTCTTAAAAAGTCTTAAATTTGACTTGCTGAAATCTGCAGATACCACATGTGGTACATTTACTGTATCTATTCAGAATGGGAACACTGCAACACAGCAAAGCAAATGAGTGAAATATAAATGCTTGTGGGCTTGACCTTGTCAATTTAATTTGAATTTGCTTATCTTTATATTCTATTTGTACTTGTAGGTCCCATGGTGTATGCCATCAGCTTTTGCCCATTGTCATGCAAGGAAAGACTTGAACAGTTGGGATTTGCAGGTACAGTTGTTTGCACTTAACTCTTGGTCAAAAAAAAAAGAAGAGTCAGGCCTGCCCTGCAAGGACATCCACAGGCCCAGTGTCTGTTTACTCTTCATGGGTTAGCCTGGCTAGTGTGATCTGTCCTTTACAGGGGCAATAAAAAAACAGCTGGCTAGTATCAGGTACCTTGTGGGTGTTGGCATGGCTGTAGTCACACACGGCCTGGATATGCCCATATGACCATGCTGTCTATAAATAGTTCTGGAGTACTGGGTAGGAGGGTACTTCCCTGTTACTGGTATGGGAACTGTTCAGAGAGGTCTGTAAAAGGCATAGGAACTAATTTACCCACTCTGCCAATTAATATATAATTAAAAAAGCTCACAGATTTTTTATCACCGATCAATTGTAGAACTGCCAGATTCTACCTTCTCCCCAAAATTCACAAAACCAACAACCCAGGCAGACCCATCATTAGGCTATTCAGTGACGTCACAAAACCTGTTGAAGCGACCCACGCACGCATTCCACACACACAGTTGCGTGTAAAAAAAAAAGAACCCCAAAAGTTATTAAATCCTTACTAAGTTGCTATTTGATAAAAACAATTGATATTTCACAATCGTTATGAAGGACATCTAAAGGCAATGTCACCGAAATATAGAAGCAATTGGCCTAGTATTTCGGTAGTTATGAGTGCGAATGCAACGCGATGTCAGAATCGAACTGCCCACACAGCGCCGAAAATCAGTGAAGCTCACCGCGGAACAGCATTTTCGGCCTAGGCTCGGATTCGGCCGAATCGCGCTTCGGCTTCTCGTGACCAATGGGGGCAGACACAGTCTGCTTTCGGGTTCCGTTCGGTGTTTTCCGGAAAAGGATGAATCAATGCACTTGCTCCGTTTGTCCTGTGCAATTCGGATCAGTGGTTCAAAAACTACACTTAAACGAAAAATTTGACTCCAAAATTCATCCGGAAGTTCGCCATATTTCCTCATAGGACAGAGTCAGTAAGTAAATCATTCATATTTCTTTGTATTTCTGAAGTTTTATTAGATTTGGTGGTAAAACGGCTCCCTAAAATCAAGTTTTGTGGGACGACTTTTTCAGCTAAAAATAGCAGCGTCGGACACGAGGGTTAGTAGGATGGTTACGCGTGCACTTCCCTATGCGTGAAGTGCTGTGGGAAGGTGGGGTACCAGACTGACTAACGGATTGTTTATAAAGATTGTACGCATCGTGGAAAAAGCACGATTCTTCCATTCGGATACCACCCCTTTTTGATATAAATGGTATACAGAATGTGTTCATGAGGGATTTCTGAAATGGGCATTGTATTTTAGAGAACTTGTCACTTTACACGTCCGATGATTTTTTCACGTTATCGAAGCGAAAATATAGTGCATCTATTTCGTGATAATCTTATTCGTCTCGTCGAACTGATTGAACACTTTGAATTTTTATCTGAATTATTATTTGTTTGGTTAGATAAAGGTTATATGAAGATAAGGTTATATGAATTACAGTATTGAAAATCTGAACTACATCAGTACATTTACAATTACAAAACATGGTGTGTTATTGTTGACACTAACAGGATATAGGCAACTGTTTTTAAAGTTTTTAAATTTAAAACGCCGGCTTCGAATTGAGTTTTTCATTCATCATCATGCACTCAAGTTACAGGAGAAGTTTTTAAAATACAGGTTGTTTTGGAATGTTCAATTTTTTTTGGAGGCCTACTTGTACTGCGGTCTGCTACTTCTACTTACTAGTTCTTGTAATACTGCTAGTACTAAAAAGTTTCCTTTTATCATGAACACCTGTTGACATAACTTTGCGCTAGGCTGATATAGATGTTATACTTCTTTGTCATACAGGTTGGGATTGTCATGGCCGCCATTGAACCAGCTCATGCAGGTCCAGAAAAGCCAGGAAGTAGCCAAGGTATGTTAGATTTTGGGTTATTTTCTTCTCTTTGTATTTTGTTTTGCAGCTTTGGAAACAACTACATGTGAATTTGACCACTGAATTTGACCCTCCCCTCCCTTTTTTTTCTTTAACAGATATTGGACCATATTCCAAGGAAGCAGGTATCGATCAGAGGCACTTCATGCAAGATGGACCAGACTTTCCTCTTAAGGGTAGTATTAAGAATGGCCTGGTACTTGAACTGCATAGTTATGTAATGACTGAGCTTGCAATGTCTAGGGCCGAATTTGTCAGAATGTTAATAAAGGTAACAGGTATAGTTGCTGCTAATGAAGATTCGGTAAAGACCTTTGTAGGGAGATTAGTTGAGCAAGAGAAGAAAATCAAACGTAAAGGGAAATCATTTCTTAGTAGTCTTCATGATCTGAAGGAAGGTGAGTTTTTGTTGGTCAGAAGTAGAACAAGGAAAACACCAGATACCCCGAGAAAGAAGAAACTTCGCAAAGAGCTTGCTCATGTAAAGGATGGTCATAAGGGTTATAAGCGGAAATTAGTTGAGAGTGAAGTTCGGGTAATCGAACTGGAAAGCATTGTAAATAGTCAGACTTGTAAAATTGAGACTTTAGAAGAAGGTGGCATAAAGGAAACTGAAGCAGAGGTGACAAGTCTTTCATCAAACTTGGCAGAACTACAGGAACAACATGAAGCACTTATTATGAACATGGATCAGATGACATCGCAGTTCAATCCGGCAATCAACGAGCTGAATGACTACAAAGAGAGGTATCAAGCATCAGCTGAACAGTTAGCCAGAATTGAGAGAAGCTGGCAAGCTGACAAAGAAAGACTCAAAGCGCCTAGGAACAAGAAACATGAACAAAAAGTTAAAACGCCGTGATGAAAGTATTTTTAGACTGCAGCAAGAAAAGACGAAGCTCCAAGAGGCCATCAAAAACCTACAAGACGACCTTGAGACAACAAAGGTGCAGCTCGAGGAAATGAATGAAGAAAACCAATACAGTCGACTCCCGTTATATAGTACTCGGTTATAACGGTTTTTCGGCTACAACGTACAGTTTTTCACAGTCCCGAATTATTTGTGCACATTTGTATGGCGGGAAATTCGTCTACAACGAACACGAAATTGACACGACTTTCGGTTACAACGTACATTTTGGCCGACCGAACACGAACAAAAAGCCTGTTTTCGACCCCTTCACAACGACTTCTTTCGAAAGTACGGGCACCGCGGCGTGTCAAAAACCAAACCTTTATTGTCCGAATCGGGAATCGCGTCCTCCCAATGCCGCAGTAGCGCAGTTCGTGTCAACGCGTTGTTGTTTCATCTCGCCGTAGGCTTCAACAGGGCGGTGCGCACCCACGACTCCCCCTTGCGGTTTTCTTCAGTACGTCTGCCGAGTGGCTGCAGGCACCATGCCGCCAACATTTTACACAATGAGGGCGCGCTGCGGTTTCTAGTCAACCCGGCGTTGTTTCATCTTGCTGTTACGATTCAATGAGGCGGTGCGCTTTCATGACTCCCCCTTGTGCCCGACGAGTGACTGCGGCACCATGCCGCAAAAGTTAGACAATCGGGGAACTCTAGTGACCGTCATTTTAATCCGCGCTAATCCGAACTGGCTGAGAAAATATAAGGAGGAGAATTCTTCACAGGACAGTCAGACATGACCGATGACGTCTTTTCGAAAGCGACCGCCATCGTAGACTACCTTTCCAGTCGGGGGAAAATCCAGACCAAGCTTACCGATTTCTGGAACTAACCATTCACCAGCATTCAAAACCAAACGGCTCTTTTCAGAGCCACCCCATATTCCAAAAAGAGACAAAGGTTATGTGTCCTCGTGATTTAATAAAAAAATGCTAAAAACTGAATAATTAAAACATTCATAGTATTGGGGCGCCCTCTCTTGACTGATTCCAGAACAGCAAAACGAATTGTCAACCGGCACTGCATGTACGGAGCATGGTGTGAGGGCCGGATTTACGCGCTCGATCGTTAGGTTCTTCTCATCGCATGGTGTCCGGATAAAGGTCGTCAAAAATCATTATAATTTTTTATTTTATTTCTTTTATTTAACAGATGTGTATCCCAAAATACATGTACAGTAATGTAAAAATAATCTCCAATGCATTGGCTCGGCTCCAATCGTGCGTTACACGTGTACAATACACATGGAAACGTGCACATAACAACGATCATCGGCGGCTGTGCATAACCAATGGGAATAAGTGGGATTCGTTTACAACGCCTTTTCGGTTATAACGTCGAAATAACGGAAGTCCGGAGGAATACGTTATAACGGGAGTCGACTGTATACCAAATCCATAGTTCAGGGGAAGAGTAAGTCAACCGACAAACTGTACAAACGAATTTGGTATCAGAGGAAGCAAAGGCAAATGCAGACTGACACCCAAAGGACATTGTTTGAGAAGGAGCTTGCTGCACTGGAAGAGCGGTCAAGATACCTGGAACAAAGGAACAAGGAATTGGAGCAACTTATCTGCCTCTTGGAGGACAAGGAGATCTCAACATTTCATGATGGAAGGTATACAGACAGTGTCAGACGAACCATCATGGAACTCCTCTCTCAAAATGTGTCATTGAATAAGGTGAATAGTGTTATCAGGACTGTTTTGAAAAATCTTGCTGGGAAAGATGTGGAGAGATTGCCTTCCGCTGGCACAAGATCTAGGTTGTCGCTTGAGGCTAACCATCTTGCAAACATTGAGGTGGCTTTGGCAATGCATGAAAATACACCAGAAGAATCTTTGGGCAACTGTATCCATGGAGATGGAACTACAAAGCATCATCGCAAGTACCAAAACTTCCAGGTCTCACTTCCAGATGGTACATCAAGAACAATAGCACTAATGGAGATGGTTTGTGGGGATACGGAGGCAGTGACCGAGGCTTTTCGTGAACATATTCAGCAATTGGCACACACCCTCTCTATGTTAAAGGGTGAATCATCCGATGAACTGTACAAAGAGTTAATTACCACAGTAAAGTCTACAATGACTGATCAGAGGCCAACGATGCCTCAGTTTAACGACAAGCTACGAACAATCCGAGAAGACTTATTGCCACAAGTTGTGAAAAACTGGAAAGACCTCCCTGATGATGCAAAATCTTGTATTAAGGAATTTGGCAACTTCTATTGTAAGATGCATCCGCTGGTAAACTTTGCAGAGGAAGTAGATAAAGTGCTGAAAGCCTTCGAAGATATCTCAAAACATGGTAAAAATGCGCACACCCTACAAACTTCTGAGGCTGGCGTCACAAGATGAGTTCGGACAGCAAGCAAAGCTTTCCATCACAGAGGCTGTGACAAGTCTGGTGTGGAAGATGTTTTCACAGCTTAATCTGCAGAATGCCTTTGATGAGACAAACCACCTTGTCGATTATATTGGTAATAGGGCTAATATTCTTTTTGAAGGGGCTGCTTCATTATATTTTCACTTGGACCACATTTTATCTTTCCTGAGCATGTTGACAAACAAGAACAACCTGTTACTTGCTGTAGAAGAGGATGCAAATGAGAAGATTTTTAAAGCAGAACTGCGGGCATTGGGTTTGTTCCATATTTTAGTAACTGGGCCTCTTTGGGAAATCGTGAATGGTGGAGAAAACATTCTTGCTATGAATGAGCCTCTCCACCATCTACAGACGAAGCTCTTGGAATGGAAAGATGATGCAAGCTCTATGCTATCTGGTGACAGCCCGTTTATCTCTGTGAAACTTTCTTCAAATGTTATTGCACAAAGGCTTCTCCATCCAACAGATGCTGAATCTGAAAGTATGACCATTCAATCCCTCGAACTCATTAGCTGTGCTGTACTTCTGATATTACAACGTCAGTGCAAGGATCAGCTTCCTGGTGGGAAATACTGGAATCCCTCAGCACAAGTCTCTGCAGCATTTTCCAATGTGCCAAGCACAGATTTGATAGGGGAGCGGGACTTCGCCCAACTAGACATGTTAGTTAGACAGAAGCCTGCAGCAAGGATAACAACTCTAGAAACAATCATCATGTGGACAAACAACAAAACCCCAGAGTGGTTGGATAACCTTCCAGAAGATGAAAAGGCACGTTACATGAAGATCGCCAGGCAACACTCATCAGAGGTTCTAGATCGCTACAAGAAAAGAAGGGACAAAATAAAGGCTTCAAAGTGGGAGGATCTGCAAAAATCCCGACAAAAGCAAAAAGAATCTCAGGAAAAGAAAATGAAATCTACTGCTGCCTTGGTAAATGAAATTTCTCTTCTCGATGGTCTTTGGACAAGTGTGGATAGTATTAATCATCATATTGAAAACCTGGAAAATTCAGAGACTGATGAATTCATACGGCGTGCAATACACACACAGTTGTCTTTCTTGCAAAAAGTCATGAAATGCAAAGGACCCTCAAAAGAGCATTATCAGTTCTCACATCAGCAGCAGCCATACACCAAGGTTGAAATGAAAAAAACACCTCCAGGAAGTAATTCTTCATCATAACTTGCAGTCGGACTCAAATCACCATACACTGGAATCAACTCTTCCATCAGAAAGCAGTGGTCTTCAGTATAACACCGAGGAGGAAAGGGCTGTCGGTTTCGATGACCAGAAACGAAAACTGATGAACAAAATTGTGGGAGAAAAGAAAAGACGGTCTGCTCAGAGCTCAAAGCTGTTTCTAACTAAACTTCTAGATAATCCTTCACTACTTGTTGGGAAAGAAATAGAGCATCTGTTTGTTGTTGACCAGCAGAAAATGTGGATAAGGGGGATTGTAACTGGCATCAGCTCACACAAAACAGATGCAATTAAAACAATATACACAATTGATTATGAAGATGAGGACGAGTTAAAGAAGTACAATTTGTTGTCAGATTTAAATAAAAATGACATTATTATTAAAGATGAGTTAGGGCAATAGTCAAGTACATGGCATCAAGTACATCTCAACGAGTAAAGAGAAAAATGTTAAATTAAAATTTCGAAAGTAATTTATGGTGGATTCACCTACCTCAGGCATGCTGTTTATTTCAACTATTATGGTTTATCATTTGTAAGGGTTAGTTTATATTTCTTTATTGTCCTCTCTTTTCCCTTCCTATAAGCAGCTGCTCGGACTCCGAGACATGGTGTATGCCTCTGCTTTGAGAGGTTTTCTGAGTTAGGACGTACAATGTACATACAAGTCATCCAATTAGATAAATTAATGTAACCGTTTAAACTAATGTTTATTAATTCCCTATAATTTCTGCTTTTACAGTGCCAAGATTAAACTGATGTCATGTATGTATAAGAGTCAGACAAATTTGAGTTGTATGGTTTGATACTGCAGGACATCAGACATTAACTCAGTGAGTTATTCATCCACCTAAAAGGATTGAGCCTATTTTAAAACATACACTTGGTACTGTCACCTGGCCATCACTGTGTTGTTATGAATGAGTTTTATCAATTTCATTTTATAGAATGCTAATTGAAATTTTATTATTTAAAAAACGATTATTTCGAGTTTATCTGGTTCCAAAATGTACATCAATGACTGAAAAGTTGAGTAATCAATTTCTTTTTGAACTGCAATTGCAATGAGTACAGTACCTTCTCTGTCGAAGTATTAATTACCACATTCCATTAAATACTTTAATTACTGTAATTCTCTTCTAATTGATGCTGAAATAATTGCTGATACTTTTCTACAGGTCACTTGGAACAAAATTTACTTATTTCTATGGCCATCAGTTATGTTGGTCAAACGTAAATTTCTTGGTAATTCATACAATTTGAAAAGACAGATTTTTAATTGATTAATTATGCAAATCAGCAGATCTCATTAGCTTTCAAATTGATGTATCAACATTAATAATCTGAAAAGATGTCTGATGATATCACATAACCAATTAACGTTTATTTTGCTCCCAAATACCTCTCAATCGTCACGAAACCACATTTAATTGATAATTATATTAATTAAATATGCAAATTAGTGGTTTATTAACATGCTTTAATTGGCTTAAGTTTATCAGGTTATGCACAATGCCTTTGTATCTCTATTTGCAAAGTTTGAACGAAATAAACATTATTATGGAAGAGTTATAAATTAAAAACCTGGGTTTTTGTCCATTTACGGTGCCATTGTCTATAGGATAACCTTTGACCTTTACTTCAAATATTTGCAAGGATTACCGATAATCAAAATGATGTATCTCCAGAATCCCTTGGCCGATTTAAAAAAAAATGTATATTATTTAACTCATGAAGACATCCCCTTTCATATCTACTATAAAAATAAGCTGTATTGATGATTAAGAAAAATCATGTGAAATGCCTACCATTATCTCTGGCAATGGTTCACCTACGGAATACATATATCTTTTTTCATTGACTCTTTTCTCAAACCCTTGGTTCTCCAAATCCCCTCATACGTCCATAACACTCCCGATTTTCTGGGAAATTTGGAAGGTGTCAAGGATCAAATTCCGACCACTGCCATAATTGGTACTATTGACGTTTCCTCTCTATACACTAACATCCCTCAGGAAGAAGGCATTCAAGCTTGCTCCTCAGCCCTGGCCAAAGGAAAACAGTCTACTCCCCCCATCTCTGACCTAACCACCCTCATGAGGCTAGTGCTGGCCAAGAACAATTTCTCCTTTCTTGGCAAGCACTATCTGCAGGTGCATGGCACTGCCATGGGCACACGCATGGCTCCTTTCTTTGCTTGCCTCTTCATGGGTGACCTTGAGGAATGCATGCTCAGTGAGGCTCCGTGCCGTCCTTGGATTTGGTGGAGATACATAGATGACATTTTCTTCATTTGGACTAGGGACGGTAGCAGCTTGAATGCCTTCTTTGACCACATCAATTCCTTCCACAGCACTATCAAATTCACATGGGAACACTTTCTCCAGCAGACCCACTTTCTGGATGTCACCGTCCGGAAAGAACTTGACTCACTTACTACTGACTTGTATTCTAAGCCCACCGACACTCATCAATATCTCCATTCCTCCAGTTGTCACCCCAGACACTGTAAGACTGGTATAGCTTACAGCCAGGCCCTCAGATTGAGGCGCATATGTTCCAATGAGTCTGACTTTCGCCGCCATACACGTGTATTGGCCAGTAACTTGGTTGATAGAGGCTATAGTTCTCGCCAAGTGAAGAACTCCATTGCTAAAGTCTACTCCATTTCCAGAAGTTCGGCACTCAAACAAAAGCCACCAGGTCCCAAGGACAATCCCAAGGTTCCCTTAGTTACTTCCTACCACCCTTCTCTTCCTACTCTCAGGAAGATAACTAATGAAAACCACCATATTCTCCACACTTCAGATCGTCTGGCTGATGCCATTCCAAATTCGCCTGTTTTGGCTTTCAGGTGCCCCCGTAACCTGCGTGACTTAATTCAGGGCAAGAAATTCACGACGGCAACGACGGCAATTGCCGTCGTGCCCTCACCAATTGCCGCGGTGCCCTTAAATTTGGAGGATTTTCACGGCAACAAATTGCCGTGCCCTTTTTTGCCGATGGATAGTTGGGCAGATCGGGCTGCCGGCCGCCGCACGGCCGTAAGCACAGCGCGCATGAAATATAATTCAGACTGCTTTGCAGTGTGTGTGTGTGCAGCACACACGGAAGCTTCACTGTACCGTGCGCACTGTCTGCTAAACATTGTGCATTCTGTGCACAACTGTACGGACTGGTATGGGTGTACATGTACATGTACATGTACTCGTACACAAACACGATCAATGTACATGTACATGTACAGGTACATGTACACAGTACATGTCATATACACTGTACATGGACAGTGCTTTCGATCGGGACAGTTTCATGTCAACGAACTTTTAGTCTGCGGGTACCAGTGAATCTTGGACATAGCTGGCTGTACCAAACAACGGGTACCAACGGTAGTTGGGAGGGATTTGCGTTGCACGATAGATAGATTGCGCAGCATGCAGCACGTGGTTGGGTTGCGTGCGAAAGTAGAATCTTAGAGCTGTCAACGGTTTGCGTGTTCGCGGGTGCCTTTTCAAAGTCGTAACCATGCCCGAAAGGAGAAAGCTAAACAGCAAAACGAGCTACTACTTCACGATACAGCACAAAAATGTCGCAAACTTTATTCCTTTTTTTCAGGTAGGCCTACGAACGTAGTTATTCTCATTTTTTTAGATGAGAACTGTTGAGGAGGTTTTGGCACACCAAACCCACATCGCGATACCGTTACAGCATGGACTATTCTATTAGGAATGAGAGGGGTGCGACTTTATACAATAATAAGCCCCGATAATATTCTCGTTTAGGCTATTCAGAATCCTTTTTAATTTGATTTTTTTTCTGAGGATCTATTTTCAGATATTTTTGTCGTCAGGCTGATTACAGCAGTAGCACCTCGGCCATACCTGAATGGTTCAGTTCATGTTCCCTGAGAATGCGTGTTGGTGGCTGACTGAAACCTATTTAAGATGTCATTTTTATGTTGGAAAATATTTTTTTTTAGGCATTGTGGTCCCACAGAAACAATGATATATTAGTAGGAACCTAAAACAACGATTCGGTGCCTTCAGCGCCTATTTTCAAAGTTTTTTTAAGGTGCTTACAGCGTGTTTGCATCGGTGCTAATAAAAAGTCGTTAAATTGCCTCGATGCCCCGGATTTGTTTTTGCGATTGCCTTGATGCCCTTCAAAAAATGCAGAAATTGCCGTGATGCCCTTAAATTGACGAAATTTAAAGGCAAAAATTGCGGTGCCCTTTTTAACCCGGAGTTCCTGCCCTGTTAATTGTCCGAGCAGAGGTTCCCCCTTTGGACACTTCACCTCCCACTAAATTTGGTACATTTAAGTGTACCTCGAAATGCATTGTTTGCAAGACACATGTCAAGGAAATAGACTCATTCAATGGACATTCTTCTAGAACTACCCACACGACCTATGGCTCTATCACGTGCACTAGTACCTCAAACATCATATACCTCATCTCATGTAGAGTTTGTAATGTTCAGTATGTTGGCGAGACCAAAAACACCCTCAAAAAATGTATCTATGGCCATAGGTCTACAATCAAAACCGGTAAAATGGACACCCCTGTTGAGTATCACTTCAATCTCCCTGATCATTCGATATCAGATATGAGTGTACTGGGCATAGAATCCCTTGGTCACCGTAGTAATGCTGTTCGTCTAAGCCTTGAGAAAATGTGGATAAAGGCGTCTTCGGACTATTCAACCACATGGTCTCAACATCCAGGAGGGTAATGACTAACACCATGCAGCTTTCTGATAATCCTTCTTTTGTGTTCACTCCTCCACACTTCTCTCTTTGATCTTTCCCCCTCTTCTCACTAATCCCTACCCTACTCCTTGCCCTTTCCTTTGATCTCACCCTACCAGCTTTACTCTTTGTCCTTTGTTTCTCATCCGTGTCATATTCACTCTCTTCCCCCTTCCTTCGTGTACATGTATCTGTGTTGTCCTTGTCACTCTGCCTTTGAGAAAGGTCCTGCTAGGATCGAAACGTCAGGCCCACTAAATTTTAAGATTTTCATTTTGGTAATTTTTGTCAGTAAGCAGTTTGCAACATTTTTATATATCACCTTAATATATAGAGTGATATACAAAAATGTTGCAAACTGCTTAAAATGTGGCGGCGACGTCCCTCGTCTAGGGGTTCATGGAGATGGTCGTTCGTCTGCGGCGGCGACGTCCCTCATCTAGGGGTTCATGGAGATGGTTGTCCGTCTGCGGCGGCGACGTCCCTCATCTAGGGGTTCATGGAGATGGTCATCCGTCTGCGGCGGCGACGTCCCTCATCTAGGGGTTCGTGGGGATGGTCGTCCGTCTGCGGCGGCGACGTCCCTCATCTAGGGGTTCGTGGGGATGGTCGTCCGTCTGCGGCGGCGACGTCCCTCATCTAGGGGTTCATGGGGATGGTTGTCCGTCTGCGGCGGCGACGTCCCTCATCTAGGGGTTCGTGGGGATGGTCATCCGTCTGCGGCGGCGACGTCCCTCATCTAGGGGTTCATGGGGATGGTTGTCCGTCTGCGGCGGCAACGTCCCTCATCTAGGGGTTCGTGGGGATGGTTGTCCATCTGCGGCGGCGACGTCCCTCATCTAGGGGTTCGTGGGGATGGTTGTCCATCTGCGGCGGCGACGTCCCTCATCTAGGGGTTCGTGGGGATGGTCGTTCGTCTGCGGCGGCGACGTCCCTCATCTAGGGGTTCATGGGGATGGTTGTCCGTCTGCGGCGGCAACGTCCCTCATCTAGGGGTTCGTGGGGATGGTTGTCCGTCTGCGGCGGCGACGTCCCTCATCTAGGGGTTCGTGGGGATGGTTGTCCATCTGCGGCGGCGACGTCCCTCATCTAGGGGTTCGTGGGGATGGTCGTTCGTCTGCGGCGGCGACGTCCCTCATCTGGGGGTTCGTGGGGATGGTCATCCGTCTGCGGCGGCGACGTCCCTCATCTGGGGGTTCGTGGGGATGGTCGTTCGTCTGCGGCGGCGACGTCCCTCATCTGGGGGTTCGTGGGGATGGTCATCCGTCTGCGGCGGCGACGTCCCTCATCTAGGGGTTCATGGGGATGGTTGTCCGTCTGCGGCGGCGACGTCCCTCATCTAGGGGTTCATGGGGATGGTCGTCCGTCTGCGGCGGCGACGTCCCTCATCTAGGGGTTCGTGGGGATGGTTGTCCATCTGCGGCGGCGACGTCCCTCATCTAGGGGTTCATGGGGATGGTCGTCCATCTGCGGCGGCGACGTCCCTCATCTAGGGGTTCGTGGGGATGGTTGTCCATCTGCGGCGGCGACGTCCCTCATCTAGGGGTTCGTGGGGATGGTCGTTCGTCTGCGGCGGCGACGTCCCTCATCTAGGGGTTCATGGGGATGGTTGTCCGTCTGCGGCGGCGACGTCCCTCATCTGGGGGTTCGTGGGGATGGTTGTCCGTCTGCGGCGGCGACGTCCCTCATCTAGGGGTTCGTGGGGATGGTCGTCCGTCTGCGGCGGCGACGTCCCTCATCTAGGGGTTCATGGGGATGGTCGTTCGTCTGCGGCGGCGACGTCCCTCATCTAGGGGTTCATGGGGATGGTTGTCCGTCTGCGGCGGCGACGTCCCTCATCTAGGGGTTCGTGGGGATGGTCGTCCGTCTGCGGCGGCGACGTCCCTCATCTAGGGGTTCGTGGGGATGGTCGTCCGTCTGCGGCGGCGACGTCCCTCATCTAGGGGTTCATGGGGATGGTCGTCCGTCTGCGGCGGCGACGTCCCTCATCTAGGGGTTCGTGGGGATGGTCGTTCGTCTGCGGCGGCGACGTCCCTCATCTAGGGGTTCATGGGGATGGTCGTCCGTCTGCGGCGGCGACGTCCCTCATCTAGGGGTTCATGGGGATGGTCGTCCGTCTGCGGCGGCGACGTCCCTCATCTAGGGGTTCGTGGGGATGGTCGTCCGTCTGCGGCGGCGACGTCCCTCATCTAGGGGTTCGTGGGGATGGTTGTCCATCTGCGGCGGCGACGTCCCTCATCTAGGGGTTCGTGGGGATGGTCGTCCGTCTGCGGCGGCAACGTCCCTCGTCTAGGGGTACGTGGGGATGGTCATCCGTCTGCGGCGGCGACGTCCCTCGTCTAGGGGTTCATGGGGATGGTCATCCGTCTGCGGCGGCAACGTCCCTCGTCTAGGGGTACGTGGGGATGGTCATCCGTCTGCGGCGGCAACGTCCCTCATCTAGGGGTTCGTGGGGATGGTCGTCCGTTTGCGGCGGCGACGTCCCTCGAGCACACTGTGCCAGAACATCTGCTTCACCAGCCCAGGTTCATACCGAAGAAGTGAGTCGACCTCCAGACTGGCGAAGATGACCTTTTGGCGTAGGTCAAGTGCACGCAGCAGGAAGGCCTGTGACGACTCCTTCTGGTCCTGGGCTAGTTGGGCCAGTTGCTTGTAGAGGTCGGTGGCGTCCCTCTCCTGGTAGTGACATCTCGGGATGCGTCGTAGGCTGGCCAAGGTCACGTGCTTGCATCCCTCAAGGTAGCTCCGAAGGGCCGATCCGGAAGCAATGGCCCGGATGACAGTCTGGACGATTTCATGGTCTTTGTGACCTCTCGCCAAGCCGCTCTCGATCTGGTGAGCCAGACTTGTGATGGTCAGCCGGTCCTTCTGTCCAGGCTCTCTAATCTGGCCGTAGATCTGGAACTCCCGACACACCATGTTCAGCACTCATGAGTGGGTAGATGGGTGCAGAGGTCTTGGTGGTGTCGGGATGCATGCTGGTGTGTTGGGCCGGGGCGGGATCTCTGGGAGCTGAGTCGTCTGGTAGGGTGGGTGTCATCTCGTCGATGAAGGTCTCCAAGAGTTGGAGGCCCTCCAAGTCTCCATCATCCCTGTCATCGTCGTTGAGATGAAGCAGGATTTTCCTGATGAGGTTCAGGTGACTCTTCTCCCCCTCGGCAGCATCTCCCGCATCTATCTTCAGGCGAGCGCAGACACCGAGAAGGTCTTCAGTGGAGAGGCCACTGACTTGTGTCACTCGCCCAAGGACTCTGATCAGCTCCTCCATGTTGGCTACGGCTAGCAGAGAGGGTCAATGACGACACCACGACGACAGCCTGTGCTCAGTGACACGCCCGACTTCACTGATGGTTCACCTGGTGCTGTCCGTCTGGCTTGATCTGCGTCCCTCTCCTGAGCTGTCTCTACATGGATCGGCTGCTCTGGCCCTGCAGAAGACTACCGTAAATTCCCGCGTATAAGGCGCACTTTTTTTCACCGACGTGAAAACCCAAAGTTGGGGGTGCGCCTTATACGCGGGTACAGCCCGCTGGCGGTCTTGTCAAAAAGATTTTTATCGCCGCGACGCGACCCACCGCGGCGCAGTGCGGCGCGTCCCCCCGCGTCCCATACACCTCCCGGATTAAATCGCGGCGCCCGGACGGTCCCCTTGCTCATTAAAAGATCCCCTCTGTAAAGTCCGCTATTGTTATGTTAATGGTCGAATGAATATGGAGAAGTCCCTGGCCCGGCACACACAGGGCACTCCGCGACCCGCCGCGGCGAGCTGTGTGTGGACAACATGGACTATTCCATTATGAATGGGAGGGGTGCTCAATACAGCAGCTGAGTATTTTGGATGTCATTTTTTAGTTGGAAAAATCCAGCTTTTTACCGTGGATTGTGGTATCAAAGAAATAATACATATTTAAGTTGCTCTCAGTTTGTTTTTGGTACTAACGATGTGTTGTGGGTAGATGTGAGCACCCCTATAAGCCGAATGACAAGCAGAGTGGAACACCAACCGCGTACGGGCGTTATTTAGTTCCCCCCTTTGTTGTGCTGTGTTGTCTTCCTAGTAGCTTTCTTTCCACACGAAAGGCAAACTGTCGGAGTTATATCTGAGTCTCTGTTGAAGGTCCTTCTAGGATCAAAAGTTAGGCCATTCATTACAATTTTCCCCCTTCTTTTCTTTATTAAAATTTTAAAAAAAATTAAGAAAAAACTGAATGGGAACTGAAAATGGGAAGACACATTTTTACTGTCCGGACCGGAACTCTTTTTAAAGTAAAGTAAAATAAACCAATGAAGTTGTCTACCTGCGCCTTGGATAGGCTCAGAAAATCGCGGGGCGCTACGTCAATCCATTATTTTACATGTAGATTCACGAGTCAGAGTTTTGCCAATCAGAAAAGAAATTGCCCTGAAGCGGTATCAGCCTATTGGTGTTGACATTCCGATTTCCGGAGAGTTTATTTTTTTTTATTTTTTCAGACGCTGCCCCGAAAAAGGCCTTTCCGAAACACTTCAGCTCCCGGTCATGCGGGATATATAATAGTGCCGGCCGCCAGCGCGGCCCTTAGCTTAGCACAGCGCGCTAGATTGATGTGTCGGAAGCTTGACCGTACCGTGCGCACTGCCAGCTCAACATTGCGCATTCTGTGCACAACAGCACGTGCAGGACATGTCAACGAACTTTTCGTCTGTGGGTACCAGTGAATCTTGGACACCGCTAGCGGTACCAATCTACGGGTACCAACGGTAGTTGGGAGTGATTTACGTTGCGCGATATATAGATTGCGCAATAACACGTGGTTGGGTTGCGTGTGAAAGTAGAATCCTAGAGCTGTCAAAAGTTTGCGCGTTCGATGACGGGTGCCTTTTAACCAGGCCCCGAAAGGAGAAAGCCAGACAGCAAAAGGAGCACTACAATACAGCACAAAAATGTTGCACTCTTTATTCCTTTTTTCAGGTAGGCCTACGAACATACGTGATCGTTTTTCAAGTTATTCTCACATTTTTGACGATAAATTTTTGGCACGGCCCACATCTCGATTCCTTGACAGCATGGACTATTCCATTAGGCATGAGAGGGGTACCACTGTATATACAATAATAAGCTCCGATAATATTCTTGTTTAGGGTGGACCTAGCTGCTTACAAATCCATCTTTACAAAACATGTACGTAGGCTATTGAGACTTTTTTCTGGGGATCTATTTTCACATATTTTTGCCGTCAGGCCGACTAGAACATCCCGGCCATACCTGAATGGTACAGTCCATGTTCCGTGTGCTACTTACGGTACTCCGTGACCTTCTTTAGTGGGTCGTGGGTGCTGCGTGGAAACTTGGTACCGTATCAGTGTCCTGTGTGGCTTCGTGTTGACCGCCGGACGCGGCCCACACTATCCGTGTTATCTTTGATGCGCCGCGACGCGCCGCATTCGCTATTGAGTACCCGGAAAGTCGAACTTCGGAAGAATGATCAAAGCGATAGGCGAAGTCCTAAACCTTATGTTACAAATTGCAGAGTTTCGCGGCCTACAATGGCAGACTTTTAGGGGAAAAATGGTCTGGAGCTAATTGACAAGCACCTCAGAAGAAGATCCCATGAGTTGGCGATATTTTACCAGTTGGCCGTGCAACTTTTTTTTTCTGTCGGCTGATGTCGAAAGTTGGGGGTGCGCCTTATACGCGGGTGCGCCTTGTACGCGGGAATTTACGGTACCCACAACTGTTGCGTAACCACACTCTTGGGCTTGGCCAAGACAGCTGGCTTACATTTATGTAAACAAACAGATTAGGGACCACCCTCCCTGTCCAAGGACTGGGCTACTGGCCTCTGTACTGCACACATACATGGGCCCACTGACACTGGGCTTACATAATTATGTGGAGTGGTGGTCCATGCACTGTAGCATTAGGGCAATGAAATGTTCCCTCTCAGGAAAATACCAAAGTAACTTTATGGGCTAAAGAACTTGATACTTCCCTAACCTAAATGCATTCTGTGCTAATCTGTACTTCTCTCACCAAATCCTTCAGGGTTTCTTACTCTGGTGAGAGACTTCCTTAGCCAAGTACCGGTATATTTCACAATCACAAAACAAAGATGGGCAATATGGTGACCTGTAAATATAATAGAACAATTAAAATGGCAATAATGAAATAAGTTAAAACTGTACATACCTGTACACAAAGGGCATAAGGAAACACCTGACTTGAGTAACAGTGCTGGTTCACTTATCACATGTTCTGCCACAAGTGACCAACGCAACCACCCAAGGCGGCTATCCCCCTGTCCCCTGCGAGCACAGGCAACTCCCATTTCCTTTGGAGGGGTGTATTCGGACTAGACTATTCAAAGAAATAGTGCTAGTAATATCTTCACCCAGCCCCCTACAAGGGGGTATGGTTTAGATCTTACCTGTTGCTCTGATGTGAGATCTATGCTATGGGCTACCACATAGGTCATTCCCGGAAAGTCTGTTAGAAGATCAGCGTAGTTCCTCAGCATTCGTTTCACCTGTTAAGTTTGTTCAGATCTATGCTAAATTAGGATTAATTGTAACATCAGCAGGAGTCTCTCTTGCTTTCACTACAGGTACATGTACCTCAATTTCCTCCATATACTCTGGGCTTTCCATTGATGACAGATTGTCCTCATCTTCTTCACGGATCACTGCACCTCCAACGACCTCAATAACGTATGGCCCCTTCCACTGCATGAGTAACTTGTTGCTACATGTATCTGTTGGGAGCAAAATGAGGACGAGATCACCAATGTTAATTTTCCGCATCCTGCTCTTCTAGTTGGGTCATTCCACCAGGTTGGGTCACAATGTGTGACATGGAAGGGAAAAATTCAAATTGGTTGAAAAGCAATTCTTTTGCACTTGTTATGTGTGTGACATGTCATAGTTTCATAATCTCATGTTTTTGGTGCGTTGATATACAAAATAAAAATAAATTCTTCTAGAATCTGCAGTGCTCCACCAACAGTGCAGACGTAACGTGGACACCAAAGCCAATAAATCATTTTAATGCAAATAATACATAGGCATAGAATTTCCTTAACAGCTAATCATAAAATGATTTTATTTAAGAAGTAAAAATAAAAACAAAACTTTAGATTGACCTACGAATACAATCATCGACCGAGGAAAGAAAAAACTAAGACCATGTCAGTTCATTTCTTTTCAATATTTTCACATGCGTGATATTTATTTCCACAAAGTCACATAGAACTCAAGTTAGCAAAGAAACAAACATACATGTACCTTTGGTTTTAAATGCACAGATATACTTCAGAAAATCATAGTTTGGGAAAATATTAAAACTGGAATTACTCAATATTGAAATATGGTTAACTCATTAACTCCTGTGCAGACGTAACGTGGACACCGTGTCATGTTACATCAGCACAACATTTTTTTTCCTTTGATGGTTGGGAATTTTTGACTTTAGATTTGGCTTTTGGCTTGCTTTTGGCTTTAACATCGGCCAGTGCTGTAGGTTTCGAAATCATTTTTCCCTGGTCACGGTCTCGTTACCCTGTGGTCTCGGTCTTGGACCCTTCCGGTCTCGGATATTGTCTTGCTTCGAGACCGCCATTATTTACATGTGAACATGTGAAATTAATTTGTTATCTTTTTTTTCTAAGCTCCCGGTCTGTTGAAAACAAAAACCCTTTATGGGAACTACACATAGGGCATTTTGCCCAGGGCTGATGAGTAGTTAATGACACTGTAAACTCCATGCATCAGAGGGTGGAAGGTTGGAAACATCACGCAAAACCAATACTCATATCATGCGGGGCCTCATTCTACATGTATGGTTCCACAAACTTCCCCGTACCAATACCATGGGTCCTGGTGCTGTGTAGAATGCAATACACACGTAAAATCGCAAAATAATGAGAGCACATACAATCTTACTTATGCATGTGGGACGTACATGTAAGGGAATACCAATCAATGACCTTGTTGAAGAATTTTCCATCAAGGGGAATTACTTTACATGAGTCACCTGTTTTGCCGTTTTGGTCTTAGGAAGTCTGTTATGTATAAAGATAGATATCCTAACATTCCTAAGAAGAATGAGACTTTTTTTTTCTTTTTTCGATGTAACCTCGGAGTTGACTTATGACAAATGTTAAACAATAAAACTGTGTAAAATCACTTACATCGTACTGTTTCGTACAAATTAATTAATTTTCTTCACTTTTACTGTGTCATCCTTTCATTACAGTCTCATCTCGGTCTCGACCTTTTGCAAAGTTTTGGTCTCGGTCTAGAACTTATGGGTCTCGACTACAACACTGGAATCGGAATGTTTGGTTTTGCTGAACAGTTTGATTTTTAGGCTTTGTCACATTTGGACTTGCTGCAGTCTTATCCTAAGTGAGGTTCTTGGATCTTGGCGTCATCCTCAATTTCCTTCAGGGCCTAATACAATAAAAATAAAAAAATGAGAAAAAAAAACACAGAAAAATACATAAGATACCCTGTTGAAAAGAAAGTGGAATATCTAATAATAGCAACCAGTTTTACATCTTTTTAAAATTGAAAGCCAGAGTTTGGAAAACATGTTAAAGCAATCCACTGCAGAATTCAAGAAAATGAAGCGTTAATTTCAATTGAAGAAAATTGACCATTGATATTAAAAAACCGTAGGTACGTACATATCTTTGACAAATTTATACATCAGAAAACCAGTAAGTTTTGAAAAATGTCTATTTTGTTGTTGCACAAAACCATTTAAAATTTAGTAATGATATTATCATTACAGGGATGCGCTGTATATGTCGCCTTTTTCAATTCAGATAATGACAGGGATAGTGCTTCAAAATAAGCAAATTAATTGCCTACAAGCCAGAGAATTCGCCATGGTGGTAGTGATACTGAGCATGAGGCGGCGCTGCCTGTGCACGTGGGTCGCCTTAAGTCACAATAGCCACTGCGTTGTACCGAGACTCTGCGTCCACTTCCGGGTTGTTACGGCAAACTTCAGTGACAGATTGTCATGGCTTTTATTATATTATATAGGGGTGGAACGTTCGCAATGTCGTTCCGAAGGCACCGACGTTACAATTGCTTTGGACACCACGGTCGTCGTGTCGGTCATTTTCGAGGGACATTTTGTGGGCATGGAGTATTTTTCCTGTTTTATATGGTTATATTGTCAAAACAATGAATAACTAGATATAATAGAAGTAATACTGGCATGTTTCGCATTTAAAGCTGAAAACTACAGCCTCCTTTTTTGACGTATCGTGCACATCTTTTTATGGACACCTCCTGTTACGTCGAATGGGTCAGTCTAACTTCGTTGTACATCACAAAATAATGCTTTGGCTTGGAAATGTCCGCGTTGTTTGGGGGAAGATGAAGTCCCTCGAATAAATAAACAACCCCGTGGTAGTTTTCTGCAATGTTTTCAGTCCGATGTCCTGCATCTGATGTTCAGCATCTGTTTCAGCGTCCCATTGAAACATTCGGCCAAACTGTTGCAAGCTGGATGGTATGGCGTAGTAGTAAGTTGTTTTTAAAAACCGACTTACCTCCCTCATAAGACCAGACGTGAACTGAGATCCTTGATCAGTCAGTATCTCTCTCGGTACGCCGACCCTGCTGAATATGTCTACTAATGCCTCTGCTACACTGGTAGTTTCAATCTTCCGAAGTGGCACCGCATCGGGGTATCTTGTCGCATAGTCGACTACCGTTAGAATATAATGATGACCTCGATTGGATGCAGGATTGATTGGACCAACAAGATCAACGGCAATTAGTTGGAAAGGTATCTCCATCACAGGCACCAAGGTTCCACCAAGGGGAACTTTTGTCACTCGCCCTTTATGAATTGTTCTCTGACATACATGTACATCACATGACCGACAGAATCTGGTAACGTCTGATTGCATACCTGGCCAGAAGAAACTGGAGAACATTTTGTCAAGGGTTTTCCTCACACCCTGGTGTCCGCCTAGGATGGATTCATGGGCTAAGGCCATAACTTATTTTCTGAATTTTTCCGGAACAACACGCTGTTTCAGAGGGTCTCCACATTCCACCTTTGGGGAACTAAATTGTCTTAACAAAAGACGATTCACCATGAAAAACTAAGTGTTTCGTGCACCAGATTTCCTTTCTTCTCCTGAGGAAGCAAGTTCCAACAGTTGCTTCAGACTCGCATCTTCCTGCTGAGCAATCATGATGTCTTCCCTTTTTATATCTGGTAATAAGGAAATAGGTACCTTCAACGGACGGAGAGGTCTTCCTTCAGCTAGCTTCTGGACCCTTGTTTGGACAGCTTGTGCCTGGATCTCTCTCTGCGGGGACGATGTCTGCTTTACATCACCCGTACCAATACCATGGGTCCTGGTGCTGTGTAGAATGCAATACACCCGTAAAATCGCAAAATAATGAGAGCACATACAATCTTACTTATGCATGTGGGACGTACATGTAAGGGAATACCAATCAATGACCTTGTTGAAGAATTTTCCATCAAGGGGAATTACTTTACATGAGTCACCTGTTTTGCCGTTTTGGTCTTAGGAAGTCTGTTATGTATAAAGATAGATATCCTAACATTCCTAACAAGAATGAGACTTTTTTTTTCTTTTTTCGATGTAACCTTGGAGTTGACTTATGACAAATGTTAAACAATAAAACTGTGTAAAATCACTTACATCGTACTGTTTCGTACAAATTAATTAATTTTCTTCACTTTTACTGTGTCATCCTTTCATTACAGTCTCATCTCGGTCTCGACCTTTTGCAAAGTTTTGGTCTCGGTCTAGAACTTATGGGTCTCGACTACAACACTGGAATCGGAATGTTTGGTTTTGCTGAACAGTTTGATTTTTAGGCTTTGTCACATTTGGACTTGCTGCAGTCTTATCCTAAGTGAGGTTCTTGGATCTTGGCGTCATCCTCAATTTCCTTCAGGGCCTAATACAATAAAAATAAAAAAATGAGAAAAAAAAACACAGAAAAATACATAAGATACCCTGTTGAAAAGAAAGTGGAATATCTAATAATAGCAACCAGTTTTACATCTTTTTAAAATTGAAAGCCAGAGTTTGGAAAACATGTTAAAGCAATCCACTGCAGAATTCAAGAAAATGAAGCGTTAATTTCAATTGAAGAAAATTGACCATTGATATTAAAAAACCGTAGGTACGTACATATCTTTGACAAATTTATACATCAGAAAACCAGTAAGTTTTGAAAAATGTCTATTTTGTTGTTGCACAAAACCATTTAAAATTTAGTAATGATATTATCATTACAGGGATGCGCTGTATATGTCGCCTTTTTCAATTCAGATAATGACAGGGATAGTGCTTCAAAATAAGCAAATTAATTGCCTACAAGCCAGAGAATTCGCCATGGTGGTAGTGATACTGAGCATGAGGCGGCGCTGCCTGTGCACGTGGGTCGCCTTAAGTCACAATAGCCACTGCGTTGTACCGAGACTCTGCGTCCACTTCCGGGTTGTTACGGCGAACTTCAGTGACAGATTGTCATGGCTTTTATTATATTATATAGGGGTGGAACGTTCGCAATGTCGTTCCGAAGGCACCGACGTTACAATTGCTTTGGACACCACGGTCGTCGTGTCGGTCATTTTCGAGGGACATTTTGTGGGCATGGAGTATTTTTCCTGTTTTATATGGTTATATTGTCAAAACAATGAATAACTAGATATAATAGAAGTAATACTGGCATGTTTCGCATTTAAAGCTGAAAACTACAGCCTCCTTTTTTGACGTATCGTGCACATCTTTTTATGGACACCTCCTGTTACGTCGAATGGGTCAGTCTAACTTCGTTGTACATCACAAAATAATGCTTTGGCTTGGAAATGTCCGCGTTGTTTGGGGGAAGATGAAGTCCCTCGAATAAATAAACAACCCCGTGGTAGTTTTCTGCAATGTTTTCAGTCCGATGTCCTGCATCTGATGTTCAGCATCTGTTTCAGCGTCCCATTGAAACATTCGGCCAAACTGTTGCAAGCTGGATGGTATGGCGTAGTAGTAAGTTGTTTTTAAGAACCGACTAACCTCCCTCATAAGACCAGACGTGAACTGAGATCCTTGATCAGTCAGTATCTCTCTCGGTACGCCGACCCTGCTGAATATGTCTACTAATGCCTCTGCTACACTGGTAGTTTCAATCTTCCGAAGTGGCACCGCATCGGGGTATCTTGTCGCATAGTCGACTACCGTTAGAATATAATGATGACCTCGATTGGATGCAGGATTGATTGGACCAACAAGATCAACGGCAATTAGTTGGAAAGGTATCTCCATCACAGGCACCAAGGTTCCACCAAGGGGAACTTTTGTCACTCGCCCTTTATGAATTGTTCTCTGACATACATGTACATCACATGACCGACAGAATCTGGTTACGTCTGATTGCATACCTGGCCAGAAGAAACTGGAGAACATTTTGTCAAGGGTTTTCCTCACACCCTGGTGTCCGCCTAGGATGGATTCATGGGCTAAGGCCATAACTTATTTTCTGAATTTTTCCGGAACAACATGCTGTTTCAGAGGGTCTCCACATTCCACCTTTGGGGAACTAAATTGTCTTAACAAAAGACGATTCACCATGAAAAACTAAGTGTTTCGTGCACCAGATTTCCTTTCTTCTCCTGAGGAAGCAAGTTCCAACAGTCGCTTCAGACTCGCATCTTCCTGCTGAGCAATCATGATGTCTTCCCTTTTTATATCTGGTAATAAGGAAATAGGTACCTTCAACGGACGGAGAGGTCTTCCTTCAGCTAGCTTCTGGACCCTTGTTTGGACAGCTTGTGCCTGGATCTCTCTCTGCGGGGACGATGTCTGCTTTACATCACCCGTAGTTTTAACATCGTGTACCTGACTCGTAGCTCCAGGAATGTTACCATTTATAAGGTCATAAATGGGGTTACTCATACATGACGCCTTCTTGAACCCAGTAAAGAACAGAGTTTTCACATAGATTCTGGCTACCGGAAATTTGCGATCAACACACATACAGTACTGATCAAATTATTATCACCATTCGCGACCAATTTGGTGCGAATGATTCTTCGCGAAGACGTCCGCAATTTCTTATACTTACCAGTCCAGGGAGTCATTTCCTTCACGAAGAGAACCAGCGATTCGCGACTTCAGCTGCCATAGGTCCAAGGGGAAAATAATTACCAGTCCGGGGAGTCGTCTCCTCCGCGAAGACTCGCGAAGACCAGCGGCCATAAATCGAGGAAGAAACTACGCCGTACTGGTCCGGGGGTCATTTCCTTTGCGAAGATTCACAAAATCCAGCAGCCATCCATCAAAGGAGAAAATACCGGTCCCGGACGTCATATCTTTCGGGAAGATTACTGCCAATTCGCGAAGTTCAGCAGCAATCGATCGGGGGTGAGGAGAGAGTTGGGGGAGAGTTGGGGGGGGGGGGGGGAGTTGGGGGGCATGATCACATGGGCAATTTCCATTTGTGGAGCGGGAATGGAAACTTTAGTTAACCGAAACCCCCCCCCCCCTCCTTCAACCCAAGATCAATCCAGAGCACCGGCAGTTGCTTTTAAGTTTGTCTTTGTGAGCACCGCCAGGGCTTAAGGAGCCCTATCCTCGCTCCATGCTCAGAGATTGCGGTTGAAACTCTGGTCCTTGCCAATGTGTAGTGCTTTGTGAGCAACGCCAAGGCTTTTCAAGCCGGCCCCATGCTCAGAGCTTGGGGTTAATATAAAAATACACGACCAGATTCTCCTGCCAGAGACGTTGTACATTTTCCAAATTTAAATTTGTTTTCTTGTTTTACCTTACCGTACCGGGTACCTCATAAAAAAGTGTCCTAAATGTTCCAGAATGTTTCGCTCTTTTATTGTTTGAAACATTGGAAGCTGAAAATAAGTGGGTAATGCAAAATCACTCTATATGCGGCCTCCGCCCATTTCGGCTGATATACCCTCAAATCGAAGCTTGTTTTCTCACACTTTAGGGGCTTTCACACAAGACAAAATCCCCGGGAATTTCGGTCTGTCTATTCACACAACCGAAGAAATCAACGTGGAGAAGCTTTTCCCCGGGGAATTTTTACCCCAGGAGGAAACCCTGGGACGTCATTTCTTTCGTGAAGATAACTGCCGATTCGCAATTTTCAGAGGCAACCGATCAGGGGTGTGGGGAGAGTTGGGGGAGACAGGGTTTACAAGTCCAACGTACGAACGTCTCTTCGCGAACGATGCGCGAACGATCTGAGAAGATAGCACAACAATTTGCGACCTAAGCCCTAAAAATGTAAGAAAAAAACCCGTACGCCAACGAGATACTGTACATGGTTGTTTTTTTTTTTGGGGGGGGAGGGGCATGATCACATGGGCAATTGCTGTTTGTGGAGCGGGAATGGAAACTTCAGTTAACCGAACCCCCCCCCCCCTTCTTTAACCCAAGATCAATCCAGAGCACCGGCAGTTGCTTTTAAGTTTGTCTTTGTGAGCACCGCCAGGACTTTAGGAACCCTATCCTTGCTCCACGCTCAGAGCTTGCGGTTGAAACTCTGGTCCTTGCCAATATGTAGTGCTTTGTGAGCAACACCAAGGCTTTTCAATGATGCGTGAAAGATCTGCGAAGAAAGCACAACAATTTGCGACCTACATGTAAGGCTTAAAAATGTGCGGGAAAACCCCGTATGGCAACGATGGCCATACCACTCGTAAAAAAAATAATTGGATGATTGCCTCTTGTGATTTCTGACATGTCCGCAAAAGATTTTAGACCTTTCTTTCGTTTGCAGCCATTGATGTAAATTTGGTATGCGGCGGCCATCAGCTTCAATAATGGACAACTGACATCGATTGTAGCCAAAAATAAATTCAACAATCTGCATTTTGTGTTGGGTATGATTTGTGAAGATCGCTGAGTATTCTTATGGTCGTCTAGCTTTAAGTTACATAGTTATACACATATAATTGTCTGTTGAATTTAGCGTAACGGCCGACCATAGTTTGCAAGCCGGCGGTTGGCAGATACTGAATCCGTGACGTACCATACCAAAAGAAAGTTCTATACTTTGCCATTTTAAAGGAAATTTATTATCAATATTATCAAATAGGCCCAATGAAGGCTTAGTTGAACAACTCTCCCGCATGTCCCAAGTAGTCCTATTCTAAAAACAACGCCAGAATTTGGTAACTCGGTCCTTGTCAAGGTAATGCTGTGTGAACACCGCCAAGGCTTTTCAAGCCAGCCTTAGAGCTCTTACTCACAGCACAGAGCAAAAATACATGACAAGACTGTCTCCTGCCCGAGACATCGTGCTGAAGCCAGTTTCCAATAAAACATTTTTTTTCTTTACATTACCTCATAAGAAACGTGTGTCCTATATATTCCAAACTTTCGTCTTTTATTGTTCGAAATCTTGGAAGCTGAAAAACATTGGGTATTGCAAAATCCCTCTGTGTGGACTCCAGAGTGGGAGCTTAATTATGAACTAACAAACACCTCTGGTGGTCAGCACCACCCATAATCTGGTGATTAACCACCGCGATTTTCGGAGAGTAGTTGCCAAACAATGGCGGCACATCCCACGCAATGAAGAACTCTGGAATACATGTATTTCCCAACCCACCCTTCCATAAAACAAAAACACCCCACAACCGACGGGAATTATCACCCGTGCCAAATGCCTAAAAGAACCCCCGTCCCAGTCAAGTTTGGTTTCTTTCAAGGAATCAGATTATACGCTGGACTCCCTGCTCTCCGTACTTGAGGAATAATCACCCCCTAAATAGTGCAGCCCGGTCACCCTAACCGATTTTCCATACTGGTACCGCACAAAGATAGAAACTGATTTGCAAAAATCACTACCGCCACTGACGATTGCCTAGATGGCATGAAAACCATACTTGTTATTGCCACAAAATGGGAGCTGCGAAGCGTTTCTACTCCTAGTCTTGCCTATGAATCTTGATGATTAAATTGGTCAGCTTGCTTTTTAGGGGGAAAAAGGACCTCCCTCCTTCCTTGTTGCCCAAAAGGCAGGACACTAAAGCATGTTTTGTATTGCCTGAGCTGAAACGTTGATTTTTCCCTTTCTACGTTCACGGATACGACGCAAACAAATATACAGGGGGCCTGTATAGTATTTGCAGTTCCGCTGCATATTTTTATTAAGTAATTCTGAGTACGTCAACTACCGGCAGTATCAAACTTTTTCGAAAATGAAATGTCTTTCACGTGGTCGGCCTACACATTTTGTAATTTGTATGAAAGTTTATTTCTGTGCATACTTGTATAAAGAACCTTCAAAGAAACTTCATAGAACCTTCCTGAAATCTTTATTTAAAAAAAAAGGTGGGTAACGTCTTGATTTTTATTTTATTTCAGGAAAGTATAAAAAATTAATCAATGAAAACAAGACACAGTTGACAGTGGGAAAGTGGGAGAAAGTGGGAGAAAACAAGCTTCGATTTGAGGGTATATCATCCGAATTGGGCGGAGGCCGCACAGAGTGATTTTGCATTACCCACTGATTTTCAGCTTTCAATATTTCAAACAATAAAACACAAACAATTCTTGAACATTTAGGACACTTTTTTATGAGGTACCCGGTACAGTAAGAAAAGATTGTTTAATTTGGAAAATGGCTTCAGTACAACGTCTCTGGCAGGAGAATCTGGTCGTGTATTTTTATATTAACCACAAGCTCTGAGCATGCATGGGGCCGGCTTGAAAAGCCTTGGCGTTGCTCACAAAGCACTACACATTGGCAAGGACCAGAAATTCAACCGCAAGCTCTGAGCATGGAGCGAGGATAGGGCTCCTTAAGCCCTGGCGGTGCTCACAAAGACAAACTTAAAAGCAACTGCCGGTGCTCTGGATTGATCTTGGGTTGAAGGAGGGGGGGGGGGGGGGGGGTTCGGTTAACTGAAGTTTCCATTCCCGCTCCACAAACGGCAATTGCCCATGTGATCATGCCCCCCTAAGAAAAAAACCAACCATTTATCTCGTTGGCGTACATGTATGTTTTTTCCCCGTACATTTAGGCCTTAGATCGCAAATTGTTGTGCTTTCTTCGCAGATTGTTCGCGCATCATTCGCGAAGAGACGTTCGTACGTTGGACTTGTAAACCCTGTTTCCCCCAACTCTCTCCCCACCCCCGATTGATTGCCGCTGAAATTCGCGAATCGGCAGTAATCTTCCCGAAAGAAATGACGTCCGGGATCGGTAGTTTCTCCTTTAATGGATGGCTGCTGGATTTTGCGAATCTTTGCAAAGGAAATGACCCCAGACCAGTACAGAGTAGTTTCTCCCTCGGTTTATGGCCGCTGGTCTTCGCGAGTCTTCGAAGAGAAGACGACTCCCCGGACCGGTAATTTTGTTCTGCTCGGACCTATGGCCGCTTCAGTCGCAAATCGTTGGTTCTCTTCGAGAAGGAAATGACTCCCCGGACTGGTAAGTATAAGAAATTGCGGACGTCTTCGCGAAGAATCATTCGCACCAAATTGGTCGCGAATGGTGATAATAATTTCGATCAGTACTGATCAGTACTTTGATTCGCTGGTCATCCATTCGTCGTTAACTAGGCCGTGTCTTACCACCACACCTGAACAACTGCTGTCACAGAGAACCTTCACCATGCAGTTGTTGCCTAACCATCCATCACATACTGGCATGTCGTTATCCCTCTGTTGTGTGCAAGCTGCACTTACTACTAACAACTCATGACCACATTTAAGGGTCACATGGTCTTCATTCACACAGCAATCTTCTAAGCCTCGCCCAGAGGGCAAACATGCTGCGGTTTTGACAGGACCCTCATCATCCTTACGAGGCGTGTGAGTTGGTCGAGGACTGCATTTTCCACGGGTACACCTGTTGCACTCTAGTAATTTTTGCAGCTCACTCACCTTTTCGGCCTTTTGTTGTTGTTCAGATGTGTAATGCCGATACCGTTTTTGTGCGTACCTCATTCCGGCTGTCTTGTTGAAATAAGATTTGGCATTCTCACGTTTTCTACAATCTCGTGCAATATGACCTATTTTCCCACAAAAAAACCATTCTGGCTTAAAGTTGAAATTGAAATTATTACCTTTATTCGATGCTGGCCTCTTTTCGTTATCTGATTTCCTTGTAGAAGATGGGGTTTGATGTGGCCTTCTGGTGCTCAGGGTTGGTTGACCAAAAGTAGTGCCTCGTGCATCTTGGAACTGTTCAGCTAACACTGCCAGTTCATGTACATTTTGGCTGCCTCTCTTTGATGAATAGTGCCATCTCCTTGCTGCTGGCATTGATGAACTGTTCTCTCAGCGGGAGGTCCTTGATGCCGTCATATGTCTTCTCAGCCTTCGCTAAGTCGACCCATCGTGTGAGTAGGTTTTCAAGCCGGGCGACAAACTGTGGGGCTGTTTCCCCTTTGTCCGGCTTGGCAGTACAAAATTTCTGGCAGAAACCCTCTTGGGTTAGTTGGTGTCGTTTCAAAAGGGCTGACTTCAACACATTACATGTATAATCATCTGCCTCTTCTAAAGGGATACGGGCATATACCTTAAGAGCGGTTCCTTTCAGTAAGGCACTTAAGTGAATGGCCCAATTTTCGATGTCCCACCCTTGTGCTGTGGCATATCGCTCAAATCGGTGTAAGTATGATTCTATTACAGAAAATATGTCACCTTCGATACCTACAAAATGCATTTCCAATGCGCATGCGCAAGCATACCTGCTGAAAAATAACAAAGGTCATTATGTCACCCCACACGCTGCACCCCTCGGCCGCCTCCCATGATTCCTTATGTAATTCGCCCCTTTTTTCCAGCTCGCAACGCTGAACACGTGTATTTTTTTTGCGGAGCTTTCTAACACGTACTACTTCCCAATCGACCCATATTTCCGACACCTACCCGATCATCATGGCCGATTCACGATCCAGAAAAAGATCATTCAGGAGACCAGCAAGCAAATGCAGGGCTTGTGGAGGCCCACTATCACACTTTGACTTCGATGCTCACTTGAACTTCTACAGATGTCGACTTTGCAGTCAGAAGGAACCTTGTAGCGTTTGCTCGTGCTGGTCGTCTGAAAACTGGGCTGCGTTCGTGTCATGGCAGGACAGTGTGGTCCCATCCCAATGTCCGTCCGTACCTTGCATCCAAACTTCAACTACGTCTGTCCCCGACGGAAACTCGGAACAATCCACCACCAGTTCGACGTCTTTTCCGACACCGTTTTCAACAATTCAAACAATGGCCGGGACGTTTTCAAGCAGTGGTGGCAGCACGTTAGTTTCGTCCTCCAGCCGCCCCGACTTCGTGAACCCCACTCCTGCTCAGTTCGCCCGTGGTTTTCCTGGCGAGAGGCCTCACTCCATTTCTGTCCTCACTCCATTTCGCCAACTCGGAGACGCTCCCGGTCCCCTTCACTCAGGCGCTCTCAGTCCCCTTAGCCTCAGGGCCACCACACCCAGGATGAGTCATATTCATCTCGGTCTAGTGAGTCAGAGGATTGCCCTTTTGATTTGGACAATACTTCTCTCCTTCACAGAGGTAATCTTGTCATCCCTGAAGTGAGTAGAATTTTGCAATTTTCTCCCTCATCTCCGAAGCTACCCTCAAAGTCTTCATTTCGCAGGGCTCCCCCCTCCGTTACATCTCAACCCAGAAGCCCCATTCCTGTAGATGGGTTCTGTGCAAACATTATTGAGGAGGTTTTCTACAAGGTACAGAAGAAATCCACTCCCAAGATCCCTTCCCAGGAGCGGTCTCTCTTCCATTCAGAGTCTGGAGATAATTCCCGCTACTTTTCTGTCCCTCAGTTTCTGCTGAGGTCAAAGATAGGCTACGTTTAGAGCTTTCCTCTCATAAGAGAATTTTTTCCTGACAAACGCTCCAAGGACCTTTTCCAGTCACTTGAGAGACTGGACTCCCATATGCATCACGGTATTAAGGTGACTTACTTTTCCATTCTTCTTTCCGATGCCTTGGCCCGGAGGTCAGAGTTTTAATTTTTGGATGATTGTCTAGGTGCCTGCTTACGTGAGTTTTCCGTCGGGTCAGCCCTAGCCACCTCTCTACGAAGGAACCTTGTCCTAGATAACCTAAATACTGGCCTTCTGCAGGTTCTAGGGAGCGTCTAGAAAACCTACCCTTGATCGGGAGTGACCTCTTTGCAGATAGTTTTGGTGAATCTTTGCTTCAGGAAGCCAAACGGCTTAAGGCAAATGAGAAATTCAACTTACATCGTCAGACAACTGGTAGACCCTCATCTATTCGTTTCCACGTGTGGCCCTAGGAGACAATGACTACAACACAGCCATTACAAGCATAGCAGAAGTCCTGGGCACAGTGGGGGCGAGACTCCAGGACTTCGCCCAGTCATGGCTTTGAATCACCTCAGACACTTGGGTACTCCACAATGTTTCTTCAGTCTACCGACTGGAGTTCACCAGCACTCCTCCAGACCTTGGCGAACTTCCTCAACATCCAACTCCAATTCCTCGCGACCAAGCCCGTCGGGAGGCCTTGGAACTGGAGATTTTTTCGCTGCAACAGAAAGGAGCTATTTCGCCCCTGCCAAACCCTGGAGAGGGCATCATATCAACCCTTTTCCTAGCCCCAAAGAAGTCTCGCAGCTGGCGCCCGATTATCAACCTCCGTCCGCTCAATGCCTTCATACGGCCGAAGCATTTTTGCATGGAGAACCTGGCCACAGTCCTGCACTCGCTTCCACAAGGCTGGTGGGCCACATCTTTGGACTTGAAGGACGCTTACATTGTACCTCCATATTCCAATCCACAACGGGCACCAGAATTTCCTTCGATTTATTTACAGGAACAAAACATACCAGTTTCGCTGCCTTCCCTTTGGCCTTTCCACAGCAACTCGAGTATTCACGAGAATCACCAAGGTAATAGCTGCTGCTCTATGTCGCCAACATGTTTGCATTTACGTGTACCTGGACGACTGGCTTATTTTGGGTCCTTCCCATCAGGCAACTACCCAAGCCTTGCTGGAGTCTATTCGTCTCACCACAAACTTGGGTTTCGTTATCAACCGCAAGAAGTTATCTTTGACTCCCTCTCAGATGCCTACATTTTTCGGAGCCACTCTCAACAGAGCATCCCCCTCAATGGAGCGGTGGCTAGCCCTCATAGAGTGCATTCAACTCTTTCTGGAGAGCCCTTCACTCCCAGCCCGGGTCTGGCTCCGTCTTCTTGGCTTCATGTCGAGCCTAGTGCACTTAGTACCCTACTGCCGTATGCACATGTGTCCACTACAGCTCCACCTGCCTCATCACTACGTCCCTCGGAGGGACGTCATCTCCAGCCCTGTTCCAAAGAATTCCTTTGTCCGATCTCACCTGGGCTGGTATTTGAGTGAGCAGAACCTGCTCGCGGGTAACCCCTCCCCAAGGCCGTACCCAACAAAGACACCAACAACAGATGCCTCAGAGTCGGGCTGGGGTGCCCCCCTGGACGACCTGGCTCTCGGGGGATTGGACCCAAGCGGAGAAAGGCTTCCACATCGACCACCTCGAACTTCTGGCGGTGCTCAAAGCCCTTCAAGCCTCTGCAGACAGGGTAACCAACCGCTTCATCCACGTGAGGACAGAAAACTCTACAGTAGTGTCCTACCTGAACCGACTAGGAGGGACTCACTCACCGTCCCTGTGTATGCTAACCTGGCAGCTCCTCAGCTGGTGCATTCCTCGCCGGATCACTCTGAAGGCAAGTCACCTGGCAGGGAAGGGTAATGTTATTGCAGATGCTCTTTCATGAGGTCAAGCCATTCCAACAGAGTGGTCTCGTCATCGACCAACAGTGCAACAGATCTTCAGTCACCTTGGAACGCCACACATTGATCTATTTGCCTCCCACCTGAACTGCCAGATACAGACATTCTGCTCCTGCTACGCCCACCCCAAGGCCTGGGCGACAGACTCCCTGAGCATCAGCTGGAAGGGAGTCCTGGGTTACTCCCTTCCTCCAATCTCTTTAATACTGGCCAAGATTCGCCAGGAAAACTGTCTAATAATACTAATCGCTCCATTCTGGCCACGACAAGCTTGGTTCCCTCAGCTACTCGACCTTCTAACGCACCAACCCATCGTCTTACCCAAACGACCAGACCTCCTCATACAGCCGTCTTCCAAGGTCCTCCATCCGGACCCAGACAGTCTTCATCTGCCAGCCTGGAGGCTTTCCAGAAATCCTTCAGATCAACAGGCCTTTCGGAGGACGCTGCCGCCTTGGCAGCCAAGAGTAGACGATTATCAACAAGGAAAACCTATGACAATCACCTACAACACTCAGGTGGTGTGAACAGAAGGAGGTTCATCCCTATTCTGCCTCTCTAACAGTGATAGGGAATTTTCTGCACTACCTTTTCCGTTCTGGCCTCCAAGTCTCACCATTCGTGGTTACAGGTCAGCCATAGGAACAGTTCATAAAGGGTTCAACGATGACTCAAGCCTATCTACCAATTCTTCCATCTCTCACCTGCTTAAAGGTACAGTATGTTCGTGTAACGGCCCCCGACAAAGACTCTTATTCCTAGCTGGGACCTGGGCTCAGTCCTTGCGAAGTTATCCAAAGCACCCTTTGAACCAGCCGGGTCTTCTTCCCTTCGCATCCTCACGGTCAAAACAGCTTTTCTCCTAGCAGTGTCCAAATACGACGCAGAAGCGTACTTCCCCCCATGAAAGATCGTCGCCCCCCTACTCGCCCCCCCCCCCTGGGATTTGAGTTTTTTCAATGAAAAACAAAAGAAAATCAAAACTACACAATTCTAAAGATAAATTAAGAACCCCATTATTACCCCAATTCACGATTTTTGCAGTAGTAAAATAACTTAGTAGATGCTGAGCGCTGATAATCATGCAGAGAGGCTTGAGTAGCGCAGCTTATACGTACATGTACGTGTATGCAGCCATGCGGCCGCTGTACATGTACATGTACATGTACTGTGCAATGTAATGTACATGTACGTGTTCATACAGTGTACATGTACATACACTGTACATGTACGTACAAAGTGTGTGCAAGGACATGTTATGTCTTGTTGCAATGCTGTGTGTAGTCTGGTTTCGGCCCCACTGATCCTTCAGTGTCGCTATGGCTTCACCTAGAGATGGAAACCAGACCTAGACTCGACAAGCTCTCTAACGTTGCGAAGGGAAAACGGTCATAATAAAATGCGCTACACACTTTTCAACCTCGGCCATTAGCTGGATGCACGATGCAATTAGCTTTCGATCGGTACTGGTTTGAATGTACTTTCATTGTTTCTAAGTTAGTTCCATATCTCTGAATGTTGTTTCCCGTAATTTGATATTATTCCTTAGTCATTAATTTTGAAAGTGGTATGGAAAGAATTAAGAGCTTCAATTTGAGGGTAATTTGTAGTCCGAGTAACTTGGACCTGACAGTGACAAGTCACCCTTTTTTTATCGAATTTTGAAATTTTGAGGTTCGGGTGACTGTAGGGTCCAAGTCGAACCGAGTCCAAACCCTGCTGGTGCGTTGTCCGAGTAACTTGGACCCTTACAATCGCCCTTTTAAAAAAAATTGAGCGGTCGGGCAATAGTAGGGCCCAAGGAATCCTGCTGAGAAACCCGGTAAGTAATTACTATGTGTTCAACTCCATGACTACCCCCGACCAAAACCCCCAGATTTTACCCCGAAAACACCCGTGAAACCGTCCCACGCACCCATCTTTGGATTAAGTGAGAATCACACGAAAATTTCTCCTTTTTCCCCAAACGTGAGTAAAACAAAATAATGACCAGTACCAGTTATTCTCACTTAATCCAAAGATGGGTGCGTGGGACGGTTTCACAGGTGTTTTGGGGGTAAAATCTGGGGGTTTGGGTCGGGGGTAGTCATGGAGTCGAACACACAGTTACTTACCGGGTTTCCTAGCAGGATTCCATGGACCCTACTATCGCTTTTTGAAAACCTTTACAAGTAGTCGAGTGATCTTAAGTTTATATCCGGTAGACAAATATACACGTTCGGCATTGATTTGTTGGACTGGTTGGAGCGCGTACTTCGGTTGACCGCGAAACGCGACACATCGTTGGTAACTTGTTATCCCACGGAGCTCTACTGCCTGCACATGCAATAAACATCACGTCCGACTTCGTCAAAACAACATCAACCGGGACAGCAGCATTGTCATCCCCGATTTCTGGCTCCCCACCATCGGACGTCACGACCGCCGACCCACCACGGACGGGGCCGCTAGTGGACGCCAGAATTGCGCGCCAAACCGCACGATCACCACTACGACGTCCGCAAACCGGTACACAGGAACTGGCGAAGCGGACATAAACGGAAGCCGCAGCGCGCATTCTTCAGTTGCTTGATGAAGGTTAGCAGTTAGAAACCGAAACGTCGCCACCAGCAACGACACATCGCGTGACTTCGATCACCGTTTTTTTTATGAAGATTTGGTCGACAATTGACTTAATTTTTTGCACTTTTAACTTATGTGAAAAAAACAAAAACGAAGGTGATTACACATTCACGGTTTTGCAAATATCAAAACCGAAAACCGTCTCCAAGGCAAAACTGAAAAACCTTGAAAAACCGGAAAAAAAAATGCCCAAACTACAGTCCGCCCCCCGCGAAATTCGGCAGCCCCCCCATGAAAAAAATCCTGGCTACGCCGCTGGGATGGTCGTCTGTCTGCGGCGGCGACATCCCTCATCTAGGGGTTCGTCGGGATGGTCGTCCGTCTGCGGCGGCGACGTCCCGCGTCTAGGGGTACGTGGGGATGGTTGTCCGTCTGCGGCGGCGACGTCCCTTGTCTACGAGCACGTGAGGAAGTGCCGGTATTATGCCCCCCGCCGATCGGCCATCTACATTTTCAAATGATTATTATTTCCCTACAAATAATTTGGGCGTTACATACTAATAATCATAATTTACAGCTAGGCTAAAGTTCTCGCCAAGTGAAGAACTCCATTGCTGAAGTCTATTCCATTCCAAGAAGTTCGGCACTCGAACAAAAGCCACCAGGTCCCAAGGACAATCCCAAGGTTCCCTTAGTTACTTCCTACCACCTTTCTCTTCCTCCTCTCAGGAAGATAACCACCATATAATCCACACTTCAGATCGTCTGGCTGATGCCATTCCAAATTCGCCTGTTTTGGCTTTCAGGCGCCCCCGTCACCTGCGTGACTTAATTGTCCGAGCAGAAGTTCCCCCTTTGGACACTTCACCTCCCACTAAATGCATTGTTTGCAAGACACATGTCAAGGAAATAGACTCTTTCAATGGACATTCCTCTGGAACTACCCACACGACCTATGGCTCTATCACGTGCACTACCTCAAACATCATATACCTCATCTCTTGTAGAGTTTGTAATGTTCAGTATGTTGGTCTGACCAAAAACACCCTAAAAAACATATCTATGGCCATAGGTCTTTAATCAAAATCGGTAAAATGGATACCCCTGTTGGGTATCACTTCAATCTCCCTGATCATCCGATCCGCGCCGCGCCGCGCCCTTGGGACAAGCATGGGGACAAGTTGCGGCCTGCTATAGGCCACAAGTTCTAGTAACGGTAATGGGACAGAAGCTTAGACTAGTTACTGTCAGTCTCATGACTTGGTAAACAGGCACCAGAGCAGTCTGTGACTAGCAGCCAGGACCTAAATTTCTTTATAAAATTTCCCTAAAGATCTTTAAAAAAAACAGTGGCAACGTTTTTGCACATGGGCGCCGTGTTCATAGGGTATGCTCGATTGACTGTTCAACGTCAATTGTGGAACCCCTTAAATGGGGAATACCCCCTGAATATGTCACGTCAGGGGACCGTCCATGTTTGCAAGCAGTATATGCACAAAATGAATGTGTGAAACCGTTTCATGGGCGAGTTATTGAGTATACAGAGGACCTAAAAATATTAATAAGTCGCCGATATTAAAACAAAAATCGGAAGTGATTTCATGACGAGTTACATAAAGGATTTTACTGTTTTCTTTCGAAAAGGGACCGTTAGAATTTCGCCAACTTGGCCGAGATAAAGACTTACTTTTGTCGCCAGAGTTCCGAATTTTCATACAAAGGGCATTACAGATATTGGAAATTCTGCCAACTTCGGCGAGTTGACTAGTAAGCTAAGACTACGTCAGCTATAGACGAGGTTTTCTGTTTTATCTATTAACAAGAAATCTGCAAGTTTTATTGGCCAAGAGAATCCAACAGTGAAATTTCCTCAGCCAAACTCAAAGAAATGTCTCTACTGCCTTCTCCTATTCTCCTACCCAGATTACCATACGAGTTGCATATTTCCCTAGACTATTATGCCATTTGCTAAATTCTTGATCAACAGGTAGTGCGCCCTCATCTCCCATGATGCCCAGCGGCATAGCCGCAATGATCTTCCTCTTTTTCCTTAGCGCCATTACGAACGGACGTGTTGTCCGAACTCTTCGAGTTTCCGGAAGGTTTTCGTTCGCTTTTGCGCTCCACACAGGGAAGAATTATTCCTTTCGTGGTTCCGACGCCAGTTGATTTTTCTGTGTTATACTCGTGGCTGTCCAGTTATGGTATTATGTCAATGACGCTACCATCTTACGGAACGGTTTCCATCAGGGCTTTTACTTATGTTATAATGGTCCTCGCCGCCTTAAAGATGCTGGTTGTCTGGTGTCTGCATTGGAGCACCCCCTTGTAGTCATTTATGGACAAACTTAATAAGGAAATTAGTTTAGGTAGAATTGCTGGGCCTTATACAAATAGACCTTTCGCCAACTTTCAGTGTGCCCCAATTGGTCTTGTTCCTAAACAGGAATCCAACACATTCCGGCTGATTCATCATCTTTCATTCCCCTCTGGCGACTCTATCAATGACTATATTGATAAAGAGTTGTGTGCTGTTCACTATGCTTCGTTTGATAAGGCCGTGGACATGGTCATGGCCGCGGAGACCTCTGATTGGTTGGCGAAAGCGGACTGCGTTTCGTCTGTTACCAGTTTCACCTTTAGATTACGAGTTGTTGGGTTTTTCCTTTAACGGTACGTTTTATTTTGATAAATATTTACACATTGTTTTTCAATTTTATGTAACCTTTTTGAAAATTTAGTATCAGATTTGACAGAATTCAGAAACAGCCAATTCTCCTTTTGTCACCCATTATCTAGATGATTTTCTGTTTATAGGCAATTCCTCTGCTTCTTGTTCGCAATTATTACTTGAATTTACATGTGCCCTACTCTAGGCATTCCCTTAGCACCTGAAAAAAACGAAGGTCCCCTTCAGGCAATTCATTACTCTGTTCGCGCGCAGGTTAGAGTTCCTAGAAAAAAGTGCATGCTACTTGTCAGGAAATCCATGACCTGCTAAGCAAGCAAAAGGCCACACTTGTAGCCCTTGAATCCTTAATTGGTACCCTTAATTTCTTGTGCAAAGCAGTAGTTCCTGGTAGGGCGTTCTTGCGCTGGCTCATAGGGCTCACCATGGGCCTGAAGAAACCTCACCACATGGTTCGAATTTCGAAGGGTGCCAGGCTAGATTTGCTGATGTGGTTACACTTTCTGTCGCACTTCAATGGCGTTTCTGCCTTTCTCAGTAGGAACTGGGAGCCTAACGAGTCATTAGATTTGTTTACATACACGGGTATGCAGCAGCTGGTATAGGGTTTGGGGCATTTTTTAAAGGCAAATGGATTCAACGCAGGTGGCCTCCAGATTTTTTACTGCACCCCCCCTTCTATTGCATTTCTTGAGCTCTTTCTGATTTTGGTAGCTCTTCTTTCCTGGGCCCCCCTCATAGCCAATCGTAAGATTAGATTTCACACAGACAGTCTGGCAGTACATGTAGTTTACATTGTTAACAACCAATCCTTGCCCTGTTGTCTGAATAATGCACTGATTGCCTTTACTGATCCTCCAATGTCTGAAGCACAATATTTGTTTTTGAGCGATCCATGTCCCAGGGGTCTTTAACGATATCGCTGACTCTTTATCACGATTCCAGATGTCCAGGTTCCACTCTTTGGAACCCACAAGCAGATCCCAATTGCGACTCCCTAACCTCCGCTCCCACAGGTTTGGTAGAGCTTGAAATGCGCCGGCTGTTACATGCAGCCATTGCACCGGGTAGTCTTACGAAACTGGATGGGAGGCTTTTTCCCGCTTCTGCCAACAAACACCATCGTTGATTTCGGACAGGCCAGCAGTCCCATCTGACGTTCGGCAATTTATAGCATGGCTCTCCCTGCAGGCAAAATCCCCAGCTACGATTGCCACCTACATATAGTAGCGAAACAGTAGGCATGAGATGAGGCTGGAGATAATAGTGCGCATGCGTGAGAGCTCTGGGAGCACGGAGCGTGTGTGTGGGCCGTCGCGTATCAGGAGTCAGTTGTATGCAAGCAGTGAAGCTGGATGTGCTGCACCAGACCTGCGCGGTAAGTGCAAGTTGCTTGTGAGGTAGACTAGGCGGGTTAGCGGGATTGTACGTGAGGTGTGAATCTTGACAGGGCTGTCGCTATCAACTTGACTGAGGCGGATTGCTTATCGTCGGTTGCACTCGTTAGTGCGGTGACGGTGGTTTGGGCGATCCTTTGTCGTTGTGTTGCGTGCCCGTCTGTGAGGTTCACTGATCGTAGCGTTGAGGGTCCCGTGAGGATAACTGTCATCCTTGTAGTCAGTCTGCCTGGACTCGTTGTCCACAGGTACAGTACAGCTCAAAATTAAGTGAACACACGCGTGGGACACGCAGGCCCTCCACGCGTGGGACACTGCGTGGAGAGAGATTCATTCAGGACCTGCTGGCTTTCATTAAGTGCGTGGGACTGCGTGGGACTGAGGTCCCACGCGTGTGATCTCCACGCGTGTCACACGCAAAACCATATCTCTTAAGTTATAGCTTAAAATTACTGCGCCGGATCATCACGTCAGGTTAGTCCTGTTGGGCACTATTCGAGTGTACTTTGGTATACCTTGGGGAAAATACCGAGATCGTGAATACAGCGAGCCCTTGCAATAAAGTCGCAATACCGTAACCCTAGCCACTTTTTCCCTACACTTCAACATCAAAGGTATGAGCGACTTTTTTAACTGCCCGACTCAAGAAACCCTAAATGGCTTACCGTCCAACAGTCCAATCACAAAATGGGTGTAATGCATTTCACAGACACCCAGCCAATCAGAGCTCTCTTCCCCACACACAGGCACACAGGCGGCTTGGCTTTGTGTGCTAAAGATCCGTGAAATGGGGGGGGGCCTTGTCCATATAGGCCAGGGAACTGTTGGGCGTTTATTGTCAGGGATTTGTATTCATTGGCTCTGTGAGCTTGTCTGCAGCCAGAAAAAAAAGCTGGCCCAACTTCCTGAGATCTTACGGTCCAGCCCTCATTCTTCAATTCTCATTCTCCCGCAGGCAGGCTCCGGGATTTGTCTCGCCTGTCTCGTAACTTTGGTTCAAATGAGTTTTTGGTTGAGTTTTAGGAATACAAGGAAGTTATGGGAATATGTACGTTATTTGTGGGGTTTCTCTGTCATAGAAAAAATGCAGAAAATTAACCTAAAGGAGCGAACCATCGCCCCCAAAATAAATGATAATAAACACATCTTTTAAATGGCTTCTAAAGTTTAAACACGCTTATTGACTGCTCACATGATGCATAAGTGCGCCTGAAAATCAATGGCCAATTTTGTTCCAATTATATCGGAGAAAATTTGGACATGCACCACAACAAATCTCAGCACGGTAGCTCTGCTCCTCTCCTGTTTAAATGTTCATGATCTACACGTATAAATAAATCAAGCTTTTCACAAGATAATGATATTACAAGGAAACATACACATGTACATGTACATTTATTAATAAAAATGCTGTGGCTATTGTTACGGCAGCCGTAACGCAACTTCTAGTTTCTATAGTTACGGCACTGCAACTGCGCAAGCGCGAGGACATAATCAGATTTTGTTGCATGGGGTATAAACCCCACATGCCCAGGCAGCGCCGCCTCAAGCTCAGTACAGGCACAAGAAACATGGCAAATTCTCTGGCTGTAGGCACATAATTTTGCTTGTCTTGAAGCAATATCCCTGTCATTATCGGAATGGAAAAAGGTGTCTTTTACAATCATGTATATAAGAAGCTCTCGCACGGTGAGATCGGCAAAAAACGGGTCCCTAATAAAGTCGTCAGCGATGCACTGTACATGTATATACTGACTTCGTGTGCGTGCTGTGGCGGCAGAAAATACGAGAAGTCATTCGATTTTAGGGAGGTTTAAAAGACCACTATACAAATTATAAAACTAGTATTATACCTTAAAATCAACGTTGTAATTTTCTTTAATCAAACAGTGGCAATAAATAATGACAAATGTATCATGCAAATGCAACAAATCAAGATCAAGCACGACGGCCGGACGGCAGCGTCGCCAGCTAACATCGCGCTTCCAAAGTTACGGCCGGCGTGGTTCGATCTGGCGTGTGTCCTCGCGCTTGCGCAGTTGCGTTACGGCTGCCGTAACAATAGCCACTGCGTAATAAAAAATACCAGCATATTCTGAAGAAAAGGGTTGAAGTTATTTTTTAAACCACAGTTGCCGGGACTTCCGAATTCAGATGATCGCTGGTTTTCTTAAGCGACCGGCCTTCCGAATCCGCGGGTACCACGAGTGTCACATTTAAAAACACTTATCTGGAGTCATAGCTAAATATCACTGCGCCAGATCGATCAGATCAGTTAAATCCTGTTGGGCACTATTCGAGCGTAGGCCTACATGTACTTTGGTATACCCTGGGAAAAATATCGAGATCGTTAGTCATACAGCAAGCCCCCCCCCCCCCCCCCCGTGAAGACGCAATAAACTCAAGCCACTTTTTCCTAGCCCATCAACTTCAAAGGTTTGAGGGACTTGTTAACTGCTCAACCGTCTAACAGGCCAATCACAAAATGGGTGTAATGCATTTCACAGACACCCAGCCAATCAGAGCTCTCTTCCCCACACACAGGCACACAGGCGGCTTGGCTTTGTGTGATAAAGTTCCCTGAAATGGGGGGGGGGGGGGGCTTGTCCATATAGGCCAGGGAATCGTTGGGCGTTTATTGTCAGGGATTTGTATTATGTTCATTGGCTCTGTGAGCTTGTCTGCAGCCAGAAAAAAAAGCTGGCCCAACTTCTTGAGATGTTCTACTTTGTAGAACATTCACATTTAAGTATGGAGCTGCCAATCATTCTCCCGCAAACAGGCTCCGGATTTTTTCTCACCTGTCCCGTAACTTTGGTTCAAATGATTTTCCTTTGTCGAGTGTTAGGAATAAAAGGAAGTCAGCGGAATATATATGTACATTATTTGTGTGATTTCTCTGTCATAAAGCAAATGCAGAAATTGCTATTTTTCCATTTTTGCATGCATGCCAACATCTCACACTCCACGCGTGGTACTCGTGAGGGATTCTGCCCGCTCTGCGCATGCGCAATACCAGTATCTTAAAAATATAAGCAATGCACGTGTACTGGAACATTTATATGCATTTATAAAGATGAGTAAATCTACATGTGCATCTTAGGCAAGAATGGTTGATTGATCAGCAAAACTACACTCATACTTTTCAAATATCATAATTCATCAAATAGGCATAGGCTTGGGGCTTGAAATATATATATTTTAAAGCAAACTGCCCACTGAATTGACCGAAATATGCAAAATGTCAATCGTTTCGATGGCGAAATATTTACATCTTATAGCAGGGCCAGTTTCTCTAAAACTACGACATGTCCAAAAACAGGCAGGGAAGGAAAAGGAGGCCGAAAATGTCTCGTGATGTCTCGTGATGCTTCGCGGAGGGAAACGTACGAAAGCAGCTGTCACAAAATGCAGCGTCCACCAATGAATGATCACTGCCGGCCGAGGATCAGTATTGGACCTACCTCCATGGACAGAGCTATGAAATCACCAGCCTTTTCACCATCTCTCCCCTATTAATTATCGTCTCCGACTCATAAACTTTTTCCAGCTAGCTGTTTCTCTGTGCTCTAGACATGATTGGCAGATCTATTGTTAAAGGAGCCCAAGCTGGGTTTAAATTTCTGGGTCAAACCACAAACGGCCTTCTGTCGGCAACCACAAAGGGATCTCTAAGATCATATCTAACGGTGTCCAAGCTTATCTTGTCTGTTGTTTTTGAAGACGCCGCCAGTTCTAGGACGACTGGCTGAGCATAAGTGACAAGATTTATTGCCGGACCTACATGTAGGCCTACTACTCCCTGGTGCTGGGCCACTACATTATTATCAAATTCTGGAATATTAAAAGCAAAACGGAAGTGCGAAGATTATGAAACGATCTTTCCTCACGGCAGTAAGATGGAACTAAAAGCAATTTTAGAGACACTTTTTCAGACTGAAAACAATCCCAGAGTAACCGATAAATCCTAAGACCCTGAATAGAAAAAAAAAACGTTTAAGCCGAAGCAACCTGGTGGGGGAAAAAATCTTGGAGAACCTGCTAGCAGGGAGAATGATTGATAGCTCCATTGTTGATTGTGATACAATGTATCACGATCGTTTGGCAAAATAGCCGCATGCACGTGACCAAAGTCTTTGTGTGCCGAACTACCTGTGTAACTTCCTGAACCACAAACATCACCTATTCGTCGGTAGATAACTCAAACTCGAAGGGGCACTTACCTTTTTCCCTGTTGACTATTGCGCCACTGCCCTAGGAGGGACATCGGCTCTGTGTATAGTTCGCCGTGGGACGTGCGTGGGACACGCGTGGGACACGCATGGAACTATTTTTCTTTGCGCGGATGTAATGATCGGTGCACTGTCTGTCCCACGCGTGGGAACTGGCATTTCCCACGCGTGTGATTTCTATGATCGGAATAATTGGACCTTGGCTCCACGCGTGGAGACCCTTTCTCCACGCACCTCCACGCGTGGGATCCCACGCGTGTGATCACTTAATTTTGAGCTGTACTGTAGCGCTCAGCTGTGTGTGAGGTTTATTGCCACAACGGTGGGAGTGTGGGATATACTGTGGATGTACACGGCTGATACATGGACGTCGTGTAGAGGGTTACTGCACCAGGTTGCTTGGTGAGGTTGATCGGGGTATTGTAAATATAATGTAAATAGTATAGGTGCTCATTGGTAATCCTCATATCGTAATCCTCATGTGACCATTCCAATACCAGTGATTTGCAATAAATAATGTGATTGATTGTCCTGGAAATCCTGTGTCCTCATGGGGGTTATTCAGATTTCCTTGGTTGCCTTTGTAGTATTCGCAGCCTGGCTTACCCAACGGACGGTAGGTTCTGCACGTGATTCTGCGATAAGTTCATGATACAAAACCAGACGGTGTGAACGTGGTGATTCTGTACATGAGACTGCCGGGCGTGTCCACTCGGAGAACCGCGCAAGCATGGTGACGCCCCAGTCGTTTATTATATAACAAATCGACGTATACTACACCTTTAAATACAACTCCTTACCGACTCCAAGTGGTGATATACTTCCACCAAATGAACCGTCCCTGGGCTTTGTCCGCCGTTCGTTGATATCCCCCCTTGTGGTTGGGTAGCCGCTCACCCTTCCATATAGGAAGTAAATATATTTGTGGGATATTGGGCGCTGGTGGGTAACCAGAGGTTTCCGATCCCTTAGTCTTGTAATTGTCCACCCGGGCCCACACCACAATATCAGCTGCATAGGGTATGCCCATAAGATTAGGGATGGCCAGATCTGACTCAGGATTTTTTGGTAGCTAAGCTGTTGAAGGGATGCCGTCGAGATCGTCCTTCCACGGATGCACGGCTTCCAAATTCCTTGGCGATGTTAAATCATTAGTGCCTTGCCGAACGTATGTACATACAAATCTGCTAATTTGTTTACGACTGCATTTCTCGCAGCATTTTTTGGCTTCATGTGGATTGGTGAATTTCCTGCGAATTCCCAAAACAAAGATACAACCATCAGTCATTAAGGCTGCTGATATTCAGTTTGACGAATGTTCCAAAGCATTTGTAACAGTATAGTAAGAATAATCAAAAGGGTTTGCATCAAGTTATTCATTTGCAGAAAGTGTTGGAGAGCAACAGCCCAATTTGCACAGTCAAAGCGCTGGCTAATTTTCCAAGACGCGCCCAGCCTCTTCCGGTGATTGCCCATTTTTCTGTCATTTCGGTTGTTCCCCCCTTACCCGCTATCAAGTTAATGCAGTTTTTAAAAAGGCCATTGCCTTTGCTCATCTAAACGGCAATCGCATTTCGGCACATTCCTTTCACATACCTTTCACATAGGGGCGGCCTCGTCTGCATATGATTTGTGCGTGTCCTCAAATGACATTCGTGCTATGGGCAGATGGTGTTCCAATGCTTTCTCTTCTTTTGTTCGTCCTATCCCATCGTGTGCTTTGCATGGCGTTCAAATTACAAACTATGAATAGCATTACTTTTGTTCGTTACTTTGTGGTCTACCATATAGGTCTGATGTGGATAGTAGGAGATTATCTTGTTTGTTGGGCGAAAAGCGCTGTGGATGTCCCCTTCCCTGTCATTTGGCGTGGTAAAGGTGGTGCAGGTCTAGATGTGAATTTACCAACTTTTGGAGGGAACAACTGGGCCGACCCCAGCTAAGGTTGTTCAATATTTCGATATTTCGATATATCGCGATATCGCTTTCCGGCGATTATCATATCAAGTGCATTTCAGGATATCGCGATATTTTCGATATCACGATATCGAAAAAAAGTATCACGATATCGAATTTTTTTTTTTTTCCCAACCCCATTATCACCTGTCTGTAAGCTTGTATAGCGTGGCCATCAGAGAGATCTTGAAGGGCGATAAGCTCTCGTTAGTAAAAACAACGAAAAACCAGAAACTGCTAGGGGAGAGGAGCGCCAGCCAGCTATTTGACTCTTACATTGCGCGCGGTCTCCACAAAGGCAATGCGTCAGCAACAGACCTACTGCAAGTGCAAGCTCACTTCCGGTGTTGGTAGCACACTTTTCGTACAGCGCGACCTCGGCGCGGTACGCTGGACACGCACAGCGACTCGTGTTTGGGACATTTTCCCCATGTGGCCTACATAAGTTATCCGATCGTTTACGATATTATCCAGGCTGCAATAATTGCAGATTCAATTTCCTACTGATGTCTCCCAATGCAGCCAAATATAATGTAAAAATACATACTTTTCATAATTATGCTTTAATCTCAGAAAATCAAAATCAAAATCAAAATCGAAGAGGAAAGACGTTGGAAAAACGTCACTGTTCATAATGCACGTGCGACCTCTGATTTCTCGATCCTTCCATGCTGCTCTGGTACCCGCCACGCAGCTGTACTAAAGGCACGTGTAAGGCAACGTACACCAGCTAAGTACGGCCAGGCCATTTGCACATCGTGTACACCAAAGTTCGGTGGATTTTTTAATTAATTTTTTTTTTTGGGGGGGGGGGGTCGCTTGGTGATCTATTCCAACTTGAATGATTCCAACTTGGACGTGTATACTTACAATCATTTTGCGGCGCGGCATGAACTGCTGCTTTATTCTCCTTATTAGCAGTCCCCCCCTCCCCATTTTTTTCCCCAGTACGCATCCGTACGACCGAAAGGCACATCAGATTTTTTTCAAGGTGATCGTTATGCTGATGTAAATGTACTGATGGTTTGTCTCCCCTCATGAATATTAATCTGAAGACCCATTGGCTCTGGCCAGACATGTATTTGTGACGTCATATGTAAGCATCGAGTTGCTGAAAACCGCCTGGAATATCATATTTTTTTAATGTAATAACGTATTCTTAATACATCAACAAAAAATAGTTTCGTTTTGGCGTATACTTTTAAAAGAGCGACCTGGGATAGTTGTTTTAAATTATTTTTTTCGTTGATAAATGAGGAGATTAAGGGGAGTTAAACAATTGGTAACTATGGCTTAAAGTAAGATGCATTTGCTACATATAGGTTTCCGGCAATCACAGTGTGTATTGAATGGAAATCCAGGTTACTACCTTGACCTCCGCTTATGCACCAGATATCGCGATAATATCGAATATCGCGATATATTCCTGACGATATATCGAAACCAAAAATTCCGGATATCGAACAATCTTAACCCCAGCTAAAATAATTGTTCACATCGGCACTAACTACTTAGTAGAAGTGCATGAGTTTTCTATAATGCAACGTATTGCTATCGCCATGCAACGCTGCCTCAATGTTTTCCCGACAACCCACATAAATTGGTCTGATATTTTACCGCGTGTATTCTACTTCGGGGCTAGGTCTTAATTGTCCATCAAACGCAAGCGCTGGGCGGTTAATCAGTAGGCCCGTTCTCAGGGCCTCCGTTTGGGTGTGAGCATTTTGCATCACCCTTGGCTTAACTGGACTGAGACCACCCTGTATTGATATGATGTGGTACATTTGTCCCCTTGCATTTTCCTATCGAATTTGCTTGTGGCTTGTTGGTCATAACTGTACTCTGTTGTGAGTGTTTAATGTGTGATGTGTTTGTTTGTTCTTTTGCCTTGTCTGTCTTTCCCTTGGGACGCTTTGTGTTTGGCCATTTTCTAACGGAATTCAGAAAGCCAATAACTTGTTTTACCGGGTTCTAATACCATTTATGTGATTTACGGTCTCGCCAAAAAAAATACCAAAAAACAGATCTTGAGGCCAATTGTTTGTTTTGGGTTAAGGAGTCCACGTTTTTAATAAATGAAATAATTCAAATATATAATCTGAAATTTAAACAAATTTCATTTCAATTCAGTTGGATAGCTAAAATTGTCAAGAGACTTCCGACCAACTGAATGCCTAAGGTTTCAATGTTAATTTCCACTGATTACGATTGCTTTAAACCAAATATTTATTCCATTCAAAAATAATTAAAACTTTTGTGACAGTTTATTCTTTAGAATAACAGATATGATAATGCTGTACTTTTTGAGGGGGCAAATCCGCCATACTCAAAACAAACCCAACCTAAAAGCAATTAAATAAGTCCAAAAAAAAATCACATACAAATAAAGCATAACAATTATGTACGCAAAGCATGGGTTGCTGATCAAGGGATGGGCGAAAACCCCTCAAAAACCCTATAACTTAAGGGAAAAAATACACGGGGAAATTCCCAATTCGGCTCCAAGTTCTTTGGCAACCAAGTATACAACTCCGTAGATCAGAACCCAATATCCCAAGAGCTAGGCAGCAGACTGGCAGGTGGGGAGGGAGGAGGTGAAGCAAAGCTGCTAATAGGGTGTTGGTGTGCTCCGAGTGTAGTCAAAAAGGCGAGTGAACACATGGGCGTGTTCATCCTTAAATATCTGCGGGTCTGCCGCCCCATAGGCAGTGGACAACTGAACCCTAACAAAAGGCCTGGGCGAGTTTCAAAAGCCAGTTTTGTAACCACTAGCGCTTTTCCGCGACTAGGAATGTGCGCTATTGCCTTTGTTAAAATCAGGCGGGTTCGTTTAGCCAGAAACGACTTGTGTCTTATAAAATCGATTAATCGAGATTAATCTTTTATTTATGTGATTTACGGTCTCGCAAAAAAAACACCAAAAGACAGATCTTGAGGCCAATTGTTTGTTTTGGGTTAAGGAGTCCACGTTTTTAATAAATGAAATAATTAAAATAAATAATTTGAAATTTAAACAAATTTCATTTCAATTCAGTTGGTTAGCCAAAATTGTCAAGAGACTTCTGACCGACTGAATGCCTAAGGTTTCAATGTTAATTTCCACTGATTACGGTTGCTTTAAACCAAATATTTATTCCATTCAAAAATAATAAAAACTTTTGTGACAGTTTATTCTTTAGAATAACAGATATGATAATGCTGTACTTTTTGAGGGGCAAATCCGCCATTAGTCGGCCGATGATAAAAGACCCCTGCAATGCATCGGTTGGCTCCCCCCAAAAAACAGCAATAAAAAACAAGATGGTGGAGCATACTCTGCACCTTATGGTTTATGACTCATCTGAGCTACGTTAGAGCCGAATGTACGCCTTAAATGCATCAGAGCGCCATCTTCCCAACTCTCTAATTTGAGCGTCTGAGCATCCTTGATTGAAAGCGTTACTCGCTGCCCCTATTCTAAAACTATGACCTTTATACAGTTGGGGATCTAGCCCAATAAACCTGACTGTTGATTGCAGCATTTTGGAAAACTGTTCCCTCTGAATGGGTCTGCCACTTGGCCAGCAAAACGGGAAATCCGAATGAAACGATCTCCTGAGGTTTAGAAATTGTGCCAGTGCTTCCATTGGGCAGTAAAACTCGTTTGTTTTTGCAATCTTAATGCACTTCTGTCTACCATCGGAGTGTTTATAAGACTGAAACTTAATTGTCATGTTTTGCCCTTCAGGGCTGAAATGGACATCACCCTTTTTTCAACACATTACTAGTGTTTCCATTTGAAACTGAAATCTCTCCGATACGTAGAAAAGCCGCAAAAGCGAGCAAAAACATACTCTTAGGCTTACTTTAGGCTTACTCTGTCGTGCACCTTGGATTGCCTTTTGTACTACCAACCCACGACCTGGTTCAGGCACATTATACAGCTTATGAATAAAGTTGATTGCCGCTACAAATGTGCAAATAGAACTGGCTGAATAATTCGCCTCAAACAAATAGGTTACAAAAAGGGCTACAACGATTGGGGACAAAGGCAAAGTTGCATTAAAACCGTATTTGTTGAGAAATTGAAGCAAAACGTATTGTGCTCTTTGATACGTTCTCCAAGTTGAAACCGCCATTGATTTTGAGATCAGGTTTAGCAGCCCTGGAACCAGTTCTGTGGCCGTATTTCTGCTGGTAGTGTGGATGGATACTCCCTCGCATGTGGAGCGGCTAGTTTGAAAGCTTCCACCTGTAGTCAAGAAAGTTTATCAGCTAGTGTGTTTTTGCATCCAGGAACATGGACGGCTTTAAACTGAATGTTGAACCGCATGCTGTGAACTACTAGCTTAATACAAGAGCCATAACCTGTACATCTTTAGTCGCACCAATGCCTCATTGTCAGTATGAATCAGAATTCTCCTATTGGACAAGTGCTGTCCCCAAACACACACAGATGCTACAATGGGATAACATTCCTTCAAAATGATATTTTCCTTATGCCAAGAAGCTGGCCATTCTCCGTACAACCAGAGCTTATCAAAAACTGCTCCGTAACCTAAGGTTCCCAATGCATCGGTATATAAACTTAAATTGTGGTCAGTAAGCCATTGGTCGGAAAGAAAGAACCGTTTCCCAATAAACTGCCGCAAGAACAACAGCCAGGCTTTTAGATCCAGTTTTGCTTGTGACGTTATTCTTATTCTATGCCAAGCACATCTAACACCTATAGTTAGATTTAGGTACCATGTCAAAAAGATTTTTATCGGCGCGACGCGACCCACCGCGGCGCAGTGCGGCGCGTCCCCCCGCAGCCCACCTCCCGGATTAAAATCGCGGCGCAGCGCAGCGCCCAGATGGTCCCCTTGCTCATTAAAAGATCTCCTCTGATTGTCTCGAATGAATATGGAGAAGTCCCTGGCCCGGCACACACAGGGCCCATCGCGGCCCACCGCGGCCCGCCGCGGCGACCTGTGATGTGGCAGCATGGACTATTCCATTATGAATGGGAGGGGTGCTCAATACAGCAGCTGAGTATTTTGGATGTCATTTTTTAGGTCGAAAAATCCATCTTTTTACCGTGGATTGTGGTCTCAAAGAAACAATACATATTTAAGTTGCTCTCAGTTTGTTTTTGGTACTAACGATGTGTTGTGGGTAAATATGAGCACCCCTATAAGCCGAATGACAAGCAGAGTGGAACACCAACCGCGTTCGGGCGTTATTTAGTTCCCCCCTTTGGTGTGCGGTGTTGTCTTCCTAGTAGCTTTCTTTCCACACGAAAGGCAAACTGTCTGAGTTATCAACTTTATATCTGAGTCTCTGTTGAAGGTCCTGCTAGGATCGAAAGTTAGGCCATTCATTTAGATTACAATTTCCCCCCTTCTTTTCTTTATTAAAATTAAAAAAATATATAAAAAAACTGAACGGGAACTGAAAATGGGAAAGAAAGTTTTTACTGGCCGGACCGGAACTCTTTTTAAAGTAAAGTAAAATAAACCAATGAAGTTGTCTACCTGCGCCTTGGGAAGGCTCAGAAAATCGCGGTGCGCCACGTAAATCCATTATTTTAAATGTAGATTCACGAGTCAGAGTTTTGGTAATCAGAAAAGAAATTGCCCTGAAGCGGTATCAGCCTATTGGTGTTGACATTCCGATTTCCGGAGAGTTTATTTATTTTTTATTTTTCCAGACGCTGCCCCGAAAATGTCTTTCCGCAACACTTCAGCTCCCGGTCATGCGGGATAGTGCCGGCCGCCAGCGCGGCCCTTAGCTTAGCACAGCGCGCCAGCATGCACACAGTCATTATGGAAGCTGGACCGTACCGTGCGCACTACCAGCTAAACATTGCGCATTCTGTGCACAACAGCACGTGCAGGACATGTCAACGAACTTTTCGTTTGTGGGTACCAGTGAATCTTGGACACCGCTAGCGGTACCAATCAACGGGTACCAACGGAAGTTGGGAGTGATTTACGTTGCAAGATATATAGATTGCGCAATAACACGTGGCTGGGTTGCGTGTGAAAGTAGAATCCTAGAGCTGTCAAACGTTTGCGCGTTTGATGGCGGGTGCCTTTTAACCAGGCCCCAAAAGGAGAAAGCCAGACAGCAAAAGGAGCACTACTTACTACACGATACAGCACAAAAATGTTGCACTCTTTATTCCTTTTTTCAGGTAGGCCTACGAACGTACGTGATCGTTTTTCAAGTTATTCTCACATTTTTGACGATAAATATTTGGCACGGCCCACATCACGATTCCTTGACAGCATGGACTATTCCATTAGGCATGAGAGGGATAAGACTGTATATACAATAATAAGTTCTCGTTTAGGGTGGACCTAGCTGCTTGCAAATCCATCTTTACAAAACATGTACGTAGGTTATTGAGACTTTTTTTTTCGGGGGATCTATTTTCACATATTTTTGCCGTCAGGCCGACTAGAGCATCCCGGCCATACCTGAATGGTACAGTCCATGTTCCGTGTGGAGGCTGGTTTGGACATCATTTTCTCATTCATTTTTTTCATGCCTCAAACCGACTTTGGGAAAAGCAGTGTCGTCTGTTTTGTCGATCTTGGATTCCAGGAAACGTTTTTCTCGCATATTTTTTCCCCAATCCAGAGTGAGGAAAACAATGCATTTTACTATAGGTAGGCGATAATGAAATGGTTGTACGGTGTGCATAACATTTGTTAAACTTTATTAAATAATTAAATATTCGTCGACGTTTATATTCGTGATTCGACCTTCATAAGAAGAGAAAAAGGAAACAATCATCCTAGAAAAATGTAGTAACGAGGTTGCTGCGACATTTTTAATCTAAGTTAATGGTATATGAATAAAAAAATAAGTAGTCCGTACGCCATCCTTACAATAAAAAAGTTGGATCGGAGCACATCGTGGATGAAGTGTAAAACGTGGTACAGTACTGTTCTCGTATTTATTATCTTGTGTTTGCGTTCACTTCCTGTGTGGTTTTATGGTGGCCGCCTGGTCAGATCCACTAGTGTCAGTGTTACCATCGGCGCGCCGCGTCGGGCCGAGTCCAAGAGCAAGTACCCAGAATGCTGTCGTCCATGAAAGATTATGCAAATCCCACACCTTTTGTTATGCAGGAATCTTAATCTTCGCGGCGGCGCCGCATGTCGGCCGGACGGGGCGCGCCGACCTGCGGCGCAGTGCGGCGCTGTGCGGTGGGTCGCGTCGCGCCGATAAAAATCTTTTTGACATGGTGCCTTACTAATCTTCTCAAAAAAGCCCGTCCCGGCACAACTACCTTGCAGGTGAAATTCAGAAACCCGGTGACCGACTGTATCTCTTGCAAAGCGTTTTTGGGTTTATCCAGGGCTTGCTTAACAAGGTTAATAGCTTTTTCCAATTTATCTGCCGGTAACCGTGCGGTCATAGCTGTTGTATCCAATTCAATTCCCGCAAATGTTAGAGTGGTTGCGGGCCCGTCTGTTTTCTCTGGCGCAAGAGGAATTCCGAGCGATTTACACAAGGATTGAAAACTATGCAAATCTTTGGAACCTTGTTGCATGGATTTAGACATTATCACGAAATCGTCCAGAATGTGAGCTACACCTTCTAGTTTTAATTCATTCCTAGCAATCCACTCAACCACTGTGCTAAACGTTTCAAATATGGCACAACTCGACCGGCAACCCATCGGTAGAGTTTTATCGTAGAAAAAATTGTTATCCCAGGATAAACCTAGCAGATTGTGATCTTTTGGATGAATTGGGATTATTTTGAAAGCTGACTTGATATCTAGTTTGGATAGCACACATCCTGACCCTATTTTCTTTATTAGCCTTACAGCGTCATCTGTTGACGCGTACTTTACTGTCGCGCAACAATCTGGTATACCATCATTCACAGAGTCTTGCTGTGGATAGGAAAGTGATGTATAATTCGAAATTTACCAGGTTGCTTTTTGGGAACTAAACCAATTGGGCTAGCCCGAAAATTAGTAAGAGGCATTTGTTTAAAAGGCCCCGCAAGTCTACCTTGCGTAACTTCTAAGTTTAATTTTTTAGTGAACGCTGCTGGATTTTTCAGGCTTTTTTGAGTGCCAGAAAAACCTAAACGAAAACCAAATTCTAAACCATCAATTAAATATTTCTTCATTTGTACATTATAACCCTTCAACTTATCCTTCAGCACATATCTATTTTTTGGCGTGACTGGTTTGTCCTGAGCCAAAATAGGTCCTCCCCTTTTCTGGACCGTTTCTAGGCCGTGTAATTGCAGCCCTTCCTTCAGAGGTTTGGGCAACCATTGGGTGAGTGGTTCGCTGGAATGCTCCCCTGTTATGAAATCTCGTTTGACCCTGTTGCCGGCACTGGCCCGGGGAGTGATTACCCAAGCAAAAAGTACATTTGTGCTTATAACCGCACAAGCCTTCACATGGTAATCCCCTCAAAAAACCCAGAGGAAACTGATTTGCGTCGGTTGTTGGATACTTGCCCAACGCAGTAGGCAAATAATTAGACTTTACCCTAGTCACTGCATTGGTTCCTCTTAGTGCCTTTAGGTACAATTCTGTATGGAAATGATTCCACTGAAGGAGAGTGACTTGTCGTAGCTTTCTGAATGCGACGTCATATGAATTGAAATTGCCACCTTCGTCTGCTATCTGACGAATGATTTCTCCATATTTTAGCATACTACTCCTGTCCCGCGGATATTTGGCCGTATAAACTGCAGAGTAAATTGCATATGCTGACATCCACTCATTTATATTTTTGGGCAGCTTTTTATTGGTTGGAATGAAACACAACGACCCGCTACCAGTGGCTGTATTCTGAACTGTAATGTTGCTTTGACCTACTTGGGAGGGGTTGAGTAGCAAGCCAAACTCGACATATTCATTTGCCCAGATCTTTTCTTTGACTTCTTGATTCACTGCAAAATCTAAAGGCAAGGGCGCAGATAAGGGAACAGACCCCCCAATTCCCAGTGACTCACTGATACCTGGCAAGCTAGTCAAAGACCCAAATCCAATATAAATGAGTGACCTACCAGAGAAACCTGAATATGCATAACTTCACGCGCCCTGCCGAATTCAATGGCAAATGATATGGAAAGAACGATACTCACCCGGCGAATTGTGCAGCCGAAGCAAGAAGCTGGAACTGGAGCCGTGTCGTGGCAATGAAGCAAAACTGCTTAGGAAGTCTGTGTGCTACAGTGAATTGTGCAGCCGAAGCAAGAAGCTGGAATTGTTGCCGTGTCGTGGCAATGAAGCAAAACTGCTTAGGAAGTCTGTGTGCTACAGTGAATTGTGCAGCCGAAGCAAGAAGCTGGAATTGTTGCCGTGTCGTGGCAATGAAGCAAAACTGCTTAGGAAGTCTGTGTGCTCCGAGTGTAGTCAAAAAGGCGAGTGAACACATGGGCGTGTTCATCCTTAAATATCTGCGGGTCTGCCGCCCCATAGGCAGTGGACAACTGAACCCTAACATAAGGCCTGGGCGAGTTTCACAGTTATGTAACCACTAGCGCTTATCCGCGACTAGGAATGTGCGCTATTGCCTCTGTTAAAATCAGGCGGGTTCGTTTAGCCAGAAACGACTCGTGTCACATAAAATCGATTAATCAAGATTAATCTTTTATTTATAGACCATTTTTATACTACTACTTCGGGTTCATATTTCATGTTTATTAAGTGAGCACAATTGTAATCTTTCTTTGATATACCACACGGAAAGATATACATGTAGTTTGGCATGAATGTACCAAGGTCAAACGCCATATGTGCTTGTTTCATGCATTTACAAGTGTTAGAATCAGAGCCAGTGCTGACAGGCTTCGGCCGATGGCTGATGGCCATTATTCATTGTTTGCACTCATTTTTTACTTTTAGGCCATGCGGGCCTAATCAGGTATGTGCGATACCTGTGTGCTGGGTGGTGGCTGCTGGGCCATCACTCAATGTTTGCATTCATGTGCAGGCCATGTGGGCCTGATATGGTACGTGTGATACCCATGTGTTTTGAGGCAGCCGCTGGGCCTTGCCTGTGTTTATGTGAACCATGTCAGCTGCTGGGCCATTTGTAAAATGTTCGTGTGTATGTGGGCCTATTGCCATGTGGGCATATTTGTGTCGGCCATGTGGGCCAATGGGGCTGAAGCCCACAAAAGGTGGAACTGAGTTTCCACCAATGCCTAGAAAAAGATGTGCCAGTTTGTCGTATGCAAAAGGTTGAAAAGTAAACATCGGTATCCGGCACCACATTGTCTGGTCAAAAATAAATGCTGTATTTGGCTGCGGCAAAGAGACAAACAATATTTTGGTCTTGTGTCACTTTCTCAGTCCGAGTATAATAAAAAAACCTGTTGTCTGCCTTTGCAATACTGCAATTTTTCTTTTCTTTTTTCCCCAATACGATCTTAGGTGGTATACATGTATACAATTACATGTTTTTCGAAGAAGCTTGGTTCGGTATTTTTTTATGACATTTTTTTTTAATGGCTCTGCTTTCGGCAATTACGGAAGCAAACATTCTGTGGTTAGCGTATGTTTCTAGGCCAATAATTTTTATTATTTTATGTATGTTTAACAGAACGGTTAGATGTGTCCTTAAAGATTATTATTTATATTTCTAATTTGCAAAAAATTATTTATTTTGACTTATTTAATAGTTCTTTGACATTACTGAAATAAATAAATATACAAATAAATATTACAAATAAAACAGAAAACAAAAAACATTCACAATCCACATGCATGAACTGCTTCTCTGGCTAGGACTGTCTGCTAAAACATAAAATAAAAGTAGGCAGGCTGACAAGGAGAATTGTGTCTCAACAATGGCATATGTTGCCAGTTAACAAAGAGCAATGCAAACTTAAACTAGCTGTAAAGCAGATACATGTACATGTACTGAAGAAAAAGGCAGACAATTTTCTATGAAAATTCTGGTCGACAAATGTAAGTCGTCATCCCGCTTAAGTCAGCGCATTTCTAGCGGTCCCTTGTCAAAAGAAAAATGTAAATATATTCGGTTGAGGGACTAGGTAATTAGAACATATTTGTTTTCTTTGTGAACGGGCGGAACGTACACCTGCGGTGTGTGCAGTGGAATGTGCAGTCATGCGTGCAGTAGGGCTGTGAGAGTGGGGCTGCACGGAGCATAGGCGATTCACTTCACGTTGGTTAGGCACAGGCTACACACGTTTCTTTTATATAGCGCGCTTCCTCGACTCCCATTTCTCAACGACCATGATTGACGACGAGCTTCCCGCCACGAAGGACGACATACGGCTTATGCAAGCTCAACACTACTAAAGCTGAGGTTTTAGAGCAGCAGTTCAAAGCTGCCAGCGTCCTGTGCCAGAAGCTCAAAGATTCCACGGGAACTAGGTGGAGACGAGAGAAAAATAAAAGACAATTTAAATTTAATCAGCTAAGTGTTCCCTTTTACCCTTTCCTTCAGTCAGTTTTGACCGTAAGATTTGTCATATCTAAGTTAATTTATCCCCACCTTCTTTGACCTTCATTCAATATTCAAGATTCAAGATTCAAGATACTTTATTGTCGTGTAAAAAAGATTTCTTTTCCACACGAAATTTGCTCTCCCAGTGTTGCAGGAAGTAAAGCCAAAAATAAAATCACACAGAAAAAGCATTTCATTTACCAAGTGCATATAAACATTAATACAAATTATGTTAAATTAAAACATTATATTACATTACAAATAGTTATTTATAGTCGTAAAAGAAGGAATAAAAACCAACCAATCAACCGGCTCATCTTTTAAAAGATGAATTAAAAATTCATTGCGGCGACGGCAGTAGCCTGTAATAAACCCAACGCTGCCGCACAATTGTGTTTTGAGTGTTGTTTCTTGAGTGTGGAGCGTTTCTAGAAGAACAGTAAAATCCTTTATGTAACTCATCATGAAATCAGATTTTTGCTTTAATCCCGGCAACTTATTAATATTTTTAGGTCCTCTGTATATTGGAGAACTCGCCCGTGAAACGGTTTCACTCATTCATTTTTTGTGCATATACTGCTTGCACACATGGATGGTCCCTCACGTGACACGTTCGGGGGGTATTCCCCATTTAAGGGGTTCCACAATTGACGTTGAAATAGTCAATTGAGCATACCCTATGAACACGGCACCCACGTTAAAAAACGGTGCCACTGTTTGAATATTTTTTTTCAAGATCTTTAAAAAGTGAGGTCCAGGCCGTTAGTCACAGACTGGTCTGGATCCTGTTACCAAGGCACATGACTGGTAAACCAGAACTGACAGTAACCAGTCAAAGCGTCTGTCCCATTACCGTAACTACTACTAGCGGCCTACGGCATGTCGTACCTTGTCCCATGCTTGTCTCAAGGCTGAGGCGCAGATTGGATCGGACCGGGGCTCAATCGAGGTGGTGCCGGAAAGACCAGGTTTTTTTCCCCCATCTGGATAGGCCCAAGTAGGCCCCTTGGTAAAATAATTGATTAATAGCCTCTGATTTTGTCATACATCCAGAATTCTCGCGTTGCTTTTGGATTTCTTACTGGGATTTGAGAATTGGGAGAATTATTCAACCAAGCCTTCATTGATTGATAATAAAATTATACATCGCCAAAACTGCGTCGGTACATTTTTTTGGCCGGGGGGGGGGGGGGGGTTGTAGGTTCCGTTCGACGAATGACAGACATTTTCCCTAAGTTGTGCAAGCAAAATACACTGCTACATACACAACAGAAATCCCGCACTAGTTCCTTGCTTTCATGAGTCATGAATGAATTATCTGCATACAGCACTCCATGAAGCCGTGAAGCAGAGCCATAAAATTGTCGCCTGGCTACCAGTCCATTGTTTGCGTGCAGGGCTTGCACGTAGCATGCAGTGCGGCTGTGCAATGTCAGTAAACTTTGCGGTCAGTGTGGATTTGCGAGCATGGGGGGTTTGTTCCCTCAAACCTGCGCCAACCGCACGTTGCTCGATCATCATGCAGTTACACACGAATACACAATGACCGTTGCGTGTATCGTTTTTTGGATCGTTTATCGGGGCTTCCAATAATCTGTTCGTAACTGTACACTCAGCATAACTTGGTGCCTACCGATGGACCTTGGGTTTTTGATAAATTCCAAGACACTCCACTTGGTCCCTACCCAAGTTCCTACCCGAATTTCTTGGGAAGAATGGCAACGATCCTCGAACTCCAGGAAGGGTTAGCTTGGCCCTCCGAGCAATGAATGTTGAACCGTCAGCAATGCATGTCTCTTTTTCTGGTGGCCCCGGCACGTGCTTGGCTCCGCCTTTGAGGCTTGATGGCCAGTCTAGCGGTCGCTGTCAATTACTACAGATTGAGAATATGCCTGCTTCACCTCCATCTGCTATTATTTTACAGGCCAATTCTGCTTTTCGCAGGCCCCGCTAATCGGTGATCATAACGACAGATGCATCTCATTGGGAATGGGGAGCAACCTTTCAACCTCAGCAGATAGCAGGTTGGAGGGGTTCTGAGTATTGGTCAACCCACATACATGTAAATGTCAAGATGTTGGCAGTCATCAATATCCTAAAACATTTCCAGACCTTGGTTCGGGGACAGGCATGGGGGGGGGCACTCGGTCAGCCTGACTGTGTGTGCTCATGAGAGAACTGTTCCTGTGGTGTATGCCCAACAGTGTCTCGATCTCATTGGTATACGTTCCCGGCAAGGAGAATACCACAGCCAACGCTTTTTCCAGGGGGGTGGATCCGCCCAGCGGAATGGTTACTGTGCTCTCAGATTGTTCTTACATTATTCCGGCTAATTGACTGCCCACACGTCGACTTGTTTGCCTTCAAAAGGGCCATTCCCATTAAGAAAATAATCACGATTTGAATCGCGATTCAAAAACCGGGCTTTTTTGGTCGTGTTCACACAGGCCAAATAATCGCGTAGCAAATAAAAGCGAGCCGATTGCGGTTAGCATGTGGTGGCGCTGCGCAAGCGGGAATGGCGGGACTCGCTGACGAAAGTAAACAAACCTTGTGCTGCACTTCCTGGCAGTAAGCTGCTGGCAGGAAATGCCAAGCTTGCGCAATGCATTGTGGGCTTAAAAAAAAAACGGTGCGAATTGAGCGAAGCGCTACCACACACATCGCGTCGCAAATAAACACGATTATTTGAAAAAGTCTCACTCTTAGTGGAGTCCGAATCGCGATTGAAATCCCACTAATAATCGCGTTTATTGTGTCACCATACGCAAAAAGAGTGGAGTTTGAATAGCGATTTAATTCGCGATCCAAATAATTGCGTTTATTTGGTGTAGTTGGAACGGCCCTATAGACAACTATATATAAACTGCACACTCTTTTCACTAGGACGGCATTCTGGCTTATGCTTTCCTCTGTTGCGCGCGAGCTCAACTGATAGGCATGCATTGGCCATGCGTTTGACCTTTGACCACAAAGTTGTTGGGGATGCTGGCCTAAATTCATGCAATGATTCATTGATTCATTAATTCATTAATTCAATGATACATTGTCAGAACTAGAACAGCAGTTTGTTGAGCACGGGTTATGGTACACACGCTTTAATGCAGGGACATGCTACATGGATGCATGTACACTGTACATGTACTGTACATAATACTGTACAGGGTGTGTACTGTACATGTACAATGCCTCCGTAAAGTACAGTAGACAAAAATGCCAACCCAGAATTTTCCGTTGTTTCGATCCCCTTTTATTTATTCAAGGTGACCATTACCAGGGATCTCTTGCATGGATTGTTTAAAGGCTTTGCAAATAATTTTTTTGAGTTGTCTAAAGCTGTGGCAGTGGACACAAAGACAAAAACTGTCGGCACTCCCGTACGTTGAATAGAAGTACTGTGGTTGTCTTTTCCACAATTTAACTAAAAGAACTTAGATGGGCCACTTGCCGAATGTAAACTAAATAATATTGAAAACGAGCAGCGGAACCCTGCCGTGGTAAGTGTCTTAGCTGTATGCTACTGCCAATAAACTCACCACGACAATGTTCCGTGCTGTCAAAGACTTAGGCTTTTATTCGTGAGCAGCTCCAGTTGTGCAGTCAGTGGTCGAGGTGCGTGTGTGTGTGTGTGAGCTCGGGCGACTGGCCCTTCTATAGACCTGCTCGGCCTCTTACGCAATCTCACACACAGAAAGAAATGGACCACAAAAGGAGAAAGGAATGGGCGACACCTGGTCGCACTTTAATGTTTAGGTCACTACAGTACTGCTGTCTTATTGGCTGGATTCAGCCAACCTATAGGGTGTAGAGTTGAATTTTCGGCAACGTTAGCGTTTTGATCTGGGCCGCGCTGCGTTCTGATTCCTCCACGCATTTAGCGAGCAACTGGCGTGGAGACCACCCCCCCCCCCCCCTCCCAGTGCTTGTCACGCCCCTGCGCACTTACCACGCGGACCCACAAATGTGTGTGGTGTGGTTGATTCCCCCACTTTAGTGCGTGCCACGCCCCCGCGCGCTAGCCTCGCGGGCCCGCGACCTTAGCATGCGGAGTGCGCCTAAACCCCCTTTAGCTCGAGCCACGCCCCCGCACACTAACCTCAAAAGCCCACGACTTAAACGCACGGGCCTGCGACTTTCTTTTAGAGCCCTGCTGGTTGCTATGCATCCCCCTAAGCCACTTCTTTTTTCTTTCTTTTTTAACTCTCCAAAAGTGATAAACATGGTGCAGAAAAGTCATATCCTCTGTTGCCCACAGACATAGAAGACCTAGTTTCTTTGGTGTTTTTATGCCAAATGATTATATTGATCAGCTAAGATTGATTTCTCCCCCCCCCCCAGATTCCAAGACATTATCTGAAGAACAAAGAGATCAGCTTTTCTCAACAATCCGCCATGCAGATGACTTTCTTGGCTTTGAAGTGGAAGTTCTTTCTCCAAATGAAATTTCAACGAAAATGTTAAGGAGGTATGTACATGAACATTAAACTTATTTTTGTCAAACATGCGTGGCTGAGCGGGAGAATGACAAAAATAAATCAGAAGCAGACACTCGGAAAACTACCCTCCTTGTCAACTTACCACGAGCGTGATGTAAAACTAACATGGTGAGAGATATTGTGGAAAATTTCTGCTCAGTCACTGTAACTTGACAGGGCTGAAAAGTCCAATACGAGCAGTTTTGCCCTCAAGAACTACCGCGACCATGCGTAATCCCTGTGACACATACGGTATACATGTACGTCACAGCCACACAGCTCCAAGGATAAAAGCGCGCAAAAATGAAGTCTAGTTCCCCGTCTCCTATACCATTACAGCAGGACAGAGTAAAAAGTCAATAAATTACAATCCACATTTGCACGGAGTGTAGCATTGGCCAACATATTGTTGTGTTCAATGTAACTACAAGAAACCTTGCAGATTTGACCTACATGTATTTTGTTAGAAGTATTGTAGGGCTTGATCTAAGCGAAAATGCCGAGGAATACACAGAAGAAGTGGTGAAGGATAGTCCGTATAAATATAGATGTGTGTATTTATGTGCCATCTGGTAGCAAATGAAAACAGGAGACGATCGGAGGCCACGTTGAATTTCGCCATTTTGCTGGCTGGATTGTGTGAGTAGATAGGCCATAGTCCTAGGCCTAGGCTAGTTATTCACACTTTTGGATGATCATTTATATAATGTAAATTACCGTACTCATCATAATGCAACAGAAAATCCTTACTAAAGTTAGCCAGAAACAGCAAAAGGAAAGATTTTACTTTAATACCCCAACCAAAATTGGTCAAGAACATCAAAATCTTGGAAGCAACCCTTTAACCACTGTCCACATTCTAAACAAAGACTCTTTTTCAGCTCAGAACAAAGCAATACGAATCAGTACAAAGACCCTTTTTGACGCAAGTTGCCACAGTAATAATTGCAAGATTAGCAGCAGTAATTGTGCAATTGTCAGACTTTTACTGTTGTGGATCTAGGGATACCGCGCTGCCGCTGAAAGCACGCGTTGGACATTGTGTTTGCATGCCCAACGGTCGTAAGTCAGGCATTGGAATTTTCCCCAAATTCTTTACCGCAATTTGTATGCTCGGCTTTGGCCAACCAACTCGAAGATTTGACTGGCTGGAGTGTAGGCTGGAGTCTGCAGTCAGGGATTGACAGCACCATACACACACACACACACAAGTCCGTTACGCTCCATTGACGACGCACAATTGGACCTTTTTCGAACGGATAATCTCTTGACAAAAGCTACAATGACGCCCGAATTGTGCCAGGTTTTACTCTCTTGTACCCATAGTCTACCCATATCTATTTATTTCACGGAAATATATTGTGATAAACAAAAATGTTGCAAACTGCTTACTGACTAAAATTACAAAAATGTAAATCTTAATATTGAGTGGGCCTGACGTTTCGATCCTAGCAGGACCTTTCTCAAAGGCAGAGTGACAAGGACAAAACAGATACATGTACACGAAGGAAGGGGGAGAGAGTGAATAGGACACGGATGAGAAACAAGTCAGTAGTAAGTGTGTCGAGGTCTTTCCGGACAGTGACATCCAGAAAGTGGGTCTGCTGGAGAGAGTGTTCCCATGTGAATTTGATAGTGCTGTGGAAGGCATTCAAGCTGCAATTGTCCCTAGTCCAAATGAAGAAAACGTCATCTATGTATCTCCACTGAATCCAGGGACGGCATTGAGCCTCACTGAGCATGCCATACATGTGGATTGGCCAGTAACTTGGTTGCTAGAGGCTATAGTTCTCGCCAAGTGAAGAACTCCATTGCTAAAGTCTATTCCATTCCCAGAAGTTTGGCACTAAAACAAAAGCCACCAGGTCCCAAGGACAAGCCCAAGGTTCCCTTAGTTACTTCCTACCACCCTTCTCTTCCTCCTCTCAGGAAGATAACTAAGGAAAACCACCATATCCTCCACACTTCAGATCGTCTGGCTGATGCCATTCCAAATTCGCCTGTTTTGGCTTTCAGGCGCCCCTGTAACCTGCGTGACTTAATTGTCCGAGCAGAGGTTCCCCCTTTGGACTCTTCACCTCCAACTAAATTTGGTACATTTAAGTGTACCTCGCAATGCATTGTTTGCAAGACACATGTCAAGGAAATAGACTCTTTCAATGGACATTCTTCTGGAACTACCCACACGACCTATGGCTGTATCACGTGCACTACCTCCAACATCATATACCTCATCTCTTGTAGAGTTTGTAATATTCAGTATTTTGGCGAGACCAAAAATACCCTCAAAAAACGGATCTATGGCCATAGGTCTACTATCAAAACCGGTAAAATGGACACCCCTGTTGGGTATCACTTCAATCTCCCTGATCGTTCGATATCAGATATGAGTGTACTGGGCATAGAATCACTTGGTCACCATAGTAATAATGTCCGTCTTAGCCGTGAGAAAATGTGGATGAAGCGTCTTCGGACTATTCAACCACATGGTCTTAACATCCAGGAGGGTAATGACTAATACCATGCAGCTTTCTGATAATCCTTCTTTTGTGTTCAGTCCTTCACACTTCTCTCTTTGATCTTTCCCCCTCTTCTCACTAATCCCTACCCTACTTCTTGCCCTTCTCTTTGATCTTTCCCCCTCTCCTCACTAATCCCTACCCTACTCCTTGCCCTTCCCTTTGATCTCTCCCTACCAGCTTCACTCTTTGTCCTTTGTTTCTCATCCGTGTCCTATTCACTCTCTCCCCCCTTCCTTCGTGTACATGTATCTGTTTTGTCCTTGTCACTCTGCCTTTGAGAAAGGTCCTGCTAGGATCGAAACATCAGGCCCACTCAATTTTAGGAAATATATTGTTCCGATTGTTTTAGCGAGATTTGAAAATGATGCATTGTTCAAAAACCTCTGTATGGCGGTCATCAGCGATGTAAAAAAACCCGGCCTGAAGTGGTTAAGCAGAAAACATTATTTGGTTGCCAGTAAATCGAGGCGCCAGTACTTTTATGAACTTAAGTAATCAGTTGACCCCTAAAGAGAATTTTTTTTGTCTACCCAGAAGAAGAAAAAGGCAGCAATAAGTTTTGGTCTTAGTTCTAAAACTTCATACAATTAGTACAATGTTCTATACAATGTAATATACAGGTAGTACGACTATGACTTAACAACACGTTCGGGATTCATCATCAATCACGAAAAATCTCATTCTACACTGTCGCAAACCCCGACTTTCCTCGGAGCAATCCTCGACCTAAGTCAGGGCATAGCAAAACCAACAGGAACGCATCATCAACCTCCTCCAGTGCATAAATATCTTCCTGTCCAGCCAGTCAGCACCAGCGAAAGCATGGTTACGACTACTAGGTCTACTGGCAAGCATGGTAGATCTTGTTCCATGGTGCCGGTTACGAATGCGACTGCTGCAACTTCATCTGCTAGCATACTACCGCCCCAAATGGGATCCCATCAACCTAATGGTGCCAGTCGGGCAGGGGATCCATACACACTTACGATGGTGAAAAAACAGACAGAATATAAACTAGTGGTGAATCTTGTGATTCACAGTATCAAAGACTTTTCTTAAGTCTAAAAAAACAACACCAGTTACTTTGCCTTTATCCATATTATTATGGTAATCAGTGACATCAGTTATTGTAGTGAGTGTTGAGTGTTTGTTTTTATACCATCTTTGATAATAGGTGTTACAATAGCTTGCCTCTATTCACGTGGAATAACACCAGTGCGAAAAGTATGTTTTAGAACATATAAGGGCTGCTGCGATCTGATCAGCCCCAGCTCTTAATAATCGGGCACCAATGCCATCAATTCCTGTGGCCTTATCTATTCTAATCGCAAGAAGCTGTTTGATAACATATTCCTCATCAATTTCACTGAACTTAAGAGTTCCTTTTGTAAGATCTAGAGTTTCCCCAACACCATTTTCATGATCATTATTAAATTGCTGAGCCAACTTATTTCTGTAAAAAAAGTAGTTGAAACCATTAGCAAGTTCTTTCAGTTCTGTAATCTTTGTACCGTACTCGGTTCCACCGCATAGCAGAAAAGCTATTGTTTTTGTTAAGATTTTTAGCTTTTCCACACGAAGCGGAAAAGCTATTGTTTTTGTTCGGATTTTTTCTTCTTCTCCGAAAAAGCCATAGACTTTGAACAGGGTCTTTGTATGGGCGACTTTTTATCATATTTGGTAAATGCATAGAGGCTATGCTGAAATTATGCATAGGTGTCTTGAAAACTTTATGACGTCACCATGTGTTACGTGAAAGTGCTTTAAAGGGGCAAATTTTAAAGGGTTCATTTTTGCAAATTATTCATTTGGCTTCAAATTCGGACTATATCTAAATTGGGAAAAAGTGTATCCAAAAATTTCCCCCATACGATCCTGACATCTCTGGAATATTAATGAGGTCATGAACTTTTTAGATTGTAACATTAAATTGAGCATATTTAGCCAAAGGAGTGAGATTTTTTTCATTTTTTCTATTGTATCTAATGACATGACGCAATCATGACGTCATCAAAAGTAAAATGTATCAAAATTGGGACACAGAAGCTTTCTGATCTGTTTTACAAACAGACAAATCTCTAGTTCTTTTTCTTCTCCCGCCTATTTTGTAAGAACCTTTTTGGCCGTTGAAAGTACATGTACTTGGATTTTTTTATATTTGGCAAATTCGTAGATCCTATGCACATCAACCTTGAAAACTTCACGACTTCATTACGTGTCATGTGACAGGGCTTTAAATGGGCAAATTTTAAAAGTCTGTTATTAGCCAAAGTGTAGGTTCGTTTGGTTCCAACTTTGCACTATGTCCAGGCATGAAAAGTCTCCGAGTTTGATGTGAATTTGCTATAAAAAATTTGGGGTGAGGATGAGGGGTTAACTCGGGTCACACATGTATTTCCAGTCAGGACCAGGAATTTTCCTCATAATTTGAAGTTAATTCAAGTGATCTGAACTCGCAACAAAAAATGCCTCATGAAGTAACGTACACATATAAAAGCAGTATATACCTGGTACATGTACATGTACATGAACATGTACAGTATGTGTGCATGTATCTGTACTGTACAATGAACTGTATTACAAATGGCGATTGTGAATGTAAGGATCCAAGATCGCTGCGTGGTGGGTTTCGGGTTGGATAATTTTCAAAAAAGTCACGTCGGGGGCAGATTCGAAAAAGGGAATTGCCGGTGTTACCCTGCGGGATTGCTTGTAATGTACCCTACTACTATCGGCCCAACCTCCTCATTTTTTTTTTAATCGCCCAATTCATATAATTAATAAAAAACTTAATTATACAATACAGTACTGATCGAAATTATTATCACTATTCGCGACCAATTTAGTGCGAATGATTCTTCGCGAAGACGTCCGCAATTTCTTATATTTACCAGTCCGGGGAGTCATTTCCTTCGCGAAGAGAACCAACGATTCGCGACTGAAGCGGCCATAGGTCCGAGGAGAAAATAATTACCGGTCCGGGGAGTCGTCTTCTCCGCGAAGACTCGCGAAAACCAGCGGCCATAAACCGAGGGAGAAACCACTCCGTACTGGTCCGGGGGGTTATTTCCTTTGCAAAATCCAGCAAAATCCAGCAGCCATCCATCAAAGGAGAAACTACCGGTCCCGGACGTCATTTCTGTCGGGAAGATTACTGCCGATTCGCGAATTTCAGCGGCAATCGATTGGGGGTGGGAGAGAGTTGGGGGAGACAGGGTTTACAAGTCCAACGTACGAACGTCTCTTCGCGAATGATGCGCGAACGATCTGCGAAGAAAGCACAACAATTTGCGACCGAAGGCCTAAATCTAAATGTACGGGGGAAAAAAACGTACGCCAACGAGATAAATGGGTTTTTTTTTAAGGGGGGCTTGATCACATGGGCAATTACCGTTTGTGGAGCGGGAATTGAAACTCCAGTTAACCGAACCCCCCCCCCCCCCCCCTCCTTCAATCCAGAGCACCGGCAGTTGCTTTTAAATCTGTCTTTGTGAGCACCGCCAAGGCTTTATTTATGAGTCCTATCCTCACTCCACGCTCAGACCTTGCGGTTGAAACTCTGGTCCTTGCCAATGTGTAGTGCTTTGTGAGCAACGACAAGGCTTTTCAAGCCGGCCCCATGCTCAGAGCGTGTGGTTAATATAAAAATACACGACCAGATTCTCCTGCCAGAGACGTTGTACTGAAGCCATTTTCCAAATTAAACAATTTGTTCTTGTTTTACCTTACCGTACCGGGTACCTCATAAAAAAAAGTGTCCAACGCACAGGTCCAACGTACGAACCTCTCTTCGCGAACGATGCGCGAACGATCTGAGAAGATAGCACAGCAATTTGCGACCTAAGGCCTAAAAATGTAAGAAAAAAATCCGTACGCCAACGAGATACTGTACATGGTTGTTGTTGTGGGTTTTTTTTTTTGGGGGGGGGGGTGGGGGGGCATGATCACATGGGCAATTGCCGTTTGTGGAGCGGGAATGGAAACTTCAGTTAACCGAAACCCCTCCCCCCCCCCCTTCAACCCAAGATCAGTCCAGAGCACCGGCAGTTGCTTTTAAGTTTGTCTTTGTGAGCACCGCCGGGACTTCAGGAGCCCTATCCTCGCTCCACGCTCAGAACTTGCGGTTGAAACTCTGGTCCTTGCCAATGTGTAGTGCATTGTGAGCAACACCAAGGCTTTTCAAGCCGGCCCCATGCTCAGAGCTTGCGGTTAATATAAAATTACACGACCAGATTCTCCTGCCAGAGACGTTGTACTGAAGCCATTTTCCAAATTAAACAATTTTTTCTTGTTTTACCTTACCGTACCGGGTACCTCATAAAAAAAGTGTCCTAATGTTCCAGAATGTTTCGTTTTTTATTGTTTAAAATATTGGAACCCGAAAAACAGTGGGTAATGCAAAATCACTCTGTGTGGCCTCCGCCCAATTCGGTTGATATACCCTCAAATCGAAGCTTGTTTTCTCCCACTTTAGGGGCTTTCACACAAGACGAAATCCCCGGGAATATCGGTCTGTCTATTCACAGAACCGAAGAAATCACCGTGGATAAGCTTTTTCCCGGGGAATTCCTACCCCAGCTCGGGGTAGTGTAGAAGGAGAAAACCCCGGGACGTCATTTCTTTCGCGAAGATAACTGCCGATTTGCGAATTTCAGAGGCAATCGATCAGGGGTGTGGGGGAGTTGGGGGAGACAGGGTTTACAAGTCCAATGTACGAACCTCTCTTCGCGAACGATGCGCGAACGATGCGTGAACGATGCGCGAACGATCTGAGAAGATAACACAACAATTTGCGACCTAAGGCCTAAAAATGTAAGAAAAAAACCCCGTACGCCAACGAGATACTGTACATGGTTGTTTTTTTCTTGGGGGGGGGGCATGATCACATGGGCAATTGCCGTCTGTGGAGCAAGAATTCAAACTTCAGTTAACCGAACCCCCCCCCCCCCCCTCCTTCAACCCAAGATCAGTCCAAGAGCACCGGCAGTTGCTTTTAAGTTTGTCTTTGTGAGCACCGCCGGGACTTTAGGAGCCCTATCCTCGCTCCACGCTCAGAACTTGCGGTTGAAACTCTGGTCCTTGCCAATGTGTAGTGCTTTGTGAGCAACACCAAGGCTTTTCAAGCCGGCCCCATGCTCAGAGCTTGCGGTTAATATAAAAATACACGACCAGATTCTCCTGCCAGAGGCGTTGTACTGAAGCCATTTTCCAAATTAAACAATTTTCCTTGTTTTACCTTACCGTACCGGGTACCTCATAAAAAAGTGTCCTAAATGTTCCAGAATGTTTCGTTTTTTATTGTTTGAAATATTGGAAGCTGAAAATCAGTGGGTAATGCAAAATCACTCTGCGGCCTCTGCCCAATTCGGATGATATACCCTCAAATCGAAGCTTGTTTTCTCCCGCTTGAGCCTTTAGGGGCTTTCACACAAGAACTGTCTGTCAACTGTGTCTTGTTTTCATTGATTCATTTTTTTGTACTTTCCTGAAATAAAATAAAAATCGGGACGTTACCCACCCTTTTTCTTTTTTTTAAATTAAGATTTCAGGAAGGTTCTATGAAGTTTCTTTGAAGGTTCTTTATACAAGTGTGCACAGAAATAAACTTTCATACCAATTACAAAATGTGTAGGCCGACCACGTGAAAGACATTTCATTTTCGAAAAAGTTTGATACTGCCGTTAGTTGACGTACTCAGAATAACTTAATAAAAATATGCAGGCCCCTGTTTATTTGTTTGCGTCGTATCCGTGAACGTAGAAAGGGAAAAATCAATGTTTCAGCTCAGGCAATACAAAACATGTCTAGCGTCCTGCCTTTTGGGCAACAAGGAAGGAGGGAGGCCCTTTTTTCCCCTAAAAAGCAAGCTGACCCATTTAATCATCAAGATTGGTAGGCGAGACTAGGAGTAGGAACGCTTCGCAGCTCCCATTTTGTGGCAGTAACAAGTAATGTTTTCATGCCATCTAGGCAATCGTCAGTGGCGATAGTGATTTTTGCAAATCAGTTTCTCTCTTTGTGCGGTACCAGTATGGAAAATCGGTTAAGGTGACCGGGCTGCACTATTTAGGGGGTGATTATTCCTCAAGTACGGAGAGCAGGGAGTCCAGCGTATAATCTGATTCCTTGAAAGAAACCAAACTCGACTGGGACGGGGGTTCTTTGGGGCATTTGGCCTGGGTGATAATTCCCGTCGGTTGTGGGGTGTTTTTGTTTTTTGGAAGGGTGGGTTGGGAAATACATGTATTCCAGAGTTCTTCATTGCATGGGATGTGCCGCCATTGTTTGGCAACTGCTCTCCTGAAATCGCGGTGGTTTATCACCAGATTATGGGTGGTGCTGACCACCAGAGGTGTTTGCACTAGAGGTGTTTGTTAGTTCATATTAAGCTCCCGCTCAGGAGTCCACACAGAGGGATTTTGCAATACCCAATGTTTTTCAGCTTCCAAGATTTCGAACAATAAAAGACGAAAACGTCTGAAAAAATATGGAATATATAGGACACTCGTTTCTTATGAGGTAATGTAAAGAAAAAATGTTTTATTGTTGGAAACTGGCTTCAGCACGATGTCTCGGGCGGGAGACAGTCTTGTCATGTATTTTTGCTCTGTGCTACTTAGAGCTCTAAGGCCGGCTTGAAAAGCCTTGGCGGTGCTCACACAGCACTACCTTGACAAGGACCGAGTTACAACCGCAAGCTCTGAGCGTGGAGCAAGGATAGGGCTACTATCAAAGCCCTGTCTGTGCTCACAAAGACAGGATTGATCTTTGGTTGATAGGGGGGTTCGGTTAACTGAAGTTTCAATTCCCGCTCAACAAACGGCAATATTGCCCATGTGACCAGTCCCCCCTTAAGAAAAAAACAACCATGGAAGAAGGGTGGCAATATTATCCATTCGGATATTCGAGATAATTCGTTTCGAATAGTTTCGTTAGTTTCTGAACGTTTACATGACTGTAATCCCCAATGTCCGCTGGACAGGAAATGAAGATCACTGTGATTCAAGAGCGTTTGACACCGGAGAGCTTTCTATTAATATTTTAAGGGAGCCTGGCTAAGTTTTGCAGGAACAAGACTTTTCGAAGGCTTCTTTCTAGAACTTCAATTAAATAAAATGCTCACAAACAGACAACCTTGTTGGTCTGCAGAACACGGCAATTCTTGAATGCAAACTTAGCGAACTGGCCCCAGCTACAGTGCTGTAATATTACTGTCATTTCACTTCGGGGCAAAAGCCAGACAACCTTATTGCTTATTGCGCGAGATTGGAAGTCTATCATGTATTAGATACGCTGCACTTTTAACCTTGCACTTGGTATTGTGTAGATTCATGATGATTTCCGCTTAAGGCATGATCAGGGTTTTTCTTGAGTGGCCAGCCGAACCACCTCAGTAAATTTCCAAGCCAAAACATTGGTGGCCCGGATGGTGTATATTTACATGCATACGTATTTGTATGTTAGGGTTAAAAACTCCACAAACTTGTATGCACTAACATGATAACTATAGAGTAGGTGGTAAATTAACTATTATATTGCATATAAACTTGAGACTGAATATAAAATATCGTTTGTTCGTTGCATGTATCATCATTTTCAATCAACTTTCAAAATATGACCGATTTTAAGTGGGAAGGATGATCAACCTCCGAATAAAACAAAACCCATTTGAACCCAAGTTACCTCGCCGTGGTGGAAAAAGCAAGGAGAGCCGGCAGTAGGATGATTGACAGCTCCATTGTTAAAAATGTGATACAACGTTTAAGGCGGCTCCTGTGTAGATGTCTTTCCCAAATTCTGGCGTTGTTTTTAGAATAGGACTACTTGGGACATGCGGGAGAGTTGTTCAACTAAGCCTTCATTGGGCCTATTTGATAATATTGATAATAAATTTCCTTTATAATGGCAAAGTATAGAACTTTCTTTTGGTATGGTACGTCACGGATTCAGTTTCTGCCAGCCGCCGGCTTGCAAACTATGGCCGGTCGTTACGCTAAATTCAAAAGACAATTATTTTTACAATGTGTATAACTAACAAAAAGCTAGACGACCATAAGAATACTCGGCGATCTTCACAAATCATACCCAACACAAAATGCAGATTGTTGAATTTATTTTTGGCTACAATCGATGTCAGTTGTCCATTATTGAAGCTGACGGCCGCTGCATATCAAATGTACGTCAATGGCTGCAAACGAAAGAAAGGTCTAAAATCTTTTGCGGACGTGTCAGAAATCACAAGAGGCAATCATCCAATCATTTTTTTTACGAGTGGTATGGCCATCGTTGGCGTACGGGTTTTTCCCGTACATTTTTAAGCCTTAGGTCGCAAATTGTTGTGCTTTCTTCGCAGATCGTTTACGCATCATTGAGAAGCCTTGGCATTGCTCACAAAGCACTACGCATTGGCAAGGACCAGAGTTTCAACCACAAGCTCTGAGCGTGGAGCGAGGATAGGACTCCTAAAGTTCTGGCGGTGCTCACAAAGTCAAACTTAAAAGCAACTGCCAGTGCTCTGGATTGATCTTGGGTTGAAGGAGGGGGGGGGGGGGGGGTTCGGCTCCACAAACGGCAATTGCCCATGTGATCATAACCCTACCCCCAAGAAAAAAACAACCATGTACAGTATCCCGTTGGCGTACGGGTTTTTTTCTTACATTTTTAGGCCTTAGGTCGCAAATTGTTGTGTTATCTTCTCAGATCGTTCGCGCGTCGTTCGCGCATCGTTCGCGAAAAGAGGTTCGTACGTTGGACCTGTAAAGTGTAAACCCTGTCTCCCCAAACTCCCCCACACCCCTGATCGATTGCCGCTGAAAATCGCGAATCGGCAGTTATCTTCGCGAAAGTAATGACGTCCCGGGGTTTTCTCCTTCTAGCCTACCCCGAGCTGGGGTAAGAATTCCCCGGTGAAAAACTTATCCACGGTGATTTCTCCGGTTCTGTGAATAGACAGACCGAAATTCCCGGGGATTTCGTCTTGTGTGAAAGCCCCTAAAGTGGGAGAAAACAAGCTTCGATTCGAGGGTATATCAACCGAAATGGGCGGAGGCCAAACAGAGTGATTTTGCATTACCCACTGATTTTCGGCTTCCAATATTTCAAACAATAAAAAACGAAACATTCTGGAACATTTAGGACACTTTTTTTATGAGGTACCCGGTACGGTAAGGTAAAACAAGAAAAAAATGTTTAGTTTGGAAAATGGGTTCAGTACAACGTCTCTGGCAGGAGAATCTGGTCGTGTATTTTATATTAACCACAAGCTCTGAGCATGCATGAGGCCGTCTTGAAAAGCCTTGTCGTTGCTCACAAAGCACTACACATTGACAAGGACCAGAGTTTCAACCGCAAGCTCTGAGCGTGGAGCGAGGATAGGGCTCCTAAATAAAGCCTTGGCGGTGCTCACAAAGACAGATTTAAAAGCAACTGCCGGTGCTCTGGATTGATCTTGGGTTGAAGGAGGGGGGGGGGGGGTTCAGTTAACTGGAGTTTCAATTCCCGCTCCACAAACGGTAATTGCCCATGTGATCATGCCCCCCTAAGGAAAAACCCAACCATTTATCTCGTTGGCGTACGTTTTTTTCCCCCGTACATTTAGATTAAGGCCTTAGGTCGCAAATTGTTGTGCTTTCTTCGCAGATCGTTCGCGCATCATTCGCGAAGAGACGTTCGTACGTCGGACTTGTAAACCCTGTCTCCCCCAGCTCTCTCCCCACCCCCGATCGATTGCCGCTGAAATTCGCGAATCGGCAGTAATCTTCCGGACAGAAATGACGTCCGGGACCGGTAGTTTCTCCTTTGATGGATGGCTGCTGGATTTTGCTGGATTTTGCAAAGGAAATAACCCCCCGGACCAGTACGGAGTGGTTTCTCCCTCGGTTTATTGCCGCTGGTCTTCGCGAGTCTTCGCGGAGAAGAAGACTCCCCGGACCGGTAATTATTTTCTTCTCGGACCTATGGCCGCTTCAGTCGCGAATCGTTGGTTCTCTTCGCGAAGGAAATGACTCCCCGGACTGGTAAATATAAGAAATTGCGGACGTCTTCCCGAAGAATCATTCGCACTAAATTGGTCGCGAATAGTGATAATAATTTCGATCAGTACTGTACATGTAGGAGACAAAATCTGGACATTTTTATTTTTTAAAGGTCGTCATTGCAAGCTATTTTTTTTTTACAATGATCAACAATGATCCAATTCAATCATTGTTGCTATGACACTTTGACGTAAACAATAATTATGAAGTGGGACGGGCGCTCCATGTTTATCATCGATCGTCTCAGTCTGGTTGAAGGTTGTACAACGTAGGTCGTCGGGTCATTTTACAAGTGTCTTGTAGAAGCTAAAATGTATCAAATTGATAGCCATAGATTTATGTGATAATGTATAATGTGAGGAAAGTTTTGTACGCTAATTTTGGGGGTAAAAGCAACGACAATCTGTCATTGAAGTTCGCCGTAACAACCCGGAAGTGGACGCAGAGTCTCGGTACAACGCAGTGGCTAATGTGACTTAAGGCACCCCGCATGCACAGGCAGCGCCGCCTCATGCTCAGTATCACTACCACCATGGCGAATTCTCTGGCTTGTAGGCAATTAATTTGCTTATTTTGAAGCACTATCCCTGTCATTATCTGAATTGAAAAAGGCGACATATACAGCGCATCCCTGTAATGATAATATCATTACTAAATTTTAAATGGTTTTGTGCAACAACAAAATAGACATTTTTCAAAACTTACTGGTTTTCTGATGTATAAATTTGTCAAAATATGTACATACCTACAGTATTTAATATCAATGGTCAATTTTCTTCAATTGAAATTAACGATTCATTTTCTTGAATTCTGCAGTGGATTGCTTTTACATGTTTTCCAAACTCTGGCTTTCAATTTTAAAAAGATGTAAACTGGTTGCTATTATTAGATATTCCACTTTCCTTTCAACAGGGTATCTTATGTATTTTTCTGTGTGTTTTTTTTCTATTTTTTTTATTTTATTGTATTACGCCCTGAAGGAAATTGAGGATGACGCCAAGATCCAAGAACCTCACTTAGGATTAGACTGCAGCAAGTCCAAATGTGACAAAGCCTAAAAATCAAACTGTTCAGCAAAACCAAACATTAGCCGATTCCAGTGTTGTAGTCGAGACCCATTAGTTCGAGACCGAGACCAAAACTTTGCAAAAGGTCGAGACCGAGATGAAACTGTAATGAAAGCAGTGATGGAAATAAGCGGAAAAAATTGATTAGCAAATAATGCTAATCAAATTGTAATTTGATTAGCAATATGGTAAAAATGACTAGCAAAACTAAATGCAACAATAAGTAGTGCATGGATCATTTCTTTCTTTGACAGACGGGATGCATGCTGATGCATCCCTGTCCCACCATGTTTGATGCAGTTGTCTCTTTTCAGGCTGTACATGTACCTACTGATTCCTAAAACAAAAACGTTGGAATAATTTCTGACCGCTTTGATTTTTTCCTCGTGCGATCTGCAAAGTTTGCATCTAAATTGCACAGGGCACTACCAAGGTCAACTCAAGGGGGCACCGAGGCCAACTCAAAAGGCCAATCAAAAGGCCAAACCTTAATTTTACATGTCGCCTTCCTTAGATGTGTACTGGAAAAAAAATCTTGATAGTTATTTTAATTGACCGCCTCAAATTCGATTTTGTTTTGAAGGGTAGAAAGATGGCTGCACCTAGGCTTGGGCGGTTTGGGAAAAATCAAAACCGAAAAAAACGCCGGACCCTCGACTCGGTGAAACCGCAAAACCGTTTTTTTTTTCCAATGAAAAACAAAATAAATTTAAAGAAAACTAAAGAAAAAACCCACACAATTCTAATGATAAAGAAAGAACCCCAATATTATCCCAATACGTGTTTTATTTCGGTAGTAAAATAAATTGTACTTTTTTGTAGCGTACCGTCTCGCTAATACTTCTGGAAGATCCGATCAGGCTTGAGTAGCGCAGCGTGATCGTATGCAGCTATGTGGCCGCTGTGCACGTGCACTGTGCATTACATATATACAGTGTGTGCAAAGAAAGATGTGTTGTGTCATGTATGTCATGTGCAGCGAGTAGGCTGGTTTCGGCCCTACTGGTCCTGTAGTGTCGCTATGGCGTTAAGTAGAGGCGGAATTCATACCTAAACTTGCCAACCTCGCTAACGTCGCAAAGGGAAATGCGCTACTTTCATCATTTGTCTCCGAATGTTGTTTCTGCGTAATTCAAAATTATTCCCTTCGTCATTAATGTTGAAAGTGGTATGGATAGAAAGAAGAGAATACACGCTTCAATTAAAGGGTAAAATCGACCGATTTGGACGATGTTTACAGGGTAGGCGCTTGGCGGTCGAAAATCTTAGTCTACCTAAGTAGCCGATGGGGAGTCTGGCCGCCGCCGTGCTTGCACTATCAACAGTATATTATGTACTGTACAGTATACAGTCTACATGTACTGACTACTGTACATGTACACAGTACAGTGCGTTCAACGCATGATGGTCTTACGATGGATTTTGATTCGCACAAAATGCAAACCGTTTTCTAAAATGTCTCGCATTTCGTGGAAAATGTATCGCATTTTGCGATGCGAATCCAGCTATTTCCATCACTGGAAAGGATGACACAGTAAAAGTGAAGAAAATTAATTAATTTGTACGAAACAGTACGATGTGAGTGATTTTACACAGTTTTATTGTTTAACATTTGTCATAAGTCAACTCCGAGGTTAGATCGAAGGAAAAAAGAAAAAAAACCAGTCTCATTCTTGTTAGGAATGTTAGGATATCTATCTATATACATACATGTAACAGACTTCCTAAGACCAAAACGGCAAAACAGGTGACTCATTTAAAGTAATTCCCCTTGATGGAAAATTCTTCAACAAAGTCATTGATTGGTATTCCCTTACGTCCCACATGCATACGTAAGATTGCATGTGCTCTCATTATTTTGTGATTTTACGTGTGTATTTCATTCTACACAGTACCAGGACCCATGGTATTGGTACGGGGAAGTTTGTGGAACCATACATGTAGAATGAAGCCCCGGATGATATGAGTATTGGTTTTGCGTGATGTTTCCAACCTTCCACCCTCTGATGCATGGAGTTTACAGTGTCATTAACTACGGTACTCATCAGCCCTGGGCAAAATGCCCTATGTGTAGTTCCCATAAAGGGTTTTTTGTTTTCAACAGACCGGGAGCTTAGAAAAAAAAGATAACAAATTAATTTCACATGTTCACATGTAAATAATGGCGGTCTCGAAGCAAGACAATATCCGAGACCGGAAGGGTCCAAGACCAAGACCACAGGGTAACGAGACCGAGACCAGGGAAAAATGGTCTCGAAACCTACAGCACTGGCCGATGTAAAAGCCAAAAGCAAGCCAAAAGCCAAATCTAAAGGCAAAAATTCCCAACCATCAAAGGAAAAAAAAATGTTGTGCTGATGTAACATGACACGGTGTCCACATTACGTCTGCACAGGAGTTAATGAGTAAACCATATTTCAATATTGAGTAATTCCAGTTTTAATATTTTCACAAACTATGATTTTCTGAAGTATATCTGTGCATTTAAAACCAAAGGAATGCTTGTTTCTTTGCTAACTTGAGTTCTATGTGACTTTGTGGAAATAAACATCATGCATGTGAAAATATTGAGAAGAAATGAAGTGACATGGTCTTAGTTTTTTCTTTCCTCGGTCGATGATTGTATTCGTAGGTCAATCTAAAGTTTTATTTTGATTTTTACTTCTTAAATACAATTATTCAGGACCACATGCACACTCCGATGTAGTAGTCTAGGTTTCAAGACGTTCCTTGCGGTCGTTCCTTGTGCGACAGCTTTATAATACCACTCGCTGCACGAGCATGCTGTCACATGAATCGAACTGCTTGAACCAAAGACTCAATTTGCATTTTGACACGACCTCAGCTGGTTCCCAGTGTATTGTGTAGGGGTCCAATGGTGTCGGAAATCGGGTTCGTATTGTTCAGGAACCACGTTTTGGTGGATTTGCGCACAGCTTTATTGTGCAGTAGGGCTGTGTACGGGTTCATTGGTTTCGGAAATCGGGTCTGCAGCATGTAGTGTCTGTACGATGCATCAAATGTACGATGTAGTGTACAGTGTACATGTATGTACATGTAAATGTACAGTCGTGTACGTGCGTGCGTTTGGTCATCACTGACCGCTTTTAATCGTGTTTATTTCAGTAAACCGGTAAGACTGTTAGACAGAATAATTGGACAACACAATGAAAAAACATAAATACTTTTATTTTATTTTATTTTCAGTGTTTTTATGCATTTCTGGGCAGTTATTATGGAATTCCGTGTTGTCCTCGTTTTCCGTGAAATTCCGTCCGTTTTCCGTATCGCAGAGGACTTCGGACTTTAGTTTTACCGTACTGATCGAAATTATTGTCACTATTCGCGACCAATTTGATGCGAATGATTCTTCACGAAAACGTCCGCAAATTCTTATACTTACCAGTCCAGGGAGTCATTTCCTTCGCGAAGAGAACCAGCGATTCGCGACTTCAGCGGCCATTGGTCCGAGGAGAAAATAATTACCGGTCGGGGGAGTCGTCTCCTCCGCGAAGACTCGCGAAGACCAGCGGCCATAAACTGAGGGAGAAACTACGTTGTACTGGTCCGGGGGGTCATTTCCTTTGCGAAGATTCGCAAAATCCAGTAGCCATCCATCAAAGGAGAAACTACCGGTCCCGTACGTCATTTCTTTCGGGAAGATTACTGCCAATTCGCAAGTCTACTGCCTTCTCCTACCCAGATTACCATACGAGTTGCATATTTCCCTAGACTATTATGCCATTCGCTAAATTCTTGATCAACTGGTAGTGCGCCCTCATCTCCCATGATGCCTAGCGGCATAGCCGCCACGATCTTCCTCTTTTACCTTAGCGCCATTACGAACGGACGTGTTGTCCGAACTCTCCGAGTTTCCGGAAGGTTTTCGTTCGCTTTTGCGCTCTGTGGCAGTTCTTCGATCAACTGTATACTTCTAATTCAAGCTTGTTATTTACCTGGAATCCTGGTAAGATCGTTCCTTTGTGGAAATCGTATTACTCTTGTTTTTTGCTGTATTCTGACTTGTGTGCATGTGCATGTTGGTGTGTATCGTGTCTTCTTTGTGCATTATCTAATAGATCACGAGACCACCGTCAGGATTCGTTGGCTCGCGGCGTGGGTGATCGCGGTGCGACTCCCCACTCACGCCACCGCGCGAGCAAGGGATTGCTAACGATCGCGGGAAACAGTAGAGTGAACGGGAATACTGTTTCTCTAGCTTTCGTGGGGTAATAGGACGTGCGACCTTACTATTACCCCCTACGGTCGGTTGGGCTACGACCAGCAATACCCTATTACATCTGCCTCCATCGTAGCTTCAAGGTGTCTGTAGTGTGTAGTGCAGGTTGCGGTGATAGCCGGCTCACACTCCCCAGCTTGCTGGGTCGACAGACGGACAGCGTCACTCTTTTTCGGTCGAGAGGCACGACCAGGTGACCCCATCCAGACCGGGGCGGCAGACTCGTTAGTAGGCGCGCAAGGCCACGAGTCCTGCCCGCCCCCTCTGGCAACACGCTCCCGGATCGGGGTGGCGGTCTCGTTTCTGTAAGGCGCGAAAGGCCATGAGACCTCCCCACCCCCCTCCCGCAGCGCTGGGCCTCTACACGCCGAGCTTCTCTGGCCCCTGCACGCTCGTGAAGACGGCATTTCAGAGCGTGGCAGCAACAGTGGGACGAACGGTAGTTCGGTGAGGCGTGACGGCCCCCTCCCCCCCCCCTGCACGCCCGTGAGCACGGCCTGTCAGAGCGTGGCAGCTACGGTGGGACGAATGGTAGTTCGGTGAGGCGTGGCAGGCCGCTATTCTCCAAGACGGGGTTAGCGCCCGCGCCGTGTGCCCACGGAACAAGGCCAGACAGCACCCCCCCCTAGTTCGGGGCGGCCGCGTGCTTTGTTCTGCGGGAAGCCTACTGCGTGCTCGTAACCGCACGTAACCGCACGTAAGCCTTGTGCAGACACCGGGCCGCGTCCCCAGGTCGGGGCGGCCGTGTGCTTTGTTCTGCGGGAAGCCTACTGCGTGCGCCGGTAACCGCACGTAACCGCACGTAAGCCTTGTGCAGACACCGGGCCGCGTCCCCAGGTCGGGGCGGCCGTGTGCTTTGTTCCGGCGGTCTAGACCCGCCGTGTGCGTCCGCTCTAGCTTCAAGCCGGCCCGCAGAGGCGACTGAGGCGGCGGCGTGCCCAGCTCCGGACCACCAAGGCTGACCGAGGACTTTCCGCACCTAAGAAGACGGCGACGTCATCCCGTACTCCCACCGCGGGGGATGCCACAGTCAACACGGCGGCCCGGCCCCCAGCGGCTGCTACTCGCTCGCCAGCACGACCTGCCGAACCCCTTGGACTGCTACGCCGCCGGGGTTTTCGGCCTCCGACCCCGATTAACCAGCATGTCCAGCCCGAGGCCCATGTTTTGAGTAATTCTGATGACGTTACTCAACGGGGCCACACCTTGGGCGTATTGTCAGCCTCCCCGTCGGTGGCGATGTCCGCGCACCAGTCCGGGTCCGACTCTTCATCTACGAAGAAACGTAAAAAGTCTTCCTCGGACCATTCTTCGAGCAAGAAGAGAAAACGTAAGGCTGATCCCTCACCGTCAACCGCAGAGGCCCTCCGTGCCATATCAGAGACTTTGTCCTCTCTGGTTCAGCACTGCACTCCTCGTCCAGCGGCCTCAACCCATCCAGATCCGTACTCAGCCCCCGATCTCCATTCAGATATACAGATCTCTGGGGCTGGAGATGAGGAGCCCACAGCTCTGCCCTATCGTGGCCAGCCTCATGCCCAGGCCGTACCTATGGGCCGAGCGGCTTCCGATATCGACTCGGGACCGCCTGCACCTGACGAAGGGGACCTGCTATCCGATGAAGAAGACCCTGTCTCATTGAGCAGTCTTTCTCCCGCCGAGTCAAGACTCCGCCTACTGCAACGGGAAATGGCACAAGTTCTTGGCCTCCCCGCCCCAGTACAGCAGCAAGATACCCAGGATCGTCCGTCCTTTAAACGACACTCCTTGGGGGCTGATTCGTCGGTGCCGGTTTTTCCGGAGCTCCCCCTGGATAAGGCCTGCGTCGACACCATGAATCGCCTAGCTCACGCAAAGAAATGGCGACCATGTAATATCCGCTCCAACAAGTACTTTCATTTTCCTCAAGATGACTTCGAGACTTTCCTCTCTGTACCATCGATCCCAGAGGCAGCTAGAGACAAAATCGCCGCAGAAAAACATAAATCAACCAATGCGGCCCTTTTCCCAGAGAAAACGAAGAACCAGATGGAGTCTACGTTTTCGCAGGTGGACCTTGCTGCCCGAGTGGGTATTAAATGCACGTCCTTTATGCTTCTCCTTACTGAGTTCCTTGCCCGCGCATGTGAGGAGGGCTCTGACATTTCGCCGGACTTTGCCGCCCTGGCTCTGCGTACCCTGGATGAGTCACTGATAATCGGACTAGAACAGTTCACACGAATCTCACTCCGAGCTACAACTGCGCGGCGGGATAACGTGGTTTCTGTTCTAAACATCCCCTATGACTCTGTCAACACGAAGCTGCAGAACCTCCCGATGTTTGGTAAAGACCTATTTGCGGGACAGTTCCTTGATCTCCTGGAGACCGAAGCTAAAAGGATAGATACGACCCAGAAGATCTCCTTCCCACAACCTCCCAAGCCACCGCCTCAGCCAAGGCGTGGTCCGGGACCGATACAGCGACAGCGGAGGTTCCTACCTGCCTACCGTCAGCCCCAACAATCATCCCGCCGGGGCTTCAGACCTCCACTAGCCAACGTCGGACGAGATCGACGTGACCCACCTCGACCGCGTACAGCTAGTACCCAACCTAGACGTAGTAACTCCTTTCGTTTCCCCCGCTCGGCTAGGGGGCGGCGTCGGTGACTACCCCGCTTTGTCCACGGCCACCAATCCCGAACCTGTTGGTGGTCGACTGCAAAGCTCTGCAAGGTTCTGGAGAGACATCACCTCAGATGGATGGGTACTCGACACGCTCTCTCACGGCTACCGATTAGAGTTCTCAAGTCCCCCTCCATCCGACATGGTGCTTCGTCCGACTACGATCCCGACAGACCCTCCCAAGCAACGCTCCCTCGAGTCGGAGATAGAGGACCTCCTTGGGAAGAATGCTATTCTTCCCGTCTCTACACAAGACAAAGGAGGCTTCATGTCGACTTTCTTTCTAACACCCAAGAAAGAACCAGGGAAGTGGAGACCCTTCCTGAACCTGAAGCTGCTCAACAGGTTCATTCGTCCAAAGAGATTTCGGATGGAAACCCTGCGCACCGTGATGCAGTCCATCACCGTCCCGGCATGGGCATCTACGATCGACCTGAAGGATGCCTACCTCCACGTTCCTATTCATCCCGATCATTACAAGTACCTCCGCTTCATGTACAGGGAGAGGGTGTTCGAGTTCTGCTGCCTACCCTTCGGCCTCTCCACCTCACCGAGGGTGTTCACAAGGATCGTGAAGACCGTAGGGGCATCACTCCGCCGTTCCGACATTCTGATTTTCCAGTACCTCGACGATTGGCTGATAGTGGGCCGCTCCGAAAGCGAGGCTGCCATGCCACCCGAGCTACTTACGATCTGACGTCTCGCCTCGGTTTTCTCATAAACCACGAGAAATCGAGAACCATGCCAACGCAGACGCCAACCTACCTCGGAGCAGTTCTCGACCTCCGCAGGGGAATAGCGTCGCCTACCAACGACCGAGTCAACAACCTGCTCCAGTGTGTCGCCATGTTTCGAAATCAAGGCAACACGAGTGCCAGAGCATGGCTTCACCTCCTAGGACTGATAGCCAGTCTCGTGGACCTCGTTCCCTGGTGCCGGCTGTTCATGAGACCCTTACAGCTACACCTCCTGGCTCATTTCAAACCCAAGAAGGACTCGATCGACCTAAAGATCCCGGCCTCGCCCATGGTTCTTCATCACCTTGCTTGGTGGTTGATACGAAGCAACCTGACGGCTGGCTCCGCTTTCAAGGTTTTAAAGCACGAGCTGGTGATCACAACAGACGCTTCAAACCTCGGCTGGGGAGCCTCCTTTCCTCCGAGACAAGCCTCGGGCATTTGGGGCCCCGACCTCCAGGGATCGCACATCAACTTCCTCGAATTATGGGCCATCTTCGAGGCCCTACAACGCTTCCAGCCATTGGTCCACGGCAAGAGAGTGCTGATCCGGTCAGACAATGCAACAGCAGTCGCATACGTCAACCATCAAGGCGGTACACGCTCCCCTCGGCTGTGTGTCCTGACTTGGCAACTCCTTCACTGGGCAATCAAACACACGGTACAAATCCGGGCAGAGCACATCCCGTGTGTCGACAACAACTTGGCGGATGCACTTTCCCGAGGGACAATGCGTCCCACCGAGTGGACACTTCAGCCAGAGGTGGTCAGGGCATTGTTCCAGGTTCTCGACAGGCCCCACGTGGATCTCTTTGCGTCTCACCTGAATGCCCAGCTCCCCACGTACTGCACGAGATATCCCCATCCTCAGGCCTGGGCAACGGACGCCCTACGCATCCCTCGGGAAGGACTTCTGGCATACGCATTCCCTCCCCTGTCTCTAATACCGAGGGTACTGTCCAAAATAGAACAGGAGAGCTGCCGCGTCCTCCTCATTGCCCCGTTTTGGCCGAGGCAGTCGTGGTTTCCCCGCGTGGTCAGACTCCTAGTCAACACTCCTCTGATTCTCCCGCTTCGTCCGGACATCATTTACCAACCCAGGTCACACGTCCTGCATCCGGACCCAGCTCATCTACACCTAACGTGCTGGACTCTGTCCAACAGTCATTCCGAGAGGCAGGCCTTTCTCTCGACGCTGCAGCTATGGCCGCCAGGGGCCGTCGGCCGTCTACCAGAAAGATCTACGACAGCCGAATACGATATTTTGACTCGTGGTGCAAGGGACGATCTACTGATCCGTTCACGGCACCTGTTTCAGAAGTAGCTGACTTCTTCATGCACCTGTTTCACTCTGGCCTCCTGGTGTCAACAATCCGGAATTATCGCTCGGCCATCGCGGCGATCCACTGTGGCTTTGGTGATGGCTCATCCCTTTCCGACAACTCAGCAATTCATCACCTCCTGAGAGGAATGTTTATTGAGCGTCCACCATCTAGGAAGCTTATTCCGTCCTGGAATCTGGGCAGGTCCTACGTCTGCTGGCGGGCCCACCATTTGAACCCGCCGCAAGGGCCTCCCTTCTTCACCTCAGCATCAAACTGGCATTCCTCTTAGCTGTTGTAACGTCAAGAAGAGGTTGCGAGATCAAGGCTCTCTCCATAGCCGATGGTCATATTAGATGGGAGCCTCTTGGTGTACGCCTCATCCCAGGTGTCAGGTTCCTCACCAAAAACCAGACGCCTTCCTTTCAACCACCGGACATCTTCGTCCCGTCAATCCGGTCACACTCAGCCTCCTCTTCGGATAAACTCTGGTGCCCAGTCCGGGCCCTGAAATGGTACATTGATAGGACGAAGGCGATTAGAGGAACAACTCCTCATCACCTCTACTAAGCCCTACCACCCGGCCTCAAGAGATACCATAAGTAGATGGATAGTGTCGGCTATCAAGTTTGGTAATGAGGACTGGGTTTCTGCACCGAATGACCAAACTAAACGTCACATCCGGGCTCATGACGTCCGGGCTGTGTCTTCCTCCTGGGCTTACTTCAAGGGGATTTCGATAACAGACATTTGTAAAGCAGCATGCTGGAAATCCCCTTCGACTTTCACTTCTTGCTACCTCAGCGATGTCTTGCAAGGGGACCACTCCCATGGGCTGGCTGTCCTTGACACAGCAACGCAGTCGACTTGAGGCCGGCCACCCATGCCTGGTCAAGGGACTCATCCAAGCAACCTTTGGTGAGCCTCTTTACCACCATACTTAAATACATACTTATTTGTCAGGTTACTTATCTTGGTAGTGCGGCCTCGCCGAGCCCACCTCCTTGGTGCGGTGCTACTCTGCAACTCGTATGGTAATCTGGGTAGGAGAAGGCAGTAGACTCTCCCACCACCTGATGTGGTCCGAGTCTACTACTGATACCTACCCAGATTACCAGTCTCCCTCCCTTCCTCCCCACTCGGCTTCGGCGCTTAGGCGCTTCGAAAAAGAGGAAGATCATGGCGGCTATGCCGCTAGGCATCATGGGAGATGAGGGCGCACTACCAGTTGATCAAGAATTTAGCGAATGGCATAATAGTCTAGGGAAATATGCAACTCGTATGGTAATCTGGGTAGGTATCAGTAGTAGACTCGGACCACATCAGGTGGTGGGAGAATTTCAGTGGCAATTGATCGGGGGTGGGGAGAGAGTTGGGGGAGAGTTGGGGGGAGAGTTGGGGGAGACAGGGTTTACAAGTCCAACGTACAAACCTCTCTTCGCGAATGATGCGCGAATGATGCGCGAACAATCTGCGAAGAAAGCACAACAATTTGCGACCTAAGGCCTAAATGTACGGGGAAAAAACCCTTACGACAACAAGATGAATGGTTGTTTTTTTCTTGGGGGGGGGGGCATGATCACATGGGTATTTGCCGTTTGTGGAGCAGGAATTGAAACTTCAGGTAAGCATATAAACTTGAGACTGAATATAAAATATCATTTGTTCGTTGCATGTATCATCATTTTCTATCAACTTTCAAAATATGACTGATTTAATGTGGGAAGGATGATCACCCTCCGAATAAAACAAAACCCATTTGAACCCAAGTTACCTCGCCGTGGTGGAAAAAGCAAGGAGAGCCTGCAGTAGGATGATTGTTAAAAATGTGATACAACGTTTAAGGCGTGTCAACACTGCCCTTGAGTGATGACTCCGGGTAATTTATGAAAACAAAATATACTTCAAATGAAAGCAAAGGGGAGACTATATTTGTAGGGTTTTCCTTTTAGGGTTGTATATACAATTATGCTTACATATACATTTTCAATAGTATATAGGAGTAGGGATTTACTTTCCAACCTTCTTCAGGCTCAACATTACCAAAATTCAAACGCACATTTACAATTATAATAAAGGAGCAGTGGGTCGATTTTCAACCACCAATTATGTTTTCACGAAGCTTCAATACGATCAATGTGTTTTACATCCACATAATTAAATTAGAATAACAAAATTATACGCCTTGGCTCGTCGTAAGCTGGGGTAGTCCCGTTGTGGCCGACGGCCTGGGGCTCTTGCCTCAAGGTGCTTCGGTGTAGCAGGCAAAGTCAACCCTCGTCCAGGGCGATGTTACCACTTTGCCTCTATAGGCACTTCAGCGCAGTCACAAGGTCGTACTGTACGTCGCCTCACACTGGAACGGGTTATGTGAACCCCAACTAGGCCATGGTTATTGCTTGTTGCAGATATATTATATGGGTGTCGAGACCAAGTGTTGCAAAAGGGTTACCGGTAGGGAAGGATCAGTTTGGCTCTGATTTTGCCACAACTGTAATCAGACCATGCCGAGACTGGATTTCTTCGGCAGATCGCCACTCCTGCTGCTTCAGGGGCTTCCTGGCTCTTGGTACGGTCACGTACATGTATGCCTCATTCGCTCACACACATACACACACAATCTCTGGATGTTTGTAGATGTTTGTTCAACTGAACCCACACAAGCATTTTGTTTCACTTAGCAACCACTAGATCATTTGCATAGAATTCCGTAAACGCCGAGTCAACAAAGAAACCCTCAGATAAAACAGCTGGAAGGAAACGCAACAAAAAGTGTTCGGACAATAACCATGGCCAGTGTCCTTTCGTAATACACTGTGGCAACGGCATGCACGTTCGTAGTTACCAAAGAAAAAGAACAAACAAAAAAAATCAACAACTAGCGACTCCTGCCGCAGAAATTTAAACATCTGTGATAGGCTCACGACCACGCCGGGTGAAAAGCTAAACTATTGCACAGTCAGGGGTGGTTAGAAATAACTGTATACAAAAATCATGACAAGGCGGCTCCTGTGTAGACGTCTTTCCCAAATTCTGGCGTTGTTTTTAGATTGAAACTTCTTGGGACATGCGGGAGAGTTGTTCAACTAAGCCTTCATTTGGCCTATTTGATAATATTGATAATAAATTTCCTTTAAAATGGCAAAGTATAGAACTTTCTTTTGCTATGGTACATCACGGATTCAGTTTCTGCCAACCGCCGGCTTTCAAACTATGGTCGGCCGTTACGCTAAAATCAAAATACAATTAATTTTATAATGTTTATAACTATGTAATGAAAAGCTAGACAACAACAAGAATACTCAGTAATCTTCAAAAATCATACCCAACACAAAATGCAGGTTGTTGAATTTATTTTTGGCTACAATCGATGTCAGTTGTCTATTATTGAAGCTGACGGCCGCTGCTACCAAATGTACGTCAATGGCTGCAAGCGAAAGAAAAAAAACCTTTAGCGGACGTGTCAGAAATCACAAGAGGCAATCATCCAATCAATTTTTTTACAGTGGTATGGTCATCGTTGGCGTACGGGTTTTTTTCCGTACATTTTTAAGTCTTAGTTCGCAAATTGTTGTGCTTTCTTCGCAGAACGTTCGCGCATCATTGAAAAGCCTTGGCGTTGCTCACAAAGCACTACACATTATTGGCAAGGACCGGAGTTTCAACCGCAAGCTCTGAGCGTGGAGCGAGGATAGGACTCCTAAAAACCCTGGCGGTGCTCACAAAAACAGATTTAAAAGCAACTGCCGGTGCTCTGGATTGATCTTGGGTTGAAGGAGGGGGGGGGGGGTTCGGTTAACTGAAGATTCAATTCTCGCTCCACAAACGGCAATTGCCCATGTAATCATGCCTCCCCCCAAGAAAAAACAACCATGTACAGTATCACGTTGGCGTACGGGTTTTTTTTCCTTACATTTTTAGGCCTTAGGTTGCAAATTGTTGTGCTTTCTTATGAGATCGTTCGCGCATCGTTCGTGAAGAGAGGTTCGTACGTTGGACTTGTAAACCCTGTCACTCCCCCAAACTCTCCCCACACCCCTGATCAATTGCCGCTGAAATTCACAAATCGGCAGTTATCTTCCTGAAAGAAATGACGTCCTGGGGTTTTCTCCTTCTACCCTACCCCGTGCTGGGGTAAGAATTCCCCGGGAAAAAGCTTATCCACAGTGATTTCTTCGGTTGTTTGAATAGACAGACCGAAGTTTTTCCCCCGTACATTTAGGCCTTAGGTCACAAATAGTTGTGCTTGTTGGCGCATCATTCGCGAAGAGAGATTCGTACGTTGGACTTGTAAACCCTGTCTCCCCCAACTCCCCCCCCCCAACTCTCCACCAACTCTCCCCCCAACTCTCTCCCCACCCCCGATCGATTGCTGCTGAAATTCGCGAATCGGCAGTAATCTTCCCGAAAGAAATGACATCTGGGACCGGTAGTTTCTCCTGTGATGGATGGCTGCTGGATTTTGGGAATCTTCACAAATGAAATGACCCCCCGGACCAGTACGGCGTAGTTTCTCCCGGCCCGGAATCATGGGAACAGCTAGCTTGCACATGTGCAAACACTAGCTGTGCTCAATCCAACATGGCGTCGACAGCGATTCAGTTTGTCGAGTGCGGAAAAGGGGATCCAAAAGAGATTGACCAATTGACCAAGAATAAGTGGAATTGGTCGTAGTGTGATCGCAGTATGAGGTTTAACGCAAATGCAAAAGGACAAAGCATCATGGGATTGAATGCGGAGCATTGGGGATGGGAGAATCAGGCATATACAGCCATGCGTCCGTAGACTTGCCAACCTAGCTAACATTGCGAAGGGAAATCGGTCATAACTAAAATACGATTGTTGTTTCCTCATAATTTGATATTTTTCCCTTCGTCATTAATTTAGAAAGTGGTATGAATAGAAAGAAGAGAATACAGGCTTGTATTTGAGGTTAGAATTGACAAATTTGGACGATGTTTACAGGGTGCCCTCGGCGGTCGAAAAATGCGAGTTTTACTTCTTTTTCTTCACCATTTTGACTAGATCTACCGCGGTCGCACAGAGCGATTTTGCAATTTTCAACTTCCGATATCTCAAGAAATCTCAAAATTTAGTGGGCCTGACATTTCCATCCTAGCAGGACCTTCGAGAAAGGTCCTGCTAGGATCGAAACGTCAGGCCCATTAATTTTAGTCAGTAAGCAGTTTGCAACATTTTTGTATATCATCTCAATAAATAATGAAAAATCCTTCTCCAATTTTCTAGAACTCTAGAAAATACACTGGTTGACTGCGAAACTCGAAACATCGCTAGTACACTGTATAACTAAACATTAGTTTATTTGTTAGCAGGCTTTAAAAGAAAGGTCACAAGTGATGAGAAGGCTGCTCAGGCAAAATTTGTTGCAAAGAAGAGGAAAGTGGCAAGAAAAAGGCTTTGGAGACTCTGGTGGCAAGGAAGGCGGCCAAGATGAAGAAGAATTAAATTGGAAATGTACAGTTGTACATTACTCATGGAATGAACCTGAAAGTGCATACTGTTGAAAAAACTTATAAACAGAAAATGACATGGTCAATGTTCATGAAAAGTTTATAAGTGTAAAAATGGTACTCCAGACTGGCTTTGAATTGCCCTTTCAATTGCTAAAACCCAGGAGCTTTAGGGGCACTGCCCCCTTAATCCCCGCCAGGGGCCCGCCTCCCCCACCGCATGCTGGAGAGCTTTGCTTGTGTAGCCTGAAAAATGAGCATGCTACCTAATTGAAAAAAAATACTGAAGAGTTTGGGGAACTCACTTGCAAAAAAACTATTGATCGAGCGTGGGACAAGTCGCGAGGAGAGAATTTCAATAAATAGGGACAGACAACCGTGTTTAAATCCAAAAAGAGCGAAACCAAATTTAATGCAAAAAATCTCATCCAGACTGACCAGATCTCTTCTCACTGGCAGTACACAAAAAAAGAGGTGAGACTGAGAAAGGTAAGAAAGTAAGAAAGCGAGAGAGAAGGAGAGTAAGAGAGTAAGAGAAGTGAGAGAGTGAGAGATCAAGGAAGGAAGAAATTAAGATGAGGTATAAAAATGAGGTAAGACCAACAAGACCAATAATAAAATAATGAGGTAAGGCAAGACTCTCAAGACCAATAATAAAAAAAATGAGGTAAGGCAAGACCCTCAAGACCAACACAGTATAAAAATCCGGTTACAGGTCAAAAACCCTCTTGTGAATATGTGGCTCTAACCACATTGCCTATTCCCAACAGGATTAACTAAATCAACCATGGTCCCAGTGTTCACACAAAAACAACCCTTTTTCTTGTGAATACTTAATGAGCTGATAAGCTCAGGGGCTCAAGCCTACACCTCCCAAATCACTGGAGTGAAACCAGCTGGTGGTACTGAGTAAATTTACACCAGTCCTTCCTACATGTAGGTTATGCAATACATCATACATATGCCTACAGTGGTGTACGTCCACTAAATTACTACAGTAGTACAGGGACTAGAGGCAAGTCTAAACATAAGGAACACAGTCTCCATTGTCTATACGCAGTGGCTATCGTTACGGCAGCCGTAACGCGACTTCCATTTTCTATTGTTACGGCACTGCAACTGCGCAAGCGCGATGACATATGCAGAGTACTATGAGTACTACACATACAAATTTCAATGTACAGTACATGTACAGTACAGTACAGTGCTAGTGGTAGTGCTTCTGGCTCGCTGGCGCGGCCGGGACGCGGTTGTGCACAAACAATTCACGGGGTTGGAGCAAGGGGGAGGGGACGTTAGGCTTTCTGCCCAGCCAATAAGGCTTTCTGCATAGCGAATACAACGTACGTGAACAATCTGAGTGACCTGAGACTCAATTCTTCATACTTTGTTTGTGCACAAACGTATGAGCCCATAGCGAATAATGTGGTAGTACGGAAAAACATCGCGGCCGGGACACTGCCGGCCATGCACCGTGATGAACCAGTCAACCTAGCTGGCAATGCTTCTGTACGGCTGACGTGCTTATCTTGATTTTCTGTATTTGCATGATACATTTGCAATGCATATTCTTTGTGATATTGCATGATACATTTGCAATGCATATTCTTTGTGATAAATGAGTCACGAAACTATCCATGAAAACAGTTCCAAACAATGCTGTTAAAATGTCAAATATAATGTAATTTATTTGAAAATACATAATGTGTTTCATAACCGAAAACAGATAAATCATTAAATATCCCCTGCACTGGTTCTCAATCAATAAAATCCAATACAAATGTGCATATACCCTATAGAGTTGAGGTAGTTTTAAGTATAAACAAGATTTTTTTTGGTCTTTAGCATCTCGCCACGCCAAGGTCACGGTTCAGAAAACAGTCCTAAAATAATTGTTCTAATTTTTGCAATTAATTTTACTTATCACTTCACTTGTCCACTTCTTGGGACAATGAGATAATACGGCAAGGTGTAATCAATTGTTAAAACTAACAAATTTAAAAAGTAAACTTTTATTGTGCATACATGTTATACTAAAACTAACTAGTCCAGCATCTTGGGACTCATAAGAGGCAAACGGGAAACTTGCACAATACCGTCTGAAAGGAATATCAGTTTTTGTTTAAATAAAAATATGCGATAAAAATATATGGTAAACTAACACATTGAAAAACTGAGCTTTGTTTGTAATACTAACTAGTCCGGCATCTTGGGACTCATAAGAGGCAAACGGGAAACTTGCACAATACCGTCTGAAAGGAATATCAGTTTTTGTTTAAATAAAAATATGCGATAAAAATATATGGTAAACTAACACATTGAAAAACTGAGCTTTGTTTGTAATACTATAAACTAGTCCGGCATCTTGGGACTCATAAGAGGCAAACGGGAAACTTGCACAATACCGTCTGAAAGGAATATCAGTTTTTGTTTAAATAAAAATATGCGATAAAAATATATGGTAAACTAACACATTGAAAAACTGAGCTTTGTTTGTAATACTAACTAGTCCGGCATCTTGGGACTCATAAGAGGCAAAAGGGAAACTTGCACAATACCGTCTGAAAGGAATATCAGTTTTTGTTTAAATAAAAATAACCATACAGCCATTAATGACTGAAAGGGCATGTCAGGTAAAGTTCTGTTTACTGTGAGCCAGATTGCTGGCCAGGGTACTCTCTACAGTCAGTACTACCAAGTCCACCTGTTTCACTAGAAGATCGAAGTGTCCAGCGAATATTTATGTGCATATTTAATGAGCAGTGTTATACTGGAATTCATCTACCTGGTATTTCTTGATCTATCATTCCTTACAGAAACAACTTCTACAGAACCAGTTCCTTTTTTTGGGTGGATCTTTAAGGCCGATACACTTAATGTGAAACCATGAAAGGCAAGCCTCACAACACACACTTATCGCTTTTGTCGTTGCAATGCATGCACAACCACACACCCTTGGTTTTCAAAACTTTGAGCACTTGTGCAACCAAACTACAGGCATCAAACGAAAAGAACTTTCTTACAATATTTATCGCCACATTTTTATCAAGGCACACAATTGGCACCTTTTCTGGGACAGTTTCGACCTCATCCTCCTGAATTATTCGCCCCCTAGAAATTGCCTCTTCTGCTACCTTCGCATCTGCAAACCACTTCAGTATTGCTGCAAAATAATAATAAAAAGCATTTTTCTCATGAACATTCCTGAAGCTGCCAAACAAACCATCAAAATCCTCAGTAATGTGTGCATGGCGTCAGTAAAAAACTTTTCACAAGAACTGTTAATAAAACATTTCTGACACTGCTGATGATCCAAAAACAGTGTGGCTGATGCTGCAAGTTACTTGAGCTCGTGGAACACAATACGGTATTTATTTCCTACTTTGACCTTGTGTTATAGGGGACACTCTAAATGTTTGAATAATTGAACAATTTTGAAAAAAATCATCTAGGTACTAGGTAGGTACTAGCAAGCTCTACAAGAAGGTTCAGAGTCTCGGAGAGTTAAAAAAAAAACTTACTGCGTTGCTTGTCAGTCGTAGATTTCAGCAGGAAGGGGACTGGTCTTTTCCTGTTTCCTGGTGCACTGCTGCATGCTCTCTTGGCAGGCAATCCAATGCATGTCAGTCCAGCTCCTTTTGGCCGTCCTCGTTTTTTCATGGTTGGTGGAAATTTAAGATGGCAGTTCATTTGTGATGTAATATCTGTACCAGAGTAAAAAGATTTATTTGGCTAAGCTATCCTTTAAATGCTATGGATTGAAAATCAAGTGTGTTATTATGTGAGATGAGAGGCATGTGGGGGTATTCTCCTTGTTCCAATTCTTGACAACCACACTTATTGTTTAGTGTTCGGATTTCCGAGGAGGGTTGCCCTTGACAACTTGATGTCATTGGAGTGGAAGTCTGGTGTGGAACACCTTCCACTGTGTCATCTTTAACAAATACCGGAAAGAAAGAAAACAAAAACCAGATCAGATGAGAGTCATTTGTTAACTCTGGGGGTATTCTCCTTGTTCCAATTCTTGACAACCACACTTACCGTTTAGTGTTCGGATTTCCGAGGAGGGTTGCCCTTGACAACTTGATGTCATTGGAGTGGAAGTCTGGTGTGGAACACCTTCCGCTGTGTCATCTTTAACAAATACCGGAAAGAAAGAAAACAAAACCAGATCAGATGAGAGTCAAGCTTTATCAGATGAAAAATGATGACGTTGTCCTTCTATATGCACCATTAGTTTACAACCAAGTGGTTTAAAAAAAAAAAAAAAATGAGGTATGAACAACAACAATGAGGTATGAACAACAATTTTAGTGTGAATTCACAAAAAGGTCCGTTGAGAAATAATTCTCTTTCAATGGCTGTATGTATGCACTAAGCATGTAGCATTGCAAGTACAGTCGACTCCCGTTATATCGTACTCGGTTATAACGGTTTTTCGGCTACAACGTACATTTTTTCACAGTCCCGAATTATTTGTGCACATTTGTATGGCGGGAAATTCGTCTACAACGAACACGAAATTGACACGACTTCGGTTACAACGTACATTTTGGCCGACCGAACACGAACAAAAAGCCTGTTTTCGACCCCTTCACAACGACTTCTTTCGAAAGTACGGGCACCGCGGCGTGTCAAAAACCAAACCTTAATTGTCCGAATCGGGAATCGCGTCCTCCCAATGCCGCAGTAACGCGGTTCGTGTCAACGCGTCGTTGTTTCATCTCGCCGTGGGCTTCAACGGGGCGGTGCGCACCCACGACTCCCCCTTGCGGTTTTCTTCAGTACGTCTGCCGAGTGGCTGCAGGCACCATGCCGCCAACATTTTACACAATGAGGGCGCGCTGCGGTTTCTAGTCAACCCGGCATTGTTTCATCTCGCCGTTACGATTCAATGGGGCGGTGCGCACTCATGACTCCCCCTTGTGCCCAACGAGTGACTGCGGCACCATGCCACAAAAGTTAGACAATCGGGGAACTCTAGTGACCGTCATTTTAATCCGCGCTAATCCGAACTGGCTGAGAAAATATAAGGAGGAGAATTCTTCACAGGACATCATTCGTCTATCGGATACCACTGCGACAACTTTATCTACCATGGCTTCCATCAAGAACAAACGAACGGGGTATTCCATCGAGCTCAAGATGGAACTCATTAAGGCCGTTGGTGCTGGACAAAAGAAGGCTGATGTTGCACGCCAGTACGGCATCGCGCCGAGCACCCTGTCAACCATCATCAAGAATCGAGAGACCATCATGTCAAACTTTGAGACTTCAAAGTTTGAGCCTTCGAGGAAGAGACTGCGCACTGCCACTTTCGAGGATGTCGAGGAGGCCCTACTCCGTTGGTTTCGCGGCACAAGGTCCAAGAATCTGCCAGTCAATGGCCCCATGCTGCGAGAAAAAGCTACTCAGCTTTCGCAGATGATGGGGCACGGGGCGTTCCATGCAAGTTCCGGCTGGCTGTCCCGCTTCAAGGAGCGTCACGGCATCCTGCATAAGCAGATCTGTGGCGAGAGCAACAGCGTGGACAACGTCACTGTCACGACCTGGGTGGACGACACACTCCCCAACATTTTGCGTGGGTTTGCACCCCGAGACATATTCAACGCTGATGAAACTGGCCTGTTTTATCGCATGACACCCGATAAAACCATGGCTTTCAAGGGAGAGCAGTGCCACGGCGGAAAGCAGAGCAAAGAACGGCTGACCGCCATGCTGTGCGCCAACATGGATGGCACAGAAAAGCTGAAGCCCCTAATCATCGGCAAGTTCAATAACCCTCGTTGCTTCAAGAACGTGACCTATCTGCCTGTAATCTACTGCGCCAACCGGAAGGCATGGATGGTGTCTGATCTCTTCGTAGAGTGGCTCACCCGTCTGGACAAAAAATTCACCAGGCAGAAGCGAAAGGTTCTTCTTTTCGTGGACAACTGCGCCGCTCACCCGAATGTCCCACACCTCAAGGCGATCACCCTCCAGTTCCTGCCACCAAACACGACATCCCAGCTCCAGCCAATGGACCAAGGTGTTATCAGGAACATGAAAGTTCATTACCGCCGGAAACTGGTACAGAGCCTTGTCCGCGCTTATGACGCCGGGGAAACGCCTAAAGCCATCGACATGCTTCAGGCCATCAATATTGTCCATACGGCTTGGGGATCTGTCGGTCAAGAGTGTGTGGCTAAACTGTTTTCTTAAGGCTGGCTTCAAAGACGAGAATCGGCACCCACCGAGTCCACCACCACCACGTGCACGATCATCACCAACGCCCGCAAATGAAAAAGAAGACCAAGACCAAGATCTTCCAATCACCTCTGAGGTTCCCCCGGATAACATCTGGGCACGTCTTGCCCAACATATCGACCTCCCCTCCTCCTTCAACGAGTACGCAACGGCTGACGACAACGTACAAGTGACAGAGGTGCCCGATGAGGAGGAGATTGTCGCTCAGGTAGCATCACAGCGAGAGGCTGTTGGTATCGAGGAGGAGGAGGAAGCTGAGGCTGCGGAGGTAGACTCATCACCACCAAGCCTTCGGGAATGCATGGACATGATGTCCCGAGTGCAGCACTTCCTGTGCACCCAGTCAGACATGACCGATGACGTCTATTCGAAAGCAACCGCCATCGTAGACTACCTTTCCAGTCGGTGGAAAATCCAGACCAAGCTTACCGATTTCTGGAACTAACCATTCACCAGCATTTAAAACCAAACGGCTCTTTTCAGAGCCACCCCATATTCCAAAAAGAGACAAAGGTTATGTGTCCTCGTGATTTAATAAAAAAAATGCTAAAAAATGAATAATTAAAACATTCATAGTATTGGGGCGCCCTCTCTTGACTGATTCCAGAACAGCAAAACGAATTGTCAACCGGCACTGCATGTACGGAGCATGGTGTGAGGGCCGGATTTACGCGCTCGATCGTTAGGTTCTTCTCATCGCATGGTGTCCGGATAAAGGTCGTCAAAAATCATTATAATTTTTTTTTTTATTTCTTTTATTCAACAGATGTGTATCCCAAAATACATGTACAGTAATGTAAAAATAATCTCCAATGCATTGGCTCGACTCCAAACGTGCGTTACACGTGTACAATACACATGGAAACGTGCACATAACAACGATCATCGGCGGCTGTGCATAACCAATGGGAATAAGTGGGATTCGTTTACAACGTCTTTTCGGTTATAACGTCGAAATAACGGAAGTCCGGAGGAATACATTATAACGGGAGTCGACTGTATTTAAAAAAAATTCTGTGGGTTAAATGGTAAAATCTCTAATATTGGGAACTTACCGATTTCTATGACATTTACTGTTTTCCGAGCTGAAAGCCCTTTCTGCATATCAATCAGGACATCCATATTTCGCTTGAAATCTCTCATCCCAAACTGAGACATTATCTGGGCTATTGACTGGCAAACTGTGAACGCCTTCTTATACTTCTGTTGTTCAGAGAGTACTGCTTTTTTTTGACAGTGATTTGCTGTGGAGTATACTGTCACATCTGGCTCATTCTGCTGGTCCTGGTGCTCCGATCTAGTACCATCCTTGGACACTCGGTGGTTTTTATAGTAGAATGACAGTGTCCACCTCTCTGCACAGAGAGAGGCATCATACATTGGAAGATCTTTGCTCAATCTAACAGCAAAGATATGGCGGCACGGAAGTTGCATTGAAGTGAAGAAGCTGCAGTGACAGATGTCAACTCCCACATCCTTTTCACCAAGTGAACTGATTTTCACTACAGCAGATTTGCCATCGAGTGCACGCAAAATTGAAATCTGTCTCATGAGGTCCAGCTGTTGCTTTAAGTGCCGATATGCATACGGAGTTAGCAACTTGCAATAATCCATCTGGACGGAAGTTTGGACCTTTGCAAAGTTGGGCACTTTAGCAATTGCGTCAACTGCATGGTGATTTCGCTCTATCTTTAAACTGCGGATGCACTTCATCAGGTCTTGGAAAAAGACAGTCATGTTGGAACCTCGTGTAATGACACTTTTAAGCTTCTGGTTCGTTGCCTCAAGCCTGTTGTTCGTCATGTTTAGGAAGTTGGAGTGCATGTTCTTGAAGCCTTCCACCCACTCAGACCTGAAATTGTGCCAGTTGTCATTGAAGTAAGTTACAACAGACCTGGGACAATCTTGACACAGTTGCTGGTACAAAGCATCATATTTGGTCTCTGACTTTGCATAGGCCATCTTGTTAAGGATCTCTAGACTCATCTGTCGCTCTCCGACCGAAATTCCTAACTTTTCCATTGAGACTTCACGCCGGAAGGACCTTAGCGTATGGAATAAACATATCATGATGATAGCATCAGGTAATTTTTCCATGAGTACTTTCCGCTCTGTTAGGTCTTTGTCTGCCATCATTACCTTTACAGCATCTGCCTTGGGATTATGGTGTTGGAACTTGTCCATCATGAAGGCTATACTTTCGCTGTCTTCTTGAGCCAAGATCCACAGGCACACTACTTCACTATCACCATTGCCATCAACAGACATAAGAACATACAATGGCATCCTTAAAACATTTAGCTTGTATGTCGCATCGATCAATAACAGCTCGGGGTAGGTTGAAAATATCTTCTGCATCTCACTAGTTTGAAAGTAGATGCCTTGAACAGTGTCACTCTCATCTGCGAGAAGCTCAATGGATGCACCTTGTGATAAAATAAGAAATGATGTTACGATTACTTAATTTACTTTACTACATTACCTGCAGACAATTTACAAACAACATTACACAAGATTATAGATATTTTGGTTTTAATGCATTGTGTGAATTTGGATCAGTACCGGTAGTTAGAAAAAGAAACTGGAAGTTAAGGTCAGTTCTCATGGGTAGTACTAAATACCTGAAAACATCGCAAAACTACCGGAATACTACCGGAAAATTCAATAAATACCTTTTCATTATGCGAAATGCTTCACACCAACTTCTCCCCAGACAGAAATCCCATGATCTTTTCCGAAAACACCCGTGAAACCGTCCCATGCACCCATATTTGGATTCAGTGAGAAACACAATTTCTAATACTGGTAATATTTGCTTTACTCACGTCTGGGGAAAAAGGATAAATTTCCCCATAATTGATCGAGAATATTTGTGTTTCGGAAATCAAAGACGGCCGCCTCATTTTGGTTTGTCAGAAAGAAGAGAATATTCTTGATCAACTGAGGGGGAATTTGTCTTTTTTTCCCAGATGTGAGTAAAGCAAATGGCCAATATTTATTGGAATCTGTGATTCTCACTTAATCCAAATGTGGACACATGGGATGGTTTCACAGGTGTTTTCAGAAAAAAATATGGGGATTTCTGTTGGTTTGAAGCACTCCACATACTGCAAAAAGCTTTATACCCTACAGTCACCCGACCCCTCCAAACTTCAAAAAGGGTGACTTGTCAGGTCCAAGTAGATTGCCGATAATTTTTGGGTGGTTTCTGGTAGTTTTTCTGTGTTTTAGATGTTTTGGGTGTTTTCCAGTATTTACAGTTGGTAACAAAAGTATTTGGACCCGCGCGCGTGTATGCGCAATATGCGCGTGGCCCCATAGATGGTGCATTACAAATATTGTTAGTGGCTTAGGGGGACGCATAGCAACCGGCAGGGCCCGCGCGGGCCCGCGCGCTTAAGTCGTGGGCTTTTGAGGTAAGTGCAGGGGGGCGTGGCTCGAGCTAAGGGGGGTTTACGCGCACCCCGCGCGCTAAAGTCGTGGGCGTGGGCTTTTGAGGTAAGTGCGTGGGGGCGTGGCTCGATCTAAGGGGGGTTTACGCGCACCCCGCGCGCTAAAGTCGTGGGCTTTTGAGGTAAGTGCGGGGGGCGTGGCTCGAGCTAAGGGGGGGTTTACACGCACCCCGCGCGCTAAAGTCGTGGGTCTGCGAGGCTAGCACGCGGGGGCGTGGCACGCGCTAAAGTGGGGGGAATCCACCGCACCACACACACATAAATTTGTGGGTCTGCGGGGTAAATGCGCGGGGGTGTGACAAGCACGGGGAGGGGGGGGGGGTTCTCCACGCCGGCCGCTAGCTAAATGCGTGGACGAATCAGAACTCAGTGCGGCCCAGATCAAAACGCTGTAGTAACGGTGCCGAAAATTCAACCGCACACCTTATAGGTTGGCCGAATCCAGCCAATAAGACAGCAGTACTTAATCTTCAACGTACAGGAGTACCGACAGTTCCCGGCTTTCTCTGTGTGCACCGCCACGGCTTTTCATGTCGACCTCAAAGGTTGCGGTATAAAATACTCTCCCACTCATCCTGCACACACACCCCCCTTTCTGGCCAGTTTTCTGGGGGTGCGGGCGGTCTCAACTCTCAATTGAATCACCTTCACCCTACCAGCTTTACTCTTTGTCCTTTGTTTCTCATCCGTGTCCTATTCACTCTCTTTCCCCTTCCTTCGTGTACATGTATCTGTGTTGTCCTTGTCACTCTGCCTTTGAGAAAGGTCCAGCTAGGATCGAAACATCAGGCCCACTAAATTTTAAATCACCTTCTGTTAGAAAAAAAAGTGGTCGAAATGACTTGATGGAGGGATGACGTTGACGTGGACTAGAAATTTAATATTCCCACTCTTAGTCCATGACAGGACCAGTTTTTCTTCCGACACCCAACACAGTAGGCAAATAGCTTGAACCCTGGCTCTGATGTTTCAGCTAGTTTAGCAACAAACGAAAACGAAACGAAAACCACAGCACCATGTGGCTAGAACTATACAGGTTGGAAAAAAATCCCATCACAGAGAAAGTCGAGGAGTATCTTTTTACAAGAAATCCGCCCATTTCATTGGCTAGAAGCTCTTCTCCCTGTCAGATGCAGACGGTGAACCCAGCAGCGAACGCCATCCAGGAAATATCGGCTGGCAAACTCAAAGAAATTGCCGCCACCGCCCCCCCCCCCCCCCCCCCACCTATTAACAATGGGTCCACGGACGTCGAACGCCAGGAGATTATTTTCCGGTCGGAGGGTACTTTTAATTCTCGGGACATGAATATTTACTTCCCAAGTTCCAAGGGATCGTAACCATTTATGGAGATAATCCAGACATGCAACTTGGACATTAATTTGGTTGTTTAATTTTTGTCCAAGCCTATGGAACCTGAGGCTACCTCTGAAGATGTGAATTGTGAATTCTTAGGATGTATGTTAAGCCTTTTCCCCTGCTGCAACCCTTTTTGGTTTGGATTCTTAGCAGGCGGGATGTGAAATTATATCTGGAATCTTTGATAGAAGTACATGTACAACTTTATTCTTTTTGGCCACTTTGCGATGTATTAAAACCCCGCAACATTCATTCGAATTTGATGACATGAGCCTGGATCAAAGCCTTTAAACCATGCAAGAGATTCCTGGTAATGGTCACCTTAAATAAATAAAAGGGGATCGAAACAACAACGGAAAATTCTGGTTTAGTAATTTTGTCTACTGTAATTTACGGAGGCATCGTACAGTGTACATGCACAAAGTACATGTACATGTACATGAACATGTAATGTACATGTACATGTACATAATAATGTACACACTGTACATATAGTACATACCCTGTATAGTATTATGTACTGTACATGTACATTTTGTACATGTATACATGTACATTGTATGTACTGTAGTATAGTACATAGCGCGTCCCTGCACACAACCCGTGCTCAACAAGCTGCTGTTCTAGTTCTGATAATGTATAACATTTTCTAGAGCGCGCGAGCTCAACTGATTTGCATGCATTGGCCATACGTTTGACCTCTGACCACAAAGTTTTTTGGGGTTGCTGCACGGACGTGTATTATTATACACATCCGTGGGTTGCTGGCGTAGAATAATCTCTGCTGATTTATTGAATTGCATCATAGACATGGAGGGATCTGAACGCCTATGTACTGTACTTTTAATTCTCGGGACGTGAATATTTACCTCTGAAGATGTGAATTGCGAATTCTTAGGATATATGTTAAGCCTTTTCCCCCTGCTGCAACCCTTTTTGGTTTGGATTCTTAGCAGGCGGGATGTGAAATTATATCTGGAAACTTTGATGGTCAAACTTAATAATAGAAAAACATGTACAACTTTAATCTTTTTTGGCCACTTTCCGATGTATCAACCCCCCGCAACATTCATTCGAATTTGATGACATGAGCCTGGATCAAAGCCTTTAAACCATGCACGAGATTCCTGGTAATGGTCACCTTAAATAAATAAAAGGGGATCAAAACAACAACGGAAAATTCTGGATTAGTATTTTTTTTTTATCTACTGTCATTTTACGGAGGCATTGTACATCTACATGTACACCGTACATGTACATGTACATGTATAATTATGTACAGTACATGAACATGTACATGTACATTACATACCCTGTACAGTATTAATGTTATGTACTGTATGTACTGTAGTACATAGCGCGTCCCTGCATTAAATTCGTGTATACCATAACCCGTGCTCAACAAGCTGCTGTTCTAGTTCTGATAATGTATAACATTTTCTAGAGCATGCGAGCTCAACTGATTTGCATGCATTGGCCATACGTTTGACCTCTGACCACAAAGTTTTTTGGGGTTGCTGCACGGACGTGTACATTATACACGTCCGTGGATTGCGGGCGTAGAATAATCTCTGCTGATTCATTGAATTGCATCATAGACATGGAGGGACCTGAACGCCTATGTACTGTACTTTTAATTCTCGGGACGTGAATATTTACCTCTGAAGATGTGAATTGCGAATTCTTAGGATATATGTTAAGCCTTTTCCCCCTGCTGCAACCCTTTTTGGTTTGGATTCTTAGCAGGCGGGATGTGAAATTATATCTGGAAACTTTGATGGTCAAACTTAATAATAGAAAAACATGTACAACTTTAAATCTTTTTTGGCCACTTTCCGATGTATCAACCCCCCGCAACATTCATTCGATTTTGATGACATGAGTCTGGATCAAAGCCTTTAAACCATGCACGAGATTCCTGGTAATGGTCACCTTAAATAAATAAAAGGGGATCAAAACAACAACGGAAAATTCTGGATTAGTATTTTTTTTATCTACTTTCATTTTACGGAGGCATTGTACATGTACATGTACACCGTACATGTACATGTACATGTACATGTATAATTATGTACAGTACATGAACATACACATGTAATGTACGTGGAATTCCACTGCCTGGCTGACGACCGTTGGGCTGTGTGGCATGCCAACTCAATGTCCCCCGCGTGCTTTCAGCGGCAGTGCGGTATCCCTTGTTCATCCACAGTAAAAGTCCCACAATTGCACAATTACTTCTGCTAATATTGCCATTCATGTGGCAACTTGCGTCATTGCGTCTTTGTACTGATTCGTATTGCTTTGTTCTAAGCTGAAAAGGGTCTTTGTTATTATTGTTTAAAATGTGGACAATAGTGGTGCCTGGATTCGGAGGGCCCCGTCGCATAGTCAAACCAACGGAGCTCCGATTTCGGAGGTCCCGGCGCGAAGTAATGTAAAATAATTTTGATTTTGAGCCCCTAAAGCCTCTTGTTCTGTTTAAATATTTTACAAAGCTTCGAATGACACATGGTAAGATTTTATCATGTGGGTATGCTGAAAGCACAACCTGTGGTTTGGGCTTCCCCGGCTTAGAAGTTTTGGTTAAATCAGATATAGTAATGTAAAGTTGTCCATTTCTAATCTTCATGTTGGATGTGTCAAATAAGCTCAAGATTTGAGCGTGCTGTCCAGTAGTGAGCGCACATAAGCAAGTAATTTAAACGTTTATTGCTTCAATGCAATGGAGTGTAATAGCTCCATTTTGCTAAAATGCTTGAGTAAGACACTTACATCCCATGTATGGGTATATCAAGGGTACTTGGGTTTTAAATTAAATACCGGTACCCCTCTCATCAAGCAAATAACCAAGTGATAACTGCCAAACTTGGCTCTATTGTCAGTTGTGGACCAAAGCAAAGATGACAATGCACATCGGGCTGTGTTAACAGAGCTGTAACAAGCACCTGAATAAACCAACTCTATCTTCCACTCCAGATGATCGTCAAAGACTCTTGACAAAGAGTGTTTTGTACACCTGTTATATGACATGCAATCAACCAAATATCATGTTGGATGCACCAAAACTTGCCTGGCTAAGTTATTCATTTCAGCTGAATGACAACCTCCCATGTGATTTATGTGCGAGGTTGCTGAGGTATTATCCATAGCGATGGACACAACTTTGCTTTGGATGTCAGCTTTTTCTGTCATTAGTGTTTAAGTGCCTCCAAATGTCTTATCGCCTGAGTTTCTAGCGTGAGTTTTTGCTGTGCTGACAGTCAATATATGCTATTGACCACATGTTGACTGCAGAGAGTCTAGGGGGTGTAGTACATGTGTATTCCTTGTGCTTAATGAAGTGCACACAATGTCCCAATAAGGGTCTTACTGCCTTCATGCTATAGGCACATACATGTATGCCCCAACTCTTACATATGGTACACTGCAGTGCAAGGAAATTACATAATCATGGTACAAGTCAATACTGCTTTTTACAATAAATGTTTTTTTTTTTTTACTAAAGTTTTGTTGTTATGCAGTAAAGCCATGTGCTCTGTTGCAAACGGAGGCAGAATTTCTAGTTATATTTTTTCCCTTTTGGAAGGAGTGTGATGTTCACGGTATAGCCTAAATGTACCAACACCGCTTCTTCTTTTTTCACAGTATACCGACTAATCAAAATCAAACACTACGGTCCAACCCTATTCTGCATCAAATCAGAACTCATTCATCCAAAGCCACATGTAGATGGTTTCAGAAATTCTGTAGAATGTATCTTGTATCTAGACAACATTTTAATATTTTCCATTTTTCATTGATTTATTTTGTTGGCAGAACCAAGTACAGTTTAAATGCAATCTCTATGGACTCTGCCATTGGATTGGTGAAACTTGCTCTCCAACAAGGAGCCAACATCAAAGAGGTTTGCTGAGCACTTTTTTTCAAATTAAATGCTAGAAGTCACTATATTAGATAATCATAACTATCACCTTAGCGATCCAGCCCTTTCATTAACCACTTCGCGCCGGGTTTTTTTCTTCAGATGACCGCCATACGGGGGTTTTTGAGCAATGCATCATTTTCAAATCTCGCTAAAACATTTGGACTAATATATTTCTGTGAAATGAATCGATAAGGGTATACTATGGGTACAAGAGAGTAAAACATGGCCCAATTCGGACGCCGTTGTGGCTTTTGTCACGAGATTATCCGTTCGAAAAAGGGCCCATTATGCAATGGAGCGTAACGGACTTGTGTGTGTGTGTGTGTACAGTGCTGTCAATCCCTTACCGCAGACTCCAGCCAGTCAAATCTTCGAGTTGGTCAGCCACAACCAAGCGTACAGATTGCGGTAATGACTGGGGGGAATTCCAATGCCTGACCGACGACCGTTGAGCTGTGTGGCATGCAAACACAATGTCCCCATGTGCTTTCAGTGGCAGCGCGGTATCCCTCGATCCTCCACAGTAAAAGTCCCACAATTGAACAATTTGTGCTGCTAATCTTGCAATTCATGTGGCAATTTGCGTCAAAAAGGGTCTTTGTACTGATTCGTATTGCTTTGTTCTACGCTGAAAAGAATGTGTTTAGAATGTGGACAATAGTGGTGCCCGTCTTATAGTCAAGCCAATGGAGCTCCGGAGTTTCGGAGGTCCTGGCACGAAGTGGTTAACTACCTATCTACATTTAGGTATCCCAGTAGGGCCACGTATACGTGGGGACACACGTGATTTCACCACTCAAAAGCTCACTTTTGAAGTTCTGATTTTCATGTCAAAATATCTTTTTTTTACCGAAAGTTATACATCACTCAAAAGCTCTGAATGTGAACTTTCCTCTAGTGTATTTTTCATGTTAATCTGACACTTACAGATCATGCTACATCCCCTCAATCTTGGTCGTATTTCCACTTATTCACAACGTTTGTCCTGTTTTTGTTTTTGACCGCTGAAACGTGGTGCTAGCTTCAGTGCGGTGCGCTGGCGCGCCGTCGCTTATTTCATGTTGAAAATATAACAGTCGTGAAGAGCACGTTGTGTGCTTCATTGTGATATAAAATTTGATAGGGTGAAGGCAATTTTTCTTTATGCAAATTAGATTTAAATTATTCAAGGTTAATTTTGACTGGAAATTAAAAAACAAATCAGGGACTGCTTTACACCAAAAGAAAGAGAAAATTCTAGCGAATCCAATGAGAATATTGCTAAATCTTGCCGAGAGAGGGCGCTGTAGCGCGAGCCCATTACAAGTAGGCTAGGGGGTCAGCAACAACACACAATGTGTGGGCGACATGACGCGACTTGTACCGAGTTGCGTGTGTGCGAATCTGAGGCGTCAAATGTCGAGTTTGAGTTGAAACCTGAACAAATGGATCAACTAATCGGTAAGTCTACCAGTATTCCTGCAAAATATCCCATCTCTTTCAACTAAATCAGTTATTTGAACCCTCAAAATAGCCAAGATTATCGTATTGTCTGTGTGTATTCTCGCGATGTCATGTGAATTTTGTGATGATGTGTAGTGACACTCGTGCGAGGCCTTTTTCAAAATTTCAGTTTCAGCAAGGGACACCCTATATTTTTGTGCTTATAATTTCTTTCTTTTTTCCTGTGGGAAGTGCTTGCTAAATTTTCTCCAAAAAAATAACTTTGGTGCACTGAATATTATGTCATGGATTTTTGAAATCCGAATTGATTTTAAGTGCGGTTTTTATTAAGAAATATTTGACTCATGAATTTAGGGCTATTAAGTATTATTGGCTTTGGTGCATTTTCAAGTTTATCCGATTTTTCTCTCCCGTACTTTATCAATGCATGAATGAGTGGTGATCTTTGTGTCCTGTTCGAGCAAATTTTTGGTCATTATTCCATTGTTTAGGGTTTCAATTTTAATTAGATAGGCCTGTGTATAAATCATCCTTGGTAAATTTATGCTAGTAATAAAAAGGAAAAATTAAACAGCACGACTCCTGATTGAAATAAGAAGGTGTGTTTTTCCCATGTTGGTAAACTCAAAGTTACTTATGTTTCTTTTTTATATTTTGTTGTGTCTTGCAGGGCCACGCTGTCAAGCAGCTAAATCAACAGAAGGTCCTTTGATTAGTCCCAGTAACTTGGACCCGACAAGTCACCCTTTTTCTTGTGTCGGGTAGTTTTTCGGTCGAAATATTTTTTGGCGGTTTGTACACATTAGCCATGTTGTGACTCGGTTTGACTTGGGACCCTACAGTCACCGGAATCTAAAAAAAAGGGTGACTTGTCGGGTCCAAGTTACTCGGACAATCCTTTGATGAAGTACACATCCCACATGACCAGCACATCACGAGGGGCATCTTGTTGGAGCTGATGAACACCTATGAACTGCCAGAACTCTTCTCTTCAGTCAATCATTTGTATCCAAATAGGTATAATGAAACCCAAATTAAGATGGAGGCCAAAATAACAAAACAGAACTTCTCAAAGTACAACAAAAGCAGGATAAAAAAAGACTAGATAATGAACTTAAAGAAAGTAAGTTAAAAATTACAGAACTGAAAGAAACATTGAATGAAACTAAGACATCCCTGACTGCAAAGAAAAGTGAAGTAAAATCTCTTGAGGCAAGGTCTGGTTACTGGTCTGTAAGAAGAAAGGAAAAGAACCTGAATACTAAAGCAAATTATCTGCACAATGGGGAAAAGGAATTAATTGAATCATTTGTATGAGCAATCATTCAGTGAGCAATAAATGTTTTTTTTGTTTTGTTTTTTAATTTAAAAAAACCAGTCTGTTTGAATTGCGTGAGTCATTTCTTGTGCTGCTTGTATATGTATGCTCATAACTAAGATAGTCCATAACTGATACTTGGTCATACCACTCACCTATGGCAAATGTATACAGTATGTGTATTGTAACCATAATAGCCTACCATTTAGGTGAAAAAATAAAAAAAATATGCCATTTTCAACAGGTGTTAAAATCTAGATTAATGCATTATGAAGTTCCAAACCTCTGGAGAGGTTTAAATGCAACAGTATCCATGAGTGTTTCAAATTGTAGCCCCCCATGGATCACGGAGTGCGATAGAGCAGTGTCCTAATGAGCATGATAAGTTTAAAATGACCTGTAATTAAGTGTTTAGGGTGATTTTTAGAAGCTCATTAAAATGTAATTAAAAATGTTTCAGATCCCAAAGTCTCAGGATCTACTGAACTCTATATCTACTACAATTGTGCCAAATTTCAAGCCCCTGTGATGTTTACTTTTGAAATTAGCCGGGTTTGAAAACCCTTGCAAATTTGGGTTCGCGGGCCGAAATCCACCCAGTTGTGACACGTGTCAAAATGACCTTAAGATAAATATTCAAAAATCAAAAAGAAAAGAAGGGTGATTGGCAAACACTTGAAAAAAAATAGGCTAAAACTATCCCAAGGATGCTATGAGTGTGTGAAATATGGAGGTTAAAAACGCTTCATTTTCAAAGATATGACCTTGCAAATATGCTAATTATGCATTTTGGCTTAATTAGGCAAATTTCCGACATTTTGGTGACGCTTCTTATGGTCATATTTCCGAAAATACTTAACCAAATTTAATGTATGAGGTGTCAAAATTCCTCTTTCTGGATGTTCTTTTGGATAAAATAAAAATTAGGTTAGATTTGACAACTTTTAAAAATTCACTGTGATACCTACTACATTATGCATTGCCTTTTAATAAAGTATGAAAGTTGTACTCCTTTAATAATTGTTGTTTTTCTCTGATTTTTTTATAGGTTTATGTTGACACAGTGGGAGATGCAGGCAAATATCAAGATAAACTCAAAGGAATTTTTCCTGATCTTGATATAACTGTCACTCCAAAGGCTGATGCAAAGTTTCCAATAGTCAGTGCTGCCAGTATATGTGCTAAGGTTAGTTGTTCCTATGTTTAAATATCTACATTATATATATGCATAGTTGGCATATACCAGTAGTATGCAAGGGGTTGTCTCCAGTGAAGTATGTACACTTTTCACATACGAACAGCTAATCAGGGATGCCAGACTTCCGGCAATTGCCGGAATTTCAGCATTTTCATTTCTTCGGAAAAAACCTCCGGCCGTCGGCATTTGTGGTTCGGAAAAACAATAAATACATGGGACATTACCGCAATACCATTCATTCATATAGCGCTTTCCTACATGCCTGCCGCGCAATGTGTACAACGACTCAATTTACACACATTACACGCGGGGGGGCCATGACATGTAAATTCCAGTCTGTGATAAGGTTCACAATTTGTGTGTACTATGTACATGTACAGGTACTTGTAAAACAAAAAACAATCGACGACTTGGACAAATCTAGTTCATACAGTTCGTGGGTCGAGTGCGCGTACGCCTTTGATCTCCATGCGACATCGTGTGCATGTACATGTACATGTACATGTACATGTACATGTACAGTACAGTACAGTACATGTGCAAACAACATGGCAGAATAACAACACAGCGTGGATTATATCGTTTAAAGTTTCGAGTTTCTCAGCTGGACAGTGGTTTAAACGTGTCACAAATGGAAGTACATGTACAGTATATGCACACTTGTACTGCAATGTCTTGCCGATGTTCAAATGCTTTGTGTTGACATTTCAACAGAAAAAACCAATGCTGGCAATGGTGCATAAAGCCCATGATGAAATAACAGAACTCTTCACTTCAGAAGTTTACTTGTAATGTTGTATGCTTTAAATTAATTGTCTCAGTTGTCAGCTAGACAGTTTGCAGACTTTCAAATTTCAAAGATGTTCAAACTTCAAAGATGTTTGTAATTGTAGGCAGTGTTATAGTAAAAAAACAACTTATACAACGCTGGTCGGCAGTGAACGGGGCCGACCACCACGGGTAATTTCCGTCCACTACTCCTGGTGAAAAACAATGCTTCTGACCGGCACTATGTTCACTCCATTATTATCCCAATCTATGTTTGGTTTCGGTATTAAAATAAATTGTATTTTTTTTTTTGCGTAAGCGTCTCTCTAATACTTCTGGAAGTGCCGATCAGTCTTGAGTAGCATAGCGTGATCGTAGTCGATCGTATTCAGCCATGCGGTCGCTGTGCACGTGCACTGTGCACTTAGTGTGCAGTACTGTATTCAGTGTGTGCAAAGACGTGTTGTGTCATGTCACATGTGCCGCGCGTAGGCTGGTTTCGGCCCTACTGCTCCTGTTGTGTCGCTATGGCTTTACCTAGAGGCGGAAACCACACCTAGACTTGCCAACCTCGCTTACGTCGCGAAGGGAAATCGGTCATAACTAAAATACACTACTTTAATCGTTTGTCTCCGAATGTTGTTTCCGCGTAGTTTAATATTATTCCCTTCGTCATTAATGTTGAAAGTGGTATGAATAGAAAGAAGAGAATACAGGCCTCAATTTGAGGGTAAAATTGACAAATTTCGGTCAAAAAACCCTAGTTTGGCCTTTTTTTTCTTCTCCGTCATTTTGGCTCGATCTACCGCGGCCACACGGAGTGATTTTGATATTTTCAACTTTCGATATCTCAAGAAAAGAATAAAAAAAATTCTAGAATTCTAGAAAATACACTTTGGTTGATCGCGAAACTTGAAACATCGCTAGTATTACTGTAATAAACATTAGTTTATTTTTTTAGAAAACAACTGTAAGGGCTGGCGGAAGTCTACTAATCATTGCACACATACCGAGTGCACACACATTCAATTCAAACATGTACATTATTCTTCAAGTTTTGTTGTTCACTTTACAAAACTTGCAGTAAAGTTAATTTGATTAATTAATTAATTTAATTTAATTTAATATAATTAATCAATTTAATTTAACAGTACATGTAATACAAGTGTTGTTGTCATCATTTTGACCGCAGCCGCTAATCACGACGCTTCGTTCACGAGAACAACTTCTTGTTGGTGAAATTTGAACCACCACTAAAAATACCCTAGCTACAGTACCGATCGAAATTTTGATCACATTACGCATAACGGTATACGCGTACTGCACTACGCGTACTACGCAAAAATAGCTGCAATTCTGCCAAGAAGATTTACTCTGTGGAAATCTGCTTAGCAGAATTGTACCGTACACGTATTTGCCACAATACACGTTAGCAGCCTCACACTGCCAGATTACACAAGTCTATACGCATAACATTCGCAATCAATTCGTATCAATTGCGTATTCTTTGGAAAGCGGCTATGCGCAGGATCGGCGGGGCGGTCTCCACGCCGGCCGCTAGCTAAATGCGTTGAGGAATCAACGCATCGCGGCCCAGATCAGAAGGCTATAGTAACGGTGCCGAACATTCAACTCTCCACCCTATAGGTTGGCCGAATCCAGCCAATAAGACAGTGGTACTTTAATGCAACGTACAGGAGTGCCGACAGTTCCCTTCTTTCTTTGTGTGCACCGCCACGGCTTTTCATGTCGGCCTCAAAGGTTGAGGTAGAAATTCTCTCCCACTCCTGCACACCCCCCTTCCTGCCCAGTTTTCTGGGGGTGAAGGCGGTCTCAACTCTCAACTCTCAATTAAATCCCCCTCTGCTAGAAAAAGTGGTCGAAATGACTTCAGATGGATGACGTTGATGTGGACTAGAAATTAAATACTCCAACTCTTAGTCAATGACAGGATCAGATTTTTTGGTTCTGCCGAGCGTTTGTTTCTTCCGACACCCAACACAGTAGGCCTAGCTACATGTATAGCGTGAACCCTGGCTCTGAAGTTTCCGTTAGTTTACCAACAAAAGAAAGCAAAACGTAAACAACATATCACAATATGGCTGTAACTATACAGGTTGGAAAAAAATACCATCTCGGAGAAAACCGAGGAGTGTCTTTTTACAATAAATCCGCCCATTTCATTGGCTAGAAGCTTTTCTCCCTGTCAGACTGGTGAACCCACAGTGAACGTCCTCCAGAAAATGTCGGCTGCCAAACTCAAAGAAATCTATTCTACCGCCTTCCTAGTTGCACTGGAGGCCCAACACTCCAACCATGGATGGGTTTTTCTTTACTTTCTTTTTTTTCTTCAAAAAGTGGGCTTTTAATCCTTAAGGCCTGGTCACACAGCCGATCGCGCATGGATGACGCAAGAATTACGCACAGATTTCCCTTTGTGCGTGCTTGTGCGTCGAGAAATTGACCAATTTTTCGTGGGTCGGGGGTGAGAAATCACTAACGAATGACGCATGAATCACGCATGAAACGCGCACGTATCACTTACAATTACTGACAAATCACTGACGTATCGCGCACGTCTACGCATATATCAGTTATTTGTCAGTTTTGTAAGTGATTGTCAGTGGAATGAACGTGATACGTGCGCGGTTCATGCGTGATATGAACGTGGGGCGTCTGTGGACGGACGTGGACGTGCGTGGTTTCGACCCAGTTCCGACGCATAAGCACTGACGGCCGACGCGTGTCCCGCGCATAGTCACGCATACTCGGCGCATGAACTACGCACGCCGACTCATGAATTACGCACACCGACGCACAGTTGTGCGTCGGATAATTTTTGAACCGTTCAAAACTCAAAATCGCGCACAAACCGCCTTCGACGCACATCCACGTATAATCACTGACAGTCCACGTTCGTTCGACCGACGAATTACGTATACCACGCACGCTCCGCGCACAAAGAAAAATCTGTGCGTAATTCGTGCGTCATCCATGCGCGATCAGCTGTGTGACCGGGCCTTTAGGAGGTGAATATTATTTCCGAGATTTTAAGGGATCGTCATTGTTTGTTGTGTTGTCCCACATGAATGTTTCCATTATCATTTCCATTTTAACACTTTTTTAGTTCTGCAATTAATAGCTTCCGATTTCTTTTTTTCCGTTTAATTTCCATCATCATTTCCATTTTAAGTTACCTTTACTAGTTGGGCATTTAATAGCTTCCGACTTACTTTTGAAATGAAATCAGCGTCAAATGTTTTCATTTATTCTTGTTCGTGTTGGTCCCTTATCTGATGAGTACAAAAACACCTCTGCATGAACACGATTGCAGACTGATAAACGTCGACGAAAAGGTTTGATATAAAAAGTCCCATCCAAAAGAAAGCTGAAGAGTGTCTACTGAGAAATCTGCCCATTTCATTGGCTAGAAGCTTTTTTCTCCCTAGCAGACGGTGAACCAATCAGTGAACGCCCTCCAGGAAATGTCGGCTGCCAAACTCAAAGAAATGTACTTGCCAACCCCCCCCTCCCCCTGCACTGTTGCAGCTGAGAGTGCCATGCCGCCTGTCTGGCCTTCCCTCTAGAGAAGGTCTTGCGAGAAGCATGACACAAAGTTACTTGGGGACTTCCAGGCCGCAACCTGCAATATGTCCTGCAGTGGGACTCCGTTGAAGTAGTCACATGAGATAGCCATGACTCTAGTGTCATCATGGTCATGAGCATGGGGATTGGGGTCAGCAGGCAGTGGCCAGTTAGGGATAGAAGATAGAATAGCTCAAACAATCCAACGAGAGATAGTATCCCAAGACACTGCCCCGTCAGGTTGTGTTGTAGAAATAAACAGCTGAGAGATACCGTAGTGCCCGTAAGTGTTTTGATCCGAGCAAGAGATCACTTCAAGGCCCGTACTAGGCACCACAATTTATCCTCTGGAACGGAGGAAAAGGACTTCATATCCGGAATGAAAATTTCAGGTGGTTGGAAGGAAGATGACTGATTCCTTGTCAAGAAGGCCTGGCAGGGAACCAGGTGAACCCCATTCAGATCCCATCTGATGCGGCCATCCACTACAGACAGGGAATGAAGCTCACTGCGTCTCCTAGCCGTGGCTGTAGCAAAAAGGAAGGTAGTGTTAATGGACAAGTCCATCAGGGGTGCCTTGGCTAAAGGTTCATAGGGAGGTAGTGCTAGGGACTACCGTACCATTCAAAATTATTTTCACTATTCGCGACCGATTTGGTGCAAATGATTCTTCGTGGAAGCGTTCGCAATTTCTTATACTTACCAGTCCGGAAGTCATTTCCTTCGCGAAGAGAACCAGTGATTCGCGAATTCAGCGAGCCTGCAGTGGGATGATGATTGACAGCTCTATTGTTAAAACATGATACAACGTAAAGTCGGCTCTTGTAGACATCTTTCCAGAATTCTCGCGTTGTTTTTATATTTCATACTGGGGAATTGGGAGAATTGTTCAACTAATCCTTAGATTAGGCCTACTGGTATTTGATAACAAATTTCCCTTAAAATGTTCCTGCTTATCAGGTTTGATACAAATACAATGCATTTAAATTTTAGTGCTTGCTTTATTCATCCCCACAAATTTTCGGGTGGCAAGCCGGGCCACAGACGCAGAGTTTGAGGTAACCCGGCGTTAGTGTCGTTAGCATGTACATTAGGCTTGGGCGGTTCCAGGATTTTGGGAACCGGTTCCGGTTCCAGTTAGGAACCGCGGTTCCGAGATAGAACCGGTTCCTAAAAAACAAAGAAAAACATAAGATTTAATAAAAAACAAAAAGACCTCAGTGAGCGCGGTTTCGCAGACGCCGCCATGAGCTTGGAAGGTTCAACTACATGCGCGTCTTTTATGGCGACTTAATTTTGCTTCAATGCATTGATAAAGTATACCGAATGCTGGTTTGGCAGTCTGATTGTCATTTATGTATCAATAGGATGTATCATGTATGAGACATGTTTAAAAGATTTGCTTGAATTGTTTGGCTGCTCATTTGCCCAATATTTTTAACGGAAAATACAAAGCGGTTCAATAACGAAACCGTTAAACGAATGGAATCATCCAAACCCAAACTCGGGTCTTCCCATTCTTAAAAAAGGGGTGATTTGATTTCATTTCGATGGAAAAAAATAATAATTTCTGTAGACCGATGAATAAACCGTAGATTGATATAGATTTAGATTTGAAAATATGTTTAGATTTTACGATCCTCTATTCAAAAGCAAATCTGCATGGCATATTAAGAACAGGGAATAAAACCCTTTGAGTAAATTCACCTGTAGAAAGTGGAAGGGTCAAGCCATTACCAGCATGGTTGGCCAGGTAACATGGATAACTTCGGCAGGTACGCTACAGACAAAATGTACCACGTGGCTACTTCCCGAGTCCTCGATTCCAACGCCTGCAGTCCCCGATTCAAACACCAGCAATCGCTAAAGCCAACAGCTAGCGCAAATAGCCGTGTCAGTCCCAAATCCCACGCAAAACTCGGACCCAACACTGTCCCATATCCCGAGCAATACCCGAGCCCCGCGCGGTCCCGAATCCTGAGCAATACCCGAGCCCCACACAGTCCAGAATCCCGAGCAACACCGGGGCCCCACGTACGCGATCCCGAGCCCCACGCGGTCCTGAATCCCGTGCAACACCATAGCCCCACGCCGTCCCGAATCCCGTGCAACATCATAGCCCCACGCCGTCCCGAATCCCACGCAATACCCCGAGACGCACGTGGTCCCGAATCCCACGCAATACCCCGAGACGCACGTGGTCCCGAATCCCACGCAATACCCCGAGATGCACGTGGTCCCGAATCCCACGCAAAACTCGAACCCAACACTGTCCCGAATCCCGTGCAATACACGAACCCCACCCCACACAACGCTGTACCGAATCTGCTCCCATGCAATACACGAACCCCACCCCACACAACGCCGTACCGAATCCGCTCCCATGCAATAGACGAACCCCACCCCACACAACGCTGTACCGAATCCGCTCCCATGCAATACACGAACCCCAACCCACACAACGCTGTACCGAATCCGTTCCCATGCAATACACGAACCCCACCCCACACAACGCCGTACCGAATCCGCTGCCATAGCAATACACAAACCCCACCCCACACAACGCTGTACCGAATCCGCTGCCATACCGAAACTCCGAAACTCCATTCCTGGGACACCTCTCGAGCCAATTACCCGGTTCCAAACTTGGGACAGGTCCCAATCCTGGGACCGGTTCCAAAGCTGGGACACCTCCCGAGCCAAATACCCGGTTCCAAAGCTGGGACACCTCCCGAGCCAAATACCCGGTTCCAAAGCTGGGACACCTCCCGAGTCATTACCCGGTTCCAAATCTGGTACCTCCCCCCCGCGAAGGAACCGGGTCCGAGTCCAATGCAATCGTGCAATAGCCGAGTCCTACGCTGGAGCCGCGCGAGTCCGGCCGTATGTACGTGCAGAACAATGTAAGAACACAAGTAACAAGACGAGATAAATATATCTCTGCCTAGGGAGCCAAGTGAACCCGTCACAACCATGTGGTCTGTAAAAGAATCGCGTGATTGGGCATTGGTAGCCGATGAAATACTGATGAAATCACACATGCTTGGGAGCCCTACTCAGACTTGCGCCACACGGCAACACAAGTACAGTGCGTGTAGGGTGTAGTACAATGTATGCGTACAGAATTATCCACGATCGAATGGGGTCATTCAATGCGTTGCTTATTGCTGCCACGTGCAGTACCACAGTAGCAGCCTGCGTTTGATTGTTGTGAACTTACAGGCATACAAAGTAAATTGTACATGTACATGTGTCATGCACCCATTGCACTGTGCATGTACAAACCAACATTGCATAAGTTATCCATGGTTGGGGCCAGGCCATTGCGTGACTGCGTGTTCGCTAAATGTGCGCTGGGCCGCGCTGGCCACAGAGTTTGGAACCGGTTCCTCTGAAGCGGGAACCGTCCAAAGCGGGTACCCGGTAAAAAAAAAAAAGCGGAACCGCGGTTCCGGTTCCCATTTTGGAACCGCGGTTCCACTTGGAACCGGGAGAACCGCCCAAGCTTAATGTACATGTACCAGTTTGGACATGTACATGTACACGGCCAAGTATAGAACTTCCTTTTGCTACTGTAGACCTACGTCACGGATTCAGTTTCTGTCAACCGCCGGCTTGCAAACTATGGTCGGCCGTTATGCTAAATTCAAAATACAATTTATTTTACAATGTTTTTAACTATGTAATGAAAAAGCTAGACGACAACAAGAATACTCAGTAATCTTCAAAAATCATATCAAACACAAAATGTAGATTGTTGAATGTATTTTTTGGCGACAATTGATGTCAGTTGTCCATTATTGAAGCTGACGGCTGCTGCATACCAAATGTACGTCAATGGCTGGCTGCAAACGAAAGAAAGGTCTAAAATCCTTTGCGGACATGTCAGAAATCACAAGAGGCAATCATCCAATCAACATTTTTTACGAGTGGTATGCAAATTGTTGGCAGAGTTGTGGTGACTGTTTTCAGTTGTTGTACAATACTACTGTCGAGTTGTCTGACTTGACAACCTTTACCTGTCCTGTCAGGGATATGGTGAAGAATGCAAATGCCTGGTAAACAGCTCCAGAACATTTAAGTGCAGCTGTTTCTCTGAAGGGTACCATGTCCTTGTCGTGGATACTGCGCCCATGTGTGCTCCCCACCCACTGTTGGAGGCATCTATTACTATGGAGAATAGCGCTGGGCGACTATTGATTTTCAAGAGTCAATTAGACAGCGTAATAGTCGGTACATGTAACCACAATCCCGCAGTTAGCTGGCACGTGGTGCGCCAGCGGGAAAGGTCATCGCACTTGTGTTCCCAGACCTCCGTCAGTGAGGAGGGTAGTGTCCAAAATGAATTCTGATGAATATGTATTAGCAAAATAGAATCAATGGTAGACCGGGAAGGCCTTTGAATAATACATTCCTGTCTGTTTGCGTGGAAACAGTAGTCCACTTCAGGGACTTTCTTACCTGTTAAACCCTTACATTTGCATATTTCCCTAGCCGAAGGCTTCCATTCGCTAGCATTTTAATACCACTGTTAAAGAGCGCCCTCAAGAGGCCACGCCCTAACCCGTCTTAATGTACGTACTCATCCTCTTTTTCTCTAGCGCTCGCACGGATGAGACGTATTGGTTTCATGCTCTCCTCGTGTTGCGATTTCCATTCCTTGCTAGTATACTACAGCATATAATATTGTTTCTTATCCTAGTTCTGACACACCAGTGAGTGTTGTCTGTTCCTTATTTATTATTTACCACTATAATTGTTGTATTTTGCTGGAAAGTACCAGTACTTCTGTTATTTAATCCTAAACATAGATTCATCATGGCGGAGTCACGCAAGAGTAAACGTGGCATAACCCCCCCTAATTTCATTACCTGTGGCGTATGTTGCCGTATTAAACTGCGGGCGCGCATAGACCTTCATGAGTTATGCCCCCGTTGCCGTAGCTGTTCGAAGGAAGACCCTTGCGATATCTGTGAAGTTTTGGGGAATAACGACTGGGATGCCGTTCAAACTTGGCTAAATTCCCGTTCACCATCGGTGGATTCGACGGTTAGCCATTCTCCCGGAACAACCTGCCGTAAGCAGACTCCGAAGAAGAGATCGGGCAACCCTTCGAAACTCACCGGGGACACGCCTTCCGGGGCTCTGGCCTCCGGTGAGAATAGCCAAAGCGCTAGGGCTGCACCTCCAGGGCCTCCAGTCCCCACGCGCACTTCTCGTGATATTCACCACCCACGTACCGGAGACACGCTTTCCGGGCCTCTGGCCTCCGGTACACCGGGCAAGGGGAGTAGGGCTGCGCCTACCGGGCCTCCAGTCCCTGCCCCCGACAAAGTTAAAGGTAAGGGGCCCAGCCGTGCTGGGTCCGGGGCTACACCCTCGGGATCGTTAGCCTCCGGCAATGATAATTCATGAACAAATTCGGCCGGCGCTATACCGAAGACGAGACCGGTGAGACCAAAACAACCGTCCCGGAAAGCCCCCGGACCACGGTCTGCCGCCGGGGAGAGCTCTTCCGGTACTCCCACAGCTGTCACGGCTGACCCGAGCAACCAGACGAATCCGGTTTTATGCCCACCAGACTCAGCTCCGACCATTCATCCGGATGGTTCGGCTGTGAAACAAAAGAGCCGTGCAGAAGGTAAACGGAGTCATCATAAGAGGCGTCGCCGTTATCGCTCTAGCTCTTCCTCTACCGTTTCATCGAGTTCTTCCTCCGGTGGACCCCATCGACGATGACGTCGAGAATCTGTTGGTAGTACTAAAGAATTACTGCTACGTGGATTTCAAGAACTTTCAGCCACAATAGCCTCCCTGGTTCCTAAGGCGACTAGTGCTACGACTACCGAACCTCCCAATCCGGGCCCTCCACGCCAGTCAGCCCCGGAATCGATTGAGGAAATGTCAATTTTTCCGTCGGACGATTTCTCTTCCGAATCAGACACTAACCGGCATCCCCGACAACCGGAGAATACCGACGCTGTCCGAGTGGGACTCGATAGACCAATTCAGAATATTGAACAAGGACCTCAGGCCGAAACACAGCGTCCTTGCTCTCCTGCTTCCTCGGACGAGGAATCGACGATCTCGGCCTCCATGACGGCCTCGGACCAGAAACTGCACGTCGTGATGAAGGAGATGATAAGAGTCCTTAAAATACCCACCTCCGCTGAAACGACCACCGACCAAAGGAGCCGTCAGTCCTTCAAGAAACACTCCGTAGCCGGAGCTTCCCGGAGCCGAGATTTCTTTCGACCGCTGTTGCGCCGACCGAATTCAAACCCTGGCGGCGGTTAAGAAATGGCGTCCGTTTGTGCCTAGGGACACAAGGCCTTTCCGCGTGCCTCGGGAAGATTTGACCAGTTCATGGAGGTTCCTCAACTTCCAGATACGGCAAGGGACAAGATCGCGGCCGATTCTGGCATTCGTACATCGCAGAAATCTCCCTTTGCTAGCCGAGAGAGAAATAGATTAGAGGAATCTCTCGTAAAGGTTGACACAGCCTCCCGGGCTGGATAACGAGTGTCTTGCTTTTTGCAACTATTGTCCGAATTCCTCATGTGCTCCTGTGAAGCGGACTTCCCGGTATCGCCTGAAACGACTGGCCTTGCCTTTCAATGTTTGGACGATTGCCTCCGTGTATGTATGGATCAGTTCATCCGGGTGTCAATGATGGCCACTCTAGCACGCAGGACAAACGTTCTGGAGGCAATCTTTCTTCCCTCTGATGGTGCACAGTCTCGCCTTAAGGCTATCCCTCTCCTGGGGAAGGACTTGTTTGGTGGAAGATTCCAGGAGACCATGGAGGCTGAAGCAAAGCGCCTAGAAGCTACAGACAAAATCAACTTGCGCAAAGCCTCCACTGGGGACTCCCTGTCTGCCAGGGGGAAAAGACAGCCAAATTACAGTCAGCAGTTTCCCCGCAAGCCCCTTCAGCCCTTTCGAGGGCGGGACCGGGCATTCCCATCCGGCTCTGGATCATCAAAACGTTCTTGGGAGGAACCAAGATCCTCTACATCTAGACCGTGGGCCAAATCGAAAAAGCTTACCGTTTTTTAATTGATCGTGCTCAACTCAGACGGCCAACTGATAGTCAGACAAACTGTTGTCAAAAAATCGGGAAAATGGATTGGTGGATGTTCTTTTGAGATTTTCTTGCACGTTATTGTATAGAACAAGAAATATCAACGGAAAAGTATAGTTTTTTAATTGCCGTACATGGCTGAGACATTATAGTCTGGTCTACGTCCCGATCGTATTTTAACATACACATGTATACGATGACGTTTGGGAGCCACGTTACATAGCGAAATCCAAGGTGGCGTCCCGTAACGATGGTCACGAGGATTTCTGTTCTGAAAGTCGTGTCGAAAGATCACAAATTGAGACATAAACTTAAAGTGGACAGATGGCGGCAATGTTTTTGTCCGTTTTCCGAAGTAGCAACAGAGGTGCAACTGCAATTGCAAACGAGTCTTGACGTTCCAACTTCCAGTTCCATAAATCATTCAATGATTCATCATGCAATCATTCATGGACATGGTCCCACTCCCAGCTCCCACACTGCACTGCATTGACAGAAATGACACAATGACAGGACACTGGTAAGCCTAACTTATTATGTTTTTATGACGATACATGTCGGACTATGGAGCTTAGTTTCTACCTCGATGGTCGATCTCGTGTTAGATGGCATTGTCGAAAAACAATAAATGACCTATAACACGTGTGTTTTCTTTATTTTCATGGTTTTATTTTACTACACCCATCCATATCATATTCATAATCATATGGGCATGGAGGAAGGAAAATAGAATAGAACAATTAGATTAGAAGCTATTTGCACGGGACATGGGGTAATTCACTCAGAGCCATGGAGAAGCCAAACAAACAAGAAATACATACAGTCCAATATTATTTTTAAAAAAAATACCTTAATATTTGACTTAATGCCTGCAATTAGTGCAAAGAGAAACAATGCTCAAGTTTCCATAATTTCAAATATTTACATTATTTTCGAATTATGTCGTTGGAATCCTTTCCTTAACAATTTACCGACAGTTTAATGCTTTGAGCTACATTTACTGGCACAGAAATGTAGCTCAAAGGACCCATGTATTTTGTTTTTGTTATGGAACCACATTGGTCAAATGACAAAATATGTGACATTAGACATTAGACATGTTAGAAATACTTCTTTTGTTTGTTCTAGTTGTGCAGTCAAATGAGGGATGACATCCTACCACCTACTGAAAAATGTTTCCTGTATTCAAAGGGGCAGGGGTATCCACTTCTGACAGGAGACATGCGCTTCCAGCCTTCCACAAAAATGCATCATCTGTCGTTGCTATCAGTGGCAGACAGATCCGCTGATGAGGAAGAGAAGACTTCAGCAACTTGTACGACAGTACAAAGCGAGACCAAGACAGGAGGTTTGCTCCTCAAGGCTGCACATCAGAAGGATGAAGCTTTTCTCCTCAGTGTTAATGGCAAAGATTTAGTAGATTGAGTGGATTCCCGTGGATAGTGATGAAAAAACCTTAAAAGCTGAGGCAGATTTCTCCCACCAACTGGTAGTCTATGTAGAGATTATAAGACCAAACCAAATTTGTTTTTTTTAAACAAGAGTTTAATCAATGTGTCAAATCCATTTACATGGTGTTAGATATAACATGATGTTTTTGATTTACATGGCTTATCAAAAATAAAAAGGAAAATGGATTTTGTCTGAAGTGAAGACTTTTTGCAGTAAACAATTTCTGCAACAAGATTGTTCACTGCAGACAGTAAATCACAGATTAATAGGAGTATGCAGTGTTTGACATCAATCTCACCCATTTACTTTTGTATTGAAAAATACTGAAAACTGTATAATATTTGGTATACACATGTATGTATGTAGTATGTATGTATAAAAGGATGACAAGTATTAAAGCCACGTCTCTAAAATATTGAATATTTTGTCTAGATTTTATCATTTTCATTCTCTAATTTTCCCAAATATAAACAGATAGATGCATAAAATGTGCTACCTTTTGAAACTGATAGTCATCTGGCAAATACCGGTACATTACAGGAAACATGAACTCTCAAGCTACCACTTTGCATTCATCAGAATTTACTATAAATGTTACTGGCTGTGAGCCCTGCAATTTTGTTATTGATAGATACATGTACTTGGTATGAAATAACCCACAACAGCTGAAATTGCATTCAATGGAGGGACACGGGAAAAGTGGTGCCGAGCCATACAAGCTTTAAAAGTGTTGTCCAGCAATGTTGATGATTAGTGTCAAGCAAGCTGGGTGCCGGTATATGCCAGGACAAGCCACGGGTAGTGTCCCTTTTCCAGATTTGTAGTTCAGTTGCCCATACTGCATGGATACACGAAGGGATGTCACAGATCCAAGCCACGTGCGGTGTTAGCTGTGACTTGTACCTGCACGATGAAAAGTGGAGCCACAGAGAAAATCAAAATGAGGGTTTTTATTTCAAGAACAAAAACAAACAGTTGGAACAATCAGCAAGTGATCTTCATTAATTTTTAATCAATTCGGAAATTTTTGGATAATGCTAGAATCATTTGTTCCACACTTCCGACTTAAAATTCTGATTTGTGATTTGAAGTTACACCATGTCGAAATAATTCAAAAAAAGTCACGGTGGTTCTGAAAAGAACTGGTGAGTGTGTGATTCTGAAGATTTCTTTTTGTAATGTACTCGATCACCGGTCCTTTTCTGAACCACATCTCTTCTTGAGAGACACTTTGATGTGATGTAGCCGTGGTTGAAACCAATCTCCCTACCATGTCCACATGCAGTTTCAAATCTCACTTTAAATTTGTTGCCATTAAAATTAAGGTCAAAAGCTCACCAAGATTAATCCTTTCCCAGGCCAGTGCTATTAATTTCTTTGTGCATCCAAGGAAACATTTGATTGCATCCTGAAAAAATAATCTACAATCTACAATCTACATGCTCTAAGATAGTACTACTAGTACTAGCACTAGTACTAGTATATAGCACTAGTAGTAGTAGTTACTAGTACTAGTATATAGCACTAGTAGTAGTAGTTACTAGTACTCAGTAGTACTACTATACTACTCAGTAGTACTACTACTAGTAGGCCTACTAGTACTAGTACTAGTATATAGCACTAGTAGTAGTAGTTACTAGTACTCAGTAGTACTACTATACTACTCAGTAGTACTACTACTAGTAGGCCTACTAGTACTAGTACTAGTAGTAGGGCCTACTAGTATTAGTAGTAGCCTAGTATAGTAGCAATGGGACAGGCCCTAGCAAAAAAATTGCCCTGCAACAATGGCAAAAGCACAGCAGAAAGGGAAATGTTTAACATGGATCTTTTTAAGAGTGTGACACAAGATATCATAACAAACACAACCTACCTCCGATGTTGGATGCCGTAATCGGCAAAAGTGACGGTGCAGTGGTGCCTTCCCCACGCCATACTAAAACTAAAACTGCTGGAACGATAGTATGGACTGCGGTCCAGCTGATCAGAATGCACGACACTGCAATTAAATGTGTACGTAGCACGGAAGTGCATAGTACGAGTTGCGGCAGGTAAAAACGATCTCGGTCTTGTATGTTTTCCGAAAAAATCGCGTGATATGGGAACTACAAACAATAAAGTGGTTAAGTTTGATTGCTTTAGTAGTGCTTCTACTCCGTCAGTGACATTTGTGGCCCTGAAAACAGACAACACAGCCGTATGTTCGCAGAAAACTCTCAATACTTTACGCACATGTAGTACTAGTAGTCTCCACTCGACGGCTGAATTCACGTAAACAAATGGTCGGTCACGTGAGAGCTGTCGCTGGTTCCCAGACGTCATTGTATGGATTTTAATAGCACCAGACTACGTTGATTTTTAGGCACATTCCGTAAGAAATAAACGAAGAAATACACATCGTTTTTTCATTCTAGCTCATTAACGTGCAAGAGTTGAGAAAAAGAACAACCTGTAAGTGGGATACTATATTTATTTCTGTCGGATTGTGTAAATAGAAAGTAGGCGCGTGAGTTGAGCCATGCAACAAGCACTTTTGGGCACTTGTCCCACGGTATAATCGGCACATACCCGTCTGGCGCACGGGGACGCGGATCAAGATTCTCTTACACCCCCCGTTCCAAGACCAATTACGGAAGCTACGGACGTGGCTAATATCGCAAATGACTTCCATCTTGCCGTGGTCCCCTACATGGGGCCCGTAGGGGGCCGTTTAAGACATTTCGCAAGGACCTGGGCCCTTTTCTGTCACGACCAGTTGGTCAAGTCAAGTTCGGCTACCCACTAGAATTCACAGGCCCGCCACCGGTCCCTTCTGTTCAACGCCCGACTCCGGTTCCAGCAAACAAAGAGAAATGCCGTGTACTGGAAACGGAAATCTCCTTCAAAAACGGGCAGCTTGCCGGGTCAGAAAGAAGGAGGCCAACTCCGGTTTCCTATCTTCCTTCTTTCTGACCCCAAAGAAAGCGTTGGGCGAATGGCGCCCCATTCTGAACCTCAAACCGCTAAACAGGTACATCGTACGCAGACGGTTCAGGATGGAATCTCTTCGTATGGTTCTCGACGCCCTATCACTACCGGCATGGGCAGCTTCAGTGGACCTACAAGACGCTTACCTCCATGTTCCAATTGCAGAATCGCACAGTCGATTCCTTCGGTTCCTATACAACAGGCAGAATGTACGAGTTTCGCTCTCTTCCGTTTGGCCTGTCCTCAGCCCCAAGGGTGTTTAGACGTCTGGTGAAAACAGTGGCAGGAATTCTAAGAAAACAAAACGTTCACGTGTTTGTCTGCCTGGACGACTGGCTTGTGGTGGGCAAAACCCGAACAGAGACTCGCTGGTCAATAGAGGTGACTCAGGATGTAGTGACCAAGCTAGGGTTCCTGATAAACCAGAAGAAGTCTCGCCTCGTGGACTCCCAAATCACCTTTGAATTGGGGGAGTCTGATTGGACGACGAAACAGCATGTACATAATAATGCTCCCCTAAAATAAAATGGAACAGTCTGACGACCGACCCCCCCTTGCTGCACTGAAGGCAATACTGTGTTAGTGCTGTACGTGATAGGTCGATTGCACTTTTTTTCGCGGTATGTCGTGCCATGCCGTGGGTCAAAATTATGTGCCGTGCTGTGGAAGACCGACTGGTCAAAATTTTGTGCCGTGCCGTGGGAGACTTGACTGGTTGAAATGTTGTGCCATGCCATGGAAGGTCGACTTGTCGGGGGTCGACAAAAACGAAAGTCGCGTATGGAGACTGTAACCGCGTATGGGTACAGAATTTTCTTAAAGAACACTCAGTTTTGATACTCTTGTTTTCCTTGAATTGATGTCTACAGTACTGATCAAAATTATGAACACCATTCGCGACCAATTTGGTGCGAGTGATTCTTCGCGAAGACGTCCGCAATTTCTTATACTTACAAGTCCGGGAGTCATTTCCTTCGCGAAGAGAACCAACGATTCCCGACTAAAGCGGCCATAGGTCTGAGGAGAAAATAATTACCGTTGCGGGGAGTCGTCTTCTCTGCGAAGTCTCGTGAAGACCAGCGACCATAAACCGAGGGAGAAACTACTCCGTACTGGTCCGGGGGGTCATTTCCTTTGCGAAGATTCGCAAAATCCAGCAGCCATCAATCAAAGGAGAAACTACCGGTCCCGGACGTCATTTCTTTCGGGAAGATTACTGCCGATTCGCGAATTTCAGCAGCAATCGATCGGGGGTGGGGAGAGAGTTTGGGGAGACAGGGTTTACAAGTCCAACGTACGAACGTCTCTTCGCGAATGATGCGCGAACGATCTGCGAAGAAAGCACAACAATGTGCGACCTAAAGCCAAAATGTACAGGAAAAAAAAAACGTACGGCAACGAGATACTTGTAAATGGTTGTTTTTTTCTCGGGGGGGGGGGGGGGTGGCATTATCACATGGGCAATTGCTGTTTGCGGAGCGGGAATGGAAACTTCAGTTAATACGCGACCAGAATCTCCTGCCAGAGACGTTGTACTGAAGCCATTTTCCAAATTAAACAATTTTTTCTTGTTTTACCTTACTATACCGGGTACCTCATAAAAAAAGGGTCCTAAATGTTCCAGAATGTTTCGTTTTTTATTGTTTGAAATATTGGAAGCTGAAAATCAGTGGGTAATGCAAAATCACTCTGTGCGGCCTCCGCCCAATTCGGTTGATATACCGGTACCCTCAAATCGAAGCTTGTTTTCTCCCACTTTAGGGGCTTTCACACAAGACGAAATCCACGGGAATTTCGGTCTGTCTATTCAAACAACCGAAGAAATCACCGTGGATAAGCTTTTTCCCGGGGAATTCTTACCCCAGCTCGGGGTAGGGTAGAAGGAGAAAACCCCGGGACGTCACTTCTTTCGCGAAGATAACTGCCAATTTGCGAATTTCAGAGGCAATCGATCAGGGGTGTTGGGAAAGTTGGGGGAGACAGGGTTTTCATGTCCAACGTACGAACCTCTCTTTGTGAACGATGCGCGAACGGTGCGCGAATGATCTGATAAGAAAGCGCAACAATTTGCGACCTAAGGCCTAAAAATGTAAGAAAAACAAACGTATGCCAACAAGATACATGGTTGTTGTTGTATTTTTTTTAATTTTTTTTTTTTAGGGGGGGTTTGGTATGATCACATGGGCAATTGCCGTTTGAGGAGCGGGAATGGAAACTTCAGTTAACGGAACCCCCCCCCCCCTCCTTCAACCCAAGATCAATCCAGAGCACTGGCAGTTGCTTTTAAGTTTATCTTTGTGAGCACCGCCAGGGCTTTAGGAGCCCTATCCTCGCTCCACGCTCAGAGCTTGCGGTTGAAACTCTGGTCCTTGCCAATGTGTAGTGTTTTGTGAGCAACGCCAAGGCTTTGCAAGCCGGCCCCATGCTCAGAGCTTGCGGTTAATATAAAAATACACGACCACATTCTCCTGCCAGAGACGTTGTACTGAAGCCATTTTCCAAATTAAACAATTTTTTTCTTGTTTTACCTTACCGTACCAGGTACCTCATAAAAAAGTGTCCTAAATGTTCCAGAATGTTTCGTTTTTTATTGTTTGAAATATTGCAAGCTGAAAATCAGTGGGTAATGCAAAATCACTCTGTGTGGCTGTCACAAGGTGTTCTTGAAAATACAGGAGCCCCATTCAATGGCTTAAATAAGGTACTGTACTTTAATGTATTCAAATCCTAAAGGTCCTGCCCATCCTAATCCCAAGTAGTTGGAATTCCTTGCAGAGGCACTCCAGTAGGCCCTGATAGGTATGCACACTGACTTCATGGTCTGGTGACCTTCCAAAGACCCTCTGTGGGTGTGCCAATACCATACTACTGGTAGGGTGTGGCACTCGAGCTTTTAGCTGTGTGATAGCCAGTCATACTCCTGTGTGGAGGCTGTTATGCACCAACTCCTGTGTGGAGGGTGGCCAATGAATCTACTCCTGTGTGGGGTATTGTGGCTGTACGGGGGCGGGGAAAACTCCTGTGTGGGGTGTAGTCACTGTGGTGCTCGAGCTATCCAGCCAAGGCGTGGCTCAAATTCAAGGCCAGTTAAAGTCTACTAACTGGCCTTTTCCCCTTGGGGACAGTACTGTTCGGGAAATCCCTGGCCGGGCGAATCCTGTCGAGATAGGGACAGAGCAGGCGATGTAACAAGCCCTCGGCGTTCAGGGAGGAGCTACATGTACGTACGGGATTGTCTAGTCACCCCACCCAAGCTGGAGAGAGTTACCGTGAGATCCGCAGTGGGCCCCCTTTTCGTCGGGACAACCAGTGCCCTACAGAATCGCCACCACGGGAGGACTAGATTTCCACAAGGCACTACCGGTACTTGAACTGTAACCCCAACAACTCCCCGAATATAATTGGGTTGGGTGCTGATCACCCTATCAGAACTGTACCTGCATGTAGATATATTATTCCCGTGAGTTTATTTTCCCATAGCGTAACAGACTAACAGTAGTTTTTTTGTTTTGTTTTTTGGTGTAGACCCCCTGGGAGGGGGCTTGAGTTGGCGCCCTTAGCAAAGCCTCAAGAGAGGGCAGCCAGGGCCTAATAATAAGTTGTAATTAAATATAATTCTTTAATTTGGTTCAAAAATTCCTTCTCCTTGTGTTGATTGATTACGGCTAGTCGATACCTTATACTGACCACTAGTCCACCATCGGAAAAACGGACTCATGGTGTGACAGTGGCCTCCGCCCAATTCGGATGACATACCCTCAAATCGAAGCTTGTTTTCTCCCACTTTAGCCTTAAGGGGCTTTCACACAAGAACTGTCTGTCAACTGTGTCTTGTTTTCATTTATTAATTTTTTATACTTTCCTGAAATAAAATAAAAATCAAGACGTTACCCACCCTTTTTCCTTTTTTTAAATTCAGATTTCAGGAAGGTTCTATGAAGTTTCTTTGAAGGTTCTTTATACAAGTATGCACAGAAATAAACTTTCATACAAATTACTAAATGTGTAGGCCGATCACGTGAAAGACATTTCATTTTCGAAAATGTTTGATACTGCCGGTAGTTGACGTACTCAGAATTACTTGATAAAAATATGCAGCGGAACTGCAAATACTATACAGGCCCCCTGTATATTTGTTTGCATTGTATCCGTGAACGTAGAAAGGGAAAAATCAATGTTTCAGCTCAGGCAATACAAAACACGTTTAGCATCCTGCCTTTTGGGCAACAAGGAAGGAGGGAGGCCCTTTTTCCCCCTAAAAAGCAAGCTGACCCATTTAATCATCAAGATTCATAGGCGATACTAGGAGTAGGAATGCTTCGCAGCTCCCATTTTGTGGCAATAACAAGTAATGTTTTCATGCCATCTAGGCAATCCTCAGTGGCGGTAGTGATTTTTTCAAATCATTTTCTCTCTTTGTGCGGTACCAGTATGGGAAATCGGTAAGGGTGACCGGGCTGCACTATTTAGGGGGTGATTATTCCTCAAGTACGGAGAGCAGGGAGTCCAGCGTATAATCTGATTCCTTGAAAGAAACCAAACTCGACTGGGACGGGGGTTCTTTTGGGCACGAAGTGGTTAAAGCCCTTTCTGTGCTCACAAAGACAGGATTGATCTTTGGTTGATAGGGGGGGGGGGGGCTTCGGTTAACTGAAGTTTCAATTCCCGCTCAACAAACGGCAATATTGCCCACGTGACCAGTCCCCCCCACCAAGAAAAAAAACCCTCTCTCCCCTCTCTCCCCTCTCTCCCCCTCTCCCCCCTCTCCCCCCTCTCCCCCCTCTCTCCCCCTCTCTTTCCCCCTCTCTCTCCCCCTCTCTCCCCTCTCTCCCCCTCTCTCCCCCCTCTCCCCCTCTCCCCTCTCGCCCCTCTCTCCCCCTCTCTCTCCCCCTCTCTCCCCTCTCTCCCCCTCTCTCTCCCCTCTCCCCCTCTTCCCTCTCGCCCCTCTCTCCCCCCCTCTATCCCTCTTTCCCCCTTTCTCCCCCCTCTCCCCCTTTCTCCCCTCTCTCTCCTCTCTCTCCCCTCTCTCGCACCCCCTCCCTCCCTCCCTCCCTCACCCTCTCCCTCTTAATCCCCTTTACTCTTCACCCTCTCTCTTTCCCTCTCTCTCTCTCCCTCTCCCTCTCGGCTCACTCTCCCTCTCTCTCTGCCCCTTCTCTAGGCATATCCATGGCTGCTACCTCACAAGCACGTCCCGACAACATTTTTATGGCCCTGCGCCCCGCGACCACCTCTCTCCCCTCTCTACGTCTCTCCCGCCCTTTCTCACTCCATCCCCTTCAACCCTCTCTCCCAAACTCCCCACTCTCCTCGCCCTCCCTCCGACCCTCTCTCGGCTCCGCCAGCCTATAAAACACTGCGCACCTGCTGTATACAGCTTGTACAGTCGAAGGGCATTTACCAAACACCCCTCCCCGACCCAGTCTGAGGCAATGGTACTGTCCAAGCAATGACCCCCCCCCTTGCCCTTGAGATATGCACACAGACATCAGACAGACTCAAAGAAGTATCTGGAGATAGAGTTTGGAAATATGTAGTCTACTGCGCTCATCTTACCCGTAGAGCCACTACTGTTGCATATTTCCCTATAGGGCGTAATACATTCGCTAAGATTTCACACAATAGCCTCCCAGCATGCCCTGCGGCATACCCGCCATGTTAGCTTCCTCTTTTCTCTTAGCGGCAACCAGCATAGGACGTACACAATTTTCAGTGACGTGATTCTCCTGGATTTTGTTCTTCGCTTGATTTATATTTGCTAAGTACTGATTAGATAAAGTTTAGTAGAGTTTGTGTTTCTTCAGAGTCATCGTTTGAGTTTTCTTTTGGATCTATTATGGCTTCGCGGGAGAAAAACGCGAAGCGTAAGTCGGCTAAGGGTGTGGCAGTACCGTTGGACGTGGGTTCCACTGTGTTGCCAAACCCCCTAGGCGGTCCAGACAGGGAGACAAGAAAGGGAAGTCTCGTAAAAAATGACGACATACTTCAAGCTGGCCATCAGATCGGTCTCGAGAGAAACGGCGCAAACATGCAGAGCCTGTGTCCAATACGGATTTCTTGAAGGTTTTCCAAGCTTTTTCTGCTTCCCTTTCGGCTCTGTCAACAACGGGTTTTCCCCAGCCCGTAGGTGGTTACGCCCTACACGCTGGACAACTCGCCCCAAGTATGGGACAGTTCGCCCCCACCTCGGACAAACCCACATCGAGCGCGGGCCAACTTGCCCCACAGACAGGCCAGCCACCCGGATGGATCCGCTGGGATCAACAGCACCTCCCTCAAGCTATGGGACGTGCCCCGGCTTCTCCCACGACCATATCCATCCAGCCCTCCGGAAATTTCTCAGGATCGGACGAGGAACCAACCATGCCGGCGGCCCATCAAAGTTCGTTAACCCCGGCTCCGCCCCGTCACGGCGCTACGGCTATATATCATGATAGCGCACTGGGTACAGAGTTCACGCACCCTTCACGCTCAGATCAGCCCTCCTCCGGGGAAAAGAATGAGATGTTTGATACTCAACACCTCTCCCACATTAAGACGCAACTACGTTTGATTCAGCGGGACATGATCCGGGTTTTAGGCCTGCCAGACACGACAGCCGAAGAACCTGAACCTCCCACCCAGCAGTCATTCAAACGACACACCAGGTCAGACACTGCCTTTGCATGTGCAGCACCCTTCCCCATTCTGACGCTGGATCAGTTTTGCATCAAACACATTAACGCTGTGGCGGATCGCAAAGTATGGCAGTCCTTCGATAAACGGACCAGTAACTACTTCTGGTTTCCGCCGAAGGACTTCAACGATTTTCTGACGGTGCCAACAGTCCCGGATTCCACACGAGATAAATTGGCTGCTGACGGTAGCGGATCCAGCTCCACTCGCAGTCTGTTTTCTGACCGTACTAGAAACAAGATTGAAGATACACTGCGGAATGCAGGCTGGGCTTCCAGATACAAGATGTGCTCGACCTCGTTTCTACTCCTACTGTCGGAATACTTGGTCAGAGGCTGTGAGGAGGAGACTGCCATTCCAGTGGACATGTTGTCTTCGGCTTTTCGTTGCCTTGATGAAACTCTCCGCCTGACCTTGGAGCAGTTCACCCACATCTTTGTGCTGGCAACCTCCGCTTGACGTGCCAACGTCCTCGACTCCCTTTACCTTCCTTTTGAAGGGGCTAGAAAGCATTTGGAGGCTTTGCCAATCCTTGGACCGGATCTGTTTGACAACAAATTTCAGGAATCCATTGAAGCGGAAGCAAAGCGTATTGAGGCCACCGATAAGATCAATCTTCGCAAGCCGGCACAAAAGCGCACGGTACAGCCAAAAGCTAAGACCAGGATTAACCCCCAGGTACCCACAAGGCCCCCCAGAACCCCAAGAGGCAGAGCTTGGGGTCGTTTTCCTGCTTCATCGACAGCCCGCTTCTCGGCGCATCCTACAGATTTGCGCCGAGGCCAACCCTCCCGTCGTGCCGGCCAGACCTCCAAACAATCGGCCCCAAACAATCGGTTTTCCGGAGGGTGGCGCAAGTGACATTCTCGCATCACGGTGGCACCCCACCGTTGGGCCTGTGGGCGGCCGCCTCAAAGCATTCATAAGGCCCTGGTCTCAGGTCGTCTCCGACCGGTGGGTGCTCAAGACAATAGGTCACGGTTCTGCACTGGAATTCTCATGCACCCCCCCAAACAATAACTCCATCCGACCCCGCCAAGCGCCTGGCATTTGAGTCGGAAATCGAATCACTCCTCCAAAAGGAAGCGATACGCATGGTTCCTTGGATGGGAACGTCTCCCGGATTCCTGTCTTCCTTTTTCCTTACTCCAAAAAAGGACACAGTTTCGTGGCGACCTATCCTGAATCTGAAACCTTTGAACTAATTCATCCGCCCCAAACGCTTCCGCATGGACACGCTTCGGGTGATCCTAAACTCGGTACCTCCGCAATCATGGGCTACCTCTCTCGATCCGAAGGACGCGTACCTTCATGTACCCATACTGCCAGATCATCGCCATCCTGATCAAGTGCGACAAAGCCACAGTTGTGGCATATATCAATCACAAGGGAGGCACAAGATCATCCCAGCTGTGCCTCCTGACGTGGGAGATGCTCCTTTGGTGCATAAAGTCCGGCATCACACTGTCCGCTGTGCATGTCCCAGGAGTGGACAACAGGACAGCAGACGCCCTCTCCAGGGGAATGATCCGGCCAACAGAATGGACACTGTCCTCTAGTGGTCGGACAGATCTTCTGGATCATGGACCGCCCTCACATAGACCTGTTTGCGTCTTGGGACAACAACCAGCTAGTGTTTTTTTGCACCAGACACCCAGAGCCAAGGGCGTGGCATGTCAATGTCCTGGGTGGGGATGTTCGCATACGCCTTCCCACCAATATCCCTCATAACTCGTGTACTGACAAAAATAGAACAGGAACGATGCAGGATTCTCTTGATCGCCCCGTTCTGGCCACGCCAACCCTGGTTTCCCCAGTTGATCAATCTGCTGGTGCACAAACCACTTATTCTTCCACCTCGTCCGGACATTCTGTCTCAACCACGCTCGAGGTTCATTCACCCAGCTCCTCTGGATCTCCACCTGATGTGCTGGCCATTGTCAAGCATTCTTTCCGAGCAGTCAGCCTTTCAGAGGACGCTGCCACATTCGCAGCACGTAGTCGCAGGCCTTCCACAAGGAAAGTCTACAACAGCACTTACACCATTACTACAAATGCTGCAGACAGAGACTTACAGATCCAGTCAATTCTTCTATAACTGATGTGGGTGGCTTCTTCGTATATCTGTTTAACTCAGACCTCACGGTGGCCACTATTCGGAACTACCGCTCGGCCATAGCAGCTGTTCATCAAGGCTTTGTGGATGGCTCATCAGTTACTGATAACCAAGCCCTTGGTCACATTCTCCGGGGAATGTTTGTCGTGAGGCCACCAACTCGTAAGCTCCTTCCCACTTCGGACCTCCCTGTCATTCTACAGGTACTTTCATGTGCCCCTTATGAACCCATAGGGCAGGCAGCTTTACTAGACCTGTCCGTCAAGCTAGCCTTCCTGCTGGCAGTGGCTACATCACAACGTCGTAGCGAACTGCAGGCACTATCCGTTGAGCCAGGTCACATTCGGTGGGAACCGAATGGGGTTCGCCTTGTTCCAAAGGCGTCCTTCCTCACAAAGAACCAGTCAGAATCCTTTGTTCCACCAGACATCTTCGTTCCAGATTTGCGCTCGCAGTCATACGTACCTGAAGATAGGAAGTGGTGCCCTGTTCGAAGTCTGAAATGGTACCTTCACAGGACGAAACTAACCAGGGATAAATTGACAAACCTATTTATCAGTTCCACCCCTCCATACCGGGCAGCTTCACTGAGCACCATCACACGGTGGATCGTGACTGCTATACGGGCAGCATCAAAATGCTGGCCGCATGCATCGTCGGCTTACTCTGACGTCCATGGACATGATGTCAGAGCAGTGGCAACCTCATGGGCCTTCTGAGTCCCATTAGCCGATATCACCCGGGCAGCATGCTGGAAAACCCTAAACACGTTTACAGCCTGCTACCTACGGGATGTCCTCCAGACTGAGGGACGTGCTGGGAAAGTGGTGTTGCAGGCGGCAGGAAAGTCCGCCTCCCAAGCATCACAGTCTACGTTGGTAAGTTTACACTGCACTTATCGGTGTAAATTACACAGGTTCTGAGTTTTGAGATACCCTGTTGTGCTAACCGTTTCTCCCAACAGCAATATCTCTCCATTGGGCCCGGAGGAATGGAGAGACACATGGACACGCGACTGCCACTGGGACACACTGCCCCCGCTGGGTTTTTATTGAGTGCAAAAAGTTATACACTTCAAAACATCCACGTCCATAATAAACGTGTTTCACCAACCTTTAATTGTTTGGTCAACAATATGATAATTCTCAAACAATCCAACACAGTACCTGCGACCAGCAGTATAGGCTACCTTTGCCCAACTTAAACCATAATTATAATCTCTGCTGTACATGCCACTTGCATGTGTTTAACCTTACGTAGACTAGCACCGCTCAAAATATGCGAGTGCATGTCTTGACACCATTTCTGTGGCCCACCCCACCCCACAGGCTACAAGGGGCGCCCAAGCAGGGAAAAACCAAGGCCGGGGCAGGCCAATCCCCATATACTCGGGGAACAAACCGCCAAACAATATCCCGACTCGGGAGATTGCCAACCCCCCCCCCCCCCACATTATACCAAAGCCGAGACCAGACAATTTAGTCCGTTCATCCGTCCATCGTTCTCAACCATAATGAACACCTTCGAAATAACTAAATAGGTTTACACTATTTTTGGATAAGTCTGCACAGCTGCCAACTGGTCGGAACCGGTTGTACTGAAAAACGAACTGTTTTCCCGTACACTGAAAGTGTTCAGCGGCACAGTTATGAAGCGTATTACTAGTATACTGTATGAACGTGCGCTAATAACCCGGGTTTAAAAAAGAAAAGAAAAAAGGGAACCAGAGATAAACTGAATAAGCGAATTACTCTGGAAAAACCCTATGGTTACTTCATCTATGAATTAAACAACACGTAATTATGAAAACATCGTGTTCCTGGTCAGCGTTATGAAGCGTATTACAAGATATACTGTATGAACGAGCGCTAATAATTAATTAAGTTCAGCAATGCACGACCACTCAACGCTGATATCTGTCTGCCCGAGTAGGCATGTCGATAAGCTGAATACGGGAAGGGCGAAAACCCCGCGAAAAAACCCGTTGTTGGGAAAAAAATCGGGGGAAATTCCCTTCCGGCTCCATAATCAATGGCAACCAAGTATATAACTCCGTAAGTCAGCATCAGCCTGCAAATTTTGTGAATTCGCTATTGGTGGCAGAAGTGCGTGCTCGTGTATGAACAACAGCGTGTTGCTGCTGATGTGCACGTGCTAGGGCTAGAATACAAGGCTAGAATGCCTATTCTACACCGCACCCTTCACTGGCATTTACTAATGCCTTCCATATTCAAATTTCCATATTCAAAGTGGTGTTCCCACTTCTTGCCGTATAAACAACATTTACCTGCTATTATACTACACAACGCAGCCAACTACAATTACAGTTGTTCTAAAGATGGATACACAAAGCCGAGAACAAGTTGCTGCAAATATCCCATTCCTTAGTGCCGACAAGTGAAACGGTACAATGCTTGCAGAGAAGCTGTTATATTGAGAGCATGAACAATCATGTATGCATTGCCCAACTGGCACAGATTCGTGGGGCAATTCTGCTTTAATATTGATATGCTTTTTGCCTGCAATTAGTTTTCGCTCCCCAAAATAAATAAAATGCAGACGTGGGAGAATGTCAGACCAAATTATGGTATAGACTCGGGCAGCATGTTACGTGTGGCATGTAGCCCCTCTATTCTCTCCCTGATCTGCTTATCAGGAGCGAAAACAGATCATGAGTAATCCGTGCGGTACAGGGCGGCTACGGAGTTGCCGTCACAGTGTTGGGACCATGGCTTCCAGTCATGCGCCTCGCAAGCCGCTCCACGACAGTGTCCTTTCCTTGCTCCATGGACCTTCGTAATGGGCTGCGTGACACGCTTCGACTGCCGGGTAGATAATGCTGTCCCCTTTCTTTGATCCATGTTCACAAATCTCCTGAGGTTACAAGCAGTAAACACAAAAAGGGAAAACACCAGAAGAAACATCGCTACGTACATAACGTTCGCTTGCCTGTACCTCCGCCGTGGAGGGGCACCATGTGGGTGAATATAAGCCTGGATGGACCTCCACCGGCCCATTGGTTAAGCATGGAATTTGGGACACCATATTTTGAGGCCTCCGATCTGCCCAAAACCGGAAACGATGGGGGCTGAAAAAGCCAGGGGGCAACCTGATGCACTTTATGCATGTTTGGAGGACGAACAAAAAAGCCAACCCGTGGAGGCCGCAGACTAGGAAGACCCGTTCTTTTGAAAACGCAAGACTACGGACTTGCCTCTCTGGTTTTGTTTTGTTTTTGTTTTTTTAAGAAAGGGGAGGGTTACGGTCATAATTGTACCGGCCGAATCGTCCACTGGACAAGTGATAAAGGAGATTATGTGGTTTGCAGAAAACCGTCCAAGCGACGGACGACCCGCATGCTGCCGAAACTGCTGGAATTGTGTAAGCCCGCACGGATGTGCTGCCCCTGTACTCATAGTTAAGCCATTACTGCTGTGTGTGGGCGCCAGTGTTCTCTGTCTATAGCTCCCAAGGAATGCAGGGATTGGTATCCCTTGATACTTCAACAGGAAAAGAGTCGATGAGGCAACGCAACGGACCAAGAGCATTGGAGAGCTACCATGTGATGTCTGCTTACAAATATGGCAACGACCGCCACATTGTCAGAACTAGGATGACGCGTAGCCGTGTTGGCTATGCCCCCAGACCGTTATGGCTACGACCGCAGGGAAAGGAACAACAAATCCAGTCAAGCGTTGGAATGTCTGGAGGGAATGGAACAAAGGAGGCCCGGGGCTGTGAGCCACTGCCCATTGTAGAGTTCCCGAACCCGTCCCCCACAATGTCTGTAGAGAACTGCATATTACGGTCCAGCACTCAATAATGGATAACAAGGAATGAGGCGGACGTTTTTTTGTTTTTTTTCAAAAGACGTATCATCAGGAGCCATGGATAATGCCTATGAGTAGGTTCAACCACCTTGATCCACCATGGGTTCAACTGTTTTATCCTCAGCTGCGGTAACCGCAAACATCCACATGTACGAATAAAAGACTCAAGCACTGCTTTGTATGGTAAGGGGCAAGTGACCCTCCTACAAAAGAATAATCATTGGCGTAATGAGATATACCCCTATGCCAAATACGTCGAAAATGGGGAAAGAAGCTATTAAGCCGGTGCAAAGGAAGCTCCAACTGGAGGGCCTTATCCACACAATCTTGTCCTAGAACTTACAACCCAAAGACAAAATCGCTAGTGTGATAGGTGAGAGGCGGAATGCCGATTTGACATTCGCCTTAGCAAGGAAGGGGCCCTTCCTGCCCTCCTAACCAAATTTAACGAGTCATAAAAAAAAACGGTAAGCGAACTGAGCAGTGTCTTGACTGACGCGGAGTCTGGGTAGAACAAAAGATGGATTAGTCTAAAGGAGCACAGCTCTGCTTTGGTATATACCAAGTCTATCAACTTGGAAGGGTGATATACAAAATGTTGCAACTGCTCACTGACCAAAATTACCAAATTGCAAATGTCAAGACTCAGCAGACCCGACGCCTTGATCCCAGCGGGACCTTTCTCAAAGGCAAATTGGAAGGGTGGTAATTAAGCCGGCCATACCTCCTATTTAAGGGGCCTCCTTTTATAGTTTCTCCATCAAGGGCCGCGTGTGTGCGTTGCCTTACGGACTACAGGTTTGATGCGTCCCGTCGGTTACACGGCCCGCTACACCCTAGACTGAGACAAAAGCCATTTTGTGAAGCCGTCGCATAACCTCTCTGCCGCTGCCTATGCAGGGTATTGCAGAGGAGAAAGCCTATTCTGGCGTTCGAGCGAGGCAGCACACGCAAGGACTTCCAAAACCGCAAGCCGGTCATAGCCGGCATTTCACAGGGCGTTAAAGGATATATTGCCTTTGTGTGCTTTTCATGCTGCGCTGCCTTTCATGCTGCGCTAGTGATGAACAATATCGTTTCACCCGACTACCAGGTTTCCCGCAACCCCAAAATAACAGTACGTGCTCACCGGGAGGTATTTTCACGGGGTGGCCGGCGTGAGTTGGCATGAAAGGGAGACCAGCTGACGAAGCGTTGAGCACTGGCCCTGGGAAGGGTGGAGACTGCCGTTGTGGACCCGAAGTCAGCTTCTGACTGAAGTGGGCTGGATGTTCCCTCCTGTGCTCTCGCTTACATCGAAGGGCTGGGTAGATGCCTGGGTATCGCCAAGACTCTGGTTGTTTGGATGCTCACTGCTCCTCGACTGTAGCGCTGTCCCAGACCCATAGATGGCGCTAATTGGCGTGATGATGTGCTGCCGGCATAGCCGTGTGTCACCGCATCCCGGCACCGCTGTGTTGCTAGTCCTTACATACAGTGCCCAGGATCGGGAATATGGGGATTCAAGGATTTTGGCTTGGGCCTCTTCGCCCTGCCAAGGACGCAGTCCGGATGCTGCTGTTGGCTACTCCGGGGTCGGAAGCGCAGGCTGAGCATGGGGGCTATCTCGAGCCTATAGGTAGGAGCACTAAGCCTTAGTCAGACGGGAATGGCGGTGCACGAACCATCTGGACATCTCGCGACTCAAATCGTCTTTGACTCACAACGCTCGTTTTGTCCGTTGAGCAGGGGACTCCTGCACTTTCTGGTTCCTCCCTCTATTCCCCAAGCTCAAGATTCAGCACTGCGACGAAGTTGAAAGTTCTTAAATCTGCTGACTCTCGACGAGAGTTTTTACTATACGATGCACACCCAGCGGAGGTGCGCGGCCAAAAGAACCAATACACGCGCTACAAGCGCTAATGTGCCCATCGCCTGACTGCATGCCTGACCGGCCCCATTGTTGGTCAGCTTTCCAGCCGCCAAGCATTCCTGGGCCAAGCGCGTACGGCACGCATAACAACGCCTTTATTCAGACGGTCATTCTCCCTTCCCCGTTCCCAAAGTGGGTCTTCGGTCGACAAGCGACCAAAAACCGAATTGTACAATAGTGATCCTGTACTCACACAGTAGCATCTTGCTCCCACCTCCTAAAGCGGTGTTAATCTGCAACAGTAGTGGCTCTACGGTAAGTTGAGCGCAGTAGACTCCCTCCCCACAGAAGTGTGGGAAGGTTCTACTAGCGAATACTTACCCGTACAGCATCCCTCCCTCCTCCCCACGGAGGGCTCGTTGCAGTTTTACATGTACCTGCTGTAGCGCTCGAGAAAAGAGGAAGCTAGCATGGCGGGTATGCCGCAGGGCATGCTGGGAGGCTATTGTGTGAAATCTTAGCGAATGTATTACACCCTCTAGGGAAATCTGCAACAGTAGTGGCTCTACAGGTAAGTATTCGCTAGTAGTCCCTTCCCACACTTCTGTGGGGAGGGATTTTTCATCACCACAGGCGTTTTAAAACTACTGGCAGAATATGTAAGGTATCATCAGAAAGAAAAACTCGTACTCTTTTTTATGAATTTTTGTAAAAAAATATGAATTTCATTTGTAATTTCCGTTATGTTTACGTCATGTCATTAAAACTTGTCATGTGCATTGTCCGAGTGTGTGGCTGTCTCCCTGCTGAATTTGAAACGATTTCATCAAACTTCACCTGCTGCTAGAGGGCGCTCGAGTACTTGATGACGTCATATGTTAATGAATTACAGAAACTGACTCAACCTTGACATAACAACGTCGACACAAAGTTCATATCTGTCTTCAAATTTGAATACGAGCCTTTACAAGGTAACTTCCTGTTTCAACCGGAAGACGAGGTCAGATGACATCACAAAGGTCATCAGTCTGTAGTGCCTGGGAAGACCTCACATGCCGCAAACAGTAAGACAAGGGAGCCAACCGTTGATTTGTTATGATTTTTTGAAGGTTTTCAAGTTCAAATTTCAAACAGCGGTCACGTGACCGTCTTTTGAACAACTCACTTCAAACCAATTTTAGACACAAGGATGGGTCATGTACTTTGTGTGTGTCAAGTTTGGCTGAAGAATCTTCTGTAGTTCTCTAGATTTTGAGGAGAGAATAATCGAGGAGGAAGAAGACTAAGAAGAAGAAGATATAGAAGAAGAAACTGGAAAAAAAAAAATCAGAACAAACTGAAAGTCTTTTCCGCTACGCTATAGCGTCGGAAAAGCCAAAAAACTAGAGATTTATGTCTGTTGGCAAACAGAACATAACTTTTTCCGGATCTGGTTCTCTTACAAATAAATAGGGAAAAAAATGACATCAACGGGGTTTAAACCCGTACCCTCCATTCCTACCCCAAAACGCATGTGCATATTTTGTGCACAAAGTGTAAGGGACTTCATTATATTATAACTTAGATACAGTGAAAAATTGAAACCAAACAAAATTATATTTTTGCGTAAAATGGACTTTAAAAATGTGCCCCTTTAAAGTGTTGTCACGTGGCATGTGATGATGTCATGATGATTTCAAGGAAGTTTGAAAAAAAAAGTACACTCAATGTCAAAAGTGCTCTTTACAAAACCCCTGTGCTTTGTCTGTGGCATTTTTCCTAGGAGAAAAAATATCAGAACAAAACAAAAGCTTTTCCGCTTTGCTGCGGAAAAGCTAAAAATATGAACGAGAACATTAGCTTTGCCTTTTTGCTGAAGCAGCAGAAAAGCTAAGAAGAAGGAAAGCTAGAGCTTCTACGTGTACAATGTACATGTACATGTATGTCTATTGGCAACAGAGCTTTTCCGCAAAGAAACAATTCAATCAAGGTCTCACTGTTGCATATCTGACACTAAAACTAGTAATCACGGTTTTGAGTTCTAATCAGCTGCATACAATGGAAGATCTCATGGTTTCCTTCCTCATCGTTTAGATTGCGCCACCAGGCGATCCTAGTGGTTTCAAGGATAATGTCCAAAACTTCTGCTAGGGCTCTATGCATTTGTCAATTTTTATTGAAATCCATGTGTATTCAATGGCAAATGTGCCGCCGACAAAAACCCTCTACAAAGTCTATGTGATTTTTCCTATATTTAAAGGGAAGAGGCGGAAAACCTAAAAATCAGGATAAAAAAAAACCTGTTTCAAACAAAACTTTGGAACAGCTAATAAGAAGTGTGTACATCGTCAGTGGAAGATTTTAAAAGCATCAAAAGATTTGTGACAGTTTAAAGTGATCAAGATTCAAGATGTTAACATTTCATGCATTCCACCACTAGGATAGGATGGGTACATTTACTTTCAACCCTCCAAAACTGTCTTAGTAATCAGTATACATATAGGCCTTCTCTGTGTATTTTGTAAACTCATGATGACGTTACCATGACCGTATCTGTAACCATTTTTTATCAAATGTGGAATATCATGTTTTCTTTGTTTTTTATATTTCTTTTGCATACATGTAGGTGGTGAGAGATAAGGTCTTAAAATCATGGACATTTCAAGAAGGTGGTGATTTATCAGATAACTTTGGCAGCGGATATCCCTCAGGTATGCAATTCAATATTCTTGTTATTCAGTACATTATATATAGAATTATTTTATCAGGAAGGCAAATAAGCAGCAAATCTACATTCTGATCATTGCAATTTAATAGTAATTAATTGCTATTGAATAATTATTTTAAAATTTAGTGGGCCTGACGTTTCGATCCTAGCAGGACCTTTCTCAAAGGCAGAGGTCCTGCTAGGATCGAAACATCAGGCCCACTAAATTTTAGATTTACATTTTGGTAATTTTAGTCAGTAATTATTAATTATTAGTCAGTAATCATTAAATTATTTGAATAGTTTAACTTTTTTTTAATTATTATTGCAATTTTGTTTCCAAAGACTGCATCGAAAATAGATTCTTTGAATCCAAATAAATGAAATAGTTCTTTATTTTGCTTCACTCACCACCAAGGTTCTAGCCAGAAAAAACAAAAAACAGTGAAACCTGCATATAGCGGCCACCAAAGGAAGTGTAAGTCTCAAAGGGTGTAAGTCTCGTGGTGAAAAAGGTCACCGTACACTTCCGGGCACCTCCGCGCCACCTGCTAAAGGAGATTAACACGTGCCCAATTTTGAATGCATTATTACATAATGAACAAAGCCTCTTTTCAACTGAAAACCCAGGTTTATGGATTAAGTATATTAAAAATATAAGAATAAGCAAAAAAAAACTACCAAAAAAATGAGAATACGGCAGAGAAAACAAATAAATAGAATCCTACCTTCATCTTCTCGGTTGTAAGTACAGTATTGTGAATACGGCTCGACTGTGGTACGCGACGTTAGCATTACTACTTGTATCGTGCCAAAGTTGGTGTGGTTCACATTCGGGCAAGAAAAGCGCCCTTGTACTGTACTGTGCTGTACATGTGGATACCGTACATGTAAACAAAATAATACAAAATCAAAACACGATCAACACGCGACATTAGCCAGTACATGTATATACATACAATTACAAGTTGGCTTGTCTTGGAACACGACTATCACTTCTTGTTGGATAGGTTCTATGGTTTCAAACGGTGAAAATTTAAATTTATTAGCTTTTTCGCACGAAGCGGAAAAGCTATTGTTTTTGTTAAGATTTTTAGCTTTTTCGCGCGAAGCGGAAAAGCTATTGTTTTTGTTAAGATTTTTAGCTTTTCCGCCGTTAAGCGGAAAAGCTATTGTTGTTCTGATTTTTAGCTTTTTCGCGCGAAGCGAAAAAGCTATTGTTATTGTTAAGATTTTTTTTTTCTTCTTCTCTTTCTGTTCGTACAAGTCCCCTAGACAAAGCACAGGGTTTTTTCGGAGGGCATTTTTGCCATTGAACAAATTTTGATTTTGTTCAAACTTGACAAATGCATAGAGCCCTTGCTGAAGTTGGGCACAGTTGTCTTTAAAACTTCATGACGTCACCACGTGTCACGTGACAGCGCTTTAAAGGGGCAAATTTCAAACTCAAATAAAAGCAAAAATGCAAATTCGTTTTGGTTCCAATTTTGCACTATATCTAAGTTGGGAAAAGGTGTATCCAAAAATTGCCCTCATTTGATCGTGACATCATCTCATGAATATTAATGAGGTCATTAACTTTTAAGATTTTAACATTCAATTGAGCATATTTGGCCAACGGAGCAAGATTTTTTTCATTTTTTCGATTATATCTATTGTGGATATAGTTAAGAAACACCCTCCGGGGCCAAAATGCCATGACGCAATCGTGACGTCATCAAAATGCGTGTTTTTAAAACACATATTTGCCACAGGTCAATCTTTTCTAAATTTGTGGGGCATTTAGCTATTGGGCTAGACATTCTAAATCCTGAGTTTGGAAGCAATTGACCATTGTTCAGAATTATTATGATTTTTTGAAAAATATAATGAAGTCCCATAGACTTTGTGCACAAAATATGCACGTGCGTTTTGGGTTAGGAATGGAGGTTACGGGTTCGAATCCCTTTGATGTCAATTTTTTTTTCATCAATTTTCATTATGTTCTGTTTGCCAACAGACATAAATTTCTAGTTTTAACTATTTTTGTCTGTAAAACGTGCAAAATCACGTACTTTACACATTGTATTTTAATATTTTATTCCTAAATGACTATTCTAATAGTTTAAACTGCTTCAATCAGCGCGATACAAAATATTTTCACAAAAACGTTCTCCGCTCCATGCTTTAACTCTTATCCGAGGAGCTCGGAAGTCAGGAATCTCGCCGTAACACGTACATTCTCGAGGCCACTATGGAGAGGTAGCCTCTTCAACTTAAACATGTATGGACATGTCCGTGCATGTTTCTACATGTGGATAGATACTGGTATCAAGAGTGCACAAATCAACTGTCCAAAAGTTCAAATGAGAGAATAGAATGAGAGGGGTGATGAGAACACCCATGATTTATTGTACAGTGAAACCTGCATTACAATACTAAGTTTTGCACTTCACCAAGGTTATTACTACTTTACCAAGGTATTTACTAAGTTGTGCACTTCACCAAGGTTTTTTTCTACTTCACCAAGGTTTTTGAAGTCAAACACTTCACCTTGGTATTTACTAAGTTTTACTCTTTACTGAGGTTTCCTGGAAGCCCAGTGTGAGAAAATAACACAAACACATAGAAAATCAAATTAAAGGGTACAGTAAAGGCCTTTTCATACTATCTTCGCTTTGAACCGGGTTGAAACCTACCCGGTTCCGCTCCGGTTCAGCCTTGGCTGTTTTCGACCCGGTTCACACTGTTCATGACACAAACTGGCCGCGGCGTGAACCGGGTTACTTTCAATCCGGATACAGCCGTGCGTATTCACACTTCGAACTCTCAACACGGATCATGTGCGGCGCCTGCGCGCTGTGGTGATTTTCTCGCTCCCACAATGCCTTGCGACCTGCCAAGCGGCCGGATGTACCAGTCAAATATAAGTAGACTCCACACGCTTTCGCGAAAATATTTTCGTGAAGCATGCGCGATTTAGAAATGTTGGTAGGCCCCCCTAATTTGCGCGTTTCACGAAAAGCTTTCTGCATACTACCATCTCTCCATAGGATGGTTTATCACAGTGGCACCATTGGCGATTCTGCTGGTCTTCAGTGACATCAGACTGGTCTTCTAATGGCTCCAGAGCCTGAACTGTTCCGTGTGCTTCTTGCACTGGTTTGCGGGTGAGCCATTTACCCACTAGTTCTGGCAGAACACCTTTAATAAAAAAATCCTTGACAGATTCCAGTGATGGAAATAAGCGGAAAAAATTGATTAGCAAATAATGCTAATCAAATTGTAATTTGATTAGCAATATGGTAAAAATGACTAGCAAAAATAAATGTAACAATAAGTCAGTGCATGGATCATTTCTTTCTTTGACAGACGGGATGCATGCTGGTGCATCGCTGTCCCACCATGTTTGATGCAGTTGTCTCTTTTCAGGCTGTACCTACTGATTCCTAAAAGTAAAACAAAAACGTTGGAATAATTTCTGACCGCTTTGATTTTTTTCCTCGTGCGATCTGCAAAGTTTTCATCAAAATTGCACAGGGCACCACCAAGGTCAACTCAAGGGGGCACCGTGGCCAACTCACTGTGGCATCAAAAGGCCAATCAAAAGGCCAAACCTTTATTTTACATGTCGCCTTCCTTAGATGTGTACTGGAAAAAAATCTTGATAGTTATTTTAATTGGTCACCGTAGTGATACTGTCCGGCTTAGCCTTGAGAAAATCTGGATGAAGCGTTTTCGGACTACATGGTCTCAACATCCAGGAGGGTAATGACTAACACCACACAAGCTTTCTGATCATCCTTCTTTTGTGTTAACTCCTCCACATTTCCCTCTTTGATCTTTCCCCCTCTTCTCACTATTCCCTACCCTACTCCTTGCCCTTCCCTTTGATCTCTCCCTAACAGCTTTCCTCTTTGTCCTTTGTTACTCATCTGTGCCCTATTCACTCTCTTCCTTGAACCAGATTCCATTGGTTTAACATACCAGTGCTCTAACCATCTGAGATATTCAGCTCTTAGATAGCGGCCTTCCTAAATTGTCACTTAGTCTCTACTACAGTGTTCTTGGTAAAACAATTACCTTGTGGCAGAAGTGGAGAAGTGAAACGCTTCAGGGTAGCACACTCTCTTAATTAAGCTATTAGCTGGCAGGTCAGGATTTGTGCGAGCAGCAGACTTGAAGATTGAGGCAGTTATCCTCCCTGCTCGATGGAAAAACCAGTGTTTTTTTGGATGCCTGATTCCGTGTTGCCTCTTCAAGGTAATCAATCTGCTCCTGAGTAATCTGGAGAAAAAAAATTAAAATTGTATTGAATTTTACAGGGTTGAGTTCAACCCCCGTCGAAGTAAATCTCGGGATTGACACGGGTTTGAAAAAAGTGTGAATCACCAACGATCTTCAACCCCGCATCAACCCCGAGATTTGTCTCGTGAACATGAACTCAATTACTAATTAGGGGTACCAAACTTAAGAACAAAGAATTACCTCCAATGAATCTGCCAGTGTCACACACTTTGTGATCAAATCAGGATAGGTCAGATCCAAGCTGGCTGGGTCATACAGTGAAGACAACAGCTTCGGATATCTATCAGTTGTTGCTGCTGGAATGAAATCAGCAGCAAATTCGTCCATCACTCGGTGCACATCTGGCCTTGCAGATGCCTGTGCCAGAGATGCATGGAATGCAGCAAACTCCTCATCTGTTGGTGGAGGTATATTGCGGTCACTCGTCTGCTTCAAAACTGTTCTCTGCCTCTTATTGCTTGAGGTCGGACGAGTAAAGTTGAATATGGGAGACTTCAGCAGGAGAAACCTTTGGTTACAAACAACAAAATTGAAAAGGAGAAAATAACAATGTAATCTAAAAAAAATAATTAAAAATTACCAACAACCCCCCCTCCAAAAAAAAGATCATTCACTTACATCCTTCTTTGGCGGCAACCATGCACATTTTTGGGAGGTGCAGGAGTCTGTTCCTGCATCAGGCCTCGTCTGGTTCGCTTTTATGACTGCAATATGCGAACAGGCTTCTCCTAAGCTGCAAACAACAATAACATGAAGACAAATCAAAGCGCAAATGTTAAGTCACTGTCAATGAAAACCGCCAGACGGTTTTTAGAATGTGATGCGGAAAACCACAATCTGCAGATGACATGCAATTGAACAGTACACTAAATGCTGTCATAATAAATATACAATGTACATGTACTTTTGTTTTCTCTCAAAACAGTTTCCAAATACATACAGCAAAAGTGGTGTTTTTTATTTGTATAATAATTCCAAAAAAGTATCACTTACCCAGCCATACATGTGCAGTGTGCAGCGAGAATTTCCCCAGACTTCTCTGCAACAAACCAGGGAGAAAGAGGGGTGGCAGACATCCGTTGGCTGTGCTTGACTCTGCCACGCACAACGTGTCTCCTCTCCCCATTTTCCAGTTGGTAGGTATATAATCTCATGTCATGGACCCAACCAGCTTCTACGAAGCTGTCAGAACCCAACATTGACTTCCATGCCTGCAGACAGAAGTAAAACTAAGGGTCAATCTAAGGAAACAAACTTTTCATAGTGTTATCACCTCAATAAATCTTCGGCATGATTGAATGATAGGGAGCCCTATCAGGGAGCAGGTCAACTCGTACACAAGCCAACTCGTACGCTTACCAACTCGTATGCAAATTGGTCAACTCGTACGCAGATCAACTCGTACACGGGCCAACTCATACCCGGCTTTGTCAACTCCTACGCGGCTTGGTCAACTCTTACGCAGGCCAACTTGTACGCGGTTTGGTCAACCCGTACGCGGGCCAAATCGCCACCAGTTTAGGATGATGTGTTCACGCAAGATTTTCTTCTGTTTGAGCCCATTGCTCAACAGATTTACGTTCTTTAGGCCTACTTAAAAATAATGAAAGAGGGGCCAGATCAGAGAAAAGTTGCTGATCACAGGGCCGAAAGGCTTGACGAATTGCCGACCAATTGAAGTCAAATCCTTTTTTTTTTTTAGGAAGGGAGAGAAAGAGAGATAACGAGAGAGAGGGAGAAGAACATGTTGTCATGTCATCTAGGCAATCATCAGTTGCAGTAGTGTCTCAGTTTTTTGTTTATTTTTGATTGACTTGCTCCTCTAGCAAGGAGAGCTGTGTGTCCAGGATTTCATCAGGTTCCTCGGCGAAACCAGAATTCTCTGGGACGGGGGTTTGTTTAGGCAAGGGGAGTTTTATGATGTAGTCGAGCATGCCAGACGTATGGACAAACTACAAAGTTCTGGACCGTCCAGACGTATTTTAATTGCAGCCCAACTAATGATGTACATGTGATTTGTTTGACTCAAAATCTGTTGCAACTGAAGACGTTCGTATAAAACTCACCCGAATTTCTTCCTTTGTGTGTTGACTTGGTGTGGAAATCATGTACAAGTACATGTCATTCCATTTCACATTGGGAATCACCGACGGCTCAGCATCGATGCAGTAGGGATCTTCCCGTAGCTCGCACAGTGACAACTTTTCCAAATGCCTGGCTTTGGCTGCACCAGAAAGTGCTTCAACATACAATGTACGCTGACAACTGGGCTGTCATGTCCGTACTGATTTCCAAACAACACCGGGCGAATTTTGAGACGAAAACGATGTGAAATTTTCCCGACGCTCGTACACGTACGTATACTACGCCGTACACGACATGCAGTGTTTAATGTGTACAGTACATATTGTACGTGTACATGTACATGTACACACGCCGTTTGCGTGCAAAGCGCTTGCCCTCTAAGATACCAATACCATGGAACCGACATAAGATTTGTTTTGGTGCTGCTCCACACGTTCATTTTCGGTACGAAAAAGAAAATCTTCACACAAAAACCACGAATAAATGTTAACACTTATTAACAGCAGTTATTTGGAATTTGTTGTTTGATCATTTATGCGTAGCCACTGGAAGAATTAGTTCACCATTGGGTTACCGTTTGTCACTCCCCCATGCAGTTCACACTAGGGTCTACCAAAATGGCCTTTTATTTATTCCTATGTAATCAATGTAATCAATTTCGACCATTGAGCAGTATGAGCACATTGCAGATCAGAATTTTGACACGATAAGTTTTATTCCACTTCTTCTTGCATATGAGGCAAGCAGCAATTAGAGGCGCTGCTAAGTTGTTGTCGACTTGTCGTTCGCCTGGGCTCATCAGAAGAGTGAGACCAGTTACCAGGGCCCATTGATATGACTTTATGCCACTAATGTCATATTGATCAATCGGTCAAGATGATATCGAAAATTTCCCATTACATCTCATTTTTTTTCTCTTAGAAAATATACTGAGAAAGCCCAGGAATTTCTCTAAAATGCACCACAGAGCATCTTTAATACCTGTAGGTGCAACATTTTCCAGGCCCCAGACCCCATGCTGTTAAGGGCTTCGCACTTCGCACAATGCACAGTGCACTCTTAGATCCGAAAGCCCAACACTTTCTACAAGATCCTGGGGAGAACCCTGGTGTACGTTATCACCATCTACCCCTATTGAATTAAGATTGTGAGTGATATACAAAAATGTTGCAAACTGCTTACTGACTAAAAATACCAAATCTAAAATTTAGTGGGCCTGACGTTTCGATCCTAGCAGGACCTTTCTCAAAGGCAGAGTGACAAGGACAAAACAGATACATGTACACGAAGGAAGGGGGGAGAGTGAATAGGACACGGATGAGAAACAAAGGACAAAGAGTGAAGCTGGTAGGGAGAGATCAAAGGGAAGGGCAGGGGGTAGGGTAGGGATTAATGGGAGGAGGGGGAAAGATCAAAGAGAAGGGCAAGGAGTGGGGTAGGGATTAGTGACAATAGGGGGAAAGATCAAAGAGAGAAGTGTGAAGGACTGAACACAAAGAAGGATTATCAGAAAGCTGCATGGTGTTAGTCATTACCCTCCTGGATGTTGAGACCATGTGGTTGAATAGTCCGAAGACGCTTCATCCACATTTTCTCACGGCTAAGACGGACAGCATTATTACGGTGACCAAGTGATTCTATGCCCAGTACACTCATGTCTGATATCGAATGATCAGGGAGATTGAAGTGATACCCAACAGGGGTGTCCATTTTACCAGTTTTGATAGTAGACCTATGGCCATAGATTCGTTTTTTGAGGGTGTTTTTGGTCTCGCCAACATACTGAATATTACAAACTCTACAAGAGATGAGGTATATGATGTTTGAGGTAGTGCAAGTGATAGAGCCATAGGTCGTGTGGGTAGTTCCAGAAGAATGTCCATTGAAAGAGTCTATTTCCTTGACATGTGTCTTGCAAACAATGCATTTCGAGGTACACTTAAATGTACCAAATTTGGTTGGAGGTGAAGAGTCCAAAGGGGGAACCTCTGCTCGGACAATTAAGTCACGCAGGTTACGGGGGCGCCTGAAAGCCAAAACAGGTGAATTAGGAATGGCTTCAGCCAGACGATCCGAAGTGTGGAGAATATGGTGGTTTTCCTTAGTTATCTTCCTGAGAGGAGGAAGAGAGGGGTGGTAGGAAGTAACTAAGGGAACCTTGGGCTTGTCCTTGGGACCTGGTGGCTTTTGTTTTAGTGCCGAACTTCTGGGAATGGAATAGACTTTAGCAATGGAGTTCTTCACTTGGCGAGAACTAAAGCCTCTAGCAACCAAGTTACTGGCCAATACACGTGTATGGCGGCGAAAGTCAGACTCATTGGAACATATACGCCTCAATCTGAGGGCCTGGCTGTAAGCTATACCAGTCTTACAGTGTCTAGGGTGACAACTGGAGGAATGGAGATATTGATGAGTGTCGGTGGGCTTAGAATACAAGTCAATAGTGAGTGTATTGAGGTCTTTCCGGACGGTGACGTCCAGAAAGTGGGTCTGATTAAGAGACTGCTCCCATGTGAATTTGATGGTCCTATGGAAGGAATTGATGTGGTCAAAGAAAGCATTCAGGCTGCTACCGTCCCTAGTCCAAATGAAGAACACGTCATCTATGTATCTCCACCAAATCCAGGGACGGCATGGAGCCTCACTGAGCATGCGTTCCTCAAGGTCACCCATGAAGAGGCATGCAAAGGAAGGAGCCATGCGCGTGCCCATGGCAGTGCCATGCACTTGAAGATAGTGCTTGCCAAGAAAGGAGAAATTATTCTTGGCCAGCACTAACCTCATGAGGGTGGTTATGTCGGAGATGGGTGGAGAAGACTGTTTTCCCTTGGCCAGGGCCGAGGAGCAAGCTTGAATGCCTTCTTCCTGGGGGATGTTAGTGTATAGAGAGGAGACGTCAATAGTACCAATTATGGCAGTGGCAGGGATTTGATCCTTGACACTTTCCAACTTTCGCAGAAAGTCGGGAGTGTCATGGACGTATGAGGGGATTTGGGGAACCAGGGGTTTGAGAAAAGAGTCAATGAAAAGAGATATGTGTTCCGTAGGTGAACCATTGCCAGAGATGATGGGTCTACCTGGGTTGTTGGCCTTGTGAATTTTCGGGAGAAGGTAGAATCTGGCAGTTCTACAATTGATAGGTGATAGAAATCTGTGAGCTTTTTTACTCAAATGATCACGTGATCGCATGTCATCCAAAACTTCCTGAATTTGCTCTGAAAATTTGCCAGTGGGGTTAGAGTCCAGACATTTGTAGTGCTGGGGATTGTTGAGTTGGCGATTGGCTTCATCAATATATTTTTGGCGATCCATGATTACTACGGCTGACCCTTTATCTGCTGGCTTGATAATGATGTCACCGCGGGAACGTAGAGTGTTGAGAGCAAGACGTTCTTCCCTAGGGAGATTGTCGTGGGGCTTACGGGTAAGATGCGAGGAGTTGGAAACTTGAGAACTGACTGCTTGCACATACGTTTCAAGGGCTGGAACACGGTTCTTGGGGGGGACCCAGGTGCTTTTTACACGGAAAGGTTCTTCTTTACGGGAGCCAGAATCGAAGAAGATCTCAGTCAGACGAAGTCTGCGGTAATACTCAGTGAGATCTTGACTGAGCATTACTTGGTCAACTTTGGGGGGAGTAGGACAAAAGTTCAAGCCCTTGGAAAGTAACGTATGCTCTGCGTCAGTTAGAGAAGAAGAGGAAAGGTTGACAACAGTGTTAGTGGGGGGTAAAGACCTCAATACACTCACTACTGACTTGTATTCTAAGCCCACCGACACTCATCAATATCTCCATTCCTCCAGTTGTCACCCTAGACACTGTAAGACTGGTATAGCTTACAGCCAGGCCCTCAGATTGAGGCGTATATGTTCCAATGAGTCTGACTTTCGCCGCCATACACGTGTATTGGCCAGTAACTTGGTTGCTAGAGGCTTTAGTTCTCGCCAAGTGAAGAACTCCATTGCTAAAGTCTATTCCATTCCCAGAAGTTCGGCACTAAAACAAAAGCCACCAGGTCCCAAGGACAAGCCCAAGGTTCCCTTAGTTACTTCCTACCACCCCTCTCTTCCTCCTCTCAGGAAGATAACTAAGGAAAACCACCATATTCTCCACACTTCGGATCGTCTGGCTGAAGCCATTCCTAATTCGCCTGTTTTGGCTTTCAGGCGCCCCCGTAACCTGCGTGACTTAATTGTCCGAGCAGAGGTTCCCCCTTTGGACTCTTCACCTCCAACCAAATTTGGTACATTTAAGTGTACCTCGAAATGCATTGTTTGCAAGACACATGTCAAGGAAATAGACTCTTTCAATGGACATTCTTCTGGAACTACCCACACGACCTATGGCTCTATCACTTGCACTACCTCAAACATCATATACCTCATCTCTTGTAGAGTTTGTAATATTCAGTATGTTGGCGAGACCAAAAACACCCTCAAAAAACGAATCTATGGCCATAGGTCTACTATCAAAACTGGTAAAATGGACACCCCTGTTGGGTATCACTTCAATCTCCCTGATCATTCTATATCAGACATGAGTGTACTGGGCATAGAATCACTTGGTCACCGTAATAATGCTGTCCGTCTTAGCCGTGAGAAAATGTGGATGAAGCGTCTTCGGACTATTCAACCACATGGTCTCAACATCCAGGAGGGTAATGACTAACACCATGCAGCTTTCTGATAATCCTTCTTTGTGTTCAGTCCTTCACACTTCTCTCTTTGATCTTTCCCCCTATTGTCACTAATCCCTACCCCACTCCTTGCCCTTCTCTTTGATCTTTCCCCCTCCTCCCATTAATCCCTACCCTACCCCCTGCCCTTCCCTTTGATCTCTCCCTACCAGCTTCACTCTTTGTCCTTTGTTTCTCATCCGTGTCCTATTCACTCTCCCCCCTTCCTTCGTGTACATGTATCTGTTTTGTCCTTGTCACTCTGCCTTTGAGAAAGGTCCTGCTAGGATCGAAACGTCAGGCCCACTAAATTTTAGATTTACATTTTGGTAATTTTAGTCAGTAAGCAGTTTGCAACATTTTTGTATATCACCTAAAAATACCAAAATGCAAATCTTAAAATTTAGTGGGCCTGACATTTTGATCCTAGCAGGACCTTTCTCAAAGGCAGAGTGACATGGACAACACAGATACATGTACATGAAGGAAGGGGGAAGAGAGTGAATAGGACACGGATGAGAAACAAAGGACAAAGAGTAAAGCTGGTAGGGTGAGATCAAAGGGAAGGGCAAGGAGTAGGGTAGCGATTAGTGAGAAGAGGGGGAAAGATCAAAGAGAGAAGTGTGAAGGAGTGAACACAAAAGAAGGATTATCAGAAAGCTGCATGGTGTTAGTCATTACCCTCCTGGATGTTGAGACCATGTGGTTGAATAGTCCGAAGACACTTCATCCACATTTTCTCACGGCTTAGACGGACAGGATTACTATGGTGACCAAGGGATTCTATGCCCAGTTCACTCATATCTGATATCGAATGATCAGGGAGATTGAAGTGATACCCAACAGGCGTGTCCATTTTACCGGTTTTGATTGTAGACCTATGGCCATAGATACATTTTTTGAGGGTGTTTTTGGTCTCGCCAACATACTGAACATTACAAACTCTACATGAGATGAGGTATATGATGTTTGAGGTAGTGCAAGTGATAGAGCCATGGGTCGTGTGGGTAGTTCCAGAAGAATGTCCATTGAAAGGTGTGTCTTGCAAACAATGCATTTTGAGGTACACTTCAATGTACCAAATTTAGTGGGAGGTGAAGTGTCCAAATAGTGGGGCAGCTTAGCTCGAATATTCAAGAGGATTGTGCACTTTGTGATACAAGCATAAAAATTGGCACAAATGTACATTGACACATGGCGAACATTTTCAGATATTGAGCCACTCGGAATTCTCCCTTCATATCCGCCATTTTGGAATTCAAAATGGCCGCCATTTGAAATCTTCATTTTCGATTATCAGCGGGTCTAATGCTGCTACTGACTCGATTCTGGTGTCTAAATGTATGTTTTGGGGGGCAAGGAATCCAATGGTAACAATCTGAACTGCGTATTTTATACCAATGAACCGCCATATTGGATTTCAAGATGGCCGCCATTTGAAATCTTCATTTTTGATTATCAGCGGGTATCATGCTGCTATTGACTCGATTCTGGTGTCTAAATGTATCTTTTGGGGGGCAAGGAATCCAATGGTAACAGTCTGCATTGTGTATTTTTTTACCACTGAGCCGCCATATTGGATTTCAAAATGATCGCCATTTGAAATCTAAATTTTCTATTATCAGTGGGTCTAATTATTGGGTCGTTATTGGCTCGATTTTGGTGTCTAAATGGCAACTGGAGATTGGACGCTGCAGAACCAGTTTTATCCTGCTCGCCGGAGTCCGCGTTTGGTGGAGCACGTCGGGCGGCGGACATCAGACAGGTGACCATGCGACCCCCCCCCCCCCCGCCGACTTCCTTCCTGTCGGGGCAGTGATGAAGGGACGCCGTGAAGCCCGCGGAACGCCCATCCGAGTCCGGAGCATCCGGGGCGGCGGACATCAGACAGGTGACCCTGCGATCCCCCCCCCCCCCCCGGCGACTTCCTTCCTGTCGGGGCAGTGATGAAGGGACGCCGTGAAGCCCGCGGAACGCCCACCCGAGTCCGGAGCATAAGGGGCGGCGGACATCAAATGGGTGACTCTGCGGTTCCCCTCGGTGTAGTTGTAGTAGTAGTTTTCGCGGCATTTATGATTACATAAATGATACATTGTGTCTTTTCACGCTCATCGTGATGCATGCATGTCTGTAGACTTACGGTGCTGGTAGTTCTACTGGAGACAGTTCGATCGATCACCATGTCCAAGAGGTTTAGACTAGCTCATGCTGAGCGAACTTCATCAACATCACAACAGCTCACCACTACTGACTGGAGGTTATGCATCATATGTCAAAAGGACAAGAACGAGACACTGACCAAACCTGAACAGTCTAAGAGAAAAGACATTGGTAGTGGATACAGTTCAGTTGCAGAGAACTTGATCAAATTCAATGAACTTGGAGAGCTTCCAGGATCACTCCAATTGGAAAGACTTGATGGTGGCCATGGCATAGAAGCTGCGATGGTTGCACACGGCGCACAATATCACCATACGTGCAAACTCCAGTACAACAACACCAAACTACATAGAGCTCAAAAGAGAACACTCAAGAAAGAAGGTCAGAGAGATGAGGAAGAATCTTTATGCAAACGCACCAGGGCGCATTCACGTTCGAGTACAGAGAAGGTTACAGAAACTTGTTTCTTCTGTGGACAACCTGCGGGGACTCAAGGTCTTCGGAAAGCTGCAACATTCGAAATGGACAGACGGGTCCGTGCCTGTGCAACCCTTCTTGGCGATACAGAACTGCTTGGCCGTCTCAGTGGCGGGGATATGGTTGCGTTGGACGCCCGGTATCACCTGCGGTGCTTGATAGAACTTTACAACCACGCAAGATCGGTCCAGTCAACAGGACCACAGGACCAAGAAAGAGCAATGTCAGCAGTAGTCTTTGCTGAACTCGTCCTCTACATCGAAGAAACAAGACAAGATGAGGAGACAGCACCAGTATTTAGATTGGCCGATCTTGTCCACCTCTATCAGTCGAGAATGGAACAGCTCGGAGTGCAGCTCGATACGAGAGTCCACTCCACACGGCTAAAGCAGAGACTGCTATCTCAGTTTCCTGACATGCGAGCACACACCAAGGGGAGAGACATATTGATGGCATTTGAAGAAGATCTCGGTTCTGCTCTTGACAAAGCCTGCGAACTGGACAGTGATAGTGACGCAGTCCATCTTGCACGTGCTGCACACATTGTCCGCCGTCATATGTTTGGAGAAGCCAAGCCCTTCATAGGATTCCCTGAAGGATGTCAAGAAGAATCTGTGCCACCATTGCTGCTTGCACTAGTCAGAATGATTCTCGAGGGACCCAGCATCAAGGACCAGGCGGAAGACACTAACCCTGCAGCAATTACCGCAGCACAGATACTGAAGTTCAACAGCGTCAAACACAAGCGAACTCGTGGCACCACATCGTCCACCTGTGTCAGGCACAGTGTTGCACAAGAGACCCCACTTCCAACATACATAGGGATGATGTTGCATGCTCATACACGCAAAAAAAAATTAGTCGACAGACTTTCACACCTTGGCCTAAGCATCTCGTATGACAGAGTGCTCCAGCTCTCAGCACAGATGGGCAACCATGTCTGCAAACAGTTTCACAGAGAACAATTGGTCTGCCCTCCAAAGTTGCGTGGTGAAGTGTTTACAACTGCCGCTGTTGACAACATAGATCACAACCCCAGTGCAACAACATCAAAAGACTCCTTCCACGGTACCGGTATCTCCCTCATACAACATCCTTCTTACACTGGTGAAGGGGTGAATCGGAGCATCGTCGTTGCTGGAGAATCTGGAGATGCACGGTCCAAGACTGTCGCCCCTTTGCCGCACTATTATACTGACGTACCCCCATCACTAGCAGCATCAAGAGGTCACCTGTCCCAGCTGCTAGAGTAGAGTCATTGGCCAGAGGCAACTTCCAACAGCAGACTGATGAACAATACCAATGGCTAGGCAAAGTAAAACAGGTCATAGAAGATAAAACTGGTACAGTAGACAATGAAAATACATCTTGGGCCGCATTTCACGCTAGCCGACAGCCACCGAATGCTGGAGTCATCTGCCCCACGTCGCTGCTCCCACTCTTCATGGAAAGCTCTCACACTGTGGCCATGATCCGCCATTCAATGAACATTGTGAAGAATGCTGTAGAACACTTGAATCCTGGGCAGACACCAGTGATCACCTTCGATCAGCCACTGTTTGCTTTGGCCAAGCAGATACAGTGGAAGTGGCCAGATAGGTATGGTGAAGACCACATAGTGGTGATGTTTGGTGGTCTCCACATCGAGATGGCGGCACTGAAGACACTTGGTGACTGGCTGAAAGAAAGTGGTTGGGTGCAAGCACTGGTGCAAGCTGAGATTGCCACAGCAGGGACAGCAGACTCATTTTTGCGAGCATCTCATGTCTTGCGCACAAGAAGAGCACATCAAGTGACTGCAGCAGCACTATACATCCTGCAACACCATGCCTACGACCGTTTCTGTTTGGGAGAAACCAGAGATGCAGAAGACCTTCCCGCATTTGAAGACTGGTGTTGCCAGAGACGAGACAACATCCCCCAGTTTCGTTACTGGGCAAATGTGCTGGAACTAGAATTGTTGGTTCAAGTATATGTGCGTTCTCTCAGGCAGGGATCGTTTGCGATGTACCTCGATGCTCTGACAGAGCTGGCCCCTTGGTTTCACGCACTAGATCATACCCACTATGCTAGGTGGATACCAGTGCACCTGAAGGACATGGCCGAGCTAACTACCAAACACCCAAACGTAGCCAACAAATTCAACGAAGGTCACTTCACAGTTAAGAAAACGCAGAGGGTGTTCTCTTCGATCCCTCTTGACCATGCACATGAGCAGAACAATGCCCGCATCAAAGGAGACGGCGGCGCAGTTGGGCTTACTGACAACCCTAGTGCCCTTCGTCGCTGGATGGTTGCAGGACCAGAAGTTGCTAGGGTGATCGAAGAATTCCAAGACGGGAACCAATACTGTAGACGGCAAACAGCAGACACACGCCATCATGATCAAACTCCAAGTGTACAGGCCTCATTTGTGACAGATGTCCGCTCTCTTGTCGGTGTAATAGAGGAGATAGGGAACCCATTCGAGGAGGAGAGCCAGGATCTAGTAAAACTGGATTCAAAGGACATTGCGGGTCCTGCTGCCGTGAAGACCGTCATGAATGCCAAGAAGATTGGCCAAGAGCAGTTCGAGGCTTTCACCAGGGAGTGTCTTTTGGACAGAACAAAGGCAGTGGACGACCCCATACCTCGTAACAAGCTGAAAGTGTTCAGCACTTCAACTCCAAGAAGCCAGAGCAAAAGTCAGCAACAGCTCATCTCCGTCAAGAATGACCGTGAACTCTTCGCACGCCTGTACATTGGCTGCCAGACAAGGGATGGAAACCTTGAGGAGTTCTTTCGTCATGAGAACCAGGCATGTCCTCCTGCACTGTCCGATGGTGGACACCTCATCACTGGTACCAAGAGTGATCTCATCACATGTCTGGAAGAAATCTCTGACGCTAAGACAGAGACTCCTGCCACTACCTGTATAGTGCTTGATGGAGCAGCTATCGTCCAGATGCTGAAGCCGGCTGCATCAAAGACCTTTGAAGAGTACACACATCAGATCTTCATTCCATATGTATCTGCTAAGCTGCAAACAGTGTCACGCCTGGATCTGATCTGGGATACTTACCTTGCTGTTTCACTGAAAGGTAGTACACGTGCAAAGCGGGGACAAGGCGTGCGGAGACGTGTGGTGGCCGCCGCATCCATGCCAGGAAACTGGCAGAACTTCCTACGAGTGGACAGCAACAAGACCGAACTGTTTAAGTTCCTCTCGACAGCTCTCTTGGAATGGTTTGACCAGGAGGACAAGCAACTCGTCATTACTGATGGAGAGGCAGTGCTCAGCAAGCCACTGCTACCAGATCTGACCTCACTCGCCCCATGTAATCATGAAGAGGCTGACAGTCTGATGTTGCTGCATGCATCTCACGCAGCTAAGCATGGACACCATTCAATAGTCATCCGGACTGTAGACACCGATGTTGTGGTGCTGGCAGTGTCCGTGGTACAGGAATTGCAACCAGGAGACAAATTATGGCTGGCATTTGGAACAGGCCGATGTTTCCGATATCTAGCAGCACATGAAATAGCAGCTGGACTGGGACCAGAGAAGGCTCGTGCACTGCCAATGTTCCACGCTCTCACTGGATGCGATACTGTGTCAAGCTTTGCTAGACATGGCAAGAAGACCGCATGGGCAGTCTGGACGGTACTGCCAGATTTAACTGAGGCGCTGATACAGCTGTCCTCTGCACCAAGTGGCATACCAAATGATGTAATGTGTATCAGGCTACCTGAGGCAGCTCACACCTGCGTTGAGCTGGTTTCTTGCAAGTGCCAGAAAGGGTGTGTGAGGCGCTGCAAGTGCAAGAAGGCTGCCCTTAAGTGCACAGCCCTCTGTGTGTGTAAAGGGGACTGCACATGAAGTAAGTCCACAAATTTATTTACTCATCTCATCTTTTGAAAAATGCATACCAGCAAATAATGTACTATAAAAAAAATTTACCCAGAGGTAATCGCACATATAGAATTCAAGTGGCGGCCATTTTGAAATCCAATATGGCGGCTCATTGGTAACAAATATACACAATGCAGATTTTTACCAATGGATTCCTTGCACCCCAAAACATACATTTACACACCAGAATCGAGTCAATAGCAGCATGATACCCGCTGATAATCAAAAATGAAGATTTCAAATGGCGGCCATCTTGAAATCCAATATGGCAGTTCATTGGTCTAAAATACGCAGTTCAGATTGTTACCATTGAATTCCTTGCCCCCCAAAACATACATTTAGACACCAGAATCGAGTCAGTAGCAGCATTAGACCCGCTGATAATCGAAAATGAAGATTTCAAATGGCGGCCATTTTGAATTCCAAAATGGCGGACATGAAGATTCAAAATGGCCGCCATGAAGGGAGAATTCCGAGTGGCTCAATATCTGAAAATGTTCGCCATGTGTTTATGTACATTTGTGCCAAATTTGATGCTTGTATCACAAAGTGCACAATTGGTCAGCTATGCTGCCCCACTAAAAGGGGGAACCTCTGCTCGGACAATTAAGTCACGCAGGTTACAGGGGCGCCTGAAAGCCAAAACAGCCAAATTTGGAATGGCATCAGCCAGACGATCTGAAGTGTGGAGAATATGGTGGTTTTCCTTAGTTATCTTCCTGAGAGGAGGAAGAGAAGGGTGGTAGGAAGTAATTAAGGAACCCTTGGATTTGTCCTTGGGACCTAGTGGCTTTTGTTGTTTGAGTGCCGAACTTCTGGGATTGGAATAGACTTTTGCAATGGAGTTCTTCACTTGGCGAGAACTATAGCCTTTAGCAAGCAAGTTACTGGCCAATACACGTGTATGGCGGCGAAAGTCAGACTCATTGGAACAAATGCGCCTCAATCTGAGGGCCTGGCTGTAAGCTATACGAGCCTTACAGTGTCTGGGGTGACAACTGGAGAAATGGAGATATTGATGAGTGTCGGTGGGCTTGGAATACAAGTCAGCAGTAAGTGTATTGAGATCTTTCTGGACGGTTACATCCAGAAAGTGGGTCCTTCTACAGGACTATCAAATTCACATGGGAGCAGTCTCTTCAGCAGACCCACTTTCTAAATTTTAAGATTTGCATTTCAGTAACTTTAGTCGGTAAGCAGTTTGCAACATTTTGTGTATATCACTTCTATATAAGAACCTAGTGGAAGGTTTGCGGTGACACCATGTATATCTCTCCTCTTTCAAGAAGTATTGCTCTGAAAAGAGCCGGTAACTCAACATTTCGGGTAGTGTGTATGGGTAGACAATGGGACGTGGCAGGAAAATGTCTTTAAAAAATCATTTTCTTGCTCTCCACCTTGGTAGTTGATGGACCTCTCACAAATTGATCTTTAGGGCATAATCAACAACATTCCACTTCACTTCCAACACTGTCATTAATATTTTCCAAATCTATTGTGCAGAGATTAGTGCCTTTTCCCGTGTGAAAAAGCATGCGGCATGGGATTATCTTCACCAGTGAAACTCCTACTGGGGTATAATGAAAACATCTGTGTCAGGACCCTTGACAACGACGCAGGAACTGTCTTCTGCGGTGTAGGCTGCATGCAAATACATACGAGTATCAGCCTCCTTGTGGTTGCACTCCAGGTTTGGAATCTCATCAACATTGACACTGCAATCTGGGTTGTCAATAACTTGTCATCGTTGCAGGAATAAACATGGCACTTTGACCCGTGAGCAAGAACGACCTTTACCCCATACAACTTTTCTCCTTTACACAGCTTCCAAGTTTCAAACAAGTATTCAATTAGGTCTTCCTTGTTTTCACCACATGAAAATTGTTTTCCACTGCTGTGGAATCACCTGCCCATAAACTCGGATACGTTGTGAGCCACTTGCTGTTCTTTTGGCTTGTTCAGCTTTCTTAATTGATACACCGGGGTATTTTTCAGTGACAAAGTGAATCGTAGTAGCAGATATGTCACGTGCCAAAGACACAAGACGATGCAAGATGAAGTCTGCCAGTTGCACAAAGGTTTTAGGGCCTTGGGGTCTTTTCGGATCAAGCTGCTTGATCCTGGCAATACCATCGATGACAAAAATACTCCTTGGTGGTATTTCTATGATAGGGTTTTCACACAGCCCTTCTACAGCATGAAGGGGATTAGATTTGTTGGTCTTGACAAGACAGCCTTATTCTTAGACTTGCCAAATAAAATGACACCCACGACAGTAATTATGTTTTATACCAAAATGCCACAGCATGAATTTATTTTGATTCAGCCAGAAACCATTTCTACCGGATACCAATACTTTGTATTCAGGGCAAACCGGCAAATAACTAAAGGAAAATCAAGTGGGGCACACCAGACCCCTTGGGCACACCAGACCCAATTGAAAGTTGGGCACACCAGACCCAATTGAAAGTTGGGCACACCAGACCCATAGGAAAGTTGGGCACACCAGACCCAAATGAACATTTGCTCACATACAGTAGATGTGACCTCCACAAATAGCTGTGACAAAGTGAGCCAATTTTTTCAATAACAGCCCAAACCAAAAAACCTAGAAAGATGCTGATTGGACAAACAGAAACCATCTTCCCATTGTCTATAAAGGAGAGCCAATCAGAGCACACTACCCTTGAGCCCTGATTGGTCAAAATACCAGGATCTGATTGGTCAACAGAATTGTTCTTGGATTCCATCTTGACATGAAGTTGTCAATGGGATTTCATGTGTTAAAATGATCCCTAGGGCTGTGCATATCATAATGTGGGACAGCAAACCAGAATTTGATTGGTTGACAGCCCATGAGCTTGGATCCTTACTTGCCGCAAAAAAAGGCAATGGGACTTGTGTGCTAAATGATCTCCATAAAAAAACTATGCATAGTCTAATGTAGGTCAACCCATCCATTGGCATGAACTACCATGTACTTATGCAATTTCTATGAAGTACATGTAGGCCATGAAAACATCCATGTTCAGCATACATGTATCTCCACCTCGATCAACTGAAGCTAAGAATAAGGCATTTGATCACTGAATGATAAAATGTGTTGTCTGGTTGCAAATGGCAGAGGCAATGGACCCAAACAATATGTCATAATTACTTGGAGATCGATCTTCCGGACCTTGCCAATGACAAATAACCTAGCCAGTAAGTTTCTATCTGTCTTGAGTGCAGCCTCTCTTCCACGGACTGAACTCTTCACAGTTTTCGACATGTCAGTGAAGGTCTTCAACTTCAACTTTTTCATCTTGGAAAACAAGTCAACTTCTCCTTTCTGCAGCCTTTCAGTAACAAAGTCATGAAAGGTGTTCTCGCCTAGCATTCTTGCCATTTCCAAATCTGATGCAACCTTACAGGCAACTCCAGATGAAATCTGTACCATCTCCTCTTGCTCGTAAGTGAAGGGATCAACCATGCTGCAGACAATTTATTTTATTGCAGACACATCACGTTGATCACGTTTGATTCGGCTCCGCTGAAGATCGGCATGCTTGCCTGTTCTTACTCCCTTCCCTGCCATATCTTCACACTGATGGGTGATTGCTGCTCTGGCATGGTGTGTTGATACACTTCTGTTCACTACACCTTTTTTGTAAGTAGCGAGCTTTCGTTTTACGACGAGAGAAATCTAGTATGGTAATTCGAGCCGAACATCTGCGCATGCGCGACAACCTGCAAGTTCCCGTATTGATGAATTCCATAACAGAAAATACATCACCTCCGATACCTACAAATGCATTTCCAATGCGCATGCGCAAGCTTCCCGCTGAAGTAAACAAAAGACACAGTCACCCATATACACTGCACGACCCTCGAAAGCCCATGTGGAACGTCCTTCTTTCTTCAGCGCGCTGGTGTGTGCACACGTCTTTTTGTATTGCTCCCCTTGCGATACACTGGACCAAGCAGTCGGACCCGTATTTCCAACACTCCCGCTATACTACGAATAACGACATGGATTCAGCTCAGAAAGGGTCCTTTAGGAGAACCAACTGCAGATCTTGCGGTGGTCAACCGTCGCCCTTCGACTTCGATGTCCACTCTACCCGCCAGAAATGTCGGCTCTGCACCCGAGAGAACACTTGTGGAATTTGTTCCGGCTGGTCCGCCATGGATTGGAAGGACTTTACGGCATGGCAGGATTGCCTCGCTAACACCGCCAGTGGTTTCTAGCTCGCTGTCCAGCGCCAGCAACACCAGCGGTGCGTCTGGAAATACAGTCATCTCCAGCTACGATCGCCCGATGTACACCCCTTTGGAGCAACATCCTTCAATCCCACGTTCTTCGAACAAGTTCAGGGGCTACCCGACACACCCTTCATCATTTTCTCAAGCTCCCTCTTGGCCGTATTTTCACCACGATCCAAGGAATGTCGACTCGACTTATCCAATGACAATGGATCCTTGTTCCATTCACATGGCCCCTCCGAGAGAGTTTGCGTATCACCGACCCTCCCCGGACGCGTACCGTTCTCGTCCTCGTTCACGGTCACCACTTTATGCCCCGGAGACGCGATCCGAGTCTTTTTCACATAGTTCTGACGACTCCGACCAGGACTTTACTGAACGAGTGAATATGTCTATGGTTCACCGAGGGAAGTTAGTCATCCCTGAAATGAGCAGATTATTACAACTTCCACTCCCTTCTTGTGAGGAATCCTCTCGTGCATCCTTCCGACGAGAATCGGCTAGAACCCCCCCCCCCCCTCCACCCAAACTTACTACTCCAGTGGATGCCTTTTGTTCTGACATCATTGAAGACGCTTTCACATGCGTTCAAAAGAAGAGGCTACTGCAAATACCGACACAGGAATCTTCTCTATTTAGATCCTGTACAGAGGACTATGAAAAGTTCTTCACTGTTCCATCCATTTCTTCTGTAGTAAAGGACAAACTACGTTCAGGAAAACCCTCGAAGAAGAGCATTTTTCCCGATAAGCGTACTAAGGACTTGAACTCAGCACTTGAGCGATTAGACCTCCAGTCACGCCATGGAGCTCAAGTCTGCAATACCTCCATTTTGTTATCGAACGCTCTAGCTAGGAGTTCCGAGGATCCAGGTACAGTTGACCCTGATCTCCTCCCTGTGATGTTCAAGTTCCTTGATGACTGTCTCGGATCTTGCTTGCGGGCCTTTGCCACTACCTCAGCTATCTCATCTTCACTACGTCGGTCACTAATCATGGACCAGCTTTATTGGCTGTCACAGGGCTCAAGAGAGCGCATGGAAGAACTTCCTCTCATTGGCGATGATCTTTTCGACTCCAAGTTTTAGGAGGTCTTGCTTCAAGAGGCAAAGCGTTTGAAGACGGAGGTAAAGATTAATCTGCACCGGCGTCCAACAAGCAGACCCACCGTGCCACCCACTCATGTGCCTCGGAAAGACAGCGGAAACAATCGGACTAATTTTCGCCGTTCCTACCCAAACCAGCCTCACCGACCAAAGATCACCACGACGGCAAGGGCCTATCAACGCCCCCATTCCTCAGCCTCCCCCAGCTTCAATCGCCCGACCAAGGGTTTGGGGACTCGAGGGACTAAGAGACAATGACGTCACAAACAGGCTCGTCATTCCTCCCTCCACCTCAGGACCGGTAGGGGGACGTCTTATGGATTTTGCCCACAAATGGTCAAAAATTACAACAGACTCATGGGTGCTACAGACCATATCGTCAGGTTACCTCCTCGAATTTACGAGTCCAACTCCAACCATTTTTCCAAGTCACCCTACCCCAGTACCGGCCGATCCCGACAAGAGACTTTGTCTCGAAAGAGAAATAGATTCCTTGCTAGAGAAGAGAGCTATTATCCCTGCCCCTCTTCAGGCAACACGGGGGTTCACATCGACCGTCTTCCTAGCTCCGAAGAAGTCCGGCGAATGGCGACCCATTATCAACCTTCGCTCTCTAAATGCCTTCATCCGCCTCAGGCGGTTTCGGATGGAGACCTTAGCTACAGTCCTCCAGTCTCTTCCCCAGGGTTGGTGGGCTGCATCCCTGGACCTAAAGGATGCTTACCTCCATATCCCTATTCACTTAGACCACCAGAGATTTCTTCAATTCAGATATCGAAATACAACCTACCAATTTCGATGTCTTCCCTTCGGCCTGTCTACTGCACCCCGGGTCTTCACAAGGATCACCAAGGTACTAGCAGCAGCCCTCCGTCGTCAACAAGTACATCTCTATGTCTATCTGGACGATTGGCTACTGGTCGGACCATCTTACTTAGCCACCCTCCAGGACTTGGCAAAAGCCATCCGCCTCACACAGGAGTTGGGTTTCATTATCAACATCGAGAAATCCAGCCTGGTTCCTTCTCAGAACACTACCTTCCTGGGAGCATCCCTCAACATGGTGTCAGGCAGAGCGGCTCCGTCTGTGGATCGCTGTATAGCCCTAGAAGAATGCATCCACCTCTTCCTCTCCACTACAGCACTACCAGCCAGGGCCTGGTTACGTCTTCTTGGGTTTATGGCAAGTATGGTGGACATCGTGCCATGGTGCAGAATGCAGATGCGTCCTCTTCAACTCCATCTACTGTACCACTTCCGCCCTCGGTTACATCACATTTCGACATTAGTCCCTGTGAATCCCCTAATTCGATCTCACTTGAGATGGTGGCTGGATCGGCAGAACCTGGTCAGCACCACAACGTTCCCGCGCCCCCAGCCTACAGCAACCTTGACCACGGATGCATCACAACTTGGATGGGGTGCCCACCTGGGAGACCTATCTGTAGCAGGAACCTGGTCCCCTACAGAACAGCACCTCCACATCAACATGCTAGAACTCCTAGCAGTACAGAAGGCCCTCCATGCCTTTACATCAAGAGTAGAAGGTCATCTATTACTGATAAAATCGGACAACTCCACAGTGGTGTCATACCTGAATCGTCAAGGGGGCACACACTCCCCCTCTCTATGCATGCAGACTTGGAGTCTCCTCACCTGGTGCATCTCTAATCAGATTTCTCTTCGAGCTGTTCATGTAGCGGGAAAAGAGAATGTCATTGCGGATGCCCTTTCATGCAGCCTCCAGGACAACGATAGCCCGATGGATTGTACAGGCTATTTTACCAGTCTCAGCTTCGGAGCTATGTCCCAGCAGACCACAGGGAGCAGGGCCTGGCGTGACAACACGACAGGAAGAGTCTCTACCAGCTCCTATGCCTAGCGAACCGCTAACGGCGCGTATAGCGTCTCAGGTTCCTTTACAGCCACCACAGGTGCTTTTAGCATCTTCCAAGGCTGAATCTCGTCCAGTGCCTGGTCCGGCAGCAAGACAGGGGGAGGCTCTCCCACCTAGCGGTACCTCCTTACCAGGCGAACCACTAACGGCGCGGGCAGCGTCTCAGGTTCAATGCCAGCCGCCACAGGTGCTTTTAGCATCTTTCCAGGCTGAGGAGCCACAGGTACAAGCAGTACCTCTTATGGCTTTGGATGAACCCCCATCTTCCAGCTTCAGGCAGGCCGACACCACAGCAGAAGAAATCTCATCCTCTGGACCGGCCAAGACCACAGAGGTTGTCTTCAACCTCAGTCAAAGCCCACCAGACCAGAAGCATGACTACGTCATTGGCTCTGTTTCAGGGGGTTGCTATTTCAGAGATCATGCAGGCAGCCTGCTGGAAGAATGCATCGACGTTCACATCGTGCTACCTGCGGGACGTCCTCCAAGCAGACGGCCGCATGGGCAGACAGGTGCTGCATTCAGCGGCGCGTTCTGCAGCCCGAAAATGCCATGAGGCCTGTCCTTCATCCTCGTAGGGAGTGGTTTGTGAGCACAGCCTTCTGGTATGTCTTGACAGTTTTCTCTTAATGTCTGGTTCCTCAGACGTAGTTAAGATTAAAACTCTCCAGGGCTTTACACTGCACAACTTTCCCTCCCCTTCTCCTTGCGGTGCTACTCTGCATTTGTAGGTATCGGAGGCGATGTATTTTCTGTTATGGAATCTCCCCAAATCCATGGGGATTTCCTATTCCATTAAGAAAATACTCACCTCCGATACCATCCCTCCCATGATTTAAAAAAAGAAAAAAAGAAGGACGTTCCACATGGGCTTTTGAGGGTCTTGCAGTGTATATGGGTGACTGCGTCTTTTATTTACTTCAGCGGGAAGCTTGCGCATGCGCATTGGAAATGCATTTGTAGGTATCGGAGGTGAGTATTTTCTTAATGGAATAGGAAATCCCCGTGGATTTGGGGAGAATCTGGGACCGTAGAGTGGGGAAATAGCGTCCGGTCCAGAACACAACGCAGAGCAGTCGGCTACTGCGATACTCAGTGCAGGGCAGCGCTGTTCAGTACCGTGTATGCAGTGCGTATACCCCCACATAAACAGAACGAAACAGATTCCAAACAGGACGGGAGCTTGGGTGTGGGAACGGTCGCGGTCTGTAAAATATCCCGTACTGTGTGCTCTCTGTTGTAAAACGAAAGCTCGCTAGTGAAGCCAATCATACCGCCTTTTGTCTCCGAATCCCTGTTTGCAGTCTGCTCAATAGTGAGATCACAGGCAACTTGTGCAAATGAATTATTACTACGCTGCGCAACAAAGTTATTGTCCGTGTGTTACTGGTGCACTTCTTGGTGGCTGTTTGGAAGGTCCATCATTTCTAGTCAATAGACAGGCATCATAATTCTGGTGATCATAGGCAAATACCCAGGGCAGCATTTCTCTGACAGTAGAAAGATGGAGCTCCCAATTGCCTTCTCATGTGGCTCTTTGGAAATGAAACAGAACTTCACTATCTCAATATAAGAGCTCCAAAAGTTGAAGGATTTGTTGCTTCTTCTAGCAGATATAAATGTAGGGGAATTCGAAGGTTCAGCTACGGGGGTTGTCCAGTGTATGCAGGGACAGGGGAGCAGTGTTACAGCTACGCTGGTCGGCGGTGGACGGGGCCGACCACCACGGATAATTTCCGTCCACCACTCCTGGTGAAAAACAATGCTTCCGACCGGCACTATGTTCACCCCGTTATTATCCCAATCTATGTTTGGTTTCGGTAGTAAAATAAATTGTACTTTTTTGTAGCATAACCGTCTCGCTAATACTTCTGGAAGTTCCGATCAGGCTTGAGTAGCGCAGCGTGATTGTAGTCGTATGCAGCCATGTGGTTGCTGTGCACGTGCACTTTGCACACACGTGTTGTGTCATGTCACATGTGCCGCGCGTAGGCTGGTTTCGGCCCTACTGCTCATGTAGTGTCGCTATGGCTTTACCTAGAGGTGGAAACCAAACCTAGACTTGCCAACCTCGCTAACGTCGCGAAGGGAAATCGGTCATAACTAAAAATACGCTACTTTCATGTTTGACTCCGAATGTTGTTTCCGCGTAATTTGATATCATTTCCTTCATCATTAATTTTGAAAGTGTTATGAATAGAAAAAAGAGAATACAGGTTTCAATTAGAGGGTTAAATGGACAAATTTGGACGATGTTTACAGGGTTCACTCGCCGGCCGAAAAACGTGAGTTCAATTTTTTTTCTGCGGCATTTTGGCTGAATCTACCGCGGCCGCACGGAGCGATTTTGCAATTTTCAACTTCCGATATCTCAAGAAATAAATGAAAAATCCATCTCAAATTTTCCAGAATTCTAAAAAATACACCGGTTGACCGCGAAACTCGAAATATCGCTGGTATAAATGTAATAAACATTAGTTTATTTGTTAGAAAACAACTGTAAGGGCTGGCGGAAGTCTATTAATCATTGCACATGTGACGAGTGCACACACACTGGATGGCGGTCTCGCATCACGATCGACAAACGATCAGCCTCAACGTAAAGCACGTCGACGAGTACGATCCCAAAAGCCGTTTTTAGAGCAGATTTTGTCGGCAAATGTCTTAAATTTCTGACACAAGACATTTGCGCTTTTAACTCATATGAAAAAGAAAAACCGTCTCCAAGGGAAAACCCCCCAAAAAACGAAAAACCATCCAAGCTTAGCACGGCTTGATTTGCACTGCCAGGCCGTGCTTGCAAAAATAGGCCGTGATTTCACAAAACTGGCCGTGCAAAACACGGCTGCACGGCTCGCTAGCTAAAATGCTGCTGAGTGCACACACATTCAATTCAAACATGTACATTATTCTTCAAATTTTGTTGTTCACTTTACTTGTTTATTAATGATTTATACACTAAACATGACTAACAACAAAACTTGCAGTAAAGTTAATTTGATTAATTAATCAAATAATTTAATTTGATTTATTAATTTAATTTACCGGTAACAGTACATGTAATACAAGTTTTGTTGCTATCATTTTGACCGCAGCCGCTAATCGCAAGCTTCGTTCACGAGAACGACTTCTTTTTGGTGAAATTTGAACCACCACTAAAAATACCCTAGCTATAACACTGCAGGGGAGGTGGAGTGGTCCACCAGGACACGGTGACGAACGTAGGGAACTGACTCTTTCCGACTCAGGAACTTGTCTACTGATGGTGGTGCATGGTTTATTTGCTTCGTGGCCGAAGGAACAATGCCAGGCAAGGGGACAATTTACCCAAGCAAAACAACCAAAGAAGAAAAGAAAAAAAACCCAACTGCCTCTGCCGGCGCCCAGTCACCTGTGGCAAATGACAGAGACAGGAGACTACAATAACTAATTGGCTTCAACTTATGGATATGGCATACACTGTATGAGCCAAAAATGAATGGAACCTGAACTCGACTCAGACAAGGAAAACAAACGGCTCGCCAGCTCAGGATGATTGGAACAGGCTCCAGGTCCATCAGGATCCAGGCTCTCCGAAGGTCAGGCCTCAGCTTCACCAGAGGTCCCAGTGTGCCACCAGGACGAAGACAATCCAGGGCTCCATGCTCACGCCTGCCAAGCACCTCTGCGTCTCTGAGTCCACATACATGTTGGGGGACATATAATTTATATACAGAGCCAGGCCACAGGTGATGCCTACCAGCTGGCACATTGACAGCCACTGGTCAGTCTGCCCCGGGGCCAAAACACCGGACCACCGATTAAACCTGAGCCCCCACATAAAGTTTTCATACAGGGTGGCTACTCGTTGAAATGGTTTACCATTAGCCAAATCATGCCATGTTGGACCAGGAAAGGGCGAATACAGGGATGAAATGAAGTGTCTGGTCTGTTCTTCTTCAGCCAGAGGGAGGGAGGATAAGAAGCTGTCTAGTTTAAGTTGCTGCAGTGCCTCGTACATGAGTTTGTGGGCTCTGATGCTTCTATTATAGTGATGGCCACTGATGACTCCATTGATTCAGCAGTGACAACTTCTGCCTCAATCAGCACATCCTGTAAGCCAGCATCTTTGAAACGCTTTCCGATGCATCCCATGTAGGTCATTGAAGTATGAAATGAGCCTAATCTAAGTACAAGCCTCTTCAGAAACACTGCACTCCCCCATCGGATAATCTGCGCTTTTGAGTACATGGCTTGATCAAGCACAACAACAAGTCTGTTCAACTAAAGCTTATCAGCAATCTGCACGCAACAATGCAACAATATGAGAACAGTACTCATTTCTGTAGGGCTGGCATCAATGATTGGCAGATAACCAATGACAGATCTTGGGGGAATTTCCAGCTGAGAAACTAGCTGTTTGAAGCCGGTCCATGCAGGAACTTTGACCGACTCATCACATGAGAACCTTGTCAAATACTTGCTGTGGACTTTGCTGGATTGTTGGACATGCGGTTTTAATCCGAGCCACAGGAACATCTTGGGCAAATGGCTGTGGTCCTTCTTTTTTGCCTCCGAAGTATGTCATGATATTGGGTGCTCGTGGTTCAACTGCTCACTGATGGGTTTTCTTTGATGCTGATGGTTGGACCTGGGACTTCATCGGAGAGGATGGGATATGGAAGTTCACTGGATTATTATTCCATTTGTGTTACCAGTATGTGTCGTTCCCTTTCTAGACAAAGTCTCTTCCCCAAAGTCATTGTTGTCCCATACTACGATTGTGTGGCCACCCTCTTTGATGGCTGCCGGCAGGGCATCTTCTCCTCGCTCCATTTCTTGCTTGGCAAGTGTTTTCATACCGAGTGGGAAACACAATAGCCTAGCCCATTCATCAACCCAATTAGATGTGAAGATCCAGAAAGATGCCGAAGTGTCATTGCAAGAGACAGGTGTTTCGGGGTTTGCACCCTCCATTGTGAAGCAAGGTAGATGATATCTTGTGCAATCGTTAAGATGCAGTTGTGAGTCAAATCCTCTACCTTCATGTATTCCTTATCCTCTGGTAGGTCTGTGTGTGCGCCTATAGCCCATGCAAGAAAGTTGAACAGAGGCACAGGAACAAACGCCTTTGCAACATCTACTGTTAAATGATGTGCTGTTGGTGGCCAGGGCAATTTCTCATCTACATAACTGCTTCTTTCGTAGTGCCTGGGCATACATAAAAAGATCTCTTTGCATGAGCTTACCCATGTGTGTACCTGAGTGATAAGATGGCGATTTATCCTTTCTGGTTTGGTCAGCCTCAATGTCAGTTGCCTCGGAGTCGCTCTCAGTGGTGGAGGGACTGTGGAGTGCTTCCTTCAGCACCTGCCTATCTTGAACCAGGGTTCCAACAGCTACATCTTCAACAAAAACAATTTCACTCTGCCGTCTGTCCTTTGGATGATGGAAGCACAGCTGAGGATATGCAAGCTGAAGATGTCTCTTCAATGACACTGTCTTGTAGGTGGCTACATCAATCCCATCTGTTTCTTTCACCTGCTGAATGAAACTTAGATTTAACTTATTCAACCTAAGTATTTCTTTGTTCACAATTATTCTCTCCTTAACAATGGAACAAAACAAATGTTACATTATATTTGTTATCTGTCCCTGGTTCACCACTTCTCGACAGGTATCTCGTGTAGTCTCTGTAACAGGACATATGATACTGAACTTCTATGGCTACACAGTCTGCTTCATCAATGTGCAGTAGAAGATTCGAATCATTCCGCTGTTTTGCAGCCTGCTTCAATCGTGCTGCATCAATGGATGTGCACATTACAGAGACTCCTTTTGGCGACCGCATGAGCGCCTCTTCCGGCTTGTCCATTTTTCTCGGTGACAGATGATACACACAGCTGGAAGGATGTGCTTTGACCATTGAGGTTTGGATGGAAGGCTGGCACTCAATCTTAGTACATGCTTCTTCTTCGGAGGTCCATCATCATCACTGCTTGTCTGTTGCTCGTCAGGTGCATATGAAGTTTAAGCTGGAGGTATAAAACAAAATTTATCATCAACATTTAATCAAAGAACAATATGCATATCATTTGTCCATATTACGCAGTTAACAATGTGAATACAATTATTTCTGTTCAAGGCTTTCCATGCGAAATCAGTATTGAAATGATTTTGTGGTAAACATTAAAGAAAGAAAAAACACGCTTATATGTCTACATACATGTGGTGCAGTTTTTAATTGTCTATCAGCAATTTTGATCCAGAAATTGTTGGTTCTACCACGTTAGGACGTCACTCAGTCCGGAGTAGGACCGTGAGGGGAATCTCGACCAAAGTTACGGCCATCTATACAAATCAAATGTAACCAACATACGTGCAAGTTTCGTGGCTACAAAATGTTGATATACAAAATGATACAAACTTAATGCTGGGTCGGTCTAAACATGGAGCTATAAAAGAAGTCCATTGTGTAAAACACTTTTCGAATCATCAATACTGATTATCCGTTAATTTAACACAAAACTAAACTTCCATCAGTCCTTTCATTACTGGTCCAAAGTCATGTATGATTCAAATTCTGCTCAATCTTCAGAAATACAATACTTTACTTTCACTTTAAAGAAGAATGAAACCCAGAGAAAACTGTTGGCTTATCTGATTGGGTGTTAAAAACAACCTACAATTACCTATGTGCTACTCACCTACGACTTTCATAAAGAGGGAAAAATCACGGAATTCGGTGGTCGAATTCGCGTTCCCGCAAACTGCCATATTTTGATTGGCCCGCCAGTCACTGCGGGGGGTATGACATAAAGACGGGCAACTCCCGCATGGGCCCGGACGGATGTACCCCTAGTACATGTACAGTACATGTATATATACTGCGTGCAGTTAAACACTCGCGAGCTGAACGATGGTGTACTGCCAGGCTTTTGGATGTCAAAATATCAGCGTATCAGCGATAACGCATGTTGAGGTTTCGGTACCGACTGTATGCTAAGTGTCTTAAAGCGCTACACTACAAGATAAAGGAATTATTTGTATGTTGTTAAAGCATTTCAACTGTATTTGTAGCTGACTTTGAGACATTTCTCAACTTTGATGGCAACAGCCCACTTCCTAAACAACTGAGGTCTCTTGTCCTTGTTGGGAACTATACACGGAAAGATTTCCCCAGCTTTTTCCCGCTGACATTTTGACATCCAAAAGCCTGTTAGTATCCGTCGTTCAGCTCGCGAGTGTATACAAACTGCACGCAGTATAGTAAGGAGTACATCTGTCTGGGCCCATGCGGGAGTTGCCCGTCTTTATGTCATACCCCCCGCAGTGACTGGCGGGCCATTCAAAATGGTGGCGGTTTGCAAGAACGCGAATTCGACCACCGAATTCCATGATTTTTCCCTCTTTATGAAACTCGTAGGTGAGTAGCACATAGGTAATTGTAGGTTGTTTTCACGTCCAATCAGATAAGCCAACATTTTTCTGTGGGTTTCATTCTTCTTTAAGCTTCTCAACATCAATATCTTCAAGAATTGTAATTCTTAGAACAAATTAAACTTCCGGTTATTTGCCTTTATCAGGCTTGAACTGGTGTCTTGCAGGCTGAATGTTGCATGAAATGGGGACCGGTTGCTCTGAAAATCGTACTAGTGTTTGGCTCTGATTTTTTAGCCAAATCTGAAGATCTGAACATACCGAGACTGTCGCTTCAGGGACTTCAGGAAAGTTGGTACCGGTCGGTCACAAGCAATAATTTCATCATCCGATTCGTTCTCCCTCTCTCACACTCTTTTTATCACAGCACACAAATCAGAGGGAAAAACTCCCGATGTAATTACAACAAAACACGAATTTGTTTAACAATAACCATGGCCGGAAGAGTTACGTAAGTCTGTGGCAATGAACAGCGCGTTCCTTAAGCGCGTCCTAAGCAACCTATCGTGATCAGGGAAATGTGTTAGAGGTTACAATATCGGTTCGCGGGAAAACTAGCCGATGATTCATTGGCTCGCCAAATCAGCGCTAATCACTTCCCTGGCGGGGTGTTAGCTACGTGAAATAAGCAACAAAGAAATAAATAAATAACATTGTCTTGATTTAGAGAATGATCTTAACAAAGACCAACACCAGTACAGGCTACATCATAACGATGACTATTCGTAAAGTGGGTCCCCACATCTGCCAGGACGGCATGATACATGATTCCGGGGCTTCGCATGCAGTTTATTGGGTGTGGGTTATTTCTTTTCTCAGGGTGTAGTCAAGCATGGCACGACTTCGATTTCGAGTTGATTGGCCCTTACTCGTTCATGTTGCTCGTTAATGTTATTAACTAAAATAAGCCACTTATCTATATAAAGGTTCAAAATACATGTACATTACTAGTCCGAATTACTTGGACCTCTATGCTTTGACCCTTACATGTACAATTGCCCTTTTTGTTTTTTAAAAAGGGCGACTGTAACTATTAAACTAAGGGTCCAAGTTACTCAGACTACTAACACTTCATTAACATGTACTGATGTAGTTTAGGCCTAATTAAAAACGAAAACCTTACCAGTTTCAGGGCATTCTTGTAGTCGTTTCTCTTGGACGGCTTTGACTTTCTTGAACTTGTTTTTGTTCGTGAACCAAGCATAACACGGTCGATGGTATTCAGCGTACTGGGGCGGTCCACCGACAGACGATAAGCCACCTGCTCTCTGCCACTGATATGAGTCACTGTGTTTGGCCAAGAAATCTCTTGCTATATCTGACTGCCTTCCCTCCAGAGTCTTCCATTTACCGGCGAACTCAAGGAATTGAGACCTGCTCTGTTTAGAAAACGTGCTGCCTTTGGCTCCCAGATCACATTGCAAAATACAGGAATACGAAGGCAGGTTTTCATGATCGTTTTAACCACTTCGCGCCGGGGACCTCCGAATCCGGAGCTCCGTTGGCTTGACTATGCGACGGAGCCCTCCGAAGCCGGGCACCGCTATTGTCCACATTCTAAACAAAGACTCTTTTCAGCTTAGAACAAAGCAATACGAAACAGTACAAAAACCCTTTTTGACACAAGTTGTTACATGAATTGCAAGATTAGCAGCAGTAATTGTGCAATTGTGGGACTTTTACTGTGGAGGATCGAGGGATACCGCGCTGCAGCTGAAAGCACGCGGGAGACATTGTCTTTGCATGCCACACAGCCCAACGGTCCTCGGTCTGGCATTGGAATTCCCCCCACATTCTTTACCGTAATCTGTACGCTCGGTTGTGGCCGACCAACTCGAAGATTTGACTGCCTGGAGTGGAGGCTAGAGTCTGCGGTCAGGGATTGTCAGCAGCGTACACGCACGCACACACACACGTCCGTTATGGTCCATTGACGATGCACAAAGGGCCCTTTTTCGAACGGATAATCTCTTGACAAAAGCCACAACGACTTCCGAATTGTGCCAGGTTTTAGTTTCTTGTACCCATAGTATACCCTTATCGATTGATTTCACAGAAATATATTGTTCCGATTGTTTTAGCGAGAATTGAAAATGATGCATTGTTCATAAACCCACGTATGGCGGTCATCGGCGCTGAAAAACCCCCCGGCGCGAAGTGGTTAACATTCTGAAGACACCATGTTGTGAAGAGTAAGACAGTATGTAACAAGCGCGCTGATTGGATGCTGAGAGGCCTCTCAATGAAAGGTCAAATTTGATAGGGCGCAAATTAGGCTTTGTCTAATCTTGTAGAACCGTCGAAAATCCATCACATTTTCTCAATGTTTGCCCATAAAGTGCCACTTCTTCAAGAGTGAACATTAATTTGTTTCTTTATTATTATATTTGCGGGAAAAAAATCATATATATCCTAAATACTTTAGTCGAAGTTCAACAAAAAAATAAAGAAAAATATAAGTTTCCCAGAAAAATTAAATGATGCAACCAAACACTACCCAACTAATTTAGTTTAAAAAATATCCAACTTGACACGTTCCATGACCAAACCAACCAATGACCAAGAACCTTAGACTCGGACCTTTTGAAACCAAATTACCAAATCCAGACTTCACCTAAAAAAATTCAACAAGCAAAGTGACCAAACCAAGAGATATACTCAACCATAAAACATAATCCGGTAAGGCACAAAAATAACAACACGATTCTGTATCACAAAACAGCACGACTGTAGCACAAGGTGTGCAACAACTGTGAATACAGAAAACAATGATAAGAAAAAAAAAGTAAATACAAATGCAATAAAAACAACAGGCAATAAAAAACACTACTTTTTTTCTTCAGCATTTAAAATCCCTGATCTCCTCTGCCTTACACAGCAAGGAGAAAACCAAAACACAACCTGACTTAGACTCTTACATGTATCTAGGGCTTGGAGGATAGATTAAGATCAACACATAATAACTAAATATGTAAATGAGCCAACTCGATATATGTACACTTAGTAGTCCAGCTCCCTGAACATTCCATTACTACCTTGTGGTTTTACTTTAGCCAGCCTACCAAAGAGTTTCAGTTTACACCTTCTGTACACAACGTTACTGGCACACACTGCATCTTAAAATAGACTAGTACTATAATGCACTTCACGAAGACAACCACCCGGAGAATTTTTGCAAAACTAGGGCTCAATCTTGATGGAATACGTCATGGAATACTGCTATCTTATCTGGGCTGGTGCTCAAGCTTGCTGCTTGTTCCTGCATGATAGAATCTAATGACGAATTACAAATCTAGTCAAACACAATGTAGCTTCATCTCTGGATCCCCCTCTCTCTCCGTTGCTGTGTAGCCTCATTGAGCCTTCTTTACAGATATTTTTTTGGCAGGTGCTCCAATGAACTCTCACTGGTTCCACCCAACCATACCTTTGGTCGCACAACACGTTTATCTGTTCATTCACATCCATACATTGTGGTTGTCCTCAAGGCAAATACCGGTACTTAGAGATACTCATCCAATTTGTTCGCCCTTGGTGTTTAATTTGCTCCCGCATCCTGCTTCCCTAACAATCTAAGTGTAACCTTTCTAACCTTTGATCTCCCCCTTGTTTGTTCCCCTATCTTAACCTTCACATCGAGTGGCCTTTTTGGCCGTGTGGTTGGTGATTATCCATAAGAAAAGGGAAATGGAAAAATAGCTTGTAGTACTTGAAGCGGTTATTCTCAGACTGAAATAAATCACCAAGCACACTGAAAAGAATGTGGGGGAGACGGACGCATTCTTGGCTTGTCTGTGAGCACTGGGTGCATGTTGGGTTTATTGGCCGTGGGAGTCACGGATCTCCATTTCAGATCGTCCTAGAAAAGATTTACAGTATAATCAATAAGGTTCAATTACGTAAACAGGTACAAAGGGGGATCACATGAAATGGTGGGAAAATATGCAATGTATTCTATACGGTAGGCTGATTTATACTGAGGGATGTTATGTGAATGGAGTGGATGAACGTCTATTTCCGACACTTTGTAATTTGTATCCCTTTTGATCATTTAGCGGATCAATAACACATGGTCATTCAAATATTACCACAATGATTGGAAGATATAATTGGTATCATTACAGGGTGATTAGAAACCTATAAGTAGGATAACAAGTTAACAACTGGAAACATGTTGCTCACCATCCCAACCAGCCTGTGAAGCCTATCAAGCGTGGAATGCGCTGCCCGAGCACGGACGCATGGTGGCGCTGTTCATGCAGACGCAATTTCGCAACACACACACTTTGTTTTGTTTGTCTTTCTGCCACAGCTTTGTTTTATTTCCCAAATTTTTTCTTTCTTGCCAGATACCAGAATTTTGTGAGCAAACTGGCAACAAATTGCATTTCATCAGACCCAACCATGAAATAGGGCACACCGGACCCACCATACACATGGCCAAGTAGACCATCTAAACATTCAGGGCACACCAGACCCTGCCAGGCCTGCTGCAAGTATGGCTCACCAGACCATCATACATGTGTACGTGTAATCAGGGTGCACCAGGCCCACCGTTAACATGGCACACCAGTCCATCCAGGTTAGGCCACACCTGGCCCACCACTGTACAACTCTAAACATGTGACCCAGAACACGTTAATGCAATAATTATACCACCCTGACTCTGCACTTAAATGCTGAATAACAATTGGGCACACTAGACCCTAAAACCTGTAAAAGACAACAGTCATTGAAATGAAAAACACCAACGCTTAACTATTAGCTCTGCAGGCACCCAATATTCCCCCTTACGGGAGGAATGGCCCATGGTGAACATCCAGGGAGCCATTCGAGTGCCTGACACAAAACATTGAAGTAACTGTCCTAATGCCTCCATTGTATGCCAGAGCAGCTGTAAATGGACAAATAACTTTATTGGCCATTATAGGAGCTAATTTGTTTATTTATTTTCCACCATGTCTGTAAAATTCCCACCCAAAACTGCCACACGTGCCAAACGCGGCACAAGTGGAGAGACAGTCCACAGTACCAATTCTGGGGGAACTTACAGAAGACAAGAAACACCTGCAACTATGTTCGCTAAAAATAGCTCATTGCCAGCATTTGATAAGTGTACCCCATCGTATCTAAATAGGTGCATGTTAGTCCAATGGAACTGGGAATGGTGCATAACATGACCCCCCCCAACTTATTCAAAAGGGATCTAACCCATTTATTGATAGAACGCCGCTTTCTGTCGATCGAGGCCTGAGCTGTCGTGCCAAAGTGAAAAACTTGAGGCAAGATATCAGACCAAACTATGCGGACATGCGGATAAATTGCCTTAATGTCCTCAAATTGTTCAAGCATACGTTGCCGTATGCAAAAGGCATCAACAGAGAACAAGTCATTTGTACCAATGTGCACAACAATTACTGATGGAGGTGGTCCTGTCATACCCGCCACTAAAGAACTAACTTGACTAATTGTTGCCCACTACGGCCATTCCAAAGCACTGGATGAGGCAGATTGAGGGGCCGCGAGGCCCATCGCACAATGGAATCCCCAACGATCCAAACAGGACCTGTGAACAATGTGAAGTAAGGAAAAAGGGACTCAGCTAAGGTTGGGTTACCTTGCTCAAACTCCTGGCATGGTAGGAGGCAGCGCACTCCTAATGTATGAAAAAACTGCATCAGATCACCAACGACCCATTCCCACGCCAACCATTGATTTTGTGAACAAATGCTACTCCTGCAACTTAGGAAACAATTGTTGAGGGCGCCAAGTGTCGCAAGGACAGCCATGCAATGAATATCAAGGGGTATTGCCAGGGATGCTGTACCAGGTCTCCACCCCATGAATAGACAAAACGCATTCCAGCCTGTGTTATATGCCTTCTCTGTGTTTGGTGCAACTGAAATTCCCAATAAGCGACTCATTTCACCTACTACCAAACTTCAGGGAGGATTGGTAATGGAGTCATAAGGCGCTCGGCATGTGGGGCTGTGTTGTGAAACCGTTCCATCTAAAAGCGGGACAAAGCGTCGGCTTGCTCATTATGTACACCAGGCACATGCACGGCCTTAAAAACAATGTTAAATCGCAGGCAGTCTAGCACAAATATGCGCAGCAAATGCATAATCTTTGGACAACTGGATAACTGCTTATTTACAATTTGAACGACAGCTGCATTGTCTGATTGAAACCTGACTTTACGATTGGCCAATATGAAGCCCCAGCACTTAATGGCAACAACTACCGGTGTGGCGGACTTAGCTGTCCGCCGGACTCAGATGTCCGCGCTACCCACACGGACACGTGAGCTCGAGCCCGTACAGGTCACGGTATTAATAGTCCGGCGGGCCACAGTGTCCGGCTGACGAATGTGTTTTTATGACCAATTGAGGGCGCTACATAAAGAGTATTCCTTTGCGCCGTGGTTTTAATGGTACACATGTATCAACATAATACGTACATGCTTCTTGCTTGGAGAACACGATGACGCAAGCATATTAAAAAAAAATAATGCTGATATTAAATTAGATACTGGAACTGAGTGGCGGATGGATTTATAACATTGACAATTGAAAATTGGCAATCACAATATGACAAATCGATTGGATATTTTTTTTTTTCAAGGAATACACTTACTTATTTTATTATTGGCAAGAAAACTTCATTGCGAAAAAAAAAATAATAGCTTCAAAAAGTTGCCCAACTGACGCAGACTTCAAATAACTATTATAAGAAGAATCTAGGGAAATAAAGAGCTTTCTCTTGATGTCGTTCCCAGGATGATTAAGATTCCCCCGGCTGCCCACAGAGAGGTCGACAACTATATAGACCCCGGCCCATAACCATAATGTTCTAAACTCACCTGGAAACTGTCATGCCAATCATCACGGAAATGTTTTATTGGGTCAAATCACGGAAATTCCAGAAGTTGATGTTTATTAGAGATGCAGTAGCTAGTTTACTAGAAATTGCGAGGAACTAGAAGTAACACTGATATGTATTGGTCGTGAAAAGGCATTTGATAAAATTAACCTGACATTAATATTTGTGGTAATGAGTACAGTTGGCATACAAATTAGACAATAAAGCTACTGGTTACTCCATATAGGTCGCCCAGTTCCGATAAGTGGCAGTAAAAAAAGCAGACAAATATTGAAACAGTCTTGTTTGTGATGCCTCAGCAAGGAAGATTTATTTCAGGCACAGCAGGCACAATGTCTTGCACCGAGAGAACATAATCTCACAAGAACTTACTATAATACACTAAAATTATATGTACCATTACTCTCAGCTCGAAAAACTCCATCCAAGCAAAAACAGACAAGGAAAAACTAAAGTACATACACTAAATCATTTTGATTACGTAGCAGGGGTGCCTGCTACATGTACTTTGTTTTTGTTCTTTTGTTTTATGCTACATCTATCCACTTTGTTTTGTTTTCTAAGTTATGTATGTACATGTACTTCGATGTTGTTTTGAGTTACTTACTTTTCCTTTTCTTGGAATTTGTATTTTTGGGTTTATTAAGTTGAATAAAGTAGCTAGTGAGTTTTTTTCCATGAGCCAAGATAGCGTTGCAATTTTTTTTCCAGAATACCCTGTGTTTTCTCCGATCACTGGATGGTTTTTTACTTTTTATTTAGTTTTCCCCACATTGTGTAGGTTTTCCGGGTTACAATTACATTTGTGAAGAATGAACAAAAAATAAAGATGCCATCACGTTTCAAACCTATACCCTCCATGCCTACCCCAAAACACACACATTTTGTGAACAATGTCTGTGGGACTTGATAATAATTTTAAACATTTCATACTTATTCAAAGCAATGGTCAATCAGATCCAAACTTAAGATTTTGAATGTTTGACTCAACAACTAATGGCCCACCAAGTTTCAAGGTCATTTGCCCATTTAAAGCACTGTCATGTGACAACATCATGACATTTTGAAGGTTACTGAGCATAATTTCAGCATGGACGTATTTCATTATAATCCAAGTGCATTCAATGGCCAAAGTGGCTTCACAAACCCCTTGTTATTCCAAACAGAAGCAGCGGAAGAGCTAATTAATCATACAGAACTCCAGGAAAAATGGACTGAACACCACTGATCTTGACCAGTAGCTGTGGAGTGTTTGTCAGAAACAACTTTCTGTCTCAGGGGCCCTACACATGAGACAGAAACTTGTTTCTGACATGCATTCTGAAGTCCCTTACGTGGCACTGCCGAAGTACACTCGGAGATACACCACCGAGCAGTTGCTTGGCAAACTGTAAAAAAATAAAAACATAAAAACAAAACATGGTGAAAACATGGCGATTCCATGTTCTGGGTTACTCAAGAAGAAAAAAATTGACATGAGTTGCTTACCATAAGTACAAACACTCCACAGCTACTGGTATCCTGTTGGATTGAATTAGTGTAGATTTTCGTGGTCCATGCAGAAGGGGTGTCTGGTACTGTTCTGGCCCTGACATTCATGTAGTTACTATAATATCCAAAATAATAAACAAATGCAAAATATATGAAATACAGACAAAATATTTAAAAGTGAATACATGCATGCACAAGTATTGAAATCTCTTACAACATTGGAAATAGTACTCATGGTATCATAAAATATTATGATGTTAAAGGGTCAAAAGTGGAAGTGTAAAACATACATGAAGTGGGAACAGTAGCGCTTTTCAGCTGAGCTGTACCCAGGAAGGGAATTGTGTCTCAACAGATCTTGTGGCTATGTTGGCTGCGAGCAAAACCCAGTGGTTGCTGTCCACACATATGGGAATCATTAGCCACAAGAAGTCAGAAAAAGGAATCTGATTCAGAAATTGAAATAAGAAAGAATACATACATACAATGTTTCGATTTCAGCGCGAAAAGTACGTCATATCCCTCCTAGGTCAAAGGTTACTGTACACAGCGCCCTCAATTACAGACATTCTCCTGGCTGCACGGCGAATAAACATTCCGTCGACGTAAAAAAAAGTCCACGTGGGAACGCGCGGTAGACTAGCATTCAGGAATGTCGCGGTAAGTTACCGCGTGGCCGCGAAAGAAAAAGTCCTGTGGGAACACGGCTTTACACTGTTACAGTGGTCCTACTAATACCAGTACTAGTGTAGTACTAATTACAGTTTTCCCAAGAGTCATGAATTTCTGCACTGCTGACCATCGTCCGGTTAACAAATACGAGGCACAAAATCATGATTTTGGGAATTACAGTAAGTCCATTTTTTTTTTTCGGATGGAGGTTGTGCCAGACAGTCAGTGTCGTTTCTCTACAGACATGAGTAGTAATTATTAATTAATAATAATAGCTGGTCTATTGTAATTTTTTTTCTCCCTTTTCACGGTGAGGTTATTAACCAAAATAAACCATGTGATGTACTTGATGAAGCTCCATATACCTCCATGCATATACTAATTAACTCTATAGTGATAATAATGAATATGCATGTAATTGTAAATGCGTGCTAAACCGTCAGACGTGCTTAACAGTCAGACTCAGAGTCAGACTCTGATCTGAGACTAAGTCTCAGACTGTCAGAAATGATCTACTTACTGGCATCGAGCAAGTAATTCTGCGATTTGCGCCGAAGAACCCTCTTCTCAGACACCGTGGCATCAGATCCGGCCACTTCTTATGAAGTTGACCAGCTTCGAAATCGCCTCGCGATGCTTAATAAAGCGATCCGCACGCGTACTGCTTGTGGGCGCCGCCATGACAGTTGTAGCACAGCTGCTTGGCGGATATCTCAGTCCAGCCGAAAACACGCACTGAATTTGATCGCTGTGCGCAGGCATGGAGTGACGTCATACTACCTTATATGGTAATGCAGACAGTTGAGTCCGGCAGACAGCTGAGTCCGCCACACTGGAAAACATTCCAACAGAGCAATTGATGGGGGGGGGTTCTGAATCACCCCCTCAGACCATCTACCTTGAGTCCATTTGCCACCAAAGTACACCCCAAAACCAATGCTAGCTGCCGCATCCGTAAACATTTCCAAAACTTCATTTCTTTCCCACTCATTGTTCAGAAATGCAGACATGCCTTTGAAATGGGACAAAAACTGCAGCCACATTAACAAGTCTATCCTGGCACCTTTGTTGATGCGAACTTTGTGGTTCGGTTTGGTGAGCCCAGTAGTGAGCGCAATCAAAGGCCTCATTAATGCTCTCCCTGGGCCTATGGCTCTACACAAGAAATTTAGTGAGCATATCAACGACTGTACCCCTACCAGAGTAATTTGGACTTGGATAGTGCGTGCTTAAATTGGGCACACATTTTCTGCATTTTAATCACTGGCACTCGAATTTTGTTGCTGCACGGCATCAATTTCCACCCCAAGATAAGTGATGGCTTGGATGGGGCCTTCTGTCTTTTCCTGCCCCAGTGGCACACATAAGGCCTTTTCACACTATCTTCGCTTCGAACCGGGTTGAAACCTACCCGGTTCCGCTCCGGTTCAGCCTTGGCTGTTTTCGACCCGGTTCACAGTAGGCTTGGGCGGTTCCAGGATTTTTTGAACCGGTTCCGGTTCCAGTTAGGAACCGCGGTTCCGAGATAGAACCGGTTCCTAAAAAACAAAGAAAAACATAAGATTTAATAAAAAACAAAAAGACCTCAGTGAGCGCGGTTTCGCAGACGCCGCCATGAGCTTGGAAGGTTCAACTACATGCGCGTCTTTTATGGCGACTTAATTTTGCTTCAATGCATTGATAAAGTATACTGAATGCTGGTTTGGCAGTCTGATTGTCATTTATGTATCAATAGGATGTATGAGACATGTTTAAAAGATTTGCTTGAATTGTTTGGCTGCTCATTTGCCCAATATTTTTAACGGAAAATACAACGCGGTTCAAGAACGAAACCGTTAAACGAATGGAATCATCCAAACCCAAACTCGGGTCTTCCCATTCTTAAAAAAGGGGTGATTTGATTTAATTTCGATGGAAAAAATAATAATTTCTGTAGACCGATGAATAAACCGTAGATTGATATAGATTTAGAATTGAAAACATGTTTAGATTTTACGATCCTCTATTCAAAAGCAATTCTGCATGGCATATTAAGAACAGGGAATAAAACCCTTTGAGTAAATTCACCCGTAGAAAGTGGAAGGGTCAAGCCATTACCTTTTGGTTGTTTATTGGACGCGCGCCAGCATGGTTGGCCAGGTAACATGGATAACTTCGGCAGGTACGCTACAGACAAAATGTACCACGTGGCTACTTCCCGAGTCCTCGATTCCAACGCCTGCAGTCCCCGATTCAAACACCAGCAATCGCTGGAGCCGACAGCTAGCGCAAATAGCCGTGTCGGTCCTAAATCCCACGCAAAACTCGGACCCAACACTGTCCCATATCCCGAGCAATACCCGAGCCCCGCGCGGTCCCGAATCCTGAGCAATACCCGAGCCCCACGCAGTCCAGAATCCCGAGCAACACCGGGGCCCCACGTACGCGATCCCGAGCCCCACGCGGTCCCGAATCCCGTGCAAGACCATAGCCCCACGCGGTCCCGAATCCCGTGCAACACCATAGCCCCACGCCGTCCCGAATCCCGTGCAACATCATAGCCCCACGCCGTCCCGAATCCCATACAATACCCCGAGACGCACGTGGTCCCGAATCCCACGCAATACCCCGAGACGCACGTGGTCCCGAATCCCACGCAATACCCCGAGACGCACGTGGTCCCGAATCCCACGCAATACCCCGAGATGCACGTGGTCCCGAATCCCACGCAAAACTCGAACCCAACACTGTCCCGAATCCCGTGCAATACACGAACCCCACCCCACACAACGCTGTACCGAATCCGCTCCCATGCAATACACGAACCCCACCCCACACAACGCTGTACCGTATCCGCTCCCGTGCAATACACGAACCCCACCCCACACAACGCGGCGCGCCGTATACGTACCGAATCCTCTGCCATAGCAATACACGAACCCCACCCCACACAACGCTGTACCGAATCCGCTGCCATGTATGCAATACACGAACCCCAACCCACCCCACGCCGTACCGAGTCCGCTCCCATGCAATACACGAACCCCACCCCACACAACGCCGTACCGAATCCGCTCCCATGCAATACACGAACCCCACCCCACACAACGCTGTACCGAATCCGCTCCCATGCAATACACGAACCCCACCCCACACAACGCCGTACCGAATCCGCTGCCATAGCAATACACGAACCCCACCCCACACAACGCTGTACCGAATCCGCTGCCATAGCAATACACGAACCCCACCCCACGCCACGCCGTACCGAAACTCCATTCCTGGGACACCTCCCGAGCCAATTACCCGGTTCCAAACTTGGGACCGGTCCCAATCCTGGGACACCTCCCGAGCCAAATACCGGTTCCAAAGCTGGGACACCTCCCGAGCCAAATACCCGGTTCCAAAGCTGGGACACCTCCCGAGCCAAATACCCGGTTCCAAAGCTGGGACACCTCCCGAGCCAAATACCCGGTTCCAAACCTGGGACACCTCCCGAGTCATTACCCGGTTCCAAATCTGGTACCTCCCCCCCGCGAAGGAACCGGGTCCGAGTCCAATGCAATCGTGCAATAGCCGAGTCCTACGCTGGAGCTGCGCGAGTCCGGCCGTATGTACGTGCAGAACAATGTAAGAACACAAGTAACAAGACGAGATAAATATATCTCTGCCTAGGGAGCCAAGTGAACCCGTTACAACCATGTGGTCTGTAAAAGAATCGCGTGATTGGGCATTGGTAGCCGATGAAATACTGATGAAATCACACGTGCTTGGGAGCCCTACTCAGACTTGCGCCGCACGGCAACACAAGTACAGTGCGTGTAGGGTGTAGTACAATGTATGCGTACAGAATTATCCACGATCGAATGGGGTCATTCAATGCGTTGCTTATTGCTGCCACGTGCAGTACCACAGTAGCAGCCTGCGTTCGATTGTTGTGAATTTACAGGCATACAAAGTAAATTGTACATGTACATGTGTCATGCACCCATTGCACTGTGCATGTACAAACCAACATTGCATAAGTTATCCATGGTTGGGGCCAGGCCATTGCGAGACTGCGTGTTCGCTAAATGTGCGCTGGGCCGCGCTGGCCACAGAGTTTGGAACCGGTTCCTCTGAAGCGGGAACCGTCCAAAGCGGGTACCCGGTTCAAAAAAAAAGCGGAACCACGGTTCCGGTTCCCATTTTGGAACCGCGGTTCCACTTGGAACCGGGAGAACCGCCCAAGCTTAGTTCACAGAGACGCAACGTTCACACTGTTCATGACAGAAACCGGCCGCGGCGTGAACCGGGTAACTTTCAATCCAGATACAGCCGTGCGTATTCACACCCCGAACTCTCAACACGGATCTCGCTGTTTGTAGTAGCAACGTGACGTCAGTAAGAAGGCTGTGACAAACTGAATACTATTTACATACATTTTTTATTGCCAACCTTCCCATTCAGATGTCCTATCGATTAAAGGTTTTGTCACTAAAGCTCTCTCATTGGCCAAAATTATCTACTGTGATTGGCTGACACATATGATATGCTCAATTAGTCTGTGGATCCTTTTGGCAAAACTGTGTTTCTCAAAAAAATTATGAAGTAAATTTAGCTAGCATGCTTTCCTCAAAATCTGCACATATCTGCAAATAATGAAAGCTGCTGGAAATACTGCCTTACACTCCAAGCACAACTTCTAGATAGTTAAGCATAGCAGAGATTCTTCAGGTTTTTCTTGTCCCCGTTTGCCAAAAGAATTGGATCAACTAGTTTGACAGCTTCACCGAGCCATGCTTACACAGCGTGATGATTCCAAATTGCTACACAAATGTCCAACTATCATACACAAGAAAGGTACGCTCATGTCTTCCAGGAAAACAAGTGCAAAGACCTTCTGTGAAGTACATGTACAGTTCAGCACTCTGCCTACCGCACTAGCAGCTTACAATGAAATGAATGTTCATTATCAAGCTGCAACCAATGCAGCTCATTGGCTGTTTGTGAAAGAGCAGGAACCCTTGTTGACACAGAATTGCTGATGCCGCATTGTGTGTGGTTAGCACCCACAAGCATTAAAAGAAGCCAACCCAGTGTGTGCATAACTTGTATAGTCTCATACATTTGTGTTTCAATTGTGCTGTGATTTGTTGTTGTGTCACACATTACACAACCAATATTTAATAAATCTTGTCAGCCCATGACTGACTGCTTAAACACTAGAATGAATTCTGAGAATAAAGCATTTGATCAATTAATGATAAAAATGTGATGTCTGTAGTGAGGTATAATCCTGGGATTAGGAAGACGAGGAAAAAATTTCAATGCATGCCATGTTTCACCCTAAGGCCAATGTCTGTAGGTAATTGTATCTTCCTAGGGCTGAGGGTGGAAGGGGGTTTATCAGTGTAGCAGACACTCAACATACCGTAGCTTGCAGTCAGTGCAGTGTCATGTCAGCACCACCAAGGAAAAGTCACTGGCAATTAGGAGTTCAAGAGGAAAGGGATGGGGAGGAGAGGTGATAGAGCTAGCAAGAAAAGCAACACCACCTATGATTTCTTTGTACAGAGAGTACGGAGGGGGAAGCGATGTCAAGACTTGAAATTGATTGAGGAATGGGGTATTGAAGACAAAAACCGAGGGCCTGATTACTGCTGCTTAAGACCAGTCAATAATTATAGGCAAATGTGATGAAGGGCACTTTTGATGCTTCTTCATAATCTCCAACATTAAGTATGATAAGGCTGTACAATTAGTTACACACTTAAGGTAAGCTTTTACATAATTATTCGAAAATGGTTTTGTATGAAATGATCAGTTTTCCCAAGGGTGAAAGTTCCCTTTAATGACCTTGTTTACTGAAAGAAAGAACATTTAATTAATTATATGACTCATTTTCTGTCTTGTTTCAGATCCAACAACCAAGCAATGGTTATCGAATAATATGGATGAAGTATTTGGCTATCCCCAATTTGTCCGTTTCAGTTGGTCCACAGCAACTACAATTATAGAGAACAAAGCCTATCTTGTCCATTGGTAAGTACTGTACTTTTCATTTAAACTGAATGGACCATTTTTTAATGTTTAAATCTGTATTTTAATGGTATTTCTAAGGCCATTTCACAAACTCAAAATTTAACAATTTGACAACCATTTGATTATAATTTTATTTAAATGTTGCCAATATTTTCTTTCTGTCAGGGATGATGGTGATGAACATGATAGTGCTAAGGGCACAGCTTCCTTATTCTCATTTTTTGCTCCCAAGAATGCAGACAGACAGCATTCCTTTTTTGAGGAAGGATGTATGAAGCATGTTGTTTCTTTCTGAGAGTATTTTCATCTACACAGAACATTTTGTTTAACCCACTTCACGCAGGAACCTCCAAATGTGCAGTGTAGATATGTGTCAGGCCCTCCAAATTTATGCACCACCTTTGTCAAAATTTTGAACAAAGACAAAGTTGAATTCACACCTGTTTTGACATATGTTGCCACACGAATTGCCAGATCAGTGCCAGCAATTTTGCTGTTTATAGGAACATTACTTTGGATTATAAGGAATAGGGGCTAGGTGCTGCCACGAAAAACACAATGCTGGCATATACCACAGCCCTGTGCTCGCCATTCCTTCTCTTCAAATTTATGCTTAGTTGTGGCCAAAGATCCTGTAGCGCGTGAAGCGCGCAAGATATATAGCCTACTCTTCCGAGATCACACACATCTTGATGAAGTACCCACTGGATGCAATTTTAGAAAGCAAAGTCGCACTTGTGCGCTTCTTTGTGTGGTCACATCACATCAAAAGTGATCACTTTCTGTTTACACATCCAATGTTGTATTTTTTGTCACTGTTTGTGACTGTCCCTTTTCACTTCCGGAGCACCGAAAGCAAGAAAACAGAGGACTCCATTGATTACTAAAATGACCGCCTAGCAACTTCACCTTTTGTGCAGAGTAGGCTATCTTGCTCGCTTTGAGTGCTATAGAATCTTTGATTGTGGCTAACCACATTGGGATTCCGTATGGAGATGAGGCTAGTGTGTGATCAAAGGGCATCATATCCACACAGTAGAGTTATTCTACATTACACTGAACAAAGTAGACCCTTTTTTGGAGAGCGAATAATCCCTTGACAAAAGTCACACATGTCTGAATTGTGCCAGGTTTGATTTCCACATACAGTGTAAGATTTATTTCACATATTGTCCCCAGTTTTGAAAGAAAATGCGTGTCGATCTTTGGCACTGGAAAATGACTGGCACGAAGTGGTTAAGATCTCTACCATTAAATGAGACTTAAGGCTTTGCTTGGTGGGTGAATCAATAATATAGGAAGGTTTGCGGTGAACACCATTGTATCAGGTCTCTTAAAGGAAGAGGTATGGTTCTGAAAAGAACCTGAGGGTAACTCGACGTTTCACCAGTATGCTCTGGCCGTCATTGGGAGAATGTCCACATTCTCCCGATGACGGCCATTTGCTCAGGATGTGTGTTGAAGCAAACTGCATGATTTCCTTTCTGTTCTGTTCACATTGTATGGCTATGGCTGTATAGCTGGGATTTGGAAAAAAAAAACTGTTCAGTTTGTAACTTTGTATGCTTTTAAGAAATGGAAATAAATTAACAATGAAGTTCGGGGAAAATATTAAAATGATATGTGCCATCTGTGCCAATTGTGCAATTTGTGCCATCATTTAGCGATGATATTGGATTTTGTCGTTATTCAGGAAGGTGTACTATTGGAAATGTGGAATTCAAATTAACACAGTGGTATTTCAGACTCCTTTTGCCCACAAAAAGTGTTTGCTGATATTCTTGACGGCCCTCTGTCGTGCACTGCTGCAAAGAGTGGTACATGCACACCTGCAGCCGATACCACGAAACTGCGTATCTTACGCGTTATTCAACGCCACAAACTAATGATTCGTGACTGCGGCTGCTGGACCCTTTAGCTGCTACTGTACATAGAAAAACCAGGGATGAAAAATCCAAATCTGCTTCTAACTCTATGGACACTGTCCTGAGGGCTAAGACAGCTGATCCCAGTGGCTAGACATATAGTCAGGATTCTGAGCAACTACCCAGCTGGACCATCAAACCTTGTGTACCAGACATATGAAACCTTCTGGCCTCTGATATCCTCAGGTACCAAAAAGAAATCACGGGAAATCTGTTGATTTAGCGTGATTTTCTGGTGGATTTAACAAATCTAAAAAGGATTTAGCAACAGATTTAGCGTGATTTTTTTTTGAAAAAAGAAATCTCCGATTTCCTCAAGAACGATATGAAGGACTATTCTAAACCTACTGAACTGAGTTGACCTGTTTTTACGAACAAAAAAAGCCTCAGATTTCATTTAGAATGATTTCCAGGACTCTTCTGAGGCTTAAAGGCTAATTAGCTTTTCCGCCGCATCCAGGGAAGCGGAAAAGCTATATCTTTTGTTCAGCTTTTTCTTAGTCTTCTTCTTCTTCTCCCCAAAGCCCATAGACAATGCACAGGGGTTTTGTAAGCACGACTTTGGTCATTGAACAGACTTGGATTTTTTTCAAACGTGGCAAATGCATAAAGCCCATGCTGAAATTGATCCTAAACACCTTGATATCATCATGACGTCATCACGTGTCACGTGACCTTGCTTTAAAGGGGCAAATTTCAAAATCCATTAAAAGCAAAAGTACAAGTTCGTTTGGTTTCAACTTTGCACTGTATCTAAGTTGGGAAAAGGTGTATCCAAAAATTGCCATCGATTGACCGTGACGTCATCTCATGAATATTTATGAGGTCATGAACTTTTCAGATTTTCACATTGAAATGAGCATATTTGGCCAACGGAGCGAGATTTTTTTCATTTTTTCTTTGATATCTATTGGGGACATGGTTTAGAAACACCTTCCGAAGCCAAAATGTCGTTACGCAATTATGACGTCATCAAAATGTGTGATTTTAAAACACATATAAGGCATTGGCCGATTATCTCGAAATTTGGTATGTAGTAAGCTATCGTGCTAGACATTCCAAATCCAAAGTTTGGAACCGAAGGACCATTGTTTATATTTTTTATGCACAAAATATGTACATGCGTTTTGGAGTAGGAATGGGGCTATTCTATGACTTGTTACAAACAGAAGCGAAAAAGCTCTATGCTCTGTTTCACAACAGACATATATTTCTCGTTTAAGTTGCAGTTGACTGCTTTTTTCCAAAATGAAAAAAAAAAAACCTCCGATTTCCTCAAGAACGATATGTAGGACTATTTTAAAGCTGCTGAACTTATTTAGCTGACAGTTGAACGTTTTTAACGAAATGGCAAAAAAAGCCTCAGATTTCATTTAGAATGATTTCCTGGACCTTTCGAAGGCTTAAAAGGCTGAGTGAAGTTACAGTTGACTGCTTTTTCCAAAATTAAAAAAAAAATCTCCGATTTCGTCAAGAACGATATGTAGGACTATTCTAAAGCGACTGAACTGATTGAACTGACAGTTGACAGGTTTTCACGAAATGAAAAAAAAAACCTCAGATTTCATCTAGAATGATTTCCAGGACTCTTCTGATGCTAAAAAGCTGATTTAGGTTGCAGTTGACTGCTTTTTCCAAAATGAAAAAAAAATCTTTGATTTCCTCAAGAACGATTATTAGGACTATTCTTAAGCTACTGAATTGAATTAGCTGACAGTTGACAAGTTTTTACGACATGAAAAAAGGCCTCAGATTTCATTTAGAATGATTTCCAGGACTCTTCTGTGGCTAAAAAGCTGATTTATGTTGCAGTTGACTGCTTTTTCCAAAAAGTAAAAAAAATCTCCGATTTCGTCAAGAACGATATGTAGGACTATTTTAAAGCTACTGAACTGATTTAACTGACAGTTGACTGGGTTTTACAAAATAAAAAAAAGCCTCAGATTTCATTTAGAATGATTTCCGGGACTCTTCTGAGGCTACAAGGCTGATTTAGGTTGCAGTTGACTGCTTTTTCCAAAATGAAAAAAAAATTCTCAGATTCCTCAAGACCGATCTGTAGGACTATTCTAAGGCTATTGAACTGGTTTATTTGACAATTAACCGGTTTTTAGGGGAAAAAAAAAAGCCTCAGATTTCTTTTAGAATGATATCCAGGATTCTTTTGAGGCTAAAAAGCTGATTTAGGTTGCAGTTGACTGCTTTTTCCAAAAAGGAAGAAAAAAATCCGATTTTTCTTAGGAACGATAATAATGAAGGACTATTCTAAACCTACTGAACTGATTTAACTGAGAGTTGACCTGTTTTTACAAACAAAAAGGGGCCTCAGATTTCTTTTAGAATGAAATCCAGGACTTTTCGGAGGCTAAAAAGCTGATTTAAGTTGCAGTTGACTGCTTTTTCCAAAATTTAAAAAAATCTCCGATTTCCTCAAGAACGATATGAAGGACTATTCTAAAGCTATTGAACTGATTTAACCGACATTTGACCGGTTTTCACGTAAAAAAAAAGCCTCAGATTTCATCTAGAATGATTTCCAGGATTCTTCTGAGGCTACAAGTCTGATTTATGTTGCAGTTGACTGCTTTTTCAAAAATGAAAAAAAATTCTCAGATTTCATTTAGAATGATTTCCAGGACTTTTCTGAGGCTAAAAAGTTGATTTAGGTTGCAGTTGACTGCTTTTTCCAAAATGAAAAAAAAAATCTCCGATTTCCTCAAGAACGATATGAAGGACTATTCTAAAGCTACTGAACTGATTTAACCGACAGTTGACCGGTTTTAACGTAAAAAAAAAAGCCTTAGATTTCATTTAGAATGAATTCCAGGACTCATCTGAGGGTAGAAAGCTGATTTAGGTTGCAGTTGACTGCTTTTTCCAAAATGAAAAAAATCAATCTCCCATTTCCTCATGAACGATTTGTAGGACTATTCTAAAGCTACTGAACTGATTGAACGAGAGTTGACTGGGTTTTACAAAAAAAAAATAAGCCTCAGATTTCATCTAGAATGATTTCCAGGACTCTTCTGAGGCTACAAGTCTGATTTAAGTTGCATTTGACTGCTTTTTCGAATAAGTAAAAAAAAAATCTCCGATTTCGTCAAGAACGATATGAAGGACTATTTTAAAGCTACTGAAATGATTTAACTGACAGTTGACAGGTTTTTACGAAATGAAAAATAAAACCTCAGATTTCATCTAGAATAATTTCCAGGACTCTTCTGAGGCTAAAAAGCTGATTTAGGTTGCAGTTGACTGCTTTTTCCGAAATGAAAAAAACAAATCTCCGATTTCCTCATGAACGATTTGTAGGACTATTCTAAAGCTACTGAACTGATTAAACGAGAGTTGACTGGGTTTTACGAAAAAAAAATAAGCCTCAGATTTCATCTAGAATGATTTCCAGGATTCTTCTGAGGCTACAAGTCTGATTTAAGTTGCAGTTGACTGCTTTTTCCAAAAAATAAAATAAATCTCCGATTTCGTCAAGAACGATATGTAGGACTATTTTAAAGCTACTGAACCGATTTAACTGACAGTTGACTGAGTTTTACAAAATAAAAAAAAGCCTCAGATTTCATTTAGAATGATTTCCAGGACTCTTCTGAGGCTAAAAAGCTGATTTAGGTTGCAGTTGACTGCTTTTTCCAAAATGAAAAAAAAATCTTTGATTTCCTCAAGAACGATTTTTAGGACTATTCTAAAGCTACTGAATTGATTTAGCTGACAGCTGACAGGTTTTTATGAAATGAAAAAAAAGCCTCAGATTTCATTTAGAATGATATCCAGGACTCTTTTGAGGCTAAATGGCTGGTTTAAGGTGCAGTTGACTGCTTTTTCCAAAATGAAAAAAAAAATCTCAGATTTCATTTAGAATGATTTCCAGGACTCTTCTGAGGCTAAAAAGCTGATTTAGGTTGCAGTAGACTACTTTTTCCAAAATGAAAAAAAACCCTCCGATTTCCTCAAGAATGATATGTAGGACTATCCTAAGGCTATTGAACTGATTTATTTGACAATTGACCGGTTCATTTAGAATGATATTCAGGACTCTTTTGAGGCTAAAAGGCTGGTTTAAGTTGCAGTTGACTGCTTTTTCCAAAATGAAAAAAAATAAATCTCCGATTTCCTCATGAACGATTTGTAGGACTATTCTAAAGCTACTGAACTGATTCAACGAGAGTTGACTGGGTTTTACAAAATAAAAATAAGCCTCAGATTTCATCTAGAATGATTTCCAGGATTCTTCTGAGGCTACAAGTCTGATTTAAGTTGCAGTTGACTGCTTTTTCCAAAAAATAAAATAAATCTCCGATTTCGTCAAGAACGATATGTAGGACTATTTTAAAGCTACTGAACCGATTTAACTGACAGTTGACTGAGTTTTACAAAATAAAAAAAAGCCTCAGATTTCATTTAGAATGATTTCCAGGACTCTTCTGAGGCTAAAAAGCCGATTTAGGTTGCAGTTGACTGCTTTTTCCAAAATGAAAAAAAAAATCTTTGATTTCCTCAAGAACGATTTTTAGGACTATTCTAAAGCTACTGAATTGATTTAGCTGACAGCTGACAGGTTTTTATGAAATGAAAAAAAAGCCTCAGATTTCATTTAGAATGATATCCAGGACTCTTTTGAGGCTAAATGGCTGGTTTAAGGTGCAGTTGACTGCTTTTTCCAAAATGAAAAAAAAAATCTCAGATTTCATTTAGAATGATTTCCAGGACTCTTCTGAGGCTAAAAAGCTGATTTAGGTTGCAGTAGACTACTTTTTCCAAAATGAAAAAAAACCCTCCGATTTCCTCAAGAATGATATGTAGGACTATCCTAAGGCTATTGAACTGATTTATTTGACAATTGACCGGTTCATTTAGAATGATATTCAGGACTCTTTTGAGGCTAAAAGGCTGGTTTAAGTTGCAGTTGACTGCTTTTTCCAAAATGAAAAATAAATCTCCGATTTCGTCAAGAACGATATGTAGGACTATTTTAAAGCTACTGAACCGATTTAACTGACAGTTGACTGAGTTTTACAAAATAAAAAAAAGCCTCAGATTTCATTTAGAATGATTTCCAGGACTCTTCTGAGGCTAAAAAGCCGATTTAGGTTGCAGTTGACTGCTTTTTCCAAAATGAAAAAAAAAATCTTTGATTTCCTCAAGAACGATTTTTAGGACTATTCTAAAGCTACTGAATTGATTTAGCTGACAGCTGACAGGTTTTTATGAAATGAAAAAAAAGCATCAGATTTCATTTAGAATGATATCCAGGACTCTTTTGAGGCTAAATGGCTGGTTTAAGGTGCAGTTGACTGCTTTTTCCAAAATGAAAAAAAAAATCTCAGATTTCATTTAGAATGATTTCCAGGACTTTTCTGAGGCTAAAAAGTTGATTTAGGTTGCAGTTGACTGCTTTTTCCAAAATGAAAAAAAAAATCTCCGATTTCCTCAAGAACGATATGAAGGACTATTCTAAAGCTACTGAACTGATTTAACCGACAGTTGACCGGTTTTAACGTAAAAAAAAAAGCCTTAGATTTCATTTAGAATGATTTCCAGGACTCATCTGAGGGTAGAAAGCTGATTTAGGTTGCAGTTGACTGCTTTTTCCAAAATGAAAAAAATCAATCTCCCATTTCCTCATGAACGATTTGTAGGACTATTCTAAAGCTACTGAACTGATTGAACGAGAGTTGACTGGGTTTTACAAAAAAAAAATAAGCCTCAGATTTCATCTAGAATGATTTCCAGGACTCTTCTGAGGCTACAAGTCTGATTTAAGTTGCATTTGACTGCTTTTTCGAATAAGTAAAAAAAAAATCTCCGATTTCGTCAAGAACGATATGAAGGACTATTTTAAAGCTACTGAAATGATTTAACTGACAGTTGACAGGTTTTTACGAAATGAAAAATAAAACCTCAGATTTCATCTAGAATAATTTCCAGGACTCTTCTGAGGCTAAAAAGCTGATTTAGGTTGCAGTTGACTGCTTTTTCCAAAATGAAAAAAACAAATCTCCGATTTCCTCATGAACGATTTGTAGGACTATTCTAAAGCTACTGAACTGATTAAACGAGAGTTGACTGGGTTTTACGAAAAAAAAATAAGCCTCAGATTTCATCTAGAATGATTTCCAGGATTCTTCTGAGGCTACAAGTCTGATTTAAGTTGCAGTTGACTGCTTTTTCCAAAAAATAAAATAAATCTCCCATTTCGTCAAGAACGATATGTAGGACTATTTTAAAGCTACTGAACCGATTTAACTGACAGTTGACTGAGTTTTACAAAATAAAAAAAAGCCTCAGATTTCATTTAGAATGATTTCCAGGACTCTTCTGAGGCTAAAAAGCTGATTTAGGTTGCAGTTGACTGCTTTTTCCAAAATGAAAAAAAAATCTTTGATTTCCTCAAGAACGATTTTTAGGACTATTCTAAAGCTACTGAATTGATTTAGCTGACAGCTGACAGGTTTTTATGAAATGAAAAAAAAGCCTCAGATTTCATTTAGAATGATATCCAGGACTCTTTTGAGGCTAAATGGCTGGTTTAAGGTGCAGTTGACTGCTTTTTCCAAAATGAAAAAAAAAATCTCAGATTTCATTTAGAATGATTTCCAGGACTCTTCTGAGGCTAAAAAGCTGATTTAGGTTGCAGTAGACTACTTTTTCCAAAATGAAAAAAAACCCTCCGATTTCCTCAAGAATGATATGTAGGACTATCCTAAGGCTATTGAACTGATTTATTTGACAATTGACCGGTTCATTTAGAATGATATTCAGGACTCTTTTGAGGCTAAAAGGCTGGTTTAAGTTGCAGTTGACTGCTTTTTCCAAAATGAAAGAAAATAAATCTCCGATTTCCTCATGAACGATTTGTAGGACTATTCTAAAGCTACTGAACTGATTCAACGAGAGTTGACTGGGTTTTACAAAATAAAAATAAGCCTCAGATTTCATCTAGAATGATTTCCAGGATTCTTCTGAGGCTACAAGTCTGATTTAAGTTGCAGTTGACTGCTTTTTCCAAAAAATAAAATAAATCTCCGATTTCGTCAAGAACGATATGAAGGACTATTTTAAAGCTACTGAAATGATTTAACTGACAGTTGACAGGTTTTTACGAAATGAAAAAAAACACTCAGGTTTCATCTAGAATGATTTCCAGGACTCTTCTTAGGATAAAAAGCTGATTTAGGTTGCAGTGACTGCTTTTTCCAAAATGAAAAAAAAAAATCTCCGATTTCCTCATGAACGATTTGTAGGACTATTCTAAAGCTACTGAACTGATTTAACGAGAGTTGACTGGGTTTTACAAAATAAAAAAAGCCTCAGATTTCAAGTCTGATTTAAAAGTTGCATTTGACTGCTTTTTCCAAAATGAAAAAAAAAATCTTTGATTTCCTCAAGAACGATTTTTAGGACTTTTCTAAAGCTACTCCGATTTCCTCATGAACGATTTGTACGACTATTCTAAAGCTACTGAACTGATTGAACGAGAGTTGACTGCTTTTTCCGAAATGAAAAAAAATCTCAGATTTAATTTAGAATGATTTCCAGAACTCTTCTGAGGCTAAAAAGCTGATTTAGGTAGCAGTTGACTGCTTTTTCCAAAATGAAAAAAAAAATCTCCGATTTCCTCAAGAACGATATGTAGGACTATTTTAAGGCTACTGAACTGATTTAGCTGACAGTTGATCGGTTTTTACAACAACAAAAAAAGCCTCTGATTTCTTTTAGAAAGATATTTAGGATTCTTCTGAGGCTAAAAGTCTGATTTTAGGTTGCAGTTGACTGCTTTTTCCAAAAAGGAAAAAAAAATCTCAGATTTCCTCAAGAACGATATGTAGGACTATTTTAAGGCTACTGATCTGATTTAGCTGACAATTGACAGGGTTTTACGAAATGAAAAAAAAAAGCCTCAGATTTCATTTAGAATGATTTCCAGGACTCTTCTGAGGCTAAAAGGCTGATTTAAGTTGCAGTTAACTGGGTTTTCGAAAATGAAAAAAAAAATCTCCGATTTCCTTAAGAACGATATGTAGGACTATTTTAAGGCTGCTGAACTTATTTAGCTCTCAGTTGACCATTTTTTACGAAATGAAAAAAAAGCCTCAGATATCATTTAGAATGATTTCCAGGACTCTTCTGAGGCTACAAGTCTGATTTAAGTTGCATTTGACTGCTTTTTCGAATAAGTAAAAAAAAAATCTCCGATTTCGTCAAGAACGATATGAAGGACTATTTTAAAGCTACTGAAATGATTTAACTGACAGTTGACAGGTTTTTACGAAATGAAAAATAAAACCTCAGATTTCATCTAGAATAATTTCCAGGACTCTTCTGAGGCTAAAAAGCTGATTTAGGTTGCAGTTGACTGCTTTTTCCGAAATGAAAAAAACAAATCTCCGATTTCCTCATGAACGATTTGTAGGACTATTCTAAAGCTACTGAACTGATTAAACGAGAGTTGACTGGGTTTTACGAAAAAAAAATAAGCCTCAGATTTCATCTAGAATGATTTCCAGGATTCTTCTGAGGCTACAAGTCTGATTTAAGTTGCAGTTGACTGCTTTTTCCAAAAAATAAAATAAATCTCCCATTTCGTCAAGAACGATATGTAGGACTATTTTAAAGCTACTGAACCGATTTAACTGACAGTTGACTGAGTTTTACAAAATAAAAAAAAGCCTCAGATTTCATTTAGAATGATTTCCAGGACTCTTCTGAGGCTAAAAAGCTGATTTAGGTTGCAGTTGACTGCTTTTTCCAAAATGAAAAAAAAATCTTTGATTTCCTCAAGAACGATTTTTAGGACTATTCTAAAGCTACTGAATTGATTTAGCTGACAGCTGACAGGTTTTTATGAAATGAAAAAAAAGCCTCAGATTTCATTTAGAATGATATCCAGGACTCTTTTGAGGCTAAATGGCTGGTTTAAGGTGCAGTTGACTGCTTTTTCCAAAATGAAAAAAAAAATCTCAGATTTCATTTAGAATGATTTCCAGGACTCTTCTGAGGCTAAAAAGCTGATTTAGGTTGCAGTAGACTACTTTTTCCAAAATGAAAAAAAACCCTCCGATTTCCTCAAGAATGATATGTAGGACTATCCTAAGGCTATTGAACTGATTTATTTGACAATTGACCGGTTCATTTAGAATGATATTCAGGACTCTTTTGAGGCTAAAAGGCTGGTTTAAGTTGCAGTTGACTGCTTTTTCCAAAATGAAAGAAAATAAATCTCCGATTTCCTCATGAACGATTTGTAGGACTATTCTAAAGCTACTGAACTGATTCAACGAGAGTTGACTGGGTTTTACAAAATAAAAATAAGCCTCAGATTTCATCTAGAATGATTTCCAGGATTCTTCTGAGGCTACAAGTCTGATTTAAGTTGCAGTTGACTGCTTTTTCCAAAAAATAAAATAAATCTCCGATTTCGTCAAGAACGATATGAAGGACTATTTTAAAGCTACTGAAATGATTTAACTGACAGTTGACAGGTTTTTACGAAATGAAAAAAAACACTCAGGTTTCATCTAGAATGATTTCCAGGACTCTTCTTAGGATAAAAAGCTGATTTAGGTTGCAGTGACTGCTTTTTCCAAAATGAAAAAAAAAAATCTCCGATTTCCTCATGAACGATTTGTAGGACTATTCTAAAGCTACTGAACTGATTTAACGAGAGTTGACTGGGTTTTACAAAATAAAAAAAGCCTCAGATTTCAAGTCTGATTTAAAAGTTGCATTTGACTGCTTTTTCCAAAATGAAAAAAAAAATCTTTGATTTCCTCAAGAACGATTTTTAGGACTTTTCTAAAGCTACTCCGATTTCCTCATGAACGATTTGTACGACTATTCTAAAGCTACTGAACTGATTGAACGAGAGTTGACTGCTTTTTCCGAAATGAAAAAAAATCTCAGATTTAATTTAGAATGATTTCCAGAACTCTTCTGAGGCTAAAAAGCTGATTTAGGTAGCAGTTGACTGCTTTTTCCAAAATGAAAAAAAAAATCTCCGATTTCCTCAAGAACGATATGTAGGACTATTTTAAGGCTACTGAACTGATTTAGCTGACAGTTGATCGGTTTTTACAACAACAAAAAAAGCCTCTGATTTCTTTTAGAAAGATATTTAGGATTCTTCTGAGGCTAAAAGTCTGATTTTAGGTTGCAGTTGACTGCTTTTTCCAAAAAGGAAAAAAAAATCTCAGATTTCCTCAAGAACGATATGTAGGACTATTTTAAGGCTACTGATCTGATTTAGCTGACAATTGACAGGGTTTTACGAAATGAAAAAAAAAAGCCTCAGATTTCATTTAGAATGATTTCCAGGACTCTTCTGAGGCTAAAAGGCTGATTTAAGTTGCAGTTAACTGGGTTTTCGAAAATGAAAAAAAAAATCTCCGATTTCCTTAAGAACGATATGTAGGACTATTTTAAGGCTGCTGAACTTATTTAGCTCTCAGTTGACCATTTTTTACGAAATGAAAAAAAAGCCTCAGATATCATTTAGAATGATTTCCAGGACTCTTCTGAGGCTACAAGTCTGATTTAAGTTGCATTTGACTGCTTTTTCGAATAAGTAAAAAAAAAATCTCCGATTTCGTCAAGAACGATATGAAGGACTATTTTAAAGCTACTGAAATGATTTAACTGACAGTTGACAGGTTTTTACGAAATGAAAAATAAAACCTCAGATTTCATCTAGAATAATTTCCAGGACTCTTCTGAGGCTAAAAAGCTGATTTAGGTTGCAGTTGACTGCTTTTTCCGAAATGAAAAAAACAAATCTCCGATTTCCTCATGAACGATTTGTAGGACTATTCTAAAGCTACTGAACTGATTAAACGAGAGTTGACTGGGTTTTACGAAAAAAAAATAAGCCTCAGATTTCATCTAGAATGATTTCCAGGATTCTTCTGAGACTACAAGTCTGATTTAAGTTGCAGTTGACTGCTTTTTCCAAAAAATAAAATAAATCTCCGATTTCGTCAAGAACGATATGTAGGACTATTTTAAAGCTACTGAACCGATTTAACTGACAGTTGACTGAGTTTTACAAAATAAAAAAAAGCCTCAGATTTCATTTAGAATGATTTCCAGGACTCTTCTGAGGCTAAAAAGCTGATTTAGGTTGCAGTTGACTGCTTTTTCCGAAATGAAAAAAACAAATCTCCGATTTCCTCATGAACGATTTGTAGGACTATTCTAAAGCTACTGAACTGATTAAACGAGAGTTGACTGGGTTTTACGAAAAAAAAATAAGCCTCAGATTTCATCTAGAATGATTTCCAGGATTCTTCTGAGGCTACAAGTCTGATTTAAGTTGCAGTTGACTGCTTTTTCCAAAAAATAAAATAAATCTCCGATTTCGTCAAGAACGATATGTAGGACTATTTTAAAGCTACTGAACCGATTTAACTGACAGTTGACTGAGTTTTACAAAATAAAAAAAAGCCTCAGATTTCATTTAGAATGATTTCCAGGACTCTTCTGAGGCTAAAAAGCTGATTTAGGTTGCAGTTGACTGCTTTTTCCAAAATGAAAAAAAAATCTTTGATTTCCTCAAGAACGATTTTTAGGACTATTCTAAAGCTACTGAATTGATTTAGCTGACAGCTGACAGGTTTTTATGAAATGAAAAAAAGCCTCAGATTTCATTTAGAATGATATCCAGGACTCTTTTGAGGCTAAATGGCTGGTTTAAGGTGCAGTTGACTGCTTTTTCCAAAATGAAAAAAAAAATCTCAGATTTCATTTAGAATGATTTCCAGGACTCTTCTGAGGCTAAAAAGCTGATTTAGGTTGCAGTAGACTACTTTTTCCAAAATGAAAAAAAACCCTCCGATTTCCTCAAGAATGATATGTAGGACTATCCTAAGGCTATTGAACTGATTTATTTGACAATTGACCGGTTCATTTAGAATGATATTCAGGACTCTTTTGAGGCTAAAAGGCTGGTTTAAGTTGCAGTTGACTGCTTTTTCCAAAATGAAAAAAAAAAAATCTCCGATTTCCTCATGAACGATTTGTAGGACTATTCTAAAGCTACTGAACTGATTCAACGAGAGTTGACTGGGTTTTACAAAATAAAAATAAGCCTCAGATTTCATCTAGAATGATTTCCAGGATTCTTCTGAGGCTACAAGTCTGATTTAAGTTGCAGTTGACTGCTTTTTCCAAAAAATAAAATAAATCTCCGATTTCGTCAAGAACGATATGAAGGACTATTTTAAAGCTACTGAAATGATTTAACTGACAGTTGACAGGTTTTTACGAAATGAAAAAAAACACTCAGGTTTCATCTAGAATGATTTCCAGGACTCTTCTTAGGATAAAAAGCTGATTTAGGTTGCAGTGACTGCTTTTTCCAAAATGAAAAAAAAAAATCTCCGATTTCCTCATGAACGATTTGTAGGACTATTCTAAAGCTACTGAACTGATTTAACGAGAGTTGACTGGGTTTTACAAAATAAAAAAAGCCTCAGATTTCAAGTCTGATTTAAAAGTTGCATTTGACTGCTTTTTCCAAAATGAAAAAAAAAATCTTTGATTTCCTCAAGAACGATTTTTAGGACTTTTCTAAAGCTACTCCGATTTCCTCATGAACGATTTGTACGACTATTCTAAAGCTACTGAACTGATTGAACGAGAGTTGACTGCTTTTTCCGAAATGAAAAAAAATCTCAGATTTAATTTAGAATGATTTCCAGAACTCTTCTGAGGCTAAAAAGCTGATTTAGGTAGCAGTTGACTGCTTTTTCCAAAATGAAAAAAAAAATCTCCGATTTCCTCAAGAACGATATGTAGGACTATTTTAAGGCTACTGAACTGATTTAGCTGACAGTTGATCGGTTTTTACAACAACAAAAAAAGCCTCTGATTTCTTTTAGAAAGATATTTAGGATTCTTCTGAGGCTAAAAGTCTGATTTTAGGTTGCAGTTGACTGCTTTTTCCAAAAAGGAAAAAAAAATCTCAGATTTCCTCAAGAACGATATGTAGGACTATTTTAAGGCTACTGATCTGATTTAGCTGACAATTGACAGGGTTTTACGAAATGAAAAAAAAAAGCCTCAGATTTCATTTAGAATGATTTCCAGGACTCTTCTGAGGCTAAAAGGCTGATTTAAGTTGCAGTTAACTGGGTTTTCGAAAATGAAAAAAAAAATCTCCGATTTCCTTAAGAACGATATGTAGGACTATTTTAAGGCTGCTGAACTTATTTAGCTCTCAGTTGACCATTTTTTACGAAATGAAAAAAAAGCCTCAGATATCATTTAGAATGATTTCCAGGACTCTTTTGAGGCTAAAAGGCTGGTTTAAGTTGCAGTTGACTGCTTTTTCCAAAATGAAAAAAACAAATCTCCGATTTCCTCATGAACGATTTGTAGGACTATTCTAAAGCTACTGAACTGATTTAACGAGAGTTGACTGGGTTTTACAAAATAAAAAAAGCCTCAGATTTCAAGTCTGATTTAAAAGTTGCATTTGACTGCTTTTTCCAAAATGAAAAAAAAAATCTTTGATTTCCTCAAGAACGATTTTTAGGACTTTTCTAAAGCTACTCCGATTTCCTCATGAACGATTTGTACGACTATTCTAAAGCTACTGAACTGATTGAACGAGAGTTGACTGCTTTTTCCGAAATGAAAAAAAATCTCAGATTTAATTTAGAATGATTTCCAGAATCTTCTGAGGCTAAAAAGCTGATTTAGGTAGCAGTTGACTGCTTTTTCCAAAATGAAAAAAAAAATCTCCGATTTCCTCAAGAACGATATGTAGGACTATTTTAAGGCTACTGAACTGATTTAGCTGACAGTTGATCGGTTTTTACAACAACAAAAAAAGCCTCTGATTTCTTTTAGAAAGATATTTAGGATTCTTCTGAGGCTAAAAGTCTGATTTTAGGTTGCAGTTGACTGCTTTTTCCAAAAAGGAAAAAAAAATCTCAGATTTCCTCAAGAACGATATGTAGGACTATTTTAAGGCTACTGATCTGATTTAGCTGACAATTGACAGGGTTTTACGAAATGAAAAAAAAAAGCCTCAGATTTCATTTAGAATGATTTCCAGGACTCTTCTGAGGCTAAAAGGCTGATTTAAGTTGCAGTTAACTGGGTTTTCGAAAATGAAAAAAAAAATCTCCGATTTCCTTAAGAACGATATGTAGGACTATTTTAAGGCTGCTGAACTGATTTAGCTCTCAGTTGACCATTTTTTACGAAATGAAAAAAAAGCCTCAGATATCATTTAGAATGATTTCCAGGACTCTTTTGAGGCTAAAAGGCTGGTTTAAGTTGCAGTTGACTGCTTTTTCCAAAATGAAAAAAACAAATCTCCGATTTCCTCATGAACGATTTGTAGGACTATTCTAAAGCTACTGAACTGATTTAACGAGAGTTGACTGGGTTTTACAAAATAAAAAAAGCCTCAGATTTCAAGTCTGATTTAAAAGTTGCATTTGACTGCTTTTTCCAAAATGAAAAAAAAAATCTTTTATTTCCTCAAGAACGATTTTTAGGACTTTTCTAAAGCTACTCCGATTTCCTCATAAACGATTTGTACGACTATTCTAAAGCTACTGAACTGATTGAACGAGAGTTGACTGCTTTTTCCGAAATGAAAAAAAATCTCAGATTTAATTTAGAATGATTTCCAGAACTCTTCTGAGGCTAAAAAGCTGATTTAGGTAGCAGTTGACTGCTTTTTCCAAAATGAAAAAAAAATCTCCGATTTCCTCAAGAACGATATGTAGGACTATTTTAAGGCTACTGAACTGATTTAGCTGACAGTTGATCGGTTTTTACAACAACAAAAAAAGCCTCTGATTTCTTTTAGAAAGATATTTAGGATTCTTCTGAGGCTAAAAGTCTGATTTTAGGTTGCAGTTGACTGCTTTTTCCAAAAAGGAAAAAAAAATCTCAGATTTCCTCAAGAACGATATGTAGGACTATTTTAAGGCTACTGATCTGATTTAGCTGACAATTGACAGGGTTTTACGAAATGAAAAAAAAAAGCCTCAGATTTCATTTAGAATGATTTCCAGGACTCTTCTGAGGCTAAAAGGCTGATTTAAGTTGCAGTTAACTGGGTTTTCGAAAATGAAAAAAAAAATCTCCGATTTCCTTAAGAACGATATGTAGGACTATTTTAAGGCTGCTGAACTTATTTAGCTCTCAGTTGACCATTTTTTACGAAATGAAAAAAAAGCCTCAGATATCATTTAGAATGATTTCCAGGACTCTTCTGAGGCTACAAGTCTGATTTAAGTTGCATTTGACTGCTTTTTCGAATAAGTAAAAAAAAAATCTCCGATTTCGTCAAGAACGATATGAAGGACTATTTTAAAGCTACTGAAATGATTTAACTGACAGTTGACAGGTTTTTACGAAATGAAAAATAAAACCTCAGATTTCATCTAGAATAATTTCCAGGACTCTTCTGAGGCTAAAAAGCTGATTTAGGTTGCAGTTGACTGCTTTTTCCGAAATGAAAAAAACAAATCTCCGATTTCCTCATGAACGATTTGTAGGACTATTCTAAAGCTACTGAACTGATTAAACGAGAGTTGACTGGGTTTTACGAAAAAAAAATAAGCCTCAGATTTCATCTAGAATGATTTCCAGGATTCTTCTGAGGCTACAAGTCTGATTTAAGTTGCAGTTGACTGCTTTTTCCAAAAAATAAAATAAATCTCCGATTTCGTCAAGAACGATATGTAGGACTATTTTAAAGCTACTGAACCGATTTAACTGACAGTTGACTGAGTTTTACAAAATAAAAAAAAGCCTCAGATTTCATTTAGAATGATTTCCAGGACTCTTCTGAGGCTAAAAAGCTGATTTAGGTTGCAGTTGACTGCTTTTTCCGAAATGAAAAAAACAAATCTCCGATTTCCTCATGAACGATTTGTAGGACTATTCTAAAGCTACTGAACTGATTAAACGAGAGTTGACTGGGTTTTACGAAAAAAAAATAAGCCTCAGATTTCATCTAGAATGATTTCCAGGATTCTTCTGAGGCTACAAGTCTGATTTAAGTTGCAGTTGACTGCTTTTTCCAAAAAATAAAATAAATCTCCGATTTCGTCAAGAACGATATGTAGGACTATTTTAAAGCTACTGAACCGATTTAACTGACAGTTGACTGAGTTTTACAAAATAAAAAAAAGCCTCAGATTTCATTTAGAATGATTTCCAGGACTCTTCTGAGGCTAAAAAGCTGATTTAGGTTGCAGTTGACTGCTTTTTCCAAAATGAAAAAAAAATCTTTGATTTCCTCAAGAACGATTTTTAGGACTATTCTAAAGCTACTGAATTGATTTAGCTGACAGCTGACAGGTTTTTATGAAATGAAAAAAAGCCTCAGATTTCATTTAGAATGATATCCAGGACTCTTTTGAGGCTAAATGGCTGGTTTAAGGTGCAGTTGACTGCTTTTTCCAAAATGAAAAAAAAAATCTCAGATTTCATTTAGAATGATTTCCAGGACTCTTCTGAGGCTAAAAAGCTGATTTAGGTTGCAGTAGACTACTTTTTCCAAAATGAAAAAAAACCCTCCGATTTCCTCAAGAATGATATGTAGGACTATCCTAAGGCTATTGAACTGATTTATTTGACAATTGACCGGTTCATTTAGAATGATATTCAGGACTCTTTTGAGGCTAAAAGGCTGGTTTAAGTTGCAGTTGACTGCTTTTTCCAAAATGAAAAAAAAAAAATCTCCGATTTCCTCATGAACGATTTGTAGGACTATTCTAAAGCTACTGAACTGATTCAACGAGAGTTGACTGGGTTTTACAAAATAAAAATAAGCCTCAGATTTCATCTAGAATGATTTCCAGGATTCTTCTGAGGCTACAAGTCTGATTTAAGTTGCAGTTGACTGCTTTTTCCAAAAAATAAAATAAATCTCCGATTTCGTCAAGAACGATATGAAGGACTATTTTAAAGCTACTGAAATGATTTAACTGACAGTTGACAGGTTTTTACGAAATGAAAAAAAACACTCAGGTTTCATCTAGAATGATTTCCAGGACTCTTCTTAGGATAAAAAGCTGATTTAGGTTGCAGTGACTGCTTTTTCCAAAATGAAAAAAAAAAATCTCCGATTTCCTCATGAACGATTTGTAGGACTATTCTAAAGCTACTGAACTGATTTAACGAGAGTTGACTGGGTTTTACAAAATAAAAAAAGCCTCAGATTTCAAGTCTGATTTAAAAGTTGCATTTGACTGCTTTTTCCAAAATGAAAAAAAAAATCTTTGATTTCCTCAAGAACGATTTTTAGGACTTTTCTAAAGCTACTCCGATTTCCTCATGAACGATTTGTACGACTATTCTAAAGCTACTGAACTGATTGAACGAGAGTTGACTGCTTTTTCCGAAATGAAAAAAAATCTCAGATTTAATTTAGAATGATTTCCAGAACTCTTCTGAGGCTAAAAAGCTGATTTAGGTAGCAGTTGACTGCTTTTTCCAAAATGAAAAAAAAAATCTCCGATTTCCTCAAGAACGATATGTAGGACTATTTTAAGGCTACTGAACTGATTTAGCTGACAGTTGATCGGTTTTTACAACAACAAAAAAAGCCTCTGATTTCTTTTAGAAAGATATTTAGGATTCTTCTGAGGCTAAAAGTCTGATTTTAGGTTGCAGTTGACTGCTTTTTCCAAAAAGGAAAAAAAAATCTCAGATTTCCTCAAGAACGATATGTAGGACTATTTTAAGGCTACTGATCTGATTTAGCTGACAATTGACAGGGTTTTACGAAATGAAAAAAAAAAGCCTCAGATTTCATTTAGAATGATTTCCAGGACTCTTCTGAGGCTAAAAGGCTGATTTAAGTTGCAGTTAACTGGGTTTTCGAAAATGAAAAAAAAAATCTCCGATTTCCTTAAGAACGATATGTAGGACTATTTTAAGGCTGCTGAACTTATTTAGCTCTCAGTTGACCATTTTTTACGAAATGAAAAAAAAGCCTCAGATATCATTTAGAATGATTTCCAGGACTCTTTTGAGGCTAAAAGGCTGGTTTAAGTTGCAGTTGACTGCTTTTTCCAAAATGAAAAAAACAAATCTCCGATTTCCTCATGAACGATTTGTAGGACTATTCTAAAGCTACTGAACTGATTTAACGAGAGTTGACTGGGTTTTACAAAATAAAAAAAGCCTCAGATTTCAAGTCTGATTTAAAAGTTGCATTTGACTGCTTTTTCCAAAATGAAAAAAAAAATCTTTGATTTCCTCAAGAACGATTTTTAGGACTTTTCTAAAGCTACTCCGATTTCCTCATGAACGATTTGTACGACTATTCTAAAGCTACTGAACTGATTGAACGAGAGTTGACTGCTTTTTCCGAAATGAAAAAAAATCTCAGATTTAATTTAGAATGATTTCCAGAACTCTTCTGAGGCTAAAAAGCTGATTTAGGTAGCAGTTGACTGCTTTTTCCAAAATGAAAAAAAAATCTCCGATTTCCTCAAGAACGATATGTAGGACTATTTTAAGGCTACTGAACTGATTTAGCTGACAGTTGATCGGTTTTTACAACAACAAAAAAAGCCTCTGATTTCTTTTAGAAAGATATTTAGGATTCTTCTGAGGCTAAAAGTCTGATTTTAGGTTGCAGTTGACTGCTTTTTCCAAAAAGGAAAAAAAAATCTCAGATTTCCTCAAGAACGATATGTAGGACTATTTTAAGGCTACTGATCTGATTTAGCTGACAATTGACAGGGTTTTACGAAATGAAAAAAAAAAGCCTCAGATTTCATTTAGAATGATTTCCAGGACTCTTCTGAGGCTAAAAGGCTGATTTAAGTTGCAGTTAACTGGGTTTTCGAAAATGAAAAAAAAAATCTCCGATTTCCTTAAGAACGATATGTAGGACTATTTTAAGGCTGCTGAACTTATTTAGCTCTCAGTTGACCATTTTTTACGAAATGAAAAAAAAGCCTCAGATATCATTTAGAATGATTTCCAGGACTCTTTTGAGGCTAAAAGGCTGGTTTAAGTTGCAGTTGACTGCTTTTTCCAAAATGAAAAAAAAAATCTCCGATTTCCTCATGAACGATTAGTAGGACTATTTCAAAGCTACTGAAATGATTTCATGAGAGTTGACTTGGTTTTACAAAATGAAAATAAGCCTCAGATTTCATTGAGAATGAATTCCTGGACTTTTCGAAGGCTAAAAGGCTGAGTGAAGTTGCAGTTGACCGCTTTTTACAAAATTTAAAAAAAAATCTCCGCTTCGTCAAGAACGATATGTAGGACTTATTCTAAAGCGACTGAACTGATTGAACTGATAGTTGACAGGTTTTTACGTAATGAAAAAAACCCTCAGATTTCATCTAGAATGATTTCCAGGACTCATCTGAGGGTAGAAAGCTGATTTAGGTTGCAGTTGACTGCTTTTTCCAAAAAGGAAAAAAAAAATCCGATTTTCTCAAGAACGATATGAAGGACTATTCTAAACCTACTGAACTGATTTAACTGACAGTTGACCTGTTTTTACAAACAAAAAAGGGCCTCAGATTTCTTTTAGAATGATATCCAGGACTTTTCGGAGGCTAAAAAGCTGATTTAGGTTGCAGTAGACTACTTTTTCCAAAATGAAAAAAAAACCCTCCGATTTCCTCAAGAATGATATGTAGGACTATCCTAAGGCTATTGAACTGATTTATTTGACAATTGACCGGTTCATTTAGAATGATATTCAGGACTCTTTTGAGGCTAAAAGGCTGGTTTAAGTTGCAGTTGACTGCTTTTTCCAAAATGAAAAAAAATCAATCTCCGATTTCCTCATGAACGATTTGTAGGACTATTCTAAAGCTACTGAACTGATTGAACGAGAGTTGACTTGGTTTTACAAAATAAAAATAAGCCTTAGATTTCATCTAGAATGATTTCCAGGATTCTTCTGAAGCTACAAGTCTGATTTAAGTTGCATTTGACTGCTTTTTCCAAAAAGTAAAAAAAAATTCTCCGATTTCCTCATGAACGATTTGTAGGACTATTCTAAAGCTACTGAACTGATTGAACGAGAGTTGACTGGGTTTTACAAAATAAAAAAAAGCCTCAGATTTCATTTAGAATGATTTCCAGAACTCTTCTGAGGCTAAAAAGCTGATTTAGGTAGCAGTTGACTGCTTTTTCCAAAATGAAAAAAAAAATCTCCGATTTCCTCAAGAACGATATGTAGGACTATTTTAAGGCTACTGAACTGATTTAGCTGACAGTTGATCGGTTTTTACAAAAAAAAAAAGCCTCTGATTTCTTTTAGAAAGATATTTAGGATTCTTCTGAGGCTAAAAGTCTGATTTTAGGTTGCAGTTGACTGCTTTTTCCAAAAAGGGAAAACAAATCTCAGATTTCCTCAAGAACGATATGTAGGACTATTTTAAGGCTACTGATCTGATTTAGCTGACAGTTGACAGGGTTTTACGAAATGAAAAAAAAAAGCCTCAGATTTCATTTAGAATGATTTCCAGGACTCTTCTGAGGCTAAAAGGCTGATTTAGGTTGCAGTTGACTGGGTTTTCGAAAATGAAAAAAAAAATCTCCGATTTCCTTAAGAACGATATGTAGGACTATTTTAAGGCTGCTGATCTGATTTAGCTCTCAGTTGACCATTTTTTACGAAATGAAAAAAAAGCCTCAGATATCATTTAGAATGATTTCCAGGACTCTTTTGAGGCTAAAAGGCTGGTTTAAGTTGCAGTTGACTGATTTTTCCAAAATGAAAAAAAAAAATCTCCGATTTCCTCATGAACGATTAGTAGGACTATTTCAAAGCTACTGAAATGATTTAATGAGAGTTGACTTGGTTTTACAAAATGAAAATAAGCCTCAGATTTCATTGAGAATGAATTCCTGGACTTTTCGAAGGCTAAAAGGCTGAGTGAAGTTGCAGTTGACCGCTTTTTACAAAATTTAAAAAAAAATCTCCGCTTCGTCAAGAACGATATGTAGGACTTATTCTAAAGCGACTGAACTGATTGAACTGATAGTTGACAGGTTTTTACGTAATGAAAAAAAACCTCAGATTTCATCTAGAATGATTTCCAGGACTCATCTGAGTGTAGAAAGCTGATTTAGGTTGCAGTTGACTGCTTTTTCCAAAAAGGAAAAAAAAAATCCGATTTTCTCAAGAACGATATGAAGGACTATTCTAAACATACTGAACTGATTTAACTGACAGTTGACCTGTTTTTACAAACAAAAAAGGGCCTCAGATTTCTTTTAGAATGATATCCAGGACTTTTCGGAGGCTAAAAAGCTGATTTAGGTCGCAGTTGACTGCTTTTTCCAAAATTAAAAAAAAAAATCTCCGATTTCCTCAAGAATGATATGTAGGACTATCCTAAGGCTATTGAACTGATTTATTTGACAATTGACCGGTTTTTACGAAATAAAAAAAAAAGCCTCAGATTTCATTTAGAATGATATTCAGGACTCTTTTGAGGCTAAAAGGCTGGTTTAAGTTGCAGTTGACTGCTTTTTCCAAAATGAAAAAAATCAATCTCCGATTTCCTCATGAACGATATGTAGGACTATTCTAAAGCTACTGAACTGATTGAACGAGAGTTGACTGTGTTTTACAAAATAAAAATAAGCCTCAGATTTCATCTAGAATGATTTCCAGGATTCTTCTGAGGCTACAAGTCTGATTTAAGTTGCATTTGACTGCTTTTTCCAAAAAGTAAAAAAAATTCTCCGATTTCGTCAAGAACGATATGTAGGACTATTTTAAAGCTCCTGAACTGATTTAACTGACAGTTGACAGGTTTTTACAAAATGAAAACAAAACCTCATATTTCATCTAGAATGATTTCCAGGACTCTTCTGAGGCTAAAAGTCTGATTTTAGGTTGCAGTTGACTGCTTTTTCCAAAAAGGAAAAAAAAATCTCAGATTTCCTCAAGAACGATATGTAGGACTATTTTAAGGCTACTGATCTGATTTAGCTGACAGTTGACAGGGTTTTACGAAATGAAAAAAAAAAGCCTCAGATTTCATTTAGAATGATTTCCAGGACTCTTCTGAGGCTAAAAGGCTGATTTAGGTTGCAGTTGACTGGGTTTTCGAAAATGAAAAAAAAAATCTCCGATTTCCTTAAGAACGATATGTAGGACTATTTTAAGGCTGCTGATCTGATTTAGCTCTCAGTTGACCATTTTTTACGAAATGAAAAAAAAGCCTCAGATATCATTTAGAATGATTTCCAGGACTCTTTTGAGGCTAAAAGGCTGGTTTAAGTTGCAGTTGACTGATTTTTCCAAAATGAAAAAAAAAAATCTCCGATTTCCTCATGAACGATTAGTAGGACTATTTCAAAGCTACTGAAATGATTTAATGAGAGTTGACTTGGTTTTACAAAATGAAAATAAGCCTCAGATTTCATTGAGAATGAATTCCTGGACTTTTCGAAGGCTAAAAGGCTGAGTGAAGTTGCAGTTGACCGCTTTTTACAAAATTTTAAAAAAAATCTCCGCTTCGTCAAGAACGATATGTAGGACTTATTCTAAAGCGACTGAACTGATTGAACTGATAGTTGACAGGTTTTTACGTAATGAAAAAAAACCTCAGATTTCATCTAGAATGATTTCCAGGACTCATCTGAGTGTAGAAAGCTGATTTAGGTTGCAGTTGACTGCTTTTTCCAAAAAGGAAAAAAAAAATCCGATTTTCTCAAGAACGATATGAAGGACTATTCTAAACATACTGAACTGATTTAACTGACAGTTGACCTGTTTTTACAAACAAAAAAGGGCCTCAGATTTCTTTTAGAATGATATCCAGGACTTTTCGGAGGCTAAAAAGCTGATTTAGGTCGCAGTTGACTGCTTTTTCCAAAATTAAAAAAAAAAATCTCCGATTTCCTCAAGAATGATATGTAGGACTATCCTAAGGCTATTGAACTGATTTATTTGACAATTGACCGGTTTTTACGAAATAAAAAAAAAAGCCTCAGATTTCATTTAGAATGATATTCAGGACTCTTTTGAGGCTAAAAGGCTGGTTTAAGTTGCAGTTGACTGCTTTTTCCAAAATGAAAAAAATCAATCTCCGATTTCCTCATGAACGATATGTAGGACTATTCTAAAGCTACTGAACTGATTGAACGAGAGTTGACTGTGTTTTACAAAATAAAAATAAGCCTCAGATTTCATCTAGAATGATTTCCAGGATTCTTCTGAGGCTACAAGTCTGATTTAAGTTGCATTTGACTGCTTTTTCCAAAAAGTAAAAAAAATTCTCCGATTTCGTCAAGAACGATATGTAGGACTATTTTAAAGCTCCTGAACTGATTTAACTGACAGTTGACAGGTTTTTACAAAATGAAAACAAAACCTCATATTTCATCTAGAATGATTTCCAGGACTCTTCTGAGGCTAAAAAGCTGATTTAGGTCGCAGTTGACTGCTTTTTCCAAAATGAAAAAAATCAATCTCCGATTTCCTCATGAACGATTTGTAGGACTATTCTAAAGCTACTGAACTGATTTAATGAGAGTTGACTGGGTTTTACAAAATGATTCGTATGACTCTGTGCAATGGAAAAGATTTAGCGTGATTTTTTGGTGGATTTTAAGAATTGAAAAAGCCTCTCAGATTTTCTTCAGAATGTTTTTTGTTTCGGGCTCTTCCGACACTACTGAACGAGATTTAGCAATGAAAGCAGCGGTTTAGAATGATTGGTATGATTCTTCTACTACTCAGAACAAATTTAGCGTGATATTTGAGTAAATTTTACAAATGAAAAATACCACTCAGATTTCCTGCAGAATAATTTCAGGTCTCTTTATAAGGGCGCTTCTTTCGGTCATGTCATGAACCGACAGTTTTAAAAATATGAGAAATAAGCATTTAAACTGCAAATTTAATCCCTCTGTTAGGTTCGATAAAAATCTTCTTCACTAAATGAAGAAGCAAACAATGTGGCCGTTTCGGTAGGTCTGCAGGAAAAACTAGAAAATTGATCCCTCTAGCATAGCTGACACGTATCTGAACAGAAACTTGAACTCAGATAAGAGGGGAATCGCACATCACAAATCTATGTAGAAATTGTGTATTTCCAAGCCAAAAATCTGTTGTCAAGAGCTTGTAAAAAGGTGATAAATTGTTACCCGAAAAAGAGGAATGAGTCCTTATATTGATAAGAATGGTTGGTAGCTTTTGTACCCAGTGGATGGATAGTCTGGGTACCAAACATGTTTTCACACCTTAACCATTCAACTGGTTAAACAACAATACTGCCAATTCATAGGAATGATGCTCAATAGTGTGAGTAAAACAGCTGTTCTTTATCGAAGAGTTTATGTAATAAGGAAGAAACACTTAACTGTATTTTAATCATACTCAAATTAGACATTATATGACGACAAACAGAACTTTTATTTTTGTGAATCAAAGGTTGTCCTTCACATGCAATTTTTATGGAAAAAATCAATGTGTTAAGAAAATCCTAATATCAGTGTTTATATTTCCATTTTAAATCGTATTATAAAACTGTAAGGCTGATATTTTTCACATATCAAGTATGGTCAGCTACTCAAATATGAAGTAGTAGTCAACTGTACTTTTGCAGGACATTTCATAAACACCAGCTTCACTCTAGTTTTCTGATTCCTAAATACATTCCATGATATATTACTCGAGGAGCAAAATACCTTGTTCAATTTTTCGACCAATCTATATTAGAAAATGTGGAAAAGACATCAAAGTTAAATGACAGTTTGATATCTTTTTTATATAAAAAAAAAAAAAAACTTTTCTGTCTTTGAGGAGATAGAAAAGAGAGAAAATGGAATAATTACACACATTGCGTCGCATTTCCTGCCAATTTTACAAGAATCTTTTTTAAAGGTTGTTAAAAAAAGAAAAGAACAAAAAACTATTGGATTGTTGAAATACAGAAAAACGGGATGTTGAATCTCATTGGAATATATTGCATTCCTGTTCGTGAAAGAAATACTGACATTCACATTTTCTTAAATCTTTGCCTATTCTTGAAGTAGAGAAAATTTGTCTTTCTCTTACTTTTACATACAACATATCTGCAGCAGTAATCAATTAAAGATAACATCACTTCTCCGATTGCTTATCATCTTTCTTTTTCTCTTCAGTCTGTGGTTGCTGGGCGAGTGTTCCCATGGCATCCTGGACTGCCTCACTCGAAATGTCTACACCTGGAAGCGTTTCCATAACACTCTGAAGGAACGCTGGGTCCGACATAAGCTCAGAGAAGTCCTCATTCTCTCCTTCAGCCTGCAGGTAAATACAAAAATGCTATGCCTTTCTTTTAATTGCCCACAAATCTGCTGGCAAATGCTGGGTTTTACTTTTTCTCATATATTTTGGCTGACGACCTCAAAGTTTGATTGCCTAGAGTGGTGGTGATGGTGGTGATGGTGGTGGTGGTGATGGTGGTGGTGGTGGTGGTGGTGGAGGTGGAGTTTGGAGGTGGGGGTGGAGGTGGAGGATTGTTTATTGAGATCTACAATAGAATAGGAATACATTTGACCTGCGCTAGAAAAAATAAGGACGATATGTTTCTTGGCATCATGGGTACTGGGTATGAGCCAAAAGGTGCCGAGGTATATGTTTATTATAGCATTTGAAGCCTACATCCTAGGAGGGATAATGCGAATGTAAGAAGTGGCAGTAAGTGAAGGACAGAAGTGGAGTTTTCTAGATGTGGTGTTTGGTGCTTACCTTTGAATCATGCCCCTCCATACTGGCTGGTGTGTCTGTTTCCATTGGTATTTCACTTGCTGCACTGTCACTGATAAGCCCTGAAAGCTCTGCAATAGACACATTAATGAAAAAGGCAACAGATTTTTATTACCATTTGTTCTCATAGGAAAAGAAGTATTATTGTCAGATTTAACCCCTTGCTTACGGATGACGTCTATAACCACTGTGGGACCTTCGAAATTTGGACACCGCCTATTGTTCCTGCTTATCAAGGTTTGATACAAATACAATGAATATAAATTTTAGTGCTTGCTTTATGCGTCCCTACAAATGTTTGGGTGGCAAGCTGGGCCACAGTCCCAGAGTTTGAGGTGACCAGGGTTGAAAATTTCGATCCGGATTGAAAATGCATTTTTCAGCTTGAACCGGTTCGAAAACGTATGGGGTGAACCGCCCCGGGTTGAGATCACTACCGCCGATCCGGCTTGAGTTGTGTGGCGCGAAACTCCACGGAAGAACACGTACCTACAGAAGAAAAGTTCGTTGACACACGCACAGTACGTACTGTTGTGCACAGAATGCGCAATGTTTCACAGCAGTCTGGATTCTGTTAATGCGCGCTGTGCTTACGGCCGCGCAAACTTTGACAGCTCTTTCTATGGTTCTACTTTCGCACGCAACTAAACCACGTGTTGTTTCGCAATCTTTCGATCGTGCAACCAATGTGCACAGAATGCGCAATGTTTCACAGCAGTCTGGATTAAATTTTACGCGCGCTTAATAGTCCCATATGCCCAACTATCCCGTCGGCCGAAAGGCAAAAGGGCACGGCGGCACTGTGCGGGTACGGAAATTCGTTGCTGTGAAAATCATCCAAATTTGAGGGCACTGCAGCAATTACATAGGTGGTGCTATACAATGTTTCGTCATTATTTCATTTAGGGGAGTTGCTTCTTGCCTTCTTCGCGAATGCTTCGCGAAAGCTTTTCGTGAAACGCGCAAATTAGGGGGGCCTACCAACATTTCTAAATTGCGCATGCTTCACGAAAATATTTTCGCGAAAGCGTGTGGAGTCTACATATTTTTGACTGGTACATCCGGCCGCTTGGCGCGTCGCAAGGCAGTGTGGGAGCGAGAAAATCACCACAGCGCGCAGGCGCCGCACATGATCCGTGTTGAGAGTTCGTAGTGTGAATACGCACGGCTGTACCCGGTTACCCGGTTCACGCCGCGGCTGGTTTGTGTCATGAACAGTAACCCACTCTGCAGCAAACACAACGAGACTGAACCGACACTTTCATTTTCAATGTATGAAAAAAAAAATAATAGATTTTGGTTGCGGAATGATTTTCCTTGGATTACAGGACTCAACCTACATGTGTAGGTTTGTGTCATGCATGCATTTCAATGTTTTGTAAACCCTTTATTCTAAAATGATTTCAGAAATGTGTATCCTTTTTTATACATATACGCGTTAACCGCTCTGCAGCGAAAGCAACGAGACAAGACGGACACTTCCACTTTCATTGTAGGGGACATAACTAAATAGATTTGGGTTTTGGAATCAATTAAATTTCCTTGGTTTACAGGACATACATGTACATGCATAGATTTGTGTTAAGTACGCATTTCGATGTTGTGTAAGCCATTTATTCTAAAAATGGTTTCAGAACTTTGGTAAAATTTGTGTCCATTTGTTTTAACTTAAAAACTTGACTCTATTAACTCCTCTTTCCATTTTTTTAAATGGGCTGGTGAAGCTGTGGTGGACTCATAGTCATGGCGGTCGTTGTTACAAAGCACATTAGTGTTTTGCTTCAGTTCAATGCCTCCCAGAAATGTGAAATTCAAAGATTTGTTTCGTCATTAAGCATTTCAGCATATTATGGATAAACAGCAACTCCAACCTTTCACCAACCTATTAATCATCCACTGGAAGAAAGTGTGATCGTGGTTGTGCTGTCGGTGAGGTTGATGATTTTCCATGAAGGGTGAATGGATTAGTTCGCAACTTAATTCGCACGGGCAACTTGAGAAAGGTCATTGGACTTGTATTCCCAGACCTCTGTCAGTGAGGACGGTAGTGCCACAATGAATTCTGATGAATATGTTTTATCGAAATAGAACCAATGGTAGACCGGGAAGGCCTATTAATTATGCATTCCTGTCTGATTGGATGACGAAACAGCACATGTATAATTATGTTCCCCTATATTAAAATGGAACAGTCCTATGACCGACACTACCTTGCTGCACTGAGAAGGCAGTACTGGGTTAGTACCGGTACTGCATGCAATGGGCTGATTGCATGGTAATTCGTGGCATGTCGTGCCATTCCGGGGGGGGGGGTTGACTAGTCAAAATTTAGTGCCACTCAGTGGTAGGCCGACTTGTTGAGGAGTCGACTTGTCGCTGTCAAGTCACCGCGACAAGTCGACTTTTGTGAAAACAAATTTCGTCAAGTATTTGCCAGTCGCGAAATGTCGGCTACGGTAGTTGACATTTCGTCCCACCACTAGTGTATATCTAATCATAACTAAATTTAAATTGAATCATTTTTGCATTTGGTGCTCCTGAAAATGTATGGTTAAAAAAAAAATGGCCTTGCTATTCTTGCAACAAATGTACTCATGTAATCAATGAAAAAAGTTATTTCAACAATTGAGCAGTATGAGTACATTGCAGGTTATAATTTTGACATACTTTTATACCATGAATGTATTCAACAGGTCAAGATTCCCCAAAGGCCATAACATCTCATTGTTTTTTATATTAAAAGAAACACTGAGAAAGCTTAGGAAATGCTCTAAAATGTACCAGAGAACATCTTAGGTCCAACATTTCTCTGGGCGCTGAAGTGGGCCCCAGACCCCATGCCATCAAGTGTTTCACGATTTGCGCGAAGCTCACTCAGTGGACTCAAAGACCTACACTTTCTCCATTTATTTCCACTGATCATCAGAGCAGTATAACTGAAAACTTAAAGGGAAATGAAACCCAGTTAAAAAAAATATACTACATGTACACTGTATATACTGCGTGCAGTAATACACTCGCGAGCTGAACGATGGTGTACTGCCAGGCTTTTGGATGTCAAAATGTCAGCGGGAAAAAGCTGGAGAAATCTTTCTCTGCAGTTTAACTGTTCCCAACAAGGACAAGAGACCTGTTTGACATCCAAAAGCCTGGCAGTACACAATCGTTCAGCTCGCGAGTGTATAACTGCACGCAATTATACATGTGGTCCATGCAGGAGTTTTCCGTTGCGATGTCATACTGGTGCTTGTTCGGAGGCATGCGGTAGGCTTACCCGGAACAAAGCATGCAGCCTTGGAAACTCAAGATATGCTCAATTGAATGTTACAATCTGAAAAGTTCATGACCTCATTAATATTCATGAGATGACGTCACAATAAAATAGGGCAATTTTTTGGAGACACCTTTTCCCAACTTAGATATACTGCAAATTTGAAACCAAAATAAAATTGTACTTTATCTTTTATTGGAGTTTGAAATTTGCCCCTTTAAAGTGCTGTCACATGACACGTGGTGACATCATGAAGTTAATATCGTCTCTAGAGAGACGATATTGGGAGCAAGGTCAACGAGAAGCTGGCAGGCGTTATCAGCAAGTTGCTGAGTAAGATATCATCGCATGAGAAGGTAGCCGAAAAAAATAATAGTTTTAAGCGACCAGACAACGTCCCCGAACTGGACTGTACTAGGACTGAGTAAATCCAGAAATCTGGAATTCTCTACAAACAAAAACCAGATCAATAGACATCAACTACAGAAGGTGGAACTGGCTGAACTAAAAGGAATGGTGCCTATAATATTTTGCATTGAGCCTCTAATGAGCAGCAATAAAAGCCTGGATGATAATTCAATTGGTGACAATGTTGCTGGATTTCATAGCCATAATTGGCCATGCAGTATTAAACTGAGCTGAATCCTCGTCAGAGGGCGCTCATCATGTCTTACATGAACCGACAGTGGCAACTCTTTGCTCTGCTCAAGTTCCCTTAACCGGGCTCTTGTTTGGGGACAACTTGTCCCAGCAACGCAAGGACATTCAGGAAACGAATAAGCTTGGCCACCGCCGTGTCGTGTTTTACACCAAAATCGGTTCCAATAAGACAAAAAAGGGAATGCTAAGTTTTTCCCCACGCCGGGCAAACTCGACAGTGAAATTTCTTTCTTGGCAGAAAGGAAAGCTGACAGCAGCCCGATTCAAAGTAATTCATTGAGTGAGCACTAATGTGAGAACACTCGTTGTAATGATGCTAGAATCAATCTAGCAGGTAAACTCGCACATGCCAATGATTCATTGGCATGACGTTGTGTACGAGTTACCTGTCTGCCATTCGTTTGGCATATGCCCCACACGTGTTCACTAATCATAATGGCGCGAGATAACATCTGATAAGTGGGTACTGAATGCTATTCAGCACTCTTCATTGCAATACCACACCAAAACACGCATTCCGAAAGAATTGCGCTTTGAACCCAACGGGGTTGAAATTGCCAAATTGCTGGGAAATGGGCTATATTAAGCTTATGATCCAGTTGGTGATTTTGTTTCCAATATTCTAGGAAACATCTCAGTGTACTCTGAGTGACTGGTGTAGAACTAGAACGCACGGGTTCGAGTCGACCCACGTATGTTGCATACATCAGACCCCAAAAAGGATGGACCATTTCGCCCAATCAGAAGCTGAAGGGCTTAACGATTTCTTGGGAAATTTTCATTTCAAAATTGAAAATACCCGCATGACAATTCAGCTAATCTGGCCTGATTGTTATAGGCCTATGGCATTTGTACACTGTACATCTTAAAGATGCCTACTCTGCAGTTCCATATAGCCATGGAGCATAGGAAATAATAATCGGTGATTAATTGGCATGACGTTGTGTACGAGTTACCTGTCTGCCATTCGTTTGGCATATGCCCCACACGTGTTCACTAATCATAAAACCGCTGATTGCCTCACTGAGGTTGAAAGGTCATGAGTCATGTGATTACATTGACGATTCCCTTCTCGTTGGGAGAACACTTCAATAATGGATTGGAATGTTCGAGCACACATAACCCTTACTTATTAGGAGCTAGGGTTTATGCTGAATGACAAAGTCCGTGACCATGCAAGCCCACAAAAAAAATCGATTTCTTAGGGTTTCATCTAAATTCAGAACTGATGAAGATCTCAATCCCAATCGGCAAGGTACACCGTACGACTGCCTCTTTATCCATGAACTTATAAAGAAACAATGTCTGATAATTAGACGTTTCTGGGGTCATTGGTCTTCTAGTTTCATGCATGTGGACTACATGTAGCATGTGCTGTATGGACCATTGTTCAGGCGAACAATAGAGAACGGGAACAACCTAGCGCTCTCAGAGCACTGTGGTGAGTTCGAGGCGCTGATGAACATTTCTATAAGAGGAAGTTTCTGATTGAAACTGGTGGATAAAAGAACCTCCCCCTCGCCTCTGCGCCTATGCCCAGATATACGAACCGAATTACCTAATCGGAACTGATGCCTCTTCATTGGTGTATGGTGCATATTCTAATGGTCGCACCACTGGCGATTGGTGGCCAAAGGCCATTCATCATATCAATTGCCTTGAGCCAAAGGCTTGCTCACTAACGTTGCAATAATTCTTTGCTAAAAGAACATGGTATTTCAATCCATTTGAAATCAGACAATGCTTGTTGCAGTAGCATACCTGCAAAACTTTGGGGGTGTTAAGTCCCACCCTCTGAATGGACTTACCAGGGAAATTTGGGGTGGTGTATGCCAGGAAATCCTTGTTGACTTCCACACATCTGCCAGACGTACAAAACAATTTGGCAGACCCCGTGTCTCGACTCTTTTGAGACGACTGGAGCGGAAGCTCAATCTCAAATACTTTGCCTCTTCCCAAAAGAGATGTACAGTAGGCCTATATGTCTACGCAAACCTCCTTGTATTCTGATTCAGGTTGAGTTATCAGTTTTACTATACGAGTTACGACAGGGAGATCCAGGGTCGGTCTATACCGACGCATTATCATTAGTCTGGTCAACGCATAATTGCTTTTATGCGTTTTCCCCCTTTAGCCCGATAAACCAAGTGTTCACTTTATGATTGAGCATGACAAAGCGGTCGGTATACTGATAGTACCGCTATGGTATAAACGCAATCGTGGCTCTGATCTTATTCAAACTACTAGTCAAAATTAACCCCATTCATAATACATATATTGCCTATTCAACAAAACATGCTTCGCTTCCCTTCTCGAATAGGCTTCACCCATTAAGGGATCGCCTCGAGTTGATGACAGGCTTCTTGTCAGAGTAGTGCTCAATAGCACGGCGTATCGACACCAGCTGCCAAGCTATCCTGGCAGCATGGCAATCCAGCACATGCACACACGCACAAAAGTGCTACGAAACTGTATTCAGGTAGTGGATTCGATTTGATCTGTACTCGTACAGAAACTCATACAGTTCGAACAAAATTCGGTAACTGTTCTCAACTTCCTGACTACAATTGTTGTCGGGTAGTAATTATAGTAACCTCAGCATTGTCTGCAGAATAGAGCAATGTCTGCAGCTATCGCGCCTATTGACTGTGCTTCAGTTGGTGCTGCTTCAGTCGGCGGAAGGGTTGAAGAAAATGAGTATTCAACTTGAGACCACCAAAGGCCCGCTATTCACATATAAGATTTAACTGTAATTTTAGAGTACTTAAGAAGGCTGTAGGGCCTAATGAGGATATCTCAATACAGAATATTACCATGAAACTGGTATACTTCTTGCAATGGCGCCCTTACGTCGGGCCAACGCTGTCCGACGCTGGCCTTAATGAACCTAGACTATGTCCAAGTGGGGACAAACTATTTGAATTCTGTTATCGAGGCGATTACTAAAACAAGTGGAATCGGCAAGCCTCACACTGGAGTAAACCTAATGGCCTGTCCACACAAGGATTTACTTTGTGTCATGTCTACTTTTGAAGTTTAACTTGACAGACTAAAAAAATAATGTCAGAGGAAGTGAAAAGAAGCTTTTCACTGATAAGCTATGTACCTCCCCACAAAACAGTGGGATCACAGACAATAGGCCGATGGATTAATTTAGCCCCTCTCGAAGAGTGGTATTAGGACGGATAAGTTTACCGTCCACGTTACACGTTATTAAACATCGTGTAGTGCAGCATCAAGGAAAGATGTACCAGGAGATACATTTATGAAGGCTGCAGGATTGTGTTATTTATTAAAAGCATGTATTGGATTCAAGTACTGTACACATGCATTTGATGAAAGCATCCTTAACCATTCAGTTTAAGTCGAATGCTGCTAGTCCATAATGTGGAACTTAACATGTTTCAACTTAATGGGAAAAAATGATGTTTCTTACAGAAACTCTAACCTGTTGGTATTGGAAATTTTGGCAGTTGCTCTAAATATCTCAAGTAAGACCGAAGTGCTATGTGGTTTTGAGGTAGAATTTCCTAATTAAACGAGATGTAATGAAATGAGTTTAATTATAATTCTACCTAAAGACCACAAAAATGCCCTGAGGCGTGGACGGCGGGGCTCACTTATATAGGGAGTAGCCTCTTTTAACAAAAGAATCTCTCAAGTGTGACGAATAAATCCGGTGGCAGGTGCAATCTCAAGTAAGACCGAAGTGCTATGTGGTTTTGAGGTAGAATTATAATTAAACTTCAATTTCATTTCATTACATCTCGTTTAATTAGGAAATTACACTATACATCGTAAGGGCAAAATGCATTCGGTGAACGATTTTCTTTGGTCGCGTCGCGATCCATTCCAACTTCCAACATATTTAGTAATAGTAACTATTATTTTGCGGCATGGATAAGCAAAAATGAAATGCTCAACACAATTTTAGGATTTTTTGTTCCTTTTTACTCCCTTCTTTTCAGAAATTCTATGACCATTATGAGGTAGGCTAATTTTTTTAATTGTTTTTATCAACAACCGAAAAACCTTGTCGACATGTCGTAATATTTCTTTGTCGACAACAATGTCGACAAAAGCCTTGTCGACAAAAACCTTAACTGGTATCACTCCGACCCATTCACTTCATGCACATTGAGTTCTACAGTTCCTGATAAACCTTACTATTGCTATCAAATGCCCTTATTTCGAGTCTAACCCAACCCCTTCCCACCCAGCCCAGAAAACTGAGCAGGCTTCCTGTTTTTCGTGAGTCAATTTTATGAGTCCTGTTGTGTGTGTCTGTGTTTCCCTTAACTTTTTTTTATCGCTTTCTCAATTTAAACACTTTTGTCAGTAAATAACACAAACTCAAACATGTCAAAGGAACACCGACCAAATTTTCTCACAGCCTTTTGTCGAACTGCCACAAAAGGAGAAAACAGCCGATCGTCTTTGGGTGGACACATGGACAGATGAAAATCAGTATTATATAGGCTCACACTGCTTTGCAGCTCCCAAACAAATGAAGGAAAAACTGACCAGGAACTTTTGACTGCACTCCCAATGTAAAAACTCTTTCTTATCGTATTGACTTCGGAATGTGAGTTGCACCAGGGTTACTACAAACAACTTTGGGATTTTACTAATTTTTATTTTTGACCTTTGTGCCCTTTCAATGGCCTTTGTGCCCCCCCCCATTTTGACTTCACAAAGGCTAAAATGGCCTTACACCCCTGGCAACAAATTTTTAACCCTGCATTATATGTAAATGTTTCAAAGAAAGTTTGTCAACCTTGACCTAAGACAGTTGAAGCGAAGTTCAAATATGTTACAAAATTTCAATATGATAGCACTTCCAGTTTCCACTGGAAGGAAGAGTCACATGACATAACAGCAACTGAACAAAATGTAGGCCTTTAAATGTCCTCTCACATGCAACAAACAGCAAGACAAGGGAGCCCACCGTTGATATAATATCTTCTTCTTTTTCTAGGATTTCTACATTCAAATTTAAATTGCTGTCAAGTGACAATTAAATCATTTGAGCTACTCCAACTAAACCAATCTCTTGCAAGGACAGGAGAATAGGGTCATTGTTTTGGATAAGTTTGCTATCTCATCCTGGTTGAATGCCCTAGTGCTTTGTTTATGACTTAAAATACCAAAGGAGGCAGGAAGAAAAAAGTCAGACCAAAAAGATAGGCTTTTCTGCTACAATATGCGGCTGTAAAGCCGAGCAGAAGTATGGAACAGTGTGACTTTAAATGTCCTCTCACATGCAACAAACAGCAAGACAAGGGAGTCCACTGATTATATAATATTGATCAGCAGTTATACTGCAAAATCTAGCAGTTCTGCAGTTATACTTTCCCTTGAGATTCATCAGGCTGGCAACCCGGGTAGACCCATAATCTCTGGCTATGAATCTCCTACTGAACATACCTATCCTTATTCATCAACTCCTTTCTCAACCCCCTTGTCCCGCAGATCCCATCATACATCCATGACACACCCAACTTCCTTAGAAAGTTAGGAATTTTATTGCCAGGGGCCATGGTCATCCTTAAGTTAAAAGCTATATTGATCTGTCTCCAGTAGTCTGGCCCTTAAAGGAAGGTCTCCTCATCCTAGGAATAGGCCCAGGATTTCCTTGTCACCAGCTTTCATACGTGTCTCCCTCCCCTCTGGAAAATAACCAATGACAGTCACCCTATTCTCCACACCTAAGACCACCTGGCCAGTGCCATTCCAGACACCCCATTCCTGGCATACAGATGCCCTCGCAATCTACAAGATCTGATTGTTCCTGCTGAGGTCCCTTCTTTGGATCCCCAACCCTCGACCCAGCATGGAACCTTCAAGTGTAACTCTAAATGTGTAGTCTCACAGAACCATGTCAAGGAAGCAGTCCCTGTTTCTGGATACTCCCCTTATGCTACTCAGAAACAGCCTCAAGAAAAGACTCTATGGCCAAACCGGTACATGTAGATCTACTATTTACACCAAGCGAGTAGATACCCGTTTGTTTTCAATTAGATCTCCCATCCGTTTGTGTGTACATCTGAATCCCATTCCCTTCCCTTTGGTCCTTCCACTGTCATGTGTGTCAGGGCTTTCCTTCCATTGACTGTCTGTGTATGTCCTTGTCACTTTGCCTTTGAGAAAGTCCTGCTAGGATCAAAATATCAGTATGACCTTTCCACAACACTTGTGGTTGGAAAGCCAAATATTTTAGATACGGCAGAACAAGGTCTTATTTCCGAGTCATAATAAACAAACAGTGTGTTCTGTTTATACGTGGACTCAAGAGGGGCTTCTTTAATGCCCTGTGTCAAAACACCATAGCTAAAACCTGATGAAAAGGTTATACAAGTAAAAGTGACTACCAGAATAGCTGAGTCTGTTCCAATGTTGCAAAATGTTGACCTGTTGTTACACATGGGCAATACAGGCTCAGAAACGAGTCATCTACAAGTGCTAAGTAAACCAGTCTTAAATAGGCTTAATAAATACTAAATTCTAAGGTGACAGACTGATGTTGTCCCTTTCACTTTTCAGAGCTTAATTATAAAAAAAAGTGATATTAGAGATAGCATGAAGGGGAAGAAAGTCCAAAGATCTCAACTTACCGGAGCTTTGTTGTAGAGACATCTGCATGGCATAGGCAATCTGCTCTTCCTCAGACATAGCACTGAGGTCTGGCATTGGTGTTGTCATGGTGCTGGGGGCATCCGGATCCATGGACATTGCCAAGGCCTGCTCAAGCAGTGCTTCCTCAGAGTCCGCTGCAATATCAAGAATATGAAGGTAATAATAACTAGAAACATACGTCTGTTTTAACTGAACGTGTAGCTTTTCCTTACTTTTCCACAAAGAAAGACCAACTTGAAAATCTGAAAACCAGTAGCACACACATGATTACTATAGTACTTCCGGTGTGGACCGGAAGAAAGGGTCACATGACATGAGAAAGGTCATCAAACCTTGGTCCCTGAAACTCCTCTCACTTGCTAGCAACAGCACAACAAGGGAGTTAAACATTGATTTAATATCGGGTTTTGTTATTACCTCAATAATATTCATGAGATGACCTCATGATCATAATTATGGCAATTTTTGGATACACCGGTTTCCAACTTAGATACATGCCAAATATTGATCCTGCGGGATCGATGATCGTGGCATGATTGCACATGCCAGGTTGGCCCTTTAAAGGGCGGTCCCGTGACAACTCGATCACAAACAAACGAAAACTAGATTTACTGTATATTGGGTGTAGGCCCCTTTTAGCATCGTTTTGATTGAATTCATAAAGGTGGAAACTGTGTTTCGAACCTGTACCATCCATTCCTACCCCAAAAGGCACACCAACATATCGTGCACAAAGTCTAGGGGACTAAGAAATGATATTTAACAAATCATAATGAATCAAAACAATGTTTAATCGGTGCCAATCTTCAGATTTTGAATGTCCAGCACAATAGCTAAGGCACCATGTCAAAAAGATTTTTATCGGCTCGACGCGACCCACCACGACGCAGTGCGGCGTGTCCCCCCGCGTCCCACCTCTCGGATTAAATCGCGGCGCAGCGCGGCGCCCGGACGGTCCCCTTGCTCATTAAAAGATCCCCTCTGTAAAGTCCGCTATTGTTATGTTAATGGTCGAATGAATATGGAGAAGTCCCTGGCCCGGCACACACAGGGCCGCCGCGGCGAGCTGTGTGTGGACAACATGCATTATTCCATTATGAATGGGAGGGGTGCTTAATACAGCAGCTGAGTATTTTGGATGTCATTTTTTAGTTGGAAAAATCCAACTTTTTACCGTGGATTGTGGTCTCAAAGAAACGATACATATTTAAGTTACTCTCAGTTTGTTTTTGGTACTAACGATGTATTGTAGGTAAATATGAGCAGCCCTAAAGCCGAATGACTAGTAGAATGGAACACCAACCGCGTTCGGGCGTTATTTAGTTCCCCCCTTTGTTGTGCAGTGTTGTCTTCCTAGTAGCTTTCTTTCCACATGAAAGGCAAACTGTCGGAGTTATCAACTTTATATCCGAGTCTCTGTTGAAGGTCCTGCTAGGATCGAAAGTTAGGCCATTCATTACAATTTCCCCCCTTCTTTTCTTTATTAAAAAAACAAACAAAAACAAAAAACAACTTTATAGTAAAGAAAAATAAACCAATGAAGTTGTCTACCTGCGCCTTGGGAAGGCTCAGAAAATCGCGGTGCGCTACGTCAATCCATTATTTTACATGTAGATTCACGAGTCGGAGTTTTGCCAATCAGAAAAGAAATTGCCCTGAAGCAGTATCAGCCTATTGGTGTTGACTTTCCGATTTCCGGAGAGTTTATTTATGTTTTATTTTTCCAGACGCTGCCCCGAAAATGTCTTTCCGAAACACTTCAGCTCCCGGTCATGCGGGATATAATAGTGCTGGCCGCCAGCGCGGCCCTTAGCTTGGCACAGCGCGCCAGATTGATGTGTGTGCAGCATGCACATAGTCATTATGGAAGCTTGACCGTACCGTGCGCACTGCCAGCTAAACATTGCGCATTCTGTGCACAACAGCACGTGCAGGACATGTCAACGAACTTTTCGTCTGTGGGTACCAGTGAATCTTGGACACCGCTAGCGGTACCAATCAACGGGTACCAACGGTAGTTGGGAGTGATTTACGTTGCACGATATATAGATTGCGCAATAACACGTGGTTGGGTTGCGTGTAAAGGTAGAATCCTAGAGCTGTCAAAAGTTTCCGCGTTCGATGGCGGGTGCCTTTTAACCAGGCCCCGAAAGGAGAAAGCCAGACAGCAAAAGGAGCACTACTTACTACACGATACAGCACAAAAATGTTGCACTCTTTATTCCTTTTTTCAGGTAGGCCTACGAACATACGTGATCGTTTTTCAAGTTATTCTCACATTTTTGACGATAATTTTTTGGCACGGCCCACATCACGATTCCTTGACAGCATGGACTATTCCATTAGGCATGAGAGGGGTACCACTGTATATACAATAATAAGCTCCAATAATATTCTCGTTTAGGGTGGACCTAGCTGCTTACAAATCTATCTTTACAAAACATGTACGAAGGCTATTGAGACTTTTTTTCTGGGGATCTATTTCCACATATTTTTGCCGTCAGGCCGACTAGAACATCCCAACCATACCAGAATGGTACAGTCCATGTTCCGTGTGGAGGCTGGTTTGGACGTCATTTTCTCGTTAATTTTTTTCATGCCTCAAACCGACTTTGGGAAAAGCAGTGTCGTCTGTTTTGTCGATCTTGGATTCCAGTCAACGTTTTTCTCAGATATTTTTTTTCCCAATCCAGAGTGAGGAAAACAATGCATTTTACTGTAGGTAGGCGATAATGAAATGGTTGTACGGTGTGCATAATATTTGTTAAACTTTATTAAATAATTAAATATTCGTCGACGTTTATATTCGTGATTCGACCTTCATAAGAAGAGAAAAAAGAAACAATCATCCTAGAAAAATGTAGTAACGAGGTTGCAGCGACATTTTTAATCGAAATAATATTATCTTGTGTTTGCGGTCACCTCCTGTGTGGTTTTATGGTGGCCGCCTGGCTAGATCCACTAGTGTCAGTACGTGTTACCATTGGCGCGCCGCGTCGGGCCGAGTCCAAGAGCAAGTACCCAGAACGCGGTCGTCCATGAAAGATTATGCAAATCCCACACCTTTTGTTATGCAGGAATCTTAATCTTCGCGGCGGCGGCGGCGCGCGTTGGCCGGACGGGGCGCACCGACCCGTGGCACAGTGCGGCGCTGTGCGGTGGGTCGCGTCGCGCCGATAAAAATCTTTTTGACATGGTGCCTAACTGCCCACCAATTTTTGAGAAGATTGACCATTGGCTAATTTGTGTTTTAAAAACATGCATTTTGATGACATCACGATTACGTCATTGAATTTTGGCCCCGGAGGGTGTTTCTTAACTACATCCCAAATAGATATAAATGAAAACTAGAGATTTACGTCTCATGGCAAACAGAACATATCGCTTTTCTGCATCTTAAAAAAACAAACATTCCAAACCCAAAAAGCATGCACATTTTGTGCATAAAGTCTTTGGGACTTAATAACGATATTAAAAAAACTACTACAGATTTATGTCTGTTGGCAAACAGAACATAACACTTTTCCACATCTAATTCACTTTATAAAGAAAAAAAAAATTGACATCAACGGGATTCGAACCTGTAACCTCCATTCCTACCCCAAAACGCACGTGCATATTGTTACGTCCCTACTATACTCTCGGTCACATTCCGTTTACCTGCTACCGACATTCGGATAATCCTTTCGGGCTTTTGGACCATTATGGTCGGTTGGGCACATTGTTATAGAAACCAATATAAGCTCTGAGCAATAGTTTGGGGTTAGTGCTCGTGAAAAGATCGTGCGGTGCAGCGTGGGTCCAGCGTCTCCCTGAACCACACCAACGCCCCTCGCCTTGCTGACGATGACTGGATGAGCTGCTTCTGGCTGAAGCTCCACACCACTGGATGCTGTCGTGGCCTTGGAGACCCGTCTGGCCGCCGGTGCTGAGACGTTGACTGCCCTGCTTGATGGTCCTACGGGAGACACTGGCTGCCCATGTTTGATGGCCTACGGGAGGCGTTGGCCCATGCCTGCACTGCATCCGGATCAGGCACTAACTGGAGCGGGCCTAACCCGTTATGCGAGGTATTTCGTTATCTTTAATTGTGATGTATTAACCTTGCTTTTTCCGCCTACCATTAGTTGCTGACCACAGTTAACTAAATTGCAAGCTTGCTAAGTATTCTTTCTCCGTAATGTAATTCTGTAATTTGTTATTAGTAAGTTGTTTCATTCTAGTATTAAATTTGATTGATTATCCTATTTGCTTGACAAACACTCGTTTTCCTTTTTAACAAAAACGTCTTCTGTCTTGACTTTGTGGTTGTCTTTGAAAACAATCCCATTGGCACGTAACAATATTTTGTGCACAAAGTGTAAGGGACTTCACTATAATATTAAAAAATCATAATAATTCTGCACAATGGTCAATTGGTTCAAACTCAGGATTTGGAATGTCTATTCAATAGCTACATGTAACTGCCCACCAAATTTTGAGAAGATTAACCTTTGGCTAATATGTGCTACAAAATCACAAATTTTGGTGACGTCATGATTACGTCATTGAATTTTGGTCCTGGAGGATGTTTCTAAACTACATCCCTAATAGATATAAACAAAAAAATTAAACAAATCTTGCTCCATTGGCGAACTTTGCTCAATTGAATGTTACAATCTGAAAAATTCATGACCTCATTAATATTCATGCGATTAGGTCTAGGTCAAATGATGGCATTTTTTTGATACACCTTTTCCCAACTAAGAGATAGTGCAAAGTCAAAACCAAACAAACTTCTACTTTTGCTAATAATGGAGTATGAAATTTGCCACTTTAAAGCACTGTCACGTGACACATGATGACGTCATGACGTTTTTAAGACCACTCTGCTCTGCAATAGCTCAACATAGGATCTATGCATTTGCCAAGTTTAAAAAAAATCCAAATGTGTTCAATGGCTTAAGTGCCATGGAGAAAAACCATGTGCTTTGTCTATGGGATTTTTCCGACCAGAAAAACAAAAACAATAGCTTTTCCGCTTCGCGGCGGAAAAGCTAATAAAAGAAAAATCAGAACAACAGCAATAGCTTTTCCGCTTTGTGGCGGAAAAGCTAAAAAAACCAGAACAACAACAATAGCTTTTCCGCTTCGCTGAAGCGTGAAGAAAAGCTAACAAGAGAAAAAATAAAAGAAATCTCTCTCCGTTGGTCAAATATGCTCAATTAAATGTGAAAATCTGAAAGATTGATGACCTCATAAATATTCATGAGGTAGGGTCACGATGAAATGAGGACATTTTTTGGATACACCTCTTCCCAACTAAGATATAGTGCAAAGCTGAAACCAAATGAACTTCAACTTTTGTTAATAATGCAGTTTGAAATTTGCCCCTTTTTAGTGCTGTCACTTGACCCGTGATGATGTCATGAAGTTTTCAAGACAACTGTGCACAACTTCAGCAAGGGTTCTATGCATTTACCAAGTTTGAAAAAAATCTAAGTACCGTAAAATCCCGGGTATAATGCGCACTTTTTTTCACCACGGAAGAAACGAAAAGTTGGGGGTGCGCAGTATACATGGGTACAAGCCGATGGCGGTCTTGTCAGTGTGGGTTTCAGTCATCATACAGCGCCAGTCCAAGCTGCTGGAGTCACTACTGTCAGCAACCAACCAATACGCTCTTCATCGGCAGCGGCTGTAATAAGCACCGTCGATATATCGATATTTTCGATGTATCGATATCATTTTGATATCGATATCGCCGATATTTAATTTTTACTCATTTCGATATATCGAAAAGATCGAAAATTTCGAAATGGGCGATATATCGAAATGGGCGATATTGACGAACGGTATCGGTGATATGATCGGTAATACCTTGAGCGTCGTTTTAACCTTCTGATGCCGTTAGAATTCAGGATATACGTGATGAAACGCTCACTACAGCAGAGCGTGCTAGATTTAAACAGCGTGTGGATCTGAGTTGTAGACTGGTTCCCCAGTTGGCTACATTTAATAGGTTAGACGGGCACCATACCGGCAACCTCGTGCACGCAACCTTCTGCACGCAACCTCGTGCACGCAACCTTGCAACCTCGTTACAGCTCCGATGTACAGTGTAGAGCTCCGTGGAATCGTTGTACAGTATTTGTACCGTACACTGCGTACATCAGTGCAGTGTAGTGTGCAGTGCACTGCACACGCTGCGGAGCGTACGTTTTTTTATTTTGAGTGCAACAGCAAGCGCTGTTTCGTAAATAAATAAGAAGTCGAACGTTGTTGCTGGCTGCATCGTAACATCGCACCGGAGCAAACTTAACCCCGATAAAGCAAAAATGCTTATTTTTCTTTCAGAGAATCTCTGAGCAGGTGACCTTTTTCATGCCTGCGCACGACGTACATATCACCTCGGGACTGCGCATTCATTAGCATAAATTTGGCTAAAATAAAGATTGCAATTATAAACCACGTGTGAAAGTTCAAATCTGGATTTTTAGGGCTGATTAGTCAAAACAAAATACAATCTTACTAGTTGCATTACTTGGAGAGTATTTTAGGTGCAAATAATGTGTTTTTATTTTCACATTGATAACCATGACTGAAACGTCAACTGCATTCAATTGGGTCAAGAACCAACGTCTTACTATCACACACTTTGTTCCTCTTGCAAAGTTAAGGGTCGGCGACACTACTCACTGCTTACACACCCGTCGTGTTTGGGGTTCACGACTACGAACATCCCCCAGCAAGATAGGAACGCAAAGTAATGAGCTCGTTGTGGTTGTGAACATCAAAACTTACGCACCCCCCCCCCCTTGAAACACTACGTTTTTATTTCATAATCCAATTAGTACGTCTGGAAAAAAATCGATATATCGATAATATCGATATTTTTTCGCCGATATATCGATATTTGAAAATCCCAATATTGACGATGCTTAGGCTGTAATCAATCACAGCAAAGTCTGCTTCACCCAATGTAGCGAGGTTGAGTGAATAATATGTCAATCTAACCGCTGTTAAAATAGGATAGCGGTGTGGTACTTTGATTTGTCGGCGCACTGAAGAATGTCACATCCCTTTGTGATAGCGCGCTGCACACTGTATAGTGTACTGTGTCGCACTATCAAACGAAAGCAATGCGTCGCCGCGACACACGTGGTCCACAGCCGCTACGGCGGTACTTTTGAGTTCTGTGGCTTCCGGAACCATCGTTACTGCCAGATGAGCATAAATACCGCCAGTTTAGTGAGCAAGTTCATCAGTTCTCATTGAGCTAACCATCAAGCCTACACCAAGATGCCTCATCGTGCTTTCACCGCTTCCTTCAAGCTCTCTGTCTGCAAGGTTGCAGAGGAGGAGGGGAACCGGGCAGCAGGGAGAAAGTTTGACGTACCTGAGTCAAACATTCGTTGCTGGCATGCCAATAAAATGAAGCTGGATGAGATGCCCAAGACCAAGAAAGCTCTTCGGGGAGCGTCCGCCAAGTGGCCACAGATGGAGGAAGACCTCAAGGCCTGGGTGACAGACAAGCGAAAGGAAGGCCATGCCATCTCCACCACTGCTCTTCTTTTGAAGGCAAAGGTTCTTTCAGTTGCCATGGAATCACCGACTTCAAGGCCAGTCCATCATTGGCACACAGGTTCATGGGCCGTCAAGGGCTCTCTGTCCGGCGTCGCACGCACATTGCACAGCGGCTGCCTGAAGACCTTAAGGACAAGACCATCAGCTTCCAGCAGTATGTCATCAAGATGCGACGGGAGCACGAGTACCCCCTTTCCCGCATCGGCAATGCAGACCAGACGCCCCTCACATTTTACATTCCGTCTAATGCCACAGTGGCAAAGCGTGGGGTGAAGTCTGTGAGTGTCAAGACAACGGGCCATGAAAAGGACCGCTTCATGGTCATGCTGGCCTGCACTGCCGATGGAGGGAAGCTGCCACCGTACGTCGTTTTCAAACGCAAGACTTTACCGAAGGACCGATTCCCTGCGGGTATCGTCGTCCGGGTACATCCCAGGGGATGGATGGATGACGTCCTCGTCAAGGATTGGTTAAAGTGTGTTTGGGGGCGAGTGGGGGGCCTGAGCCACAGACGCAGTCTTCTTGTGCTTGACGCCTTCAGGTGCCACAAGAGCGAGGGTACAAAGGCAACCCTGCATCAGATGAGGACTGACCTCGTCATGATCCCAGGGGGCATGACATCATTACTACAACCGTTAGATGTCAGAGTAAACAAGCCCTTCAAGGATCGCCTCCGGCAACGATGGGCCACGTGGATGATGGAGGGGGAGAAGTCGTTCACCAAGACAAGCAGGATGCGGAAGGTACTGTGTCGCACTATCAAATGAAAGCAATGCGTCGCCGCGCCACGCCGCCACACGTGGTCCACGGCTGCTACAGGTTAGGACGTTAGACAAGATTCGAATGAGTTCAACACACTCTCGTGGCTGTGATAATGATACGCAAGAGGTGCACGTGGTTCCTCAGAAAAGAAAAATACGTTGGTTTTATCACCCCTTTAGCAGAATGGTTTGACCCGTACTGCTCTTTATCTGAGGCTGCCAGGCTGACTTTAGCATTACGTGTAATGGGTGAAACAGTCAGCTAACGCACATGCACGTTGCACCATAGAGCTTCGTAGCTCTTTGGTTGCACGTACCTTACCTCTGCTCCAAGGTAATGGCACCATTCTCATGCACGACAATTGACAAGTCCTACAAAATTTAATGTTTTTTGATAGGCCTATTCAAGTATTCGAAACAACTTTACAATGGACGCAGATCTTTTTTTTTTCAGTCCACGGATATGCTTCTTTTTTTTTCTCTCTCGGCTGAAGGCGAAAGTTGGGGGTGCGCATAATACACGAGTGCGCATTATACCCAGGATTTTACGGTATGTTCAGTGGCCAAAGTGCCACGTACAAAACCCCTGTGCTTAGTCTATGAGATTTTTCCGATTAGAAAAAGAAGAAGAAGACTACAGATTTATGTCTGTTGGCAAACAGAACATAACGCTTTTCCGCATCTGGTTCTCTTAAAAAAAAAAAATCGAACCCGTACCCTCCATTCCTACCCCTAAACGCACGTGTGCATATTTTGTGCACAAAGTGTATGGGACTTCATTGTGATATTAAAAAAATCATGATAATTCTGAACAATGGTCAATTGGTTCCAAACTCAGGATTTGGAATGTCTACTCCAATAGCTAACTGCCCACCAAATTTCGAGAAGATTTTGATGATGCCAGGATTACGTCATTGAATTGTTGCCCCAGGGAGTGTTTCTAAACTACATCCCCAATAAACAAAAAAAAATTAATAAATCTTGCTCCGTTGGCCAAATATGCTCAATTAAATGTTACAATCTGAAAAGTTCATGACCTCATTTGTATTCATGAGATGACGTCACGATCAAATGAGGGCAATATTTGGATACACCTTTTCCCAACTTAAGATATGGTGCAAAATTGAAATCAAACAAACTTGTACTTTTGCCTATAATGGAGTTTGAAATTTGCCCCTTTAAAGCGCAGTCACGTGACATGTGAAGACGTCATGACGTTTTCAAGACTATTGCGCAAAATTTCAGCAAGGGTTCTATACATTTACCAAGTTTGACAAATACACGTTTATTGGCCAGTAACTTGGTTGCTAGAGGCTTTAGTAATAGTTCTCGCCAAGTAAAGAACTCCATTGCTAAAGTCTATTCCATTCCCAGAAGTTCTGCACAAAAGCCACCAGGTCCCAAGGACAAGCCCAAGGTTCCCTTAGTTACTTCCTACCACCCTTCTCTTCCTCCTCTCAGGAAGATAACTAAGGAAGCCCACCATATTCTCCACACTTCGGATCGTCTGGCTGATGCCATTCCAAATTCGCCTGCTTTGGCTTCCAGGCGCCCCCGTAACCTGCGTGACTTAATTGTCCGAGCAGAGCTAGGTTCCCCCTTTGGACTCTTCACCTCCCACTAAATTTGGTACATTTAAGTGTACCTCGAAATGCATTGTTTGCAAGACACATGTCAAGAAAATAGACTCTTTCAATGGACATTCTTCTGGAACTACTCACACGACCTATGGCAACATCACGTGCACTACCTCAAACATCACCTCATCTCTTGTAGAGTTTGTAATGTTCAGTATGTTGGCAAGACCAAAAACACCCTCAAAAATGTATCTATGGCCATGGGTCTACAATCAAAACTGGTAAAATGGACACCCCTGTTGGGTATCACTTCAATCTCCCTGATCATTCGATATCAGATATGAGTGTACTGGGCATAGAATCACTTGGTCATCGTAGTAATGCTGTCCGTCTTAGCCATGAGAAAATGTGGATAAAGCGTCTTCGGACTATTCAACCACATGGTCTCAACATCCAGGAGGGTAATGACTAACACCATACAGCTTTCTGATAATCCTTCTTTTGTGTTCACTCCTCCACACTTCTCTCTTTGATCTCCCCTCCTTCTCACTAATCCCTATCCTACTCCCTGCCCTTCCCTTTGATCTCTCCCTACCAGCTTTACTCTTTGACCTTTGTTTCTCATCCGTGTCCTATTCACTCTCTTCCCCCTTCCTTCGTGTACATGTATCTGTTTTGTCCTTGTCACTCTGCTTTTGAGAAAGGTCCTGCTAGGATCAAAACGTCAGGCCCACTAAATAAAAAAAGAAAGGGTTTTAATTAAAAAAAATAGAGATATTTTGGCAAAACTGGAATTCAAATCCATATCCTTCATTCCTATCCCCAAAAGCACGCACATAATATTCTCTGCACAAAGTCTAGGGGACTGGAGTATAATAGCAAAAAATGCATAATAATTCTAAAAAATAATCAATCGGTTCCTAACATGGGATTTTGAATGTCTAGCATGATAGCTAACTGCCCACCAAAATTTGAGAAGATTGACAAATGGCTAATAGGTGCTTTAAAATCATGTTTTTTGGTGACGTCACGATTGCGTCATGTCATTTTGGTCCCCGTAGGGTGTTTCTCAACTACATTCCCAATAGATATAAACGAAAAAATTAAAAATATCTCGCTCCTTAGGCAAAATTTGCTTAATTGAATGTTACAATCTGAAAAATTCATGACCTCATTAATATTCATGAGATGGGTCATGATCAAATTTGAATTTTGTGTATACACCTTTCCCAACTAAGATATACCGGTAGGTCAAATTTGAAACAAAACGAACTTGTACTTTTGCCTATTATGGGGTTTGAAATTTGCCCCTTTAAATGACTGTCACGTAACACACGATGACGTCATGATGTTTTCAAGACTGTGCAATAGTTCATCAAAGGCTCTATGCATTTGCCAAGTTTGAAAAAAATCCAAGTGTGTTTAATAGCAAATTTGAATTCTACAAAACCCCTGTACAAAGTCTATGGGATTTTGGCACAAGAAAAAAAATACCGTAAATTCCCGCGTACAAGGCGCACCCGCGTATAAGGCGCACCCCCAACTTTCGACATCAGCCGACAGAAAAAAAAAGTTGCACGGCCAACTGGTAAAATATCGCCAACTCATGGGATCTTCTTCTGAGGTGCTTGTCAATTAGCCCCTGACCATTTTCCCCCTAAAAGTCTGCCATTGTAGGCCGCGAAACTCTGCATTTTGTAACATAAGGTTTAGGACTTCGCCTATCGCTTTGATCATTCTTCCGAAGTTCGACTTTCCGGGTACTCAGTAGCGAATGCGGCGCGTCGCGGCGCATCAAAGATAACACGGATAGTGTGGGCCGCGTCCGGCGGTCAACACAAAGCCACACAGGACACTGATACGGTACCAAGTTTCCACGCAGCACCCACGACCCACTAAAGAAGGTCACTGAGTACCGTAAGTAGCACACGGAACATGGACTGTACCATTCAGGTATGGCCGGGATGTTCTAGTCGGCCTGACGGCAAAAATATGTGAAAATAGATCCCCAGAAAAAAATCTCAATAGCCTACGTACATGTTTTGTAAAGATGGATTTGTAAGCAGCTAGGTCCACCCTAAACGAGAATATTATCGGAGCTTATTATTGCATATACATGTACAGTGGTACCCCTCTCATGCCTAATGGAATAGTCCATGCTGTCAAGGAATCGAGATGTGGGCCGTGCCAAAAATTTATCGTCAAAAATGTGAGAATAACTTGAAAAACGATCACGTACGTTCGTAGGCCTACCTGAAAAAATGAATAAAGAGTGCAACATTTTTGTGCTGTATTGTGTAGTAAGTAGTGCTCCTTTTGCTGTCTGGCTTTCTCCTTTCGGGGCCTGGTTAAAAGGCACCCATCATCGAACGCGCAAACTTTTGACAGCTCTAGGATTCTACTTTCACACGCAACCCAACCACGTGTTATTGCGCAATCTATATATCGTGCAACGTAAATCACTCCCAACTGCCGTTGGTACCCGTAGATTGGTACCGCTAGCGGTGTCCAAGATTCACTGGTACCCACAGACGAAAAGTTCGTTGACATGTCCTGCACGTGCTGTTGTGCACAGAATGCGCAATGTTTAGCTGGCAGTGCGCACGGTACGGTCAAGCTTCCGACACATCAATCTAGCGCGCTGTGCTAAGCTAAGGGCCGCGCTGGCGGCCGGCGCTATTATATATCCCGCATGACCGGGAGCTGAAGTGTTTCGGAAAGACATTTTCGGGGCAGCGTCTGAAAAAATAAAAAATAATAAACTCTCCGGAAATCGGAATGTCAACACCAATAGGCTGATACCGCTTCAGGGCAATTTCTTTTCTGATTGGCGAAACTCTGACTCGTGAATCTACATGTAAAATAATGGATTGACGTAGCGCTGATTTTCTGAGCCTTCCCAAGGCGCAGGTAGACAACTTCATTGGTTTATTTTACTTTACTTTAAAAAGAGTTCCGGTCCGGACAGTAAAAATGTTCTTTCCCATTTTCAGTTCCCGTTCAGTTTTTTCTTAATTTTTATTTTTTAAATTTTAATAAAGAAAAGAAGGGGGGAAATTGTAATGAATGGCCTAACTTTCGATCCTAGCAGGACCTTCAACAGAGACTCAGATATAAAGTTGATAACTCCGACAGTTTGCCTTTCGTGTCGAAAGAAAGCTACTAGGAAGACAACACAGCACAACAAAGGGGGGAACTAAATAACGCCCGTACGCGGTTGGTGTTCCACTCTGCTTGTCATTCGGCTTATAGGGGTGCTCACATCTACCCACAACACATCGTTAGTACCAAAAACAAACTGAGAGCAACTTAAATATGTATTGTTTCTTTGATACCACAATCCACGGTAAAAAGCTGGATTTTTCCAACTAAAAAATGACATCCAAAATACTCAGCTGCTGTATTGAGCACCCCTCCCATTCATAATGGAATAGTCCATGTTGTCCACACACAGCTCGCCGCGGCGGGTCGCGGAGTGCCCTGTGTGTGCCGGGCCAGGGACTTCTCCATATTTATTTGACTATTAACATAACAATAGCGGACTTTACAGAGGGGATCTTTTAATGAGCAAGGGGACCGTCCGGGCGCCGCGATTTAATCCGGGAGGTGGGACGCGGGGGGGGGGGGGGGGACGCGCCGCACTAGCACTGCGCCGCGGTGGGTCGCGTCGCGCCGATAAAAATCTTTTTGACATGGTGCCTAACAAGACCGCCAGCGGGCTGTACCCGCGTATAAGGCGCACCCCCAACTTTGGGTTTCCACGTCGGTGAAAAAAAGTGCGCCTTATACGCGGGAATTTACGGTAATAGCTTTTCTGCTTCGTGGGGGGAAAGCTAAAAAAAATCTTAACAATAACAATAGCTTTTCTGCTTCATGGTGGAAAAGCTAAAAACGTATACAGACATATTAAATAAAGTCTGTTTGTGCTGGACTTCTACATAAAATGCTTTCTGATATAAATATCTCAATTTCCCAAATAAAATAAATACAGGCCATCGACTCCTCACTTTCGTTGTCATTAATTTGAGAAAGGTCCCACTAGCCTAGCCCTGGGATAAAAACACGGGGATCAAATCATTTTTCCTTCCAACAGTTCAGTTTGTTTATTCTACAAACTCATGCAGTGATTAAATAGCATAGCAGCGAAGTTAATTTTCACAGTGCAATTAATTTGGGAAGTAATCTGTTCACCCTTCATTAGCCTCACCGAAAGCACAACCAGATTGTACTATTTCTTCCAGAGGATAATTACGGTAACTGGTTGGTGAAAGGTTAGAGTTGCTGTTTCTCCATTATATGCTGAAATGCCTAGAGATGAAACAACTCTCAGTTTAAGGTCCACATTTCTGGGAGGCATTGCACGGAAGCAAAATATTGTACACTAACACATGTGCTGTAAAAACGGCCGCCATGACCATGATGAGTCCACCACAGCTTCACCGGCCCATTCCAAAAATGGAAAGGGGGATTAATAAAGTCAAGTTTTTAAGTTAAAAGAAATGAACACAAATTTTACCGAAGTTCTGAAACCATTTCAGAATAAATGGCTTACAAAATGTCGAAATGCGTGCATGACACAAATGTATGCATGTACATGTAAGTCTTGTAAACCAATGAAATTTAATGAATTCCACAACCCCAATCTATTTATTTTTGTCCGCTAAAATGAAAAAGTGTCCGTCTGATCTCGTTGCGTTCGCTGCAGAGCGGGTAACACGTACATGTATGTATGTACGTGTGTAGATGGCATGTGCACGTGCATGTACGTGTACATGTACATGTACATGTACTTGTACACGTACATATGTACACGTACTACATGCACAATAGGCATGCAATAAGTGTACATGTACATGTGTATAGTTATACAATACAAGCGCGTGTACTAAACAATTTTCGCGACTATTACACCAATGACTTATCGACTCTTGAAAATCAATAGTCACCCAGCGCTACTCACCAGGTACATCAGACGGCTTAGGAAGGGTGTCTGTGGGTGCAGTATCTGACTGCTGAGGTTCTTCTTGTCTCTGTCGCTGCTCTTCCATGGATATGCGTAATGCCTGGAGATGGCAATGAAAAACAAAATATCAAATATACTGCACAACTAATGAACAGGATCAGCAGTATATGAATTCCTGTGTCTGGGTATATGCATAAATGCATACATGAATGTGAGCATCAATGTATTCCATCTGACATTCCCCATTTATATGTACATCATCTAAGGCTGTTGTCACGAAAAAAAAATCTTGTCGACATTGTCGCGACAGAGACTGGTAACAATGTTGGAACTATTTTTAGTTTATAAATGAATGAGGCATACCAAACCGCCATGGTTGTGAAATTTGTTTTCATGGATAATCTTAATTTCAATAAATGCCGATATTGCCGATATTGTGAGTTACAATTTCCTTAAAAAATCACTAAAAAACGATTGCTCATTGTTTATTCATGACATCATCAATTGACGAAGCGCATATTCTCACAGCAAGAAATAATGAATATTTATGAATTCGCTGCAGAGCGGCAGCAGTGGTTTGCAATGCACATGGAAGTTGGGGAACCAGATAGTTTCATTGAAAAGAAATGACGTCATCGTCTGCATAATAATTTTGGGCCCAATATGCAGCTACCTTCAGCTAGGTAGCATTCGCGACACACGTGCGCTCTGATTTCTCGATCCTTCCAAAAGACGTCTGCGATCGTTCCCGATCTCTGTATTGGACTGGTGTCCGGTACGCACGTGTATTAAATGCATGTGATGCAGTTACGTACACCAGCTCCTGTACTGCTGACTATCAGCCGTAGAAATGTGCACTGTACTGTACATAGTAATGGCAAATGTGTTCGGTGAACGTTTTCTTTGGTCGTGTTGCGATCCATTCCAACATATTTAGTTACTCTGCCTTTAAGAAAGGTCCTGCTAGGATCGAAACGTCAGGCTCACTAAATTTTGAGAAATTTAGTAGCGGGTAACTATTATTTTACGGCGTGGATAAGCAAAAATGAAATGCTCGACGCACAATTTTAGGATTTTTTTTTTTTTTTTTTTTTAGTGATGGCCATTATGAGATATGCTAACGTATTTTATTGTTTTTGTCGACAACGGAAAAACCTTGTTGATATGTCTGGATATTTCTATGCCAACAATAATGTCGACATGTTGACAGCAGCCTTAATATCCCCCATTAAATTTTAGGATGAAAATCTTTATAAACTACATAATGCCAATGTACAATTAGCACTGTATACTTGGTGTGACCAAGGGATTCTACACTCATATCTGATATCGAATGATCAGGGAGATTGAAGTGATACCCAGAAGGGGTGTCCATTTTACCAGTTTGATTGTAGACCTACGGTTACGGACAGATTATTGGAAGCCCCGATAAACGATTAAAAAAAAGATACACGGAACGGTCATTGTGTATTTGTGTGTAACCGCACGTTAATCAAGCACGATGATCGAGGGAAAACAAAAAACAACCCAAGCTCGCAAATCTTCTTTGTTATGCTTGTGGGTGCTTACCACACAAAATACCATTAGCAATTCTGTGTCAACAAGGGTTCCAGCTCTTTTGCAAACAGCCAATCAGATGCATTGGTTGCAACTTTATAATGAATATTCATTGTAAGCTGCCAGTGCTGTAGGCAGAGTGCTGAACTGTACATGTACTTCACAGAAGGTCTTTTTACTTGTTTTCCTGGAAGACATGTGTGTACCTTTATTGTGTATGATAGTTGGACCTTTTTGTAACAATGTGGAATCGTCACACTGTGTAAGCATGGCTCGGTGAAGCTGTCAATCTAGTTGATCCATTTTTTTGGCAAATGGGGACAAGAAAAACTGAAGTATCTCTTCCATGCATAACTATCTAGAAGTGGTGCTTGGAGTGTAAGGTAGTATTTTTTAGCAGCTTTAATTATCTGCCGACATGTGTAGAATTTGAGGAAAGCATGTTGGCAAAATTTACTTTACAACATATTTGAGAAACACAGTTTTGCCAAAAAGGATCCACAGACCAATGAGCATATGTGTCAGCCAATCACAGTAGAGAATTTTGGCCAATGAGAGAGCTGTAGTGATAAAACCTTTAATCAATAGTCCCCTGTATGGGAGGGCTGGCATTAAGCAAAGCATGTAAACAGTTTTCAGTTTGTCACAGCCTTTGTACATGTATGGTTTACAATCAGGCTATGTGCTACTTTTAAAAATATCTAATTTCCCGCCTCCACCTTGTAATATGTACTTTATGAGAAGTGAATTTTGAATCGAGCATGTACTTGTAATACTGAGTGAGCTCTACAACTATTTAATATTTAAAAATATCCATTTCTTAATTGTTTGGGGGTTTCAAAGGGCATTTTTTTCTATTCAGGTTAATTTATTGTTCTAAGTAATATATACAACTATTCATATTTAGCCCTTTTATTCATTTTTTTTGCATAATTCTTTGGTACTTGGTTTGTGGGAGTCACTATCTAAATATTGTCATTATTGAGTAATATTGACCCCTTTCTAAAAATTTAGTGTACTTTCTTTACTACTTAATTAGTTTTATTCAACTTTTTGTTTTTCATGGGCCTTGGCCATTTAATACTTATAATATGTAGATTTTTTTTTTCTTTGATTGATTTAGATTATTTTTATTTGATAAATAGTGATGGGGTTGGAGTATTTTTGTGATGAGGTAGGGATTAGTGTGAGTGATGTGAAACTTGTGAAGGATGATGAGGCTATGAGTTGAGCTGTGTAAAGACTGAAGGAACCCTTGGTCATTTCCAGTATGTCTAAAAACTTAGTAGTCAGGAGATGGACAGAAAATAGCCAACTAATCAATTAATTGAGTATTAATTAGCAGAGGGGGTAAATTACTTCCTATGCCTATTACAGATTTCTCTGAAGAGTTCCCACACTAGTCACTAGTAACAGACAAGTACCCACTTACCCATTACTCCAATACTATTTATTCTCAGCATGGGCATATCCTTGGCCCCTTCAGAACACAAGGTCTCATGTGACTGCAGCCAGGCCAACAATCATGAGGTACCTGATACTAGCCAGCTGTTACTAGTTATTGCCTCAGGCAAGGACAAATCACCCTAGCCAGTCTCTGGGGTAGTTCAGACACCATACTTAATGTGGTCTATCTTCAGTTTAAACTGAAAAGGGTCTATCTAGTTGTGTCTGAACGGTCTACATAGACTGTTTTGGGTACTACAAACGGTCTATCTCAGACCGCCGAGGAGGGGTGGACTAGACTACGTAGACCGGTCTACGTAGACCAGTCTACAAACCTTAACGTGTCTGAACGGTCTATCACATAACCACATCCGGTTTAGGCAGACGAGCGGGCGCATTACATCACCGGTGAGTAATGACACTGCCCAAACCGCGCGAAACACAAGGACGCGATGTGCATTCCACTGATTTTACGTGCACTCTCGCTAGCCAGACCTTGCTTTGTATTTTTGTGATCGTGCTTTCACCGTGCCAACCACCACGGGTAATTTCCGTCCACCACTCCTGGTGAAAAACAATGCTTACGACCGGCACTGTGTTCACCCCATTATTATCCCAATCTATATCATGGTTTCGGAAGTAAAATAAATTGTACTTTTTTGTAGCGTAACCATCTCGCTAATAGTTCTGGAAGTTCCGACCAGGCTTTAGTAGCGCAGTGTAACTCGTATGCAGCCATGCGGTCGCTGTACATCTCGATTCCTTGACAGCATGGACTATTCCATTAGGCATGAGAGGGGTACCACTGTATATACAATTAATAAGCTCCGATAATATTCTCGTTTAGGGTGGACCTAGCTGCTTACAAATCCATCTTTACAAAACATGTACGTAGGCTATTGAGACTTTTTTCTGGGGATCTATTTTCACATATTTTTGCCATCAGGCCGACTAGAACATCCCAACCATACATGAATGGTACAGTCCATGTTCCGTGTGGAGGCTGGTTTGGACGTCATTTTCTCGCTCATTTTTTGTCATGCCTCAAACCGACTTTGGGAAAAGCAGTGGCGTCTGTTTTGTCGATCTTGGATTCCAGTAAACATTTTTCTCGGATATTTTTTCCAAATCCAGAGTGAGGAAAACAACGCATTTTACTATAGGTAGGCGATAATGAAATGGTTGTACGGTGTGCATAACGCTTATATTCGTTTATATTCGTGATTCGACCTTCATAACACCTCCTGTGTGGTTTTATGGTGGCCGCCTGACCAGATCCACTAGTGTCAGTGTTACCATCGGCGCGCCGCGTCGGGCCGAGTTCAAGAGCAAGTACCCAGAATGCGGTCGTCCATGAAAGATTATGCAAATCCCACACCTTTTATTATGCAGGAATCTTTATCTTCGCAAATGCGGCGCGGCGCGCACTGCGCCGCGGGTCGGTGCGCCCCGTCCTGCCGACATGCGGCGCCGTGCGGTGGGTCGCGTCGCGCCGATAACAATCTTTTTGACATGGTGCCTTAAATCAAAGCAGCAGAAAAGCCCCAAAAGGCATACCTACCATGGCCAGCTCTGGGTCTGTGGAGGGGTCAAAGCCGAACTCAAATTCTCCTCCTGCGCCAGGCAGTCCAGGGACAGCCCCACTTCCATCCTCACCAACAATGATGGGCGAGTTCATCAATGCATCAGAGAGGAGTGTGCCAGGTGGTATTGTGACAAGATGGCACCTGTTAATAATAGAAAATTACAAGCTTCATGTCAGATTTGTAGTGGTAAAAATTGGTAGTTACACATCCTTTCTTGAACAAAACCAGAATGCTCAGTCAAGATCTCACTGAGTATTACCGCAGACTTCGTCTGACTGAGTTCTTCTTCGTTTCTGGCTCCCGTAAAGAAGAACCTTTCCGAGTAAAAAGCACCTGGGTCCCCCCAAGAACCGTGTTCCAGCCCTTGAACGTATGTGCTAGCAGTCAGTTCTCAAGTTTCCAACTGCTCTCATCTTACCCGTAAGCCCCACGACAATCTCCCTAGGGAAGAACGTCTTGCTCTCAACACACTACGTTCCCGCGGTGATATCATTATCAAGCCAGCAGAAAAAGGGTCAGCCGTAGTAATCATGGATCGCCAAAAATATATTGATGAAGGCAATCGCCAACTCAACAATCCCCAGCACTATAAATGTCTGGACTCTAACCCCACTGGCAAATTTTCAGAGCAATTTCAGGAAGTTTTGGATGACATGCGATCACGTGATCATTTCAGAAAAAAAGCTCACAGATTTCTATCACCGATCAATTGTAGAACTGCCAGATTCTACCTTCTCCCGAAAATTCACAAGACCAACAACCCAGGCAGACCTATCATCTCTGGCAATGGTTCACCTACGGAACACATATCTCTTTTCATTGACTCTTTTCTCAAACCCTTGGTTCCCAAAATCCCCTCATACGTCCATGACACTCCTGACTTTCTGCGAAAGTTGGAAAGTGTCAAGGATCAAATTCCTACCACTGCTATAATTGGTACCATTGATGTTTCCTCTCTATACACTAACATCCCCCAGGAAGAAGGCATCCAAGCCTGCTCCTCAGCCCTGGCCATGGAAAACAGTCTTCTCCGCCAATCTCCGACATAACCACCCTCATGAGACTAGTGCTGGCCAATAATAATTTCTCCTTTCTTGGCAAGCACTATCTTCAAGTGAATGGCACTGCCATGGGCACGCGCATGGCTCCTTACTTTGCCTGCCTCTTCATGGGTGACCTTGAGTAACGCATGCTCAGTGAGGCTCCATGCTGTCCCTGGATTTGGTGGAGATACATAGATGACGTGTTCTTCATTTGGACTAGGGATGGTAGCAGCTTGAATGCTTTCTTTGACCACATGAATTCCTTCCATAGGACTATCAAATTTACATTGTAGCAGTCTCTTCAGCAAAACCCACTTTCTGGACGTCACCGGCCGGAAAGACCTCAATACTCTCACTACTGACTTGTATTCTAAGCCCACCGACACTCATCAATATCTCCATTCCTCCAATTGTCACCCCAGACACTGTAAGACTGGTATAGCTTACACCCAGGCCCTCAGATTGAGGCCCATATGTTCTATGTATTGGCCAGTAACTTGGTTGCTAGAGGCTATAGTTGTCGCCAAGTGAAGAACTCCATTGCTAAAGTCTATTCCATTCCCAGAAATTCGGCACTAAAATAAAAGCCACCAGGTCCCAAGGACAAGCCCAAGGTTCCCTTAGTTACTTCCTACCACCCTTCTCTTCCTCCTCTCAGGAAGATAACTAAGGAAAACCACCATATTCTCCACACTTCAGATCGTCTGGCTGATGCCATTCCAAATTCGCGTGTTTTGGCTTTCAGGCGCCCCCGTAACCTGTGTGAATTAATTGTCCGATCAGAGGTTCCCCCTTTGGACTCTTCACCTCCAAGTAAGGCACCATGTCAAAAAGATTTTTATCGGCGCGACGCGACCCACCGCACAGCGCCGCACTGCGCCGCCGGTCGGTGCGCCACGTCCGACTGACACGCGGCGCCGCCGCGAAGATTAAGATTCCTGCATAACAAAAGGTGTGGGATTTGCATAATCTTTCATGGGTACTTGCTCTTGGACTCGGCCCGACGCGGCGCGCCGATGGTAACACTGACACTAGTGGATCTGGCTAAGCGGCCACCATAAAGCCACACAGGAGATGACCGCAAACACAAGATAAATACGAGAACAGTACTGTACCACGTTTTACACTTCATCCACGATGTGCTCTGATCCAACTTTTTCATTGTAAGGATGGCATATGGACTACTTGTTTTTTTATTCATATACCATTAACTTCGATTCAAAATGTCGCTGCAACCTCGCTACTACATGTTTCTAGGATGATTGTTTCTTTTTTCTCTTCTTATGAAGGTCGAATCACGAATATAAACGTGGACGAATATTTAATTTAATAAAGTTTAACAAATGTTATGCACACTGTACAACCATTTCATTATCGCCTACCTATAGTAAAATGCATTGTTTTCCTCACTCTGGATTGGGGGAAAAAAAATCAGAGAAAATCGTTTACTGGAATCCAAGATCGACAAAACAGACGACACTGCTTTTCCCAAAAGTCGGTTTGAGGCATGAAAAAAAGGAACAAGAAAATGACGTCCAAACCAGCCTCCACACGGAACATGGACTGTACCATTCATGTATGGCCGGGATGTTGTAGTCGGCCTGACGGCAAAAATATGTGAAAATAGATCCCCAGAAAAAAGTCTTAATAGCCTACGTACATGTTTTGTAAAGATGGATTTGTAAGCAGCTAGGTCCACCCTAAACGAGAATATTATCGGAGCTTATTATTGTTTATACCGTGGTACCTCTCTCATGCCTAATGGAATAGTCCATGCTGTCAAGGAGAGCAATGCAGGGTCAGGATCAGGACAAGTCTACTGCTGATAAAGCACGTGTGGCTAGCGGTGCATGTTCAAAGCCTACGGCCTGGGTGCCGCACCAGGCGGGCGGAGTTGTGGATCGGAATCGCTGATAGATCTGAATAGATGTGATTGGTGTGAATATTTAAACAAAGTAACAGAATAACAAATTAATGTACAATACACCTGTATTTCAAAGGGTAATTAAGAAATTTATTGTAATTCATAACAAAATGACACCGTGCAACATATACTTCAAAGAAAAAACACAAACGCCAAAATTATAAAACGAATGGAAAAACAGTCAAACTTCGGTAAATTAATTATACATGTACATCCAAAGAACCCCGAACCCCAAAAAGTTAAAAGATTACAAAATTGGAGAATGCCCCAATACCCCTATACCCCAAGTTTTAGTGCGATTTTTCGACATTTTCCATTTACTGCGTCCCTTAGACTCTTACATGCATCCGAATCAATGCTGGAGTTCGGGAACTCTGCGTTTGCCTGCAATACAATGGCTTGAAATATTGGCTCCCGCTTCATCGCCTTTTTGTTGATTACTCTCCCACCTTTGCATAGTACACCCCCCCCCCCCCCCCCGTGATAATTATATTTCGCAAGGTTGTCCTCGCTGAATGTCTTAGACATCAACTTAAGAACAAGTTCCTTTTGACTCGAGGACTTCTCAAAGGAGTCCAAGTAGTCTTTCTTGGACATCGTGTGTGTGAAGCCACCGCTGCCAATCATTACAGTGTGGTCGTCTAACTCCTGGTGGCGGCGATGCGGGCTTGGCCAGTGGAGCTGGTGGCGGCGATGCGGGCAGGGCCGGTGGAGCTGGTCGTGTTTGTGGCCCGCAGACAAGACGCTTTTTGAGAAGTGTGAGAGGCACTTCGTCGTCGTCGTCGCTTACATCTTCGTTTTCCATGGGTCTCTTGAGAGCTGAAAGCAATTGTAAATTACAAATATAATATTGTGCAAGTCTGAGAAACGCCAACGGTTAAGTCAACAAACATTATTATCGAAGACGCTCAGCCAAGTACGATCGGAGTCGAAAATAATTCTAAACAACCTATTTCAGTTATTAGTTAACAACCTTTTTCAGTTTCTTGAATATTCGTATGACTAAAGTCACTAAACCTAGGCATTTTTTTAAAAACCTGGAGTGCATGCAAGGTCAAAGGAAGGTACTGTATATACATGTGCATGTAGAGTGTAGTTTTGGAGGATGACACAGAAATGATATCAAAAACAGTTGAACAAAAGTTGTTTGAGACCAACGCTTCAAAAAAAGACGTACAACAAAACTTTTCCTTATATAATTCTTGCAACCATGGAAAGATTGAAATGAACTTTGATATTACATATACGTAAATAGGATAAAAAGCTCATCCAAAAATACATATAATGTACATGTACATTGTACTTACTCTGATCGAGGTCGACAATCTTCGCCTTGAATATGCCAGACTTGTAAGTGACCTTGACTTCCATGCCGACACTTAGAGGCCCTTTAGTCTTGACTCTACTCGATGGTACATTTTCCTGCAACCCCAACCATTTAGATGCCAGCCATTCGATACGCATGATGAGGGTTTTCTTCGGAACAGCTCTGGGACGAAATGTGGTGTATCCACGTACTGCCCAGAGTATTTAAGCTCGATGGCAGTGAACCATGAAATAAACGATTTTTTTCAATAAAACCTTTGAAGATTCCCGCATGCCAAGTTCTTCCAGCAAAGCATTATTCTGGACTGGGGTTGAGATTCTTGCGGGTTGCTTTGAAGATTCTCGCACCCCAACTTCTCCTGGCGCAACAATGTGTTGGACCTGGGTTAAGACCATTGTAGGCCTCTTGACGATAGGTGTACACACGTATCTGCAAGCCAAGTTCCCAGCAGCATTTGGTCAGGAATTACTGCTGTAGTTGTAGTAAAGTAAGGATGGCAATTAGGGAGCATAACCGTGCCACTCCTGACAAATAAATCAGCTTGCTTCTAGAGAGTCCGAAAAGGAGAAAAACCACCACCAAACGAAGTCCTATTAAGGAAAACAAATCCAGAAGTGGACGTCCTCCTGTGGCCGATCTTTTCCCAGGGGTAGTTGATACAGCTAGGAACTACGTCGAGAGCAATGGCTTTAGGGCTCACAGGAGACGTCAAGAAGAGACAGGGACGTGTGGGTCGACACTACCTCAGATCAAGCAACACCTGATTCATGTTGTTCCTGACTTACAAGAAAAGCGGCCAAATCTAGGTAAGGTTTACTTGACGCTTGACGCATGACCTGGGCGGTCCCTTAATTTTATCTAATTCGTCTAAACCCTCCATGTTATAAAATAATATGCCGTTATTTTGGAGTGTTAAACGAATACAAATGTTTGAATCTGTTACCACTGCTCTTTGAATTTGTTATCACTGCTTTTTTATTCTGCATCTGAAAAAAGGTCTTACTAGGATCGAAACGTCGTCAGGCCCCATACATTTTTGGTTACTTATGTCAGTAAGCAGTTTGCTACCTCTTTTGGATAATAATCCGAAGTTCTTTGATCAAATCAAAGAATCCGAGATTTGTGCTCAATCAGGTGATGCCACTCTCAGAATAGCTTGACTGACTCTTTAACCTTATGATTTCAGGACTCAAGACAATTGCAAGTTTGATGAAGCCCCCTAACAAGATGTTCCGTATTGCGCATGAGTACCAAGGCTTAATAGACGCCCGAGTTCCTGCCAAGGAAAACTCAAGTGGGCAGGATAACGCCAACAGCCACTTTTACGCTGCCAGAGTAAGGTACGCCATGGAGCTGGCTTCAAAGTTCAGCACCTCCGCCATCGTGTTGTCCGTGGACAACAAAAACAAAATTCTGCTTGGCAACCATGTAGCTGCAGTTGATAGATGGATCAGGATCAACCGTTTCTTCCCAGTGGGTGATCATCCCAACCTTTCCGACCACGACTTCCCTGTTCCGGGGTACTACATCGTCCCTTCTGGATATCTTCGAATGAAGTCACCAGAACCCCCACAAACCACCAAGGATCACCTGGGACGAGACCAATTCTTGTAAGTACTGTTTATGCCATCGCTATTTTTTGTAAAGCTGAACCAAGGTTTACAGCAATTGGTTGTTTGTATCGAATGAATGCGGGGATTTGATCCCTGGAGATTATGGGAGTTTAAATAATGGTTAATGCTTCTGACTGCCGGCGAACCCACAGCAAAGACTAGTTGAACATTTGGGACTGCTACTATGCATCCAAAGGGCTGGATAGCTCAGACGGTGAGGAGTTGTTAGTACAATGTTGGTTTAGGAGTTGACAGCTGTGAATTGTTTGGGGTTGGGAAGTCGCATCAACTTTGTGGGAGCCCCGAACTGCAGTAGCCAGATACCAGATTTTCAACAATTGGTTGTTTGCTTCTCTTCCTTATTAGACTTCCAGAACGAGGCAGCACAACAGTTGTGAATAGAGGTCCACACAACCCCTGCCACATATCTACTCAAATGAATGACATAGTCAATCATGTTGGGGTGGAAGATGCTGTTGTGCAAGGGCGTTCGTTGCTTGTACTAATTGCAGATGGCGGCCCAGACTTTAACGTAAATCATTCAGTTAATCTCTTGTACTATGGCCGCCTCTTCAAGCAGTGCAAGCTGGACGCCCTTGTTGCAACTAGCTATTGCCCCGGCCACTCCGCTCTCAACCATGTGGAATGACTGTTGGCACCCTGCACTCGGGCCCTGACATCAACGTCCATCCCTGCTGCACTCCCAGGAGAGAAGCCACCGAGTCAGCAGACGACGCTCTCTTACGAGGATCGCCGCGAAAAGGAGAGGGTTGTTCTTGACAACGCTATGACTAGCATCAAGGGCTACTGGTCCAACCAGTAAGAAAGATAAAGAGGACCACCGGAAGAAGGTGCACTCAAAGCGCTGATCAATATATGTATTTGGTTGTCAATCATCGGAGTGTTTTAAGAAGAAAAAAAAATCATTTTTGTTTTAATTTTTATTATTTGCCGATGTAGGATGCAATTTTACATGTATAAAAAGAAATGAAAGAAGGGATTTTAGCACATGAAATAGCGATTTCAATCCACAACTCCGCCCGCCTGGTGCGGCACCCAGGCCGTAGGCTTTGAACATGCAACGCTAGCCACACATGCTTTATCAGCAGTAGACTTGTCCTGATCCTGACCCTGCATTGTTCTCAATCTTAAATGCCACTCCCGAACTGCATGTATGGATATGCTTTAGCATGCACAGTATTCCAATGCACCATAGGTCTACTATCAAAACCGGTAAAATGGACACCCCTGTTGGGTATCACTTCAATCTCCCTGATCATTCGATATCAGATATGAGTGTACTGGGCATAGAATCACTTGGTCACCGTAGTAATGCTGTTCGTCTTAGCCGTGAGAAAATGTGGATGAAGCGTCTTCGGACTTTTTAACCACATGGTCTCAACATCCAGGAGGGTAATGACTAACACCACTCAGCTTTCTGATAATCCTTCTTTTGTGTTCAGTCCTTCACACTTCTCTCTTTGATCTTTCCCCCTCTTCTCACTAATCCCTACACTACTCCTTGCCCTTCTCTTTGATCTTTCCCCCTCTTCTCACTAATCCCTACCCTACTCCTTGCCCTTCCCTTTCATCACTCCCTACCAGCTTCACTCTTTGTCCTTTGTTTCTCATCCGTGTCCTATTCACTCTCCCCCCCCTTCCATCGTGTACATGTATCTGTTTTGTCCTTGTCACTGCCTTTGAGAAAGGTCCTGCTAGGATCGAAACGTCAGTCCCACTAAATTTTACATTTTGGTAATTTTTGTCAGTAAGCAGTTTGAAACATTTTTGTATATCACCATATGACAAATTGGACGCATTTTTATTATACAACTCTATGGCGAAGCATGTAAGTTTGTGAATATTTTTTTTTCTTCTCAAAAACCAGATGGAGTTCAGAAATGAAATTCACACAGAATTTTCATCTACATGTTCAGACAAAAAATATATTTTGTTGCTGGTATATAGCCCCCTCCTCCACCCTTTAAAAACTACCCAACAACCAGCATTAAACCTTTAAGCTCAGGCCCATTTTTACGAGTTTTGTATGTGATGTGATTTTGCCCTCACAAGTCCACTTTTCTTGTCAGAAACCTTATCACAATATATACTATTCTAAAGCTTCCATATTGAGCTACATTTCTGTGAAGAAATAAATCCTCCAGGGGCTTTTGGAAAAAAATTGCAGCCATTTTTAATCTCTCATTTGAATTTTAAAATTTCATTTTTTTTTCATATTTATGTAAATTTCATGATTTTAGAAAAATACTGAGAAAGTTTTGACTTCATTTTTGTATTCTACAACTAATACTCTTTCTATCCATATAAAAATATGTAGACAAAAGTGAGTATTACCCCCAAAATGATGCCATTCAAATAATCTATTACCATGTTTGTAAACGTGTATTGGTCAATGTACATGTACATGTACCGGTACATGCATGGGTAGATAAACAATCATACATCCAGCTAGGTATGCCACTTCAAAATCGTCTTTTCTTCGCTCTCATTGAAGAAATTCAACATTATCTGAAATGTCTTCTCCTCCATATGTTGTTCTGGAACACTGGCCAATATGTACACCTACGCTTAAAAGTAAGTATCCCTCGTACTCGCACTCGCTCATAAGCACTCGAGCAAACTCGTTAACACTCGCTAGCGCTCGACAAAACCACGAGCGGTAGCGAGCGGTTTCGAGTGATGTCGAGGATTAGCAAGGGATATCGAGCGGCCTCGTAAACACTCGAAGAGTGGAGGGCGGCTCATCAACAACGAGCATTTGCGAGGGCTATCCAGGCGTATCCACTGACCTCACTCGCATTGTTGAGAAGGCGCCCGTTTGTGAATCCGCTGGGCAGCCCACTGTGCGAGCGCCCGCTCCTCAGTGGGACCGGCGACCGCAAAGGCTTATAAAGAACACCGGCAAGGAGTGCGTGCGTGGACGCCCCCGGTCCAGGTCTTTTGTTAAGGTTTTAGCTTGCACTATAGGGCTGTAAATTGCTTTCCTGGGAGACTTTTTAAGTAGCAATTTTTGGTAGTTTCATGTAGGTCTCGGTCGATATAAAACAAGTTTCCCTATTTCTTTTTAGCCGGCTTCCATGTGTACGTGAAAAAGCTGGATTTGCATCGCAAAATTCGATTCACCTTTTCATGGAAAGCAAGACAAATTTGAAAATGAAAACCATTTTCAATTTTCTGCAAATAACTCTGGCGTCGAATGAATGTTTTTTGGTAAGGATTTCTATTTTGCAAGAAGTGCGTGCGTGGAGGTCCCCAGTCCAGGTCTTTTGTTAAGGTTTTAGTTTGCACTAAAGGCCGCGACCCATACGTACATCGACCGTGCATGGATGATGGATCACTTGTGGTAACTCAGTTCTTGGACTTATTTTCGGTTATTTTCCGTGTGCTAGTAAAATGTGGTTCAGCCCTGACGTCCGGCTCTCGGAATTATTTTCCGTGACCCGTTGAAAAGTTGCCGATAAAATGAATGATATACTTTCCTTTCATTTAAATACACTCAATCCTCCCTTTGAGACCGCATTCATGTCCTATTATATCTTCCAAGGCTTTGCGCTGAAGTATCAGTTGTTGGTTATCTGCTTTTTCCTGAACTAAACCGTAAACTCAGCAAGACGGCTTTCATCAAAGAAAAAAGGCCCGGTACCGCACCGAAGCGTTCCCTGCTCCAGACCTGCTAATCGTGTCGTATAGTGCCAGGCATTGTTTTGTTAGGTTTACATTTTTGTTCAGGAAAAAGCCAGTAACCAACAACTGTTCCTTGAACGCAAAGGACTCCCTTGGAAGATATACAGTTACTGACAGATTATTGGAAGCCCCAATACTCGCTCCGTAAAACGATACATGCAACGGTCATTGTGTATTCGTGTGTAACAGCATGATCATGGTAGCACCTGTCATAGGTAGCACCGTGCATTATTTTGCTCCCAATTTTAGTTGATTTTATACTGCAAAACCTCACATTTTTATCGTAATCCCTTCCTCATCATGTCATGGTTGTCATATAGATCTTGTAGTGCAACGTTGGGCACATTAATCGCTCATGTTCATGCAAAATCTGCTGTGGAAAGTGTGCTGACTTTTCAAGCCCGGGATTCAAATCTCTACAACATGTCAGACACATGTACGTACTACAGCAGAGACCAACTATTCAGCATACGTACCCATTCATGCGGTGTGCCAAGTCAAGAAGCTACATGTATTGTTCAGATTGAACAACTCAGACTCGCCAAAGCCAACTGTGCCACCATAGAAAAACCAGACGTGGATCGAAAGGAATTTCTCGTCGCCGTATTCCAGACAAGTGGCCTCGTTACAGACTCTTTACCAGAATTAGATGAAAAGCTTCGGTCCTTCAATGACACTTTGTCGTCGACCTTTGACGCACACGCTCCACTCAAGGAGAAGACAGTTATCAATAGGGTCCAGCAGCCATGGATGAATGCGTCTATATTCAAAGCTCGTGCCGAGAAGCGGAAGTACCAGAGACTCTGGCGACGCACCGGACTTACTGTCCACCGCCAGATGTACACTGCCAAGAAGAATGACGTTGATCATCTCATCACATCTGCAAGATCAACGTATTTCTCACAGAGGATTTCAGAATGTTATGGTGATCAGAAGAAACTGTTTGGTATTGTGCAAGGTCTGTTTTGTTCCAAAGCTACAAGCTCAGCCCTCCCAAGACATGATGATCCAAAGCGTCTTGCCAGTGACTTCAGTCGCTTCTTCAGCCATAAGATTGATAAGTTGAACCTAAAGTTAAGAAGTACATGTAATACAAAGCCAGGTTTGGGATGTTTCCTGTCTCTGTCTCCATTCCATGGTGACTGTGATTTATGTGACTTTCGACCAGCTACAGTGGATGAAGTTCTTAAATGCATCAAGGAGTCTTCTTCTGCTAGCTGTGAACTTGACCCACTACCGACTAAATTTGTAAAGGATGAGCGTGTTCTTTCATTGTTGCTACCATCTATCACGGATATAATTAATTCATCTTTTAAATCTGCAATGGTTCAAGATGCGATGAAAAAAGCATCCATCAAACCACTTCTTAAAAAATCAAGTCTAGCCATAAATGAAATGGGAAACTATAGACCTATATCAAATCTGCCATTCATATTGAAACTATTGGAACGTATTGTCTCCGCTCGTGTCAAAGAGCACATGGAGAAGTTTTCATTAAATGAGCTGTTGCAGTCTGCTTACCGTTCCGCACATAGTGTGGAAACTGCACTTCTGAGAGTAGCGAATGATATCCTTTGCTCCATTGATGACAAAAATCATGTTACTTCACTTATTCTTCTCGACCTTTCTGCAGCATTTGATACTGTGAACCATCAAATCCTGCTCGATAGATTGTCTTATTCATTTGGTATTTCTGGTCGTGTACTTTCATGGTTTAAATCCTATCTAGAAAATCGCTCTCAGTTTGTCAAAATTGGTAATGCTAACCCTGACTCAATACCTCTAGTCACTGGAGTTCCTCAAGGCTCTGTTTTGGGACCTTTATTGTTTTCTATGTACACACAACCACTCGGTCGTCTTATTTCTTCACATGGTGTTTCTTATCATTTTTACGTGGATGATACTCAGTTATACTTATCTTTTCCCGTTGACTAAACAGCATCCGCAAAATTGAAAATTGAAAATTGTATTGAAGATATTTGTTCCTGGATGTCGGCAAATTTCCTTATGCTCAATGTCTCAAAAACTGAATTGATATGCTTTTCTGCCAAATCCAAAGACAGCATCCCTGATTTATTTGTAGGAGATGACAGAGTTTCCGTTTCATCTACTGCCAGAAATTTGGGAGGTCAGTTAAATATGAAAAATCACATCACAAATGTCTATCGTACGTCCTATATTTATATTCGTTCCATTAGTAGAATTCGTAATATATTATCTCAGTCGGACACTGAAAAATTAGTTCATGCTTTTGTTTCATCACGGTTAGACCAGTGTAATTCTCTGCTAGCTGGACTTCCTAGTATTGTTCTTGAACCATTGGTTCGCATTCAAAGGTCGGCTGCTCGCCTTATAATGAAAGCTAGGAAATATGACTCGATTTCCAGTCACATGATGAATATGCATTGGTTGCCGATTCCACAAAGAATTGTGTTCAAATTACTGTTTTTAACTTACAAATGTCTACATGGCGATGCCCCATCCTACTTGAAACAGCTTGTTAAGTGGCACATTCCGAAGTGCAATCTTAGGTCAGGGAGTCCTTATGAAGCTGCTGTGCCAAATAATGTCAGAGATAAACGCTTTTTCGCAGACCGTGCATTTGTTAATATTGCTCGAAAATTATGGAATGATCTTCCCCTATCGATACAATCTAGTAAATCATCAGAAATTTTCAAAAATCGTCTTAAAACGCACCTTTTTAGAATTGCCTATGCCTCTTAGATATAAATACAAACATTTTATTTTATTTCATTGGTTCAACTTTTTACTTTTTATATCTTTTAATTGTTTCCACTTTTTATTGTAAATGAAGTAATTTGTAATTTGCAGTTTTCAACATTTTTGTATATCACCAATTTGTATAGAAATTAGCGCCTTTGATCATGTATAATTACGTGGAATTGTTTGCGCTTTATAAATAAAACTATTATTATTATTATTATTATTATTATTATCAAGCAACGTGCGGTTGGCGCAGGTTTGAGGGAACAAACCCCCCAGGCTTGCAAATCCACACCGACCGCAAAGTTTTATTAACATTCCATGGCCACACTGTGTGCTTTGTGCAAGTCCCACACGCAAACAATGGACTGGTATCCGGACAACAATTGTATGGCTCTGCTTCACGGTTACATGGAGTGCTGTATGCAGATAATTCATTAATGACTCATGAAAGCAAGGAACTAGTGCGGGATTTCTGTTGTGTATGTACTGGTAGCGGTGTATTTTGTGTTCACAACTTTGAGAAATGTACCCCAAAAATGTACCGACGAAGTTTTTCAATATCTAACAAAATATTCAAACAGTGTTCATATAGGGGTATGTTCAAATGACTCAATGCAATGCTCAATTCAACGTCAATTGTGGAACCCCTAAAATGGGAAATTCCGTCATAGCCTACTCACGATTGGTCGCTTTGCTGTTGATCTGTTATCGCCGGCCAACCCCTGCCCAGGAAACAGGCAAGCTGTAGCGATCACACGCGTTCTCTCTTCCTGCTATACCGTTGAACGTGCAACAGGTCCAACAATTTGCCTCTAGCAGTTCTCTTGATTTTCTCCTGTCTGAGTCGCCATCCGGCAGTCTGCTGCTATGGGCAATAAAGGCCGCAAATGCAAGATGACGGACGGCCCCAGGAAATGCGGAAAGCGTGCCCCGGTAGCGGATCCTTCCCTACAACCTCGGGCCTAGGCTCAGGCTATCCAGGTGCTGCTTATTCCCGCACCGTCGACGCCATTGCCGTCTGCCATTCGTAATCTCAGCTGCGGGCCTGATGAACAGCGCCCTCTCGTGTCCAACACGGCCAGCTCGATCGCGACACTGCTACATCATGGCACTCGCAATGTGGCTGCTTTGCCATCGGTCGCCCCTACGGCGGAGGCCGTGATTCCCTCGACTGTGGTGGAGATGTCCGCCTTCGGCACCAGCAGCACCCGCGGCGGGGCTGTACACACGAGACTGCCTACTAGTACCACCGCCGGGACAGCTGCTAACATGGCAGGGACATCGGCTGCAACCATGATCGGCTCCGACGTATGACCTGGCCTTGAACCCCAACGTTGCGTCCCCGGGGGCCTCAGCCAGCGTCGCACCACCTCCCCCCAGGGTGCCGGGAGCGACATGCGCCCCGGTCAGCAGCATGGGCGGCGCCTTCAGCTCTTCAAGCGCCCCGTACACGACGTACCAGCAGTCGTATTCTAGCAACTCGGTGGCTCCTCCACCCACTGCCGCTGGGACTCATCACAAGCTCCTGCGCCTGTCCCATCCCAGGCTTAAGTTTTCCAGTTCCATCATATCCAAGCCCTTCCTCCTTCAAGCTCATGTGGGCCCTCCACTCCTGGCCAGCTCCTCGTTGTCCACCAAAGCCCATCCTTATCCCGCAAGTATGAGGTTGCAGGATTCAATTTGGCCCCTATTCCCCAGGGTTTTGCTGGTTTTCAATCCCATGCATCTCCAGTAAGGCGCCATGTCAAAAAGATTTTTATCGGCGCGACGCGACCCGCTGCGGCGCAGTGCAGCACGTCCTCCAGCGTCCCACCTCCCGGATTAAATCACGCCGCAGTGCGGCGCCCAGACGGTCCCCTTGCTCATTGAAAAATCCCCTCTGTAAAGTCCGCTATTGTTATGTTAATGGTCGAAAAAATATGGAGAAGTTCCTGGCCCGGCACACAAAGGGCCGCGGCGAGCTGTCTGTGGACAGCATGGACTATTCCATTATGAACGGGAGGGGTGCTCAATACAGCGGCTTAGTATTTTGGATATCATTTTTTAGTTGGAAAAATCCAGCTTTTTACAGTGGATTGTGGTCTTAAAGAAACAATACATATTTAAGTTGCTCACAGTTTGTTTTTGGTACTAACAATGTGTTGTTGGTAAATAGGAGCACCCCTAAAGGCCAAATGACAACCAGAGTCAAACACCAACCGCGTTCGGCGTTATTTAGCTCCCCACCTTGTGCGGTGTTGTCTTCCTAGTATACTTTCCACATGAAAGGGAAAATTCTTTGCTTTATTAAAAGTCAAACAAGATTAATGGAACAACTGAACGGGAACTGAAAATGGGAGAGATTTTTTTTTACTGGACCGGAACTCTTTCCAAAGTAAAGTATTAAAATAAACCAATGAAGTTGTCTACCTGTGCCTTAGGAAGGCTCAGAAATTCGCAATAAATTTCTTAATTATCCTTTGACGTACAGGTGTATATAGTAAATTTGTTGTTTAGAGTAATAATCATGACTTTGTTTAAATATTCACACCAAACTAAAGAGAAAGCACCCAGGAGTAAAATGGGTACCAACAGTAAACAATTTGCAGTACTGAAACCACAGGGATAAATTTATTCCAACCGCCGATTTCTCTGAGGAAAAAAAGTTCCTTCAGAACATATTGTTCGCAAGGACTCAAAATTTATATCCCGGAACCAAGATTTTTTAAGGACCCGAATAAACGTTGTCAACCTCGAAATAAGAAACAAAAAACACACATACACGTCAGGAATTTTCATTCACATTGTGTACACTGTATGTTTTACCTCGGACTGGCGAAAAAATGGCATACATGCACTCACATCTAATCATACCAGATTTAAGGCATTATTTTTTGATTTCGACCCACAACTCCGCCTGCCTCGGCAGCCCGAGGCCGTAGGCTGTGAACATGCACCGCTAGCCACACGTGCATTATCAGCAGTAGACTTGTCCTGATCCTGACCCTGCATTGTTCTCCGTCTTTTGCTCAAATGACATGAATGGACATGCTCGGGCATGTATTCCAATGCACATGCGGACTGGTAACAAGTCTACCTACCCACGTGATTCCTGGGTGCATTTTTATTGGATGAGGCACCGCTCAGGACACGAAGGCATGACACGAAGGATGTTTTTAAGGGCTTTGAGCGTACATGTTCTGCAGTTTTGATAGTTTGTCGAAAATCACCGGCGCCGAACGCCAATCAATTTCAAAGGCCTGGCCTCATTTACCGCTTATACTCTTGTATTGGTGTGCATTTCCTCAAGGCTGTACTTGAATGTTTTGGATAGTGGCATCCAAGCACTGCTACGTATATAAGCGCGAGCAAAAAAACCTGAACACGTGTGCGCTGGAACCTTACTATTGCAGGCCTACACTTTCTCGTAATTTTTTTTTATGCCTAAACCGACTTTGGGAAAAGCAGCGTCGTCTGTGTTGTCGATCCTGGATTCCAGTAAACGTTTTTTCAAGGATATTTTTTCCCAATCCAGAGTGAGGAAACCATTGCGTTTTACTTTAGGTACAGTAGTGCTTAAAAGTAAGTACCCATAAACGAGCGAGCGAGTACAAGGGGATATGAGCGCTGTCGAGGGCCTCGTAAACGCTCGAGCGCACTCGAACAACCTCGCCGGCGCTCGTAAGCCCTCGCTCGATAAGCCCTCGCTCGAACTCGCTCGAAAGCAGCCTGCAAGCGCTTGCGAGTATTCACTGACCCGCGACCGTCCAGTTGGGCTCGCCGTGAACAAAGATTGAGCGGACCAACTACAGATGCACGACCAACTACAGACCAACTCAAACGGAGCGCCGTCATTGCCCCCACGTTTATGTGACGTTTGCGTTGGTAGTTTCATTGTAGGCCTACTTGTTGAATTGATTATTTATGTTGGGTTCATGTGATCGTTCTGAACGTTAATTTACTGTTACTGATGTTTTGCACGTTATTTATACAATTATTGAATGAAATGCCTCTGATGAGTCGATGGCGATTATTTATAGTGGGTTGTTCAGCGACGTCAAATTTGTTCGGACGAGCTCGCATGTGGAATTTCTCAACATTATACTGAAACAATTTTACAAAACTCAATCTCCAACATAGTATTATTACCTTACATAATTTTTGTTGAATATCTTATCTCTCGTTTGTGAAAGTTTCAATCCAATACAATCAAGTTACGGAGTAATAAAAAGCTAAAAGGTCACGAATTTATGGGTCTCCACTCCTGAGTGCAACCGGCCCGGTAAAAATACCATGTCGAGCTCCGCAAGGCTCCCTAGTCCCTATGCAGAAGCGGCCGCATGTGTTGCGAAGACCGTACCATTGTGAAAATACAGGGTAGGAAGGGGGGGTTAATGGCCTACATTTTGAGGGGTAAAAAAAATAATTGGCCAAAAATCCCGACAAAGGGAACCTATTAGTGGCATATTGTACGACATCTGTCTTGTATTTCTTGTTCGTTTAGGTTTTGATATTGAAAAGTGACATTTTATCCTTCAATTTATGTGATTGTTTGAACGGAAGTCGTGCGTACACCTCTTTGAAAATGGTGTGTTCCAAGCTGACTCCTGCAGACTTTGACATCTGGGAAATTTACGCCGAAGCTTTGCCAAGTTCCCAGTACCATTGTGCGCTTAACGGATACACCCTGTATCAGGGAACTGACTGCGTTGTTTTTTGATAAGCTTTGATCCATCGGCGCTCCGTGTCGGGTCGAGTCCAAGAGCAAGTACCCAGAATGCGGTCGGGTATGCAAATCCCACACCTTTTGTTATGCAGGAATCTTAATCTTCGCGGCGGCGCCGTGGGTCGGCCGGAAGGGCGCGGCGACCCACTGCGCATTGCCGAGCACCCCGGTGCGCCGATAAAAATCTTTTTGACATGGTGCCTAACCCCCATCCAGCCTATTGCTATTCAGTCGGGCAATACTGTGAACCCCTTTGACTTCAGTGGGGGACCCCAACTGTCAGTTTGTGAACCACTTGGGACAACTGTCCCTGCTGGGACCAAGGAAAAAATAGTCAGGAGTGAGTTTATAGAGCTTGATAGTCTTCTTGACCGCCAGGTACCGGTAGCTAACCCCCTTCCTTCGAATCTCACTTTTTCCATGGACCAGTCTGGCCATCTGATCATTGCAAATCCAAGGAAAAGACCCCAGATCAACTCAATCTTGGCTTGGACTGATGCATTTTTGGTTATGGCATCAGTGTTCCTGGCTGCACATCCCACTCGCTCCCAAGAAATACTTGAATACATGCACGTGGTGCGCATGGCCGCTGCTCGCTTCCCTGGTCGGGATTGGTGCGAGTATGACCGACAATCGGACCACCGGTTGCCCCCGAGCCCAGTGTCCATTTCCGCACAAGTGCTCTGCATGCCAGTCAGTTGGCCATGGGGCCTTTGCTTGCAAATCCCCAGCTCCCATGAAAACCCCCATTCAGCAGTAATGTACAACACGTCTCGCCTCCATGTTCTATCTCCCCCAACTGTATTGCAATCCTGCACTAGCTCTCGCCAAGCTGGGAAAGGAGGTTTCGCTAGGCCGCATGGCAGGCCCGTTTAAAATAAGCCCAATTGCTAACCTTAGGATTTCTCCGATAGGCCTTGTCCCAAAGTCGGAGCCAGGTAGCTTTAGGCTCATACACCACCTTTCTCATCCTGAGTCGGATTCTGTCAATGACGGCATTGACAAACAGATGTGCTCAGTACACTACACCTCCTTCGACGATGCAGTTAACCTAGTAGTTAGAGCGGGAAAGGGCGCCCTCCTGGCTAAAGCTGACATCAAATCCGCCTTCCGTCTCATCCCAATCCACCCTGACAATTTTTGCTTGCTTGGCATTAAGGTCCAGGATAAGATATTTGTGGACAAAACGCTCCCCCCCCCCACTTATTTTGAGCACTTCTCCACCTTTGTGGAATGGGCTGTGCACAGACGGGCAGGCTCCAACCACATCTGTCATTACGTTGACGATTTTCTTTTACTTGGGGGGACAGATACAAAGGAAGCTCTTTCCTGTCAGAAATTGCTAGATTTTTTCACCCAAGTATGTACAGATCTCGGGGTGCCCTTAGCAGATGACAAGACAGTCCTTCCCACCACACGGCTTACTTTTTTGGGCCTTGAAAATAAATCTATCGCACAAACAGTGTCCATTCCCAGCGGCAAACTCCACAACATCTCAAAAAAGATTCAGGAGGCACTTAAGCCTTCCAAAATCACACTTAGATCACTCATTGGATCCCTATCCTTTGTGTGCCGTGCTGTCGACCCCTGGTAGAGCCCTCTTCAGGTGGCTGATCGACTCCACAAAATTTGCGCGATGACCTTGGCACTTGATTTGCCTCTCAGTGGGGGCCTGGGAGGACCTCCACATGTGGCAGGTATTCCTTCGCAGGTACAATGGTAGAACTGCTATCCCTGACCAGTTTTGGGCACTTGATGAAGACCTAAAATTTTTCACCTACGCTAGCGCTGGCATTGGCTTTGGGGGATATTATCAGGGCCAGTGGTTTAATGGGGTTTGGCCGCAGCCTGTCCGGGATAGTAACCACTCTATTGCATGGCTGGAGTTCTTTCCAGTGGTCGTAGCTATTTCGCTTTGGGTCAAGCCCCTTGCTGGAAAAAGGATTGTAATTCGGTCAGACAATGCGGCCGTGGTTGCCATCATTTACAAACAATCCTCAAAGTGTGGGCAAATTATGAAGCTGGTTCGCTTATTTGTCCTCCAATGCCTCAAATTCAATGTCAGCGTTAAGGCCAGTCACATTCCCGGAATCCATAATGATATCGCTGATGCACTCTCCCGTTTGCAGATGAGCAGGTTCTGGGAGGCAGCGCCCTCAGCAGCCATGGGCGGGCTAGTGGTCCAGCCATTTCTATGGCTATAAACAAAAAAATCCTTCATCTCCTGCGGGCTTCCTTCAGGGGTAGTACCTGGGATATGTAAAGCAAGGGCGTTGATCGGTTCATCCTATTCCGGCATCGCGCGGGTCTTCCTGACCTCTGGCCAGCTCCAAGCTATTACATGTTGCAACATCCCGGTTATTTTCAAAACCGGGAACCGGTGTCGCTGAACCGGTCAGGAACTGGTGTCCCGATTTTGTCCGATCATAATGGGTAAAAATCTAACTCTATAAGGAATAGCGTGTGCTCCAAATTCATGGTTGTGAATTTGTAACATCTTTTTTTCCTTATAAATATCGTGAGTTTTCAATAAACTACTGTGATTTGTCTCATATATTCCCTCACTGAAGTTTGTTTGCAGCCTTCAGCACGCTTTTGATCACGGCAAAATAGATTTTTTTCATTTATTTTTTATTCTATTCATATTTATTTCCCGAAAATGCACTTTGAAGATCAATATTTATGAGGCAAGCTTGGAGGGAATGCCCACACACACCCGATAGACGTTCAGCTGTGTTTAGATTTATATTTTTTCACGAGGAGCAAAATCACCATCGTCATCACTGAGGCAACAAATCGAAGATAAAGAGTTTGACTCCGACGACCGACCTCGCAAACACGTATTAACGATGGCTGTTGCCAACCAATATGCTTAGTCGTTACGCGCTGTTCGGTCGTAACTGCGTGCTGTACAATCAACAGACGTGCGTGAGACGGACGTTCTTTTTCAGCTAACTTCAACGCCCGCACTTGGCCCCAGCGTCGCAATACTATTATATGGAGGAACAAAACCAAACGCAATCATGCCGAAGGTTTCGCTCCCGATCCTGGTCGGATCGAAAAGTTTGTTCGCTTTGAAAAAAATGTTGCGCAATGCGCGCTGTGGCTGCAACGCTGTGTGCCTGCCATAGAGCTCTATGGTGCCTGCATACAACCATTGAGCACGTGTAGGCCTCGCTGGGGTGAGTGCGCGCGCAGCTCGCTAGCCAACATGACCTTCCGTATGCACAATTCATTTTGAGATCGAAAAGGAAATAAAGGTTATCTCGACTTTCGTACGACATTTATGAGCAGTTGAATTTAATATGATGGAGAGACTTTTGAAAACCTTGACTTAAACATACTTTTCGATGCTTTATTTTTTTCTTTGGATTGACTTTGATTTGTTTGAACTACTATGGGAAAACCAGCAACCATAGCTTTGATGTACACCGCTATCAATTATATACTACCCAATTCAGTAATAATAATCCATGGCACAAAAGGCACACCGTATGCCGTAAGTGCCATAACCCCCATACAACACACACAATAATAATCCAACCGACTTCGCCGTATTTTCTTATGTGTTTTATTATTTTATCGGTACACCGGTTTTGGAAAACCGGAACCGGGTCCCGACCGGGACGGTCGGGAACCGGTGTGACCGACCGAACTGACCCAGCCTTAGTTCATTGCCACCTGTCCCTGGAGGGGCTTTGCCCTTCGACAATCGGTACGTACACAGCTGCCACTGCATATGTGCACAAGATCAATGGATGGCCAGACCCCTCTGACTGTTTTCTTGTTAGCAAGTTGCGGGAAGGTTGCCGCCGACAAGGCTTCCATCGTGATACAAGACGCCCCATAACAATCGAGCTTCTCGTGTGAATCTGAAACCTTATACCCGCAATCTCTTCATCAGATCTCGAGTCAGCCTTATTCCACGCAGCGTTCTCATTGTCATTTTACGTGTTTTTCCGCGTCAGTGAAGTTACGGCCCCAACAAATCCAGCGCAAGTGAGCGCATATTGAACCTACACGACATCTGGTTCGAGGGCGAAGACCGTTCGATTTTGGTCACGAGGCTGAGGTATTCGAAGACCAATCAAAGGGGCCACGCAGTTGAACTCAGGTTCCACAGCAAGCCCAACTCCCCCAAATGCCCTGTATCCCTGGTCTCCTTGTACCTCCGGTTCTGCCCACCTTTCCTAGGCCGATTTTTTATTCACTTTGACGGTTCCCCCTTGACATCATCCCAGTTGTTGCGCAAATCCTTGGAGGGACTTGGTGTACCCACTCAGGGCTTCACTGCCCATAGCTTTCAGATCGGGGCAGCCACTTCTGCCGCCCTACATGGGATTCCAATCCCTAAAATCCAGACCTTAGGCCACTGGTCCTCTCTTGCAGTCCATTCATATATAAGGCCAGAAAAATCCTTTCCCTCCCTCCCTCGACAGGCACGGCATAATTGTTGGCTGCTGCCAAACGGGGTCTATCCCAACCCCCGGCTCTCTCCTTCTTGTTCTTCCCTTGTCTCTGCTTTCTCTTGCAGGTTCCCATTGCACCTTGGTGATCGGTGACAGCATTGTTTATCATGCTGGAGCGAAGGCATCCCACCAGTCTTCGGCTGGTCTCCTCACATGGCGGGGCGTGCGGGGAGCAAAGATCTCATCTATGCTTCACTCAGTCAGATCAGAGCTGAAGCGCTTTCTGGTCCACAGCACCATTATTCTATTATGGCGAGAATAAGCCCGGGGTCGGCAAACGAAACGTGAATGCCCTTAACAAATTTGCCCACAGGGCTTGCACTCAGTTGGGGAATGCACACCCAATCATCCATTCCCAGAATATTTACACAAGAGCACACTCTTTACTGGCGGGACGGTCTCCACTTGTCCCAATCGGGCAATCAGATATTCTGCCGAAACATCAATGCAGCCCTATCCTTCTTTGCCTCCCACCCCGCCTCCCACCCCGCCTCCCTCCTCTACCCCCTTCCATCCCCGGGTACAGAGTAGCCCCCTCATTGCTCCCCCTTCTCCTGCTCAATTTTCTCAATTTTCAATTGTTCCTCATCTGGGCCAGCTGTCTCACCAGGAGATCTTGGCTGCCACTGCGCATATACATTTACATGTACAGGGGTATGTTACACAGATGTAAATATATTTATTATAAAAAAAATTAAATGTTGTTCAAGATTTGTTTTATTCTTGGTCGTTCCTCTGCCCCCTTGTTTATAGCCAGGGGGGTGTGTGGCAAGTCCCTAATTCGGCACTTGTTTGGCACTAATGGGGGCGGTGCCTTGCTAGAGAGGGGAACCCTTGGGTTCACCATGCCTCAGACCATTTGGTTAAATTAAATTCACCGGATTTGTTTCTTAAGTTCATCAACAGAGCTTGCTTTCTATTCTGTATCATCATGATCTTTGACCCTCTGGTTTTAATGGACAGGGGGCTTGATGCTTATTCTTGTAGTTATGTACTTAAGCCAATTCATGTGCAGTGGTTTAGTGTAGGTACCTTGCTAAAACAGTTCGCTAGCGTATCTTGCTAGCACTCTAGTCTGTGGCCTTTTCACCCACTTATGGTTAATTACTCGAGTTACTATGATTCGCCTTGGGGCCCCATTCGGGTCAGGCAACAATTGATTGTAATCAAACTGGTCAAACTCCAGTTTATTGGCTCAGGTTACACTAAGGCTTTACAGCGTGCAAAACTAGCACCTACATGTACTGAATAGTGCAATAAACGCTCAGCGAGGCTTAGCTGGAGCAGACCACATATATTTTGTACTTGTGCTTCCTCTCGTCCCCTCTAGGGCCAATGCGACACCATGGGAGCTGTGCAGTGTCCCTAGTCTCCTTCCAGGAGAGCAACTTCCAATCTTATGGCCTGCTTTATAAGCCAATCCTAGTCGATGCATAGAGCAAAGTCCTTGCTGTATGGTTAAATAGACTAACCTCTATGGAATATAGCAAAGAACATGGCAAGTGGTCTTAACCCCTTGGCGCCGAGAAGCCGCTATGCATGCGTAGGAAGTTTCAAAATTGGACGGCGCTATTGTCCAAATTATAGCTTACGAAAAGCAAAAAATAATAATTATTGGCCAAGAAACAATACACTGTCCACGGAATGTTTGCTTCCGTAATTGCCGAAAGCCGATTCTACGCTTACGGCATGTACGGGAAGCAGAGCCATTAAATACAGCCCAATAATAATACCGAAACAAGCTTCTTCAAAAAACCTGTATTACCACCTAAGACCGTATTGAGGAAAAAAGAAAAGAAAAATGTTTCCCCCCATTTTTGGCAGTTTGGCATTACAGTGTTAGTACCGTGGGAGACAACTTTCATATAGTGTTTATCTAACATGAGTTTGATTGCCGGGCCTTTTGCTACAGAGACAGATGGCAAAATACATTTCTTTGAGTTTGGCCGACATTTTTCGAGGACTTTCACTGCTGGATTCTCTTAGCCAATAAAACGTCCAGATTTCATGTCAATAGATAGTACAGTAAACCTTCTCTAAGCCGACCTGGTCTTACTCATCAACTCACCCAAGTCTGCGGCGGTCTAAACGAATTCCCAATTTCTGTAATGCACTTTGTATGCAAATTCTGAAGTCAGTCGACAAAAGTAAGTCTGCATTTCTAGCGGTCCCTTTTCAAAAGAAAACATAGTAAAATCCTTTGTGTAACTTGTCATGAAATTACTTCTGGTTTTCTTTTTTAAATCCAGGCAACTTATTATTTTAGGTCCTGTGTATACTGAAGAACTCGCCCTTGAAACGGTTTCCCACTTTCATTTTCGTGCGTATAGGCCTACTGCTTGCACACATGGACGGTCCTTCACGTAACACGTTCGGGGAGGGTATTTCCCATTTTAGGGGTTCCACAATTGACGTTGAAACAGTCAATTGAGCATACCCCTATATGAACACGGCACGTACACGCAAAACCATTGCCACTGTTTGAATATTTTTTCAAGATCTTGAACAATTGAGGTCCAGGGCACTAGTCAAAGACTGGTCTGGTTCCTGTATACAAGGCACGGGACTGGTAAACCAGAACTGACAGCAACCAGTTTAAGCTTAAACACAAGTTAATCTCGCGCTTTTCAGAAATCGGCATGATACTGGTTTGAAAGAAAATGCCCCGTCTTTCTCCCGCTGTCATTTTCGGCCAATGTATCCATTCTGTTTAAGGTTTGATGACTAATCTATAAAAAAAAACAGTACCTACATGTCAAATCATTTCAAACCTTAAGAGTTCCTCTTAAAAAGTTCCCTCCTTCTGGAAAAAAAAACCTGCTAACAAGAGTTTGATTGCAGGGCCTTTTGTTACAGACGGTAAAATACATTTCTTTGAGGTTGCCCGACATTTCTTGGAGGACTTTCACCAGTGGATTTTCTTGGCCAATAAAACGTCCAGATTTCTTGTCAATAGATAATACTGTACAGTAAACCACGTCTAAGCCGACTTCGTCTTGTCAACTCACCCAAGTCGGGGAGGTCTGAACGAATTCCCAATTTCTGCAATGCACTTTATATGCAAATTCTGAAGTCTGCTGACAAAAGTACTTAGTGATATACAAAAATGTTGCAAACTGCTTACTAACCAAAATTACCAAAATGTAAATCTTAAAATTTAGTGGGCCTGACGTTTCGATCCTAGCAGGACCTTTCTCAAAGGCAGAGTGACAAGGACAACACAGATACATGTACACGAAGGAAGGGGGAAGAGAGTGAATAGGACACGTATGAGAAACAAAGGACAAAGAGTAAAGCTGCTAGGGTGAGAGTTGAGACCGCCCGCACCCCCAGAAAACTGGCCAGAAAGGGGTGTGTGTGCAGGATGAGTGTGAGAGAATTTTATACCGCAACCTTTGAGGTCGACATGAAAAGCCGTGGCGGTGCACAAAGAGAAAGCAGGGAACTGTCGGCACTCCTGTACGTTGAATATAAGTACTGCTGTCTTATTGGCTGGATTCGGCCAACCTACATGTATAAGGTGTAGAGTTGAATTTTCGGCACCGTAAGTACAGCGTTTTGATCTGGACCGCACTGAGTTCTGATTCCTCCATGCATTTAGCTAGCGGCCGGCGTGGAGACCCCCCCCCCCCCCAGCGTGCCGCGTGCTAGCCTCGCGGGCCCATGAATTTATGTGTGTGGTGCGGTGGATTCCCCCGGTGGGTGAGTTTACCCATGGGCTGTTGGACATTTCCTGGTGAGGTGTTGAAATGTCTAGCAGTCTCCTTGCCCAGCATCCTTGGGTGAGTTTACCCACGGGCTGTTGGGCATTTCCTGGTGAGGTGTTAGAGGATTGGGGCTGGTTGGTGTTTGACTCAAAAAAGGATTCTGGAGGATGTTTTGGAGGAATAATGCTGTTTGTGCAGTACAAGCTTGTAATTGGCTAACAGGTTGTTGTCCACACAGAGTAAACTGTTAAGTGGGTTTCTGTTGTACTGTACATGTACATGTGTACCGTACGTCTCTGTGATGCGCCAAGTAATTATTAGCCAATTTACTTTCGAAAAGCATGGCAGTAACACAAAAGTGTATGAGCACGGAAGTGCTGAAGTAAAAACATGCTGTGTTTTTTTTTCAGTACGGTCTCGTTTGGTTTTTGGGGTTTTCCTCGGTATAACCCAAAACCGGCAAAACCCTAGCATGGCATGAGCGTTCAAAATGCATTTGTAAGTATCAGTATTTGTAAGTATGAATTGTTTCTGTAATATAAACAGCTTCCCCAATCACTGCATTTTTCTGGTACCCAGTACGCACCTGTATCAAAGTACCACCAGCTAAAACTAAAAGTACTGTACTTGTAGATGTACATGTGCATTACACATCGTAAATGCAAACGTGCTTGGTGCAAGATCTTGTTTGGTAGCATCACGATCAATTCCAACTTTAAACATGTTTAGCAACTATCATTTTGCAGCATGGATAAGCAAAGATTAAATGCTCAACGCAAACCTCAAAGAATTTGTCTTCCCCTTTGTTTCTTCTTTCTTTTCTGAGATACAGCCATACTATACAAAGATTTTTTTGTCTTTGTTGACAACCGACAAATCTTGTTGACAGAGAGTGTCGGGATATCTCTATGTCGACATAAATGTCTTAATACATGTACCGGTAGACAATAGCACTTGTATTTGGTGTCACAAATGCACTTTCTAGAATGACTCTTTTTTACTTACCCATTACCATCACTGCCATTAATGGTATCCACAAAGACTGTCAATTTCTCTGTATTTAGTTTCTGTAAAATGTGAAACAAATAGATGGGCAAAAAAGTTACTCTCTGAGAGACCCTGCTATATTATATTACAAAAATTATTGCAAAAGTCTACTCACATCTTCACCAAAGTTGATGATGTCCACACTGACTTTTTCTTTCTTCAGTTTCTTTGCCAATTTGACCATCTGCATATGCCGGTAGGAGGGAAGACAATGATAATAGATAAGACAATGAGAGCTGCCTGTATTTTTCGGCAAGCAATCGGGAAAGAACATGGAAAACCTTCATTGAATTACATTCTCATCAATGCAAACCATATTATATATCATAATCTCTATCCGGAAATCCTAAAATCATCAAATATCACAGAATAAATGGAAAATAAACCACCTTGACACCTATTTAATGTCATAAAAGGTTACCGGAGGAGCTGTACGTATATCGTTGCACCACAAACAATATTGTGTATCCCAGTTGGTCTATTTTCCGCATGTAATCCGACAAAAAATCAAAAATTGTGTAACCGATCGACCATTTTGTACATGATAGCAGATATTCCGTTTGAAAATGAAGTTGACACACTCAAAATTTGCATTATAGGCAGAATACACACGTCCATAGTGAGTCGTATGCGTAGCAAAACAAGTCCGCACGAGATTCAGATATATCCGGACAAGTTTCATCCCTGAGTTGGCGCACGATGATCCAGGCAATAATCCCCCGATGCTCGCAAATTCACACTGACTGTAACCTTTATTGACCTAGGATGAAACTCAAAATTAATTTACAAAATATCAGGAAATCCTAAAACCATCAAAAATCTCCCCCCCCCCCCACAGAAGTGTGGGACGAGTCTACGAGTGATACTTACCCAAATAGCTACTACGTATGCATATTTAACCAGCCGACAGGCTCAATCGCTAAAAAGATTAAAGAAGAATGAAACCCAGAGAAAATAGTTGGCTTATCTCTTTGGTTGATAAAAACAAACTACAATTACCCATGTGCAACTCACCTACGAGTTTCATAAAGAGGGAAAAATCATGGAATTCGGTGGTCGAATTTGCGTTCCCTCAACCCGCCATGTTTTCGAAATTCCCGGCAGGTCACTGCGGGGGGTATGACATAATGACGGGCAACCCCCGCATGGGCCCGGACGGACATATCCCTACAACATGTGTGTACACAACACATGCATACTGCGTGCAGTTTATATACACTCGCGAGCATGAACGATGGTGTACTGCCAAGCTTTTGGTTGTAATAATGCCAGCGGAAAAAAAGCTAGGGAAATCTTTCCATGCAGTTCCTAATAAGGCCAATTAAGAGACCTGAGTTGTTTGGGAAGTGGGTTGCGGCCATAAAAGTAGAAAAATTTCTCAATGTCGGCTACAAATATAGTCGAAATGACGTGATTTGTAGCAATCACTTCACGGAGGAGGAGTTGGGATCGAGGTTGAGTTGCGGGCCAAACTCACCGGCTCGAAGCCGAGAAATATATTGAAAGAACATGCCATTCCTTCAGAATTTTCACATCAACCAGCGGTGGCATCACGTTCATCGACAGCAGCTTCACGAATTACCGCATTGGAATCCAGAAAGTTGAGTTAATTTTGATGTTTTTCCTGTATGATACGATCGACTTTTGATGTATGTTTTCGTTTCGGTCCTAGCGTGATTTTTCTCACATGCACGTTCTGCCTAGTCTTTCTCGCAGACCGCTTATCTGCAACTCATGGAGGGTAAACTCCATGGATATACATGTATTGTACCAATTACCATGGAGGAAGAAGGGGGGATATACGTACCGTGTCGTATTTTTATTTGTGCTGCAACAAGAACATGGAGCTAGGCCTAATTTACACGTTATCGGAACGCGACTCCAGTCGCCCACACTGTTTATTCCCTGGTCGCTAACCGCAACTCCTGTCACCCTGCGCTATTGTGTGCATAGCATACGCTGGGAAGTGCATGACCCCTGACCCCCACTAAGCTCCACACAGCTTCGCAAACGTGTACAACTGAAATCTCTCCAAAACATCGACCATCTCTTGAATCATTTCTCATATTTTCCTATTAAAATTACGCGAGCTGAAACAAAAGCCGGAGATGGTGGGCTCCCAGTCACAGTTGTCGGACCTTTATTAAACTCAGCCCCTGGTGTATAAGTTATTTTAGGCCTACTTGTTTAGCTGTTATAACAGGGCGCCATTCGGCGAAGATCAAGAAAACAGAGAACCAAAATTGCGCAGCAGATACCAACGTAATGTACACGTGTACAGTAGTACATTACATGTAGTACACAACGTGTACATTGTACAGGTGTACAGTAGTACAGTGTGTACATGTACATTACATGTAGTACACAACGTGTACATTGTCTGTACGTGCACTGTACATGTACATGTACATGTACAGTCCGTGCAACGTATGCAATCAGGAAGCCGTGAAAGTGTTTATAGATCAAGACTATACGCAATCCCCAAGAATAATTCAAATAATGACCAAAGCGAAAAACAATAAATCTGCAAAGGATTATAAGATTATTTTCTCACACATTGAGGTATAATTCTTTTTAAAATGTTGATTAATATTTGTAGTTTAAATTAAAATGATTGAACAAGCCTAACTGACCAATCAGACAGTGATGTCATACCCCCCGCAGTGACCTGCCGGGAATTTCGAAAGCATGGCGGGTTGAGGGAACGCGAATTCGACCACCGAATTCCATGATTTTTCCCTCTTTATGAAACTCGGTGAGTTAAACATGGGTAATTGTAGGTTGTTTTTATCAACCAAAGAGATAAGCCAACTATTTTCTCTGGGCTGACTGGGCAAAACTTTGTGGTTAGACGTCAAACTCAAGGCCGCCACGCTGCGCCATGCATGCAAATCAGTTGAGATCACGCGGTCTAGACATGTATTGTGTGCATGTACACGTACTGTACATGTATGTACATGTACATGTACATGTACATGTACATGTAGTACATGTACTTGTAGTACATGTAATGTACATATGTACATGTACATGTATATGTATATGTACTGTGGATAGCGCATACGCGTTCTACTAGCATGCATGCAGTGCATGGGCTGCATGAATCAGCTTATATTATTTTAGGTCAGCACCCCTACCGACTTTTGTGGTCAAAGGTCAGTTGTACTGTACTGTACATGTACTATACAAACATGTAAATGTTCATGTACATTTACATGTACAGTGCGTGTACAGTACAGAACATGTATTGATACTGTGGATAGCGCGTATACGCGCGCGTTCCAGCAGTGGGCTGCGTGAATCATAGCACTAGCCTAGATTATTCTACGCCAGCAACCCGAACAGCTTTGTGGTCAAAGGTCAAACCCATGGCCAGTGCATGCAAATTAGTTGAGCTCACGTGCTCTAGAAAATGTTATACTGTACATTATCAGAACTAGAACAGCAGCTTGTTGGGCACGGGTTATGGTATAGGCCTACACGAATTTAATGCAGGGACGCGCTATGTACTACAGTGCATAACATTAATACTGTACTGGGTATGTAATGTACACATGTACATGTACATGTATGTACAGTACACGTACATTACATGTGTATGTTCATGTACATGTACTGTACATAATTATACATGTACATGTACATATGTACGGTGTACATGTACAATGCCTCCGTAAAATGACAGTAGATAAAAAAAATAAAATACTAATCCAGAATTTTCCGTTGTTGTTTTGATCCCCTTTTATTTATTTAAGGTGACCATTACCAGGAATCTCGTGCACGGTTTAAAGGCTTTGATCCAGACTCATGTCATCAAAATCGAATGAATGTTGCGGGGGGTTGATACATCCGAAAGTGGCCAAAAAAAGATTAAAGTTGTACATGTACTTATATTATTAAGTTTGACCATCAAAGTTTCCAGATATTATTTCACATCCCGCCTGCTAAGAATCCAAACCAATAAGGGTTGCAGCAGGGGAAAAAGGCTTAACATAATCCTAAGAATTCGCAATTCACATCTTCAGAGGTAAATATTCACGTCCCGAGAATTAAAAGTACAGTACATAGGCGTTCAGGTCCCTCCATGTCTATGATGCAATTCAATGAATCAGCAGAGATTATTCTACGCCAGCAACCCACGGACGTGTATAATGTACACGTCCGTGCAGCAACCCAAAAAAACTTTGTGGTCAGAGGTCAAACGTATGGCCAATGCATGCAAATCAGTTGAGCTCGCGCGCTCTAGAAAATGTTATACATTATCAGAACTAGAACAGCAGCTTGTTGAGCACGGGTTGTGTGCAGGGACGCGCTATGTACTATACTACAGTACATACAGTACAATGTACAACACATGTACATGTACACGTACATGTATACATGTACAAAATGTACATGTACAGTACATAATACTGTACAGGGTATGTACTGTATGTACTGTACAGTGTGTACATTATTATGTACATTACATGTTCATGTACATGTACATTGTACATGTACATGTACATTGTACATGTACACTGTACGATGCCTCCGTAAATTACAGTAGAAAAAATTACTAAACCAGAATTTTCCGTTGTTGTTTCGATCCCCTTTTATTTATTTAAGGTGACCATTACCAGGAATCTCGTGCATGGTTTAAAGGCTTTAATACAGACTCATGTCATCAAAATCGAATGAATGTTGCGGGGGGTTGATACATCGGAAAGTGGCCAAAAAAGATTAAAGTTGTACATGTACTTCTATTATTAAGTTTGACCATCAAAGTTGCCAGATATAATTTCACATCCCGCCTGCTAAGAATCCAAACCAAAAAGAGTTGCAGCAGGGGGAAAAGGCTTAACATATATCCTAAGAATTCGCAATTCACATCTTCAGAGGGAAATATTCACGTCCCGAGAATTAAAAGTACAGTACATAGGCGTTCAGGTCCCTCCATGTCTATGATGCAATTCAATGAATCAGCAGAGATTATTCTACGCCCGCAATCCACGGACGTGTATAATGTACACGTCCGTGCAGCAACCCCAAAAAACTTTGTGGTCAGAGGTCAAACGTATGGCCAATGCATGCAAATCAGTTGAGCTCGCGCGCTCTAGAAAATGTTATACATTATCAGAACTAGAACAGCAGCTTGTTGAGCACGGGTTGTGTGCAGGGCCAGGGACGCGCTATGTACTATACTACAGTACATACAATGTATACATGTACAAAATGTACATGTACATGTACAGTACATAATACTGTACAGGGTATGTACTGTATGTACTGTACAGTGTGTACATTATTATGTACATTACATGTTCATGTACATGTACAAGTACAGTACATGTATATGTACATTGTACATGTACAAGTACATGTACTGTACATGTACATTGTACATGTACACTGTACGATGCCTCCGTAAATTACAGTAGACAAAATTACTAAACCAGAATTTTCCGTTGTTGTTTCGATCCCCTTTTATTTATTTAAGGTGACCATTACCAGGAATCTCTTGCATGGTTTAAAGGCTTTGATCCAGGCTCATGTCATCAAATTCGAATGAATGTTGCGGGGTTTTAATACATCGGAAAGTGGCCAAAAAGAATAAAGTTGTACATGTACTTCTATCAAAGATTCCAGATATAATTTCACATCCCGCCTGCTAAGAATCCAAACCAAAAAGGGTTGCAGCAGGGGAAAAGGCTTAACATACATCCTAAGAATTCACAATTCACATCTTCAGAGGTAGCCTCAGGTTCCATAGGCTTGGACAAAAATTAAACACCCAAATTAATGTCCAAGTTGCATGTCTGGATTATCTCCATAAATGGTTACGATCCCTTGGAACTTGGGAAGTAAATATTCACGTCCCGAGAATTAAAAGTACCCTCCGACCGGAAAATAATCCCCTGGCGTTCGACGTCCGTGGACCCATTGTTAATAGGTTGGGGGGGGGGGGGGGGGGGGCGGTGGCGGCAATTTCTTTGAGTTTGCCAGCCGATATTTCCTGGATGGCGTTCGCTGCTGGGTTCACCGTCTGCATCTGACAGGGAGAACAGCTTCTAGCCAATGAAATGGGCGGATTTCTTGTACAAAGATACTCCTGGACTTTCTCTGTGATGTGATTTTTTTCCAACCTGTATAGTTCTAGCCACATAGTGCTGTGGTTTTCGTTTCGTTTTCGTTTGTTGCTAAACTAGCTGAAACAGCAGAGCCAGGGTTCACACTATTTGCCTACTGTGTTGGGTGTCGGAAGAAAAACTGGTCCTGTCATGGACTAAGAGTGGGAATATTAAATTTCTAGTCCACGTCAACGTCATCCCTCCATCAAGTCATTTCGACCACTTTTTTTTCTAACAGAAGGTGATTTAAAGTTTAGTGGGCCTGACGTTTCGATCCTAGCTGGACCTTTCTCAAAGGCAGAGTGACAAGGACAACACAGATACATGTACACGAAGGAAGGGGAAAGAGAGTGAATAGGACACGGATGAGAAACAAAGGACAAAGAGTAAAGCTGGTAGGGTGAAGGTGATTCAATTGAGAGTTGAGACCGCCCGCACCCCCAGAAAACTGGCCAGAAAGGGGGGTGTGTGTGTGCGGGATGAGTGGGAGAGAATTTTATACCGCAACCTTTGAGGTCGACATGAAAAGCCGTGGCGGTGCACACAGAGAAAGCCGGGAAATGTCGGTACTCCTGTACGTTGAAGATTAAGTACTGCTGTCTTATTGGCTGGATTCGGCCAACCTATAAGGTGTACAGTTGAATCTTCGGCACCGTTACTACAGCGTTTTGATCTGGGCCGCACTGAGTTCTGATTCGTCCACGCATTTAGCTAGCGGCCGGCGTGGAGAACCCCCCCCCTCCCCGTGCTTGTCACGCCCCCGCGCATTTACCCCGCAGACCCACGAATTTATGTGTGTGGTGCGGTGGATTCCCCCCACTTTAGCGCGTGCCACGCCCCCGCGCGCTAGCCTTGCGGACCCACGACTTTAGCGCGGGGGGTGCGTGTAAACCCCCCCTTAGCTCGAGCCACGCCCCCCGCACTTACCTCAAAAGCCCACGACTTTAGCGCGCGGGGTGCGCGTAAACCCCCCTTAGATCGAGCCACGCCCCCACGCACTTACCTCAAAAGCCCACGACTTTAGCGCGCGGGGTGCACGTAAACCCCCCTTAGCTCGAGCCACGCCCCTCTGTACTTACCTCAAAAGCCCACGACTTTAGCGCGCGGGCCCGCGCGGGCCCTGCCGGTTGCTATGCGTCCCCCTAAGCCACTAACGATATTTGTAATGCACCATCTATGGGGCCACGCGCATATTGCGCATACACGCGCGCGGGTCTAAATACTTTCGTTACCAACTGTAGTTCTGAGATTCCGACAAAGTACAAATGTATAACATTTTCTAGAGCGCGCGAGCTCAACTGATTTGACCTTTGACCACAAAGTTGTCGGGGTTGCTGCACGGACGGCCGTGGGTTGCTGGCATAGAATATAATTTTAATCTCCGCTGATTCAATGCATGCAGCCCGGCCAAGGCCCACTGCATGCTGGAAGGCGTATACAGTGTACATTATGTACTGTGTATATATGTACTGTACGTATATGTTGAACATGTTCTGTATCATACATGATTTTAAAGTTCGCAATAGTTGACGAATGATACAAAGTAAGAACAAGACGTGAAAATATTTTTTCCAAGGAATCCCTAATAGTATTTTTTTCTTGGATGTTTAATCATTTAACTAATCCTTTGAAACTACTCTGGGGAATCGAATTGCGATGTCTTGGGATCTGATTAGTATTTCCCTGCTGCAAGGACCTTCATTTAATTTACCCTTTTTGGTTTTGATACTGCGGATAGCGCATACGCTTTCCAGCAGTGGGCTGCATGAATCATAGCACTAGCCTAGATTTATATTCTACGCCAACAACCCCAACAACTTTGTGGTCAGAGGTCAAACGCATGGCCAACAAATGCAATGCGTGCAAATCAGTTGAGCTCGCGCGCTCTAGAAAATGTTACTACCATAAATACATGTAACTTGGAAACCCCTAATTTTTCTATGTTGTTTCGATCCCCTTTTATTCATTTATTTGAGGTGACCATTACCAGGGATCTCTTGCATGGATTGTTCAAAGGCTTTGATCCAGGCTCATGTCATCAAATTCGAATGAATGTTGCGGGGGTTTGTTACATCGGAATAGGCAAAAACAAGAATAAGGTTTTACATGTACATGTACATGTACTTCGCTTTACGCACCAACTAGGTAGCCTAGTTGCATAGGCTTAAAAACTAAACACCCAAATTAATGTGAAGTCCAAGTAATTTACGATCCCTTGGAACTTTGGAAGTAAATATTCACGTCCCGAGAATTAAAAGTACCCTCCGTCCTGAAAATAATCCCCTGACGTTCGACGTCCGTGGGCCCATTTGAAGTTCGACTTCTGTGGGCCCATTGTTAAGAGAGGGGGGGGGGGGCAAATACATTTCCTTGAGTTTGGCAGCCGACATTTCCTGGAGGGCGTTCGCTGATTGGTCCACCGTCTGCATCTGATAGGGAGAAAAAGCTTCTAGCCAATGAAATGGGCAGATTTCTCAGTAGACACTTTTCAGCTTTCTTTTGGATGGGATTTTTTTTTATCAAACGTTTTCGTTGACGGTCATCAGTCTGCAATCGTGTTCATGCAGAGGTGTTTTTGTACTGATCAGATGAGGGACCAACACGAACAAGAATAAATGAAAACATTTGACACTAATTTCAATTCAAAAGTAAGTCGGAAGTTATTAAATGCCCAACTAGGTAACATAAAATGGAAATGATGATGGAAATTAAACGAAAAAAGGGAAATCGGAAGCTATTAAATGACCAACTATAAAGGGAACAGTGTTAAAATGGAAATGATAATGGAAACATTCATGTGGGACAACACAACAAACAATGACGATCCCTTAAAATCTCGGAAATAATATTCACCTACCGAGGATTAAAAGCCCACTTTTTGAAGAAAAAAAGAAAGTAAAGAAAAATCCATCCATGGTTGGAGTGTTTGGCCTCCAGTGCAACTAGAAAGGCGGTATTGATATTGCGGATAGCGCATAATACTCGTTCCAGCAGTGGGCTGAATGAATCATAGCACTAGCCTAGATTTATATTCTACGCCAACAACCCCAACAACTTTGTGGTCAGAGGTCAAACGCATGGCCAATAAATGCAATGCGTGCAAATCAGTTGAGCTCGCGCGCTCTAGAAAATGTTATACATTGCCAGAACTGCAGCTCGTTGAGCACACACGCTTTATGTAATGCAGGGACGTGCTATGTACAATGTAGTACATACATACATTGTACATGAAGGTCCTTGCAGCAGGGAAATACTAATCAGATCCCAAGGCATTGCAATTCGATTCCCAACAGTAGTATCAAAGGATTAGTAAAATGATTAAACATCCAAGAAAAAATATTATTAACGATTCCTTGGAAAAAATATTTTCACGTCACGTTCTTACTTTGTATCATTCGTCAACAATTGAGAACTTTTAAATCATGTATGATACAGAACACGTACAGTATGTATACACAGTACATAATATATACGCCTTCCAGCATGCAGTGGGCCTGGGCCGGGCAGCATGCATTGAATCAGCGGAGATTAAAATTATATTCTACGCCAGCAACCCCGACAACTTTGTGGTCAGAGGTCAAACGCATGGCCAATGCATGCAAATCAGTTTAGCTCGCGCGCTCTAGAAAATGTTATACTTTGTCCAAATCTCAGAACTAGAACAGCAGCGCGCTTGTTGAGTACGGGTTATGGTACACACGTTTTGATGCAGGGACGTGCTACACACATGTACATGTATGTACTGTACTGTACATGTGCATGTACATGTACTGTACATACATATTATGTACTGTACAGTACATGTGCAATATATGTACAGACAATACTGTACATGACAGGGCAGTACATGTACATGTACGTACCCTGTACATGTACATGTACATGTACATGTGTACATGTATGTACAATGCCTCTGTAAATGAGTAGACACAAATGCCAACCCCGAATTTTCCGTTGTTGTTTCGATCCCCTTTCATTCATTTATTTGAGGTGACCATTACCAGGGATCTCTTGCATGGATTGTTCAAAGGCTTTGATCCAGACTCATGTCATCAAATTCGAATGAATGTTGCGGGGGTTTGATACATCGGAAAGTAGCAAAAACAAGAATAAGGTTGTACATGTACATGTACATGCACTTCGATTTACGCACTAACATTTCCAGATATAATTTCACATCCCCGATTGCTAAGAATCGAAACCAATAGGGTTGCAGCAGGAATGAAAGCTCACCATATCCTAAGATTTTGCAATTCACATCCTCAGAGGTAGCCTAGTTGCATAGGCTTAAAAGTTAAACACCCAAATTAATGTGAAGTCCAAGTTACATGTCTGGATTATCTCGATAATTTACGATCCCTTGGAACTTTGGAAGTAAATATTCACGTCCCGAGAATTAAAAGTACCCTCCGTCCTGAAAATAATCCCCTGACGTTCGATGTCTATGGGCCAATTGTTAAGAGGGGGGGGGGTGGCGGCAAATACATTTCTTTGAGTTTGCCAGCCGACATTTCCTGGAGGGCGTTCGCTGATTGGTTCACCGTCTGTATCTGATAGGGAGAAAAAGCTTCTAGCCAATGAAATGGGCGGATTTCTCAGTAGACACTTTTCAGTTTTCTTTTGGATGGGACTTGTTTTTTATCAAACGTTTTCGTTGACGGTCATCAGTCTGCAATCGTGTTAATGCAGAGGTGTTTTTGTACTCATCAGATGAGGGACAAACACGAACAAGAATAAATGAAAACATTTGACGCTGATTTCAATTCAAAAGTAAGTCGGAAGTTATTAAATGCCCAACTAGGTAACATAAAATGGAAATGATGATGGAAACATTCATGTGGGACAACACAACAAACAATGACGATCCCTGAAAATCTCGGAAATAATATTCACCTCCCGAGGATTAAAAGCCCACTTTTTAAAGAAAAGAAAGAAAGTAAAGAAAAACACATCCATGGTTGGAGTGTTGGGCCTCCAGTGCAACTACAAAGGCAGTAGAATGGATTTCTTTGAGTTTGGCAGCCGACATTTTCTGGAGAACGTTCACTGCGGGTTCACCAGTCTGACAGGGAGAAAAGCTTCTAGCCAATGAAATGGGCGGATTTATTGTAAAAAGACACTCCTCTGTTTTCTCCGAGATGGGATTTTTTATCCAACCTGTATAGTTGCAGCCATATTGTGCTATGTGGTTTTCGTTTCGTTTTCTTTTGTTGGCAAACTAACGGGGTTCACGCCAGGGTTCACGCTATACATGTAGCTAGGCCTACTGTGTTGGGTGTCGGAAGAAACAAACGCTCGGCAGAACCTAAAACTCTGATCCTGTCATTGACTAAGAGTTGGAGTATTTAATTTCTAGTCCACGTCAACGTCATTCATCTGAAGTCATTTCGACCACTTTTTCTAGCAGAGGGGGATTTAATTGAGAGTTGAGAGTTGAGCCCGCCGCACCCCCAGAAAACTGGGCAGGAAGGGGGGCGTGCAGGAGTGGGAGAGAATTTCTACCGCAACCTTTGAGGCCGACATGGAAAAGCCGTGGCGGTGCACACAAAGAAAGAAGGGAACTGTCGGCACTCCTGTACGTTGCATTAAAGTACCGCTGTCTTATTGGCTGGATTCGGCCAACCTATAGGGTGGAGAGTTAAATGTTCGGCACCGTTACTTAAAGCCTTCTGATATGGGCCGCGCTGCGTTGATTCCTCCACGCATTTGGCTGGCGGCCGGCGTGGAGACCACCCTGCTGATCCTGCGCATCGCGGCTTTCCAAAGAATACGCAATTGATACGCGTAACCAGCGTGAATGTTACGCGTATAAACTTGTGTAATCTGGCACGGTGAGGCTGCTAACGCATATTGTGGCAAATACGCATACGGGTGCACAATTCTGCTTAGCAGATTTTCACAGAGTAAATCTTCTAAGCAGAATTGCAGCTATTTTTGCGTAGTACGAGTAGCGCAATATGCGTATATCGTTACGCGTAATGTGATGAAAATTTCGATCGGTACTGTACATGTACATGTAAATACTTTTTTAAATGTCGTGAGTCCTGTTAACTGTGTGCCGTAACTTGTCCCAAGGCCGAGAACTACATGTACATGAACATGCACTTGTATGGCAAGGCGCGGATCGGACCGGGGCTCGATCGAGGTGATGCGCAACATCAGGGCCAAATATTTTGTTTCATCTGGATAGGCCTGAATAAACCCCTTGGTAATTCAATTGATGAACGGCCTCTGATTCTTCCGTCAACATATTAGCATCTAAACCTTGTCTGTTCAGGAGAAAAATGCATGCATTTCAAATTAAGGCAGTCTGCTTCTGTTTCACAAAACTGCAACTAGACCTTGCTGCCCAAAATTAAAAAAACCAAAAATCATATTACGATGCTTGTATTGTGCTTCCCAAAGAAAAATGTGGCTTTGCCTATCATTTTAACATGATAGGTAGTTTTAACATGAAACGGTAGTTTGTGGCATGTTGGTCAGGAGCGGACTGTGGAATTCAATATCCATGCGGGAAACAGTGACAAAGCTAGAGACTGCTAAGCGCATGGCTCCCTGCGCGCTATCTTAATGTACTTTCATGTATAGCACATAGGTTAACAGTAGGCAAGGCACCAGGCTTCATCTGTTGCTCAAAATCGTGCTTCATGTGTACGTGTACATAACATGCATGCTTCTTGTTTGCAAACACGATGAACTTGCCATTAGCATTCAGCATGTTTCATGTTGGGGAGACACGCAAATGATTTTGTGCTTCACTGCATGCGCGCAATCATCGTGCATCGTGCGGTGGGTATAATCTGGCCATAACCATACATGTACATGTACCTAATGGCCTTGGTGCCCTCCGTAATTTTGCTCCATCTAAGGCCAAAGTGGCCTTGTCCAAGAAATTCAAGGCCTGTCTTAGGTCCAACTTCACATTCACTTATCAAACTTCTACTGCAATAACAACATATATATATGTGTATCTTCAGGTCTAGAAGACTGAGCATTCACACCAGATACAATTTTTTTTAATATTTGTTTCCTTCTTTGGCTCTGCTTACCTCTTTCTCTTCATTTATGATTGGACTTCCCACAAAGGCAATGATTCTCATACGGTGGTTTTTGCCCATTCTGTGCTTGAGGGCTAACTGTGGTAGGAAAAGAAACAGAAAACTAGAATTCAATTGAGGGTTTGCCCTCCTCGACGTAATAAGCACTTAGTGCCCAGTGCTTTGCCCAATGCCTGATGAAAGAATTTCAGGCAGCTCAGGCAGGATTCGAAGCTGCGAATCATGCTTTGTAGTGTAGACGTCTTAAAGACTTGACTTGACCACTGAGCTGGTCGAGGTCGTGTGGCAGATTCGAATATTGTACAGCGGCGTGTACCGCGTTGCATCACAGATATAACATGATGTTTGCGTCGAGGAGAATGTAATTTAATGAGGGTTTGCCTTCCTTGACATAATAAACACTGCATGCTCAGTGCTTTGCCCGATGCCTGATGAAAGAATTTCAGGCAGCTCAGCCTGGATTCGAAGCTGCGTATCCTACTTCATAGTGCCGTCTTAAAAAGTTGACCACCGAGCTGGTCGAGGTCATAATGTTATCATGTTATCATGTTATAACTATGATGCAACGCGGTACCTGCTGCTATATATTATTCGAATCTGCCACAGGGCATCGACCAGCTCAATTCTTCCGAGGAATTACAGTATATCTATACCAATGTGCACAGGTCAGTAGCTTTAACATGTCATTGCCAAACAATGGAGCAGACTTCAATATTAAGTCATAGGAAGCATAGTTAACAGTTAACAGCAAAAATATGTGATATTTTTAATCAATGGCAAAGAAAATTTGTCTGGACCAAAAAAAACCTGGGAACTCTGATTTTGCATACCACTGCTCTTACCATCTGAGCTATCCAGCCCTTAGACGGCAGCCTTCCAAAATAATAGTCAACTAGTCTCTGCCAGGGTGGGGATGCTGGTCATTCAACCATTACATGATGTATATCTCCAGGGATCACATTCCCAATTTCATTCAGATGCAAACAACCAATTATTGTAAACCTGGCTATAGTTGAATATGGATCACACAAAGTGGGTAAAGCTTTTCAATTTAAATCAAACAAATATTAAAAGGAAAAACCAACTGGAAAGTAAAACACTTGGAACCTTTTTTGAAAAACCATCACCACCATCATTCAAGAGTGCAGCAATGTCTCACATCTTCAGGAGACCAGTGTCCCTCCTTAATGAATCAACATACACTGTAAATGTCTGTCCTCCTTTGTCTACCTAATTTTGCATCTCCATTAAGGAATCCCCACAAAAACACACTGTAGTGTGAGCTCTGGATGCCTTTGAGAAAGACTAGAATTTTTACTAGTGTGTGGGCCATAACAAAAAATGTGTTCGCAATTTTACCATACATGATCCATGGCACATGTTCACCTTCACTCTTGCTATTTGACTCAATCACAAATATAATATGATTTAGCATTAGGAGAGGTAAATAAGTATGGCAAACCCTTGTTGAAGCATTAGACTCCATGATCAACTAGATACAAGACTACAGTATATACCTTTAGTCTGGCATCGTCTCAAATACTGTACATGTACATGTACCTGTATACAATGTCTGGTTCTCTCCTCCACTTGTGCATTTTTGCACAGTCATGTTGCAATATACATGTACAGTACATGGGCAATTCCATGAATAGTAACGTTACATTTTTCACATATTTTCATAACTAATTATACTGTATCCCCACCATCAATTAATTTCAAGTCACCATTATGTTAGAACATGTTTACCAGGCTTAGGTCTACATGTATGCCATTGCAAAGAATGAAAACATTCCAATAAATTTTTCATATCCAATGGTCACTTTCAATGCTGGTTCGTAACGTTACAAAAAAAGGACATGATTTACATTTCATGTGTTCAGACCAAAAGTTTCCTAAAACGTAAGGTACATGTACCTCAAAGATATTAGTATATCTGTTTTCATTTTACTTCTAGATTAATGAAAGATATTTGAGCCAATAGTTAGAACAGCTTGACTCTTTATTTTCAAGTAGGATCCAAAAATCATGGTTAGTCACGTTACGATTAATAACGTTACAATTTGTCCATTGAAAAGTATGGGTTAAATAGAGCAATCATTGCCCCTCCTCCTCCCTCAATATCATAGAAATTTAGAATACACTTAGAATTTGTATGCGCATGAACAAAACTGTTCATATAACCCTTTTCTGAAGACTTCACTCACCATGCTCACATGAGGCAACATTTAAAAATGTTTGTAAAATTCAATGCATTCGGTATACTAACTTTTGTTGTTGGATTGGATTACAATGTACACGTGTATGGCTGTACATGTCAACATAGATGGAAAAGTATCCAGAAAATATACAAAAGATTTAAACAGAATTCATGATGGCTTTAACCATGGAATTGATCAATTTTAAAAAGTACTATATCTGACTTGCATATTAATCCAGTAACTCAATCAAATCAATTAAAATTAAATCAATTAAAATTTTAATGAAACATGTCATAAAAAGCACTTGGGTCTTTGCTTGCTTCTGGTGCACCTTTTAATTCCAAACAATATCTTTATTTTCTTTTTCACTGCTGTATTAATCCAAGACAAGAAAGGAAATCATTTTCCTCTTTTTGGGGGAACTATATAGTAAAAACCTACACTTTAAAAAAATCCAAGTGCAGTTCTTTTGCATTCTTTTGATGGAAATTTCTTTATTGCAAGTGATGAAATAAGGAAAAAGTAATAATGAAACTCAGTTCCATTCTCATGCTTTGATCCTTAAAGAATTCATATTTGAACTGAAAATTTGAAATGTCCCAATTATTGACAACTTCTGGAGCATCCAGTTTAGAACTACATGTGGCTTTTTTTCATGTAGAAAATGACATATTTTCTTGTTGGTCATTTCCAGTATTTTCCCACACCCTCCATAACTAACACCTGGTGAACTGCAGGGCTTGAAACGAAAGGAGCGCGATCGCACTCGCGCTCCTCCGCGCTCCTTAATGTTTTCCAAGGAGAGCAAAAAAAAGCGCTCCTTAAAAAATTAAGGAGTGCGTCTTTTTTTCTTCTAAACCCACAAATGTTGATTCACGACAAGCCCCTTGAATCTTGTTGTTTGGCAGTACATGTAGCGCGCGTGTTTGATGAATCCGGCATCGCAACACACAATCGTGATAGCCGGTACATGTACGATGTACATGTACACATGTACAGTACTGTACACGTACATGTACACAATGTACATGTACATTACAGTGTTCATGTACTGTACTGTACATGTACATGTACATGTCTGTTCTGTACAATGGGAGGGCCTCGTGCATGTACTGTGTGGGCTGGCCTCGAATTCCATGGACGCACGTGGGGCCGTTCGTAAACAGCCTAAGTGCGTTCGCGTAAAACTCTGGCAAGATTCGCTTGTCGAGAACAGACTTCCCTGGGGAATTGTCGAAGTATATGTCACAGGAAAGACAAAAAATCCCTGGTGGTCAATGTGCCCGGTGTTCTGGACGAAAATGCACTGGCCGAAGTAGGATTCTGAGCACAAGAAGGGATGATGAATACAATCCGGTGGACGTGCAATGCGTTTTAAAGTACCAACATAAAAAAAAAAAATGCGCATGCGCAATAAAATCAGAGCCCCTGCTGCTTGACCACTTGGTCTACTCTTAGTACGGTTAGCCAGATAATCTCATCAAAATGTCAAGTGTTCAATTATCAACATTTTTGAGATGGAATTTGAGTAGCTATGGTTATGAGACGAAACAAATAAATGAACGCGTCATGGTGACAAAAATTTGGTGTAAGGTTTGCTGTACCTTCATCAAACAAATCAAGGAGGACAAAAGGATTCGTGGGCAAGCCCAAAAGGACATCGAGGCATATGTAATCGGCTCTTCCTGTGTCACAAAACACACTGCCACACGACATCAGATGTCAAAGGTAAGTTTATGGTTACTAGATAGGCCTAGAAGTAGCAGAAACATTTTCGTAAATGGTTTTATCAAGTTCAAGTCTAGTAAGGATTTTTTTTATTTATTTATTAAATAGCTGTTTAATTTCGTCTGGTACTGGTATAGTGCCCCATTTTTTCAACCCACTTTACAACAGTCCGTTCTAGATTACTTCATGTGTGTCCTATCACGAGTACGGCCATGAGTTGGCTCTGACCCAAGTAAAGGCCCGCCCGCGTAAATTTGATACATTACAACTTCTAATGACAGCTGCCGGCCACCCCCCCCCCCCCCGGCCCTATATCCGCTGTCACTCAACCAAGGCCCCCACCAATCAGAAGTCATACATCGCATTTGCAGGATGCGTGCCCGGTAACAGCGAATAATTCCGGACCAATCAAAACCGCACATGGTGTTATGGCTCATGCATATGGATAAAGTTCGCACTGTCAGTGAAAACAGCATGTACTGTACTAGTCTTGGTTCAAAACTTTGTTGGTTGAGATACTCTTACGCCCGACGCACGAGGACGCCGTGAATACGGTAGTCCAAAATGATCCGCAAACACACGTGTACCCATCTAGCGAGACAGACGGCTCGGCACAACAACTGTTGTTACAGCTCAGTTCAACGCGTACGAGCGCGGATCTAGTGCGAGTACGTACCCGAGTGTACACTGCGGGTCATGCGCGGTGGGCCATACAAACCATCAACGTCTTGAACCAAGACTAGTACTGCACTGTGTTTAAAATGGCGGCCAATTGCATTGCCCTGCTTATCGTAAGCCGCGATACACATTCCCTATGGGCTCATAATTATGTTTGTGCCCGTAGCGATGGTACGGAAAAAAATCTCGGGGACTGGTATCACACCGACACGTCACGGTCGTCGCCGCTTCAAGTCAAATACACGTTGCTGAACGGTCTGACTGCGCAAACATATACCGGCTCCGGAAAGAGCTACATACGCAAAATAAAGAAGCCCGAGAAATATAATACAAAATAAAATAAAAATCTACCGGTAATAAAAATCGCGTCCCCAAATTTGTTAATTATTTAGCGCATTTTCCCCTTCCTCTTTCCCCCCGTTTTCGTAGAATTGCCAAGACTCACTTAGTGACACATTAAGTCAGGTGTCATAAACAATATTTATCATAGTTCGGAGACTTGAAAATGTTTTTTGAAAAAGCGGCTCTGCATTAAGTATTGTTAATTTTCAACATAGGTTTCAATTTTATTATTTCGAATGCTGCATAATACCATACATTTTTTTTATTTTAATTTAACAGAAGTGGAACATTCGTCAACTTCATAGCCTAGGGACACTTATTTATTAATTTTTTTAATTTCTCCTTAGGCACATTCCATTGGTCTGGAATATCAAAGACTTCTTGGTGATGAAGGAGAGGCATCATCTTCAGGTGTGGTTGCTACGCTTCGCCCTGCCAAACATCACACCCAGCCCACCATTGTCGAAGTTATCCACAGTGTATCAGAAGAGGCATACAGAAAGTTGCTGAGAAGTGCTTACATCATGGCTGTTGATGGATTACCACTTTCCACTTTCAAGACCTTGGTGAGAGTGCAGAAAGCAAATGGAGTGAAGCTCATCCAAGGAACAGAAAGCAGCAACAGAGCAAGAGAATTTGTTCATGTCATTGCCGATGTCATCCGATCTAAGCTAACATCCATATTGTGTACAGCTCCTGCATTTTCTGTGCTGAGTGACGGATCTCAGACTAAAAAAAACGGAAACGAGAAGGAGCTTGTGATGGTCCGGGTCGTGAAAGATGGGCATTCAAAATTCTTTGTAGCTGCTCTGGAGAACGTAGACTGCTATGGAGATGCGACTGAAGAAAATCTTCACAAATCTATCAACCATGCACTGACAGAAAAGGTGAAGCTCCCTGATGACAAATACACACAAGCTTTGGTGTCGGCTACAGCAGATGGAGCATCTGTCAATACCGGAATCTACAATGGTCTTCTGGTGAGACTGCAGAAAGATCACCGCCCATGGCTTGTTAAGATTCACTGCATATCACACCGAGTGGAGTTGGCAGTAAAAGATACCCTGATGAATGAGGCTGCTCTTGTTGAAGTGAAGGAGCTGATGGTCACTCTCTACTACCTCATGAAAAGATCTGGGAAATTCAAGAGGCATTTTGAGGCTACTGGAAAAGCACTGGAGTCTCAAGTGTACAAGTTCCCGAAGGTTCACGGAACACGTTTCGTGGGCCACCAAAGAAGTGGTCTGCGCATCCTCCTCAACAACTGGATCCCTCTTGCTCTGGCAATTGAGAACTCCATCATGCACAGCAGTCACAGCAACCTGAATGCAAAACTCAAGGGTATTCTGAAGAAGCTGAGACGACCTGATTTTCTTGCCACCAGCTGTCTCTTCTATGAGATACTAGACATCATCTCAGCTCTTTCCCTGAAGTTTGAGAGAGGAGATATCCATGCTTTCGAAGTACTGCCTGCAATTGAGGTGACCAAGATCAGCTTACAGAGCCTACTTGAGGATGAAAGTTCAGCATCCCTGATCCAGAAAGCTGGGTATACTTATGACCAAATCAGTAGTCAAATTAGCCGAGATCTTCCTCGAGAGGGCCACATGAGAAGAAGTGAAGAAAATCGCCAATACTCTACCGTCTCTTTGGAGAGAATGTGCCAACGTAATCCTCATCATGGTTCTGGTGCAAATGATGTCAGTGACAGTCTCCGTCAGAAGGTCATTCCTGTGTTGATGGTGCGGCTTGATGACCGATTCAGCTCATTCAACAATGAGAGCGTGTATACAAGCATGTCTTGGCTGAATCCAGCTAATTGGCGAGAGGATGACGTGACCGCTGAGGTGGAAGCCATGGAAGCTGTTGCTGCTCACTTCTCAACTTCATTGGCTGCTGCCGGCTTCCAGTCCAGCAAGATCAAGCGGGAGTGGCAGATGTTGAAAGTGCTGCACAAGACCTACTACAGAGGTATGAAGCCCAAGGATATGTGGGGGAAGATTATTCAGTACAGAAGGGATGACATGCCAAACATATGCCTGCTTGTTGAGGTAATCATGGCTATTGGAGTGAGCAACAGCACTGTTGAGTGTGGGTTCAGCATCCTGACATCAATGCTGTCCGATCGAAGGATCTCCCTCAACCATAACACCATGGAGGATCTTCTTCTAATCAAGGCCAATCATCATGTCTGGGAGCAGCACGAGCGTGATGACATCCTGGAAGATGCTCTCAAAGTTTTCATGTCAAAGCGGCGCAAACGAGTTACTGATGATGATTCTGCATCTGGCCCAAAGAAGATGAAGCCCTCTGAAGATGTCCAAGATAAGGGTGATTCCTGTAGCAGCTCTGACAGTGACAGCGGTGGGTCTGATGATGGTGATGTGAACAGCAGTGCTGGGTCTGAATCAGATGAACATGAGATCAGTGACGGTGCTGAACCTGATGACTGTTCAGATGACTCATCTTTTTGATTTCTCCAAACATAAATAGGAAATAAGGTAGACAGCAAAACCTTTAACCAATTAAAAGCAACAACACAATGTGTTAAGCATAAGGAACTATTTTTTCTTTCATCTACTATAGCACTGTAGTAATTGGCCTTCTTAAGTTAGACCAATATTAACCCAAAAAATCATACAAACTTGTAGCAGTTTGAGTAACTACAATGATGACCATGCAACTGTTCGGTCATACCTCACTCAACAATGAAAAAAACAAAAAACAATTGATAGGAGTTCAAAGATGGGGTGGTTTTGTGTAAGTTAGTTTTGTGATCTCGTAGAAAGTTTAAAGGATTGCGCAGGTCTCTGGCCTCATCTTACAATCAATCCAGAGTGTATTACATCACATGTTCATTGTTGTCTGAATTTATGAAGTGAGAAGAGTGATGGTTTAACTGATTAAAGTTAACTCCTTGAGTAAAAGAAGTTTAATTGTGTTAATTTGATTGAGTACATGTTTACATTTAACTTGGTTTTTGATAGCAAGAGCAAATCACTCTCCTTAATCCCCTTTTTTGACTTAAGGAGAGCAATTTCCAAATCGCTCTCCTTAAATCAACAAAGTAAATTAAGGAGTGCAATTTTTAGCTCTCCTCGTTTTTATTAAAATGAAGGCCTGGAACTGCATGTATTTGTTCACATTATTATGATATACAATGTACTGTACATGTACATACATGTATGGATATTAATGATTTGGTGGGATGTTGTCATTACTGATACCAAACCGGTGTATAGCAACAACTTCACTGGGAAATTGCTTGCCTTCGTATCGCACTATGAACCAGTGAGTCCCACTACAATAGTATGAATACACTCATAACTGCCCTGGCTTGACACATCATACAAGTACACATGTACTTTTCAGCCCAGTCCAGATTGTCTTTTGTCAAGATGTGAGACACCACTTCAACATTCACCACCTTCAGTAAAATACATCTTGGCGATGGCAGTGATGGTCTTGGCCTTACCAAAAACACAATTCAAGTCTGGACAGCCTTTCATTCCTCCTAGAACTCTCCATTGAGTGAACCTAAGTGACACACATTCCACACATATACATGCCAGTGCTTGTTGCAGAGACAAAGCTGCCTGCATTTTTGACAATGTTTTTGGTGGCTACAAACTTTCTGCATGACAACTGAAGCATTTGGCTAAGCCCCCAATACACCGATCCAGTAGGCCACACCCCTTGACAAATTAACCAATCATAACATGATAAATTGCCGCCATTTTGTCCGACATAACGATTTAAACTGTGTATTCATTTCTACACACTTTTCGTTGTGTTTACTTTTGTTTCGTATGTACATGTACACCCATGTACCAGGCAATTCCTTTGCAAACCTATGTTTTATCCTTAAGCATGGTCAAACGGTGTTTATATTTTCATTGTAATTCTGACTCTCGATACCCTGGCAAGAGAGAAAAATTACATTTTTGGCTTTTTCCAAAACCAAAGTCCAATGGAGAGAAGTGCATGCTTTCAGTGGTTGCAGGCGTGCAGTGGATGCGCATGGCGTGTGGGCGATTGTGGGGTGCATCAATTATTTTGATACTCAACTGTATCAGTAATTTAAATTAATGAAGATGATATCGGAACAGAAAGGTCACTACTGATCCAACATTGTATGTCTCGTCCCATGGCTGTTTAGCAGATGGTATTTTGCTAGCTTTGTGCATGATATCTGCTAAGGCCTTTAGCCCAACAATGATGACATGTGGCTTCAGTTTTTAGAAAGGAAATGTATGTTGACTAGAGTAAGACTACAAATGATTATGAATGTGTAGAGGCTTTACACTGGACATATACACACCATGCCACACATGCTTATACACTGAACCTTGAAGAATAAAATTGACATCAAACATGTGTATGGGACAACTCTTTTCGATCACAAAGAGAAATATCAGTTATTAGCTGAGGCAATTTATTAACGAAACCCACACTCCAACAAAACAATGTCCCGATTGGTAGTCAAATGTAGTGTTCACTTACTGTATGTCCTTTGACTGCATACGTTCTAATATTTTAATACACAACCATAGAGGAAGATGGACTCTAGTTGACGCTTTGAAAATCTTTATCTTAGTGGTCTTCAGGAGGATTGCCAATCTTTCCTCAGTGAATGCGAAGCAGACCAAGCATGAGCTTTCCTACAACTGATGTCGCGAGCCGAATTGATACAGTTGGTAACGAAAGTATTTGGACCCGCGCGTGGGTACGCGCACTATGCGTGTGGCCCCATAGATGGCACATTGCAAATATTGTTAGTGGCTTAGGGGGACGCATAGCAACCGACAGGGCCCGCGCGGGCCCACGCGCTAAAGTCGTGGGCTTTTGAGGTAAGTGCGGGGGGCGTGGCTCGAGCTAAGGGGGGTTTACGCGCTAAAGTCGTGGGTCCGCGAGGCTAGCGCGCGGGGGCGTGGCACGCGCTAAAGTGGGGGAATCCACTGCACCACACACACACTTAAATTTGTGGGCCCGCGAGGCTAGCGTGCGGGGGCGTGGCACCACTAAAGTGGGGGGAATCCACCGCACCACACACACATAAATTTGTGGGCCCTCGAGGCTAGCGCGCGGGGGTGTGGCACGCGCCAAAGTGGGGGGAATCCACGGCACCACACACACATAAATTCGTGGGTCTGCGAGGTAAATGCGCGGGGGCGTGGCACGCGCTAAAGTGGGGGGAATCCACCGCACCAAACACAGATAAATTTGTGGGTCAGCGGGGTAAGTGCGCGGGGGCATGACAAGCACGGGGAGGGGGGGTTATCCACGCCGGCCGCTAGCTAAATGCGTGGAGGAATCAGAACTCAGTGCGGCCCAGATCAAAACGCTGTAGTAATGGTGCCGAAAATTCAACTGTACACCTTATAGGTTGGCCGAATCCAGCCAATAAGACAGCAGTACTTATCTTCAACGTACAGGAGTGCCGACAGTTCCCGGCTTTCTCTGTGTGCACCGCCACGGCTTTTCATGTCGACCTCAAAGGTTGCGGTATAAAATTCTCTCCCACTCATCCTGCACACGCAACCCCCTTTCTGGCCAGTTTTCTGGGGGTGCGGGTGGTCTCAACTCTCAATTGAATCACCTTCACCCTACCAGCTTTACTCTTTGTCCTTTGTTTCTCATCCGTGTCCTATTCACTCTCTTTCCCCTTCCTTCGTGTACATGTACAGTACTCACCGAAATGAAGTGTCTTTTTTATCGCATTAGCAACGCGATGGCTTATCGCGATAGGAGTGTTGAAAATGCATTATTAATTTCGGCCTATAAATAATTCATCGTTTGTTATCGCGATAAAGCCACCTTTCAACGCGATAGCAACGCGATAGGCAACGCGATAGCAACGCGATACGAAGCCTGCGCCCTAACGCGATAGCAACGCGATAGCAACGCGTTGACCGACAGGGGGCGCATGGCGTTGATCCAAGTCACGCGGGAGCCATAGTGGGGCGGCATCAACGCGTGACAACGCGATATAACGCGAGAGTTAGAGGGGCATGCAACTGCATGCTACTGTAGATAAGTCTGACGGTTTGTTTTGTATTCAGATGAAGGCCGTAAGAAGGTAATTTACGTGGTCATTTCGACTTATTTTTCTCACGCCGAGATTGCATCCGCAAAACAATTAATGAAGGTTGGAGATTAGAAAATGAATCATCAAGGGTAATTAAGGAAAAGGAAATCAAATCCATCTGTCTTGGGCGTATTTGACGGCAGCCGAACTTGTGGATTGTCGGGAAAGTCATCTCAATGAATCCATCGTATTTCTATACGTTCCGAATATTGCCAGGCCGTTGAGTTTGCATCCGTAAAACATTATATGAAGCTTAAAGATTGGAAAATGTATCAAGTACATGTAATTATGGGAAAGGAAAACATTTCCGTTTGTCTCTAGCGTACTTGACAGCAGCTGAACAAATCGATTGTCGGACAAGCCATATCAGTTTCTACTAGCTCCGTCTACGCACCGTACCGCCATGTGCATAGGCTCCGATTCTTGCCAGGCCGTCCGTCAAGTCTAGCCAATGACAACCCGTGTTACGCGCTATTGGGCAGTGAATCAGGTGATGTGCCTAAGCCTATCAACGTCGGAGAAATGTCGCCCCATTGCGTGCCTCAACCAATCAACGTCGCAGTGTCAACACGCTCTTCGGAGTCAACATGTGGCTCCCTAGATCTCCAATAATTTGGTCATGTAGTACCCGTGCCGCACAGCGAGCTCGCTTGGTCCGTAAGGTCCGACAATAATGTTTAGGCAGCTAGGGGAGCATGTTGACACCGAGGAGCTGCACAAACGTTGATAGTCTCGTTTGTTTTGGTTTCGCTCGGGCATTCTAAATCTTATACTTACCGTATTCCGGAAAAAAAATTCGCAAACGCTATCCTTCCGGTCCCTCACTCCGAAAGGGACGTGCACGAAACACATAAACATTAGCAGACACGGCCCCCTTCAAAATACTTGTAACATAAAGAAAACGAAGTCCGGCATGTCGCCGGTAAAATAACGTAAAGAGTACGGAAGTCGACAGAGTGGACTTGAAGCGGAACGAAGTGCTGCCGTTTGGCCATTTTCCCTTCCTGTTCCGAGAATTCTGGCCGTAAAAAAATTCGCTTAGCCATGGAACAATATCCTTTTATTCTTAATTATTTCGTTCTGTCTCTCAAAATCATTTCTTTCTTTCTCTACAGTGTATTTGTTTTTTCGTTTTCGTGTGAGGTAGCGGCGTTGATATGCCCAGGTAATGAGTTGAATTTATTAACTCTTTTCCATGAAATTACATTTCGTTTTTGTTTGGTTGGCAATCTTGGCATTACATGTAGAATTATTCCCATCTTCTCTGTCATACTTTTGAGCATTTCCAGTCAAAGAATCAATTAATTTATCTACCCGTTCACGTTACCATCAGTTTAAATGTCCCATTGTAAGGCCTAATATAATAAAAAACATTTCTCGTCCGGATTTTAATTTTACTATTTAGATTAGGAGAAGAGGTTTTTTTCCTTCTCCTTCAAGATGGCTGCCATTTAAACAATTCCTGAAACCGTTTGTGTTTCCTGACTTTCTTGAAGCCCTCCGTCTACTTCGCCAAGGATGTCTTAAATACTCAAATTTAGAAGTCTTTTGATTAATTGTGTTTTGTTTTGTTAATTGTTTTAATCTTTTCTGTTTTTGACGGTCTGTGAACCAGGACCTTTATAATTATAACATGTACGTATTATAATTTTGCATACATAAATTTCATCCGTGCTGCTGTGTGACAAGGACGGTAAGGACCGGTGCAACCGGCAATGTTACAGAGGCCAACTTGTTAATCCACTACTTTACTTATCATTTTCACCGGTAAGTTTCCGGCTTATAGATAATTTAGATATTCATATTTATCAAGGGGGGGTCACCGTGGGGGCTTTGGTGTTTATTGGCTTTAATTTTCATAAGTGCCGTTTCAAATACACCAAATGAAAGCGATTATTTGGATCGCGATTTGAATCCCGATTCAAACTCCACTTTTTTTGCGTGTGTAGACGCAATAAACGCAATAATTAGTGGGATTTAAATCACGATTCAGACTCCACTAAGAGTGACACTTTTTCAAAATATCACATTTATTTGTGACGCGATGTCTGTAGGAACGCTCCAATGAATCGCACCGTTTTTTTTAATCCAACATTGCTGATTGACAGGAAACGCCGTGCTTGTTTACAGGTATATGTCTTAATGCGTGGGTGACCCTTAAGAACACACACACCATTTGATCACAACTGCTAACCGATATCGGCTCGTGACGTTTGGAGATGCAATTTGTTGGCCTGTGTGGACACGACCAAAAAAACCTGGTTTGTGAATTGCGATTCAAATCGTGATTATTTCCGCAGTGGGAATGGCCCTCTTGTTATATTTTGTCTTTATTCCTGATTGCACTAATCAACATACCATTAACATGTAATGAAGGTGAAAAAATATCACCATCATGGCCAATTGATGTTGGAAGTTACTGTGAAAATGCCTGTCGAGCACTGAAAGAAAGACCCGAAACTCCAGAAACTGTTGAAATTGTACCCTTGATTCCCTAAGTAAACAAATGAATTTGAACCCCGTCCCCGAATACAAATGCTTGAGCAATTGCATTATGCAGCCTTTTATTCTAACAATATGCACAGCTTGAACAGTCATGACCATGGTTATTTCTCTTTCAGGACAGTTGACAAAGTTTTTCGAGTTGCTTGTCACAGACACGTTAACCCTCACATTACACCGTGTTACATATCAAGCGACTCGGAATGTTTTCCGAAATAATGGCACTTCTCCATCAATTTCATAACATTTATTTCTTTTCACTCATCATGAATTCTCTTAGAATTGAATTAATTACGTTACTTTTACATCAATTTCATAACTTAAATTTGTTGGCTGTTACAAAGTATTTTGAGTTGATTTTCAGTGCAAACAAGTTACCATAGCACATTACACTGTGCAACATCTCAATCGACTGAGGATATTTTCGATTATAAATATATTCTGTTTGTTTGCTTAGAATTGAATTAATTACGGTTACTTTTATATCAATTTCATAACATTTGTTTGTTTCTATTCATCAATTTTCTGCAATTCGGTATTCACTTAAATTTGTTGGCTGTTGTCTCGCCCAACCACCTGATGATCTACTACGGTAGATTCGACACCTTGGAGATTTTGGTGAGGATCTCCTCTAGAAAGGTGCCGAAGGACCAGGTGAGATAGATGCCCCTAACAGACTGACAAAGAGGTCCGAAACTACTCAGACTGTGTATAAAATGTCTACTATTTTGTGTAAAAGATCTACCTGATGAATTTACAGTAGTTCGAAAATTGCTACTGGGAATAGCCACTGATCAAGTGAAAACGATTTGTCCAAGATAAAAATTACCCATCCAAGTATTTGATCATATTTATAAGACACAGTTTGAGTAGTCGTGGTCATTTGTTTGGCTGCTAACATTATGTAATTGATACTCTAGTGGTTGTAAGAGTGCAGTAAATGATTTCAAGTAAAGTTGCTAAGTTACGCTATGTACAAATGTTGCTTATGTCTTGCACCTCGTATTACTATCATAGGAAGAAGAGTATTAATTACTTAGAAATGACATCGTTCATAACTGGATAGCTGAAATAAAAAAATCCTGCCAGACGATGTAAGGTCTTGATAATTATTTCATTCCACAAGTGAAACAATAAAACCGTTAGGACCATTGTAAGTACTGCATTTCCGATGGATTATCTAATCTATTGTACATGTACATGTAGATTGAGTTACATGTACCATGGGTATAAATGGATAAGACTTGGAGGTTTGCATGGTGGAAAAAACATGTAGTGGAAGGTTTGCGGTGAGCCGGTGACACTGGGTATAATATAAATGGCTTTGTGAAATGAAATGTACATGTACGGTACAATGTACATGTACATGTACGTACATGTACGTGTACTCGTACACGTACTGCACATTGATTTACAGTCTGTACATTACATTACATTACATTACATTACATTACATTACATTACATTACAGTCGTCTACTGTACAGTGTGTACATGTACGTGTACATGTTCAGTACATACAACTGTACATTGTACTGTCTGTCTTTCCTCTATTCGACGACCTTTAACCTCGACGATACTCGTGCTGCTTAGCAACGTTGCATGCAAGGATGGCCTGATATGTAAATGAGGCTATAAACTCCAGTTGAACCTTTACTTCGTAACACATGTACTGTACACTGTACCACGTACCTGTACTGTAATAGTACTGTACTGTACATGTACTGTACAATGTACACGTACGTCGGTGTATTGCACAGTACATCTACAGTGTACTGTACACAGTGTATCACAGTACTGTGGAGGGCAAGCTTAGATTTTTGCATCTAGCTAAATGTGTAGCTATAGGCAGGCAACGCAAAGGTTTAAAATACATCCCACCTACAACCAGTCCATCCTTTTTGGTTAAACACGTGCTATTACTAGTATTAGTATTGATGGAAATATGTTATTAATCCGATCCACCGCCTTTAAGTTTTAAATTCCAGAAATGAATAATGAGGGAGCAAATAGATAGAATGAAAATGATGTTTTAAAACAAAAGGAAAAGATAAAAGGGGAATGAAATTAGAAAAAAGGGGGATGTCGAAGTCTTTACAAAAGAATGAAAATGCATCACTAGGGGAAACAGCAGAGCGAGGTAATAATTACTTACAATAAAATGATTTTTACTGAATGTAAGAATAAAACCTATTTTGCAGTAAACAATAATTTTGAAAGGAAATTAACTCGTAGTTCAGGGTATGAAACCATTTCATATGAAGATGATATAAGTTATGACTGGAACAATAAAAGCTGAGAAGTTATTAATAGGAATAATGAAGATTGTTTGGTTGTTAAGGTGTCGATATAATTATAAGGACTGCTTCCCTAGTCTCGACAATTTCAGAATACAAAAACCTATAGTTCACGTAATGTACAGTACATGTACATGTACAGTACATGTACAATGTACTGTACATGTACAGTGTACATGTACATGTACATGTACAGTACATGTGTATATGCTACGTGGGCATAGTCCAAAAAAGTTCAACGGGTCAGGAGTCTAAATATAGCCTCATTTACATATCAGGCCATCCTTGCTGGCAGGCCCACCATCCGCGTTGCTAAGCAGCAAGAGTATTGGCGAGGTAAAAGGTCGCCGAATAGAACGAAGCAGACATCGTATGCATTGTATGTGTATAGTTTACCGTGTACATGTAATGTACATGAAACATGTACATGTACATGTACATGTACAATCATGTACACTGCCCTGCAATAGTCATAATTATCGCACCCACATAAAAATCTGCTTCGTGTTGTACATGTACATGTATGTACATTTGTACATGTACATGTACATGTACGTGTACATTATACCCTGTACAGTACATGTATATGTATATTGCACGTCCCTAGCCCTGCATTAAACAGTGTGTACATGCTGCTGTCTTGTTCTGATAATGTATAACATTTTTCTAGAGCGCGGGAGCTCAACTGATTTGACCTCTGTCCACAAAGTTGTTGAGGTTGCTGGCGTAGAATAATCTAGGCTAGTGCTAGCTATAATTTATGATTCATGCAGCCCACTGCTGGAACGCGTATTAATAATTATATTATATACTGTACAAGTACATGCGCTTTTGGCAGTATCAATACATGTACAGTACATATACATAATATTATGTACATGTACGTCATGTACATGTACATTATACTGTACATGTACAGTGTACTGTACGTTTTTTTTACATGTACTGTACTGTACATGATTTACAGAACAGTTCTGATACAAAGTAAGAACGTGACATGAAATTTCTTTCCCCAAGGAATCGTTATCTTATCTGACACTGTATACTGTATAACATTTTCTAGAGTACGCGAGATCAACTGATTTGCATGCATTGGCCATGCGTTTGACCTCTGACCACAAAGTTGTTGGGGATGCTGGCCTAAATTCACACGATGATGATTGCCCTGGCACAATTCATTTTCGGACCTCTTTGTCAGTACTGTTAGGGGCATCTATCTCACCTGGTCCTTCGACCTAAGAAATATGATATATTCAGTAAAAATCATTTCATTGTAAGTAATTATTACGTCGCTCTGCCGTCTCCCCTAGTGATGCATTTTCATTCTTTTGTAAAGACTTTAACATCCCCTTTTATCTTTTCCTTTTGTTTTAAAACATCATTTTCATTCTATCTTTTTGCTCCCTCATTATTTATTTATGGACTTTAAAACTGAAAGGCGGTGGATAATTTCCCTCAATAGCACATGTGTTTATCCAAAAGGATGGACTGGTTGTAGGTGGGATGTATTTTAAACCTTTTCGTTGCATGCCTATAGCTAGCTAGATGCAAAAATCTAAGCTTGCCCTCCACAGTACTGTGATGCACTTTGTACAGTACTGTAGATGTACTGTACATGTACATGTACATGTACTGTACGGTACATGTACATGTACAGTACGTACAGTGTACTGTATGTGTCTTTCCTCTATTCGACGACCTTTAACCTCGACGATACTCGTGCTGCTTAGCAACGTCATATGCAACGCGGCTGGTAGGCCCGCCAGCACGGATGGCCTGATATGTAAATGAGGCTATAAACTCCAGTTGAACCTTTACTTCGTAACACATGTACACTGCACATGTACATGTACAGTACATGTACTTACACGTACAGTGTGTTGTACTGTACAGTTACAGCCTACACATAATGTACAGTACATTGTATACTTTGTACTGTACGTGTATTGTACAGTACATCTACAGTACTGTACTAGGTGCATCACAGTACTGATGGAGGGCAAGCTCAGACGCGTTCCAGCAGTGGGCTGCATAAATCATATAGCTAGCACTAGCATAGATTATTCTACGCCAGCAACCCCAACAACTTTGTGGACAGAGGCCAAACGCATGGCCAATGCGTGCAAATAAGTTGAGCTCCAGCGCTCTAGAAAATGTTATACATTATCAGAACAAGAACATGGTATACACGAATTTAATGCAGGGACGCGCTAAATACATGTACAGTACTGTACAGGGTATAATGTACAGTACATGTACATGTACATTGTACATGTGTGTGTAAATGTACAACACGAAGCAGATTTTTGTGTGGGTGCGATACTGTGATATGACTATTGCAGGGCAGCGTACATGTACATGTATTGTACATGTACAGTACATTATATGTACAGTACATGTACATGGTACACTATAAAATGCATACGATATCTGCTTGTTCTATTCAACGACCTTTAACCTGGCCGATACTCTTGCTGCTAATAGCGGCTGGTGGCCCTGCCAGCAAGGATGGTCTGATATGTAAATGAGGCTATATAAATATAGACTCCTTACCAGTTGAACTTTTTTGGAATATGCCCACGTAGCATGTACACATGTACATGTACAGTACATGTACATGTAGTACATGTACTACATGTATACTGTACAATGTACGTGCATGTAATGTACATTACGTGTACTGTAGGTTTTTTTCATACATGTACACACATGTACAGTACAGTACATACATGTACACGTACATGTACAGTATATGGCTGTACTGTACATGTACAGTATATAATTTATATGGTGTGTGTATTATCTGAGCATCGTCTGGCAGGATTTTTTATTTCAGTTCCTATAAATAACTTCTTGGCTATATTGTTCCAGTCATAACTTAACTATTATCATCTTCATATGAAAAGGTTTCATGCCCTGAGCATCATGGTTGTAGGTGGGATGTATTTTAAACCTTTTCGTTGCATGCCTATAGCTAGATGCAATAATCTTAGCTTGCCCTCCACAGTACTGTGATGCACTTTGTACAGTACTGTTGTACAGTACAATACGTGTAGGCTTATAATGTACCTGTACAGTACATGTACAGTACAGTACTATTACAGTACGTACATGTACATGTACATTCTACGTGTAAGTACATGTACAGTGTACATGTACAGTGTACATGTGTTACAAAGTAAAGGTTCAACTGGAGTTTATAGCCTCATTTACATATCAGGCCATCCGTGCTGGCGGGCCTACCAGCCGCGTTGCATGCGACGTTGCTAAGCAGCACGAGTATCGTCGAGGTTAAAGGTCGTCGAATAGAGGAAAGACACATACAGTACACTGTACGTACTGTACATGTACACGTACTGTACATACAGTACATGTACATGTACACGTACATGTACTATACAGTGTACAGTACATGTATAATTTATGTACATGTACTGTACACATCATGTACTGTAGTACTACAGGTACTACTAGTACTAGTACTAGTACTACTAGTACATGTACACTTACATCACTATCATTATGGTGGATATGTACATACAACATGTACTATCTGAACAGTCTAGCGGTTTTATTGTTTCACTTGTGGACTGAAATAATTATTAAGACCTTACATCGTCTGGCAGGTTTTTTTTTTTATCTCAGCTCCTAATCCTATCAATAACTTCTCAGGTATATGTATTGTTCCACAGTTATGAATGGTCATTTCTATGTAATTAATACTTCCTATGATAGTAATACGAGGTGCAAGACATACGCAACATTTGTACATAGCGTAACTTAGGCAACTTTTCTTGAAATCATTTACTGCACTCTTACAACCACTATAGTATCGATTACATAATTTTAGCAGCCAAACAAATGACCACGACTACTAAAACTGTGTCTTGTAAATATGATCAAAATACTTGGATGGGTAAATTTTGTCTTGGACAAATCGTTTTAACTTGATTAATGGCAATGCTGAGTAGCTATTTTTGTACTAAGTAATTTATCAGGTATATCTTTTACACAAAATGTAGACATTTTATACACAGTCTGAGTAGTTTCGGACCTCTTTGTCAGTCTGTTAGGGGCATCTATCTCACCTGGTACACTGTACGTACTGTACATGTACAGTACAGTACATACATACATGTACAGTGTACATGTACATACATACAGTACATACATGTAATGTACATTGTACATGTACATGTACAGTGTACGTACATGTACTGTACAGTGTACACGTACTGTACAGTACATAATTATACAGTGCATATACTGTACAGTACATGTACTGCATGTGTACTGTACTAACTGTAGTACTACAGGTAGTACTAGTACTCCTAGTACATGTACACTTACATCACTATCATTATGGTGGCTCATTTACATGCAGTATGTACATTTACTATCTGAAGTCTTAACGATTTTATTGTTTCACTTGTGGAATGAAATAATTATCAAGACCTTACATCATCTGGCAGGATTTTTTTATTTCAGCTATCCAGTTATGAACGATGTCATTTCTAAGTAATTAATACTCTTCTTCCTATGATAGTAATACGAGGTGCAAGACATAAGCAACATTTGTACATAGCGTAACTTAGCAACTTTACTTGAAATCATTTACTGCACTCTTACAACCACTAGAGTATCAATTACATAATGTTAGCAGCCAAACAAATGACCACGACTACTCAAACTGTGTCTTATAAATATGATCAAATACTTGGATGGGTAATTTTTATCTTGGACAAATCGTTTTCACTTGATCAGTGGCTATTCCCAGTAGCAATTTTCGAACTACTGTAAATTCATCAGGTAGATCTTTTACACAAAATAGTAGACATTTTATACACAGTCTGAGTAGTTTCGGACCTCTTTGTCAGTCTGTTAGGGGCATCTATCTCACCTGGTCCTTCGGCACCTTTCTAGAGGAGATCCTCACCAAAATCTCCAAGGTGTCGAATCTACCGTAGTAGATCATCAGGTGGTTGGGCGAGACAACAGCCAACAAATTTAAGTGAATACCGAATTGCAGAAAATTGATGAATAGAAACAAACAAATGTTATGAAATTGATGTAAAAGTAACCGTAATTAATTCAATTCTAAGCAAACAAACAGAATATATTTATAATCGAAAATATCCTCAGTCGATTGAGATGTTGCACAGTGTAATGTGCTATGGTAACTTGTTTGCACTGAAAATCAACTCAAAATACTTTGTAACAGCCAACAAATTTAAGTTATGAAATTGATGTAAAAGTAACGTAATTAATTCAATTCTAAGAGAATTCATGATGAGTGAAAAGAAATAAATGTTATGAAATTGATGGAGAAGTGCCATTATTTCGGAAAACATTCCGAGTCGCTTGATATGTAACACGGTGTAATGTGAGGGTTAACGTGTCTGTGACAAGCAACTCGAAAAACTTTGTCAACTGTCCTGAAAGAGAAATAACCATGGTCATGACTGTTCAAGCTGTGCATATTGTTAGAATAAAAGGCTGCATAATGCAATTGCTCAAGCATTTGTATTCGGGGACGGGGTTCAAATTCATTTGTTTACTTAGGGAATCAAGGGTACAATTTCAACAGTTTCTGGAGTTTCGGGTCTTTCTTTCAGTGCTCGACAGGCATTTTCACAGTAACTTCCAACATCAATTGGCCATGATGGTGATATTTTTTCACCTTCATTACATGTTAATGGTATGTTGATTAGTGCAATCAGGAATAAAGACAAAATATAACAAGAGGGCCATTCCCACTGCGGAAATAATCACGATTTGAATCGCAATTCACAAACCAGGTTTTTTTGGTCGTGTCCACACAGGCCAACAAATTGCATCTCCAAACGTCACGAGCCGATATCGGTTAGCAGTTGTGATCAAATGGTGTGTGTGTTCTTAAGGGTCACCCACGCATTAAGACATATACCTGTAAACAAGCACGGCGTTTCCTGTCAATCAGCAATGTTGGATTAAAAAAAACGGTGCGATTCATTGGAGCGTTCCTACAGACATCGCGTCACAAATAAATGTGATATTTTGAAAAAGTGTCACTCTTAGTGGAGTCTGAATCGTGATTTAAATCCCACTAATTATTGCGTTTATTGCGTCTACACACGCAAAAAAAGTGGAGTTTGAATCGGGATTCAAATCGCGATCCAAATAATCGCTTTCATTTGGTGTATTTGAAACGGCACTTATGAAAATTAAAGCCAATAAACACCAAAGCCCCCACGGTGACCCCCCCTTGATAAATATGAATATCTAAATTATCTATAAGCCGGAAACTTACCGGTGAAAATGATAAGTAAAGTAGTGGATTAACAAGTTGGCCTCTGTAACATTGCAGGTTGCACCGGTCCTTACCGTCCTTGTCACACAGCAGCACGGATGAAATTTATGTATGCAAAATTATAATACATGTTATAATTATAAAGGTCCTGGTTCACAGACCGTCAAAAACAGAAAAGATTAAAACAATTAACAAAACAAAACACAATTAATCAAAAGACTTCTAAATTTGAGTATTT